>CM053146.1:30081430-31331430 GCA_028571685.1 Heterohyrax brucei | reverse complement strand
ATCTGGTGATTCTTGTCTTTTGTGTTATTGTTTTGGTTGATCACATTAATTGTTTTTCTGATGCTGAACCAGCCTTGCATCCCTGGTATGAATCCAACTTGGTCATGATGGATTATTTTTTGGATGTGTTGTTGTAGTCTGTTGGCAAGAATTTTGTTGAAAATTTTTGCATCTATATTTATGAGTGATATCGGTTTGTAGTTCTCCTTTTTGTTTGCTGTTTCCCTGGCTTTGGTACCAGGGTTATGCTGGCTTCAAAGAATGAATTGGAGAGTATTTCATCGCTTTCTATACTGTGAAATAGTCTTAGTAGTGTTGGAGATAGCCAAGCCAAGCCAAGTGCCGTCGAGTAATATTGGAGATAACTCTTCCCTAAAACTTGGTAGAATTCTGCAGTGAAGCCCTCTGGGCCTGAGCTTTTTTTCTTTGGTAAGTTTTTGATGGATTTTTCTGTCTCTTCCTTTGTGATGGGTTTATTAAGTTGTTCTGCTTCACCGTTTATTAAGTTGACAGGTGACATGAATCAATGAGTTGGTCTGTTTCCTCTAGGTTTTCAAATTTGTTAGAGTACAGTCTTTCATAGTATTCAGCTATGATGTTTTTGATTTCTGTTGGATCTGTTGTGACAACTTCCCTTTCATTTCTTCTTTGGGTCATTTGTTTTCTTTCCTGTTTTCCTTTAGTAAGTTTAGCCAAAGGTTCTTCAATTTGACTGATCTTTTCAAAAACCCAGCTTTTGGTCTTTTCAATTGTTCTTCTATTCTCTAATTCATTTAGTTCTGCTCTAATCTTTATGATCTGTTTTCTGCTGGTGCCTGAGGGGTTCCTTTGTTGTTCTCTTTCTACTTGTTCAAGCTGTAGGATTAGTTCTTTGGTTTGGTTTCTTCCTTCCTTCCAGATGTGTGCATGTATGGAGATAAACTGACCTCTGAGCACTGCTTTGTCTGTATCCCATAGGTTCTGGTAGGAAGTGTTTCCATTCTCATTGGAATCTATAAATTTCTTTATTGCATCCTTGATTTCTTCTATAACCCATGGCTTTTTCAGCAAGATATTGTTCAGTTTCCATGAGTTCCACTTTCTGTCTGTGTTTTTTTCTGCTATTGATTTTGACTTGTATGGCTTTAAGATCTGAGAATATGCTTTGGATTAATTCAATGGTATGGGGGTCAGTTCTACCCTGGCCCCTAGGGTTGCCATGAGTCGGATCCGACTCGACGGCACTTGGCTTGGCATGGGTTTTGTTGAGAATGCTTTATTTCCTAACACATGGTCTATTCTGGAGAATGTTCCATGTGCACTGGAGAAGAAGATGTAGCTGTCTGCTGGTGGATAGAAAGTTCTGTATATGTTGATGACGTGTAGTTGGTTAATTGTGGCAATAAGGTCTTCTCTGTCATTATTGATCTTTTTTCTAGGTGATCTTTCCAATACAGAGACTTGAGTGTTGAAGTCTCCCACTATCATTGTGGAGTTATCTCTTTTTTCAGTGTAGTCAGTGTTTCTTTGATGTACTTAGGTGCTCTGATATTAGGTGCATAAATATTTAATATTGTTAAGTCCTGCTTGTGTATTGAAACTTTCATCAAAAAATGGTGTCCATCTTTGTCCATAGTGTTGGATTTTACATTCAACTCTATTTTATCTGAGATTAGAATTGCCACACCTGCTCTTCTTTGTTCATTGTTAGCTTGATATGCATTCCTTCATCCTTTAATTTTCAGTTTGTTCCTATCTTTAAGTCTAAGGTGAATATCTTGTAGGCAATATATGGATGAGTCATGTCTTTGATCCAAGATGTCACTTGATGTCTCTTTACTGGAGCATTCATGCCATTCACATTCAATGTAATTATTGATAGGATTGTGTTCAGTCCTGCCATTGTGGTATGCCTATTTTTGTGTTGATGTTATCTCTGTGGTTCTTATTAATCCATTCTGGGACGTTTTTCTTTGCAAGTTGAGTTTTCGCCTTTTTCAGGGTTGGTTTTGTGGCTGTTCAGACTCCGATAGTACATTTCTTGATTTGATATGTTTCATCTTTATTGTGCTTTATGGAGGCCCGTATGATCCCCCTTAATAAACTATGTATAAACCCAATTTTAGTTACTACCAGGCTTATTAACTTCCTTTCCATCTGTAAGGACTATAATGACTGTAGTACATCTCTCTTTTTAATATGATGACATCATGGTTTTCATGATATGATCACTGGATCATTTCTTTCACTATTATAGCTTTGTTTGAGTTTGGAACATTCCCTAACTGAGTTGGATCCTGGGTGATGTGTCCTGTATTTACTTCTAAAATATGAAGTTAGTGGTTTTGTTCTTCTAAGTCAAGAGATTCTTTCAGTATTTCGTGTAGTTTGGTTTGGTTTATCTGTGAATGTCTTCATTTCATTTTCATCTAGGAAAGATAGTTTTGCAGGATATATAATTCTTGGTTGGAAGTTCTTCTCCTTCAAGGCTTTGAATGGGTCTTGCCTCTGTCTCTGTGCCAGCATTGTTTCTGCTGAGAAATCCGATGAAAGCCTTCAGGGTTTCCCTCTGAATGTTTGCTTTGCTTTGAGTCTTGCTGCCTTTAAGAGTTTTTATTTATATTTCATTTTGTTAAGCTTAATTATAGTATGTCTTGCAGTCTTTCTTTGGAGATCTATATTGAATGGTGTTTTATATGCATCTTGGATATCTATATTCTCTTCCTTCATAATTTCTGGGAAGTTCTCTGTCAGCAGTTCAGCAACAATACTCTCTGTGTTCTCAGATATCTCACCCTGTTCAGGAACTCCAATTAGTCATAGATTGTTCCTCTTAATAGAGTCCCACATGCTTCTCAATGCTTCTTCATTTTTCTTATTTCTTTTTTCTGGTTTCCCCTCATAGATGCTGGAGTCAGTAGCTCTGTCTTCCAGATCAGAAGGTCTGTTTTCCATTTGTTCCATTCTGTTCTATTGGCTTTGAATTGAAGTTTCTATGTCTTTGATTTTATTCTTGATCTGTTGGATTTCAAAGTACTGGTGTTCCATCAGATCGAACAGTGCACTTAATTTTTCATTTTGTTCTGCTGCATTTTGTATAAGGTCTAGGAGGGCCCTACATATAATCCTTTTATATTCACCTTCTGATAGTTTCAGAAAAGCTTCTTTGTCTGGGAAGTCCTGAGGTGGTTTCTTTTGAGGGCCTTCTGATACCATGGATGATTTCGTAGCCACTGTTTTCTCCAGAGTTTGTTGCTTTTTGGGCTTCATGTGGGTTAATAGAGACTGGGAGAGATGCTGTGAAGATGGACCACAGTTGTTTCTCTAGGCCATCTTAAAATGAGAAGTAAATAGTATCTGATAACTTCCATAGTCAGTCAGGTTTTCAGGTGTATAGGTCCCTGTTCTCTACTCGCAAAGTAAGCAGCTCTGTATCGAGCCTCAGATGTTATACACTAGCTCACAGTACAGAAAGTCTACTGCCCTGCTGGCCTCTGCTGTCAGGTCCTAGGTGTAGTGATACTATGTAGAATTCTGCTTTTCTGCTGGAAAAGCATTCTCTTCCGGGAAGGCACTGTCTCCCAGCCCAGGAATTAGGTCCAGCTGAAGCTTCTGTATAGGTATCCCCAATTTCCAAGGGAACAAGATGGTGTCCTGCACAAGCTCACCACCCAGCTGGGACCAGGCTACTGGTGGAAAGAGAGGCCAAAGGTGCCAAGATGTCCAGAATCTGTGGCCTTTGTTGCTGGCCACATCCTCAGGTGACACTGTTCAAAACACTGCCTCTCTGCCAGAAAGGCACTCTCCCTCTAACAGGTGCTGCCTCCTGGCCTGGGAACCAAGTTTAACCATGGGCTCAGTCAGGGTGTATCCATCTCCCAGTGGATCAAGATGGCGTCCTGCACAAACTCACCACTGCATCTGTACTGCTACAACATGGTGGAGGTAGAAAGATAGGCCAAAGGAGCTGAAATGGACAGAGTCTAAAGCTTGGGTCTCAAAACATGGTAATTGTCCTTGCCAGTGACACCAGCAGTGTGTTGGAGACCAGCGGCTAGTCAAGTCTCAGCTCTGCCCCCGGCCAATACAGGGAAAAAAAAATCAAAATGGTGAGTTACCTTCGGTCTGTGCAAGCCCGCGCTCACCAAGAGTGGGGTCAGTGAAAGAGAGGAAGTTTGTATTCAGTGGTATGAAGTCCATATTAACAGCCCTACACCATGTCATAGGACTCTCTAGGTCTCCAGAAGGATCCATTTAATTATCAACTCAGGTCTTGGTTTCCAGGGGGATTTAGGGAGACATGTGTTTAGTCTTCCATTTTGACTCTGCCCCCTGTCACTTAAAATTTTTATCATCACAAAAGAGCTTGGATTTTCTTACATGAGACTATCTTGCTTTTTTGTAAATGAATTTCAGAGAAGGGCTAAACTTTAGGGGGATGTCTTTGACAGAGTATAACCTGTTACTCCTTAAACTTAAGGGTAGTGGAGCTGCAAGAAGGCATTTGAGTTGAAACTTTTGATTCACTAATGATTCAAGTACGTTGTGCTTCATTCAGAGTCTGTCCTAGGTAATCTTGTCATATATAATATGCACTGGAGTCACCGATCATAAAACATCTCAAAAGCAAAATATGTAAGGATGACTGCTAGAGATTACACAAAGGAAAACATGCTTTAAATCATGTAAATCACAAGCTGGAAAAATGTCAGCTTCCTAATACTAGCACAAGTCTTCAGTTTATGTATGAGTTGAATTTTAAACAGAGTTCAAGAACACACTAAAAGGAAAAACATTTTATTTCATAGATGATGTGAGCTATTCTCTAAGGGTTTTCAAGATAACAGTGGTAAAGATGAAACAAGAAAAAAATGTTCTTCAGTATCTGTATATGTGTGTGTGGTGTGTGTTTACATTTAAGATAGAAGAAACTAGGAAGTGATATAGAAGACAAAGAAAAGTGACATAAAGAAACACCTTCAACTCATCACTGTTCAGAAGAGCAAAAATATTAAGTAAGGTAAATGTCCAAAAGCCAAGATAGTAAGTAAAGGTGGTATAGCCAGTCTATGGAATATTATAGCCAAAAAGAAAAAGAAAAACAAACAAAACAAAACGGAAAAAAACAAGCTGTCAGTTCAGTTTGGTTCCTGCTCATAGTACTCTGTGGGACACAGAAGAACTGCCACCTAGGTCTTCCATGAAGCAGATAGTGGGTTCAAACTGCCAACCTTTTATTTAGCAGCCTGAACACTTAACCACTGCACCATCAGAACCCCATGGAATATAATACAGCCATTTAAATTTATTTGATGAGTATGCGGCAGTGTGAAATATTATTAATGATGTAATATTAAGTAACAACAAATTATATGTTAATTAAGAACACTGATATGTCATCAGAGTCAACTCCAACTCATAGTGATCACACATGCTTTGGGGTAGATTTATATGCCTAGAGTTGTCAGTGGCTAAAGTTTCTTTCAGGGTGCCTCTGGGTAGTCTTTAACCTCCAGCTTTTCAATTGGCTGCTAAGATTTTTTAACTCATTGCACCACCGAGGAACTCCAGATTGAGTTGTTATTATTTTTATTGTTAGGTCCAGTCAAGTCAGTCTTGATTCATTGCCATTCCACATAGTAGAGTAGCACTGCTCTAGGCTGTAATCTTTATGGAAACAGATTGCCAGTTCTTTCTCCCGTCAGAACCACTGGATGAGTTCATACCTCCAACCTTTCATTTAGCAGCTAAGTGCTTAACCGTTGCGTTACCAGGAATCCTTGTCTTCAAATACAAACCAGGCAAAATGAATGACATGAAGTACCCTATGTGTCTCTAGACTTTGCCAAATGTCACCTGGGTAAGAGAAGAAAAACCACTCTCAACTAAGAGTCACTGTTCTACATCTTTGCCAACATTTGGTATTATCCATTTATCCTTTGTATCTGTTAATACCACATTTCTAGGCTTATTGATGTGGGTTATGCTTTGGCTGAGATGAGGAATCTTTTCAGGCATCCAAATATACCTTATTACCTCATATTGAAGTGTTTTTCCATAGCTGTCCTCTAAAAAAAAAATCACATCATTTACAAATTCCAGGGCTATCCCCAACGTAACAACCCATATGCTGTAGGTTTTAATTTGAGAAGATTCATAGGAAGTGAGAACTTCAGAGAGCCTTGGGAACAAGAGATTAGCAGCCTTGTCAAGCCAGCTGTCATTGTCATTATTGGAATAGGATAGGAAGCTGTGAGTTACTCTTAAGGACTGCCTAAACATATGCTTGACTTGGGGTGGGACAAGTAGGAGAAAAAATGAGGAGCAGAGTCTGACACAAACAATTGTCAAACCTTTCTGTCCCTGGCTTATATATGTTATGAAATATAACAATAATTAAAAAATAAAAACCATTGTCATTGAGTCAATTCTAGCTCATAGCAACCATGTAAGACAGAGTAAAACTGGTGCATAGAGTTGCTTGTTGGATTGAAACTGCTGACGTTTTGGTTAGCAGCCATAGCTCTTAACCACTATACTACCAGGTTTTCTAGCTGTAACAGTACCAAAACAAACAAACAAACAAACAAAAAATCTAAACCCACTGCCACTAAGTTGATTCTGACTCATAGCGAACCTGTAGGTCAGAGTAGAACAGCCCCATAGAGTTTCTAAGGAGTGTCTGGCTGACTTGAATGCCTGTCTTTTGGTTAACAGACACAGCACTCAACTACTACACCGCCAAGAAAACCCAACTCATTGCTCAGAAGTTACTGCTGACTCATGAGACCCTGTTGCTCTGTAGATTTTTCTTGGCTGTAATCTTTATGAAAGAAGATTTCTAGGCCTTTATTCCATGCAGCCACTGAGGGGATTTGAAATGTCAACCTTTAGGTTAGCAATGGAGCACAAACTATTTACACTATCTGAGAGCCAAACAATACTATAAAATCCCAGGGCCATCCAGCCAATTTGAACTGACAGTGAGCCCATAGGACATGGTAGAACCATCCTGTGGAGTTTTCAAGGCTGTGCATCTTCAGGAAGCAGATTGCCACATATTTCTCACATGGAACAGCTGATAGGATCAAACCACCAACCTTTCAGTTAGCAACTGAGCATTAACAACTGCACTGCCAGGTCTCCTTGACCTGAAAAACTGAAAACCAAACCTGCTGCCATTGTGTTGATTCCAACTCATAGCCATCCTATAGTAAACCCCACCCCCAGACAAAACAAACCCAGTGACATCTAGTCAATTCCAATTCATAGTGGCCCCAGCTCCACAGTTTCCAGGGAGCACCTGGTGGATTCGAACTGCCAACCTTTTTGATTAGCAGAGATAGCACTTAACCACTATGCCACCTATGTAGTGACAAATAAAATTTACTTAATGGCCTTATTCTCTTACTGACTCTTCAGCAGAGACAAGGACAAGGAGGCAACTGAGGCACTGAAGTGGACAGACTCAGTTGGCTCTAAGAGGTGGAACCTGGGATTCAAACTCAGCTGTCACTCCAGAGCTGAATTTCTCATCTTCTTTCTGGCCCCCGAGTGTATGGATAATACTGGAAGAACAAAACAGTCATCTGGGTGAAGATTTTTTTGTTTCCCTAAACTGTTGATGCTATTGTTGTTTTTGTAGATGGGCTGCCACAGACTGTTGAAAAGGATTAATTTATACACCGTGAGAATATTTTCCTGCTTCCCCAGGGAGCATTTCCCTGTTTTGTCTTCCCAGAGCATGGCTCTGTACACAATGAACGAATCGAAAATTGACTGCTTGCGTGCAGGGTTGGAATTGTTCTCTCATTGTTTGCATGCCTAACTTCTTTTATATTGTGTGTTCTTAGACACTGTTGTGTGTACAGTAGGTGTTCAGTTGATAATTGTTTTATTTTGACATGCTCATGATTAAGGTATTTAAGTTTTGAGAATCCCCAAACAGATTATTCAGTCTAGCTATACCCGGTTTTATAGACTGAATTGTATCCTTCAAAAATGTGTGTCAACTTGGCTAGGCCATGATTCCCAGTACTGAGGGGATTGGCCATCATTTTGTCGTGTGTTACAGTTTTCCTATGTGTTGTAAATCCAGCCTCTCTGATGTTACTGAAGTAGGATTAGAGGCAGTTATATTAGTGAGACAGGACTCAGTCTACAGGTTTAGGCTTCACCTGAAACTATTTGGAGATATAAAAGAGACATTGAGGGCAGAGAGAGCCTCATGCCACCAAGAAACAAGAGCCAGATGACTAGTATACCCTTAGAACTGAGGGTTCCTGTGCTGAGAAGCTCCTAGACAAAGAGAAGATTGATGACAAGGACCTTCCTTCACAGCAGGTGGAGACAGAAAATCTTTTCTTGAAGCTGGCACCCAGAATTTGGGCTTCTAGCATACTGGACCATGAAAGAATAAACTTCTGTTAAGATTTTCACTTGTGACATTTTTGTTATAGCAGCACTAGATAACTTGGACTCCCTCTCTATAAGGCTCCAAATAAGAGGATTTGTTTGAACTGGCATTTACCTACTGCAGTTATTACTTGACAGAGAAAATAAATATAACTTAAGTATTAAGATAACTGAGAAATCAAAATAAAAATTCCTTTGGAAAGAGAATAGAAATTAATAGAAAAATGGAAAATAGACAAACAAATCAGTAGTAACAACAGTCAAATTAGATTGTACTCAGTTGGCAGTAAACCTTTTCAAAGACAAGCAGGAATTTTTTTTTTTTTTTTAACTATGACTGAGTGAAAATGTACATTCCTGTATAAATTTACATGCCCACCTATATGCAGCTTCCACTGCTCTCCCTGCCCGGTGACAGCACACTATTCCTCTCTGCTCCATACATGTCTCATCCTCCCAATAGTCTCCTTTCCCCTCCTGTCCACCCACTCCCCTTCCTCCAGCCAGAGGTCAGCAGGATGCTATCCTATAGATGTATAGAACCATAAAGTGCATCCGATATATGGTCACTCTGCATCACCAAGTCCAATCCATTCCTGTCCAAAGAGTAGACCTTCGTTATGCTTTATGGGCACGGGCAGCATCAGGGCCAGGGTCCATGCTCCCAGGGGAACCCCAAAACCACTGGACCATCAATTGAGGTCTTTTCGTGGAGATCTCAGGTTGTACCCCTTTTTGTTCTTGTGTTGCCAGTGAGACTCAACTTTGTGAACTCCATCGTGGCTATCACTGGTGGTGGCCAGGCACCATCTGTTCTTCCGGTCCCAAGTCGATGTAGGCACCCACTGATGTGGGTCTCTGTCTTCTGGATTGTCATTTTGGTCCTCGGTGAGCATCCGCTCCTGCTGAGTTGCGACCATCTGCTGTGCCCTGGGATGGCAGTTTGGCAGTTTTTAAGACCCCAGACGCCACTCACCAATGTGGGGTGCAGAGAGCCCTCTTAACAAAACACTACTTGTGCCAGTTGGCCTCAATTTCACCTAAGGGCATGGTCCCTGCAGGAAAATATTATCTCAGCATCTCTGAATTAAAAATCATTGGATTGCAGCTATGCAAATTAGAGTTACAGTACAAAAAGATTTTTTTATGAAATTTTACTCCTGCAAAAACATAAAGCTGGTTCACGTGGTGTTGAGAGACAACAATCAGTGGGAATAGTATTTCCAGAGATACTTGAGAAGTAAAGCCTGTTCTCGTTTTCCTGTAGACCACTGTTATTGCTCATTGTGTAGCTCAGGAACCCAAGAAGACTTGGATTCCAAAGACCTAAGCAGAGGTTTGGTGTTGCTGATCAGTGGCAACTCAAGCTGTGTGCCCTGGTGCCTCTGCTGTTGGAACCAGCTCCTGCTGAGTCTGCCCCCAGCTAATAGTGACCCTGTGTACCACAAAGCAAACTACTACCCATGCCCGTGCTGTGCGTCTGATTGGTTGTGCATCAGATCATTGTGAATCACAGAGTTAAATTGATTTTCAGAAGTAAATTGCCAGGCCTTTCTTCCTAGCCTGTTTTAGTCAGTAAGCTCCACTGAAACTTGTTAAGTTTCATAGCAACCTGCAAGCCTCCACTGACAGGTGAGTGTGCGTTGACCAAAATCATATCTGGGTCTTCACCTGGAAGGTAAGCATTCTACCACTGCACCATCAGTACCTCATGCTACTAAAAATAAGCACACAATCAGCAATCAGTTGTCATGGATTTGCTGTTAACTGATGAGTGTTAGAGTAGACCTGCTTTGTAGGGTTTTCAAGATGGGGACCTTCTGGAGGTGGATCTCCAGGCCTTTCTCTTGAGATGCCTGTGGATGGGTTTGAACAGCCAGCCTTTCAGATTGCAGCCCCCCATAGACTACCTCTACAGATACCGGCAGCCAATTCAGAGCACGAGAGACAACTGGTAGGGAAGAGCGCTCTGGAGTGTGGAGCCTTCAGGCCTGATTACATGGGGCAGAAGGAGAGCGTCTGAAATGCTGGGGAGTTTTCATCTGCAGTCTGTCATTCCCTCCTTGATATAGTCAAAGGATCCTCTGTGGTTTTTGGTTTTTGGTTTTTACTTAAAGTTTCTTGAACCAGTCTTCCATCTTTAGAGACATATAAAGGTAGAGTGTTTTACAGCATTTCCGGTTGTCTGGTGAGAACTAGGAAAACCTTGGTGGTGCAGTGGTTAAGAGCTATGGCTGCTAAACAAAAGGTGGACAATTCAAACCCACCAGATCCTCCTTGGAAACCCTATGGGGTGGTTCTGCTCTGTCCTGTAGGGTCACTGTGAATCAGCTCAATAGCAGTGGGTTTGGTTTGGGTTGAAAAGTAACATACCTCCAGAGTTTTATTGAGCAGTTGCCTTTTATAATTCTCCTTTTATGGAAGTGAAAACATCACTCTCATTCTCTAGTGCCGTCTTTGTGTCACTGAAGCATCACAATAATGTATTTTCTTATGTGGAAAAAATAACATATGTCTGTTTGGGGGATCTTGCTCTTGAAAAAGCACTGGGTTTACAAATACACAGTTATCTTAACTGCAGAAAGTAATTTAAGAGTAGTCACAAGTGGCTTTGAAAGCTCTGAATTTCCTGGCTTGTCTTCTGAAAAAACTATGTATTGTGAAGAAGAATTGAAAGGAAGGAATAGTTCATAAATTTGAAAAAAATCAATGTTTTTCCTTAAGGATAAAAATGAATATCCAGTGTGGACATTACCCAGACTCACAGTATCACAACAGTGTTCAAGAATGGATTTCAAGAGGCCTGACAGTGCAATGGTTAAGAACTATAGCAGCTAACCAAAAGGCTGGCAGTCCAGATAGACTAGGTGCTCCTTGGAAACACCATGGGGCAGTTCTACTCTGTCCTGTAGGATTGCTACAAGTCCCAGTTGACACAACAGCAGGTTTTTCTTTTAAACAGACCATTTTGATTTTATTCTCTCATTAGTAACACTGTAAATCACACAATAAATAAGTGTTCTATTTCTTTTTCCAGAAATCAGTATGATGCTGCATCTTGAAGTATTGTTTTTATATTTCTACTTTCCACAGAGAAATCTTTTTTCTACTTAAGATGCTGTAACTCTTGTAAATGTGGGTACAGTATTTTTTAATTTAAAATGCTTTTCCTTGCATATCTTTTAATCTTTAGCCCAGTGCTTTATGTGAATTTTAAATGCAGTAATTAAATGGCTTCTTGTAGAAAAAATACAAAGTCTCTACAAATGCTCTTCTTTGACTGTGATAGAAACGATCTAAACTTTAAAAAATGGTTCTTGGCATTGTGCCAGTTGATGTAGAATATCTTTTCTGAAGAAGCTGATGGTATGGTTATAAAAAACGTCTTGTTTTGAAAGCGATAAATGCCTTATTATATAGTCTGTCTTTGAATGACACAGAAAGGCATAGACCCAGACTAAGAAGGAAGCAGTGCAAATCTGATCAGATTGTCTCTCAGAGAAGGAAAAAATTATGTGTAATCCTCTTGAGACTGAACCTATGTTTGAAGAGTTTTCTAGGAAATTAGAAAGAAATCTTTATTTTTCACCCTGCTGGTTTCTTAATGCCTATAGCAGAATATTTTTGTGCATTGTTATGGGGGTGCAAATGTCCCAAACCCTGCTGGCATAACAAATAAAGATAAACCTTTGTGGGACAGACCTGAGTTTTGGAGTGCACATTTTTTTTTAAAACTTGAATCTTACTTGAAAGTGTCTGCGATTTAATTTAAAAAATGATTTTATGTCTTTACATTTTCATTTGGGAAATAAGCAGGCCGTGATGGAGAGACAGAGTGGCAGTGCTCAGTGGTGTGCTGACATGTAATGCTGACATTAGAGCCCTAGGTGGTGCTTTCCAGCTTTTGTTGGAAGGCTGTGTCTCAGATACAGTAAAGGGTTACATGTGCAGGGTATAGTGTTTGCCAGCTGAACTACTGAAGAGAGAGACCCATATGCTTAAGTTAAATGTTGGGTTAAATATGTATTTCTATGAGATAAAGTCTAAGTTTAGCACTGATTTCAATGTTTTTAGCATAGTACTCCACTGCTAACTGAAAGATCAGCAGTTTCAACCCACCAACTTCTGTGTTTGAGAAAGAGGTGGCATTCTGTTCCTGTAAAGATTATAGCCTTGAAAACCCTATGGAGCAGTTCTGATCTGTCCTGTAGGGTTGTTATGGGTTGGGATTGACTCAATAGTAACAGATTTGCTTGTTTTGTAAATATTTGAATACATTTTTAGATGGACTTATCTTCAGCAAGCACATAGAGGGTTCATACTGACTCTATAGTTTGGTGGCAGGAGTGGAGTGCTGCTCTAACAGATACTTAAAAAGTGGAAGCATTTTTAAAACTGAATGGGTACAGGCTGAAAGAATTTTAAAGTGTCTAATTGCTAAAGCCTAAGTTGCCTTGAAGAGACTGTTGGTGGAGTTATAGACTCAGTAAAACCCACTACTGTCGAGTTGATTCTGACTAATAGTGATTCTAAAAGACAGAGTAGCACTGCCCCGTAGAGTTTCCAAGGAGCACCTTGCAGATTCAAACTGCCGACCTTTTGGTTAGCAGATGTAGCAATTAATCACTATGTCACCAGGGTTTCCATGGACTCGGTAGGAAGTAAGGAATGCTGTTACACTGGAGACAGCACAGACAGTGAGAAGCAGCAGAAGAGAAGTGGGTGCAGCAGCAGAGAAGCAGCAGCAGCAGAGAAGCAGCAGCAGCAGCAGAAACTGAAGACTGGCAAGAGACAGTGCTGAAGCCAACTCACAAAGCAAGAGAGCTGCCTGCCTTTGTGCAGGAGGCTTCCTACTGGACTAGGATACCTCCAGATGCTTTTTGGTGGAGCTGAAGAGCTTTAGGAGTTGCCTTAACCTCAAAAGGTGGAGTCATCATTTAGATGGGCTAGGAGAATGGGGACTTCATACCACCAACAAAGCAGTACCAAGAGCAAAGTGCATCCTTTGGACCTGAGGTTCCTGCACAGAGAACCTCCTAGACCAAGGGAAGATTGATGATAAGGGCCTTCTTCCAGAGTCAACAGAGAGAAAGCCTTCCTCTGGAGCTGATGTTCTGAATTTGGACTTGTAGCCTACAAGACTGAGAGAAAAAACTTTTCTTTGTTAGAGCCATTCACTTGTGCTGTTTCTTTTGTAATGGTACTAGATGACTAAAACAGGCACTGTTTTAGGTACAAGACAGTTAAGATGAGTCATGATTCTTGGCTGTAATCTCATGAAGGACATCAGTGCAATGGTTATTAGTAGTATATTAATAAGCATAAAATAATTTGTCAGTAATATGTAAAGCAAAAGAGTCTCCCTAGAAATGGATTTCTTCCTAGATGAGAAAATAAAACTCTTGGACTAAGTCTTAGAATTGAATATGGAAAATTTTAAGAGAAAACATTAATACAGTAGGGGGAAGGATGTATAAATCATGTGCCTGAAAGACCCAGTTTGGCTAATTTGGTGAATGAGTTACTTGTTGAAGGACTTTCAGTGCAGATCAGGATTATTATTTATACATACAGCTTCTCAACAAGTTTTAGCTGTGAGATCTTCATTCAAATTTAGTACCTCCTAGAAACCTGATATGTAAACTTGTCAGAATGGAGGTGCTCTGTTGGAGGAAGTGGCAGGGAGAGGAGTCCTGGTAACCTATCATGTAAATACACAGTCTCTTTTCTCTTTCTCCCCATCCCAACTTTGGCCTAGACTGGCCCCTAAGAGCATAGACTTCAAGCTATTGTTTAATTCATAACCCTTATTATATCCATGCTAACCAACAATGCCTGCCATTTCAGCTGAGCTGTTCTTTTCAGTGTCTGTCCCTGCCATGTTACTCCATTGTTGAAATGCTTGCTACTTTTTACTTTATTAATGCAATCAATTCAAATTCTGTATCTTGAGGGGTGGAGTCAAGATGGAAGACTAAACACACATCTCCCTAAATCCCCCTGGAAATGAAGGCCTGAAATGCTAATTAAATGGAGCCTTATGGACACTTAATGAGCCCTAGGAATGGCATAAGGCTGTTAATTAGGACTTCATATCACTGAACAGAAAACCTCCTCTCTTTCATTGACCCTGCTGTTGGTGAGCTCTGGCTTTAATGGACTGAAGGTAACTCACCATTTTAACTTTTTTTTCTCTGTTTTAGCCAGCAGGAAGATCTTGAACTTGACTAGCAGCTAATCTCAGAAGCACTCCTAGTGGGAACAGTAGGCAAGATTGCCATATTTTGAGAGCCCAGCTTTGGACTTTGTGCATCTCAGCACCTTGGCCTCTCTTTCTGCCTCTGACATAGAGTAGCCTGTATGGAGGCAGGTGGCGAACTTGTGCAGGACAACATCTTGTTCCACCGGGAAGTGGATATACTCATACAGAGGCTTCAGCTGGACCTAATTCCTAGGCTGGTAGGCAGCACCTACCTGGAACAGAGCACTTTTCCGGCAGAACAGCAGTATTCTACACAGTGCTGCCTACAGCTGGAGCCTGACAGCAGAGGATGGTAGGGCGGTAGCCTTTCTGTATTTTTAGCTAATTTATAACATCTCAGGTTCGATACAGAGGTGCTTACTTTGCTAGCTGGAAAGAGAAACCTAACTGACCTTGGAAGTTGTCACATACCTTTTACCTTTCATTTTAAGATGGCCTAGAGAAAACAACTGCAGTCCATCCTCATAGCATCTCCCCCAGCCTCTGTTGACCCACATGAAACCCCAAAAGCAACAAAGTCTGGAGAAAACCGTGGCCAGGAAATCAACCATGGCTTCAAAAGCTCCCCAAAGAAACCACCTCAGAACTTTCTAGATGAAGAAGCTTTTCTGAAACTACTGGAAGGTAAATACAAAGGGATTATGTATAGAGCCCTCCTAGACCTTATACAAAATACAGCAAAGCAAAATGAAAAATTAGCAAGCTGTTCGATCTGATGGAGCATCAGAACTCTGAAATCCAACAGATCAAGAACGAAATCACACACATAGAAACTTCAATTCAAAGCCAGTAAAGCAGAATGGAACAAATGCAAAACAGACTTTCTAATTTGGAAGACAGAGCTACTGACTCCAGCATCTATGAGGAGAAATCAGAAAAAAGATACTAGAAAGAGGAAGAAGCATTGAGAGGCATGTGGGACTATAGTAAGAGAAACAATCTATGATTAATTGGAGTTCCTGAACAGGGTCAGACACTTGAGAACACAGAGAGTATTGTTGCTGAGCTGCTGATAGAAAGCTTTCCAGAAATTATGAAAGAAGAGAATATAGATATCGAAGATACATATTGAATGCCACTCAATATAGATTTCCAAAGAAAGACTCCAAGACATATTATAATGAAGCTTAACAAAACGAAATATAAGCAGAAACTCTTAAAGGCAGCAAGACTCAAAACAAAGCTAACATTCAAAAGGGAAGACAGAGAGACTCACGTGAGTGGATGACTACATCAACTTGTGACCAGAAGAACCAGATGGTGCCTAGCCACCCCCAGTGATAGCCATGGTGGAGCTCACAAAAGTTGAGTCTGATTGGCAACACAAGAATAAAAAGGTGTGCACCCTGAGATCTCCACTGAAAGACTGCAATTGATGGTCCATGGGCCTTGAAGTTCCCCTGGGAACATGGCCCGTGGTCCTGATGCTGCCCCTGTTCATAAATCATAATGGAGGTCAACTCTTCAGACAGGAATTCACTGGGCTTGGCTACACAGAGTGACCATATCATGTGTGCACATTATGGTTCTGTGCATCTATAGGATGCCATCCTGCTGACCTCTTACTGGAGGGAGGGGAGTAGGTGAGAGGAGGTGATAAGAGATTGTTGGGAAGATAGGACATGTATGGAGCAGAGAGGAAGAGTGTGTTGTCACCAGGCAGGGAGAGCAGTGTGAGCTGCATATAGGTGGGCATCCTAATTTATATGGAAATATACATTTTCATTCAATCGTAATTTAAAAAAAAAATTCTACATCTTTCTTGAAGCCTGCTGTGATTACTGTAAGCCTTATTGACTTCTACCTTCTCTGAATCCCTGCAAAGCTTATAGGATCATGCCAGTGGTTCTTATAAGAATCTGCTGCATCTAGTGAATTATGGACTGAATCATATGTTACTGTGTATAGCAGTACTTTCCCATCTCGATCACTCATAATGTTTTTGTTAGTTTCTTATTGATATCATTACAGAGTATACAAAGTTAGTAATGGCTGATGACAAAAAATATATGTGCATGTGTGTGTGTATATATATGTGTATATATGCATATGTGTGTATATATATATAAATCTCACAGTCCTGATGGTCAAGAGTAGGGATTCAGACTTACTATTCCTGGTTCAGTCATTACTGATGCAGCAAAGCTATAACAGACCTGAATTTTTTAAATGTGGATGAAATGGAACAGGAACTGGAATGGGAAAAAATATGGGTCAAATCCCTGCTACAAACTTAATCCTCTTATTAGAAAACAAGGCAGTGTACATGTTGCATAGCAATGAAGTTCTTGACTGGCAGAGTAGGAGACAGTGGTAGTCTGCTCAGAGATGGAGGCCTACTGGATCCTTTTGAACATATGTTGATCTTTAGTCTTCAGCATCAGCTCTCAAAGGCCTCATCATGCCTCTTCCAAGCCTGCTATTCCAGCACTGTGACACAGAAATTTTCCTGTTCCAGCTGTCATTCTGGTTTAAAAAATTTGGGTCAGTTCCTGTTTCTCTTCCATCAGCCACAAGAGGACTGATTCAAAGCCTTGGTTGGGAGTCTGGGTGGCCTTGATTGGTTTCTCTGCTCCAGGTTTCACAAAGCAGAAATCAAGGTATTGGCCCACTGGCTTCTTCCATGGAGACTCTGGGAAGAATCAACTGCCGCGCTCATTCATGTTGTTGGTGGATTCTGGATTCCTGTAGTTGTAGGACTGAGGCCACATTTCACCATTGTTTAAGGGCCACTAACTTCCTGGAGGGTTTTTTCCAGTCCTTGCAAGTGGGCCTCTCCATTTCAGAGCCAGAAATAACACTTGGATTCCTTCTGACCCTTGACATTTCTCTAACTACTCCTGCTGCTGCTACTCTGCCTGCAGCCAAAGAAATTCTCTACTTTTAAAGACTGATGGAATTAGACTGAGCCCACTGGTGTAATCCAGCATAATCTTCTATTTTAAAACCTATAAGCTTAATTATATCTGCAAAATTCCTTTTGCTGTACTCACAGTTCCAAGAACAGAAATGTTGACGTCTTTTGGGGGAAGGGGATGGGATTATTTGGACTATCATGGTCTTTCAAAGTGAAAAGTCCATGTGTTACATTTGTTTTTTACTCTCTCACTCCTGCCATAGGTGTCTAGAGTATCAGTAGGTTCTCAGGAACTTTAATTGTTGTCTGATATATTGAATTCTTGGTGATCATTGAGACATCATTTTGTGTCATTGAACCAGTGATCTTTATTTGGGGAAATTGTTTTAGCTGAATCTAAGAGGATTGAAAACATGAAATACTGATGTATATAGACTAGCAAACCATGGAGCTGACCTAGAAATGAAGTAATGGATTGTTTCATTCTGGAATTGTGGAAATAGGGAACAGAGAAGTACCATTCCTTAGAGATATAAGTAGGACACTCAGATGTTATTGTTAGAGTAGATAGCTCCTTATTTTCATGTCTGGCACAAAAATCTCATTATTATTCAGTGAGTAAATGAATGAATGCAGCCCAATAGATTTTCTTAACTTATAATTCTAAGTGAGTTCAAAAGGTGAAACATCCTTTCAAGAAACTGAAATGCACATTGCTATTCATAGTCTTAAAAATAAATGGAGGAAAACTTATAATTATTTTGGATTTCTTCCTAACAATCCAGAGCAAAATAATCTGCAGGTAGCAGTTTGTTTTCTTTGTATCTGCCCACATTACCTGTTTCTGAAACTGTGCCCAATACACTGAGAGCAAAGAACCAGCAATAGCAAATATACTCAGCACTTACCTTGAATAGATTTCAGTAAAATCCTACCTAACCCAAAGCAAACAGAAAGGAGAGATGGAACATTTTACATTTCACAAAGGACAGCTGTCTGATTTCTGGCTGTCTTTATATATGTATGGAACAGTACTTTTTGTCTCTGACTACCCATGACTTCTTTTGTTTAGAGGTACATTCACCTTTAGTTCAATTTCATAGAATGTTTTATATATTAACCATATTACTACCCCTCAGTGCTTCATGAAGTAAAAAAATTAGCTAATATTCCGTCAGTTTTATGGGCACGATTAGTAAGACAAATGACTACTCACTTTCTTGGTTGGAAACTAACTTAATCCACTGGATTAAAACCAAAAAAACTAAACCTGTTGCCCTTAAATCCATGATTTTTTTTTTTTTAATCAAAAATTAAATTAATTGAATGAGCATATCCCAAAATAGGCCATATCTGATAGGGTCACTTACAGTTGCTCTCTAAGCAATGTGAAGTCATTTTTCTCTCTTTTGTGTATTTTCTTTTATACACTATGCAGGCGCTTCTTTAAGTGTCAGTAAATGCAGCCCCACCGGTGTTTGAAACACCCAGAGTGTTCATTAAGTATGGAGATGTGTGAGCCCTGTTTAGATCTTTCTGAGACATAATCTCTGGAGTAGAGCTTGAACACTCATTTAAAAACAAAACAAACTCCCGTAACGAAACTATCAGAATTATGAATCAGAGCATATAGCTTAGGATTCTTTTCCTAACAGTAAAATTAGCCACTTGGTGAGTCTCCCTTACAGGTGGAGCCTCCATCTTCTCTGTTATTTTTAATGTTGCCAAGATTTAGAGTATAGTGAGTATTGGTCCTTCACGGGTGTCCTTTTCCGAGACACTGGATAGATACACTTTCAGTGAATGTACTGTGCCAATGGTTGCGCTTGAGGTTTGGTGCAATGTAGGAAAGATAGCACCAGTTTGTAGATGCTTTGATTGCCTATAGCTCCTTTTGAGACATGAGAAATTATACTGTGGAGTAGATTCTAACGCAGAGCAACCTTATAGGACAGAGTAGAACTGCCCTATAAGGTTTTTAAGGGCATAATTTTCACGGAAGCAGACTGCCATATCTTTCTGCTGTGGAGTGACTGGTGGGTTCAAACCACAGATCTTTCAGGTGGTACCCAAATGCTTTAACCGTTGCCCGCCAGGGCTCCTCGTGTATACAAAAGGCATACATAATCTATACATTTTAATTCACTTATTTCCTTAGCAAACTTTTTGGCCACTTAGAAGATGACTGGCACACAATATGTTAGACTGTGGAATAGAAAACAAAAAAAGACATAATTTCTGCTAAGGGGCTTCCAGAATGGCAGAAAACCCAGAATCCTGGATCAGCAGTTTAACGAAATCAAAACCTAATGCTGTCACCAGGCAGGGAGAGCAGTGGAAGCTGCATATAGGTGGGCATGTAGATTTATATGGGAATGTACATTTTCACTCAGTCATAATAAAAAAATAAAAATAATAATAATGAAAACCTAATGCCGAATTTACATGTCTGAGTGCTTTGGAAGAAGTGGGGCTATAAAAGAGGGAACACTGTAGGAGCAGCAGCCTAAGAAAGAAAGAAGGCAAGTTAACATTCCTCCTCGTTTAATTTAAAGTATGTTGTATCAGTCAAGATTCCAACTGGAAATTGATGTCACATTTGTAATAGAATAACTCAAGAGAGATTTATTAGTTAGGGACTGTTTAAAAAGATGTAAAAATAGGTATTGGAAGAAGGGCCTTGATGATCTACTTCCAAGAGATCGTTTCCGTTGAAAGTTGTATGGAGAACAGTTCTACTCTAAAACCCATGGTGTCACCATGTGGCAGAATTAATTTGATGGACGGTTGGTTGGTTGGTTGGTTGGTTGGTTTGAAATAGGGAAACCACGAGATACAGTAAAGCAACCTGGGTCTCAGAAGCAGTCAAAGCTGTGATCAGCCTATCTGAAGGGACAAGGATGAGGAACAGTTACTAGACCCTAGAGGGACTAAGTCATGTAGAGTTGGTCACTGGAAGAGGAACAGTGACTTCTGGCAGAGAGATTCAAGCAGCTCAGAAGTAACCTTTTAGGGAGGGAACTCTGGCAGTGGTTCACAAAGTGGTCCCCTGACTAGCGGCGTCAACTTCACCTGAAAACTTGTTAGAAACAATATTCTCCGGCTTCACCCAGACAGACTTGCAGAATCAGTATGTCTGGGGTGGGTCCCAGCACTCTGTGTGTTAACAAGCCCTTCACGTGGTCCTGATGTACTCTCAAGTTTGAGCAGCTCTGAGCTAGATGGGGAAATATTCCTTCCTCCTTGTTCTTCCTCTCTTCTGCTGAAACTCATCATGGACCAAACCTGGCAGGAAGCACACAACCTGTTGAGGAAGGCCAGACAGGTGAGCCTGCCAAGGCTGGGATCAGGGTGGAAAAGGATGGAGAGTGAGTGAGAAAAGGCAAATGGAAGACCTCCTGCTTTTACATGAAGGGATGTGCAAAATAAGAATTGAGTAAGAGCTATGACACACAGAGGCAGTAGTTCAGAACTTAAATTAGATAAAATTGCCAAAGCAAATGCTACAGAGCAGCAAAAAGCAGCCCCGGTATAGAATCTAAGGGTAACATACACATTTGAGCGGTGCGAAGGTCTGCAGTTTTTCTTTCAGAATCGTGTCTCTTCTTAAACTGTGCTGAGCTGAATTGGCATTTTGCCTGCTCAAAACTGTAAATCAGGGCCCTCAATTTTCCAAGCAAAACTCTAACGGCTGCTTGTCTGTCATTTTAAGCATATATAACTCTGTCTCACAAAACATAGCTATCTGCCCCGTGATGCTCACCAGAGAAAGCAACCGTGGGTTGACTGTGATCTAGCACTTGTCAAGGTCTTGCCTGAGACATCTCGTCTCTCAGTGCACCTACAGGACAAGTGATTTCACGGTAGTCTTTAAGTTAGGGAAGCATAATACCAGATGCTTTGACCATATTATCTGACACTCTAATAGAATGACTATACAAGTACCAATTATTGATGTACCTTCAGCTCAAATGGGACCAAATAATAATTTGAAGAGTTGTCTTGTTGTTTACGGAGGAAATCCTTTTTGAGTATCTACTGTATTTCAGTGCTTGGCACCAGAGGTGAAAAGGTTCTTGACTTTCAAGTTGTTCATACTCAAGCAAAAGACACAGATACATGTACAGTGACAATCTACTGTAATAACCATAAAAGCATGAGAGAACTGTGGCCAGCATACTGCTAGAGAACAGGAAGAGAGGTACTCCTTTTACTCAGCACATGACCAGAGAGCTCTGAGGAGCGGCTGTTATATGAAGTGGACCTAAGAGATGAGGAGTTCACCAGGTATGAATCTGTGGTAGGGAAAGGTATTCTAAACCCTTTGCTGTCAAGTCAGTTCCAATGCATAGTGACCATACAGAACTAGAGTAGAATTGCCCCATGGAGTTTCCAAGGAGCATCTGGTAGATTCGAACTTCCTCCCTTTTGGTTAGCAGTTGTAGCACCTAACCACTATGCCACAGAGTTTCTGAAGGTATTCTAGGACCTGATAAAAGAACATCAGTGGGAAAGAATAGGGATGTGCTAGTAACATAAAGATCCTAGAAAGGAATGGCTGGGTGGGACTGGATTGACTGGACCAGGTTTCCAAGGACTTTATGAGTGGTACAGACGGTTAATACTCTCAGCAGCTAACTGAAAAGTTGGTAGTTCAGATTCACCCAGAACTGCCTTGGAAGAAAGGCCTGGTGATCTACTTCTGAAAAGTCAGCCATTGAAAGTATAGAGCACAGTTCTGCTTGCAACACATGGGCTCACCATGAATTGGAGTTAGCTTGATGGCACCTGGTTTAGGCTGTATGCCTGAGAGTTTGAACTTGACATGCTGAAGGTAAAAGAGAGACGTGAAAAGTTTTGTGATCCGTGATTGATCTAATTAGATTTGGATGGAGATTTGGTATTTTGGAGTCACTAAACCAATTAATTTCTTAACTTGAGTAAAGTATAATGTGCATACAGAAAAGTGCATGGAAGTGTCAGGTTCAGTGAGCTTTTAGAAATGGGATCTGTGAATGAGCACCTAAATCAACAGACAGAACACTGCCTGCACCCCAAAATTCCATCTACCAGAATAGTCATCTGACATAGATTAGTTTTGTCTGTTTTTTGTGTACTATAAGTTGGGATTATATAGTATGCGTTCTTTTTACTCAGCATTGCAATACTCATCCATACTATTGAGTTAAATTAATCATAGTTTGTTCATTGCTGTATAGTACTCTGTCACCTATTCTGCAGGGTTTTTTTTATGTTGATGAGTACTTGTGGTTTTTCCAGTTTGTGACTGTTACGAATAATGCAGCTGGTATGTGCCTTATTATAAACATATGCATGTCTGAGTTTCCTAGAACAGCCATGTCATAAAAAAGTACTACAAATCAGGTAACTTATAGCAACAGAAATTTATTCTCTGCAATTCTGGAGACTGAAAGTTGAAATCAAGGTGTTGGGAAGGCCTTGCACCCTCGGAAGCCTCAAAGGAGATGACTTGTCCTTGTCTTGTACTACTCCTGGTAGTCACAGATGTTCTTTGGCGTATGGCACCTTAACTCCAGTCTTACTCCCTTCTTCCCACAGCCGTCTTCCGTCTGTGTCTGTCTTTCTGTGCCTCTTCTCACAAGGATACTGATCATAAAAGATGAGAGGCTCACTCTGCTGTCTGTTGGCTGAATATATCTGCAGAGATCTCATTTTTGAATAGGGTCGCGTTCTGCGGTTCTAGCAAAGACATGGACTTTCTGGCAGACACTGTTCAAGCCAGTACAGCTCCTCTGTGTGGGAATGAGTATACATACATATTCATCTTTGATGGATACTGCCCCAAAAGTTTTCCAAAGTGATTGTACCGGTCTGAGCTCCTTCCAGAAAACTAATTTATGTTTAATTATCCTTAAATCATAAGAGGAAATTAGAAACTAATTTGAAACTAGAGGGGAAGGAAGACCAGGAAAAAAATATGAGACACAGCCACCTACTTTGAAACCCTGGAGACAATGAATGCTTTATTGAATAGAGTCCTTGGGTGGTGGAAACCATAAAGTACTTGGCTGCTAACCAAGAGGCTAGTGGTTTGTGTCCACCAAGAGAGGTGCCTTGGAAGAAATTCCTGGTTATCCAGTTTTGAAAAAGTTAGCCACTAAAAACTCTGTGGAGCACCGTTCTACTTTGACATAACCTGGGATTACTGTGATGGGTAATTGTGTAGATAGCCAACTGGTTTGGTTTTGTTTCTTTTATTGAATGCACTTGCCATTTGAAGTACTTGAATATACTCTTACTGTTTCCCTCCTTAAGGTAGCAAGTCTGTGATCACACATTCTGTTCAAGGCAATCAAAGAATGAACAGTTGATTGGAGGACTGTGCAAAGGCTGACAGGTCAGGGGGTGAGGAACAGGCAGGAGTGGAATGAAGAAACCAAATGCTTAGACGTCAGTTTGAAAAGATTGTTAACCTAGGACCATTAATTTATACTTTGAATAACAGAGGCATGAAGTAAAATGATTTAAAATAATAGTCCTACTGAAAACATGTATCACTGACCAGATTTTCAATATCTTCAAGACAGGACCTTGAATCCTAGATTGAATGAAAAAGTGTGTTGGTGCCTGGCATTTACTGAACGATCCCTGAATAATTAGTGAGTGAGTGAATTAATTCAAGTGAAATGGTATATTAGGGTAAAGAAACCAAATCCCCAGTTCAGTGGGGGAGATAATCAAGGAACCAGTGTTGGAGAAAAAAATTCAAGCCTCATCACAGACGAAAAGTTAGATGAATGTCATTAATCACTCAAAGACAGGTATTAATTGAGTGCATGTTATGTGCAATTCAACAGGCAGAAGAGGGCTTCTGAACAGAGGAGAACCACTGGTGTGTCAGATGTGGTGGGGTGGTATTTGGGGTAGGACAGTGGTGCAGCAACACAGAGCACATGGGATGCGGTAAGGAAATCCATCTGTGGTTTTTTGTGCTTAACATTAACCTAACCTGTATCAAGAGTTTTGATTACTCTTTTTAAAGGGAATGTGAAGATTCTACAAAATGGTGGCAAAAATCATTAAAAGCAGGTGACAAGCCTCTCGACTAAATCATACTGCTTACTTTATGTAAGTGGGGAGATAAATGATAGTGTGTGTATCAGAGGTGGGTGTCTGCTAATGGAAGGCCAGAGGCTGACCTGCTGATTCCCTTACAGGAGTTTTTATAAACCATTTATGGCATTTTTATGTTTTAGTTTTCAGACTGTTTTTTAGATCCATGGAAGTCTAGGTAATAACACAAGGACTTAAGACACAGTTTATGTTCATCAGATGTAAGGAAAAAAAAATGACTCCCAGGATGACAAACCACTGAAATAAGAGCCGGACTGTGAATATTTTCTGCGAATGGTCAATAAATTGGGAAACAATGACCACTTTCTGCTTGTTTACAAAGACATGGGTCAGATGGTCACTGTGGCCCCCAAAACTCCATTTTTCCTTTAAGAAAAAGCAAAAGTAATATAAATTTAAGCACTGAGTTTGTTGTGCACAAGTTGAGATGAGGACATGCTGGAAACATTTAATTAAATAACATTCTTAAAGGCCCCATTGGAAGAGGTTTAAAGGCAGTTAGCATTCACATAAGCATTGCATTGTGAAGCTGTGCAATACACTGGCTTTCAGATGGGTTACCAGCCAATAAAAGTTGATATGATGCTGTGGAAAGGATTTCCATATTACCCACAACCCCATAAGCCACTGGCATTTGCTGGCAACTGAGGCTTCTCTGCAAACTCCACAACACCACTTTCAGAGCCAAATCCTATCACACAGATAGCGTTTTCTAGTTTTATTTGATCTTGAAAAACATTTCATTATGTTTAATTTAGGGAAATGAGATTTCCTTAATTACTATCAGTAGCAGCTATTAGAAGCTCAATTACATTTGCAAATTCATTTTTAAAAGCTTTATGGGCTTTCAGATAAAAATTTCAAGATCTAACTGCACCTATTAAAAGTTAACTTTCCCTCCCTTTGGTGTCAGCTCTTCCAAAAGAGAGGATGGGTTTTATAGTGCAAAATAAATAATGCTGGAAGCTGAGGCCTCATCTAAATGCAACTTGAAACCACTATTAGAATAAATTAGATATTGCATTTCAATAATTGGCCCATCAAATATGTTTATAGGTTCCCTTCCTTTGGGCTTTCACTTACAATAAGCTCTCCCATGTGAAAGGTCAGGGTGTGCCAGTGGAGGAAGGGTAGCTTACTAGCTGAGAGTGCAGGTGTGTCGCATCCAAGTGATCATCTGACCTCTTGTGAGTTGTATGTCACTATTATAATCTATAAAGCAGCATCTCCGAGAAACAATTGTGAAAGGGGTCCATGTAACCTCTACTTTATTGGTCCCTTGAATATTGGCAGTAATTATAGAAGTGACTCCAATTTTAGTGTTTTGGAGCATCTCATTCATGCTAGTAAACAGTTACTGGCAGTAAGAAAGGCTTCTCCAGGTGGTTTGTTGCTCTTGTTCTCAGACACAGTAGCATCAATAGTTTCTTTTTCTTTTATGGATTATAAAGAGGTAAATATCATAATTTATATATCGAAGTCTAAAAAACATTGGTATCTGCAGTGACGTGTTGATAGTAGGGCTTCAGCCTTCTAACTCGTGATGAGGATGTATTTCATCTTCAGCATGTGGAGTGTACTGTGCATAGTAGGTGGTTTAGTAAATAGTGATTGATGTGAGTTGTTCAACTCTTCGCACATTAGAAGTGGCTGTTTGTTGTACAGGTGGCAATAGCCCAGTGATTGTCCATCCACTTGGTGGCTATTCTGAGCTGTGGCATATGGCATTGTTGAAATAGAAACCACCTTTTGAAGTGCTGTGGAGTTGGTTCGTTGAATTGTTTCCCTGTAACACAAAATGATCTCTTTTGGCAGGAAATGTCAACCTCTAAATAAAGCTTGAAAGTTCCTTTGTTACTACTTGTCATGGATAAAGACATTCCAAGTTCAAATGCTTTAGAATCATTGTTCCTTGACTTCATTTTTGCCAGTAACACGTAGAAAGCAAGAAAAGGCTTGCTTCTTTAGTACCTGTTTAAGATCCTTGTACTCCAATTGGTTGTTTTTCTTCTGTTACATTTGGAAGTGTTTGATCTTATTTTTCTCAGTTTGCTTTTTCCAAGACCCCTAAATACCTGTTGATGGAAAATAGGAGTTTGGGGGTTAGTGAATTAGTACTGGAAGAGAGAGACACACGTGATACATTTCACTGGAAATTTCATGTTACTTGTTCGTGATGCCTCCCAACCACCAGGGATTCCGTAAGAAGTTCCGTTAAGAGAGTGAATTATGTGAGGAGCAAACAATAGAAAGACAAATATTTGTAAAAGACCAGGGAATTCACATCTTACGGTTCTTAAAATAAAGTCACAGATAAAAACACACCTTCTGCAAACAGTCAAGTGCATGAAAAAATACAATAACTTCATTTAACAATGGTAGTGATGCCATTTTAAAGTCATTCTGAAACAATAGTCTCAAGAAACCCAAAGCCATCTATGTATAAATTTCGTACCCCGTTCTGCTATAGACACTGGTCTTTAATAACTCCATCACCCAAGAGGACGTCAGAGTGAACGTGAACAGTTTGGTTATGATGTGTTGATACTGTAATAGAGGACAAAGCATATTAATTGTTATTCTCAGAAAGCTTGCAATTCAATAGCCGTCTAATTTAATAAAGTCTTGTTACAGTGGAGTGATTCAGCTGTAAGACGCCTGTAAAAATTGTAATAAGCACTCTAGTCAATGCGATCTGTTTTAATTCTTGAGTGTAGTGGTTTTTCACGCTGTCCACTGGCAGGAAAGCTGCAGTGAGCTGCAGAGTTGTTTGTCAATGATTGGGTTTAGTTTTGTAAGGAAGTATTGATTACAGAGTGAAAAACATTTCGTTTTAAAGCAATCAATGGGTAGCAGACAAAAGGAAGTCTGAAGTTTCAAAGTCTTTAAAATATGAAGCAAATGCACAATCTGGGGAGTTAAGTTATTGGCAAAAGAGGCAGAACAAGAATTGCAGGACACAGATTTTAGATTGCCGGCTTACTCTTCCTTTCCTAAGGTAACTCAGATGTAGTAAAATAGGAGACTCTGACTGGCTATGCAGGGAAATTTCCTTACTGGTAATATGTTTTTGGGAGCTGCTGTTGAGTTGGCTTCTGACTCTGGGGTCCACCTGCACAACATACTAGAACTGCCTGCACCTGCAGCATCCCAAGGACCAGTTGGGGGTGGATCACTGTGAACAGTAGGGTTTCTATTGGCTGTTTTTCGGCAGTAGATCATCAGGCCTTTCTTCCTAGTCCGTCTTAGACTGGAAGCTCTGCTGAAACCTGTTAAACATCATAGCAGCACACAAGCCTCCACAAGGAGATAAGAGGTGTATGCACATGAGGTGCACTGGCTACGAATTGAACTTGGGTAACCTGCGTGGAAGGCAAGCACTCTACCACTGAACCACCACTGCCCTCTTCTGTTTAGCACATAGGAAATAGAAAACGACGCAGAGTGGTGTAGAGAGAGAGAAAAAAAAGTCTAGCTACAACCTATAACCTGCAGACTAAAGGATCTTTTCTGTACACTGAGTTGTTTATTATTAATGAGAGGTTAGATTTAGAAATTTATTTCACCATCTCAGAAAATATGATGGAAAAGCATTTAGAGATGTCAACCCTTACCAACATTAAATCTCTTGGAGCATTAAAAAACAATAAAATTTATATCTGTATAACTGAATAATCATTAATCTGTACATATGTTATGACTAATACTCAGAATTACTTAATGTTGAAATTAGTTTGGCATGTAGAGGCCTTGTCAATTGTTGTTGAATTGAAGTAATTTGAGTCAAGTCTAACACTAATACTGGTAGCAGATGACTGCAGACTCTGTTCTCCATCCAGGGGCAGGAAGTATCTGTTCCTTGCTGAGAACAGGAAAAGTCACTGGCTAATGGCAAAACACCAATGGGTAAAATTGAACTGTACATGAAACACAGAACCAGTGCCAATTACAGAGATGAAATCAAACTGAGATGGATAGAAGACATATTCCGCTCACACTGACAAGCACAGATAGGAAGTGATTTCCAGAACTGCTGCAAGGTTCATCCTTTCTGGAAAATGCAAACTTAATAGTATTTCATGGTCCACAGCAGCTACAACTTTATTAAATTTGAGGGAAGGTATATCAAATATGTTTTGTTGCTCAATAATGAGACAATTCTCCAGTCACGTGGCTTTGGGGGAGCTCATAAGTTTTGGATGAAAGAAATAGCATCTCTTGGGAAATAAATGTTTAGAATTAATTCCTTTTTGTGAGATAGCAACTGGTAAAATAGATTTAGGAGCCTGCAAACTGTGGCCCAGTTGCTTCCAGCCTGTATTTGTAAATAGTTGGATTGCAACACCACAGCTATTTGCTTACATGTATTGTTAAGGCTGCGTTTGTCTTCCACTGGCAGAGCTGAATCAACAGAGATTGTGTGACCCACAGTGTCTAAAATATTGAAGAACTGGCCCTTTCCAGAAGAAGTTTACCAACCTCTACTCTAGGTTCTTATGCCTTGCCAACTAATTATTTTATATGTAATAAATCTTGGTCTAACCAAATTATAATATTCTTAATGGCAAAGGCCACCTCTCTCTGTCTCTCTGTCTCTCTGTCTCTCTCTTTTAAGGCCATCTCTTAAATCTCTTTTATGCCTCACAGCATCCAGCAAGTCCTGGAAAGGGAGTGGCTTAAAGGCACTTGTTGGTTCACCAGGTGAGGTGAAAGTTTATTAGCCCAGGAAAGAAGAAAGGCCTCAAGTGCAGTGGTCAAGTTCAGGATGTCTGCAGTCAGGTTGCCCATGTATCCCTATCTCTGTTATTTGCTCACAGTGAAGTTAGAAATAGCATCTACTGTCCAGGGTGGCTGTGGGACTATCACATGAAGAGTGCTTGTTAGAACACTGTCAGTGCTTATTGTCGAAATCATTCTTATCATTAGTGCTTCTAGGAATATTCCTTCTTTTAATCTTCTCTTATTTTCATTCACATGATTTGTGCTGAAGCCTTCCTGATTGCTTTTGTACCTTTTCTGTGAATAAGCAGGTAAAATTTGAACAAGTGGGGCTGCTGGCACTAGCCATGGTTTGGATGTAATATCAGTGGACCACAGTCTTGTTAAGTAGAAGTATCCTTTGTACATCAAAAGAGAAAAAAAAAAAAGTCAAAAACTTCTGTGTTGTGGTAGTTATGCTCTTCTTTATTCACTAAATAACCCGAAACCAAATGAGTTGCTCTACAGTTGATTTTTGTTTACAGTGACTCTGTGTAGCTGTGTATAAATGGTGTTCACTGTGCCCCCCAGATTGTGAACCCATTGTGATTCCTCCTGGCTGAGAGGGGAGAGCCGTGGTTCTAGGCATATTTAAAGGGATGAATGGCATACTCCCGTAATGACCCACCTGTTCTGCTAGCTAGGGGTGCATTTAAGGCAGACTCTCACTAACGGGATCCCTGTCCTTGTACATGTTGAATCTGATTCTTTAGTCAGCTGTCCTGAAAGACTTACCCTATATAAAAAAAAATCTCTATTGTGCAGTGATGTCCTGATATTCTTTGCTTGTAAAAGGAAACAGACTTCATTTATTAATATTCACTGCCTGGTAAAAAGCTTAGCTTTTAACATCATTGCTTCCTGAAAAAGTTGATGTATGTTTTAAGAGGTCTTCTACTGATTGAAGAAAAACAAACAAACAAACAAAAACTTGCTGTTGAATTCGTTCTGACTCTTGGTGACCCCAACTGTGTCACCATGAAACTGCTTTGTAGGATATTCAGCGGCAGATTTTTCAGAAGGGGATCACCAGGCCTTTCTTCCGAAATGCCTCTGATTAGAAAAGGAAAAGTGCATATTATACAAATGATGAAGCTGAGTACCATTTAAAAGTGTACTTGACACTTGGCAAATCCTATAAATGGAGGACAACATTTAGATCATCACAAATGTTGAACAGTCAGAGAATTTTAGGAGGAAGCAAATGAGAAAAATAGCCCTCTTCTTTTCCATTAGTAGGCAAGTACCACTGACTTTTGGCATGACCCAGGGATTCCCTTCTAAAGATGCTGTTATAACCAGTGATTAAAATGTTGTATAACCTTGCTAACTGCTTTTCCACATTCAGGAATTTAATATTATCTAAAGGTTCACATTACAAAAGAAAGTATAAATGTTGATAAGTTTTTCTTGTAAATCTGTTGGTCTAGATGCAAAATTTTACCAAGCTACTTGAAACTCTGTCTTTCTACCAATGGACTGGAAAAGGATCCTTGGAAGGGAAGTTTCCCTCTTCTCTCTGCATGGTGGCTGAGACTTAGAGCATCATGCTTCATCATGGACATGTTAGTGGACATTAGGACCTCAACTGGACTTGGTGATTTAAGCCCTTTGCCAAGGCTAAAGTCTTGCATTTTCTTTTGATTATAAGAACTGCAGAAAGAGATAGATACTACAGTGACGTGTTCACATAGACGGAATCTGGGCTCTGGCTGTTTCAGTTCAGTGGAATCTGACTAAGCCATCCGGGAGAGACTGTTTCCCGATGAGAGAGGGATAGACATCACCCAGGAGTGGAAACTGGGGAGAAGTCAGCAAATTATTGGAAGCTCACCTGAGAACAGATTCTCTTTCTTTAAAAAAAAATGTATATATATATATATATATGAGATACTGTGCTTTAAGTGAGTTTATAATCCAAATCAATTTATTATACAAAAACTTAAACACATATTGATATGTAACTCTAGTCACTTTCCCTACATAGTGACAACACATTCCTCTTTCCCTCCCTGTATTTTCCATGTCCATTCAACTAGATCCTGTCCCCCTCCACTCTCTCATCTCACTGCCTTCAAACTGGCACTGCCCATTTAGTCTCATGTATCTACTTAAGCCAAGAAGCATGCTCTTCCCCAATATCATGTTACGTCTTAGAGTCCAGTCCAATCTTTGTCTGAAGACTTGGCTTCGGGAATGGTTTAAGTTCTGCGCTGACAGACAGTCTGGGACCGTGTCTTCTGGGACCCTCTAGTTAACAATAGAGCTTCTGATGTTCCTTTACAGCAAACACAAATGAGGTGTACTCAGAAGGTAGGTATTTCCACAGTCAGCTTCTCTAAGCGCAGCTGTGTTTCAAATATTCTGTGGCTAACTATGATTGTTGTGAGTCAGAATTGACTGAATGGCAGTGGGTTTGCTCTTTGGTTATAATCCCCATTGGATTCCATAGGTGGCACAAACAGGAGTCTGCTCAGAAGTGCCCGGAAAGAAAGCCTTAGCTGTCTGCTTCTGAAGGAGCACATCTACTGAAAACTCTGTGGAACAAAGTTCTGTTCTGAAACACAGGGGATCACCATGAGTCAGACTGAATTCTACAGGAACTAGTTTGGTTTTGATATAGTCCCTCTAGGCCTCTTTCTTTTTGAATAGCATTTATACCATGTGGGGCTTCTTGAAAACTCTGTACCACACTATTCAGCATCTGTGATTTATCTAAGTGTTCTCTGTTTCTGTGGTTCACCAAGGGTTAAGTGCACTTTTAAAAGAGCCATTCAGATGTGTGTTTTAATAACATAAATTTTTGCTTTCCATAAAGTAATTGTGCTTATCCAGCTCATTTATAGGTCTTTAGTGATTTCCCCATAAAAATGGAATTTCTATTTGACCTTACCTCTCAGAAATAATGTAAACCCTAATTATGCAATATGTAATATTTTTAGTTTCTTCTAACTTTGGTAATTGTAGGAAATGAAATACTGAAGCATTGAACCAAAGCTTGTGATGAGTTCCACACTGATCTTTAAATATCCCATTTGACCTTTCAATGGAATTATAAAACGTTCAAGTTCGCACTTGCTAACAGAGATACAGCAAACTGCTGAAAATCATGTTGCTGTGAAATTTTGGACTTCTAATGTAGTCTGGCATAATAAAATGATGGAAGCTGTCAGGAGATAACTCATGCCTATGGAATAACCAATTCAGATGTTCTTAGGACTTTGTTTAACAAACTATCCCAAGAGACTGTTACACAATGGAATGGGAAGTGTGAAGGTATTCTGGTTTGTTTTCAAATGATGAAAAAGCATTTGTCAGAAATAATTATGGAGGTCCTGGAATCTTTCTGGCATGCTTAAAAAGCAAGCTCCAGTAGTACCTTGTACAGTCTGTTGTTGACATTATAATTATTCTCCTATTTTAGAGAAGTGAATAATTACCATAGCAAATACTCTAATTCCCTATACACATAATTACACCCATTCAGTGTACCAAGACAGGAATATAAGTATTCCAATCATGGGGACAACAGATTCTTAGTCTGAATAGGCTATTTTATTCCTCTGACAAATCTGATAGGGTGAAAAGAAAAAAAAAAAAAAAAAGGAAAATATGCTCTTAAAAAAATAGAATTATAAATGCCTTTGTGAGGAAGGCACTGCAAATCTTCCAAGAAATGAAGTTTTTTTTGTTCATAGTTGCAAATGGCACAGTGGTTAAGAGGTCAGCTAGTAATTAACCACGAGGTCAACAGTTCAAATCCACCCGCCACTCTTTGGAACCCCCCTGGGGGGTTCTACTCTGTGCTGTAGGCTTACCTTGAGTTAGAATTGATGCAGATCGCAGATCGCAATGGGTAGTTACAAGTGAAGTGACTAATCAGATAAGGGATTTGAATACTAGGTTTGGGATTTTCACCTACACTGAAAAGAAGGTCAAGGAAAGGGAATGAAAATGACATTTACATCCACAGGGGTTTTAAACCACAGGAGATCTTATCACATTCTGAGAATCAAGATCGTGAGGAAGAGTGAAAGTTGTCAGTTGGATGCATACTTGGTAAACCTAGAGCTGACTGCCAAGTCGGGAAAAGGAAGAAGTAGGAGGTCAAGAGGATTCAATTTAACTCAACATGTACTTTTTGAACAGTTTTGGAACACTCAGCAATGTGCATAATATTGTATGGGGTTTTATTACCAATTATTAAGGCTGAATGCTTATCTAAAGAAAAGTGTGCTTTTTGGGGAGTCAGGGAACAATAATTACATACAGAAAATCTTCAGTGATGTGAATGACATTATATAATAAAAAATTATTTGGATAGTAACGGCACCAGTGTATGGGACAGACTTGGACAGCAAGAAGAGAAATGAAGATAAGAGAAGACAGAGGAAGCATTAACCTATGTAGTAAAGATAGCCAAACTTCAAGATTGAAGTGTAGAAGACAGAATAAAATATCTTGAAATCCTATGTAATAAAGAACAATGAGAGAAATACAGTATCTTAAAGCTTAATATGTAAACTAAGTCAGCTGGAGACTGATTCGTTTTGCACTTGTGATTGTGGGGTATAGACAGAAGAATAACAGGGCAGTAAATTGGGGTTTAAACAAATCCAGGGCAACTCTATAAGACACAGATAATTCAGGAGAAACAATTGGAGGCAGGGAACCCCATAAAAAAAAAAAAACAAACATGGTTTCAAGTCAATGCCAACTGATAGTGACCTCTTAGGACAGGGTAGAACTGCCTTATAGGGTCTCCAATGAGCACTTGTTGGATTCAGATTGCTGACTTTTTGGTTAGCAGCTCTCTTTACCGCTATGCCACCAGGACTCAAACCCACAGCTGTGGGGTTGATTCTGACTCATAGCCCCCGTATAATGCAGAACTGCCCAATAGTTTCTAAGGAGTGCCTGGAAGATTTGAACCTCCAACTTTTTGGTTACTAACCATAGCACTTAACTCTTGTACCACCAGGGTTTCTTTAAAATACCTAAATGAACTGAAATGCTGCAAATTCTGTGTACGAAATATACTATCTCAACAGAAAATGAAATAAAGTATAAGCCTTCAGTCAAGAAAATCACTTAATAAACTGACTTTTGAAAAACCCATGGGGGATAACATAATTAATAGCTGCTGTTAATTGTAATCAATTAACATGACAAGAGAGTAAGATCTGTGACTGGGGAAAAGAATGAATCATTGACTTCTTATAAAAGGACCCGTTGGTCAAGGAAATGAAGCTGTTTTCTAAGCAAAGTTGAGAACAGTGCCTTTAACCAGAGAACTCCAGGGAAAAATTAGGGCAAGAGGAAGAGTATGTCTGTATTATGAAGTTGACTATATTTGCCAACTTACTGTGTAGCTGGTTTATTATGCAGTATCTTGTTTTCCTTGTCAGCCCCTCAGATCATCAGATACACTAAGACATAGGAGGAAGTGGTTTTTCTGAGAAGTTTATCAAAATTAGAAAGTCAGCAAGCCAGAAAACACTGTGGGACGACTTTCCAACTCAAGAAGCCGCTGCTAATGAATGACTGTCATAAAAAAGCAGTCGCCTATTTTATTCCTGTTACTGTAGTCTCTCAATTCTGCAGTCCACCCTACGGAAGAATTATTTTGCTCAACCTACATTTACATTCTCCTCAAAATTACTGAGAACTGCACTTGTTTGGGAACTGTGCTGAAGCTAGTGCCTCTGGGGTTGTTTTACCATCTCTTTTCCCAGCAGTGTAATGTCCAACATCATCATTTAAAGTTGCTTTGTCTAACTTTTATTAACTGAGAACACCGCTCTACCATGCTCTTAGCCTAACTTTCAGAGTTGTATGTTCATAAGTCTGTATTTTCACCCACTTAGTTATCTATCCGACTCGACGGCACTTGGCTAGTTATCTGTAGGAGAGATGTCAGTCACCTTTTTCATTGTAAAATGAAATCTATGCTATGACGAATCCCCAACACATGTGCATTTACACAGACATACCATCTTCTAGACATTGTCGTTTGTGCTAAAATGAGTTCCTTTCTGTTGCCTTTTACTTTGGTTCTTTGGAAAACAGCCTGAGAAATGTTTCCTCCAAGCCTTGAGGAGTTACCCTTTCCCTAGTTTTCTAGCCCAGAGAGTTTGTTACTTTTGTCCAGGTTAGTTTTCTAGCCCAGAGTGTTTGTTACTTTTGTCCAGGTTAATTGGTGTTTGCTGGATAAACTGTAAACAACTTGATTTTGATAAATTTTTATCTGGTCCTGGGTTGCAGCCTACCCTATGATTAATGTGTACCTTGCAGGGATAGGACAGTAGACTATGCAAATAAGGTGAGTTGTCATCCATCCATGCCTATTATGCAAATGAAGTATCTGTGGCCTACTAAGAGGGGATTGGTCAGTCCATCGCTCTGGTGGGAGTGCCATACCTTGAAACTGACAAGGAGTTTGTATATTTAAACAGCTAGCCCCACAGAGACTTTGGAGACAGAAAGAAGAAGAAAGAAAACAAGAAAGTAATAAGAAGCCAGAGAAGGAATAAAGAAATAAAGGAAGCTGAGGGAAAGCGAGAGAGAGAAATCAAAGAACCTCCTAAGAGAGCTATAACTTGGTTAAGTGCTGTACTACTGAAGACAGCAACTGGTCCAGTGGCAAGAGGCAGACCAAAGGGGAGCTGGTCCTCAGGGAGCGGTGAGGAGAGAACACCTGCGTAACTGAGAGGAGCCGAGAGAGCTGTCTGTGTCGGCCAAAGGAGGACCACCTCCATGCTTCTGGATGCTGACCCTGAACTTTGTAGCTGTTGATCCTGACTTGATGTTACTTTTTTAAATAAACTAGCTGTCTGTAAGTATGGTCTGTGAGTCTGTATGTCCACTGCAGTTGGTTACTGAACCACAAAGAGAAGTAGAGAGTGCCGTGGGTGGGACATCCAGTGTCAGAAGTAGTAAAAAGGTTGGAGAGTAGAGATATGACTCACCTCTGCCTAAAAGGGATACGTTGCTCTTGATTTCTTTGGTGACACCTAAATTTAAACAGACTCTGAGGACACTACTACTACCACCCTCTTTCATGTTTCATTTCATTATACGCTATTACCATCAGGGTGATGTTTTTCTTGCTGTAGCTGTGGTTAAGTTCATGGATGTATAAATTGTGAGCGTGGGAAGGGACCTTAGTGTTTTTGAGGATCTGTTGCCATGGAGTCAATTCTAACTTACAGAGACCCTATAAATAAATCCAGGGCTACTCTAAAGTATATAAATAGTTCAAAATGAAGAACTGAATGTAAAATGCTTAAAGGAGCTGAAATGCTACATCTACCTTCCCTGTGTGAACTATACTGTCTCAACAGAAAAGAAAGAATACATAAAACGTCAGTCAAGAAAAGCACTTAATAAAATTGACTTCAGAAAGAATACATTTGTTTCCCAAGGTTGCATAGCACGTTAATGGGAAGACGAAAAGAGGTTACCTTGAATACTAGCCTGATGCTTTATCCATCACAGGAATGATGATGATGAAAATTAAGATGCCTAAGCTGATGAAAAATATAGTAATTGGGTCAGTATATAACTTTCTATCCTATTTTTTTCCAGCTGCTACAATAATGAACTCAAGTCTATGTTACTTTATGTTGTAAATATAAAATTACCATTTTATTCTTCACTTATAGCTCTAGTTAATAAATAATGAAGATCCTTGGCTACAATCAAAAGACAACCCAGTTTTCTAATTTTATAGGATACTGTAAGATGGAATAAATGTTTTCCAACATGCCTTTATAATCATGTTAATCATAACATGCCAAACCCTCATTTTATCATGTAATGTAGCACAACCGATTCTGAAAATACTCCTCCCATAAAATTCACATCCCTATCCCTTTGCTCAGTGATAAACACACAACATGCTCTTTGCCAAGAACATGTAATCATATATGAGTAGATTCACCAGTGGACTTCGTTTACAGGGCATTCAGGACATTTTTAAGATCTGCTCAAATACTCATCTGTCTTCTGTGCCCTTGGATTCTGTCTGCTACTCCTTGGCCTGTCCTTTATTTCTCTTTCACCTTTTCCTCCATCCTTGTACAAGATTTTTTTTTTTTTAAAGCAAGCTCCCTATCTTTCTAAGTTAGAATAAAAGCTTTGTCTCTCTTGGGCAATGTTATCAGTAGTACGGATATATCCTGAGATGCTTCTATCTCAGCATCTCAAAATCTGATTCTGATTCTTCTGTTACAGCCAACAATACTGGTTAAAAAGAGAAAGAGAAAAATCAATTCTTAAGTTCCTTATCTGCTTCTCTACTTCCAGAATAACTGAATCTTTCATAACTAATGGAGCTATTGAATTCAGGAAGGCTTATAGGGAAAATAAATTGCAGTTTGTGTAATAAGTAAAAATGAGGCTACAATTAAGTGTAATAACTATAGTTTAATTTAGACTCATTTTACATTGGGTTGAAAGAAATTGGTTAGTATATGGTTTTTCCACTAAGAGGTAGTTTTTATGAAAATATTACAGTCTAATTTTGCTGCTTTTGTGTGTTTGGCTTATAAACTTGTGAAGAGAAAACTAGGTTTTCAATTTTAGAATCTCAATACATAACAAGAGAATCAAAAGAGCTATTCTGGGTCTTTGTGTAATTCTTAGGATATTTCATGTACATTGGATATTAAAATTGGTGAACTTGTAGTGGTATATGAAACTGTGGGCACCCATTAACAAACAAATTTAAGTAGACTTAGAAGTTGAGTCTTAAGGGCACAGTTTGTGTTTCTATCACTGAATTAAATGTACTCATGTTTTCAAAATTCTGTTGAACTTAAAATCCCCATTGCATAATATATTGTCAAACTCTGTATTTCTTGAATGAGCTCAGATACTTTTTCATCAACACCTGGCAATGCCGTTTATTATCTATAACCTTCTCTAATGACCTCTGTTAATTTATCACTATCTTTAAGATCCTTTTATTATCCAAGAATATTAACATTTTTACCCATTATCCTTTGATCATAAAATATTAGCCAACAGGAATGTTAATATTATGATTTGAACACATTTCAGGAATTCTCTTGAAAAAGAAAACATATAGTGAATACCACTCTGCGTATTATCCTATATATTTTCTGTGTCAGAGTCGGCACAGAATACAGCAAGATGAGCTAATGCTGCATGTGCTCCTTAAGTAGGGCTTGCCTGGAATACCTGGGGAATGTAAGAGAGGGACCTTTTGTCTTACGGTGGCTGCTTTACCTATCATGGGTCTGTTTATGATAGTACTAGAATTTCTACACTAATAGAAAGAATTTCTTCTTTTTCAAATTCTTTAAGCCACCTTTCATTAACTTAGCCAGTATCATCACCCACTTATATATCTAGAATCACTAAATATAATTAGACCTGGGATGGAGGTATTGGTTGACTTCCTATATTTGAAATCAAGTGTTAGTGGGCTAAATTACCCCTGAATGTTTGGCACGTCACACATCGAACCATCTGTTTAAAATTATGCAAGGTGATGGAATTAAAAAAAAGAAAAAGAAAAAGTCTTTTAGGAAGTCCAACACAGGGATGTGTGTTCTAGATGCCATCTGTGATTGCTCCAGTCTCATAGGTGTTTCACACCCATACTGGAGTTTGATCTTAAAAAAGAAAAAGAAAAAAATGAGCTTTTTCAAAGAAACGTATAGCTACAATGTATACGTAACCAAAAAAAAAAAAAAAATGAAGCCCACTAACCTCAAGTTGATTCTGATTCATGGTGCCATGAGATATACTTAACATGCAGTATAATATTTAAAGCCTTTACATTTTTATAGAATTTATCAAAGCTAGCTGAAGAAACTTTAGACAGGATAAGCTGTATTATCCTGATTAGCCATAACATTTTATGTGAGACTTCCTAGTTTTTAAAGTGCTTAATTATGCATTATTTTGTTCAGGCCTCATACAGTGATACAGTGATAATGGCATAGGAGATTGTACTCACCCCAATTTACAGAGAAAATTGGCTTAAAATGGCTAGGTTTTAAGTTAAGTGGCTTGTCCAAAACCACTTAACTAGTAAACCATACAATTTAGACTAGATACTGGTAGCATCCACCAGTTTCTGTTGACATGTTTTCTCATTCTGTTTATGCAACCTCTTTAATTCAGTCCTTGCTGCACACAGTGGCTGGAATGATCTTTTCAAGATATTAATCAGATGGTGTCACTCACTTGCTTAAACCTAATAAAGAACTTCCCATCTTACTGGGGATAGAGTCCCAGATCCGTAATATGATCTTGATAGTTCCCTGTGTGCCAGCCCTTGCTTCCTTCCCATCCATATCACATGCCAGTCCTGCACCCTTGTTCGTCAGCTCCCAGCCATCCTGGGCTTTTTGGAGTTCTTCAAGCATTTGACACAGGATTTACTTACCACTTGGTGCTGACTCTGCTGGGAGTTCTGGTCCCCCTGTCTTGACTTGCTAACTTCTGGTTATCAGAAAGCTCTTAATTTAAGTATTACCCCTTCAGAGAGGCCCTTCCAAACCCAACAAAATCAGTTCCTCTGTCTGTCTTTCAGCAAACCTTTAATTTTCTTTCATTTCACAGTGACGTATTTATCTGTGCGATAGTTTGCGCAGCATCTGCCTTCTCCAGTGGTCAGGAATCAAGCATATTGCGTTTTTGTTGTGCTCTCTGTCACTGCCCCGGAGTCTGGCACTTACTAGTTGCCCAGTAACCACTAATGATCAGGATGAATGCGTGAATCCACATGAGTAGGTATACAGCTCCCTTACCTTGGGGACTAATGGGGAATAATGTCAGAACTTAGGTAGAGTTTTCTTCGTTTCCTGAGACCTTGCAGATAGAAATGGCCTTTATATGCTTAAGGGATTTAAGCAGTCTTAGAAACTCTTAAGGAGAAGAGTTCAAAGAAGTGAAATGGGTTACCTTTAGACATTATAGAATTCATTTCTCTTATACTTTAATCAGGGGTAGCTTAATTTGTTTGGAATTGGCTTAAGATCTGTTGCTGTGTGAAGGACCTGAGATTGAGTTAACCAGAGCTGGTACAACAGAAATGTGACAAGTGGATGGCATCGACAGAGAGAAGTGTGTTCTCTCACAGTCTGGGAGGCTAGACGTCCGAATCCAAGGTGCCAGCTCTGAGGGAAGGCTCCCTCTCTGTCAGCCCAGGGGGATCGTTTTTGTCATCAGTCTTCCTTTACTGCAGAAGCTTCTCAGCACAGGGACCTGAGTCCAAAGGACATGTGCTGCTGGCTCCACTTTCATGGCTGCAGTCCTCCTGTGTCTCTGCTTGCTTATCTTTTGTATCTCAAAAGAGATTTACTTAAGATACAACTGCCTCATTAACTAACATAACACCTCTAATTCTGCCTCGTTAACCCCAAGAGAGGTAGGATTACAACGCATGGTAAAATCACATCAGATAACACAATGGTGGACCATCACAAAATACTGGGAATTAGGCCTAGCCAATTTGGTACACTTTTACAAGGGTTACAGTTCAATCCAAGAAAGAAGCATAGACAGGATGGAGGTTGGGAGGAGGGTTGTTTGGAGTTGGAGAGAAAGTTGTAAGGCCACATGTGCACATTAGTGTGGCCCATAACACACAGTGAACCGAGGTCATGCTCCATTTGTTTGAGGTGTGTGTGGCACTGTGTGTTGCTTTGGGAGAGATTTTCTGAGTTTACAAGTGTGAAACTTCATTATGCTCATATTGCTCCTAATATATTGCTTTGGAAAAAAATGTATTTTTAAAACAAGCATTATAGGAGAACTGCCTGTGGTAGGTAAAACACCTGGGGACTTGGGGTCAGAAAAGATGTGGTCTGTTCCCACACCTGCCCTTCTCTAACAGTCAGACCTGGTGAGCTCTTTGCCCTCTCCCCATTTTACTCCATTCTTTATCTTTAAACGGGATTGGTAATACCAACTTGGTTACATTGTTCTGAGGACTAGATAGAGTAAGGGAATTAGAAACATGTAAACTGTGTTCTCCAAATTCAAGATTTTTCTCACGTAGTTGGCGTATTTCAGAGTTAGAGAGCAGCTAAAGAAGAACACCAAGTTGAAAATTCACCTGCTCAGAACCAACTTTTATTCAGGACCATATGCAAAGCTACTTTTTGAAGAAGAGCACAGTCCTGGTCTACAAAGGAAGGAAGAGAATGTGGCGGGAAGATATGTTTAATGTCGCTACCCAGGCTTTCCTGGGAAGATATGTTTAATGTCAGTACCTAGGCTCCAGTGTGAACTGGCGCTGGTATTCCCTGCAGGCGGTGATTTGGGTGCGATGGAAAAAGGAGCCTGTGAGGGGAAAGGGAAGACGTGATCTTGCTAAATGAAAATGGGAGCAATAGAAATGTGTGGTGCCTAAGAATGTTGAGAGACATTAACCAAGTTCTTTCTACAAAGGTGACTTCTTTAAAGTTGTTTCACCCCAGTAGTTAGATGGAAAAAAAGATGTTGCCACAGAAAATTATACTCTTCAGTCTCACAACTCAGATTTCAGTGTCATTGGTTTTGTTATTGCCCATGAGTACCTAGTAACCAAAACCAAACCCATTGATCTTGAGTACATTCTAACTCCTAGGGACCCTGTTCTCTTCAACTCCATGGTCTAATTAACTTAAAATATGCAGCTATTTTATAAAAACAATAATGTTTCCTTTAAAGTGTATACCAGGTATTGAAGAGATGAAATAACTTTTAACAGGTCATAATGACTTTATTCCTTATGCCATGAATTGCTATGCATTTGATTGTATTATTGAGTCATAGTTCTTCACGGGAAGCCATCTAAGCTCAGTGGCAATTGTTTAAACTCGGGGACAAATCAACCAGTATTCAGAATCTGTTACCTTCTGGTTTATATGATTTTCCACCAATTATGTAATCGTCTGTGATCCTAGGTTTCCCTGTCTATAAACAAACAAACAAAGAAGTTGCTATAGGCTCTGTTCTGCTTCCTGACAACCTGATATGTTAGAATATAACTGCTCCATAGGACTCTTCTGGGTATCATCTTTACAGAAACAGATCACTTGCGCTTTCTTCTGTGGTGTTGCTGGTTGGGTTTGAACCACCAGCCTTGAGTAGTAAATGTTCATACTATCCAGGAGTCATCCTTATCTATAAGAAGAAATTAATATACCTACCTCATGAGATTTTTAGAAAGATGAAATAAATTATTATAGATGAAGCCCAAGTTAGCAGAGAGTAACCACTATGACTATTCTTGTCAGAATATTTAAGAAACATCTTAAGTTGCTCTTTCTGTATCTCCTACAGCATGAGAAGCTGATACATGAATTGGAAGAAGAGAGACACTTGCGTCTTCAAAGCGAGCAGCGGTTGCAGGAGGTGACCCTGGAGTCCGAGCGCAACAGACTTCAGATGCGTGGCCTGCAGCAGCAGTTTTCCAGGTATTGTTCATAAAATGAGCTTATTGCTTCATGAAGTGCCTCCCACCCTGCGCCACTGACACATTTGGTTGAACTTCCATTGTGCAAAGATTCTGTTGAATTGGATGAGCTACTTTCCCAACAGTTTAGACCTTCTGCTCTAGTCAAGCCATTCTATTGCCTTTAGACCAGTTTTGTGAAACTTCCCATTTGCCCTTGATCTAGCCTGGGCTTTAGGGAAGCTAGTTCCCTTTTCTTCTTTGATGGTTTCCTATGGGGTCGTCCAATGAATTTCAGTGGCTTTGTGGCCTGTTGGAATGTTCTTTGAGAAGTCAGGTAGGTGAATGAGATTTCACAGGTCAACATAAGCCTATTTTAAAGTAGAGAGAGACTGCAGCTTCAATCATATAGTAAGCTCTTACTCATTACTTAGAGGAAACATTCAGAAATAACTAAAAAAATCTATGAGTTTCTGTCCTTTGATAACTAGAATTTGAAAGAAATAAGTAGAATTTGAAAAGAGGAGTCTGAAAAAGCAGTTCTTTTTAGACTTAATTTTAGCACAGCCTGAATCTCTCAGCTTCTAGTTATAGTTAATATGGGGTCAGGTGAAGATTCACCTGAGTATGTTAAATCCATTCAGTTCAGTAGAAAAAAGCATAAACTTGTCCAATTAAAGACCTAAGACCACATACAGGCATGCTGTGAGGTACAGCCTGCTTTCACTTGTACATTTTACCTTCATCATTTGCTAAGTCAGGAAAATAATTTTCATTTCCCTTCTCCCTCACAAGCTTATCCCAGGCAAAGTCTAGTTTGCAAATTGTCCATGAAGTCTAGATGAGTTGCTGTCGCAGTTCAAAGTGTGAGATTTGTTTTCGGCTTGTCATTCAGATTTGTGCATCTATATGACTGATGGTTCAGTGGTAGAATTGTTGTACTCCATACGGGAAACCTTGGTTTGAATCCAGCTAGTGCCCATTTGAATGGGAACTTGCATTTTATAGCTCCTAACTTGAAATAATAGAGCTCCCCACCTGAAACAACTTTAAAATAAGCACAGCATTGTAATACTTTCCATTTTAAAGATATGGGCAAAGAGAATGCAGATCTTGTCATTCTTGCACTGACTGATTGAGATGTCTCTCTATTCAACCTATTGATTCACAGGTTGTGAGACACATGGCACTGTACATTATTTTCATAGGATTCCAGGTCATCTGTTGTAAATCAAATGACTATGTCATACAGATTTGAGTTGCCCAAAAGCCAAGATTAGTTTTTGGGTTGAAAGAGAATTATGTGGGAAATGGTGGTTGGTTTTACACACTGCTTTTGTGGCTTTTTATTTTCTTTTTCTGTATGATCAGTTTTCTTATGTAAAACTTCACTGAAACTGGAAAGTTCAAGTCAAATTACAGCCAGACAACTAATGTAAATCAGCAAAAGACAGGGGAAAAGAATGCTGATACAGCAGATAAGACAATTAAATAATAATTTGTGTAGACCCACTGAACCGTTTCTGATAGCCTTTCACATTTTGAGCTTTGCTTTTAAAGATATTTCTACTTATGCTTATTCAAGCAATTCTGTGACTGTAATTTAGGCCTTTGTAAAATTGTCAGTGTTACAGAATATGCCTATAATACCATGGCCTGTATGTGGTCTGCACAGCCGCATGGTTGTACAGCCAAGCCAAGTGCTGTCGAGTCGGAGCCGGCTCCAAATCATTGTATTAAAAAAAATACATACATATATCTATATCTGTATCTGTATCTATCTGTAGTTCTCTCTCTTTTTTTAACCCTAGACCAATGAGTTTAAATTGCTTGTGTGATGATATCTAGGATGTAGGAGTATTTGAGCATTGTTCATGGACTAAAGTTACTTTAAAAAATTAAACTCCACTTCCTTTTCGATGTGAGGTGACTTACAATAAAAAATAAGTTTACTATCAGGCTTATAATATAGAACAAATAGAAGATCATGACAAGGAGAATGTGGCAAATAATCACAGTTATACAGGCCAGCATATTTTCTGAGAAAGAGCATTTAAGTTCTCTCAATAATTTCTGGTAGCCAAGATAAAAAGGAAAACCCAAGAGGATATATAACTCTCATCCTGTAGACAAAGGCTAACCCAGTTGCTATGAAGTCAGTTCTGACTCAAGGTGATCCTATTTATGTTACAGTAGGACTGTGCCCTATAGAGTTTTCAATGGCTCATCTTTTTTAAGTAGATCACCAGGTCTTTCTTCCATGACACTTCTGAGTGGACTTGAACCATCAGTTTTTCAACTGACAGATGAATGTACTATCCAGAGACTCCAGGGAAAGATTGCTACTCCTTAAAGAGAAAAGCATTCTCTCTGTTAATAAAGCAGTAACAGATGTATTACATAGGACCTTTGATAGAAAATACTGAAGGATATCATATACAATGTCCAGGATGATGCAAGTTAGGTTTCATTCTTAGAATTTTGATTATGTGGTAATTTTATAGCTCCCAACTTGAAATAATAGAACTCCCCACCTGAAACAACTTTAAAATAAGCACAGCTTTGTAATACTTTCCATTTTAAAGATATTGATTAACAGATTGTGAGACACTGAAAGCTTAAATAAGTTTCTAAATTTCATCATCGATTAAATAGGAATGCCGAATCCATTGTTAAATAACAATAGGTAAAATAGGGAGAACTCCAATGTCAAGGTTCTCTAGTCAAGAGTATGCTGCAAATTCATGGAAACCTCTAAAAGCATGCACTATGTCTTTCCTATACCTCTTTTTCGAACCTGGGCATAGATGCATAATACGCTGAGGCCTCGGTGTGTTGGGTCAAGTATTTTCCTGTGGGATTGCATGGCATGGTAGCCATGAGAGTGTCTAAGCAAAGGTTAAGAATGTTCTGAGCTTCAGACTTTGGGATGAGTGAGACAGTGGAGGGGAAAGTGAAGAATGAATTCAGAATCTGGGGCAATCAGATGTGTGCAGGAAGTGGAGTGCAGCTGTTAGGATAACTAACTCAGGAGAGAGAGTGTGGGACTTGATTTTCAACTGTGTGATGTGGCCTGGTAGCTTAATGATACCAGGCAAGGCTGAACATGTGTGATTATCTGTGCTAATGAGTAATGGGGTCACTTAGGTGATTAAAAAAAAATCTATAAAAATGTTTGGATGAGTAATTTCATTTGTGTTACCACCCAGCCTTCCTCCACAGTCTCTCTCCTCGCTTTGACCTCATGTCAAGGGGGGGTATGATGATCAGCAATGGTCCAGAGTTTGGGCAATAACATAGAAGAGATATGGCCAAAGGTTACATAATCAGCTGTAAGCTCATAAATCAAAAGTTGCCTGTCTTGGGGGAGATTTAAACAAGCATAAGCGACTTTGAGCCATTTACGTACTCTAATGTAAATGCTGAGGTGAAAAAAGGTATTTCCACGTTAACCCTCTCTACAGTTGAGGAAGCACTCTAATGGGTACTACCTAGAGGCTAAGGTCATGAGGGCTGTCTGTGATTGTCTTGTTATTTGGTGATGTGTATCAAGATGCTTTTCAGATGTGATGGAAATTTTTTCACGTGGCCCCTATGAGGCAAATATTGACTGGATGTATTTTATGAGGACTTACCTACCTTTCCACCTCTGTGATGACCTGAGTTGTAATTGTCCGGCCAGCCGGGGTTCCTGGTGTGAGCTATGGCTGTGGTGCTGACTTCCTTCTCGAATAAAGATAGTTTGTTGTTGAACCCACTGCATCATTCTCCATGTTGACTTAAAGGACGTGTAAAGGACATGTTTGGAGGTCAGTTAGACTCACTTGAAGGAGAGTTTTCAGAACTTTCAGAAACATCGTGTATTCTGCAAACAAAGTGGGGTGTATCTAGGTGGACTACCAGTGGTCTGTTTTATAAACTGATACCATGCAAACCATGTTTGCACGTGTATTTGAGTTGGTCCCTTTGGAAGAAGTCTAATCAATGCGCAGCTTATTACCAAAAGCTGCAGTTTTGTGGGCAATAAAATAGAACAGAACATGTACCCTCAAAAAATGTGGACTTGAAATACAGAATCTTTACATACATATATTAATAAAACATGTTAATAGTATCACTGTAAGTGACATGAAATTTTTTCTAAGTTTTGTACACCTGTATTTGTTTGAAAAGTGCTAGTGGTGTAATAGCTAAATGCTATGTCTGCTAACCAAAAGGTCAGCAGTTCAAATCTGCCAGGTGCCTTTGGAAACTTTATGGAGCAGTTGTGCTCTGCCTTATAGGGTACTGTGAGTCAGAATTGACTCAGTGTCAGTGGATTTGGTTTTAGTTGCTTATATTTGTTCAGGATACCTTGCTGGCAAAGTAGTTTGGTGTTTCTGCTGTTAGCCATAAGGTTGGCAGTTCAGATCCGCCAGGCACTCCTTGGAAACTCTGGGGTAGTTCTACTCTTTCCTGCAAGATTGCTGTGAGTTGTAATAGACTCGATGGGAAAATATTAGGGTTTTTTTTTTTTTTTTTTAATATTGTTAGGGAGCTCTGGTGGCATCGTGTTTAAGTGCTACAGCTGCTAAGCAAAAAGTTGACAGTTGAATCTACCAGCTAGTCCTTGGAAGTCCTATGGGATGGCTCTGTCTCACAGAATCACTGTGAGTCAGAATTGACTTGATGGCAGTGGGTTTGAATTTTTTAGTTTTATACTTGTTAATGGGTTATCACACAGAGGCATGAATAAAATAGTATTTTATTGTCACTCTAATGGAAATACCATGAGTGGATGGTTTTAATGAATTGAAATGTATTTTTTTTTCACTGTTTAACAGACTAGAAGTCTGAATTCAAGATTCTGGCTCCAGGGAAAGACTGTCTCTGTGCTGTGAGGGCAGTCCTGGTCTCTTGCAGCATCTCTTCCTTAGTACTTTCCATGTTGTATCTGTTTTCTCCGTTTTTGCCTTTGTGCCTAATCTGCTTCTTTTATATCTTAAAAGTAACTGTCTTAAGACATACCCTATGCCGATATGCCATAATTAATATGACAAAGAAAATTTTCATTCACAAATGGCTACATCTGCAGCTATAAAACTAAACCACACCCATTGCCATTGAGTCAATTCTGTCAGGTGGTGACCCTGGAAGCCAGAGAACTGCCCCACAGGGTTCCAAGGAATGGCTGGTGCATTCAAACTGTTGTCTATCTGGTTAGCAGCCAAGATCTTAAACCCTGTACCACCAGGGCACCTCTGTGTGTATAGAGGTTAGGATTTACAACACCTGTATTTGGAGGACACAGTTCAATTCATAATAGGTAGTGGTAAGAATAATAACAATAGTATATGTAATAGGTATGCTCTTAGTATGTGACAGCTGTATGCTGCATTATGTGCAGAGCTCTAAATTAGAATCAACCTGGTAGACTCACCAACTGGGAATGACATATTTTTTTAAAACTATGTGCAACTGGCAAACTATGTAACTCTGAAAGTATGATGAATCATTTAGTGTATCTCTGAAGCTGTGACATGCTGTGTGTGTGTGTATGTGTCTGTGTCTGCATGTGCACATTTATACCAGGCAGTTTAAAACAAATGAGGGCAACAGTTGAGGTTTGTTACCCGTAATTGACCAGGTGGTTAAAAGTCACCCAAATGGAATTCAAGCTTTTGCCACCGAGGTCTCTCTCTATACCTGTTCTGACCTTCTCCCCCTGCCGTGTTATCTGCTTCGTTAAAGCTATTTTTTGCTTACTGCAACAGGGATTTCTCCTCTCACAGTTGCTTGCTACACAAAAATGTCGCCTCTGTCTGCTGAACTTCAAGGAGAGGTAAATTGAGTTGGCTTTACTGCTTAACGCATTTGCTACTCTCTGTGCACATTATTGTCTCTCAGAAACTATGGAATCCTTGTGCTCATTTTCTGCTGCCCGTTTGGAAGCTGTAGGCACTGGCATTGAAGTGCGTATTAGAGTGTCGTGGATTAAATTGTGTCCCCTGCCAAAATGTATGTGTTGATTTGATGAGGCCATGAGTCTCAATATGGTGTCCTTCCTCCCATGTGGTGTGAATCCTGCCTCTGTGAGATTGATGATGGAGAATGGGCAGCAGTTGTGTGAGTGAGGTCGCTGTCAAGCTACAAGCTTGTAGGTTATTAGGGAGAGAAGTGAGGTGAGGAAGTTGAGAACCTCATACCACCAAAAGAGAAGCACTGAGAGCAGAGCACGTCCTTTGGACCCGAGGTTCCTGTGCCGAGATGCTCTCACTGCATTTGGAATTATCCTACCAGACTGTGATGATTTCTCATGTTGAATGGACTTGTAACTTGTTAATGGATTTACGGCTTACCGGACCATGACAATAAAAGCTTCTTTTCATGAAACTTTCCACTTGTGGTATTTTCTGTTAGAGCAGTACCAGGTGACTAGGACACAGAGGATAATATTTTGTGAACTGTTACCCAAGTGCATACACCCTCTGCCTCTATATCTGTCTGGTACTTTAAAACAACATTTTTTTCTGTGTCTTGGGAAGGAGTGAGAAATAGCAAGATGAAAAAAGCTATCAGTTGACCTTTGGACAGTCAACAGTGCAGAGCTCCTCTGATCCCTTTCTGCATTTGTCCCATCTCCTACCCTTTTCTAACTTTAACCTGTCACAGAGACTGGCTCGCCTGAGTGGCCTGTGCCTCCTAATGAATATAGAGGACAATTTTCTGTTGATTTAGAGTTGCTGTTTCTACCCTGTCAGCAATATTTCTGGCTGAGACTTTTCCGTAAAAATTGGAGCCTCTCATCTGTGCCTTTGTGTAAATCTTTGAGAAGTTTAAAATGACAAAGCAACACTGGTTCAAATGATACATTTTCTTTCAAGTGACAACAGATGGAAGAAAATGTCTTTAAATGATGTCTTCTAAAATGCCTGGTTTATGTAACACAGACCATTTTTTGATGTCAGAAATTTGTACCTTAGCAATCAAAAGTGTAAGCTCACCCTTATGCAAAACAAAGATCAGCTAAGATCATCCGTGTAGTAGAGAACTGCAGAGAAAGGAGGCCACTGACAGATCCCCTAAATACAAACGTACTCAACATTGCAAATTCCTTTATCGCCTTGTATTTCTTTATAAATAATGACATTGGTACATGTTTCTTTTTAAATTCTTGAAAGAGCCATGTGTAGTTGAGTAGGCAACACAAAGTTTATCTTTCCTGTTATTTATCCCTGGTACAGAAAACAATATTAATATGGAGTATGGTCCAATTTCATTTCAAAAAGCATTATCCTACTAAATAGATTTTCTATATAATCTAGTTACAGTTCCACTTCTGTCTCCCTGGAGCTTTGGTAGCACAGTGGCTAAGAGCTTGGCTGCCAACCAAAAAGTCAGCAGTTCATATCCACCAGCTGCTCGTTGGAAACCATATGGAACACTTCTACTCTATCCTGTAGGGTGACTGTGAGTCAGAACTGAGTTCACACGAACAGATTTTTTTTTTTTTTTTTTGTAACTAGCTTAATAACTTTAGTGAAGTAGTTTAAGTTTTCTTGGTCTCGATTTCCTTATCTGTAGAATGATGAAGTTGGAATATACTTCATAGTGCTTTCTAAAACACAGTGTGCTGAAATGCACTTATTAGACAAAGTTGTAATTCCAATGTTACAACTAGGCCTTCTTGAAACTTCTGGCAGTGGACTTTTTTTGCAGAGTGCTTGGAGTGGACCTGTCTTCAATTGCCTGTTGTCATCACAGTGAAGCTCTGTGGAACAAGATTTGGCCCTGTCTATTTTGGTGACTTGACTCTAGAGAAGCTGAGATTAGTAAACTGCCAAGCAAAGATGAAAGTTTTCTGTTGAGGACAGCCAAAATTAAATACTGAGTAGGTGTATTGGCACAAGAAAGGTAAGTACACTGTGGTAGACATTGCCGTTACTGCTCTTGGCTCTGATGTTGTTTCAGGATTTATTTGGGCTAGTTTGGGAAAGAACCTGCACAGAGAAAGCTTTATGACATCTCAGACTGCTTCCACTTCTAAACCATTTCGCCAAAGCAATAGCCACCTTCAATAAAATCACCAGGGACTTCGCTCCACCTCTGAATATATATTTTTTGAAAAACATGGAGATAGACTGACACAGTGGCTGCAGTAACAGACTCAGACCTAGCAGTGATGATGAGGACGGCGTGGGACTAGAACTGTGTTGTTCTGTTGTACATAGGGTCTCTATGACTTGGAACTGAATCATTAACACCTAAAAACAAGAACAAATTATAATTCCTGCTGTATTACCCCTACTCCAACACTTTCTTTTTGCATTTTTTTTAATTTATTGTGTTTTAGGTGAAAGTTTACAATCCAAGGCAATTTGCTGTATAAAACCATGCACCCACAACACTATGCAATTATAGGTGGTCTCCCCACCCGGTGACAGCGTACTCCTGCTTTTTGCCCTGTGCTTCCCATAACCGTTTAGCCGACTCCTGTCCCACTCCACACTCTCATCTTGCTTCTGGACGTGAGCTGCTTAGAAGCACACTCTTTGCCATCATCACTCTGGGTCTTTACAGTCTAGTCCAATGCTTGTTTGAGGAGTTGGCTTCAATGCCAGTTACAGCTTTGGCCTAATAGAGAGTCCAGACTCTGTCCTCAGGGTGCTCTCCAGACTGTTGAACAATCAAGTCTGGCCTTTTAATAGAGTTCTAGTTCTGCACGTCCATTTTTCTGCTGCTTCATCAGGGATTCTACATTGTGTTCCGTGTCAAGGCAGTCAGTGGTGGTAGCTTAACCAAAGCGAAATCAAATCCAGTGTCGTTGTGTCAGTTCTGACTCATAGTGACCATATAGACAGAGTCAAACTGCGCCATAGAGTTTCCAAGGAGTGTCTGGTGGATTTGAACTGCCAAGCTTTTGGCTAGCAGCTGCAACACTTAATCACCATGCCACCAGGCTTTCTATGTACCATCGATTTCTTCTGGTCTCATACTGATAAAGTCTCCAGATGATATCGCTCCTTCTGTCTCCTGGGCTTATATTTTCTTTGTGTCTTGGATGTCCTTGGTTCTCCTGTGCTCCAGATGGATTGAAACCAATTGATGCTATTTAGATGGCCATTTGCTAGTTGTTAAGATCCCAGACACCACTCAACAAAGTGGAATACAGAATATTTTCTTAAAAAACTTAGTTATGCTGGTTTACCCAGATGTCCCTGAAACGATGGTCCACGGACCCCCTACCCCTGCTACTTCTTAAAAATGTTGGGTTCTATTTAGGAAACCGCTTAGCTTTTGGTATAGGCCAGCCGTGCTAACCTCCCTCCCACTGTATTCTGTCACTCCCTTCACCTAACCCTATTCCTATCTACTGTCTGATCCATGAATACCTTTCTGCCTCCCTCTTCACCCATTTAACCATCAAAGATTATTTTTCTCTGTGTTTAAAGATTTTCTTGAGTCCTTATTATAGTGGTCTCATATAATATTTGTTCTTTTGCAAATGGCTAATTTCATTCAGCATAGTGTCTTCCAGATTACTCCATATTATTAGATGTTTCCTAAGATCATTGTTGTTCTTTATCACTGCATAGTATTCCATTGTATGAACATACCATGGTTTGTTTATCCATCCATCTGTTGATGGGCACCTGGGTTGATTCTGTCCTTTTGCTATTGTGGACAGTACAGCAGTAGTCATTGATGTGCATGTTCATGTGACAGCCTTTAAACTTTTCTAGGATATATTCCAAGAAGTGAGGCTGCTGGATCATATAGTACTTCCATTTATAGCTTTTTACAAAAGCTTCAAACTGATTTCCAAAATGATTGTACAATATTACATGCCCACCTGCAGCATGGAGTTCCAGTCTCTCTACAACCTCTCTTAACATTTATTGTTTTGTTTTGTTTTTATTAAAGCCAACCTCTTTGGGGTGAGATAGTATCTCATTATGGTTTTGATTTGAATTTCTCTGATGCTAATAACTGTGAACATTTCCTCATGTATCTGTTAGCCTGCTAGGGTATCTTCTTTGACTGAAGTGCCTATTTATATCCTTTATCTGTTTTTTAGTTTGGTTGTTTGTCTTTCAAAGTTTTTTTGGTACCTTATAGATTATGGAGATTATACACATATAGGCTTTGTGATAGCCAATTTTCTTTCCCCCTAGTCTGTAGGTAGTCTTTTTATTCTTTTTTTTTTCTATTTTTTATTTTTATTTAACATAACTGAGTGAAAATGTACATTCACATGTAAATTTACATGGCCCCCTATATGCAGCTTCCACTGCTCTCCCTGTCCGGTGACTGCACACTATTCCTCTCCGCTCCATACATGTCTCATCCTCCCAACAGTCTCCTTTCCCCTCCTCTCCGTCCACTCCCCTTCCTCCAGCCAGAGGTCAGCAAGATGATGTCCTATAGATGTATAGAACCATAAAGTGCTTCCAATATATGGTTACTCTGCATTGCCAAGGCCAATCCATTCCTGTCCAAAGAGTGGACCTTTATTATAATTTATGGGAACGGGCAGCATCGAGGCCAGGGGCCATGCTCTCAGAGGAACCCCAAAACCGCTGGACCATCAATTGAGGTTCTTTAGTGGAGATCTCATGATGCACCTCTTTTTATTCTTGTGTTGCCACTGAGGCTCCTCTCTGTGAGCTCCGTCATGGCTATCACTGGTGGTGGCCGGGCACCATCTGGTTCTTCTGGTCCCAGGTCAATATAGGCACCCACTCTTGTGGGTCTCTCTGTTTTCTCGGTTGTCTTTACCGCATGCCATTTTGGCCCTTGGTGAGCATCCATTCCTGCTGAGTTGGGACCATTTGCTGTGTCCTCGGATGGCAGCTTGGCAGCTTTTAAGACCCCAGACGCCACTCACCAATGTGGGGTGCAGAGAGCTCTCTTAGCAAAATGCTAGTTGTGACAATTGGGCTGGAATTCGCCTAAGAGCATCGTCCCCCGCCCCCCGCCCCAGCTACTCTATCCTTGCAGTATTGAGTTAAGATGGAAGGAGTACTCAAGTTATGCTGAAGTCCACTTAATGTTGTTCTTGTTCCTAATGTGTGCTGTCACTGCTTTCTCCCAACTAGATTTCTAGTAACTATCTAAACTAAACCCTCTCCCCCTCACCTTCCCTCCCTCCCCTCCCTTGCAGCTGTAAAAGAGTCTTTTCTTCTATACACAAGTCTGTTTTTGAGATCTTATCGTAGAGGTCTCATACAGTATTTGTCCTTTTGTCACTGACTACCCTCACTCAACATAATGTCTTCCAGTTGAAAGCAGGTTAGGAGATGTTTCCTGGAATCATCGTTATTCTTTATCATTGCATAGTGCTCCATTGAGTATATGTACCACAGTTTACCTATCCATTCGTCTATTGTTGGGCATCTGGGTTGATTCCACCTTTTTGCTATTGTGGACTGTGCCGCAATAAACATTCTGGTGCATGTGTCCGTTGGTGTGAAAGGCCTTGAATCTGTAGGATATATTCCAAGTAGTAGAATTACTGGGTCAAATGGTATATCGATATCCATTTTTTTGAGGAAGCGCCAGATTGCCTTCCAAAGAGGCTGGACCATTTTGCAACCCCACCAACAGTGTAGGAGGGTTCCACTTTCTCCACAGCCTCTCCAGCATTTGTTGTTTTGTGTTTTCTGGATCATGGCCAATCTTGTTGGGGTGAGATGGTATCTCATTGTTGTCTTGACTTGAATTTCTTTAATAACTAAAGATCGTGAACATGTCCGCATGTGTTTTTTGGCTGCCTGGATCTCCTCTTTAGTGAAGTATCTGTCCAGCTCCTTTGCCCATCGCTTAATTGGATGGTTTATCTTCTTCTTATTGATATTTTGTAGTATCTTATAGATTATAGAGATCAGGCATCGATCTGACATAGAGTTGCCAAATATTTTTTCCCACTCTGTGGGTGTTCTTTTAATTCTATTAATAAAGTCTTTGGATGAGCAAAAGTGTTTGATTCTTAATACTTCCCATTTATCTACTTTCTCTTCTGTTGATTGAGGTTTCTTTGACAGATTTTGGAGTCTGTCCTCATTGTGTATTAAAACTTCCATTGTTGTTCCTACCTTTTCTTGGATGAGCTTTATGGTTTTACGTTTGATATTTAGGTCTTTTATCCAGTTGGAGTTGATTTTTGTATAAGGTGTAAGATATGGATCTTGATTCAGTTTATTGCAGATGGATAACCAATTTTGGCAGCACCATTTGTTGAAGATACTGTTTTTACCCCAGTTTAATGTCTTAGGGCCTTTGTCGTATATCAACTGTTCATAGGCAGATGGTGTCATCTCTGGGGTCTCAATTCTCTTCCATTGATTCATCTGTCTGTTCTTGTACCAGTACCAGGCTGTTTTGACCACTGTGGCAGTGCAGTATGCTCTAAGGTCGGGTAATGAAAGTCTTCCCAGTGTGTTCTTCTTCTTTAGTAGTACCTTACTTATCCGGGGCTTCTTCCCTTTCCAAACAAAATTGGTGATTTGTTTCTCCATCTCATTAAAAAATGATGCTGGAACTTGTATTGGGATTGCATTATATAAATAAATTGCTTTGGGTAAAATAGACATTTTCACAATGTTAAGTCTTCCTATCCATGAGCAGGGTAGGTTTTTCCATTTATCTAAGTCTCTCTTAGTTTCTTGTAGTAAGGGCTTGTAGTTCTCTTGGTAAAGGTCTGTTGTTTCTCTGGTTAGATTAATTCCTAGGTACCTTATCTTCTTAGGGGCTTTCACAAATGCTATAGATTTGATAATTTCCTCCTTAACAGTCTTGTTGTTAGTATACAGGAATCCTACTGATTTACTTATGTTTATCTTGTATCCTGAGACTTTGCTGAACTCTTCTATCAGTTTGAGTAACTTACTTATAGATTTCTTGGGGTTCTCTGCCTATACAATCGTATCATGTGCAAACAGGGAGATTTTAACTTCCTCTTTGCCGATGCAGATGCCCTTTATTTGTTCGTCTTGTCTAATTGCTCTGGCTAGAACTTCTAGCACAATGTTGAATAGCAGAGGTGACAGTGGGCATCCTTGTCTAGTTCCTGATCTCAAGGGAAAGTCTTTCAGTCTCTCTCCATTCAGGATGATGTGGGCAGTTGGCTTTGTATAAATGGCCCTTATTGTGTTGAGGAATTTGCTGTCTATACCCAGTTTGCTAAGAGTTTTTAGCATGAATGGGTGTTGGACTTTATCAAATGCCTTTTCGGCATCAATGGACAAAATCAGGTGATCTTTGTCTTTTGTGTTATTTATGTGGTTAATCACATTAATTGTTTTCCTGATGTTGAACCAGCCTTGCATCCCTGGTATGAATCCCACTTGGTCATGATGGATTATTTTCTTGATATGTTGTTTTATTCTGTTGGCAAGAATTTTGTTGAAGATTTTTGCATCTAAGTTCATGAGTGATATCGATCTGTAGTTCTCTCTCTTTGTTGGATCTTTCCCTTGCTTAGGTATCAGGGTTATGCTGGCTTCATAGAATGAGTTTGGGAGTACTTCATCCCTTTCTATACTGTGAAATAGTTTCAATAGTATTGGGGAAAACTCTTCTCTAAATGCTTGGTAGAATTCTGCCGTGAAGCCATCTGGGCCTGGACTTTTTTGGGTTGGCAGTGTTTTGATGACCTTTTCAGTCTCTTCCTTTGTGATGGGTTTATTAAGTTGTTGTGCTTCACGTTGTGATAATTTGAGTAGGTGATATGAGTCAAGGAATTTTTCCATTTCCCCTAGGTTTTCAAATTTGTTAGAGTACAGTCTTTCATAGTATTCTGTTATGATGTTTTTGATTTCTGTTGCATCTGTGGTGACAACTCCCTTCTCATTTCTAATTTGGGTTATTTGTTTCCTTTCCTGCTTTTCTTTAGTAAGTTTAGCCAGTGGTTTATCAATTTTGTTGATCTTTTCAAAAAACCAGCTTTTGGTCTTTTCAATTTTTTCAACTGTTTTTCTATTCTCTAATTCATTTAGCTCTGCTCTAATCTTTATGATCTCCTTTCTTCCAGTGCCCGAGGGGTTCCTCTGTTGTTCTCTTTCTACTTGTTCAAGCTGTAGAGTTAGTTCCTTGATTTGGTTTCTTTCTTCCTTTCCGATGTGTGCATTTATGGAGATAAACAGACCTCTGAGCACTGCTTTGGCTGTATCCCATAGGTTCTGGTAGGAAGTCTTTTTATTCTTTTGAAGTCTTTTTGGATAAGTGAGTTTGATTTTGAGGAGTTCCCAGTTATCTACTTTCTCTTCTGATGTTTGTACATTGTTAATAATATTTTGTAGTCTGTTCCTGCCATGTATTAAGGGTTACCATCATTGTATGTATTTTTTCTCCCATGATCTTTTTTGTTTCTTTATATTCAGGTCTTTGATCTATTTTTAGTTTTTGCATGTAATCTTGGATCTTTTTTCACTTTTTTGCAGATGGATAACCAGTTATCCCAACACCATTTATTAAAGAGACTGTTTCTTCCTCACTTTACAGACTGAACTGTCGTCAAGTGTCACTTGGTTATAGGTGAATGATGATGTATCTGGATTTTCTGTTCTCTTCCACTGGTCTATATATCTGTTTTTGTAATAGTATCTGACTGTTTTGACTTCCTTGGCAGTGTAATAGGTTATAAAGTCTGATAGTGTGAGGCCTCCTTCTTTTTTCTTCTTCAGTAATGCTTTACAAATCTGTGGACTCTTCCCATTCGTTATGAAGTTGGTCATTTTTTTCTCTATCTTACTAAAAAGGTGTCATTGAATTTGTATTAAGATTGCAGTACATAGATCACTTGGAGTGTTCTGTATATATCTGTGAGGTCAAGTTGATTGTGACATTTAGAGCTTCTGTGTCTTTATTTAGACTTGTTTTCTAGATGTTTTGTTTTACACTGACGGTGTGTTGATGTGTCCTACTATTCTTGTGGAGCTATCTATTTTGGTTTTCAGTGAGGTTTGTGTTTGTTGTATGAATTTTACAGCCCTGTTGTTGAGTGCACAGACATATATTACAGTTAGGTCCTGCTGAAGTATCAACCCTTTAATCATTACATAATGTCCTTCCTTATCCAATGTGTTGTTGTTGTTAGTTGCTGCGAGTTGGTTCCGACTCATAGCAACCCTATGAACAACAGAACAAAACACTGCCTGGTCTGGTGCCATGTCCACAATCATTTTTATGCTTAAGCGCATTGTTGTGACCACTGTGGCAATCCATCTCATTGAGAGTCTTCCTCTTTTTGGCTGACCTTCTGTTCTACCAAGCATGATGTCCTTCTCCAGGGACTTATCCTTTCTGACAACATGTCCAAAACATGTAAGACACAATCTTGCCATCTTTGCTTCCAAGGATATTTTGGTTGTGCTTCTGCCGGAACAGATCTGTTTGTTCTTTCACTGGTCCATTGTACATTCAACATTCTTCTCCATCACCACAGTTCAAAGGCATCAGCTTTTCTTCTGTCTTCCTTGTTCACTGTCCAGCTTTCACATGCATATGATGCGATAGAAAGTACCATGGCTTGGGTCAGTTGCGCTTTAGTTTTCAAGGTGACATCTGTACTTTTGAATGCTTTAGGAGGGCCTTTGCTGCAGATTTGCCCAGTACAATGCATCTTTTGATTTCTTGACTGCTGCTTCCATGAACTTTGATTGTGGATCCAAGTGAAATGAAATCCTTAACCTGAGTCTTTTCTCCATTTATGACAGTGTTGCTTCCTGCTCCAGTTGTGAGGTTTTTTGTTTTCCTTATATTGAGGTACAATCTATATCAAAGGCTGTGGTGCTTGATCTTCATCAGTAAGTGTCTCAGACCTTCATTTCCAGCAAGTATGGTGGTGTCATCTGTGTAGTGCAAGTTATTAATAAGTCATCCTCCAATCCTGATGCCTCATTCTTCTTTGTATAATCCAGCTTCTTGGATTATTTGCTTGGCATACAGATGACAAAGATATAGTGAAATGATGCAGCCCTGACACACACCTTTCCTGACTTTAAACCATGCAGTGTCCCCTTGTTCTGTTCTCACAACTGTCTCTTGATCCATATACAGATTCCTTAAGAGCACAATGGGTGTTTTGGAATTCTCATTCTCTGTAACATTAGCCATAATTTAGTATGAACCTCACAGCCAAATGCTTTTGCATAGTCAATGAAACACGAGTAAACATCTTTTTGGTATTCTTTCCTTTCAGTTAGGATCCATCTGACATCAGTGATGGTATCCATGTCCTCTTCTGAATCCAGCTTGAATTTCTGACAGTTCCTTGTCAATACAATGTTGCCATCACTTTGAAGTCCAATGTCGTTGATTAATATTGCCACTCCTGCTCTTTCTTGACTGTTGTTAGCTTGAGTTGTAGTTTGTTCACGTCCTTGATCGTAAGTTGTGTCTCTTGTAGGCAACTTATAGATAGGTTATTCTTTTTAATACAATGTGCAACTTTCCATCTCTTTACAGTGCATTTAGTCTAGTTACACTCAGTGTGGTTATTGATAAGCATGTGTTTAGTCCTACTGTTGTTTTGTCTGTCTGTCTGTCTGTCTATCTATCATCTATCTATCTATCTAATCTATATAAGCATTGTAGACAATTACTTTGTTCCATTTAATTTTCTAAGCTGGGCCTTTTTTCTTTATGTTTGTGGCTTGGTATTTGTTGAGACTTCATATTTTTATTTTTTTATTTCTGTGTATAGGATTTATAGTTTCTTTTGTGGTTACCTTAATATTTACCTCTGTTTTTCTAAATTTAAAGGAGCCCTTAATTTGTCTGTATTTCCTTGACTCTCTGTCCCTATGAAAGACCTATGACTACACATTTTCTTTCAAGTCTCTCATTTTGATTATAATATTTTCATAATTATATCTCTGGTTCCCTATTTGGTTTACTTTTATGATTCATGTCTTTTAGTTGATATCTAATTGCTCTGTTCTGTGTTGACTTTTCAGTTGTTATGTGATGTTGTTGTTTTTCTAACCTAAGGACTCCCTTTAGTATTTCATGTAATTTTAGATTTTCTTTTTGCAAATTGCACAAATTTCAGTTTATCTGGAAATATCCTAATTTCACCATCATAATTGACAGACAGTTTTGCTGGATGTATAATTCATGGCTGGCAATTTTTTGACTACAGGATTTTATATATGTCCTCCCATTGCCTTCTTGACTACATGGTTTCTGCTGAATAGTCAGAGCTTACTTTTGTTGACTTTCCTTTGTAGGTTACTTTTGTTTATTCCTAGCTGTATTTAAAATTGTCTCTTTAGTTTTGGCAACTTTGATTTTAATCAGTCTTGGTCTGTTTCTTATGGGTTCTACCTTGTGTGGAGTTCAATGAGAGTCTTAAATAGGTATGTTGTCATCTGTTATATGATATCAGGAAAATTTACTGTCAACAAATCTTTAACAATTCTCTCTACCCCCATGCTGGTACTCCAGTCACTTGCAGATTATCTCTCTTTGTAGATTCCCATGTAAATTTTAAGTTTCTTGATTCAATTCTTCTGTCTGATTTTGCCTCAAAAATGTTGATGTCACATGCTTTCTCTTCAGTCACACTAATTTTGATTTCTATTGCCTCAATTCTGCTCCTTCTGCTTTCTGTTTCTGTAATTTTATTAATAATTTTCTGGATTTCAAATCCTTCTATATGCTTCATTGTAGGCTATTCAATTTGACATTCTACTTTGCTGTATTTTCTGTGTCTCCTTCCTGATCTCTCGAAGAGCTCTAGGTATTAATCTTTTGTATTCTCTTTCTGATAATTCCAGAAATTTGTCTACCTGTGGGAAATTTTCATCTTTGTTTTGGGAGCTCTTTGAAGCCATCTTGTTCTCTCTCTTTAAGTGATTTGATATAGACTGTTTTCTCTGAGCCATCAGTAAGTTGTTGAATTTACTTATTTTATGTTTGCTTACTATGTTTTAGCTTCTTGTTTTGTAATGTCCAAATAAGCTAGTCATATGTGCTAGTTTGATTATTATTGCCTTTGAAGCTTGAAAGTTCTGTCAACAGGCTATTTTCGCCATGAATTTCCAGCTCAAAGGAAAACAGTAATTTTTTTTTTTTTATTTTTCTTTCCCTCTTCCCCCTGTTTTTTATAATTGTCCCCTCTCTGTGCCTTGGACAATGGTTCATTGTGGGCTTAAAGAGTCCTACTTCCAACTTACTTAATGGCATCAGATTCCAGAGCTGGGCACAGTGCACAGAAGGAAGGAGGAAGCACTGGCAGAAAGTAGAAAGGTATATCCTGTGGGAAAAATTAGACTGTTGTGTGGTAGGCTACACACAAAGACTTAGATTTTGACAAGCTTTTGCTTTTCCTGACTGGTTCTGGAACATGAGTGTGTTCTTTGGCCACTTTCTCCTGCTAGAGAGGACAATATACTTCAGCTACTACATTCAGCTCACCATGCTGGCTGCAGCCATTCCCTGATGAATTGGATGTGGTGAATCCTAGTCTCTCATCCCCATTGTTCAGTCTCATTTCTCAACTTTCCCTTTGATGTTCTGAGCTCCTAGGATGTTGGGTATAATGGATTCATTTATTCTTTGGGGTCTTTATTGTTAGATGGGTTAAAGGAAGTGTCCAGCTACTCTGCTGGCTTAGTCCTTCCTTCCCAACACTTTCCTATAAGAAAATAAATGCAAGAGGTTGAAGGATATGCTTTGATCTCAAAACTGGAAGCTAGAGCAACTCCTGCTCTCATTCTATACTATTTTTGTCATTTTTGCAGATTTTTCACTCCTTTGTAGACATGCAATTTGGTATGTTTTTACAAGCATGTACTATCAATGTAACTACCTCCATAGTCAAGATCTAGCACATTTTCATGTCCTTGGAAAGTTTTCTCATTCCACTTTGTTGCTACTCCCTTTCCTAGAAGCAAGCCTCTTGTAATGGTGGATCAGAGTTTTATTCTTCTTGTTTGGTCTTTTCACAAAGTCTTATATAAAAGAGATCATAAAATATCCAGCCTTTTTTGTGTCTGACTTCTTAGCATGATTCCTTGGAGATGCAGTCATGTCACATGCATCATAACCTGTTATTTTTTGTTGCTGTGCAACCCTGGTGGTACAATGGTTAAGAGCATGGCTGTTAACCAGAAGGTTGGCAATTTGATTCCACACTCCTTGGAAGCTCTGTGGGACAGGTCTATGCTATAGTAGGTCATTATTTGGCCAGAATTGGCTTGATGGCATTACATTTTTTTATTACTCTATTATATAGATGTACAGATGTAGCACTTTATTTTTACCCTTGCTGAAGGACATTAGAGCTTCTTCCAGTTTTTGAAAATTATGATTAAAACTGTTATAAACAGTCATGTCCAGGTCTTAGTGTGTTTTCATTTCTCTTGAGAAAAATCCTGTGAGTGAGGTTGCTGAGTCATACATTAAAGTGTATGCATTTAACTTTATAAGAAACTGCTAAACTGTTTTCCAAAATAGATGTGTTATTTTGTATTCCCACTAGCAATACATGGACATTTTAGCTGTTGCACACCAATACATATCTTCTGAAAAATGGAACACAGATACAGAAAACCACATGTAACAAATATTTGACTTATTTTTTTTCTTTTTAAAGCCTGTGCCCCTTAACCACTCAATGCTAGGTCAATAAAGGAAACTGCCAGTGGGCCAGAAGCCCCTCCAGGTACCTGGTCCCAGCTTCAGAGCTCCATCTTCTCCTCATAAATAACTGTTGGTGGAGTAGTGGTTAAGAGCTCAACCCCTGATCAAAAGATTGACATTTCAGATCCACCAGCTGCTTCTTGGAAAAATCCTACGGCATAATTTTACTCTCTCTTATAGGTCTCTGTGAGTCAGTACTGGTGTGACAGCACCTACACCAGCAACAATACTGACTTTTTATAACAACCAGTTTCTTCAGTTTTTAATAGTTTCATCTTGTAATATGCATCCTTAACAGTTTAGTCTTGTCAGTGTTTTTAATACTTAAGTTTGTTTTAGCCTATGGGTTCCTCTCCAGTTCTTCCTTTTTCTTCATATGTTATCTCTTGTAGAATTTATCAGTTTAAGAACACAAAGCTTATCCCACAGTCTGAAATTTGGCTGATTGCATGTTCTTGGAGAAACTCAAATGTTTCTCGGTTGTCTTCCATATTTTCTGCAAATTAGCAGCTGTTTTTAAATATTGTGCCTAACAATGACCTTGACCATGGCTAAGCATTCACTAAATATTTGTTGGTTCAGAAATGACTGAATACATGAATATTTGAATGAATGAGTGTTTTCACTGAAGCAGAAAGATACAACCAGAAATGTACTATGAAAGACTTCGGTTAACATATGGAAGAATTTCTCAGACTGTTTATGATAGAAATTTGCTTCTTTTGGTGGTTCTACAATAGCCGTTTTCAGAGAACCTTAAAATTTTGATAATACTCATGATTTTTAGAGTTATAAACCATGATGGCCTCAGAAAATGAAGACTTGATTTCACATTCCTGAGTTTGTATGATTGAGTGCTCACCAATAAAAGATGAGTTGTCTGTTTCAGAATATTCTTTGCAGAGTTCCTTTCTGCAGGGCACTAAATGGAATTGAGTGCATTGAAAGTTTACTTCCCATAGGGTACAGTTTACTTTCAGAGAGTGTTTTATGGTCCTCAGGTACCATTTATAGCAGTCTGTCTGTGGTTGCGGATGGGACACATGCAAAGGCAGCAGTTCCAGGAGTGTGTCTCATTGTTCTGATTACCACTTGGTTCTGTAAGCATTCCATTTAACGAATGGCGTTCCCGCAGAGTGTCTCTGAGTGCCAATTGTAAACACTTGGAATTGTTCTTTAGCATCCTTTGTTTAGTTTGTGAAAAATAATTCAGTGAAGATGGTCCTTGTTTATAAATGTCTACATCTGTTGCTAACAAACAGCCTCAAGCTTTTAAGAGTGCTTTCCTGAGAATAAAGTAAGGAATTAACTATGCTGAAGCTACAGGGTTCTGACAAAATCAGTGTGCTGTAATTTCCATTAAATTGTGTTCCAGAAATCTTTTCACATTGCTCCTGACCAAAGATTTTCGCCTGTTGTTTCTAGTCATTGCATGCTGATCACTGCTTCAGAGATCTACATGTAAATGACATGGTACACTTTATCAAAACACAAATATGAGTTCTTTTTCCATATTTAATTAATATAATGATTTCAAATTGGTATGTTTTATAGTAAGAATTTATGTTAATATTGTATTAACATGATCCACAAAAGTGACACTACACTGCTTATTTTTATTGTTTCCCAAAATATTCCCTGCATTATTTCATTCAGTTCACACCATAACCTTACTCATGTGACACAACATTTAGTGTAATATTGTGATTTTATAATATCATGATTTCAATAAATACTGAAACTTAAACACTTCTTTGAAGCCATTTGACTAGATGTACCTAATTCTATCTAGAAGCCAGGTCTTCTGACTTCTGGTCTAATGCTCTTTTTTCCTCCCTCTTTCATTATTTTGGAATTTATAAGCTGTGGTAGAAAGTGAAGTTCCAAAGAACACTAGAAGCAATTGTATTCCGTGTTGATTTCAGTCTTGACCATAGATATACTGGCTGTACTACTGGTTGGGTTCTCAAGTGTGAACAGCATTATACTACTGAGACTCTAGCCAAGAGAAACTTGAATGACAAGCATAGATGGAATTATATCACATTAAAAGAGAAACCTGGTAACCACTTTTTCACATTTCATAATCCATAAGGAAGATCTGATAGTGATCTCTGTCACACCCCTTTTTTGCTGTCTGCTTTCTTCTTATGGAAAGACTTGTGATATAGTGGTTAATTGCTATGGCTACTAACCAAAAGCTGGCAGTTTGAATCTACCAGGCACTCATTGAAAACTCTGTAAGGCAGTTCAACTGTTTCTTTAGAGTGGCTGAGTCAGAAATGACTTGATGGCAGTGGGTTTTGTGTGGTGTTTTTTTCCTTGGTGTATTTTAGTATTTTCTGTGTATAAACCTTTTGTTGAGCTCTTCTAGTACTTATCCTTTTGTGCCTGAATTATTTCACTCAGCATAATGCCTACAAGATTCATCCATGTTGTGAGATGTTTCACAAATTCATCATTTTTTTTTTTTTAATCTTTGTGTAGTATTCCATTGTGTGTATACTTTAATTTGTTCTTTCATCTGTTGGTGGCATTTAGATCAAATCAATTATCCTGCTATTATGAGTAGTGCTGTAATGAACATGGGTGTGCATATGTCTCGGTGTAATGGGTCTTATTTCTGTAGAGCATAATCTGATTTCTACCTTTTTAAGGATGTGTCATATTGCTTTCCAAAGTGGTTGTAGCAGCAGTGCATAAGAGTGCCAGTCTCTGTACAACCTCTCTAACACTTTTATTATTCCCAGGTTGGTATAGTATTGCAGTGTAATGTAGTTTTGCATTTCTCTAAAGATTCATGGGAGCTGTAGTAGATGAGTGGTTAAGAACTTGTGTGCTAACCAAAAGATCAGCAATTTGAATCTACCAGCCTCTTCTTGGGATAGTTTTGAACTGTTTTATTGAGTTGCTGTGAATCAGAATTGATTCAGTGACAATGAGTTTGGTTTTCTCAATGACTAATGATCATGAGGCTTTCCAAATGTGTGTTCGAGCCACCTGAATGTTTTCTTTTGTGAAATGTCTATTCATGTCTTTTGCCTATTTTTTTTAATTGGGTGATTTGTGTTTTTGTACTGAGATGTTGACGTATTTTGTAGATTTCAGATATTTCAGCTATTATTGGATATGTCATAGCAAATTTTTACCCAGTCTGTAGGTTTTCTTTTATTCTTTAGTGAAGTCTTTTGAGGAGCCTAAGAAAATTTTAGGAGGTTCCTGTTTTCTAGTTTATCTTCCAGTCTGTGTATGTTGTTAATTATGGTTTATATACCATTTATTAGGGCAACTAGCATTGTTAAGTGATATTTAGATTTTATATTTAGGTTTTGGTCCATTTTGAATTAGTTTTTGTGTGTGGTGTGAAGTATGGATCTTGTTTCATTTTTTATACATGGACTTCCAGTGATGCCAGCACCATTTGTTGAAAGACTGTCATTTCCCAATTCAGTGGGCTTGGGTCTTTGTCAATCAGCTACAAGGAGTTATATCAATTTATGAATGTATTCTCAATTCTGTTCCGTTGGTCTGTATGTCTGTTGTTTGTACCAGTACCAGGCTGCTTTGGCTATTGTGGCTGCCTAAAAAGTTCTAGGATGGGTAGTGTGAGGCCTCTCATTTTGTTCTTCTGTGACGGTTTAGCTATCAGGGACCTGTTCTCTTCCCATACAAAGTTGATGATTTGTTTTTCCATCTTATTAAGGAATCCACTCAGAATTTGGATCAGGATTGTGTTGAATCTGTAGATTAGTTTGGATAATATTGACATTGTGACAGTGCTGAGTCTTCCTATCCATGAGCCTAGTATGTTTTTTTCCATTTATGTAGGTCTCTTTTGATTTCTTAAGAGTAAATAGTGTTTTGTAGTTTTCTTTATATGGTTCCTTTACATCTCTCGTAGAGTTTTTTCTTAAATATTTTATCTTCTTGAAGCTATTGTAAATAGCATTGTTTTCTTGATTTTTGTTTCAAGAAAACCTCTTGAAGTCCACCTGGTTTTTATATGTTAATCTTGTAGATGATACTTTGCCAAAGTTTTCAATTAGTTCTAGTTGCTTTCTTGTGGATTCTCAGGGGTTTTCTGTGTATAACAGTACATCACGTGCAAATAGAGATAATTTTACCTCTTTCTTGCCAATTTGGATGCCCTTTCTTTTTCTTGCCTTAATGCTGTAGCTAAGACTTCCAGCACAATGGTAAATAAGTGTGATGGTAAAAGGCCTCTTTGAGTGGTTCTTTTTCTCAAGGCAAATGCTTTCAGGTTCTTTCATTTAGAATGATGTTGGCTGTTGGCTTTCTATAAATGTTCTTTATTATGTTGAGAAATTTCCAATTTATTCGCATTTTGCTGGGAGCTTTTATCAGAAATGGGTGTTGGACTTTGTCAAATGCCTTTTTTGTGTCTATTGTTGTGATAACGTGATCCTTTTATTTCTGTAGTATATTACATTGGTTGATATTTGAATGTTGAACCATCCTCACATATGTGGTATAAATCACACTTGGTTGTGATACGTTGTTTTGTTTTTGATATCCTGCTAAACTTTATTGACTAAAATTTTTTTGAGAAATTTTGCATCGGTGTTCATGAGTGATACTGATGTCTAGTTTTTCTGTGGTGTCTGATTGGCTTTGGTATCGAGATTATGCTGATTGCATAGAATGAATCTGAGAGTATTCTGTTAATGACCCCTTTGGTTTCGATTCTGTCTCTTGTGATTCACTTGTCTTGTTTTTTAATGCAAGTTATTTGCTTTCTATCTGTCTTCCTTTTTTTTGTTTGGTCACTGGCTTGTCGATTTTGTTAATCCTTTCAAAGAACCAACTCTGTTTTATTGAGTCTTTCTGTTCTCTGTTTCATGTATTTCTGCTCCAAGATTTATTATTTCATTTCTTCTGGTGCCTAAGGGTTTCTTTTACTGCTCTTATTCTTTTTGTTTGAGTTTTAGGGTTAATGTTTTGATTTTGGCTTTTCTTGTTTAATGTGTGCATTTATCACTATAAGTTACTCTCTATAAGTGCTTTTGTTTGTCCCAGAACTTTTGATAAGAAGTATTTTCAATCTCTTGATTCTATGAATTTTCTTATTCTGTCTTTGATTTATTCTATTAGCCAGTTTTCTTTTAGCAAAAGATTGTTCAATTTCCATATATATATTTCTTTGCTATTTTTGTTATTGATCTTTACTTTCTGGGCATTATGAGCAGAGAAGATACTTTGTATTATTTTGATTTTTTGGATTTAGTTAAGCCTTAGTCATGGCCTAAAATGTGACCTATTCTGGAAGATGTTCTGTGTACATTGGAAAAGAATGTACACTTTTGCTGCTGTTGGGTGAAGTGTTCTGCATATGACTATGATGTGGAGTTGGTTGATTGTAATATTTAGATCTTCTGTGCCTTTATTGAATTTCTTTTTAGATGTTCTGTCCTTCATTGAAAGTGGTGTGTGGAAGCCTGCCTTTATTACTGTGGAACTGTGTATTTCTCTTTTCACTGCTGTTAGAGGTTTACTTATTTATTTATTTTTAAATATGTTTGGAACCCTTCAGTTGGATATGTATATATACATTTATTATGGTTATGTCTTCCTAGTGTATGTAGCTGGAGACCATGGTGGTATAGTGGTTAAGTGCTACCACTACACTCAAAAAGGTCAGCAGTTTAAATTCTCCAGATGTTCCTTGGGAACTCTATGGGACAGTTCTGTTCTGTCCTGTGGGGTTGCTGTGAGTTGGAATGGACCTGACGGCAGTGGGTTTGGTTTGGTTTTGTGAAAATAGCGTCTTTCCTTTTTTTTTTTTTTTTTTAATATTGGTTTTCTCTTTGAAGTTTATTTTACCAGAGATTAATATTGCCATTCCAGCTCTTTTTTGGTTATTGTTTGCCTGATGGATGTTTATTATTATCCCTATGAGCTTTGTTTATGTCTTTGTGCCCCTTGTAGATAGCCTATGTGTGAGTCATGTTTTTAATCCATCTGCCACTCTGTTTCTTTATTGTTGCATGTAGCCTATTTACATTCAGTATAATTATTGATAGGTGTAAGTTTTCTACTGTCATTTTACTTTGTGGTGTTGATAATTTGTTTTGCTTAATTTTCTGTGTTGAGTTCTTTTTTTATGGATTTTCTTTTCACTTCTATTATTGTTGACTTTGCATTTGCTGAATACCTATTTCTATTCTTTTTTATTTTGATGGGTAGGTTTATTAGCTTCCTTTGTGGTTACCTTTCAGTTTACATTTGTTTTTCTGAGTTTAAACGTGGCTTTTATTTCTTGATAGTGCCGTGAGTTGCTTTCCACATAGAAATTCCATGACTACAGTATTTATTCTTTGCTGCTTTGATATTTTCATCATGTACATAGTGATGCCTCTGGTTCGCTGTTTTCAGTCTTTTATCTTTGTTTTATTTTTGTATATTCCCTGCCTGTATTGATACCTGGTTGATCTGTCCCCTGTCCTAGTCTCGTATTATTTTCTTGTGTTATTGGTTCTCTACCTGGGGGACTCCACTTAGGCTGGGGGACATGAAAATTACATCTTATAATTTTTACCTGGTTTTTACATATTTCTTTAATATCTGCTTCTCTGGAAATGAGCTAATTTCACTGTTGTATTTGACAGACAATTTTTCTGGATGTGTAATTCATGGCAAGGTTATTTTCCTTCAAAGCTTTGCGTATCTCATTCCATTGTCTTCTTGTGTGTGTGATTTCTGCCCACTAATTGGAGCTTAATCGTACTGGTTCTCCTTGTAGACGATTTTACCTTTATCTTTAGTTACTCTGAAGATTTCATCTTTGGTTTTGTTAAGTTTAATTCGATATGTCTTGGTGACTTTCTTTTGGGGTCCTGTATAGGGGGTCATTGAACTGTATTGTAAAGATAGCTATCTTGTCTTTCACTGTACACTAACTGACACCACACACTCAGTGACTACACATGGGCACTTGCATCCCAGCCAACCTGCAAGAGGCAGAGCACACACATAACACCCAACCTAATGACCTGGGAAAACTTGCCCCACTGTTCCTACAGCCAAGCAAGCAGCAGGACAGATGGATGCATCACCTCACTGGAAACGCTACCTACATCCTCCATAGCCCTGGAAGAACAGTGCACAGACTTCCAGCCCATCTAGCAGTTTTCCTGACGCTTGGAGGTAGGAAGTGAGAGTTTCGGTGTGACAAGATCTGACAGCCACAGAAGCACACATGCGAAGCTTACTTGGACATATCAAAACAAAATAAAACAAAAATTCAGGACACAGTTAACAAGTATACGATAACCTGTAAGTAAATAAATATAATTACTTCTTGATACCTCAGAGACAACCCTCACTGCTGTTGAGTTGATTTCAACTCATAGTGACCCTGTAAGACAGAGTAGAACTTGCTCCCTAGAGCTTCCAAGGAGTGCTTGGCAGTTTTGAACTGCTGACCTTTGGTTAGCAGATGTAGCACTTTACCTCTATGCCACCAGGGTTTCCTCAGAGACAACAGTCAATATCAAATCACAGAAAGAAGCAAGATAAAAGGATTCTAGCCAACAAGCTAAACAAAGAGCCAGAAAACCTTCTGGAGGAGGATAAAGCAGTGGAACTATTTGATAAAGAATTCAGAAGATTGATACAGAGTTCTCTAAGAGAGCAAGAAGGAGATCAGGCAAAATGTAGACCAAGCCAAGAAACACACAGACAAAGCAGTTGAAGAATCCAGGAACACAATGTAAGAAGAAAATTATAGTAAACAGGCTGCTGGAAACCATACAAAAACAACACCTAGAAATCTAGAAGTGTAATGATAAAATTTTAGAATTTTACAACTCAATAGGTGGTTATAGGAGTAGAATTAAGACAATGAAAGTCAAAATTAGTGAAATTTGAGGAGATATTCCTTGAAAACCAATTTGAGGAAAAAAAATCAAAAAAGAAGGGTGAAAGAAAATGAAGTCTTAAGAATTATGTGGGTTACTGTGAAGACGAAAAATCCACAAGTAATCAGAATACCACAAAACGTAGAGAGAACTGTCAAAGACTTACTGGCAGAAAACATCCATGCTGCTGTTTTAAGCTACTGTTTATTGAGCTGTCATTTTGGGTAGCATTTGAGCATCTTGATCCATCACATTTAGCCAGATCACTTGCGTATTTCTAATTTATTTTTTAAAACAAACTTTCCATCCATAAAGTACTGCTGCCTTTAAGAGTAAAAATAAATAAATAAATAAATTACAGGTACCACTGAGACCAAAATATTTTTTTTAAATGAGAACATTGATATGGCTGTATAATAAAGGAATATGACTTACTTCTAAAAATAAGTATTATTATAAGTATAATAAGTATTATTTTTTATAAGTAAGTCATATTCCCTGCCCTTGAGGATCGTATAGGAAAGGAAGAGTCACACATGAGAAGATCTAATGTTAGATGAAATTAAATGTTTGCTCTAAGACTGGGAGCAACAATAACCAAAAAAATACTGCGAGCCAGTAAGGGGTTTATTTGACATGAGTATGAAGCATGTATAGGTGAGAAAAACTTTTTTAATAGAGAACTAGAAGACAGACAGTTTAAGAGAATAAAGTGAGAAAATAAGGCCTAACGGCATGAATATTCATAATGTGTTTCAGGAGCAGCTAACAGTTATCGTGGTGCTAGAGTTCAGTTCCTCTGAGGCCCTTATCTAAACACACTGGGTGTTTTAATCAGGCCTTCATCATTGTCTTGCATCTTAGGCAGTGAAAGAATGCCTTACCCACTTTCCAGTGTTGGTGTTATGAATATCTCAATCACACAACTCAGTCTCACTTTGAACCTTTCTCCTGAAGCTCAGCGGTCACCTTTGATGTCAGAAAAACTTTAAGAATTGGTTTGTATTCTCCCAGCAATTCACATTATTGTCAAGAGAGTCCCTAGTGAAATAGTAATATACTTAGTATACTTCCAATATGCATGACACACAGAATGCTTACAAGTCTATTGCCATTTCAGAAACAATCACCAAAGCACAGGCTATCAGAAAATACCCTACAGGTCTTTCTAATAGATTTGAATGGCTTTGAGATTTTGCAGACCCAGACTTTCTAAGCTGTCTCACTGAGTAAAGAATTGAGCAGTAAGCTTTAGTTACTGCCTCAATGCACCCAAAGCCCAGCCCAGAAAAGGCCAGGACCTTGGAGGCTGCACTGATGCTAAAAACATCCATCATTTAATAAAACCTGGGAAGGTGAAGGACTAAGTTTAAATGCACAGGGAGAGAATTTTCAGGTGTGGAAAACAGCAGATCTGTGCACTTGAAACTTTCACAGTGATCCTTTAAATGGAAGCTATGTGAGATGTGTGTGTTTATCTCATTTTTATTAACATTTAAGGAGAGCTTAGTATGTACCAGATGCTATTCCAGGCATTGGAGAAATTGCAGTGAAACAGAACAGATGAATGTCCTTTACTCATAGTGGAAATATAAGACCACATGTAATTCAGTTCTTTTAACAGCTTTCCATGGATGATATTATCTCTGTTTTACAGATGAGAAATTGGGGGTTCACTGGGGTGAATTTACTCATAGTTGATGTAGCTTACCCATAATCAAACAACTCAAATGTGCTATAGGTAAGATTTGAAGTCACTCAGCCTGCTAACCATTACTCTTGTACTGTCTTGCTTTTCTCTTACCTACAGAAGAGCAAGTGAGCTAGTATTGACCTGGTACAAGTAGCTTTTCTGGGTGCTTGAAACATTTCATCTCCCTGCCTTTAATCCTGTGAGAACGTTTTAGCTTCCATATTTTACAGATGAGAAAATAGGGCCCAATAAGGTTAAAACAAGTTGCCCAAGGTCACACTCTCAGTAAGTGGCTGAACCAGAATTCAACTCGGGCCATAGGACTTCTAAGCTGTATCTTCTTCTTTTTATGCACTACAAAAGCTAATCAGTGTTAGCCTTGTTAAAAATTTAGAATTTACTCCAATGCAGTCTTTATCTTTGGAGCAAGTAAGCATAGTGTTTTGGATGTATGCTGTTTTTGTGTTTAGGTGCCACTGAATTTGTTCCTGCTCATGGTGACCCTGTGTACACCACGGTCCAACACTGCCTCGTCGTGTGCCACTCTTACAGTCACTGTGCTTGCACCAGTGTGGCCGGCACTGTGTCACTCTACCGCCTTGTTGAAGGTTTTCCTCTTTTACGCTGACCCCCTACTAGGACTTTCTGGGGAGTCTGTAAGTGCGTCTCTTCCATACTGGAAATAAGTTCTATTTGATGTTTGACCAGTTTGTCTGGCATTTTACAGAAGAGACAAAACTTTGTTTTAGGTCTGTATTTTCAAGCCAGCTTGCTCCAAGACTTATGAAATTTCATAATAATTAAGTTCAAATACCAGTATGCCCTTTTCCAGAATTACTTGATTAATGAGCCTTTAAAAATTTGAGAAATTGATCTTCATTCAAATTTGGAGTGAATGCTTGATGCGATGATGGTGATTTATGGAGTCCAACAAACTTTCCATTACACTACTTCTCAAAAAATAATCATCTAGGTTTATTTTCAGTAGTTCAATCAGTATTCCTTCTTATTTTCATATAGAATATAATCCTCAAATTAGAAGCAAAATATGAAAAAAAAACCAGGAAGATAAAGATATGTATATTATGTTATCATAGAAGGGAGTGAGGTGTGTGTGTGTGTGTTTGTGTGCATGCATGTGTGTGTGTCCACCATAAACAAATATATATAAATAGAAATATTAGGAAAGATAAATTAAAGCTTTAAGGTATGATTAAGCAGAAGGAAGCAAAGAATAAGGGATGGGAAAATAATAGCTAGATTACTATACATTTTTATAAGAATTTGGTAGTAAGTTACATAAATGTTTACTATAATAACAATATTAAATAGAAAAATTCATAAAAGTTGAAAGCAAAGTAAACGTAAACGTAAATGTAAATCTAGTGGTGGCAGAACTACGCAGGAAAGGGCCATTTGCAGAGACTGTCACATAGAAGTTCTGTATTCATAGTGAGCTATATCCTAGAGACAAAAAGAAATGCAAAAAAAAAAAAGTTTTTAGTAATAATATCGTTGGGGGTAGTCAAAGTGTTGTTATTCCCAGGTTGTTGTCAAAAGGGCTGAAGATCCACTTTGAAAAGGCTTCTACCAGTCAGAAATGGCTCTGTTTCTGTATCCATAAGAATAATAACTGCAGTGTGCTGAAATGCATCAGCTCTGTTCAAGTCCTTTTGTTTATGAAGCTGCAAAACAAGCTCAGCAAAATCTTTAAAGGAACTAAGAAACCAATTCCTTACAAAGCCTGTAGGTGAGAGCAGCAAGAATTTATTACTGACTCCCGTGTAAGAACTATAGATATTTTTCCTTCTGAAATATCTCTACTAATAAATAAAGAAGGAACAGTGTAATTAAAATATCACCATTTTGCAACTTATATTGAAATAATGGGTTTAAGAAGTGGTCATCAGTGGCTACTAAAATAAGAGAGAAAAAGAGATTGAGAAAAAGAGAAAGATATTTATTTCATGACAGAAATAAATATTCAACGTTACCTACAAAGCAGTCTTGCCCACAATGAACCCGAGTCTAATCAAGCCTGTACATCTAATGAGCAGCTTATAGAAAACATTATGAGGATAAAACCAAAACAACAAATCTATGGCTATCATGTTGATTCTGACTCATAGTGACCTTATAGGACAGAGAGAACTGACCCACAGAGTTTTCAAGGAGCTCCTGGTAGATTTAAACTATTGACTTTTTGGTTAGCAGCTGTAGCTTTTAACTACTATGCCACCAGGGTTTCCCATTATGAAGATAGCTTCTTCAAAATCCAAACTCTGGTAAATTATACAGGACAAATCACCCAGTTTCTTCATCAAATAAATTACAAGTAATTAAAAATGAATGGGAGAGAGAGAACATACATGTTAAGAGAGACTGAAGCAATGTTACATAGATCCTGCCAGGAAAAAAACTATAAAAAGAGAACAAGTGAGACAATTAGAAGATACAAGATGGGTAGAAGGCTTATATAACTTCTGAATGTTTGATATTTTTTAGTGTGATAATATTCGGTACTGCTTTTTAAGAGTCAACTTTCTCTTCTGAATATACCTACTGAAATACCTAAGGCTGAAAATAAGGTGATGCAATTTGTTTTGGGCAGTCTGGAGTGGGGATTAAGGGTAAAATTGTTACCCAACTGTGTTAGTCAGCTAGGGCTGCTCTAACAGAAGTACCACAGAGTGGATGGCTTTAACAAAGGAAAGTTTATTCTTACACAGTCCGGTAGCCCGCGAGTCCAAATTCAGGATGTCCACTCCACGGGAAGATGCTCCCCCTTGTTGGCTCTGGAGGTAAGTACGGTATTGCATCAGTCTTTGTCTAGGGAGCATCTTGGCACAAGAACCTCGGGTCTGAAGAACGCGCTCTTCTTAGTGCTGCTTGCTTGATAGTATGAGGTTCCCAAATCTCTGCTTGCTTCCTTTTCCTTTCATCTCTTGTAGGATGAAATGATTAAGGATGGGGCAATCCATACTCCAGGGAAACTCCGTTTACAATGGAGCAGAGAGGTGATCCTATGAAGGGATTTACAGTCCCACCCGAATCCTTTAACATACAGTATAGCAGGACTGTCATAGACTGCAGGGACTCATGGCCTATCCACATAGCTACACATATTTTTGGGGGTACACAATTCAGCCCATGACACTGACGATGAGTTGGTTATTGCTGAAGTTGGGTGATGGACTTATGGGTATTTCTGACACTGTAACCTCTCTACTTTTGTCCATGTCTGATATTTTCATAATAAAAATTTTTTAAAAGATGAAAACATTACAGAAACATGGTATTTTCTTGTTGAAAATTATTAGTTATAATACTAGCTTTTCTAAAGAAGTTAGCAGAACTTAATACAATTACTCTCTCCAATGTAAATCTAGAATTTTCTACGGTGTGCTCTGATGCAAACTTACCCTTCCATTTGTGGAGCCTGGGGCCAAGAGGACAAGTGGTGCTTCTCACTCCACATGGCCAAATTACTGAAACACATAAATCAAGCTAGGAAATTCCCAGGTAAACTATGGCCTTGATGATACATCTTCATCAGGACCTGGAAGACTAAATTTGCATTTAGAATTCTCAGCCCTTTTGAGTTTTGTGCTGCACTGTGGCGGTACAAGGAGAACCAGTATTTGACTCCCAGCCCATAGCCCCAGGCCTCCCTATCCTTCATCTGTTCCCTTTGTCTTCGCGCCCCAGTTCCATCTTCCCTGCCCCAGGAGGGGACCAGGGTGTGCATGTATGTTACACCCAGCCTTGTGTCTGTTCCCTTGCTCCCTGTCTGCTGCATACCCCAACCTATACCACCACCCTACCCTTGCTGCCACACCCTATTTACTCTTTGCCCCTAAAGATTCAGAGAGAGGCCCACAGAGGTTCTGGAAGCAGGGTCAGGGCGGTTAGAAGGCAATTACTGGTTCATAAATACCCAGAGTCCACCAGGCAGACGAAGACACAGATACTACGTGGGCTGTGTCCCTGTGACCCCCAAGGTTTTTTACCGTGTGGAAGGTGAGAGCTGGAGCAGGGTCAGAGTGGAGCCCTCTAAAGCTCAGGAGTCCGAGTCCAGATCCTTGGGCCAGGGTTGAAGGGGAATACGACTTTAATCCTACAGTTAGATCCTGTAGTGCTTATAAGAACCTCATATTGTTCTCATATGGTTTGACATTTTGAATTGCTTTTTACATTTGGCTTTTGAAAATATTAATGACAATTTAAGTGAAAGAAGTACAAGTTGAACAGTAATCTTACAAATTCTGTTTTTCTCTTACAGTGTATTTAGCAAATTCTAAGGATTTTGCTGCCAGTTTACTTTGTGGAGTTAACATTAGTTCAAAACATATTCAAGGGGAAAAAAAACCTAGTTGTTGAAACCGTTTGTAAAGGAAGAGATGCTTCTCTTTTGAGCAGCCCCCAAGGCAATGGCACTGGCCCAGCCTAGAGCTGCACAACACAGATGTCGCTGTAAACAGCGAGACAGAAGCTGACACACTGATGGAAATCTTCCCCAGAATAGGGAAGTGCAGTTCCCTAGGACAACTGATAACAGAATTCAGCAAGGGTAACTATACCCATTACCGTCTGGTCTGTCATCTGGGGACAAGTTTCATTCTCTCCATTTGTGGAAAGTAAACGCTAGCAGTAGGCGCCATACAAACATCTGGCCATGGGTCAACTCTAATACAAGAAAGACAATCAGCTGCGGGACTGTTCTGCTCCATCATGGTGACATTGGTCCCGATTTAGTGGCATTTGGGCATTTGCAGTAGACAAATTATATGGTAGTTTGGACAATAATTTTATATTAAACCAATTGACAGCTACTCATCTGTCTGTGTAGGGCTTGGAAGGGATTCTGATGCTTATATATGTCTTACTGCAGATGGCATTGCCATTCTTCTAGACAATGACTAGTGGTTTCAGCTGAATTGTAGTGTCAGACGTGTAGCTGCTAATTATGCTGTTAAGCCACTTCTTCAAAAGATATTTATAGAGTGCCATTACTCTATACCAGGCTGTGTTCCAAACACCTTGTGTGCATGTGTATGTGTGTATTTAATCCTTTCATTTTACCAGTGAAGTAAGTACCATCAGACCGGTTTTACTTTTTTAATAATACTTTGTTGTGTTTTAGGTGAAAACTTAAACAGCTTAAACAATTTTCTGTATATAGGATCATACAACTCATAGACAAATTGTTTCATGCCATTGCTTATATATATAGCAGTGTGCTCACAGTTTCTATTCTGTTTGTTCTAGCTTCCTTTCCATCTCATCGTTGGTTTGGGGTAAACGTTGACCATTTTGGCTTACGTGGTTAATTGTTTAAGGGAACATGTTCCTCCTGGCCAAGTGCCGTCGAGTCGGATCCGACTGGGTGATGTTATTTTTCAGTCTGTTGTTCGACTGAAAGATGACCTGAAGAAATAGTTTCAGTTTGAAGTTCAAAGGAGACTTTAGGGCAATAGTCTTGAGGATTCTAGTAGTCTCTATTAGTCTGAAAAGTGAGGCCTCTTTTAGGAATTGAGTTTTGTTCTGCATTTTTGTACCATTCTGTTTAGGACCCTCTTTTGTGTCCTTGGTCAGAGCAATCACTAGTGGTAGGCAGGTACTACATAGTTCTGGTCTCACTGAAGGAAGTTGTGGTTCGCGCGGTCAGTCTCACCAGCTATATACAAGTTCCCACCTCACCAACATTTGTTGTTTTCTTCTGGGTTTTTTGTGCTGTTTTTACAGGGGTGAGATGTTATCTCATTGCAGTTTGAAATTGTGACTACCTGATGGCTGTAGAGTCAGTATAAGTCAGGACTGACATCCACAGAAATGGGTTTAAAGGCTAATGAAAATCTTGTCATATGTTTGTTAGCTTCCTGAATGTCCTTTTTGGTTCATGTCCTTTGCCCAGTTTTTGACTGGATTGTTTGTCTTTTTTGATGTTAGGTTATTTAAGTTGTCTCTGTATTTTAGAGTGCCAAGCCGAGTGCAGACCCTTATTAGAGATGTCATTGCCAAAGATTTACTCACAGTCTGTAGGTTCCCTTTTTGTACTCTCTTTGTTAAGTCTTTTGATAAGCATAAAGAGTGCTTAATTGTTAGGAGTTCCCATTATTGTATTTGTCTTCTGTTATTCAAGCATTTTTAGTTTTGTTTTGATAGTCTCCTTATGCAAAAACTTAGGTCCCCTAGTGTTGACCTTGTTATCTCCCTAGAACTTGATAGTTTTTGCTTTACTATTTAGATCTTTGATCAATTTAGAGTTTGTTTTTGTGTATGGTGTGAATAATGGATCCTGATTTATTTTTCTGCATATGGATATCCCGTTTTGCCAACAGCGTTTGTTAAAGAGACTGTTTCTTCTCAATTGAATGGACTTTGACCCTTGGTTGAAGATTAGCTGCATGTAGATGGATAGATTTACTTCTGGATTCTCAGTGTGATTCTGTTGGTCTGTGCGTCCATCGCTGAACCAGTACCAGGTTGTTTTGGTTACCATGGCTATATAGTAAGTTTTGAGATATATTTTGTTCTTGTTTAGTATTGTTTTAGTTGTTTTGATTCTCCTACCTTTCCGCAGAAAGCTGGAGATTAGCTTTTCCATTTGATTAAAGAATTTTGTTAAAATTTGGGTCAGGATTGCTTTGTATCTATAGATCACTTTTCATAGGTTGACATTTTCACAATGGTAAGTCTTCCATTACATGAGCATGGACAGGTTTTCCATTTTTGTAGATCTCTTTAGTTTCTTACAATCATGCTTCATAATTTGCCTTGTATAAGTCTTTTCTGTCCCTGGTTAGGTCTATTCCTAGACATTTTATCCTTTGGGCGCTATCATGAATGGTGTTCTGTCCTTGATTTCTTTTTCAGAGTCCCCCTTGTTATTGTAGAGGAACCTAACTGCTTCTGTGTGTTGATCTTGTACTCTACTACTTTGGTGAATCCTTCTTGAGTTTCAGTAACTTTCCTGTGGAGTCTCTGGGATTTTCTGTATATAGGAACATGTCATCTGCAGGTAGAGATAGTTTTACTTCTTCCTTTCCCATTTGGATATCCTTTATTTCCCTTTTTCTTGCCTTGCTGCTGTAGCTAAGACATCCAGGACAATAGTGACTATACTAAAAACAAAACAAAACAAAAAAAAAACAAACTGCCACTGAGTTGATTCTGACTCATAATGACCCTATAGGACACAGTAGAACTGCTCCATAGTGTTTCCAAGGAGCACCTGGTGGATTCAAACTGCTGACCTTTGGGTCACAGATGTAGTAGCACTTAACCACTGTGCCACCAGAGTTTCCAGTATTGAATATGAGCGGTGGTAGAACATATCCTTGTCTCATTCACTCAACAGGAGTACTCTTAGTATTTCTCTGTTGAGAATAGTGTTGGCGGTTTGTTTTCCCTATATGTCCTTAATTATGTTGACGAATTTCCCTTCTATTCTGATTTTTTGAAGTTTTTTTTTTTTTCTTTTTTAATCAGAGAAGAGTGTTGGATTTTATCAAATGCCTTCTGTGCATTTATGAGATGGTCATGTGTTCTTTTGTTTTATTTATGTATTGCACTGGTTGATTTTCTAATGTTGAATCATTTTTGTATCCTTGGTATGAATCCCACTTGATCATGATGCATTATTTTTTATATAGTACTGAATTCTGCTGTCAAGATTTTTGTTGAGAATTTTTGCTGTTATGAGGGGTATTGTCATTTAATTTCCCTTTTATTGACATATTTTCCTGGCTTTGGTAGCAGAGTTATACTGGCTTCGTAGAAAGAATTAGTGAATATTCATTCCTTCCTCTTCTATGTTCTGGAATAATTTAAGTTGAATTGGTGTCAACTCTTTTCTGAATGCCTGCTTTTCTGAATCTTAAGGCCACTCATCTGGGACAGGGAGGTTTTTTTTTTTTTTTTTTAACTGACATTTTCAATTTCTTCTTTTGTTATGGGTCTTTTCAAATTTTCTGTGTCTTTTTGTGTTACTTTAGGTAAGTAGTGTGTTTCCAGAAATTTTTTATTTTTTCTAGGTTTTCACATTTGTTAGAATATAGTTTTTGATAGTATTCTGTTGTGATCCTTTTCATCACAGTTGGTTCTGTTGTAATGTCACCCATGTCATTTCTTATTTTGTTTGCTTACGTCTTTTTTTTTGGTCAGTTCAGCTAGTAGTTTGTCAATTTTATGGGACCTCTCAGAGAACCAGCTTCTAGTCTGATTGAGTCTGTTTTTCTGTTTTGTTTATTTATGTACTCTTTACTATTTCCTTCTTCTTGTGACTATGGACTTCGTTGTCTGCTCCTTTCCTGTTGGTTTCAGTTGTAGGATTAAGCAGTTGATTTCGCCCTTTCTTGTTTTTTGACGTGTGCATTTATTGCTGTAAATTCACCTATGAGTCACTTTCATTGTGTCCCAAAGTCTTTCCTATGTTGTGTTTCATTCTCAGTCTCTGATTCTAAGACTTGGATTTTTCTGTTATCAGATAGTCCTTAACTGAGGTGTTATTCAGCTTCCACATATTTTTTTTTCCTTCGGTCTTTCTGTTACTGATTTCTGATTTTATAGTGTTAAGGTCAGAAAAGATGCTTGGTATTATTTCAGTGTTTTTAAACTTATTGAGACTTGCTTTTGACCTAAAATATAGTATTCTGTAAAATGATTCTTGTGCTTTGGGAAAGAGTGTGTACTGTGCTGCTGCTGGGTGGTGTGTATGTATCTGTGAGGTCAAGTTAGTTGACTGTTATGTAGGTCTTCTGTATCTTTGTTGATTTTCTTTATAATTGTTTTTCCATCACAGGAAATGTTGTCGTAAAGTATCCTACTATTGTTGTAGAGCTGTCTATTTTTCTTTTCAGTTCTGTTAAAGTTTGTTTTATGTCTTTTGGAATGCTGTCATTGAATGCACTAATATTTATTATGGTTAGGTCCTCTTGGTGGATTGATCCTTTAGTCATCATATAGTGCCTGTCTTTGACTTTAATGTTGAAGTTTGACTTAAAAGTCTGATTTCATCAGAAATTAGTACTGCCACCGCTGCTTTCTTGTGGTTACTGTTTGTTTGCTCTATTTCCATACATTGATTTTTAACCTATTTATGTCTGTGTGTCTAAGATGTGTCTCTTTTTAGATAACATATTGATGGATCATGTTTTTTTAAATCAGTTCTGCCACTCTTTGTCTCTTGAATGGTGCGTTTAGACTATTTACGGTTAGTATAATTATTGATAGCTATGAATTTACTGTTACCATTTTATTATAATTTCTTGGGGGAGTGTGTTAATACTTTCATTGTTCTACTTAATTTTCCATGTTGAGTGCTTTATGTTTATGAATTTTTTTCCCTGCATCCTTCAGTGTTGTTGATTTTGTATTTACTGTGTCTTTTTTATTTTCTTCTATTTTATAGTGGTGATTTAACTAATTTTCTTTGTAGTTATTATGAAACTTACCTTTATCTCCTAAGTTTAAAGCAGTCTGTTATATCTTTATATAACCTTGATTTCCTTTTCATATGGGAATTCTATAACCATATCATTTATTACCCATCTTTGTTTTGAAGTTGACATCATTTACAGCTTAGTATCTCTGGTTCCCTGTTAATCAGTTTTGCAAGGAATCCTAGGTTTTTGTCCGATGCTGTTGGTTCTCTGACTGAAGGATTCCCTCTGATATTTCTTGTAAGGTTGGTCTGGTTTTTAAGAATCTCCTTGATTTATCTTTTTTTGGAAATGTCCTTCTTTTGCCATTATATTTGAAAGACAGTTTTACTTGGATGTATGATTCTTGGTTGGCAGTTCTTTTATTTCAGGATTTTATATGTGTCATCCCCTTGCTCCCTTGCCTGCCTGGCTTCTGCTTAGTCTTATTGGTGAGTCTTTGCAGGTGATACTGATTTTTCATGAGTTACTCTCGGAATGCTTCGCCTTTGTCTTTGAAAAGTTTGCATGTGATATGTCTTGGTGACTTTCTTTGGGAATCTGTCCAGTATGATATTTTTTGACCTTTTTGGATGGAAACTTTTTGGTCTTTCACAATATTATGGATATTTATGTCAATAAACCTCCAAAAAAATTCTCTCTGTACTTTTATTTTTCTCTTCCTCTTCTGGAATTCATATTACATGTAAATTATTCCTCCTGATACTGTCACACATAACCGACACTGCAAGTTTCTTCTTTCCTTTTTCTGGTTTTTCCTCAAATTGTTATGAAAGGTTTTGGCCTTTGTTTCACTGATTGTTTTTTCCATTGATTCAATTCTACTTCTGTATTCTTTCCTTGATTATCTATTTGTGATAGTTTATTATTAATCTCTGCTGCTTTTGTATGATTTTTAATTTTCTGTTTATTTAGTATTTTTTTTCTCTGAATTCTTCTAGATTATTATTTTGTTCTCCTTGATCTTTTTGAAGAGCCTATACATGTATTTTGAATTTCTTGTCAGGTAACTTCTATTACCATTTCTTACTCAGGAAGGTTTTCTACTTATTTATTTTGCTCACTTGTTTGAGTAATCTTATATTGTTTCTTGATATGTTTATTTTCTGCTGTCTCCAAGACATTAAGGTGCTTATTTATATACCAAGCCAAGCCAAGTGCCGTCGAATCTATATATATATTGTGCATTTGTTTTGTGCTATTTTTTGTTTGTTTCATTTTGATACACCTAGAACTTTTTTCTTTTCCTCTTTAGGATGCCTTTCTTCCTTTTGTATTTTATTCTTTACCGTTTTCTAGTTCTGGCCTGTATGTGACTTTGGTGATGTCTGTTGACTGAGCACAATTTCCTTGCAGTAATGGGAAGGAGGTTCACATCTATATGCGCATCATCTGTAGTTAGGTTCATGTCTCTTCCTTTACAAGAGTGAGCGGAAGTGGGAGAGCAGGTTCTTTGCCTGGTGTTGGGTGACAACTACTGGGTGGTCATGGTATGCTGTAGCTCTTGTAGAACCATAGCGTCCTTTGGGTTTATACCAGCTGTTAGTGTGCTCTCCACAAGTAAGGGGAGATTGTGTCTGTATCTGTGGTGAAGGAGTGTTACCCAAGTGGCTGGGGTGGGCCTGTTATGTGTGCATGAATTGGCATTGCAGTCGATGGAGTATCATGGGATTCCAAAGCAAGTGCAGATGGCCTACAGAAGCTGTTTGCACGTGGGGTGTGCAGTGTTGCAGCCAGATGAACGTTGGATGAGGGCACTGGGATTTCCTGCTTATTATTTGGCAGAGGTGCAGGTGGAACCTGTCTGATATGGCTAATGGTGCTAATGAAATGATGTGTTTTTCTGGCTGGTTACCAGAACTTGGGTGCAGGAAATTGTAACTTGGTGCTGGGCTGTGTGATACTGTGTGCATACTACTGGTTGGTGAGTGGTTGGGGAGAAGGTGCACAGGTCCTTGGTCACCATGTAGGTGACATGGGAGCTTATACCACTGATCACCGGGTAGGCAGGGTTTCAGGGTTAGGGGTTTGTTTTCACAACTCCAGTTGCCAATCTGGCAGTGAAAATGGTACTACCAGTTTCCATGCAGGCAGGGCAGGGTGGAGGTTTGGCAGAAGGGGCATGTGCAGGTCTGAAAAACTGGGAATGTGCACTGCAGGATGCTGGGTGGCCTGGGCAGTGCAGGAGCGGGTGGGGTAGCGTCAGCCTCTGGTCAGTTGTAGGTCTGACAGCGCAGGATGGTATACTGTCGACCACTGGGCAAGAGGGTGGGTACTGGGGTTGCTCCCTCAGTCTCTGATATAGCAGAGTGTAGCCTTGGTCCTAGCCCTGTCTGAACACAAGGAGGGGGTTCTGTCCAAAGTTTGCTCTGGTGGGGAACCTCTAGTCACCACTCTGAGGACCTCCTCCTCTACCAGCGGCATCCCCCCAGATGATCGGGGACTCCTGCTGGTGAGCAGTTCTGTCTGTAGTTCCTGGTGCCCTCCCCGCTCTGTGGTCATCTAGTTCCCTAGGGCTCTCATCTGCTTTCCTACATTTTTCCTCCTTAGTCCCAACTCATGTTCTACTCGCCTTGCTTTACCCTTTGTTTGTTTATACAATGTCTCTGTCTTATACCGGGGCTTCTGTGCAGTTGCCTTCTTGGGTTCCCCAGTCAGGAACACTGCTCAGTTTGTCTGAAGACGGCCATCCTGTGCTGGGCCAGTTCATAGGGACCTGAGAGTCTATCAGTCTGCTTGTTCATTCGGCTTCTCCTTCTCCTCAGTGTTTGATCTAATTGTTCATCCTTCCGTTTGCTGTTCTGGCTTCTGAGATTGTCAACTATATTTGTTTCACTTGGTTTCTCAGTTGTTTCCTGTAGAAGTAGGCATAGTGTGTGTGACTAAGCTGCCAACTTGGTCCATCTCCCTCCATAGCTGTTGCAATGATGAGTACACTGAGGTTCAGAGAGGTAAGGTTGTGAGACCAGTAAGAAAATGTGTACAGTACTTGACACACATTTTTCCACACAGGAAGTTTCATGTTATGTTTATATATTGAACTTTCCGTGATATTTTTATTTTATCTTATAGAGAATTTTGCACTTGTGTCTTCTAACCAGGACTGTGTTCTAATTCCTGTCATGTGTTTCCTTAATTGAGCTAAAGTTTTAGTACCTATTTTTTCCCCTGTTTTGATTCTATTACTCAGACTCAGATATGGTACTCATTTCCTAGGATTGAAATGCTATTTGATTTTCCACTAATATATCTTTTACTCCAGAACTTAAAAAAAAAAAGCTTAGGCTCATTGGCATGGAGTCAATTCTGACTCATAGTTACCTCACAGGACAGAGTAAAACTGCCCATAGGGTTTCCAAGGAGCAGCTGGTAGATACAAACTGTCAGCCTTTGGATTAGTAGTTGTGCTCTTAACCACTGTGCTACTAGGGCTTCTTTGCTCCACAGTCACTATTTTGTATTTTACATTCAAGCAGCTGGTTCGTCACAGCCCAGTATGAATGAAGTTCTTGAGTGAAGTGGGAACTGATTACAGTAGACAGGAAGGAATTCCCCCCTTTCATTGCCCCATTCTGCATGAAAGGTACCTGAGTTCAGTCTGCTTTTGATTATTCCACTGTGAAAGAGGATATTTTTGCTTTTGTGGAAAGCACAGAACCAGACATTAAGGTCAAACTCTGGGTAGTTTCTGTCACCAAGACTCTGGTCCACACAGATTTAATTATAAATGAGTTGATCTTATTTGTTGGTGAATTCATAGACAGACTCTATCTCCGCCTAAAGTTTATGAATTTTATATTTCCTGTATATCTCTGAGTACTGGATAGAGTTGGTATTCACAATAAGTGTTTGCCGGTTATTCAGTTAGGTGCACAGAGACAATTAGCTGATGTGACTTCAGCCAAGGTGACCCAGGCCTCAATGGGGTCCTTGTGGGGATGGGCATGTGGGAAAGTGATTCCATAGCTTATGGCATTTGTTCTGAATTCAGCTTGGTCACAATAAAGCGTGTGTGGAAACAGGTCTCACTCTCTCCTTCCCTCACCTAGTGATAGGAAAAGTACTCAGATGTCACTCTGCCTTTATAGTTATATATATGATCTATCTCCTTAGGTTCAGAGAGGAGAAAAGCCATGGTTCCTATGTGATTTTCAGCATGATCCTGTCACTTTATCCTTTTCGTCCACTGAGGACAGCACAGCCAGATGCACTTGAGTAAGCCAAGGAATAATATTCAGTTTTTTCTTATCCTGACAGATAACACTGGGATGCTGACATGCAAAAACCTTCCCTCTGGGTTGATGAACAGCCAGTCTTACCTGAAGCCCTCCTCCCTCGGTGCCCTTTTTGCTGTCACCTTTCTTGTCTGGTATTCTGGTCCCTGGGTGTTGTAAAATTAGCAAACTCTGCTCCTAACTGAAAGGTTGGAGGTTGAATTCTACAACTAGGTGGCTTAAAAGAAAGGCCTGGTGATGTACTCCAAAAAACAAGCCGTTGCAAACCTCCTGGAGCACATTTTTACTCTGACACACATGGGGCTGCCCTGAGTCTGACTCTTTTCCATTAGAGCTGGTTAGTCCTCTGGACCTTTCTACCTGGGCTAACTCTGGGCCACAGTTATTTCTGATTGGAGCCCATGACACCTTCTGCAAGTTCAGGAATCAAAGGGTGATGGGAAACTGCAGTTACTGCAGGGCTGGCAGACAGTGAGAAATGTGCTTTTTCTCTCTGAAGACTTACTGTGTCGAGTCCAAGGAAAAGAGTAATTTGTGTCAGCTAGGGGCAAAATCAGAATAATTTATTTACTTGAACACATGTGTTTCTGCATATTTCTGTGGCTACTTGTTACAGTAATTGAATTTATGTTGTCATTGTTTTTTCTGAGCTTCTTTAGGATTTTCTCTACCATATTTGGATGTCAATATTTTAACACATGGTTTCACTTTTTTTTTTTTTTTCATTGAAAACTTTATTTGATATCACTGAGAATGCCTACTGGAATCCATTCTTGATACATACTGTTAATCTCTATCACTGCTTGAATTCAAAGGAATGCTTCATTTGAGAAAGGCTTTAAAAAAATCAGACTCCTGTTTGTCACCCCAGATGGGTGAGTGGCATCTGGGGTCATAAAAACCTAGCAAGCTGCCATCTGAGGTACACCAAATGGTCCCAACTCAGCTAGAACAGATGATCACCAAGGGCAGCAATGACATAGGGGAAGAAGAACCCAGAAGATAGAAGGACCCATATGAATGGGTGATTATGTCAACACGTGACCAAAAGAACTAGATGGTGCCTGGCCGCCACCAGTGACAGCCATGATGGGGCTCACAGTGTTGAGTCCCAGTGGCGACACGAGAAAAAAAAAGGGGTGTACCCTAAGAACTCCACTAAAAGATTGCAATTGATGATCCAAAGGCCTGGGAGTTCCCTTGGGAGCATGGTCCCTAGACCTGATGATGCCCATAATCACAAAACTTTTCTGAGGTCCAGTCTTTAGACAGGAATGGATTAGACTCGGGGATACAAAGTGACCATATTGCGTGTGCACTTTATGATTCTGTGCATCTATAGGATGTCATCCTACTGGCCTCTTAGTAGAGGGGAGTGAAGAGAGTAGAGAGGAGGGAACAGCAGATTTTTAAGAGGATATGATGTGTATAGAACGGAAAGAAGGCAAGGAGAGCAGAAGCAGTTGCAGATAGGTGGGCATACAAGTTTAAACTGGATTGTACACTTTCACTCAATCACAATTAAAAAAACATCAGACTCCTAAATGAACATAGGTATTTTTATTTTGCAACACACAAAGGTATACATAATAGGAACCTTAGATTTTTTAAGCCTATATGTGTGTGTATACATATATCTATAACAAGAGCATGAATTCCATAACTTATGGTGTTCTATTTCCTGTACACTTAGTGACAGCTATCAGACCGTCTTGTTAGGTTGGTTTATATTTGGAAGTGCTTGAGAAATAGAATTCTCATAACTCTCTTTGCAGAAGACATTGCTGAATTAGTGGGAAAGAGTTGCTGGTACCTTGATTTACTATTGAAGATAATTTACAGTATTTACTTTTAGATGAGAAAAAAATCTGATCTTCAGTATTTCTAAACTGCTAGATAAAACTGGGTTTGTATAGATTTTGTAGTCTATATAATCGTGGCTTCAAAGTCTGATTACATATAGATGCATATATATATATACATACATTACAGCAAAGTAATGATATCTTAATTTCATGAAGCCTTTTATCTTGAGATACTCAGAGAGCTTCCAGTGCTGTTGAGTTGGGTCCAACTCATGGTGACCCTAGAGGGTTTACATTGTTTAAATTGATATGTTATAGTTTGTAGGCTTTATGATACATTGTCTTTTTATATATGCTCAAGAACAGTTGGGAGCAATTGCTTCTTTCACAGATTATGCAAGAATTTATTGTTGGGCTTTATCAAGATGTAAAAGGAGGAGGAAGGGGATAAATGCAATCAACCCCAAACCACACCATGGATGTGGAGTCAGTTGTGACTCATAGAAACCCCACAGAATTTCCAAGCCTGTACATCTTTATGGAAGAATACCACATCTTTCTCCCATGGAATCATGGTAATTTTGAACTACTGACCTTCTGGTTAGCAGGAAAACACTTTAACCATTGTGCAAACCAGGCTTCTGGGAGAACTGATCAGAATTATAGGCCATCACATAATTTCTGTAAGTATTAAAGAAGTTGAAATTTTTATGTAAGACAGAATTAAAGGTGGTCATTATAAGTATGAGTAGAAACTCTTTGCTTGCCTTTCCCTCCTTTTCTGCCTTCCTCCTTCCCCTGTTCATGTTGGTAAAAGACCTTGAGTGTGACAGTGACTGTTTGATTCTAAGTTGAGGTAGACAGTATGGTTCTTTGTCTTATACAAGGCTCCCTGGAAAGCTATTACTAAAACAAGAGTTGCCATCCTGGAATACTGACAACTGTGAGCAGGATACCATCTTCTAACATTCTTCAGTCTTATTCAGTGCTGGTCAGTCCCAAGCACAGAGCTCATGGTCTTATCAAATATTTATATGTGTGTACGGTATACAACTTTGAGGCTTTCCAGATTAATGTAGACCTGGAGTAAAAATTTGCATACTGTGTATTTAATTATAACTCAAATCTATGGGTCCTAGAAAATGAGAAGCCATGATGGTCTTCAGGTTAATTAAATACTACTTATCTTCTCTAAAGAGTCAATAAAAGAAAGAAACTTGAATTACAGTATAAGGGTTTTAGACTATAAATAGTATAAGCCAAGCCAAGTGCTGTCGAGTATAAATAGTGTAACTATGTCCTAATAGTAAAGATGGTTAAGTATTAGATACTCTTGAATAGTGTTCCTATGAGTCAGAACGAAGTCGATAGTAACAGATTTATTGGATAAGAGTTCATATTTTAAATGGCAGGAGTGATAGCAACAGGTTTGTTGGATAAGAGCTCATATTTTAAATGGCAGGAGTGGTTGTATCTTATTCTTATCTGGGGTAAGATAGATGCAGTAGATAGCTTTTACAGTTATTTCCTATCTTAGAAGAACATGCCATCTAATCCAGTGCCATCGAGTCAATACTGACTCATAGCTCCCCTATAAGACAGAGTAGAACTGACCCATATAGTTTCAAAGGAGTCGGCTACAGGATTTGAACTGCCAACCTTTTGGTTAACAGCCATAGCACTTAACCGCTACACCACCAGGGTTTCCATATGCAATCTAGATGGGCAGAAATAAGGAAATAATGGCATAATGCGTAGCCAAACCACTTGGATGAGCCCCTACATTTTTTTTTTTTAATATATATGTTATTTATATATTGTGATTGAGTGAAAGTGTACAATCCAGCTTAAATTTGCATGCCCACCTATGTACAACTCCTAATGCTCTCCTTGCCTGGTGATAGCACTCTCCTCTTTTCTATTCTGTACATGTCATAGCCTCTTAGCAGTCTCCTGTCTTTTCTTCTTCACCTTCTCCACTCCCCTCTAGTAAGAGGCCAGTAGGATGACATCCTATAGATGCATAGAACCATAAAGTGCACACATGATATGGTCACTATGTGTCCCTGAGTCTAATCCATTCCTGTCCAAGGAGTTGACCTCAGTAATGATTTATGAATAGGGGCAGCATCTGGTCTAGGGGTCGTGCTCCCAGGGGGACCCCCAGGCCTTCAGATCATCAATTGTGGTCTTTTAGTGGGCTTCTCAGGGTGCACCCTTTTTATTTTCATATTGCCACTGGGACTCAATTTTATGAGCTCCATCATGGCTGTCACTGGTGGTGGCCGGGCACCATCTGGTTCTGGTCACACGTTGGTGTAGTCACCCGTTCACGTGAGTGTTTCTGTCTTCTGGGTTCTCTTTCCACCATGTTGTTGTTGTGCTTGGTGATCACCTCTTCCAGATGAGTTGGGACCATTTGGTATACCTCAGATGTCAGCTTGCTAGCTTTTAAGACCCCAGATGCCACTCACCAATATGGGGTAGAGAAGACTCTCTTAGCCATAGGATAGTTATGCCAATTGGCCTTGATGTCCCCAGAGAGCGTGGTCCTTGGACCCCTGTTCCTCTATCCTTGGGTTAAGATTGAAAGAGTTGTCAGGTTGTGTTGAAGCTCAGTTAAATTGATCATCTTTCTGATGTGTGCTGTCACATATTTCACCCAACCAAATTTCTGTCAACTATCAGATATATAACTAGTCCTCTCCTTCCCTCCCCACCCTTGCAACCATCAAAGAATCCTGTCTTCTGTACGTGAGTCTGTTTTTCAGTCCTTATAGTAGGGGTCTCATACAACTGTTGTCCTTGTACTACTGATTAATTTCACTCAACGTAATGTCTCCCAATTGAGCTAGCCATTGAGATTCTTCCTAAAATCGTCACTGTTCTTTATCATTGCTGAGTGTTCTATTGAGTATATATACTAAGTTTGTTTATCCATTCATCTGGTGTTGGGCATCTTAGTTGATTCCATCTTTTTGCTGTTGTGGACTGTGTACTGCAATAAACATTTGTGTGCATGTATCTGTTTGTGTGACTGCCCTTGCTTCTGTGTAGGATATATTCCAAGCAGTGGGATTTCTGGGTCAAATGGGACATCTATTTCTAGCTTTTTAAGGAAGTGCCAGATTGCTGTCCAAAGTGGTTGTACCATTTTGCAATCCTACCAGCAGTGCAGGAGAGTTCCAGTTTCTCCACAGCTTCTCCAGCATTTGTTGTTTTGTGGTTTTGAAATCATGGCCAGCTGTCTTGGGTAAGATGATATGTCATTGTAGTTTTTATTTGAATTTCTTTAATAGCTAATGATTATGAGCACCACTGCATGTGTCTTTTGGCTGTCTGGATATCCTCTTTAGAGAAGTGTCTGTCCATCTCCTTCGCCCATTGCTTAATCGGCTTATTCTTTTCTTGTTGATATTTCATAGTACCTTGTAGATTATGGAGATCAGACATTGGTCTGACATAAAGTTGCCAGATATTTTTTCCCATTCTGTGAATGGACTTCTAATTCTTTTGGTGAAATCTTTGGATGAGCAAAAGTGTTTGATTCTTAGTAGTTCCCATTTATCTATTTTCTCTTCTGCTGATTGCGCTTTGTTTGCCAGTTTTTGAAGTCTGTCTGTGCTGTATATTAAAACTTCCATTGTTGATCCTGTTTTTGCTTGGATGAGCTTTATTGTTTTAGAGCCCCTACATTGTTTTCTAAGGATCTCTATCCCCTGCTAGATGTGAGTGCCCCAAGACCAAGTACTCAGTGTGTTTATACTTGTATCCATGGATCTTAAAATAGGACCTACCACGTAACATAACAAATGCTCTTCTGTAAATGCCTGCTTGCAGGTTCTTGTCATAGTTTGGCAAACACAGACTATAAGGTTCGTCAGTGGCCTTTTCTCTACTACATGCAGATAGGCCACTATATTATAAAACTCTAAATGTGAAAATTCAACAAATGAAAATATGGATTTACTAACATACAATTGAGACATGTCATTTACATTTCAGGAAGAGTTCAGTAACAGTGGACTTGAACATAGCAATGATCATGAAGGCAGCTTTTTGTTCTGTTGTTCACAGGCTGGCTTTGCCTCAGAGCCAACTCATCAGCAGCCAATAACAACACTGACCTTTTGTAGATTTATTGCAAAGTTCCTTTAAATATTGAGCTCTTCTGTGGCTACTGAACTAGAATTCAAGGGCCCCAAGTGTGATTGGTGCCCAACTTTGCAGTACTGTAGCTTTCATGCAAAGCCGTCAGCATGCATGGGTGCAGTTTCCATTATTTGACTTGCAGCCACAGTCACGAGCCAGAGATCCTGTTGGAGACACCAGTGCTGTTTAAGGCTATAAAGATGAGACGGTGACAACGAGGTCGTAGGAGCTGTCTGTGGTCTCTCCTACTTTCTGGGACTTCACAGAGCAGGGCATAAAGGGTTTGTTCTAGGTTCACCTTCAGGTAGTCAGGGTCTTCATATGATTTCCTTCTGATCCAAAGTTTGGGAAGATTTTGTTATTTAAAAGTGATCTTTTCTCAGCTGTGTGCTACTTTAGTTGCAGACAACAGTGGGAATGCCCTAAGAGTTGCTCCCGTGTAAGACCAGATTAGCAACACGATGAGCAGGTAAGAAAAGAAGAGAAACATATCCTGCAGTTGAAAATCCACCCGGCTGGTTTTCATAAGGCTTTCATTTGGCTTCAGCTCCCACAAATATGGAGCTGAATGACCTTCAGCAAATTCTTTTACTATCCTGGCACCTCAATTTCCTCATTTCTAAAAATGAACCCTTGGGTTCATTCTTGCTGTTATATTTTATGAGTCAATAAAACATTACAAACTTCCAGAGCAGCTGTTTCCACAATTGTGTTCACTCTGTGAATAGTCTTGCCTAACCACATTTTAAAAAATTGTGATTTTTACAGTCACAGAAGTTCTGCCTCACCAATTCCCAACAGTATTCAAGAGGAAGGACAGCCCTTACTTAGATATAACATACCTCAACTACCACTCTTCACGTGTTTTCTGAAACAGGGTGACCTTTGCTCAGGACCTGCATGAATGGAAAGAAAGCATTTATCTTCCCCTTTGGAGAAAAAAAAAAAATGAAAAGAAAAAAAAGAAAAGGAGGCAAACCTATTGCAATTGAGTCAATTCCTACTTATAGAGACCCTCTAACACAAAGTACAATAGCCTCATAGCCTCATTGGGTTTCCTAGGCCATAATTTTTATGGGAGCAGATTGCCAAGTCTCTTTCCCCACAAAACAGCTAGTGGGTTCAAATTGCTGACCTTTAGATTAACAGCCAAGAGCTCAACCAGTGGACTCTTTGCTGCTATGGCGTAAGCCCATTAAAGCCAAAAAACCAAACCATATCACTTGCCATCAGTGACCACTGTCAGTGACCACTGGATAGCATCCCAATAGGAGAGAGTAGAACTACCCCATGGGGTTTCCAAAGAGCAGCTTGTAGATTCAAACTGCTTACCTTTTGGTTCGCAGCCAAGCTTCTTAGCCACTATGGCTCCAGGGCTCCCCCTTTGGAGGGGAGTTAAAAAGAACACCTGGGCAGATGCTGCCACGTTTGCCCCATATAACCACCCACGAAGCAGCCACTCAGCGGCTCTGGGTTTGGGTTTTAAGCAGCCACTGCTGGTCCCTATGCCTCCTAAAAGATGTAGTGGATTGTCTCTCTCTCTGAACTCCTCCTCAGAGCTATCCCTTTGGATAGCAAATGCTTGCTTCCTCTGGGGCAGATATAATCAGCTTCCAGCAGTTTTCCTTTTTAAAATACAGGAGGCAAGGACAGCTGCCAAGGGAGAGAAGAGGAAAGTGTAAGGAGCGTGGGTAGGTGACAAGAGCACATATGGTAGTGCTTTGGCTTAAGTGAGCAGGATTTATGTTTTATTTCTATGGCTGTGAAAGCTTAATAGCAACATGTTGCTGGGGGCTGGAGGTGGACACAAAAGACTTAAGCTAAGTACCTAAGCAGGCAGCTTAAATGTTGTTTTTGCTGTTCTTAAGTTGGCCTCCAGCTCATGGTGACCCCATGTTCTATTAAGTGACATGTTGCCTGTCCTTACGCCTCCTCAGTGGTTGGTTGCAGACCATTGTGATCCATAGAGCTTACATAGGCTGATTTGGGGAAGTAGATTGCCAGACCTTTCTTCTTAGTTTATCATAATCTGGATGGCCTTCTGAAAGCTATTTAGCATCATAGCAACAGAAAGCCTCCACTGACAGACAGGTAGTGACTGAGATTGAGGTACATCTCCCACATGGAAGGCGAGAGTTGGACCACTCTACCACCACTGTCCCCCTGAAGAAACAGAAATATTTTTTATGAAAGGTGTCATTTAGATCCTCCGTTTGGTTCTATTGCCTGTTCGCATGTGCACCTGTCAGTGCATGTAATACGTACTATTTGGAGTTCACTGGATTTAATCTTGCCTCTTACGGTTCAGACCCTACCAACAGTCAGTGTGATGGGATGCCTCGTGTATTGACTGTAGGGCCACATCATCTGAATGAAAGGACTGCTAATGCAACTAAAACAGCTAAAACAGACGGAGCCCAGTGTAGAGAGGCAGGATGGAGGGCCAGGAAGGGCTCAACAGCGCAGAAGGAGCAAATGTTCCTAGGTAGGTCGGTAAAGTCAGTTGGATAGATTTGAATGAAAATTAGTATTTTTATCCTCTGATAGATTAGAATGATGAGAATTTTCCCAAATGAAACCAGGGAACAGAGAGTGATTATGTCTGTATACTTATCTGTGCATTAATTGTCTTTCTAAACCACCAAGGAGATAGAAAGTTATGTCCCTTTGCAAGTCAAGGATGAAATGATTCTAAGTACCTCTGTTTAATGATTGAAGGTTAAAAACACAGAAAGAAGTCCTGTGAAAATGTGTCTATTCAGATACGACTTTTAATGAAATAAAAATTTTAAATGTGATTGCTAAGAAGTGAGTCTAAAGCTAATGTATGAAAACGTGAATAACTAAGAATATAAAACAGAAAACACAAGAGGTCATGATGCAGTTTGCTGGAAATGAGATAGAAGAGAAGTGGTTGCGTGTATCTACAAGACAGACAAGAACTTTCCGGGAGGAGGAGGTCTGCTACTGATGAGGAGAGCTAGCTGGTCATGTGAGAGGAGGCTGAGAAATCCTTAGGGACTCCGCTGCTTCGGACTTCACTGCAAAGGTTAGTGGTGAGAGGATGCTAGTACAGTAACAGTCAGTGATGAAATGAGTGAGCTCACATCTGGAGGGAGCAGGTTAGGGCACACTTCAGTAATTGAACATGTTGAAATCAGCAGGGTCTGATGAAATTCACTTAAAAATCCTGAAAGAAATAGCACCTGAAAGGTGCACCAGTGACTGAGATGGGTTGTGAGTATCTACTAATGTGAATGGCACAGTAGTTAAGGTCTCAATTGCTAACCCCAAGGTCAGCAGTTCGAATGTACCAGCTACACCTTGGAAACCCAATGGGGTCATTCTACTCTGTCTTGTAGAGTCCCTCGGAGTCAGCATCAGCTTGATGGCGACCAGTATGTATGAATGGAAAAGGTAAAATTTTCATTGCCTAAGAAAACAAAAGGAAAACGGCCCTAGGAAAGGGTAGATGAGGACACTGATAAACATGAAAGTGGCCTTAGGTCTTGAAGGGATGATCAAGGAAGGAAAAAAGTAGAAGTGAGATCAAGGTGGAAACATAGCCAGCAGCACTGCAGTCCTTCCACAGCAGGTGACACTGGCATCTGTTCTGGGCACATACAGTTCCTTTTTTCTTTTTACTTGACAGAGATTTATTTTATTTTACTTATTTTTATTTTTGTTTTGTTGTACTTTAAAACTAGTTTCTCATTAAACAGATAGTACACGTCTGTTTTATGAGATTGGTTAACAACCCCGTAACAGGTCAACACTCTGTCTTCTCAACTTTGGATTCTGTGTTGCCAGCTTATCTGACAGCTCCGGCGTTCTGATCCTTACCCCTGGACTGCCATGCCTCTTAAGTCTCATTTTGTTTTATGGGCCTATCCAATCTTTGGCTCAAGGGGGAACCTCAGGAATGACTTCAATGCTGAGCTGAAAGGGTATCCCAGGACCATATTCTCAGGGTTTCTGCAAGACTCTGTCAGGCCAGACATGCTGGTCTTTCTTTATGAGTTAGATAAGATTTTGTTTGACAGTTTTCTCCAGCTCTGCCTGGGACCCTCTATTGTGATCCCTGTCAGAGCCATCAGTGGTGGCAGCTCGGCACCACCTAGTTGTACTGGATTCAGTCTGTTGGAGACCATTGTAGATGTGGTCCATTAGTCCCTTGGACTGATCTTTCTCTTGTATTTTTTGTTTTCTTCATTCTTGCTTGCTCTTTATGAGATGAAACTAGTGGTGTATCCTAGATAGACAATTATAGGCTTTTAAGACTTTGGGTACAGTTTTGCACATTCAAGATTTTGAAACCTATATGTCCAGCTGGCTGAACAGTTGTAGTTGCTCTGGATTAAGTGGCCAATTTCCAGTTTAGAAGCTGTGAATTTATTCATAAAGTGATGAAATTCTAGTCTTATGAGTAATAGCTCCAGTTTCTTGTTCAGTAAGAGGAATTGTAGTCAGGAGTGAACAGCTAAGCATTTGGGAAAAAACGGGATTTTCAGAAAGTAGAATTTCTGGTGGATTTGTAGACATGTCCTTTCAGTGCCATGCTCAGTGTCTAACTAGCAGGATCCTTAAACTGCCTGATTTCTATGTTGATTCAGAAGACATTATATGTGTGCGTGTGTGTTGAGAATTGAAGGTTTTTTGTTTTTTGTTTTTTTTCTTTTAGGTCAAAAGTTAAGAAGACAGAGTTTCTCTGTCTATTCAGGAGGACCAGCTCTTAGCTAGAAAAACTGAAAGGTTGTCTTAAGGTCATAGGCAGTGTAAAAAGGTGTATAGGATATGATTAGAAATGAAAGTCACCTCAGCCATTCAGTTTACCTTTAAAAACTAAGCTTTAAAGGATGGAACTATTTCTCTTTCTCTAACCTTGTTTAATGTTCATTTGAGTAAATCCGATCGAAAATACTGGCTTTCTGGGACATTATAGGGATGAGCATGAGTCAAAAACCATAACCACAACCCCAAATAATGACGGCTACCATTTCAGTGGTGTCATATATGTGCCTGGCACTCATCTGATGGTGTTTATACTTTTTTTTTTTTTTTTTTAATTCTTGGAACAGCTGAGGAATTTGACGCTATTAAAATATCCATTTTATAAATAGGAGTACTTGACCTAAACTATGTTAATTAAGCTGTTCAAAATCTCAGCTTCAGCAAGTAGCTTCAAACCATGCCATCTGAATCCAGAGCCCCCAGTCTTAACCACTGCCAGACACTGTTTCCAGAAAAGCAGTATTCACACAGTAGCCAAAAAGAAAATGGTAAAAAATGATAGTAGAACTTTTGAAGATGAAGATAACTTACACTGTACCTTCAAGTGGGAAAGTAAAGAAAGGAAAACATAATAACCACCAGATATGTAAAAATATGTAACCAGATTGCTAAGGGCAAAGCTGTCAGTCATTCTCCCTGGGGAATGTAGAAAGAAGTGAGCTTTGAGCACCATGGGAACAGGGCGCAGCTGTAGCCATGACATACTTATGATAAAGGAGGGGAACTGGAGGGAATATCATCTGGTCCAGATCCATCGTTTTTCTCCTTGAGCAATTGAGACTCAAAGAGGGAGAGTGACATTTCCAAAGTGACAGATAGAGCTCTTTGTACTGCTGGGACTTGAACCCATTTCCCAGATGCTCAGCTCCCCATTCTTACAACTAGTGACTCTTGTGATTACGAATGTAATCTGCATTCATGTGAGAGTATATGTGTGTGTTTATATGCTTGTCTGAGGGATCAGTTAAGAACAATCCAGTTAGCTTTATCAGAAACAAGCATGCTCTTGGGGCAGTAGAATGAAGTGGGGTAGGAGACAGAGGAAAGAAAGCAAAAGGCAACTTAGAGTTTGAAATCAAGCTTCTGAAGAAAGAGGTGAATGACCTGTCTTAAACAAATACCAGCTTATAAAGCATTTGCAAGAAACTAATTGACACATCAAAGCAGCTCCTTCCTTCCTTTCTTCCTTCGCCTGCACTTTGACTTATGTTATTTCCCTGAGCTCAGGAATCTATTGAAAGTAAAAAGAGAAAGTCAGTTTAGCAGAATTCCTTTTTAATGATCAGATACTTTCTCTTAAAATCATTGTATTTTCTGTTTTCACAAAATCTGTACAACAGTTTTGTGGTTTGTTTTTTCCCAGGTGTGTATTTCTTTTTCTCAGAAACATATTCCAAATTTCAAGAGTCTACAGAGTGTACTCTGAGGAGTGAGTTGATGTGCTGTTGAGGATATTACTGACTGAATCTGTAAAATGACGGAATCCACATGATGGATTCAGCTTGAGCACGTTATTCTTTACTGCCTTCTACAATCAAGCATCCCATGGGACATTTTTACTTAACAGCTTTCCCTACTTAGCCCAACATATGCACCGTGTGAGATTTGAACAGTCTTCCTATTGCACCCAGAAACATCCTTTGATACCAGGGCCCATTCTTTCTGTGTGTCTCAGATATTGTTTTTAACATTTCTAACTCCTTAAATCAAAATAATAATTTGTTTTAAATTCCATGTGACTAAATACATTGCTAAGAATATAAATATTGACAGAAAAACACTGACTTTAATATTATATCTGTACTGGAGAAACCATTGTGAAGAAGTACTTTACCGTGCAACTGCTCTATTCAGACCACAAAAAAGAGCTCATTTCAACTTCTTAAACAGATAGTATTACTCCTGATTTGATCGAAAGAGAAATAACATTTGAGAATGTAATCTCAATTGAGTTAGAAAAAACAAAAGTGATGTTTGTAAGTTTGCTGTCAGCAATAAGAATTTTGTATATTGTTGCTGCAATCCAGCTTTCATTGTTTTAATTCAAGTGTGTCAGTTCAGAAATAAAGCCAGAGCAGAAATGTAAATGCCATGGCTGGTCTCCAGGGTCCCGTTTCCTGGACTGAATCGCAGTTCCACTTTTTGCTAGTTGTGCATCCTTTGGTAAATTCCTTTAGCTCTGTGGGCTTCAGTTTCTTAATGTGTAAAATGGACCAGTCACATACAGTTATTTGGTAGATTAAATGAAGTAACATATATGAAGTGTCTGGTTGCAGAAATATGGTTTTTGTTAGGCTCCATCGACTTGATCTGACTCACAGCAACTCTGTGTACAACAGGACAGAACACTGCACAGTCCTGTGCCATCCTCACAACTGTTACGCATGAGCTCATTGCTGTTGCCACTGTGTAAGCTTGTCTCGCTGAAGGTCTTCAGGAAGTAGTCCTTTCTGATAAGATGCTCAAATACATGAGCTAAAGTCTCGCCAGTTTTCTTCCCAAGGAACATACTGGGGGTGCTTCTTCCAGGACTGACTGGGAGGTTTTCTTGGCGGTCCATGATACAGCCAGTATTCCTTACCAACATCACAATTCAAAAGCATCGATTCTTCTTCAGTCTTTCTTATTCATTGTCTGGCTTTCAAATACCTATGAGGAGTTTTAAAATTCATGGCTTAGGTCAGGCATACCTTAGTCCTCAAGGTGACATCAATGATTTTAACACCTTAAAGACACCTTTTGCAGCAGGTGTGCCAGTGCAATTTGTTTCATTTCTTGACTGCTGCTTCCATAGGCCTGGTATAGAGTACTCAGTAAAATTTAACTGTTTGCATTAGTATCAGATTATTAATGATTTGTAGCTGTAATTGTTACAAGAGTCTATGGGTTGTGCATACTGAAAGGTTGGAAGTTCTAGTCCACCCTTAGACACCTTGGGAAAAAGATTTGGCAGTTTACTTCGTATCTTTAGCCGTTGAAAACCCAGTGGAGCGCATTTCTGCTCTCACACATAAAGCGTCACCATGTGTGGGGATTAGCTCAGTGGAAGCTGGACTAGACTAGACTATCATGATTAACTCAGTTGGGGATTCCCAGCAATTAGAAGATTAAGTGGTTGAGAATGGGTCATTCTTTCTAGTGACACTCCTTTTGGGAATTTATGGGCACGAGGGAGAGTCTCATTGCTTTATTTGAAATGCTGAAAATTATGGACGCATCCCCTAGTTCATCAGGAGGAATTCCCCATTCAGCAGCTCACCCCTGTCTTTGACCTTTCCAGCCGCATTCAGACAACAAGCAGAGGACTTCTTTAGTAGAACAGCACTCAGGGCCTATACCTCTGTGAAGGGCCAGCTAGGAAAAGCTGAGACTTTGTGGGCTGTTCTCCTCTGGCGCTGCTGCTCTGCCTCTGCAAAACAGAGGCAGCCAGAGAAAATAAGTGAAAGAAAACACATGGCTGTGTTCCAGAAAAACTTGATTTGTGAAAGCAAATGGTAGGGTGGATTTGGCTTCCAGCACCTACTCTAGGAAATTACATGAGAAAAGAAGAAAGAGGGACAAAGAGAAGGGAAGGGTTTAAGGAGAAAAGGTGAATTTGTCCGTCAGGGGAGTGTGGGATGGAGACCAGGGGCATTCTGAAAGCCCAGTCAAGGAAAAAGTCATTTTTGAGAAATATACTGTCTATGTGGTCATTTTCAAGGCATGTGGGGGATATAAAAATAAAGATATTGGAGACATACCTATATCTTTAGTAGTAACCATGGCCTTGGGGCAAATATAGGGGAGACCAGTAGGTAGGTAGTGGCAGTGACCCCAGTACTGTGTGCTCACATTTCTCTCCACTGTCCACTTGAGTTGCTGAGAAGACTGAGATAGGGTTTTCAACCACAGTGATAAACATAGGAGGACATAAATTAGCTTCATTCCTAAGAGTTCAAAATGTTTTTTCAGTATTGTTTGTCCCTCTCCTATATTTTGAACTAGGGAACTGATGGGGCGGGGGGAGGGGGGAAAACACAGAAAAAAAGAAGAACCCATGTCCAGGAAGATTTTTCAGTAAAAAAGAAATTTACAACTTGAACTTGTAGCTGTTTTTGTATCTGTTCAGACTTGTTCTTTCTATGTACACTTATATAATGCCAAGCCTTGGAACCAAAAATAGCTAGTCCTAAGAACTACAATGTTTTGCATGGTGTTGTATGTATCTTAAAACCAAATTGAACTCCCTGCCACTGAGTCAGTTCTAACTCATTGACACTATAGGACAGAGTGGAACCACTCTGTAGTTTCCAAGAAGCACCTGGCACATTTAAACTGCCAGTCTTTTGGTTAGCAGCTGTAACACTTAACCATCATGCCACCATGTATTTTAGGAACTAATCTATGTATTTTAGGAACTAATAACACATAGTACTGAGATAGGGAGGAAAAGCAAATCATTTTCCGTGCTTTTTTTAATGTCCGTGTTCCGGTACATGATTAGTTTTCTAAAGCATTGCCAAATCGGAGTCAGATAAATTCCTACCAAATAAGGTCATGATAAACTAGAAACAAATTGATAGCAGTTTTTTTTTTTTTTTTTTTTTTTTTTAGTATTTTCCTGCAAAGTGTTCACAAGAACTTTTTAACCTAAGCATCTCCCATAAGCATTTAAACACCAATTTATGCCTTTCGTCTTTACACTTTTGTTTTTACAATTTTGTCTTTACAATTGGGGCGGGGGACAACCTGATGGTCTTAGTAATATCTAAAAAAGGTCACTACCACTGAGTCCATTCCAGCTCATGGCAATTCTATAGGACAGAGTAGAACTGTCCCATAGAGTAGACTGGGAGTACCTGGTGGACTCTAACTGCCAACCATTTGTCTAACAACCATTGTACCCAACCATAGTAACATGCACTGTTCCAAAATTGCTTATGGTTGTCTTTCTTGCAGCTCACCGCAAATATCTGGGCTGCATCTGATTTTGAAAAGGAATTATTTTGAAAATTTTAATTATGGCCAAACATCCTTAGTTGCAGGGCTGCATTATTTAGATATAAATACAACATTAAGCACCTTATCTTCTGTTAATTATTTAAGGTGGATAGTTCTAGTAAGAGTTGTGTTTCTTTTTTTTAAATTTTTAACATTTACTTATTCATGAAGTGGACATCTTAAGGAATTTTTGTCTCTCAATTTAACTAAGTAGCCATTAGCAGTAGGCATTTAATTGCAAAATTTTGCTTGAAACATAACTAAAATTGTAGAAAAACATCAACACATTAGAATAAGTGGCTAATCATTGTAATTCCCTTGGTATTCACTGCAGTATCGTTAATCATGATGGAGTCATTCGATTCTAACATAGATGGAATATCTAATTCTGCAGAGATCTCCCTGTAATTTCCCAACAATTACTGTCCACCTATTATAAAGCAGTGCCAGAAACTCTAATGCAATTATTTTAATGCATTTTGGTCACATTATACAATAGATTCAAGTTTGCAGATGTTGCAAAAACTTTAGATTGATGTGTCTGATTAAAAACACATTGCATTGGAAATTTTTTTACTTGAGGTGTTTATGCTGCTATTTCAGAAGAGGCTCTTGCTTCCATTTTTGGAATAATTCTAATTTATTTCAGTGCTTAAGTGAAGCATTCTAAAGGAATTTTTTCTTCTGTGCATTTCCTCTAGGGAAATTAATATTTTGTTTTCTAGAACATACACAGCTTTTGAAGAGGATGTAATGGAAATAACTGCAAAAAGGCCAGTAACTTTTCAGGTGGCTGGCCAACATGGGTCATTTTCTTTGCGGGAAGAGCACATCACCTGCTTCCCAGGTAGCACGTTTGGCCCAGGTGTGATATGCCTTTGTTACTGTTCTGAGACCTTAAACTCTGACAAGTTCCTGACAAATTTGGCTAGTTCTCACATAGTTCGGCAATCTCTATTTTATAGCTTACTTCTATCTAGGGCAAAGTGGGTCTGTGATTTTGTTCTGCCTTTGTGGAGCCAGAGTTGTGTGGCTGCCTGGTGAGATACCCACTAGCTACCAGATGCCATTGCATTGACTCTGACTCATGATGACCCTAGGTATGTCAGATCAGAGCAGGGTTTATAAAGTTGTTAATGGCTGGCTTTTCAGAAGTAGACTGCCAGGCCCTTCTTCTGAGGCTCCTTTCAGTGGACTCAAACCTCCAACCTTTTGGTTAACACCTGGGCTCATTAACTGTTTGTACCACCCAGGGACTGCACACAATCATACAGACGTTGTTACATCTTCTGTGTCTCCATCCTTTTCCATCTCAGGAGACTGTCTCCCTTCTACTGTGAGGACTCACTGACATTTCCAGGGACCTTACATTTTCTCTCTTCCTTCTTGAGTCCTTTGAATCCACCAGGCACTCTTTGGAAATCCTAGATGGCAGTTCTGCTCTGTCTTGTAGAGTCACTGTGAGTTATAATTGAGACACCAGCAACAGGTTTATTCTTTTTGGTGTTGTGGTTGAATCCTGTTCACAATAAAGGATCTGATAAACACTGAGGGATGGAAAATGAGTTCTTTCTCAGAGTGTTTGCATTTGGATGTAGGTTGGTGTCCATAGGCCAAGGAAATGAAATCATAATGGCGTAACTCCAGGCCACTCTAAAGAGATGAAGATGATGCTGATAGGCTGAATGCATTTCTTAGAACCCCTGAAATTTTACTCAGGGAACCTACACTGCTTCTGCAGCAACAAAACCCTGAAATATAACATCTTGAATTAAGTTTGAAGTAGAACTTATGGCGTAACATTTCTGTCCTCAGCCCATAGCTGTCATCTCAGGGTCTGAGGCACTTGCTCTCCTGTCTTGTCACCTCCCAGTCATGGGTAAGTGGCAAAGGTGTCAGGGGTGAAAATGCCAAGCACTTTCAAGGGAAGTACCTAGAAGTTGCAATATCTTGTACCAGATTCCGTTAACTTAACATTTGATTATACAGCCCCTCATAGCTCCACAAAAGGTAGGAAATATGGCCAGGTAGATTTGTAGTACTGCGTATGAAAAGCAGAATCCAGTACTAGGGGGCAGATAGCAGTCTGCTACGTATAGCTATCCTATGGAAAGTGTCTATAACTCTGCCTTTATTATGACATTTGTTAATAAACACATTGTAAGTATTATTTGTCTAGTTAAGACCATGGATGGGTAATTCTGATGGTCTCTGTCGAGCAAGATATCATCATACGTTATCATCTTATTGTTGACGGGTGCTCATGTTTTGATTCTAACTCTTAGTGACCCCATGTGATAAAGTAGCATGACCCCGTTAGGTTTTCTTGTCTATAATCTTTACAGAAACAGGTTCCCAGGTCTTTCTCCTGAACAAATGTTGAGTGAGTTTGTACCACGAAATTTTGCTTAGCAGCCAAGTGCTTAACTGCTGTGTCATGGTATCATGTAAATTCTGTGGTCATCTAGACTAGTAAATCCTCCTACCACTTATCCTACCACTTATCCTATTCTAGTTAAATTTCCAAGAACTGTGTGGGGTTACCCAAGGGACATGCAGTTCTTAGCTGCCGTTCTCTGACTCATGGCAACCTTACATACAACAGAATGAAATGTTGGCCGATCCTGTGGTGTTCTCACTATTGCCAGCAGGTTCAAGTCTATTGTTGCAGCCACTGTGTCAGTCCATCTCACCAGGGGTATCTCATGTCCTTGTTGGCCCCATACTTTACTAAATATGATGTTCCCTTCTAGTGACTGATGCCTCCTGTTGACATGCCTAAAGCACGTGAGTCAAACAGTGTTCTCTTCTGATCCATAAGGTTTTCATTGACCAATCCTTAGAGGTAGCTCTCCAGACCTTTTTTTCTAGTCTGTCTTAGTCTGGAAGCTCCGCTGAAACCTGTCCAGCGTGGACAACCCTGCTGGTAATTGAAATACTGGTAACATAGCTTTCACCATTGTAGTAACTTGCCAGGAACATAAGTCACCTTAACATAAACCTGACTGTCATACAAATAAGGAGCTATTTATCTTCTTCAAATATTTCTTATTTTTACAATACTTTAAATTTAACTCAAAATGTCTTGTAGGTTATCATTAATTTTGTATCAGGTCTGCCAATACTTCTTTAATTTGAGATTAGATCATGTAAGGTTGGTTGCACTTTGAGGCTTGGATAGGCATTTTTGTTACAATGGAATTTCAGAAACATATAGATCAAGTGGTATATATTAGCAATATACATTCATAGAATAAGCTTGAATTAAAGACATTCTGGTGGATATTTTAGTACTGTCAAAGTGTGCTAACCTATGACTGAATAATTTGCTTACTCACCCTAGAGAAACACCATTTCACGTGCACAGGGAAACAATGAATGAACATTTAAGCAGTTTTATCTGTAAGATCGAACCTCATAAACTCGCTGATATTTGAACAGTTCTGACCTACAGGTGGCAATTTCATGTGGTTCATTTTAGTAACTGGAAAACACAAGTACTGTTCATGAGGAGTATAGGTAAATAAACTGGAATGTTAAGAATTTATTCAGAATATGTCTGTTATAATTTATTACTCTGTAACAAACTTCTACCAGATTTAGTGACTTAAACAGCAGGGAATATGTATTTTCTCATGTGGGCTTGCTGGGTTCAGCTGAGTGGTTCTTCTGTGCTATGTACAGTTAGTTGGGATTACCCGGAGCTTTCTGAGGGCTGCCTGGATCTCACAATCTGGTTCTTTATACAGTGCTTAGATCTCAAAGAACAAAAGCAGACACTTCATGGTGTCTCAAAACCTGAGGTCAGATGTTCTAGAACATCGATTCTACCAGGTATGATTGATCAAAAAAAGTTACAAAGCCAACCTAGATTCAAGGGAAGGTGGTAATTATGGGAGGAGTGGCATATATGTACCATGATAAGAGAAACTGTTGGCTGCTATCTTTAAAAGTAATTTACCATACATGGTGTGTACTATGGAGCAGTTAAAATTAATGAATTAATTTGCATGTTTATCAGACATACTATTTAATAAAAATGAGTGGTACAATGAAACATTCTAAATGTATTAAGTTTCCACTGCTGCATAATAAATTACCTCAAACTTAATGACTTAAATAAACAGCCATTTATTATCTCACTTCACAAGTCTGAAGTCTAAGTAGGTTGATGTGGGTTCTCTGCTCTGGGTCTCACTAGGCTGAAACCAGGGTGTTAGTTAGGCTCTGGCCTTAACTGGAAGCTGTAGGAGAGATTAGCTCCCAAGCTCATTCAGCTTGTTGGTAAAATCCAATTCCTGTGGCTACAAAATTGAAGTCTCCTTTTCTTTGTTGATGATCAGCTGGGGCCGCTCTTAATCTTCTGAGGTCACCTACATTCCTTGGCATGTATTCTGATCCATTTTCAAAGCCAGCAATGGCTTATCAAACTCTTGTCATGTTTGGAACCTCTCTTATTTTCCTCTTTTGCTACTATTTAGAGAAAACTTTGCTTTTAAAGGGTTTGTGTTATTTGATTAGGCCCACCAGGATCATCTCCTTCTTGATTAACTCAGATCAACTGATGTGTGACATTAAGTATATTTGCAAAATCCCCTTTTAACATAATGAAGGTGTAATAACAGCACAGTTCTTGGCATTAGAGTGGGAAATCTAACGGGAGCATTTTAGGATTCTGCCTACCTCGTATATAAACACATAGATAACAACCAAAGCAATAGCAAAATGTGTGAATATATATGGAAAGGTACTTGAAATCATACTGTCAAGTTGATAATAATATTTCCCTCTGTAGAGGTAGACCAGAATTTGGAAGGCAGATGGCATTTAGACTTCATAGTAATGTTTTCACTTTTTAATAAGGAAATAATATTGCTGAATTAATATATTTACAAAGCAATAAAAAGTAACTAAAATAGAACTTAAGGAGCCAAGCATTCCACCTCCCTAACTGTGTAGAACTAACTGTACCTGCCCCAGTGCACAGCGATGCCTGTCTATATTTTACTCAGCTGTCTCCTACTGTTTGACTGCCCCAGGATTCATACCCCTATCACTATACCAATCTAATTCATCAAAGCCTTGCCCAGGGCCAGTATTCACCAGGTTGTGTCTTTATAACTATGCTGTTGTAATATTAGAAGAGGTCCATGCTAGTTAGTAAATAGCTGAGTCCCTTGAGTTTCTTGTAACCAATTGAAATGCCTTTCCATCCCTGTATGACTTTGAGCTATCTGTCCCTCCTTGAGGCTCTTGGATCTCCTAGGAACTCTGAAACCTTCTTCCATCTAACAACTAAACAGCTAACACCTGATATGCCAAGGACCTTCCCAGACTGCTGCAGTGCTTAGACAAGTGTCCCTTCTGATTGTTCAGCACTTGTCCACTGTCTGTGATTGTTAACATATTACAAATGTAACTCTTGGCCCCCTTAGGTGGTAGAAGCATGCATTCAGAAGCTGGTGTATTTTGTGTGCATTTTTCTCTAAACCCTAGTGGCGTAATGGATTAAGTGCTATATCTGCTAACCAAAAGGTTGGCAGTTCAAATCCGCCAGGTACTCCTTGGAAACTTTATGGAGCAGTTCTACTCTGACCTCTAGGGCTGCTATAAGTCAGACCCAACTCAGTGGCAGTGGGTTGGTTGGTTTATCCAGTGGCAAATATCTCATGAGCAGGAACCATATCTGTTTTCTCTCTGCAAATCCAGCAGTAATTGATATCTGCCCAGCCATAACTAGCTAGAAGGGAAACCACTGAAGAGACATTGGCATGGCCTCTCCTTTGCCATTTAGAAGGAGAAAAGCCAGCACTATGTTTCCATTAGAAATAAAGTTTCCAACGTAGTGACACATCATTAGATGTCATGACGTTTTATTATAAAAACCTGCATGGAGAGAAGGATTTGTTCCCTATCTCCAGGGTAAGTGGCATGATGAATTGCTGACTTGGAGCTCTGCTCAAAAAGTACTGCTGGGTGTCAGGCTTCTGATGCAGAAATGTGAGGAAATTCAGGGAACTGTAAGCGGTGTACAAGTGCTGCTCTTTCAGAGTAGAGCAAGGTTTTATTTATAGGAAACTCGTGGAGACAAGACCCTAAACCTGAGTAACCTGATGGAACAGGCTAAAAGTGTGCTGTTTGGCAAGTTTGTACCATAGCCACTACATAGTCAGATTTTTTTTTTTTTAATTATGCAATCATTTAATTTTAGCTTCTGATTCAGTGGTAGAATCCTTGCCTTTCATGCTGAAAAGCCGGGTTTTCTTCCTGCCTGTAGACCTCATGTGCAACCACCATCCATCTATGAATGAAAGCTTGTATGTTGCTGTGGTGCCAAATGGATTTTAGAGGAGCTTCTAGAGAAAGAATAGGGAGAAACCCCTGGCAATCTATTTCCAAAATTCAGCCTGTAAAAACCCTTTGGCTCACTATGATCCACTCCCAACTGATCACAGGAATGACACAGGTCCAGGAAGTATTTTTCTGTTGTTCATGGGTTTTCGTGATTCACAGCCAACTCTACAACAACGTATAACAAAAAAGACAGTATTAGCAATAGCAGTACCTCGTATCTCTTGAGGAGTGACCACGTACCTTACACTGCATTTTACATGCAGTGTATCGTTGACTTTTACAAGAACCCTGTCAGGAAGAGATTAACATTGCCATTTTACAGATGAGGAAATAATAACATAGACCTGTTATGTAAATTGACTAAGGTCATGTAACTGGACAAAGTCAAGAACAACAAATCTTGCCAAGAGCCAGCTGGTACCCGAGGCCACTGTGCAATAGTACCTTTCTTAGATCACACTGCTTTGTTGTATTCCTCTAGAGTTCATTCTCTAAATCTCCTTAATTCTGGAGGCTAGAAGTGGTTGAAAGAAACACTGTCACCATGGTAAATTCCAGTGAGGTGATGCCTAAGAAAAATGGACAAAACTAAAACATACTAGTACTTGACTGCCCAAGAACACATTGTGACCAAACACTAAAACTTGTTTTAAAAATATCTTGGTTTTGCCATGATACATGTGTGTGTTTATGTGTATATATGTGCTTATATGTATACATATTCATGTATGTGTGTGTATCTATGTGTCTCAGTCATTTGGTACTGCTCTAACAGAAATAACATGAGTGGATAGTTTTAACAAAAGAGAAATCTATTCCTACAGAGTCTAGTTGGCTGGAAGTCTGAGTTTAGGCAGGATCCATGAGAATGAACCTTCTTCTGTCTGTCTGTGCTGGAGGAAGGGCTCTGTGTTGCATTAGTCTTTTTTTTGGTCTGAGAGTGTCTCCACACTGGAGCATCAGGTCTGAAGGTTGTGCTCTGTTCTCAGTGCTACTTTCTTAATGGCATAAGGTCCCCAAATCCTGCTAGCTTCTTACCTTTATATCTCAAGAAGCTGCCTCAAGGCATAATATATAGTCTTCACATTGAGTCCTGCCTCACCAACACATCTGCAGCCCAGTCACCCTCATTAACATCATAGAGGCAGAATTTCCAACATGGAGGAGCATCACACAATACCAGGAATCCTGGCCCCCCAAACCACCACACACATTTTGGGGGTAACACAGTTCAGTCCATGACACTAGACATGTATATACCTACATATAACTTTGTAACTTCTAGATGAGAAATACATGAGGAAATTACTAGTTGGAAATCACTTTTTTTATTTTGGTTTACCTGCATTTTTCCATGTTATTTTGATTCTGACCTGAGACATTGTCACAAAATCATTTTCAGCTTCTTGGAGTTACTCTTTCATTTTCTCATTCATGTTTTATTTTCCCTAGCCTATTGAACCTATTGAAAAGTGTGTTCTCCAAAGCTCTTTGAGAACTAGAGAGCAGATGTGAACCCCAGTGGCTTATGGGATTTTATTCTAAGAGATCTGTTTTCTATGGTATTTATCACCACCCTGTTGCACATCATAGCTCAGTAACACTTTACTTATAAGTAAGGCTCCAGTCTTTGATGAGAACATCTTATAATCCCTCATGTCTCTGCTTTGACAGTCTGTAATTTATCTTGGCACGTTCTCCCTACTTTAATTATTTGTCTCCATTACTTTTTTCCAGCACCGCTAAATCTGGTCTTTTATTATATATTCAAATGTTAGTTTTTTCGGAGTGTGTATCTTCTACTTCAGTTATTTTATGTTTTCATACTGCTGGTAAACTACTTAAAAAATTATTTCTTTTAAATGTAAAATTGTTCAATATAATTATAGGTAGCTCCTATAATAACAAACAATTTTGTATTTAAAGGATGATGTAAGCTCTGCTTAATTCATTATGTATCCTAAGTTAGTGCTTCTCAATAGTGTTATTTTACTATAAATTATTTTCCTTTTATTTCACAGTATTACTGTGAGGGCATCATATTGATTTTTTTTTGAAATAATCTTGAAGATAAGTTATATTGTCTATTAATTTCATTTCAGGATAGTAAAGATGGTATTATATAACATTTGTTATGAAACAGAACATTGCATTGGATAAGGTTGAAAGCACTGCTATAAATAATGTGACACAATTTAGAATGTGAGAACACACACATGCCGAGTGACAGCCTGAGACAGTGGTCTCTGTGTGGCCAGAAAAGGAAGTGTGATAGCAAAGCTAAGAGGAGAAGTAAGAGTAGGGATAGCTTGTCCTGATACCAGTAGTGTTACAGGGGAGAGAGAACTTGAAAACCATTGAAAAGATGAAGGTTTGAGGGGTCTGGGGAAGAAAAAGTAATGGTACTCCCATGTTGAGGAACGAGTGTGACATGGTCTGAAATTAGAAAAATGAGGACCTAGGGTCCATAGAAATGGCCACAGACTTCTGCAAAACTGAATGAGGCATGTCTTATCAGCTGATTTATTGAGTTACTATCCCCATGAATCAAAGACAGAGTCATAGTTTCCATAAGGTTAAAGAAGAAGATGGTGTAGAATCAATGACAGGCTTAGTTCAAGCCTTCTGCTACCTTTAAAACAAGAAATGTGATTGTCTTCATCTGAGGCAATGTATTTAGAATTGTATTTAGAACAGCAATGTTCTGTTTTATAACAAATGTTATGTAATGCTATCTTTGCTATCCTGAAATGAAATTAATAGATAATGTAACTTACTTACAACATTATTTCTAACAAAAAGAGAGATCAATATGATGCCCTCATTATAATACTGTGAAATAAAAAGAAAATAATTTTAGAAATTTAGGCAGCATTCACACTGAATCAAAAGCAGGGTGCCAGTAGGAGACATGAAGTGTTGATGTATGTATGCGCTATCTTATGGATGGAAGTGGAAGACATCATATTGAGTGAAATAAGTTAGTCAACAAAAGGGCAAATATTGTGTGAGCTCATTTATATAAAAAAGACACGAACAGGCAAATGTATAGAGAACTAAGCTTGTTAGTGGTTACCAGGGGCAGGATGGAGGGAGAAGAGGAGGTTAATGGTTAACTCTTATGGAAATACTGCAGTGATTAAGTGTAGATTTGCTATATACAACCAAACACTTCATGGGATTTAGTTCTTTGATTTGGAGGTTTAGGGTCATGGTTTCATGGGGCATCCTTGCTAATAGGTCTGATGATGTTTTTTAGAGCTCCTATTCCACCTGCTGCTTCATTGTGTAGTGGCCTGCAAGTAGGCATCCAAGGTGCAACAATTGGTCTCCATTTGTCTGGAGCAACAGAGGAAGAAGGAAAGTCAGAAAAAGAAGGAAGAAAAGGAACGTGTGCCTGACAACCTCAGTGGACAACTGCCTCCTTTACCATAGACCAGAAGAACTAGATAATGTCAGCTTATCAATACCAAACATTTTTATCAAAGATTATGTAGAAGATTCCTGATCAGAAAGGGGGAACTGTAGACCAGAACTTTAAATTCTCCTGGACTTCAGATTTCCTGGAGCCATGAAGGTTGGATGAATCCCTGAAACTATTTCCCTTAGATAATCTTTAAACCAAAAGTATCCCCTGAAGTCTTCTTAAAACCAAACTAGTGAAAAATGTGAATCCGTTGCCTTTAAGTCACGATGAACACTATACTCTTTTGAAAAGCTATCTGCATGGGTTCAAATTGACAACAGCAACTCTGAAGTTTAGATAAGAGCTTTAGGAGGCAGTCAGTTTATGTTAATGAAGGAAGAACAGTTCAGAAAAGGAAGGTGTGGGCATTTGCACAACTAGAAGAATGTTACCAGTATCACTCGGTAGTGCATTAAAGCTGCTGAATTGTTGTAGACTTTTCTGTGTATATTTTCAACAACTACCAAATAATTTGTTTTTTCCGACTCGACGGCACTTGGCTTGGCATTTTTATTTTTTTAAGCAGAGTGTCTACAGTTAACTTGTAAATTCAGAAGAAAAATAAAAAAGCAGAAGGACTTCATTCTAACAATTGAATGGAACTGGGATGTTGGTAGCAAGAAGAGAATGAAAGGGATGTGTGTTTAAGGGAGATTATGGAGAGAAAAAAATAGCGTGCTGTACTGTAATGCTTATCCACTGCATGAGCTTGCATTTATTTCTTTGTTAAGCAGAATGGCCTTTCTTCCACTAGAGTGCCAACTCCATGAGGAGAAGGACTGTTTCTGTTTTATTACAAATATGTTCTGATGGCATAGTGGCTGGAACAGGGTAGTTGTTCAGTGCAGGTGTGTCGTCTGAAGGAAGGAAGGAATAATTTGGCAAGGAGTGCTTGAATATCACTATCTAATATAGGTGCACTACCACTGTGAGTTCTTATAATCTTCTCTTGCTGTGAGGATTATTAATATGGAAAACAATGAGATTAGTTCCAGTGGTGCAGTATTTTCATTGTGAAATGTTTGCAAAGCTATTAACAGTAGAGGTGTGCATCAAGCTCCACTGTCAAATAAATACCTAGCACACTCCGGGCCATAAAGGTTTGGGGGAAATTGCCAAGTAAAATGTATAGCAGAGCGTACAGTACCTCCTGTTACAGTACAGATTGGATCATTAAGAAGCAACATTTTATCCACTTAGCAGTGTTTGCACAGAGTGAAGTCTGTTAATTGAGTGAGTATAGAGAGCACTGATACACCGTCTCACTCTATCAGAGGATTCTTCTCTGTCTTCATCAATAAATTCCGTCTTTAATCCAGAGGGTTGATCAAAAGAAGAACCAGCAAGTATTTCAGACTGTCCCTTTTGGTCTTTGCACTACTCTGTCACTAGATTTGTAAATTTCACTAGTAAATTAGTTACAGAATGCTCCAGGGGGTCACACCTTAAGTCTAAATTCATTTACAAGAGTAAATGAAAGTAAATAGGTAAGAAAGTTTCAACATCCTCTCTTGATATTAGTAAGAAAACCAAATGGAATCGGGTGTCAGATAAAACAGTAGTTTGTTCATTCAGACTTTTAATTAAACTCAGATTAATAGGTCTCAAGATGTTGTTCTAACAAGTTTTGTGTCTGAGAACTCTTCTTGTTTCTATCTTTTAATACTTCCTACTCTTGAAAAGTTGCTTTCCAGAATTTTTATTAACCCATTCAGGTAATGCCTACATGATGATATTGTTATTTTACAAATGAATGACTGTATCGTAGATGATATGTGTTGACACATTTCCTTTAGAATTATCTTAGGGCTCCTTCTCACCGCAAATACCTTTCAGTAACTCCAGCTTTATCTGTCTTCCTTAGTGATCATTTTCCAGGTTGGCACAAACGTGAAAGCTTGGCTGTCACATTCTTACATCATTACCAAATACTTGTTGTCTTAGGCGTGAGTGCCACTATAACAGAAATACCATAAGTGGATAGCTTTAACAAAGAGAAATTTGTTCTCTCACATTCCAGTAGGCTGCAAGTCTAAATTCAATGAGTCATCTCTACAGGAAGGCTCTCTTTCTCTGTTGACTCTAGAGGAAGGTCCCTGTGTTACATCAGTCTTCCTTCGATCTGTAAGTATCTCAGGTCCTTAAGACGTGCTCTGCTTCCAGCACTGCTTTCTTGGTGGTGTGAAATCTCCAACTCTGTGATTGTTTCCCTATACTTTGATCTGCTCTAAGATAAAAAGTGGGCAGACCACATCTCAGGGAAACTCCCTTTACATTGGATTAGGGATGTAACTTTAGTAAAAGTATTACAGTTTTACCTTAATCTCTGTAACATAGTCCAGTTTACCCCATTAACCACAGACAGATTGGGATTAGGATTTACAACATATATAAAAATTACAATTACAAACCAGAGGCCAATTATTCCATACTGGGAATCATGACCCAGCCAAGCTGTTGTACTCATTTTTGATGGGGGAGCATCACTGGAACCCTCACATTTGTAATCTTACTAGTAAAGATCCATAAGGGTTTTATAATGATGTAAAGAATTACCTATGTGGAATCAAACTGATAGACTGAATGGGAAGCTTTGGGGAAGTGAGTTTAAGTTGGAAAAGGATAGCAAGATGTTTTTGAACAATTTGAAGAATGAAACCAAGGTCACTGAATTGTACGTGTAGAAATTATCACAGTGGTGTTTCTTTAGCTCTGTAAACTTTCACCAAACAGGGACAAAAACATGTGATCTCACTGGTACTTTGGGGAAATTTAAGGAGAAAAGAGTCAAAGAATTCTCTTGTAGTCAGCTAATGCTGCTTTAACAGAGATACCACAAGTGGCTGACTTTAAAAAGAGAAATCTTATATTGTCACAGTCTAGTAGGCTAAAAGTTCGTATTCAGGGTGTCAGCTTGGTCATTAGTGATCAACACATCAAATCTGTTCTTGAGATGGTCTTTAAACTCAGGAGGGATATACTCAAGGTCACGTTTTGGCTCTTGTGGACTTGTTCTAGGTTTCTTCAGTTTCAATTTGATTTTGCATATGAGCAGTTGATGATCTGTGCCCCAGTCAGTACCTGATCTTGTTCAGACTGCTGATATGGAGCTTTTCCATTGTCTGTTTCTACAGATGTAGTCAGTTTTGTTCTTGTGTATTCCATCTGGTGAGGTCCATGTGTACAGTCACTGTTTGTGTTGGTTAAAAAAGATATTTGCTATGAAAAAGTCATTTGTCTTGCAAAATTCTATCATGCGATCTCCAACATTGTTTCTATCACCAAGGCCATATTTTCCAACTATCTATCCTTCTTTGTTTCCAACTTTTGCTTTCTAGTCATCAGTAATTATCAATGCATCCTGGTTGCATGTTTGATCAATTTCAGATTGCAGAAGCTGGTAAAAATTTTCAGCTTTCTCATCTTTGTCCTTAGTGGTTGGTGCATAAATTTGAATAATAATCGTATTAACTAGCCTTCCTTGTAGGCATATGGATATTATCCTATTACTGACAACATTGTACTTCAGGACAGATTTTGAAATGTTGTTTTTGATGATTAACGCAATACCTTGCCTCTTCAAGTTTTCGTTCCCAGCCCGGTAGACTGTATGATTATTAGATTCAGAATGGCCCGAACTGGTCCATTTCAGCTCACCAGTGCCTAGGCTGTCCATGTTTATGGGTTCCATTTTGCTTTTGACAATTTCTAGTTTTCCAAGATTCATACTTTGTACATTCCATGTCCCGATTACTAGTAGATGTTTGCAGCTGTTTCTTCTCATTTTGAGTTGTGCTGTATCAACAGATGAAGATCCTGGAGGCCGTGCTCCTTCCACGTCATTAAGGTCAACTCTACTTGGAGGAGGCAGTTCTTGCTCAGTCATCTCCCGAGTGCCTTCCATCCTGGGCAGATCACTTTCCGGCACCACATCTGACAGGATTTGGCTGCTATTCATGAGGTTTTTCCTAGCTAATTCCTTTCAGAAGTAGACTGCCGGGTCCTTCTTCCTAGTCTGTCTTAGTCTGGAAGCTCAGCTGAAACTCGGCTACCGTGGGTGACCCTTCTGGTACCTGAATACCAGTGATGTAGCTTCCCGCATCACAGCATTCCAAATTGGATGTCAGAAGAGACTCTGAAACTTGCTCTTGAATATTGAGCAGCTAAAGCAAAAAAAAAGAAATAGCAAAGTAAAAGACTTAAACAGAAGATTTCAGAGAGCAGCTCAACAAGACAAATAAAATATTATAATGACATGTACAAAAAGCTGGAAATGGAAAACCTGAAGAGAAGGACACGTTCTACATTTCTCAAGCTGAAAGAACTGAAGAAAAAATTCAAGTCATGTGTTGCATTAGTGAAGGATTCTACAGAGAAACTATCAAATGTCTCAAAGAACATCAAAACAAGATGGAAAGAATACAGTCATTATACCAGAAACAACTGGTCAATGTTTAGCCATATGAAGATGTAGCATATGATCAGGAACCAATGATAGTGAAGGAAGAAGTTGAAGCTACATTGAAGGCATTGGCAAAAAACAAGATTTCAGGAATTGATGAAATATAAATTAAAGTATTTCAACAAACAGATGCAGTTCTGGAAGTGCTCACTTGTCCATTACAAGAAATTTGGAGGGCAACTTCCTGGCCAACTGACTGGAAGAGATCCATATTTATGCCCATTCCAAAGAAAGATGATCCAACCAAATGTGGAAATTACTGAACAACATCATTGATACCACATACAAGTAAAATTCTGCTCAAGATCATTCAAAAGCAAGTACAAGAATATATTGACATGGAACTGCCAGAAATTCAAGCTGGGTTCAGAAGAGAATGGGGAACCAGTAATATCATCCCTGATGTCAGATGGCTCTTGGCTGAAAGCAAAGATTATCAGCAAGATATTTACCTGTGTTTCATTGACTATGCAAAAGCATTTGACTGTGTGGATCATACTGAGTTATGGCTAATGTTGCAGAGAGTAGGAATTCCAGAACACCTAATTGTCCTCTTAAGGAATCCATATATGGATCAAGAGGCCGCCGTGTGAACAGAACAAGGGGACACTGCATGGTTTAATGTCAGGAAAGGTGTGTGTCAGGGTTGTACCTTTTCACCATACCTTTTTAATCTGTATGCTAAGCAAACAATCTGAGAAGCTGGATTCTACAAAGAAGAACAAGGCATCAGGGTTGGAGGATGACTTATTAACAACTTGCATTACACAGATGACACCACCTTACTTTCTGGAAATGAAGATCTGAGACACTTACTGATGAAGATCAAGGACTACAACCTTCAGCATAGATTGCACCTCAACATCAGGAAAACAAAAATCCTCACAACTGGATCAGTAAACAGCATAAATGGAGAAAGAATTGAGGCTGTCAAGGATTTCATTTGACTGGGGTCCACAATCAGTGCCCATGGAAGCAGCAGTCAAGAAATCAAAAGATACATCACATTGAGAAAATCTACTGCAAAGGACCTCTTCAAAGTATTCAAAAGTAAGGATGTCACCTTGAAGACTGAAATGTGCCTGACCCAAGCCATGGCATTTTCAGTCGCATCATATGGTTGCAAAAGCTGTACAGTGAACAAAGAAGACAGAAAAAGAATTGATGCCTTTGAATTGTGGTGTTGGAGAAGAATATTGAATGTACCATGGACAACCAAAAGAATAAACAGATCTGTTCTGGAAGAAGTACAACCAAACTGCTCCTTGGAAGCCAAGATGGCAAGACAGTGTCTTACATATTTTGGACATGTTGTCAGGAAAGACCAGTCCCTGGAGAAGGACATCATGCTTGATAGATTAGAGGGTCAGTGAAAAAGAGGAAGAACCTAGATGAGATGGATAGACATGGTGGCCGCAACAGTGGACTTAAGCATAAAAACGATGGTGGGCATGACTCAAGGCTGGGCAGTGTTTCGTTCTGTTTGAACAACAGAACATAGGGTTGCTGTGAGTCAGAACTGACTCGATGGCACCTAACAACAACAACAACTATTCCCCAATGTGTGGGCAGCTCCTGGCATGGAACAGGTTCATTAAGAAGTGAAGAATTTCCGAAGGGGGTCTCAGTGGACCTGGTAGCACAGCTCTTACACATCACAGATGAAGACCTTGATCCAGAGCTGTAAAGTAATTGGTCCAAGGTCACATAGCTATAGCTATACTCTAACTAGAAACTGCTGAAAAACAAGATGCTCGTAGCAGGGGTTGGTTGTTCAGTCTCTTAGGAGTTGGTGTGCTTTGTAATTGGTTCTTATCTGTGGATAGCCCAATCAGCCATATGTGGATTACCAACAGTACTCCTGACTTCTTTCAGGCTTCCTCACCCTCTTTTCCCCAGCGGAGGGATGGCATTTGGTTCTGGTTCTCATTTAGAGTATATCTATTGTAGCTCTCCCTCTGCTCTGCAGGAGTGGTGCTGCCTGCATAGAGCAGACTTTTTATTTGTCCAGGGCAGGGGCAGTGGGTTTGAATCAATGATGAAGTAATCAGGGAGCTTGTTTGCCCAAGGTCCTAAGCCACAAGCCAGTAACATTGTGATCAGTAACAGAGGTCGTATTTCATGGCATTTTGGCCTTGGCTGGCTTTACCTGCATGTTTCTTTCAGTTGATTCTAAGACCAGACAAGAAGGATAAGGTAATGTCTGTTGAGACCACCTCAGACTTGAGTAGTATGTTAAAAGTTAAATTTTCCCCAGGTTAGTCAGTTCCGTCACCTAGATATAAATATGGACTGTATATATAAATATCTATGTATATGTATGCATATGGGTTTGTGTGCATCTATGCATTCGATTCACTGTTAAAGAAAAGTTATAGAAAGTGTGATCATGCTGATAATCAATTTTCTGCTTTTTTAGCAATCTTATTTAGAATGTTGAAACAATAAAAGGCAACCTGGGCCATTGCTGTTTTGCAATGCTATGTTAAATTCTGCATTGTCTCAAAAATGTGACTGAAAGTAGTAGGTTCCCAATGCTCTTGAATAGAGGGCCACACGCTCCGGGGACTTCTCAGGATCATTTTGCCATGCTCCACTCTTGTTAAGATAGTGTCATTCTGAATGGTGTTATGTATGTTGTTATCTGTTTCAGGATTTAGCAAACTACAGTTTATTGGTCAAGTCTGCCCCATCCTATTTGCCCATGTATGGCCAACTAGCTAAGAGTAGTTTTTACATGTTTAAAGGCATAAAATAAAATAAAATAAAATAAAAGACCATGTGACAGGGACCTTATGTGTCTCATAAAGCCTGAAAGATGTGATATGTGGTCATTCACATAAAAAGTTTGTCAACTTCTGTAATCAGTCAAGATTGTATTTCAATTTATTGTGAATTTTCAAAATTATTCCTTTATTTCAGAAGGAGATGAGGGATAGTCAGGGGAAAGATCCTTTGAAAAGACTCATGAGAAGTGCAGCTCAGTTGTGGACGTGCATCTGTGAGTGTATGGGACACTGTGTACTGACACTCAGTGATGCTGAGTTCGGTGGATGTGGTCCAAGACTTCTGGAAAGAGATCACTTCCAGGAGTGAATGTTTTATTTTCTCAGGTGAAGGGAAAGAGAGAGATTGGGCTTTCAGAGACAAAATGCCAAGGCATATGCCATACACAGCGTATGCCATATATAGAGGTGTCCGAGGTTTATGTGATGAGGGGAGGGAATTATTTTCACAGATTAGTAAAGATATTTGGCCAAGCTAGTATATGTACTATCTCCTTTATTCTTTGGTTTTGAACCATTTTTGTTGTCATATACACATATGTACACACACATATATATATCACAAAACATTAGCTAATTCAGTAATTTTTACATGTATAACTCTGACAATTACATTCATGTTGTGAAACCATTACCACTATCCATTTACAAATTATTCCACCACCATTAACAGAAACTCAGTGCCCTCTAAGGAGTTAAAGCAGCCCCACAAAGTGTCTGTTATCCCCATTTTACAGATGAGGAAATTAAGATTTTGAGTGTTTAAGCAACCTGCTACAGACATCAGAGCTAATGAAGAGAATCTGGATCTGAAACCAGATAATCTCGTCCTAACTGTCCATGAGGTTTTGTCTGTACGTGAATGTGTTTTATACTCACGATGCCATTACACTAAATGTCAGTAGCAGGTTCCGAGGTAAAACGATCCACCACCTGTTTGGATACCTTTGTTTTTCTTTAGTGTGGTATCCACAACCATTGCCAATCAAATGCTTGCGTCCCTTGCCTTCCTTTTCCTTAGCCAGCCAAACTAAATGACATTCTAGTTCTCAAATGCCCTGTGTTACAGAATACTGCTCCCTGTACTAGGGATGTTGATGTCCTTCCTAGTATCTCTGCTCAGGAACTTCTGTTTAACCTTCAAATTCAAGGTCAAACACCTTTTAGATAGGCAGGATCCACTGAGTGTGCTAGAATTGTTTCTAAATACCTCTGAAAGTCAGACTAGAGTTCTTTTGTCTTTATCAATTGATTATGAATGCCTATGAACCAAGGTGTGTTCCCAGCACTTAATGTGAATTCTGACTTATAGGAGATTTGCTTAGATTTTAGTGACTCTATGAATGAAGGAAAGAATGAATAACAGGTGGATGAACAAATGAAAGAATGATGAATGAGAGTTGGTTTCTCACTTAGACACAGCATGTGCATATTGCAGTCCCTGCTGAATTCAGTCTCCCTTTCTATGCAGAAGCTACCACTACGCTGTAACTATCTGCCTTGTGGGACACTCTGACCTATGCCAGTCCGTCTCTGAAGCTATAAATGCTTTGTGATCAGTCCTGGTTCCTGCAGAGCATAAGTAGCAACCCCAACCAAACCTGTTGCCATCAAGTAGATTCCGATTCATAGCAATCCTGTAGGATGGAGTATAACTGCCCTGTGGGTTTTCCAGAGAGTACCTGACTGATTCAAACTGCCAGTCTTTTTGTTTAGCCAACTAACTCTTAACCACTGCACCGCTAGAGCTCTGAGAAGAAATACAAGGATCTTGGTTAAACGGTGGTTTGCCTTGTCATCAGGCTTGTATCAACTATTAAGTTTTAGTAACAACACTACTGGTTGATGCTATATTAATATCTTCCTCCTCAATCCCCAGCATATGCAAGGTGACACTAGTCCTCTTGTTATCCATAGACTAGATGGCTTCACACTGGGCAAGCTCTTGAGTGGGCATAACCTTTAGGGAAGACATGTATGTAGTTGCAAATTCAAGGCCTTGTTCCCTGAAATAAACTAAGGTACTTTTAGCTTTCTGTGAAATTTTCATCCATTCTCCTATACCGGTGCCCATAAAAGAAAGTCCTTGTACTTCTCTCATCAGTGACTCTGAGAGGATATTAAATAAAAATATTAAGATATTGTTGAGGAGTTGTAATACCACTTACAAATAGTTAACACCGAGGTACAGAAATTTAAAAGTGTTCTGAAGCAAGGCCCTCGAGACACTGCTTTTCTGATGTTGCAGTTACTCGGCATCCGTCCCAGTTCTCTTCTGCCTTTCCCAGCTCCTGGGGAGGAGCAGTGGCCCCAAAGCAGGGGGCAGCATCTGCATGGCGATTCTAATTCAGCACAGCCAACAAGCTCATATAAATACTGCAGCGTTTTAAATTTTCATAAACCATAATCCATAACGGCTCCCAAAGCAGCAACTATTTTCTCTCTGCTACATATCATGCATCTTTAACTGTTTGTAATTATACAATTAAACAGTAGGCCATTGGGACATATAGGAGTCATTAGTTCACAATGTCTTGACTGCTGTAACCTGGCACCAGGGACAGATCTTGACTGAAGGAATGGTGTGAGTCTCTTCACCCAGGTGCCCTGAAGAAGGAGAGCTCCCCGTCATTCTGCAGCAACACAAGAGGGTAGAAATCCCAACAGAACTTGAACACAGCAGGAGAGATGAAGAAAGACAGAAACTCGAGCACCAGTCTGGGAAATGAAGAGCAAAGCTCAGGCTAAAAGAAGATGGAAAAAGGGAACTGGTTGTCTCTACTCCATGACTTCCACCCCCTGTAGGTCAAATTACACACTTACCCACCCACCCACCCCCACTCACGTGTATAGCCACTTACATATACACATATATACACACAAATGTGTATGTATATACACACATATATATGTACGTGTGTATATGCATGAATGCATGCATGTGTGTGTGTATGTATGTACAACACACACGTATACATATGTGTAACAAAACATTTGCTGGTTTAATATTTTTATTAAAATATTAATATGTGTAAAATTTCTCAGTGCAAATCCTGACTTGTGGTGAGATTGCACTCATTGTTGGTTCAGTTCATCACGTTGTGCAATGATCAGCACTATTAGTTTCCAAATTAATCCAAAGCCATTAAGAGAAAGTCAGTGTCCCCTAAGCAAAAACTCCCCTTGTCCCCCATCTTCCCCTCTGGTAACCAGCAGTAAACTTTGATCCCTGTATTAGGTACCTTGGAGTTGGTTCTGACTTGTGGGAACCCTGTGTACCACAGGACAAAGTACTGTTCCATTCTGTGCCATCCCTGCAGTCATTGCTGTCTTCGGGCACATTGTTACAGCCACTGTGTCAGTCCATCATGTTGAGGGCCTGCGTCTTTTTCATTCCCTGTCTACTTTACCATGCATGATGTCTTTTCATAGGCCTGGTCTGTTAATAACATGTCCAAAATGTGTAAGACAGACTCTTGCCCTCCTGGCATCTGTGGAACATTCTGGTTGTTCTTCCAAGACAGATGTGTTTGTGCTTCTGGCAGTCCATGGTACAGTCAGTATTCTTCACCGACACCACAATTCATAGGCATCAGTTCTTCTTCCCTCTGCCTTACTCATTATCTACCTTTCTCATGCATATGTGGCAATTGAAAATACCATGGCTAGGGTCAAGCACACCTTAGTTCTCAAAGTGATGTGTTTGCATTCTAATACCTGAAAGAAATCTTCTGTTGTAGATTTGCCCAAAGCAGTATGTTGTTTGATGACTTAAACTGTTTTTTGGATCTGAACAAAATGAAATCCTTGACAACTCCAGTCTTTTCTCCATTTATTGTGATCTTGATACTGATCATTGGTCAGGTGAGAGGATTTTTGTTTTCTTTATGTGCAGGTGTAATCCACAGTGAGGGCTGTGGTCTCTGATCTCTGTCAGTAAGTGCGTCAAGTTCCCTTCACTTTCATAGAGCAAGGTTGTGTCATCTGCATATCAGTAGTTGTTAATGAGCCTTCCTCCAGTCCTGATGCCACATTCTTCATATTGCCCCACTTCTTGTATTGTTTGCTCAGCAGACAGGTTGAATGGGTTTGGTGAAAGGGTCCAGTCTTGACTGATGTACACCTTTCCTAATTTTAAACTGTGCAGTATCTCCTTGTTCTGTTTGAACAACTTGGTCCATGTACAAATTCTGCATGAACACAATTAAGTGTTCTGAAATTCCCATTGTTTGCATATTCATACATAATTTCTTATAATCCACACAGTTGAATGCCTTTGGACAGTCCTTAAAACACAGGTAAGAATCTTTCTATATTTTCTGCTTTCAGCCGAGATCCATCTGAGGACAGCAGTCGTGTTTCCTATTCCACTTCCACTTCTGAATCTGGCTTGAATTTCTAACAGCTTCCTGTCAGTGCACTGCTGTTAACTAGTTTTTAATTATCTTCAGCGTTATTTTACTTTTTTTTTTTCATATTAGTGATATTAAATGCACTTGCCTGCTGTGGATATTTCACGGTAAGTGGGATATGTAGTATCTGTCCTTTTGTGACTACCATATTTCACTCAACATAATATTTTCAAGATTCATCTGTGTTACAGTATGTATTATCAAAACTTTGTTTCCTTTATGGCTATATAATAGACACTGAATATTCTTTTAGTGAAAAAGCTCACTGTTCGCTAACTTGTTAGTACCTTCCATGAAAAACCTTGTTTTATTCTTGTGCATGTTGCATCTATGATGCTAACCCACACAAGCACTATTTCAACACATCACATAGGTCCAATTTGTGTTAACAAAAAGGTAACAAACTGAGCTCCTGATACAGTATTGAACTGTATAATGAGAATACAGTTCTCTGAAATGTTGAGAATAATAACTATATCATTTTATCTTGTCATCAACAATTCTGTCATGGAATTTTTTGTTTCATTGACTTCACTAATGTTCATGTAAAATTTCTGTCAATCTTCTCACCCAAAAGTTTCCCCCATACTTTACATTCTTCTAAGAGATCACACCATCACTCCTGTATCTTCATACACAAGAGTTTGAGAAAAACCAGAACCAAAGAAAACCCAACTCCACTGCCATCGAGTCATGTCTGGCTCATCATGACCCTATAGGTCAGGGTAGAACTGCCTCATAAAGTTTCCAAGGAGTGTCTGGTGGATTTGAACTGCTGACCTTTCAGTTAGCAGATGTAGCACTTAACCAGAGTGTTTGAGAAAGAGAATACATTTAATGTTGTATTCATCTGTGCTTGACCATGACATGTTAGAATGTGCTTTCCAGTATAGATTTTTTGAATAATGATGGCCATACTGTGAATATATCTTTCTTTGCAAGTATCTAAAAGGGTTTTGTGTATCAAAATTCATAATCAACAACAAAAAGACATTGAGTTTACAGTGGCATTTTCATTAGCTTGGATGAAACGGAATAGAAACCAAGCAGATATTGTATCTTTGGCAGATGTAGGAAAATGCCTTGTCACCTAGGGAGCTTTGGCATATATTCAGTGATGGAGATAATGTGCTTGTCCTGCTTTTGTGCTTCTGTCTGTTGTATTCAGATATTGGCACTATTTTTTCCTAGTCTTTTAAAAATTTTATTGTTGGATCACTATCCAGGTTTTTAGAGAAATAAACTACCTGTTAGAATGAGGGAGGGAGAGCATAAGTGATGTGATAAGAGCTAGGGAGTAAGCAGAGGATTAAAACCCACTTAATAGTTTTCCTTCCGTCAAAGATTTATTTTAGAGTTTATTTAAATGGGAAATAAATGCCTTTGTTTTAGTTTAAATTTAGTTATCTGGTACTGCTCTAACGGCAATACCACAAGTGGATGACTTTAACAAAGAAAATTTATTCTTACTTAATCCAGTAGGCTGCAAATCTGAATTCAGGGCATCTGTTCCAGCAGAAGGCTTTCCCTCTTTGTTAGCACTGGAGGATGGCTGTTGTGCTGCATCAGTCTTCCTTCAGTCAGGTGGCAGCATTTCAGCACAGGACCTGAGGTCCAGAGGGTGCACTCTGCTGTCGGTCCTGCTTTCTTGATGGTATGAGGTCCCTAGTGCTCTGCTTGCTTCGCTTTAGCTTTATCTCCTGTAGGATAAGAGGATAAAAGGTGTTGCAAGCCGCACCCCAGGGAAACTCCCTTGCAGTCCCAGTCTAATCCTCTTTTAACATAATCCTGGCTATTGACTGCAGGCAAAGATTAGGATTTGCAGCATAGTAAAATCACAAAACGGAGGGCAATCACTACAAGGATCGGTGGCCCATTCAAATTGCTATGCACGTTTTGGCAGGGACACAATTCAATCCATGACATCCTTCATTTGTATTATTTTAGATTATATGAAATATGGATACATATGAATCAGTTTTACTTTATAGACTACCTCTACTTGGTGAGGGTGAGCAAGAAAGAGGGCCCTCAACGAGATGCATTGACAACGTCTGCAGCAGTGGGCTCAAGCGTAACAATTGTGAGGACAATACAGGACCAGGCAGTGTTTTGTTCTGTTGTACCTAGGGTTGCTGTGAGTCAGAACCTTCTGGAAAGCACTGAACGGCAACAACAACTACTTATAACTTGCATTCTGGGCCAGCTCCCACCTAGTGGTTTCCCGCTCTGCAGATCCCCTCCTGAAGTGATACTTTGATTCTAGGAACATGCTTTCTTCTTTCTCAGTCCAATTCTCCATTTCAGGACCCAGTTCAAGTTCCATACCTCATGAAATTTTGCCGTTTTTGCAATTCACACTTTTTCTCTCTTCTTTGAAATCTTTTAATATTTGTAGTATGCATTTATAGTACTTGTCTCCTGGTACAGTAATGCCCTTTCTGACTTTAATATTTTTATGTACATTTGCTTTGTCTCTAAAATTGTATTTTGTGTTCCTTGAAAGTAGGCTGTACATCATATGGTGTTCAATAAATGCCTGTTAGCTGATTTATTCAGCTGAGTACCTCCATTAGTCTCACTAAAATAAGAAAAGAAAAGTGAAATCTCAAACACTAACTTAATGCAGGGGTTGACAAATGTTTTCTGTAAACAACCAGATAGTATATGAGGCTTTGCAAGCCAGGCAATCTGTGTTTTAACTACTTTGCTCCACAGCTGTAGTCTAAAAACAGCCACAGAGACAGTATAAATACAGAAAGGAAGTATGGCTGTGTCTCAATGAAACTTTATTTACAAAAATAGGCAATGAACAAGGCTTTGCCAATTCCAGATACAAGCTATATTAAAAGAAAAAAAACTGTAGAATGCTGTGTTTAACCTTAGAGTAACTATCTTGAGTTTTTTGTTGTTGTTGTTTGTTTGTTTGTTTGCTTATAGTGACTGAGTGAAAGTGTACAATCCAAATCAATTTTGCATATCCGTCTGTCTGCAGCTTCTTCTGCTCTCCTTGCCCGGTAACAACGTGCTCCTCCTTTTCATTCTGTACTTCTAGGATCCTGTTAACAAGCTCCTATCCCCTTCTGTCTATCTCTTCTCTCCCATCTAGAAAGAGACCAGTAGGAGAGCCTCCTATAAACGCATAGAACCGTAAAGTACACAGACCATATGGCCACACCGTGTCCTCGAGTCCAGTCCGTTTTGGTCCGAAGAGTTGACTTCAGTAGCGTTTTCTGATCAGGAGCAGCAGCAGGTCTGGGGGACATGCTTCCAGAGGATCCTCCAGGTTGTAGGACTACCAGTTCTGGTCTTTTCATAAAGTTCTTGAGCTGGGCCCCTCTTTTCCTTGTGTTGTCACGGGGACTTTACATTGTGTAAAGCACAATAAAATATTTTAAAAAATAATAAAGTAACCATGAATCATTGATGTGAAAGTAAAAATAAACCTAAGTGACATTTTTAATTTTGCAAAGTTAGTAAAAATAAAAGATGGGCCCCATAAGAGGGAGTTTAGGATAACTTTCTGCTGGGGGAAGATGCTGCTCGCTTTCACTGAGGCTGTGTCTACTTATGATGACAATTATTTATGCACAATAAAGCCCAGTCTTTCCTGATCCTACATCATCTTCACAGTCACCAGTATATTTCAGTCACTTGTTTCAGTAGCTATTGTGTCAATCTGTCGTGTCCTTCTTGGTCATCTTTTTCACCAAACATGATATCCTCCCCTACTAATTGATCTCTTTTGAGGGTGTGTCCTAAACAAGGCAGTTGGACAGTGTTCTCTTGTGACTTACAAGGTTTTTGAGGACTAATTGTCGGAAGTGGATCACCAGGCCTTTGTTACTAGTCTCTTAGTCTGGAATTGCCATCAAAGCCTGTCTGTTACCACAGATGACCTTGCTGATATTTCAAATACTGGCAGCGTAGCTTCCAGCACAGTAAGGCAGATTGACAGACCTGGTGGTGGGTAAAATGAGTACTGATTTGGTTGCAAGATTGTGAACATTCATCTTAGTGTATTCCGACGTCAGACTCTCCATTAACCAGAATATTATGCAGAACTGAATCTCCTTCAGTTACTTTTGACTTACTAAGGGTTAACCAGAAAACCCTTTGTTTCATCCCTTCTCAGTCTCCATGTCCCCTTTGCTGCTCTGGAATATCCAGTCTTACGAATATAATTGAATCTCCCTTTGATGATTCAGTGGGTTGCAGGACCTGAGGGCTGTAACGCTGACCATCAGTTATCATTGTGTAGAACAAGAGATATGGATGTGGGAGATAGAGAATATTGAGCTGAATGTGAAGTGATTCCCGGATAGCCTCTGGAAATGGTTCTGCTGTATAAATCCGTGATGTCAGTGAGTTTTTGTTGTGTGCATGTTTTCTTCTAAAATCTTGCTTTGTTCAGAGAAAGAAGAAAGAAGTGATCCAGTGATTTGAACTTCCTGGTTACTGGGGGTGTTGCATCTTGTATTCAGTTATTGTTTTAGAAAATGAGAAAAGCATGCTGCATGCCATCTAGTCTGAAATCTCAGGGTCTTAACACCAGCACCTGGTGTTTATCCAAGTCTTAGAATGCCGCCTGAACTAGATCAGTTTGTATCTGGGGACTGAGAAAGATCCAAATGTCCTAGAGCCCTTTACCTGCCCAGGTCCTTACCCGAGGTAAAACTGGGTTGGAGTGAACTGCAAAGGCTACTTCAGTGGAAGAGAAGTTTGAAAGGGCAGCCAGAGATCTAGTTGGGACCAGTGAGTGGATGAGAGGCTGCTTCACCAGGTTGCTTTGTCCTGATGAGGGTAGGGGTCTTTCTGTGTCCTTCTCATGTTGTGCTCCCTTAGCTCTTAAAATTGTCAGCTTCATCCCAAGCTTCCCTCTGTCCTTCCCAACTCACCATCCAGCAGCAGAGGTCTTGGGAGCATTATTCTATATAGAATTCACTCGCACAAATTACACGAAGCAGCAGATTTCAGACTGTGGCCTGAGGTATTAAAAACTGCAGCATACACTTACGTTTCAGCTCCCCCACTTGTGTGCCGGCAGCTGGTATCACCGGTGTGCTAAGACGCTAGTCCCCTTGGACCCCAGCATACCCAGGTGGGTTCAGCTCTAGCTTCAAGCATCTACTCCCTTGTATGCCAGTGTAGGGCATTATGCCAGAATGTTTTTTAGAAATGAGGACGGTAAGCTTTTGAATGAAGTACTTCGGATGTGTCATTAAGAAAGATCAGTCTCTTAAAAAAGGACATTATGTTTAGTAAAATAGAGGGCAAATAAATATGAGCCAAATCCTCAATGAGGTGGATTGACACCAAAGCCAACAGCTGCAGCAGTGGACACACACATGAACAATTATTAAGATGGTTCAGGACTTGGCAATGTGTCACTCTGTTATACATAAGGTCACTGTGAGTTGGACTTGAAAGCAACTAACAGCAACAGGACAAAATATTTTTTCCTACTAGTATTTTCATTTTGTGTGAGTGTAGTGAGTTGAAGAGCGCTGATCACATTTCTCCAAGTATGACCCAAAAGACATTTCCTGTTGTGAAATAAAATCCCTGATGAAGTTTAGAACCACATTCACATGGGCATCAGTGTTCTCTCTGTGGTCTAGGAGAGCTGTTTCATTATAGCTGGGGAGCCTGAGCCTTGGTTCCATGGCTAGTTAGTCAGTTGCTTTTCAAGCTTCCCTTTTCTCCATGACAGTTTAGACAGTCAACTGGCTTAGGCATAAACGAATCATACTATTGGTGTGATGGAAAGTATATACTGTCCTGAAAGTCGGGACACCTGGGTTTGTGTTCTGTTTCTAACTATTGGACAATATAATCTAGTCTTTAATTTTAAAAAAGGAAAAAAAAAAGAGAAAAACAATAAAAACCAAAATGAAACATCTCAGTTTCTTAACACCAGCACCAGATGTTTACCAAGTCTGTAAAAGCCAGTGAGCCTATTCAGATGCATGGTAACTTCATGTGTTTCGTAGGATAGCTGTACTCCACAGGAATTTTAATGGCTTTGATCTTTCAGAAGTAGATTGCCAGGCGTTTCTTTGAAGGCACCTTTGGGTGGATGTGAACTGGTGACCTTTTTGTTAGTAGCCGAATGTTGAACCATTTGCATGTCCCAGGAACTAGGCTAAATATAGATACTTAGAATACTTCTAGAATGTGAAAATGCTTGGCCAGAGTAGCAGAAACTAAAAGGAAATGTCTTACTGTTTAGTGCCAATGTTGAGGCCTGGACAGAGCTTCCCTCCCTCTAATTTCACATCTCGTTGTGTTTTCTACACTGCTGCATTTCCAGGTACACAAGAGAAAACATCTTGGCCCATCATCAGGTCTGGTTTCCGTGTGGGCAGGAAACAAAATGCTAACAGCAGTCAGTAATAAGAAGAGAGGTTCTTTTTCTAGCTTTTACAAGAAAAACTTTCTGAAGAGTCACCATCTGGAATGTGTGAAGTTGTGAAATGACCTTTCACCATGGCTCAGATCCAAGCTTCTGGAATAGACTTTGCAAGCAAAAATACTCACATGGAGAAGCAAAAGTCAGACTAAAAACACACTTTCTCTGCTTTTCTTTTTCTTGTCCAACAAGAAGGAGCAGAAGCATTCATGAAGAGGGATAGGTTAGTTCCAGTTGGACTTAGCTCAGGCATATTAATCTTGAAACCCTCAGGATAGGATAATTCAATAATTTTGAGGTATGAAGTATGTGTGAGTATATATCAACTGTTTGTATATAGTAGTAATAACTACTGTATCATACTGCCTTTCAGAAGCCTTACATATATAGCTCTAGTGTGATAAATACCTGAATGAGATTCACTGCTTTATATTAATTTTTATGTTGAATTGCACTAATTTGAATTGCTTTTCTAAAATAAGGTTCTCTAAACAGCAAATACATGTCTTGTCTTGTCAACCAGACTGATAGTTGTCTACCAAATAATGGAAGTCATCTTCCCTTTTCTTTCCCATGCTAATGGGATGTCTGTTTTCTTGAGCATGACAGTAAGTGTGGCTTTAAAAAAACTATCTATTTCCCAGATCCCTTTTCAGACAGAAGGGGTCAGTGGGATGTAGAATGAAATTTATTCATGAAAGCACCATAAAGGCTTTTGAATATACTTACCTGACCGCACCCCCCATTTTTTCCCACATCCTTCATCTTCCTGCTCCTAGCGTATGGACTTGGTGGGTGTAGCCCCAGCAGCTATCCTGTGACCATAAGTGACCTTCAGGGTGCAGTTATACACTAAGCATTACAGAGCAGACAGGTAGTATAAATCTTAAATACTGCACCCACTGTTTATCCAGTCGTTCAAGTATTTAGACTCTTCTGGGTAAATACAAAATAATCTCATAACTTGTGTTAAAAAAAACTGCCGTTCAGTCAATTCTGACTCACAGTGAGCCTATAGCACAGAGTAGAATTGCCCCCTAGAGTTTCCAAGGACAGCTGGGTAGGTTTGAGCTGCTGACCGGCTTAACTGCTACACTGTCAGGGTTTCTTGTATAAGTTACTGTTAATTAGAGTCTGTAAAAATAGTGTGGCAGAGACATCTGACCTTCTCTAACTTAACGTGGAGGAAGGAGAATCCAGATCACTAGCCAGCAGCTGATTTATATGAGGCAGAAGGCACTCATGCTTCCTCTCTGCACTGTCTTTACCAGTTCTGATACCAGCCATCCCTCTGATGGCAGTCTGCTTCTGTGTTGAGTCTGCTTGTTCAGTGCTACAGAACTCAGGGATAATACTCATGATTACAGGATTTAGCAGGGAAGTAACAGGTTACAGTTCAGTTCAGTTCAGGAAAGCTCAGGATACCCTTTTCTCAGCTGTGCCTGCGGGCATGCCTCTCTCTGGCACCCTGGCCTCTGTCCTGCTTGGACAAGTGTCACAAAGCTTTTCAGCCCTGCACAGTACACAGAGGCACCCCATTCCACCAGTAAGACTTGGCCTGAAGGCAGTCAGCCCTAGCTCCAAGGGTCAGGAAACCCAGCTCCACCAAGTGCTCAGGAACACTCTGCTCTGCTCCTACAGCCTTCTACCTGAAGGCAGTCAGCTTTGTCACTTGGTGGATGGGGCTGCCTCCTGCTGTTCTCCTGGTTCTGTTGCCACTATTTCTCTCCTGCTGCTGCTTGCTGTCTTAGGTGTGACAGCTCTCTTTTTCTGTGGTCTCCTGGTTCTAGGAGTTTCTTAGCTCACAGTTAAAAAGACGTGCTGTGCTCTTGGTTCCTCTTCCTTGGTCATGGTGAGATCCTCTCCTCAATTCTGGAATGGCTCATTTTAAGCCTAATGGAATGGCAAAACTGACCAGTCCCTTTGTTAGGTTTCCCTTGACCTTATATGCATGGACCTTCCCCCACATGGGTACCATGAAATTTGTTTGCATTATTAGCAAGCTATTCAGTTCATTTGGTTAGCCCTCATTACCTTATTTGGATAGTGCCACTGAGTCACTTGGGTGAAAGTTATATGACCATTGCAGAAAGACCATATAACGGTGTCCATCACTCTGTATACTGTTAAAAGCAATTGAACACTGTTTTAATTAAGATAGTATTCATGTAGAATAGAGTCACAGTATTAAATTTTGAATTTTCAATCAACATCTTTCTTGCCCATTATATGGGATTAATCATCATGTGATTGGAGAATATGCCATTTAAAATGTTTATGCTTTGTATTACACAGCATATAGTGTACAAAGAAGTAAATTAAGGAAGCAAAGCACTAAGGAGGCTTTAATTTTTTTAATGCTTATTAAAATTTAATGTTTTAATCTACTTATTTTGTGTGTATAATTCTGTGAGCATTGACAAATACATAGAGCTGTATAAATACCACTGATATCAGGATACAGAAATAAACAATCTCTCACCACCCCTCCTCCCAAGAAAATCCCTTATAATAAAAAAAATTCTTTCGTAGTTGGTTGGATATAAGTCAGCATCAGCTTGATGGCAATGAGTTTGGCTTTTTTCCCCCTACCGTATTACCAATACTAGACTATGTTGTTTATTATAGTATTATTATAACTCTTAAAATCAGATAGTGTAAGTTCTCTGGCATTATAGTAAGTTCCTGGGTTACAAACTTCCAATTTATGAATACCTTGTACCTTTTAAACCTATTCCTGTCAAGTTGATTTCAACTCATTTATGACCCTACAGGGCAGAATATAACTTCTCCATAGAGTTGCCAAGGAGTGCCTGGTGGATTTGAACTGCTGACCTTTTGGTTAACAGCCACAGCACTTAACCTCTGTGCCACCAATGTTTCCACTTGCCCTTTTGCAATTTGAAAAGACTGATCCGACTCGATGGCACTTGACTGGCTGGCTTGAAAAGGTTGAACCAATCCCTGAAACTCATTGCCATCAAGTCAATTCCAACTCATAGCAACCCTACAGATCAGAGTAGGTCTGCCTCGTAGAGTTTCCAAGGAGCCCCTGGTGGATACGAACTGCTGACGTTTTGTTAGTAGCCACAGTACATACCCGCTATACCACCACGGCTTCCGGATCAACCTCTACATGCGACAGATTCTTAACAATCATCTTCACTTGCTGCATCTGCAGCTTTTCAATCATCGAAAAAGCTTTCAGCCTTTTCTTATATTAGCTAAAACCAAACAAAAGCTGGTGCAGTCGTGTCTGCTCAACTCCTAATAACTCTGTGGAACAGAGTAGAACTGCCACTTAAGAGAGGCTAGAGGATTTGAACTGCTGACCTTTTTGGTGAGGAGCTGAGCACTTAACCACTGTTCTACCAGGGATCCTCTTACACTAATGTTAAGAGTAGATAAGAACCATAAGCCAAAGTTTCCAGCTTGCCTACAGATTCTTACAGACACATTTTATAACCAGGGAACTGCCTGCATTCACTTTCAAAAATAATCCTGAATGTCCTGTTTCCTTTGTTTTTCTGTATGAATCTAAGAATCAACTTGTTGACAGCTACAAAAATTCCTGCTAACGTGTTAGCTGTTAGGAAAGAATCATCATCTTAACAAATTGAATGTTATTGTATTAGCAGCTTGGAAACTGTGGTGGCGTAGTGGTTAAGTGCTATGTCTGCTAACCAGAAGGTTAGCAGTTCAGATTTGCCAGGCGCTCCTTGGAAACTCTATGGAACAGTTCTACTCTGTCCTATAGGGTCGCTAGGAGTCAGAGTCGACTCGAAGGCAGTGGGTTTGGGTTTGGCTTATATTAGCCAGTTAGAAAGAATGAACGTCTTAACAAAATTGAGCGTTCTCATCCAAGAACATTGTATATCTCTGCTTATTTAGGTCTTATTTTATTTTATAGTTCTCCATCAACAAATCCTGCACATAATTTGTTAGATATATACCTGGGTATTTACTTTTCATGGATACTGTAAATGATCTAAAGAAAAAGGAAAAAAAAACAAAAAACAAAACTGGAGATAATAAACAATCCCTTCCCCTTCAGTCAGTTCTGACTTAGAGCGATCCCCTGTGTTTCACAGTAGAACTGAGTTCCATATAGGATTTTCTTGGTTATATATAGTCTTTGTGGAAAGGAGCCCTAGGGCACAATGTTAAAGTGCTCGGATACTAACTGAAAGATCAGTGATTTGAACTCACGAGCCCTTCTGAATGAAAAATTAGTATCTTGAAGCTCTATGGGGAATTTCTGTTCTGCAGTAGGAGGGCGCTGTCTTAGTTATCTAGTGTTGCTGTAAGAGAAATACTACAAGTGGGTGGTTTTAACAACAACAACAACAACAAATTCTTCCACAGTCTAGGACTCTAAAAATCCTCTTTAGGCTTCTAGCTCTAGGAAAAGGCTTTCTGTCTGTTGGCTCTCGAGGAAAGTCCTTGTCCTCTTCTTCTGTTTGGGATCTTCATCATGCAAGCAGCCAGGGGACCCAAAAGACACACTGTTCCTGGCACTGCATTCTGGGTACAATGAGGGCTCCACTGTCTCTCTGCTTGCTTCTCTCTTTTATTTCTCTAAAGAGATTGACTTAAAACTCAGCCTGATCCTATAGGTGGAGTCCTGCCTCATTAACGTAACTGCTTGTAATCTTGCCTTCTTAATATCATAGAGATATGATTTGCAACACATAAGAAAAGTACATCAAGTGACAAAATAGCAGACAGTCACAAATTTCTGGGACTCATGCTTACCCAAGTTGGCACACATTTTAGGGACACAATTCAGTCCGTAATAGTCACTATGAACTGACTCAACAGCAATGGTCTTAAACTTTATGGAAGCGGTTTGCTTCTGTGGGGCCCCTAGGTGAGATCCAATTGCCAAACTTTTAATTAGTAGCCTATCCAGAGACCCTAAGGCAAAGGATACTATTCATTAAATGTTACTTTCTAGTTGTTCATTGCTAGTATATGGAAAGCAATTGATTTTTATATATGGCTCTTGTGGGTTCCAAGTAACTTTTATTTATAGACCCTTTGGAAACCCTGGTGGCCCTGGTGGTGTAGTGGGTTAAGTGCTATGTCTGCTAACCAAAAGGTAGGCAGTTCAAATCCACCAGGTGCTCCTTGGAAACTCTATGGGGCAGTTCTAACCTGTCCTGCAGGGTCACTGTGAACTGGACCCAACTCCATGGCAGTGGGTTTTTTGAGTTTGGAATTTTCTATGTAGACAATCATGTTATCAGCAAATAGAGGCAGTTTTAGTTCTTCCTTTCCAATATAAAACCAAACCCACTGCTGTGGAATCAAGTATGACTCATAGCAACCCTACAGGACAGAGTAGAACTGCCCCATAGAATTTCCAAGGACCACCTGGTGGACTTGAAGTGCTGACTGTTTGGTTACCAGCCATAGCATTTAACTGCTACACCACCAAAGTTTCCTTTTTCCAGTATAGATGACTTTTGTTTGTTTTTCTTAATATATTGCTTTGGTGATGACTTCCAGTATGATGTTGAATAGGAATGATGAAAGTGGACATTTTTGGTCTTATTTCCAGTCTTAGGAAGTAAGTATTCAGCTTTCTATTAAGTGTGACATCAGCTCTAGATTTTTTTAGATGTGCCGTGTCGGGTTAAGGAAGTGCCCCTGTATTCTTAATTTACTAAGGTTTTTTTTTTTTTTTTCAATCATGATTTGAGAGTTGAATTTTGTCAAATATATATCTTAGCATTTGAGATGATCATATGCTTGTTTTTTTTTTTTTTTTCTCTTTGGTGTGCTAATACACTAAAATTACCTTGAACATTGTGATATCATTGCCTTTCTGGTATAAAATATTCCAGATGGTCCTGATGTAATGTTGTTTTTATAGGTTTAAGGACTTTTGCTAAGACCTTGTTAAATGAGAGTTTTTGTGTGTGTGTTCTAGAGGGATGTTTTATAAAAGTTTTCTTTTTTGTTATATTTTGTCTGGTTTTGATATTAGGACAATGCCATCCTCATCAAAGAGTTAGAAAATATTCTCTCCTGTTTTCTGGAGGAAATTGTACAGACATGGTATTCCTTTCATTTCTTGAATGTTTTATGTCATTCATCAGTGAAACCATGTGTGCCAAGAGTTTGTCTTTGTTGAAAGGTCTTTAAATTAATTTTGTTATGACTTTATAACTATTCAAGTTATCTGTTTCCTTTGAGCGAAATTTGGTAGTTTGTGTCACTCAAGGAATTAATTGATACCACCTAGTTGTACAGTTTACTGCTATAGTGACATCCACAGTGTTCCTGTACATTTCCTGTTAACGTCTGTGAAGTTTGTGGTAACATTCCTTCCTTTGTGTCTTATCTTGTTAAATTGCACCGTATCTCTTTTTCTTGGTCGTTAAGGCTAGAGATAATCAATCTTAGTGATCTTTTTGAAGAACTATCTTTAGGTTGCTTTGTTTTTCCTTATTGTTTGTTTTCAGTTTTATTGAGTTTTGCTCCTTAGCTTTTCTGTTTAATTCCTTCAGTTTTCTTGGAGTTTAGTTTTCTATTTCTAGTTTCTTATCATGGAAGCTAAAACAATATTTGAGGAACTGTGTTTTTTTCTATTACAAGCATTTAATGCTTTAAATTCCACTGTAGGAATTTCTATAACTCCATCTCACAACTTTTGATATGTTTTATTCTCACTGTTATTTGGAACAATGTGTTTTCTAATATTTATTGAGACTACCTCCTTTGACCTATATTGAGAAGTATGCTGTTTGTTTTTCAGATATTTGGTGATTTTTTATGTGTCTTTTTGCTCCTGATTTCTAGTTTACTCCTGTTATAATAGTAAAAAATACTTTGTATTTTAAGTCTTTTAAATTTGTTAAGGATTATTTTATAAACAACGGTATGACTGTCCTGGTGAATATTTTGTAGGTATTAGAAGTGAGTGTAGATGTTCCTTCATTGAGTAGGAGCGTTACATACATATCACATAGGTCCTTACTATTTGTTCAGGCCTTTTGTATCTTGTTGATTTTCTTTTACTTGTTCTATCAGTTACTGAGATACAAGTATTGTAACTTTCATTTGTGACTGTGAATTTATTTCTCTTTTCTGTCAACTTTTGCCTTTTTTTCTTCGAAATTTTGTTGTTAAACCCCTGTACATTTGTAAATGTAACTTTTTTTTTGATGAATTGATACTTGATAACATTATGTAATGTTCCACTGTAGCTCTGGAAGTTCTTGCTTGAATTTTGCTTTGTCTAGCATTAATCTCGTTCCATCTTTGTTTTCATTAGTGTTGGCCTAGTCTATATTTTTCCTCACTCTACTTTTAATGTGTTATATCATTGCGTTTAAACTGATCTCCTGTGGACAACTTACAGGTGAGTCTTGTTTTTGGTTTTGATATGACAATCCCTGTCTTTAATTATGATATTTTGACCACTTACATTAATGTAAATCATTCACATTTTTGTGTTCAGATCTGCCATTTTATTATTTTGTTTTCTGTTTGTTCCTTCTTTTTTGTTTTCTGTTTCATTCCCTTTTCCTATCTTCTTTTGGATTACTTGAAAATTTTAAACATACCTATTTCCTTCAATATATATTTCTTTGTGTAGATTAAACACATCTCATTTTTTGTAGCCTACTTAAATAAAATGTAGAAATCTTACAATATGTAAGTTGCTTTTCCTTCCCCCTTAATGTTGTAGTTGTCTTAAGTGTTGCACTTCTTTTCATTGAAAACCCAATCCATGTTTTATATACACCTGTATATTTATCTCTATATATAGCTTTCAGCAGTAGTGCATGTTTTAAGTAGCTTAAAAGGAAAAATATGATATTTACCCAGATATTTATTATTTCTGTTGCTTTTCCTTCATCCTGAAGTTCCAAATATTCCTCTGGTAACATGCCCTTGCTGCCTCAAGAACTTCCTATTGTTTCTTTTAAAACACGTGTGCCACAGTTTTTTGTTTTTTCCTTGATCTGGGAATGTCTTCATGTTCATTCTTGAGAGATTCTTTCACTAGCTAATTTGGGGTTGACAGTGAATTCCTTTCAGTGCTTCAGAAATACTATTCCACTGTCTTCTGACTTTCATGATTATAAATCTATAGTTACTTCAGTTGTTAAATCATTCAAATATGTAATGTATTGTTTTCCTCTAGTGCTTTCAAGATTTTATCTTTGATGTTCAGGAGTTTGAATACGATGTGTCTATACATAGATTGGGTTCTAGGTTTTTACTATTCAGTGTTTATTTAGCTTCTGAAACCTGTGATTCTATTTCTTTCATTAAACTTGGGAAGTTTTCAGCTGTGATAGTTCTTCAGATACTTTTTGTGCTTTAGTTTCTTCTTCTAGTTCTTTTATGACTTCAGTGACATACTTTGGATATTACTCCACAGGTTTCTTTTGTTCTTTTGTAGTCTTTTTGTTTCCTGTTGTTTAGATGGGTAATTTTTTCCAATCAACCTTCAAGTTCACTGCCTTTTTTTCCCCTGTCATCTCTGTTCTGCTATTGAGCCTATACAGTGAATGTTTTAATTTCATTTGTTGTATATTTTTAAATCTAAAATTTTCATTTGGTCTTTTTATGTTATTTTTAATGATTTCTACTTCTGCATTGAGAACTTATATCCTTCCATTTATTCAAAGAGAGTTGGTCCCTGCTTCATCTGAATATCATCCTAATAGCTACTTGAAAGCCTTTGGCAGATGATGCTAACATCTGTGTTACATTAGGAATGAAGTCTGTTGGTTGATTTTTTTCCCTTGAGAGTTGTTGAGATTTTCCTGAATTTTATATTCCAATTTGGACTATATCCTGGATGTTTTTAACATTATATTGAGAGACTTTGGATTATGTGAAAAGTCCTTTGATCCATTGATTCTTTTTGTTTTGCCAGTTGAGCAGGCGAGGCTTAGAACATGAGTCCTAACTTGACTTCTCTGAATTCTGGTTCCAGTGACACTTTATTTCTCAGAGCCTTTGTAGCACTGCTCAGTCCTGGTCAGTGCATGTATCAGCCTGGCACCGGGGACAGGGGCATGCCCAGTACTTCAGTTCAGTTCTCAAAGCTCTTGCTACATTTCTTCAGGTCATTTTACAAGCATAAGACCTGAACTTTATACCCAGATTTAGGGGATCCTTCTCTCCAGCTTCTATGATTTTTCCATGCTTTCTGGCTCTCATGGGTCATTTTTCCTGATTCTGGCTACAAAACTGGAATTTTAACTTCTTGAACTATTGTATGCTCCCCATCAATGGATCTGCTTTTGTGACAGAATGTCAAGAGGAAAAAATAGTGGGGAGTCTCTTCATATTCTTTTGACCACAGGGGCTCCTCTTCTCACTTCCTCTAGTCTAATAGTGGGATTTTCTCTCAGAGTTTAGATACCCAAGTGTTTGCTGCCATCTCCTAAGCACAGCTTCGTGACTGGGGCTTAACTGTGTACAGGGCAAAGAGAGTGAAAAGGAGAGAGAGAGAGAGAAAGGTTTCTTTACATAATTTGTCTGCGACAGAGGTTCTCCTTTCTTATCATCTGTCCCCAAAAGTTGTAGTTCTTTTGGAGCTTTCTTGGTATGTACTTGCTCTGCAATTTTTGGATTCAGGTTTCCTCAGTCTGCGCTAGGACATATAGAGGGAACAAACTCATAAGAAATACATTGCCTGGTGGGTCATTCTTTGGGCTTTTGTTTCCTTCTCTGATCTGCTGTATTTTACTCGTCAAAGAATCCTGTCCAGGTTTTTGTTGTTGTTGCTGTTATTGTAATTATTAGGAGAGATAAAGTGTGCTTATGTCATCCTAATTAAATTTGGAATCTCTAAGTGCATCTTTACTATTTTGAGGCTTCCTTTCTGTTCTCATCATCAGTTTTTACAGTGTCTCTTCAAGTGCCATAGACATGATGGTTCTTGAAAATGACTTGATAGTTTAACATTTTTACAACTTTTCTTTTTCCCATAAGCAAAAAATAAAAAATTGAAATAACATTTCTATATCATCTTACTTTTGGAATATTTTTGACCATAAGCTGCTGTGGGCAGGACCTTTCCTGTTTGACAGCATGCTTCATCTTTTAAAACAGTCCTGGCACTCAGTCTCTCAGGACGTATTTGTCAGTGAATTTTACATGGTATTTATATCCAGTAATTAAGAAACTAATAATTTAGAATGACTCATGCTGTTGGAATTTTTTTAAATGTACAACTTATCTTAATAGGATTGATTTATAATAATTAAAGACATCGGTTTTTCAAGAAAAACGTTACATGGTAATGACATACTTAATTGAATTAGAGCCTCCCAGGAGCTGTAGGAAAGATGTCCAGAAAGGCAAAGATCTAGATAGTGACTCGTAGCATGCACGACAAGTGCTCAGCTGGCGACAGAGGTGCAAGCCTGCTGTCAAAGGTGAGAGGTAGGGCTGACCAAGTATTTATAGGCTGCTCATCAAAAGGCTGGCGGTTTGAATCCATCAGCTACTCTATGAGAACGATGTGGCAGTCTGCTTCTGTGATGGTTATAGCCTTGTGTCGTGGATTGAATTGTGTTCCCCCCAAAACCTGTAGCAGTTGGGCTGGGCCGTAATTCGTGCTGGTGTGTGATGTTCTGCCGTGTTGGAATTCCTGCCTCTATGTTTGTAATAAGGGTAGATGGGTGCTGTTGTGTTGGTGTGAAAGGATTTAATGTGGGGGATTGTTTTGTGCCTTGAGGTAATCTCTTGAGTTAGAAAACAGAGTCTAGCAGAAAAATTTCAGGGACATCATACCACCCGAAAGCGGTGCTGTTTACTGAGCACATCCTTTGGAACGAGGTCCCTATGCCTCAGAAGTTCCAGTCCAGGGGAAGACTGATGACAAGGAGCTTCCTCCTGTGCCAGCAGAGAAAGCCTTTCCCTTGGAGCTGACACCGTGAATCTGACTGTTAGCTTATTAGACTGTGAAAAACAAAATGTCTTTTTTTTAAAGCCATCTGCTTGTAGTATTTCTGTTAAAGCACTGCTAGATGACTCAAGCCCCTTAGAAACCCTAGGAGGCAGTTCTTCTCTGTCCTGTAAGGTGGCTATGAGTTGGAATCAACTTGAGGGTAACAGGTGAGGCTCTGGTAGCCTTATGGGACAACCGAATGGAATTACTCAAATCCTCCCTGCCCCCTTCCCATCATTCAGAAACTGTGCATGTTAAAACTCCTCATTGTCTTTGGGTGATCTGTTGTCTTGTGTCATCTGCATTGTTGTAGTCATGAGAATGGTGATTAAGTGGCTGTGCTTGAATATATTCCCAGAGGTATACAGAAAGGAAAGTAGAAGAGACTGCGCAGTGCCTGGGAGCATGAATTCAGCATCACAGGCAAAACCTAGCAAAGGACACTTACCAGTCAGCTTTCCCATAGGTAGGGTCCCTAATTGCTTTCGTGGATGTTAGAGCAATAACTCAACCACTGGGTCTGAGGTCAAGCCAAGAACAACATTAAACCTGTTGCCAGTGAGTTAATTCTGAATCATAGCAACCCTGTAAAACAGAGTAGAACTGCCCCATAGGGATTCTAGTGAGTGCTTAGTAGTTTTGAACTGCTAGCATTTTGGTTAGGAACAAAACTCTTAACCACTGTACCACCAGGGTTTCCAAGAATAGTATTAGGAGAGGATTAAATCATATACTGAGGAGTTTTTTTTTGTCCCATTGAAGTTAGTGCTATATGTGTAAGTTCTGAAGCCATAGGCCACATGGGGACATCTGCGCCATAACACAGGGCTTTCTTACTCTGGTAAATTGTTCACTACCCCCTAGATGCTTGAAACTAATTCCATTTATAGTTAAAGATTTCAGTATGCATACAACCAGGAAAGACTGTTACCTTAGGATTCATCTGAAAGATTTTTGTAACTGGCAAAATGCACCATGCCTAAAATGTCAGTTAGGGTTGAATATAAATGTGTAATGAGACAGTCTTCTGCCAATTACATTCTAAATTGGAAGTCAAAAATTCTGTGATTCTGGATTATAGCTTCCTTTTGCTTACTCATTGGATTAAAAAATGCAAACTGATGATTTGGCACCAAATTGTAACCCAAGGAGTAAATGATAAAATTTGAGGTAACAGCAATGCGTTGTGAGGTAGTCAGATTTCAGTGGAGGCGTTGAAACTTGACGGCCTTTAAATTTCTTCCAGCCGAAACAGAAAAGAACTTACAAATTAAAGAACTGGGAATTAAAATTTTGCTATTGCTGCTGTTATTGTAGCACCTTTGTAAGCTCAATTACTCAATCGTTTCCTTCTTTGGGGTATCTTGAAACCTTTTAAGATACCAACTCTGTTTTGTTCTCCAGCTGTCCAGAAATGGCCATTAAATCAAATATAACCAAAAGGTTGGCAGTTCATGTCTACAGCTGAGCCACTCCTTGGAAACCCCGTGGGCTGGTTCTACTCCGTCGCACAGGGCCTCTGTGAGTTGAATCTTACGGCAGCAGGCAGAGACTTGGGAATATTCATGTAGGTCACATTCTGTGCTCTGGATTTTGTCCTGTTGTTGCCCCACTATAATCTTTTGTCTCATTTCCTCAAGGATATCCATCTCCTCTCTTAGGCAGTTGACGAAATAATGAAAGTTAAGGAACTGATTACTATTATTACCTTAAAGGGCTACCCATCCTCTCAGCTACAGACAGATAATGAATTTTACTTCCCGTCCTTAGGATTACTTTTAATGCATAACAAGGAAGAATGAAAAGATAACAGTGCCACAGTAGAGCCCATTAATAGTGGATTTTCTCTGGAGACCAAGACTGCCCTTCCCACCCCTACATTGCCCACCTCCCCAATAAATTTCGTGCTTGCAAATCTCTGTTCTACTGCTTGTTTCCCAGGTAAACAATTTAGAACAACCACTCAGTGAACAGAGCCCAAAATAATATCCTGTGACACAGCCTAACCTTGTTGGTGCCTCATAACCTACCTAACCCTGCTCATCCTCTTCTCTGAGCTGGAACTTGTCTCTAAATCCCTAGATGCTGGGAGGCATTCTACTTTGATTGAATACATATACCACTTCCGGCTTCACTTTGAGTATGGTACTTGAACCCCCTGCCATGCACACTGGATCACTCATATCCAGCTGTCTCCTAGAACCAAGCCAAGTTTTCTAGTCCTTCTGAATATTGTCCATTTGGACTTGTAGCTACCCCTTCAAAGGCCAGCTCTAAAACCCAGTCACTTGTACCTGCTCCAATTTTCACATGATTGTGGATTCGTTTTGTTCTTCTCTGGCCTATGAGACTTGACGCCAGCAAATCTCATGCCTAACTGAAGACAGACTGAGAATTTTTTACTATTTGTTCTGATTTGCTTCTTTTAAACATAGTTTAGTAAATATGAAAATATCTTTGTTAGGTGTCTTGTAAGCTATTCAAAATATGGAACTAGCGCATACACGAAAGTACACAAAGTCCCAGAATACAGAAGTGGAACTTCTAACCCTTCTAGTAAGATGATAGTACTGTACCCTGAAGACCCTGTTGAAGAGTTGTTGCAAAGCAGCATTGAACTTGCTCCACTCAGTTCACATTTTATTTTCTTTCATATCATTTGTTGGAATGAGAAGAGACCGTACTTCAAAGATTTATCTAAAAAGTAAGAAGATAATAGACATCCAGGTAAAGTGTCTAGTTCTCAGGAAAACACTTGATTAGGAAAAGCTCTTGCTCAAAAGACGGTTTAAAATTACTGAGCTAATCTCTCCAGAAAAATCTAGATTCCAGGGAACACCTTACACAAAGGAGAGTTCTTTCATGGCAGAGGTTAACTCTGTTTCTGTTATTTCCTTTTCCCACCAGCTCCTTCCAACTGCCACTCAACCCCTGGGGGGAAAAAAAAATGGAAACTGGCTATCCTAGTGTATCTGAGACTAAAATAAGTGAAAAGCAGGATTTTGGATGTGAGCAGGTGAAAAGCATTTTCTTTTAATTGCATGGGAAATGAGTTTGTTCTTATTCAGCATAATGTAATGTAAAGCACTCAGCATCCTAGGTTTGCAGTACTTTTCATCAGTAAGTATGTGTGTATGTATGAGAGAGGAGGAGGTGGGCAAGAAGGAAGGGAGGAGGGGATGGGTGTGAGTGCAGATAACTTGGCAACAAGTATAGTTTCTCTGCTTGGGTGGCTACTCTTTAATGATTTCCATTGACAGTATCTAGCTTATGATTCTGAATCATCCAGAGAACTTAGTTTATAGGATTTGTGACGGATTTAACTGTGGAACTGTAAGAAATGTTCAGAGGTTTTTTTTTTTTTAAAGGAGACAGCCTTCTGAATGATAAGAAAGAATAGTTATTGAAGATAAAAATATATATAAAGACACAGGATATTTCAGTTGTGAATTCTTCTATTTTAAAATAGCTTCTACAGTTTGGTAATTAAGCCTTTAATTTGTGTTTCACTGTATTGATGTACTAAAGATCCACGTTTCTTCCTAGTAGATTTTCTCAGCACCAATTATGGTTTCTTAGATTTTAATGATCTTAATAAAGTATATGAAAGAAATGTACATGTACATCAGAACATATCTACACAAAAATACATACATCCACACCCATACTCATGTGCCCCTTTACATTTTTATTTGAACATTTTACATTAAAGGTGAATTGAGCTATCTCTTCATATTAAGATGAATGGAAAGGAGATCAAACTATAGTATTTGCAAAAAATGTACATTATATTTCTTTATGAAGTTTGCTGCTAAACATATATTATCATCTCACATTTTTATCAGAGTACAAGTAAAAGACCAAATAAGACTGCACTAGATTTTGTGGGATCCTAAATTGTAGCATGACTACAGCTCTGTGTCTAGTTAACAGACTTCGACAGGCCTCCCCGACTGCCCACCAACTGTCTTTCAATCATACTACCTTCCCCTCTGAATTTCTTTTGCATGTCTCTCCAGATGGCACGGGAACTTAAAGAAAAGGCAGCCGCTATTACAGAAGAAAACTGCAGAGAAGGCCCTTGTCTCAGCTTTTTTTGTTGTTGTTCTTTCAACCATTTTAGCTTTTAAAAAGTTCTAACTATGAGATTGTCTTTATGAGATGTTTTCTTTTAGCTTATGCTCATGGCTGGAGACAAGAGAAAGTTCTCTGATAAAGAACTTTTAAGCTGTCAACACTTTAAGCAAGTGGAGGAGGCAAAGTGACTGCTGATGCTTCTGACCATTTTAATCCAGTTTGACTCCTGCTGTTCATGGAAGATATCCCTTCCAAAGCCTCTCCAAAGGCTTTTATTTTAGTCTGATGCCTAGGAAGATGCTTATGCCAGCATATTCTCAGAAGGATTGATCCATTTACTTTAATAAACGTTTAAACTCTGGTGGAATTTGAAGTGAGAAAACAAATAATAGAAATGTGGTTTCTAAGGCACTTTGCTCTCAGAGACCAATCAGAAGGCAAACTGTCTTTTGTAAATGATATGGACTTCGGATTAGAGTGGTCCTTGTTGACTACTTGCCTCCTAGCATCTCAAAGAATTCTGTATGCAGAGCATAACACAGCCAGAGCTGTGATGGACAGTAACACTAACTTTTATGTGAGCAGTAATTTAAAACTTCCTTACTTACCAAGCTTTCTCAGGCTTTTTACAACGTTTGTAATAGTTCTGTGAGTTTATCTTTTATTTGAAATGGTTTTACTTTAGTGAAAGGAAAACTGTTCCACAGTTTTTCTTAATCTGTTTTTTCAGTTTTATAATCATGTGAAAGTGGCATTATCTGCTTAGAAGCAAATTGGGTTTTCAGTTCGGCATTCTTTGTGGCACGTATGTGCTTTTATATTGTTAGGAGACCCATTTAGAAAGATTTCTTCTCACAGGCAAAGCTGTAATGAAACAAAATACTACTCTTAAAATATTAATGTACTTAAAGCTTCATCTCCCAGCTGTAATTACTATTGTTTCTGAGGGAAGAAGCTTGAAATCTGACTTGATAAACCATTGTAAATTTGTTGACATCGGTTTGGTTCCCCGATGACGTTTTCTGTGTCATTTAATAGCTGGCTATGAAATCCTGTGCTAAGACAAAGACTGTGAGGTGGGGCCTCCATTGGTGTCAGCATCTTCTCACCTCTTCTTCCCAGTAGCCTCTCTGTGGGGACAAACTTGGAGCTATCTTGACCTACAGTCTCTAAGGCTGAGTAGACTTGTGGAATTGGCTACCTCTGAGGGCATGCTTCCATGGTGTGGCCAGATCTTGAGGGAATGAGTGGTTGGTTGACTATTTCTAGTTCTGTTTGATGTCTGTCATATGACTCATAGCTGTTGAGTCAGTTCAGACTTGCCTATGTTACAGAGTAGAATTGTCCCATGTGGCTTTCTTGGCTGTAATCTTTAAGGAAACAGAACTCCAGGCCTTTCTTCCATGGAACCACTAGGTGGATTGAAACTGCCAACCTTTAGGGTTGTAGTTGAGCACAACCCATCTTCACCACCAGGGACCTTGTTATATAGCAGATCCTAAAGGTGTTTTCCTCATTCTGAAATGTCAGCAGTTTCCCTTCACAAAATATGTGTTAGGTACCTTAAGTTTTCTTGCTTCCAAACGAAGCGAAAACATACCTTGTGCAGAAGGATCTAAGTCAGTAGTAACTCACTTTGCTCAGCTAACAGTGGATGTGCAGAGAGTGATGACTAGAGAGAAAGTTAAGCTGCTGAGACCTCCCTGGATATAAGGGCAAATGTGCATCAAAGTGCTGAGAAGAGCCTGTAGATTAGGGTTGTGCATTCTAGAACAAAGAAGCCAGCAATTGATGGGAGGGGGAAGAAAAAACGTGATGGGTTTTTCTGTGTGCTAGTCACAGAGCTTCTCAGCTCTTCGTCGTATAAAAGCTTTAGAGGAGGCTCATATTCAGTTATCAGAAATTGCTTCACCTTGATTTATGATCTGGTCAGGCCCTTTTTGGTAAGCTGCACGAACTCTTCCTACCAGAAAAAGAGAAACTGCAGATAGATTCGGCACATATAAATGTGTGTTGACAGCAGATATATAACTTCAAATGGCTCAAGAGATAATAAATTGAGTGCCCTGTCAATGCCAGCTGAATAAACACATTTGTTGTAAATTATCTGACAATAGAATTATTGATTACAAATCCAAATTTTGACATTCGAAATCGTGTCTCCATTTCATTTCTCAGGACGAGAGTGACTCTGGATCCTTTCTGTGGGGGCAGTTCAGTACCGTCTCTGGCAACTCAGCTTCTTCCTGCTGAAGTTAATTCATCCTCAGTCTCATCTCTTCTGTGGATTGCATTAACTTTGCTTTGCTTGTCTGGAATATTCCCATTTTGTGCCTTTCACAGTAACTGGGTCTTACCTGTCTGTTCTCATGATGTAAGTAAGGTGTGGGAGAGCAGGCAGGAGAGACTGGGCTAGCAACGGTCGTGTATTCAAATCCTTACTGGGTTCTTCAAATGTAAATTGTTGTTCGTTGCTGTTGTGTGTATTCTGACCTTTTTCTTTTTAAACCCCTGGTGGCATAGTGGCTACGAGCTGTGTCTGCTAACCAAGAGGTCAGCAGTTCAAATCCACCATGCATTCCTTGGAAACTCTATGGGGCAGTTCTACTCTATCCTGTAGGATTGCTCTGAGTCAGAACTGACTCAGCAGTGATGGGTTTATCAGTCATAAAATGTTTTGTTTTAAACTTGCTATTCACACCTTCAGATGTAACACAGATGTCAAAGAGGGAACAGTTAACATGACATCTGCCAAAATTCTATCTTTGAACTGCCTTTTCTCTACTACGTGATACAATTTCTTACATTCATGATATTCTTAAAAGCAGCCTTGTCAATTTGTCTGCTTTTAAAACAGTTTCACCATTAATGTTCTGAAACTACTTAAAAGGACACACTTATAATGGGACAACCTTATGTGTGCTGATAACGGCTCCACAGGATCTTCCAGGTTGTGACCCGTCAGAAGTCCATCTCAGGTAGTTCTTTCTGGGCCATACTGGATAGTTTCAAACTGCCTACCTTTCAGCTAGTAATCAACTGCTTTGTGTCCCCCAGGGAGTCCTTAGACTTTACACAAACACACACACACACACACACACACACACACACACACACATACACACATGTATGTATGTATGTACGTGTGTGTGTATATATATACAGCCAGTTATGGGTGTTTTTATAGAATCTTTCTTGGCTTTATAAAAATTTCTATGTAAACCTTGTAAGCAAAACAACAATGAAGATTGATTCACCAAGAACATTATTGTAGAGAGCATTTTGGTAAATTCATCTTGGCAGCACATTAATCTCACCAGAAATAAAATTAAATGTGCACTATCTTATAAATATATTTTAAAATCTGTAGCCCTTCTATTACAGTTACATCAAACCATCAACCCAGATCACATACCTAAGCACCACTACAAAGGAGAACAGAATGATTCATGGATTTCTACCTGAAGTATTTGTTTTGGTTGTTTTCACAATTATTGAGTAGCTCATTTGAAGGACATAGAAATGGTCATTTACTCACAGTGATGCTGAGTTTTAATATTTCAGGCTGTGCTTTTGTACTGTGGTACTGTACTTATATACTCTGGGTCCTTTTCTTTTTAAAATGCTGTTCACCCATTAAAAAGACCAGACTCAATGCTCCAACAGACTGGAGGGTCCCTAGAAGACATGACCTCTGGACGTTCTGTTAGCTTAAAACTGAGCCCATTCCCAATCACCCTGAGGGTGGAGTCAAGATGGCAAACTAAACACACATCTCCCTAAATCCCTCTGGAAACCAAGGCCTGAACTAATGATTAAACGAAGCCTTATGGATACCTGGTGAACCTTAGGACACAGCATAGGGTTGTCTGTTCAGACTGCATGCCACTGAGAGAGAAACTTCTTCTCTTTCGCCAGCCCCTGCCCTTGATGAATGCTGGCTCTCACAAACTGAAGGTAACTTGCCATTTTAACTTTTTTGTTTTTCCTCTGCCTTGGCCAGCAGGTGGGGCTGGGACTTGACTCACAGCAGGACTTGGACGCCCTCCTGATGGGATCAGCCAGCAGAGTCACCACATTTTGAGAGCCCAGCCTTGGGATCTGTATACCTTGGTGCCATTGGCCTCTCTCCCTGAATCTCCACCATTGATTAGCCTATTCTGAGGTGGGTGGGGGAGCTCGTGCGGAACACCATCTTGATTGTCTGAGGGGCAGAGTTGCTCATACGGAAGCCTCAGCTGGACCTAATTCCCAGGCTGGGAGGCAGTGCCTGCCCAGGGAGCGAATTTCCCAAGAAAAGCACTCTTTTGCACAATGTGGCCACCAGATGATGGCAGGGAAGTAGCCTTTCCATGTTTTGAACTATTTTACAGCATCTGGAGTTGGATAGAAAGGTGCTTACTTTACCAGCTGGAAACAGGGTCTTGCACACCTGAAAGCCTGACTGATTTCAGAAGCTATCAGATACTTTTTCCCTTTCAATTTAAAATGGCCCAGAGAAATAACTGCAGTGCATCCTGACGGCATCTCTTCCAGCCTTTACTGACTTACATTATACGGTCAACTGATAGCTGCCCAGTGACTCTAGAAGTACAGCTGTGTCTTTGCCAATCAGGAGGTAGGGCCTGCTATTCCAGAGATACCACTCAGCCTAGTCATGGGAGTACATAAAGGTGTCTGGTGATCAACTTCCTTCCCAGACTGACCTTTAGTTCCCATTAAGGTAGCACCAGAGAAACGAAACAACCTCCAGATGCCCAGAAAGCAACAAACTGTGGACAAAAACATTAAAAAGAATTCACCTATGGTGTCTGAAGGCCCCCAACAGAAAGAATCAAAGAACTTCCCAGACGAAGAAGCCTTTTGGAAACTATCAGAGGTTGAGTACAAAAGGTTTATATACAGAACGCTCCTAGACCCTATACAAAATGTAGCAGAGCAAAATGAAAAATTAAGCAAGCTATTTGATCTGATGGAACACTAGTACTCAGAAATCCAACAGATCAAGAACAAAATCAAAGAGATAGAAATTTCAATTCAAAGCTAAGAAAACGGAATTGAACAAATGGAAAAGAAACTTTCTGACTTGGAAGACAGAGCTACTGACTCCAGCATCTATGAGGAGAAATCAGAAAAAAGAAACAAAAGAAATGAAGAAGCATTAAGAAGCATGTGGGACTCTATTAAGAGGAACAATCTACGATTAATTGGAATTCTTGAACAAGGCGGGATACCTAAGTACACAGAGAGTATTATTGCTGAGCTGCTGACAGAAAAACTTCCCAGAAATTATGGAAGAAGAAAATATAGACACCCAAGATGCATATCACATGCCACTCAGTATAGATCTTAAAGGAAGGGCTCCAAGACATATTATAATCAGCTTAACAAAATGAAACACAAACAGAAACTCTTAAAGGCAGCAAGACTAAAAGGAAAGCTAACATTCAGAGGAAAACCCTGTAGGCTTTGTCTGATTTCTCAGCAGAAAAGATGCTGGCATGGAGACAATGGGATCACACATTCAAATCTTGGAAGGAGAAGAACATCCAACCAAGAATTATTTATCCTGCAGAACTATCTTTCAAATGTGAAAATGAAATGAAGACATTCACAGATAAACAGAAACTCAAAGACTTTGTAAAAACAAAACCAAAGCTACAACAAATACTGAAAGAAGCTCTTCGCTTAGAAGAACAAAATCATTAACTTTATATTTTAGGAGGAAATCCAAGACACATCATCCAGAAACCTACTCAGGGAAGGCTCCAAACTCAATCAAAGATATAGTATTAGAAGAATGTAGTGATCATATCATGAAAACTGTGATGTGATCACATTAAAAAGAGGGATGTACTACAGTCATTATAGTCTTTCCAGATGGAGAGGAAGTTAATAAGACTTGCAGTGGCTAAAATTGGGTTTAAATATAGATTATTAAGGGGGATCATTGGCTAAACTATGAAAGAAAATGAAGAAAGGAAACAACCCAAATAAGAAATGAGAGGGGAAATGTCACAACATACCCAACAGAAATCAAAAGTATCATAACATACACCATTTGACCCAGTAATTCCACTACTTGGAATATATCCTACAGATTCAAGGCCTTTCACACCAACAGACACATGCACCAGAATGTTTATCGAAGCACAGTCCACAATAGTAAAAAGATGGAATCAACCCAGATGCCCAACAATAGAAGAATGGATAGGTAAACTGTGGTACATATACTCAATGGAGCACTACGCAATGATAAAGAATAACGGTGATTCCAGGAAACATCTCCTAACCTGGTTTCAACTGGAAGACATTATGTTGAGTGAAAGTAGTCAGCGACAAAAGGACAAATACTGTATGAGACCTCTATGATAAGATCTCAGAAGCAGACTTGTGTATAGAAGAAAAGACTCTTTGACAGCTGCAAGGGAGGGGAGGGAGGGAGGGTGGGGGGGTTTAGTTTAGATAGTTACTAGAAATCTAGTTGGGAGAAAACAGTGACAGCACACATTAGGAACAAGAACAACATTAAGTGGACTTCAGCATAACTTGAGTACTCCTTCCATCTTAACTCAATACCGCAAGGATAGAGTAGCTGGGGCGGGGGTTGGGGGATCATGCTTTTAGACGAATTCCAGGCCATTTGGCACAACTAGCGTTTTGCTAAGAGAGCTCTCTGCACCCCACATTGGTGAGTGGCATCTGGGGTCTTAAAAGCTGCCAAGCTGCCATCCGAGGACACAGCAAATGGTCCCAACTCAGCAGGAACGGATGCTCACCGAGGACCAAAATGACATGCGGTAAAGACAACCGAGAAGACGGAGAGACCCACAAGAGTGGGTGCCTACATCGACTTGGGACCGGAAGAACCGGATGGTGCCCGGCCACCACCAGTGATAGCCACGATGGAGCTCACAGAGAGGAGTCTCACTGGCAACACAAGAATAAAGAGGTGCATCATGAGATATCCACTAAAAGACCTCAATTGATGGTCCAGCGGTTTTGGGGTTTCTCTGTGAGCATGGCTCCCTTCCCTGATGCTGCCCTTTCCCATAAATTATAACAAAGGTCCACTCTTTGGACAGGAATGGATTGGACTTGGCAATGCAGAGTGACCATATATTGGAAGCACTTTATGGTTCTGTACATCTATAGGATATCATCTTGCTGACCTCTGGCTGGAGGAAGCGGAGTGGACAGACAGGAGGGGAAAGGAGACTGTTGGGAGGATGAGACATGTATGGAGTAGAGAGGAATAGTGTGCTGTCACTGGACAGGGAGAGCAGTGGATCCTGCATATGGGGGGGCATGTAAATTTATATGTGAATGTACATTTTCACTGTTATGTTAAATAAAAAAAAAAGTATCATAACAGAATACTGTGAAAGACTGTGCTCTAGTGAGGAAATGAACAAATTCCTAGATTCATATCACCTACCAAAATTAGGACAAGGTTAAGCAGAACAACTTAATAAATGCATTACAAAGGAAAAGATTGAAAAAGTCATAAAAAAAACTACCAAAGAAAAAAAGCCCTGGCCCAGATGGCTTCACCACAGAATTCTACCAAACTTTTAAAGGGGAGTCATCGCCAATACTGCTGAGACTATTTAAAAACATAGAAAGGGGTGGAATGCTCCCAGATTCATTCTGTGAAGCCAGCATAACCCTGATACCAAAGCCAGGGAAAGAACCAATGAAAAAGGAGAACTACAGACTGATATCACTGATGAATCTAGATGCAAAAATCTTCAGCAAAATTCTTGCCAATAGAATACAACAACATATAAAAAAAATAATCCACCATCACCAAGTTGAATTCATACCAGGGATGCAAGGCTGGTTCATCATCAGAAAAACAATTAATGTGATGAAGCACATAAATACCACAAAAGCCAAGAATCACCTGATCTTGTCCATTGATGCAGAAAAGGCATTTGATAAAGTCCAACACCCATTCATGCTAAAAACTCTCAGCAAAATAGGAATAGATAGCCAATTCTTCAATACAGTAAGGGCCATTTATACAAAGCCAACTTCCTACATCATCCTGGGGAGAGACTGAAACAGTTTCCCTTGAGAATAAGAACTAGACAAGGATGCCCACTGTCATCTCTCCTATTCAACATTGTACTAGAAGTTCTAGCCACAACAATATGACAAGACAAAGGAATAAAGGCATCTGCATCAGCAAAGAAGAACTAAAGATCTCCCCATTTGCAGACAATATGATATGCAGAGAATCCCAAAGAATCTGTAAGTAAACTGCTCAAACTGATAGAAGAGTTCAGCAAAGTCTCAGGATACAAGATAAACATAAGTAAATCAGTAGGATTCCTTTATACCAACAGTGAGACTGCTAATGAAGAAATCATCAAATCAATACCGTTTACTATAGCCCTTAAGAAGGTAAAGTACCTAGGAATTAATCTAAGCAGAGAAATAACAGACCTTTACAAAGAGAGCTACAAACTCTTACTACAAGAAACTAAGAGAGACTTAGATAAATGGAGAAACCCACCCTGCTCATGGATAGGAAGACTTAACATTGTGAAAATGTCTATTTTACACACAGCAATCTACTTATATAATGCAATCCCAATACAAGTTCCAGTGACATTTTTTAATGAGATGGAGGAACAAATTGCCAACTTTGTCTGGAAAGGAAAGAAGCCCCAGATAAGTAAAGCATTACTAAAGAAGAACACCCTGGGAGGCCTCTCATTACCCAACCTTAAAACTTATTACACTGCCACAGTAGTCAAAACCGCCTGGTACTGGTACAAAAACAGATAGATAGATGAGTGGAACAAAATAGAGACCCCAGAGATGACATCATCTGCCTATGAACAGTTGATATTCGACAAAGGCCCTAAGACATTAAACTGGGGTAAAAACAATCTCTTCAACAAATGCTGGCAAAATTGGATGTCCATCTGCACTAAATTAAAACAATACCCGTATCTTTCACCTTATACCCAAGCCAACTCAAACTGAATAAAAGACCTAAATATCAAATCTAAAACAATAAAGCTCATCCAAGAAAAAACAGGAACAACAATGGAAGTTTTAATACACAGTGTAGACAGACTTCAAAATCTGTCAAACAAACCACAAACAACAGAAGAGAAAATAGATTATTGGGAACTACTAAGAATGAATCACTTTTGCTCACCCAAAGACTTTATTAATAGAATTAAAAGGCCACCTACAGAATGGGAAAAAAATATTTGGCAACTCTATGTCAGACCAACCCTTGATCTCCATGATCTATAAGGTACTACAAAAATATCGACAAGAAAAAGATACATCATCCAATTAAGCAATGGGCAAAGGAGATGGACGGACACTTCTCTACAGAGGAGATCCAGGCAGCCAACAAACACATGTGGACATGCTCATGATCATTAGCTGTTAAAGAAATTCAAATCAGAATAACAGTGAGATACCATCTCACCCGAACAAGGTTGGCCATGATCCCAAAAACCCAAAACAACAATATAACTGGACTTCAACACAAGTTGAGTACTCCTCCCATCTTAACCCAATATTGCAAGGGCAGAGTAGCTGGGGTGGGGGCCCAGGGACCATGCTCTCAGGGGAAATCAAGGCCAACTGGCACAACTAGTGTTTTGCTAATGAGGTCTCTCCACACCCCACACTGGTAAGTGGCGTCTGGGGTCTTAAAAGCTGCCAAGTTGCCATCTGAGGGTATAGCACATGGTCCCAACTAAGCAGGAACAGATGATCACCAAGGTCCATAATGGCATAGGGGAAAGAATCCACAAGACAGAGAGACCCACGAGAGTGGATGTCTACACTGACTTGTGACTGGAAGAACCAGATGGTGCCCAGCTACCACCAGTAATAGCCATGATGGAGCTCACAAAGTCAGTCTCACTGGCAACACAAGTATAAATAGGGGTACACCCTGAGATCTCCTCTAAAAGACCGCAATTGATGGTCCAGGGGCCTTGAAGTTCTTCTGGGAGCGGGCCCCCTGGCCCTGATGCTACCCCTGTCCGTAAATCATACTGAAGGTCAGCTTTTCAGACAGCAATGGATTGGACTTTGTGATACCGAGTGACCATATTGTGTGGACACTTTATGGTTCTAGGCATCTATAGGAGGTCGTCCTGTTAACCTCACACTAGAAGAAGGGGATTGGGTGGAGAGGAGAAGATAGGAGACTGTTGGGAAGATAAGACATATATGGAACAGAGATAAAGAGTATGCTCTCACCATGCAAAGAGAACAGTGGAAGCTGCATGTAGGTCAGCATGCAAATTTATATGGAAATGTACATTTTCAATCAATCATAATAAAGAAAAAAGAAAGATACAGGGTCAAGCCTTATATAGCAATTTGTTGTTGTTGGGTACCACTGAGTCAGTTCAGACTCATAGTGACACTATGCCCAACAGAATGAAACACTGCTGGCTCTTGTACTGTACTGACAATCATTTTTATGCTTAACACCGTTGTTGCAGTCTCTGATATTGATCTATCTTATTGAAGGTCTTCCTCTTTTGCAATGACTCTCCACTCTACCAAGCATGATGTCCTATCTCCAGGGAGTCATCCCTCCTGACAACATATAGTAATTCAGTGACCTGTTTTTTTTTTTTTTTGTTGTTGTTGTTATTTCTTTGGTCTCTAATTGCTTTTTAACCATAGCTCAAAGTCAAAGTAGCAATAAATGTAAATAATTGCCCTTTCATCTTCACCATGGAGGTTGAAGTTGTACATTCAGTTTATTTGTGAAGGTTTTGTCCCAGCCATTGTAATTCCTTAGAAAAACAGGACACCTAGGAGTCATTTGTAACACTTGACTTGTTCTGTCTCCAAGGTTATTTACACTTTATTTTTACTAATCAAAGAGAATTCACAAAATGGAAGCACACCATTTTAATACGTTTTGTATGGCAGGTGATAATTGGGATTTTTTTTCTTGTACACTTGCTATAGAATTGGTGAGTGTGATGCTATAGTTAATCAGTTTTAAATGAAGCCTAATGTTTTGTTGGCACACAAAGGTGTTAGGTGGCAGACAGTGACCTGTGTTACAGCTGTACCAGGACAAGCTTTATCGGTGGCCCAGCAGCTACAGCTACCAATGATGAAGACTCAATCCTGTAAGAGATGAAAATGTGGATACAAGTAGAAGACTTGGCAAGAATGGGAGCCAAAATTCCATTTTGATCAATTATGAGTATTTTCTCATTCTTCATCTGAGAACCATCACTTTGTTTATTCTCCTCCCTATTCATTTTTTCTCTGACAAATTCAAATAGGTTTGAAAATTCTAACAAACAGTATATTCATTTAATACCATTCTCTGTTGTTATTTAAGATACAAGTTCAAATCTTAGCATTGCTGTTGATTGAGTCGGTAATTTGGGCAGAGTGGTTGACTTGTCTGAGTTTCTGTGCTCTTAAATAAAGAAGAGAAAATCTTTTCTCTTAAGATGGATTTGAGAACTGAATGTGGTACCTGGCACAGGGCCCAAAGACAGTTGATTAACTTTTAATCTAATACACTATAAAATTCAGTTTCCTTGCAGTTTATTAATCAAGTAAATAAATAATCGTCATGAGCATTTCTGCATTCATGGATGTGGAACTGGATTTGTTTTTCCCTTTGCAGGTTGTTATCATCCCTCTATTTAATCGTAATTTCATAGGTAAGGATGCAGGCTGTGTACATAGTTGGCTGAAGATGGATTAGTCATAAGGCTCATGAAGAGTCATGAATCTACCCAGAGTGCAGACAGAAGCCTGAATGATGAAACCCACTGGAGAAAGAACTTGTCACACAAAAAATATATAGGATATTCAGAAAGCTGCCCAACATGCTACCTCCTACTAAATCTTCAAGTTTTCCTAAAGAGGAGTGTTGTCTCCTTATCCTAGTGTATGTCATAAATAGAGCTAATATTTTATACTACTATGTGCACGTTTATCTTCATAACTCATAAGAAACAGAATTGACTCATATTTGAAGGTCTCCATTCAGTTTTGGTGGCATAGTAGGTTAAGTGCTATGTCTGCTAACTGAAATGGTGGCAGTTCAAATTCTTGGAAACTCTGTGGTCAGTTCCACTCTGATCTCTAGGATTGCTATGAGTTGGACCCGACTGGATGGCAGTGGGTTTGGTTTTGGTTTTTATTCAATTTTACTACTTTAGACTTTTGATGACTTTTAAGTAAAAAGGGGGTGGGGGAAGAAGGATTAGAGTTGGCAGCAAGGTGGATTTTAGGGACAGTAGGAAAATGAAGGTGAAGGTAGCCTCTTTTATTTTCATCTGTCTAGTCTGTGAAATTGTATACATCGCCAAGTGACTAAGGAATATATTGAAAATGAAGACTTTTCCATCAGTGGTGCTTATACTTGGTAATATCTGGAATGTTGGATACGCTGAGTATTTGATTTTTATTCTGCATTAACTTGTCATGATAGGTATATTCTCAGGGATTATTTTAGTCAGTCACTTTGCCTTGTGAAATAAACTGTTCCCAATAGGGCTTTCCATTCAGATTTGATTCCCCCCGTCCTGAACACATCCTTCCCCTGAGATATGTGTGTAGTATTTGTGGTCACAGAAGAAAAATTTATCAGTATATTCAATAGAATGATTCACATATCATTATTTTGGTATTTTAAACTTGTGCTATTGAGTATAATTTCTCATCTTACTGGCTTAATTTGAAGTTCAGCTCTTTGAATGATTTTGTTATTTCCTTTGAAGTCTTGGGGCAAATGTGGTTGGTTATGCATTTATTTAGGGTCTAAGCACTCAGTATTCTGGAAGAGTAGGATTCTCTGGCTGCAGGATAAGTCACTCTGCCTGTGGCCAGATTAACTTGGCAGATTTGCTTGAGGAGAGGTCCTTCTTCTGTTGCATTCATTGTTTCATACTTGTAAAGCTGCACATTTGAGGAGAGTAAAAGTGCCATCCCCACCATCTTTAAGCTGGGGGCCACACAACATCTAAGTGTGATTGGCAGAAATTTTATTTTGAAACAAAATGGTCTGAAAGAAGATCTTCTGAAAATTTTTGATGATAGCATGTGTGCACACATGTGTCTGTAAGAAAATTCAAGGGAAGATGTTTCTCTGTGTTGGCAATAATAACATTTAATAAATGTTTGTTGGCTTGAATAAAATAAGCCTTGTTCCCTTGAATAAAGTAAGCCCGTATAGTCTTTAACTAAATTGGCTATGTTTAACACAATTTCCATACCCAGTATTATTTCACAATTGATATATAATTGGATCAAATCTTCTCTAAAATGAAAAGACAACATAGATGGATATTTTAAGGCTTCACATTTATGAGAAGCAAGTAAGATTTCTGAAAAACCAGCCCTTCATTTTTTATGACAATTTTTAAAATTTATCAACCAATAAATAGTATTACATGATTATTATAAGGAGTCCTGGTGGTGTAATAGTTAGTAGTGTGATAGTTAAATGCTCAGCTGCTGACTGAAAAGGTAGCAGTTTGAACCCGTCCAGGTGCTCCATACAAGAAACACATGATGATCCGCTTCCGTAAGCAATACATCCAAGGAAACCCTATAAAGTATTTCTTCTCTGTCACATGAAGTCACTGTGTCAAATCTACTTGGCAGCATCTAACAGTATGGTTGGCCATCTGTATCTGTAGGTTCACCATGTGCAGATTCAGCCAAGCTCTGGTGAAAATGTTGAGAGGAGAAAAAAAGTTCCAAAAAATAAAACTTGAGTTTGCTGAGAGCTGAGCCTTTCACTGAAACGCTGTGAGTAAAGTAGCCTCCTGCCATCTCATAGGTCCTCAGTCTTTCATCAGCACTCGTTTGAGTATCATTCACCTCACATCTCTTTCATTCACTGCTTGTCTTGTATGTATGCTTTGTTTTTGTGAAAAAATGACTCTTACAGAGTGCTGAAGTGGTGAGCACACTGAAGTGGTCAAAGGCTGAGAGAGAGCATTAAGAGCTGTCACTCATTATTCCTTAAGCAATACAGTATAACAGCTATGTGTGAAGCATTTACATCATATTAGGTATCGTAAATAATCTAGAGATGATTGTAAGTACACGGGAGGGTGTGCATAGGTTATATGCAAATCCCACACCATTTAGTAGAGGGGACTTGAGCATCAGTGGATTTTGGTATCCATCAGCACCCTGGAATCAATCCCCAGCAGATACCAAGAGCCAGCCGTATGAATCATGCTGTGTGTGTTGAAGAGTTATGTAAGAATAAGGACTTGGAGAATGGACAGTCTAACAGCGGTATTGTTAGATTCCCATGAAGGATTAAATTTTACAATAGGGATAATGACAATTGAAATTAAGGGAAGATTTTTTGCTTTCAAAGGAGTCCTGGTGGTACAGTGGTTAAGTGCTTGGCTGCTAATGTAAAACTTGACAGTGTGAACCTAATAGCTACTGCATGAGAGAAAGATGTGGCAGTTTGTTTCCATAAAGATTACAGCCTTGGAAACTATCTTGTAGAGTCATTATGAATTGGAATCAAATCCATGACACCTATTTTTTTGTTTGTTTTATTGTCGTCAGGGTGGTTTCATAAAAAGGCCCCAGTTAAATTAGCTACTGAGGGATAGAGAGGTTTCTACATAGGTATATACGTAGGTATAGAACAAACTGATGTTCCATAAGAAGAGGACACCAAGACAAAGATACAGATAAAGAAATCCACATCAAATAGAGATTCAATCATGTTATTCTCATGCTTAGAGTACAAGTTCGTGCTGGAGATTCAAGAGTGATCTAATTGAATAGGTAAAATAGGAATGTAGGGAGAAGAGATTGAAAGATGGACAAAGCTATTAACCTCTCTCTGTCTTTCTGTGACTTTTCAAGTAGTCTTAAGAAAGAAAACATTGTTTCCATAATTAAAATTCATGCCTCTAAAGGAAGCAGACACATGTCAGAAGCCATCTAGCCGTATGGAAAATTCAGGAATCTCTCCTAAAAGGCCTATTGCACTTGAAAGTGCCTTCCTAAAAGGATGGGTGCCATTGCTGGGAGTTACATTTTTTGCATCTGGCTATTATAATGAGATGTGGAAAGATAGTAACTAGTAGATCAACTACATAATGTAAGGAAGAAGGCCTAACCTTTCCATTTCATCTTCCATTTTTGCATTTCAGAGCTTAAATTCACCATAGGCTTTATGTCTGTATTGTTTTATTTTTACATTAAAAGTATTAGTTTGAACAGATGAATAAAATGACATTTTTAGTCTTTAATGTTTAAATGAGCTGGCATCTTGTGGTTAGGAGGGTCTGTAACATCTTTTAGCCTTTTAAAATATGGCTGATCTTCTGTACTGTATACTTTGAGACAATAATGGACTGGTTCAGGCTGTTATTTAATACCAAGAACAACTGTCTGTTCATAGCTTCTTATTCTCCTGTCTGATTCTAGGCCACGTGTGTCACCTTTAGGACATCTTTTCACTCTTTTAGTTTAGCAGATTCAGTTCATAGTCTGATTGAATCATAAGTCTCACTGACCCTTTGCTGGTTTTAACATGAGTTCTAGAGTCTTAAACAATGCTTTCCTCTAATTTGTTTGTGGTATTCCCATTCTTCATTTCTATTTCTCCACTTAATTCTCTGAATTACAGTGGCTGAGTCAAGTAAAAGCAGTTTGTTGAAAATAGACTTTCAGGAGGTAGTTAAGTAGAGACAATTGAAATACCTCATACAAAAATGTGTAAATTTGAGATTCTAGTTGGGATGTTTATACCTGCTGTTTGCCAGGTTTTTAATTTTATGTGATAAGATGATAATGTGTGCCTCCATCAAAACCAAAACTTGTTTAAATGTCAGTATATGTGACTCATGATTTTGATGAATGATGAATCATGATGTCCTACTGGATATCTAATTGCTAAGGAGATTCTAAAATGGATTTGATAAAAGTGGGGGTATGCCATTCTGTCTTGGGAAGAATGCTTTTTTGTTTTGATTTTCCTCTTTGAATTGGTTTGTATTTTCTGAATTTCTGTATGGGAAGTTGTGGAAAAGTGAAATTTGTAAGAACTTTCTTTTGTCAAAAAATGATGGGAAATTTGATAAATCAAAGGACGAATTAAAAGGAGAAAAAAGCAAATCCAGAAGAGATAGTAAGCCCAGGATTTGCCTCTATTTGTTAACTCCTGGGAATCAGGTATTCACCAGTCAGTCACATGTAGGGAATAGAAGTGAAGCCTTGGATTCTAGGAAAGTGATAAGATCAGAGGTTCCTCTCATGAAGTGTATATCCCTGAAGTGTAGACTCCTTTCACAAGCAAATCATGAAAAATGAAGATTTATCATTTATTAAGGAATAACAGTGAGGATGTTTGCTTAGCTCAGCCTTGACTATTAGTGAAAAAAAAAGAGAGAGAGAGAATTTCTTCCCTGGGCATTTCCTAACCACTATTTCTTACTCACTCAAATGTAGGGCCAGAACTCAACTTCTATATATTCAAGCATAAAATTTAGTTTAAATTAATTCTGAGTTTGGAATTTCCCCAGGTTCTTCACATAAGCAAACAGAAACCCTGACTTTAAATATGCTGTAAACATGGACAGCAAAGAAAATTTACAGAAAAAGATTCCAAGGAATGTGGGACTCACAATCAAAAATCAACAAGCAGAAGAAAATTAGGGGTCAGAAGTCAGAGTTAGCAGAAAAACAAATGCAGCTTCTTTATTTTTTTTTAAGTATCAATAGTAAAACTAGAAAACATGGATTTAATGTGTGTGGGTGGGTGAGTGGGTGTAAGAACATATAAATCCAAACAAAAACCAAACCCACTGCCGCTGAGTTGATCTCAACTCACAGAGACCCTATAGGACAGAGTAAAACTGCCCCACGGAGTTTCCAAGGAGCACCTGGCAGATTCGAACTGCTGACCTTTTGGTTAGCAGCGGTAGCACTTTACCACTGTGCCATCAGAGTTTCTAAGACCATATAGAAAATGTAATAAACAAGGTGAGTAGAAGTAGAAAAAAATTGATAAGTAGAACTTCCAAAAATAAAAAATTTATCCTTTGAGTTATCAAATTTCCCATCATTTTTTGACAAAAGGAAGTTCTTACAAATTTCACTTTTCCATAACCTCCAATACAGAAATTCGGAAAATATAACTTCCAAAAATAAAAATTAATAAAAATATTAATTTTAAATATAAGTGGATGTGTTTAAAAAAAAACCTTAGTGGTGTTATTAGAGTCTATCAAGTTTTCTCCCACTCATAGTGACCTTATGTACAACAGAACAAGACTGCTCTGTCCTGTACCAACCTCACAATCATTGTTGTGCTTGTCCATTTGGTTGAGGGTATTCCTCTTTTTCATTGACCCTCTACTCAGTTTTCATCTCTTGACCTCTGCTAAAAGCGTCATAAATTCTTCCTGTTACCATCAGTTCCCAACTCAGATTCCTTGGCCTCGCTGTGACTTCCCTCAGCGTACATCTCCTAGGAAATTGTTCACCTTATGTTGATGTTCAACTTAAGATGTTCTTTAAACATCTGCTAGCAGAACACCAGGTTTTTGGTCATGCTTTCCTTTAAATGGATAGTGGGTGGTACAAAGGATTACTATATGCTCAGCTGCTAACTGAAAGGTTGGTGGTTCTAGTCTACTGCGAGGTGCCTGAGAAGAAAAACTGGCAATCTATTTCCAAAAGATCAGTCACTGAAAACACTAGAGAACCCAGTGGTCCTCTGACACACATTTAGTTGCCATGAGTTGAAGTCTTCTCGATAGCAACTGGTTTACTCCTTGGAATACACATTCTTCTGGCAGCCACCATTGTAGCATGTTCTGACAGTATTGCTGTCCAGAACAGATGTCTGTATTTACATTAGAGGGTATCCTGATAGTTTATCTGCGATAAACAGGAGTGATTTCTCTTAGCACATTGTTCCTTTTTTTGTTCTTGCATGTTCTCTCCCCACTGGGACCTGGGCTATTCAACATCTCATTGTATTTCTGACACTTTATTGAATGAGCAAAGTATGACCTCAGGTAGTTTGTTGAAAGAATAAATGCATTCCTGAACAAATCTATTGAAATAAACTATTTTTACAGTGTTGTTTATTAGGTGCTGTTCAGTGAGTTCTGACCAACAGCAGCCCCGTGAAACACTGGAGTCTTGTGGGAACGTTACCTGGTCTTGCGCCATCCTCATAATCACTGTCATGCCTGAACCCACTGTTGTGGCTGCTGTGTCAGTGCCTCTTGCTGACTGTCTCCCTCTTTTGCACTGACCCTGTACTTTACCGACCATGATGTCCTTCTCCGGGACTGGCCCCTCCTGATAACGTGTCCAAAGTTCGTGGGAAGAGTTGTCTACATCCTTGCTTCTAAGGGACAGTCTGGCTGAACTTCTTCTATGACAGATTTGTTTATTCTTGTGAAAGTCCATGGTATAGTCAATATTCTTTGTCAATACCACGATTAAGAGGCGTGACTTCTTCTTTGGTCTTCCTTATTTATTGTCCAGCTTTCACATGTATATGATGTGATTGAAAACACCATGACTTGGGTCAGAGACACCTTAGTCTTGAATATGACATCTTTGCTGTATAACACTTTAAAGTCTCTTGCAGCAGATTTGCCCAGTGTAAACGTTTAATTTCTTGACTACTCCTTCCGTGTGTACTGACTGTGGATGCAAGTAAAATGAAGTCCTTGACAATTTCTGAATTAGTGTCTAATTACATGTTACTTGAATTGTCTTGCACAATCACCTACACTTAACTTGAAATTTTGTACTAGCTTCTGACTTGCCTTGGCTCACTTTGGATCTTTGCGTGCGCTGATAAACACCACAGGATTGTTATAGATGGCTTCACTATATGTATCATCTATTCATCTGTTTATCCTGGAATACTTGAATTAAAATCTCTAATGACAATTAATATGAAATTCTGGTATTAGATTATATATGCTTTTTCACTTACTGGTTTGCAAGCTATGTGTTTTATGGAATGCTGTCATCATATTTGCTTTTGCAGTTTAAATGGATTACTCCAGATTTAGAAGAAAGGGGAATTAAAAGATTTACAGTATAGTACACTAAAAGTGTGTTTCCTTAGTAACTAAAACCAAAGTTATGCAAAGCCACCAGGAACTGGAGCTAGTTTTGAAATTTTATCCCCTAAGCAACTTGGACTTCCAAGTCATAAAATGGAAATAGGCCAAAGAGAATAGCAATTATAAGGGAAGCAGATTAGATTAGTGCTGATCTGTATCACCATGCATGGCTGGCCATGATTCAGAGAGTAAAGAAAGGTAACTTTTGAGGTTTTTAAAAGGTTGCTTTGCAAAATTATGTAACTAAGATATGACACCTGTAGTCGGACTGTATTTCTGAAAGAAAACATTAATGGTAAAATCAAAACTCTGAAAACAGAATTGTGGTTAGGAGAGTTAGCAAACAAGTGATAGCAAGTACCTTCCTAGAATACTGAATTAGTATTTGATGCTCAGTAAAAAGGTTTGTTTTTCTTGAGGATCTTGGATAACTAAGCCAGGGATGGCAAACTTCAGTCAGAATCAAGTTCCCTTCTCAGGTGGATGCCACCTTGCTTTTGGGACAGTACTGGTTTCTGGTTTCAGAGGAGGAATGGGTAGCCACTCTAAAATAGACCTTCTCCCAGCCACTATAGAATAATGCAGAGAAAGAGCTGTGAAGAACTATTTACAGCTAACCAAATGAAGAGAAGAGCAGTCAGTTATTTGATTGTTTCACTGAGTCACTTTAAGCTCAGATGAACAGTAACTAAAATTTACCTCAAGAGGTAACTATGCTTTTCACTGATTTTCCATTTCTTCTATATTTCTGTCCTTACTCTCTTAGTTTCCACTTCAGGGGCATACCACATCAGGAGTATTATGACTCTGATGTGTTTTCTCTTTAGCATTTCATTTAACCACTACCTTCTTTTCTACCATCGTATCAAAGAAGTCTTTTTAAACATAATTATTCTGTTATGCTTGATAAAATTTATTTATTACAATGTTTTGCATTAATTAGTGATCATAGATTTAGGAAGAAAATTGTTTTTAACTGAAGTAAAACTAGATACTTTTTATAGCTAAACATTTTTCACTTCCTGCCTCCACCTTCATAATTTTCTCTAGAAAGATAGCAATTACTGCCTTCCTCCTTCCCGCTTTTGCCCTCCACTTGCTCTAGTAGATGGAGTCTGGCTTTATGTAAGTGGGAGTTTTTTGGCATGTGGATTAGTCCCTGGTTGATTCCCTAATTCAGCTACTGTGCAAAGCCCAGGAGAAGACAGAGGGCTGACTTGGCTTTATGATCTGTTTACTTTGTAGTTCATGAAAAGTAAAAGCAATTTACTGGGTCCCTGGCTTGTGAACCTAGAAATGTAACTTGCACTGCTATTGAAAATCATTTTGACTGAAGATACAACCCTATCTGGTAGATTGAGTCTTGTTGCATAACTGCCTTTAATCCTGCCTCATTAATAAAAGAGAGGTAGGATTTACAATACTTGGGAAAATCACATCAGGTGACAAAATGTTGGACAATTAACACAATACTGGGAGTCATGGTCTAGCCAAATTGGCACATATTTTGGGGGGACACAGTTCAATCCATAACAGGTACTTCATATGACCAAGTAGAGTATTCTTGGCTATAACTGTTATAGGAACAGATCACCAGGTTTTACTCCCAAGGATCCTCTGGGTGAGTTGAAAGTGCCAACCTCTGGGTGGGTTCGAACTGCCAGCCCTTTTGTTATCTACTGACAGCTTAGCAGTTGTGCCATGAAGGCTCCTTACTCATCTTTCTAGACCTTACTTTTCTCATCTAGACAGTAAGGGCATAGATTGAGTCAGGCCAATACATTCTCTTTTAACCTTTTCATTTATTCATTCATTTGTTTATTCACTTTCATCTGCTTGTATGTATCATTCAGCAAACCCATATTAAAAGCCTATCATTTTCTAGACTTCATGCTTAGTATTTTTAATTGCTTATGGTAATTTAGGGGAGATCATTGGAATATTTTAAAGCCCAGTTAAATCACCTCAGGGGTAACAGATAACTTTATTCTTTCAAATATTCCCAGTGTTTTGTATACAATAACTGATGCATAATTTTGTTCTGGGCTTTCAACTGTGTAGGCGGTCTCTCCTTAGTGCTTTGAGATGCTCAGAGTAAGGCTTTGCAGACCTGAGTTCTGCAAGTGTGTGAAGATTAGCAGACCATGCATGCGCTCAATGGTGTCCTCAGGACTGTCTGCTCAGTGTCTGTTTCATTTTGACCAATTTTGTCATGGAACTGTCCCGGGTCGCTTTTCTTTTAACTTTCTAACTCGTTACCCTATAACTAAGAGTTTTCATCTGCTACAAAGGTCATCATTCACCCACCCTGTGCATTAACTATGAGCAGGTTATTTTGATTGCAGGGAAGTCAGCTGTCTAGTCATCAGGGTTTGTGTAATTAAAGAAAAAGTGCCTAATTAGTTAAAGAATAAGTTTAGCCCCAGATCAGCTTTTGTCTCAGAGGACAATGTGAAAAGAATAATTAGGAAGTTGGCTTTTATTTCTCTACTCAAACTCCCAAATCAGTTTTTTCAACAGAGAAGTAAAAAACATCTGATCTTGAACAACCCAGACTCTTGGAAAGATTAACTAAGAAAAAAACATTAATCTGATTACTTTACCTTTTGAGTATTAAAGGATTCAAATTCCCAAGTTTCTCTAAGTTTTAATGATTCCAATAGCATTTCTGTCAGAGAATCTCAAAGAATTTCACAGATGCGTGCAGTCTCACACACACTTCAAAGCGAGCTCTTTTATCCCTTTCTTTTTTGGTGGCAAAATCAAGACAGAGAAAGGTTAACAGATATTTTCAAACAGTAAAGCCCGTTTAGTGATAAATGGTGAATACAAATGACCTTTTCTTCAGTTTGTTGCTCAAGTAGTTAGTCAACGTTTTACCAAACTGCTGTATCCAATTCCCCTGAGAATGTATGTCTGAAACTTAAGGGACAGATTTTAATGCAGAATGTAGAAGACTTATGGTTCAGAAAATAAATAGCAGCATAGGTAATGTGCTCTGAATTATAATTTTGTGTATTATGTTGCAGACTGAATTGAATCAGTGGAGAAAATTTTGTTGTTCCTTCCCCAAATAGATTTAGTGCAAAGTGCGTTATCATTTTGTATTGTTCTCATTTTACAAATAGAAAAGATTACTTTATGTTAGCTAGTGGGATGCATTTTCAAGTAGTGCAAAGGGTTTTCATTTATTTTTTTCATACCTAGATGAACTTCCTGTCATAAAACCACTGTTCTTTTTCCTTCACTAAGATAATACCATTTTTTTAATATAATGCAGTTTTGTTGTTGAGAATATACACAGCAAAGCACACAGATTCAACAGTTTCTACCTGTACCATTTAATGACATTGATTACATATTTTGAGCTGTGTAACCGTTCTCGTCCTTTTCTGAGTTGTTCCTCCCCCATTAATATAAATTCACTGCACTCAGGTTCCTATCTAGTCTGGCATTGCTGTTGCCAGTGTGATCCCGTAGGTAACTTGGTTTTTGATTGGGTTTGAGGCTACTATAGTCACTTGACAACTGCCAGGAAGAACTTATGTTTGTATCACAAACTTCCAGGGAGAGCTGTTGGTATGTGGCAGATCAGGTTCCATTGGTAACTTATCAATACCATGTATGTTCTATGATGTAAACCACTACCTTTGTTATCCCTAGAAAATGTTAGGTTCTGGAGTAAAATATTTTGGTATGTGGTGGCAGCAGTCAGGTTCCCTTAGCTGAGCTTTTCAGGTACCATCAAGTTCTTCTGGTGTCGTGACAAGAGGCAGTTGTTCACGGGGGCAATTAGCCACGGATTCCGCATCCGCTTGCCTTTCCTGACTCTGCTTTTTCTCAGTTAGTCAAGGTAGAGAGTCTAATTGTTGTGCCTTAAATGGCCACTTGCAAGCTTTAAGACCTCAGACACTATGCCTCGAACCAGGAGGTAGAACAGAGACAGCAATCATGTTATTAGGCCAGTTAACTGGGATGTCCCATGAAACATGACCCCAAACCTCCAAATCAAGAAACCAAATGTCATGAGGTTTATTTTTGGACATAAGCAACCTCAATGGCTATTTTTTTTTTTTTTTTGGTCATTGATGTCAGTATATCTATGATACGGTCTTTGCCAGTATAACCTTTCTGAATCCTGTTTCTTCTAAGAATTCGGAGTTTTCCTTAGTGTTTGTTCTTTACTATCCTTTTCCAATCCCTGCCCACATACAATTAATACACTTCCATTGTTGATATTAGTTGCCTTCTGGTCACCTCCAGCTCATAGTTACCTCGTGTATATTGACAATATCTGTACCATCTTCATGATCATTGGTATGTCTGAGTCCATTGTTTTGGTTATGTTAACAAAAGCCTTAATATATCCCTTTTAAAGAAAGAAAATCCATTTCAGTCAAGTCAATTCCAACTTATAGGAACCTGTAGAGCAGAATAGATCAGTATCTCTACTGAACCCTAATTTTGTAACCAAGATTATCCCTGTTGCTGGGGGGGAGCCCTTGAGAAGAATAGCACCCAGTCCTCTTTCTCATCTGACTGACACTCTGAAGAAGGACATTGGAGAAATTGCAAGAAACCTGGAAGCTGCAAATTTGTGAGCTACCATTAAAAACAGAGAAGGGAAAGGCCAGCACTTTAAGTGTGACTTTCTTCCTTCAGATCAGTAATATGTATTTTCTGTGTTTGCACGTTGGCTCTTAGGACACTGGATTGAATTGACAATTATCTATTTATGGATGTTTTGCTCTCTCCCCCCTCCACACTGGAACTTCTTGGGTCTGTACTCTTTTTTTATATATCTGTGTACCTTTTTTCTTTAGCACTAGCCCAACACATTCTGTGTTGTGGTGGTTCAGTGTTCACGGGAGAGGAACACCGAAAGATGATCAGGAACTTAGACTGACTGACCACAGGTAAAGGCATCTGGAGCCTGCAGCTGCAACCCCAGGGCTGGGGACAGAGACGAATAGGATGGGAATCTCTGACGGACGTGTGTGTGGCCAGGGTACCTTGTGCCAGTGTACTAGTTAGGGAAGTGAAAACACAAGTTAGCTTTTTCCATCGTTCAAACCCTTCTGCCCGCTACAGATGATTGGCTGCTTTGGTACAGTTGTGCAAAACCCATCTATGTTCAAATTTGTCAGAATTCTCTTTGCAAACTAGTGAGAATGTTCTCCTCGGGGCAGAGAACATATGGAAAACAACCAAGTGAAAAACATAAATGCAGGGATCACAGAGTGTTTTGCTTTCTAGACTAATAGTTACTTTGTCCAGGTGTCTCCCTGTTAGGTGTCAACTTCTTGAAATCTGCTGTCCTTCATACTTCAGTTGATAATAGAGGCTTCCCCATATTAATCTTTATGAAGTATGGAAATAGAGCTCTGGTGGATAACCTGTGTTTGCAGGACAATTTGATGACCAGAAAACAGTATGAAATTTTTTATCAGAAAGCTGGGATTCAAATCTTTCCCTGCCACTTATAAGCTCTTTTGCCTTTGTCTGGAAATGGAAATGTTTAAAAAGCAAACGGTTGCCGTGGATTCAACTCCAACTCAAGGCAATGCCGTGTGTGTCAAAGAAGAACTGTGCTCTGCAAGTTTTTCAGTGACTACGTTTGCAGAAGTACATCACCAGATATTTCTTCTGAGGTTCCTTTGAGTGAATCTGAACTGCCAGCTTTCTGTTAGTAGCCATGTGCTTAACCATTTATACACCCAGAGACTCTCATTGAAATGTTCAGGATGTTGTTAAGACCAGTTGCCGTTGAGTTGACTTTGACTCGTTGTGGCCCCATCCATGGCAGAGTAGAACTGTGCTCTGTAGGGTTTTCACAGACTGATTTTTTGCAAGCAAATCACCATGCCTTTGTTCTCTGGCTGCTCTGAGTAGACTCAAACTTCTAACCTTTTATTTAGCAGCTCAGTGCATTAACTGTTTGCAGTGCCTAGGACTTCAGAACATTATTAGCTGTCTCTAAAATGGTATAATAATCCCAGATCTGTGGATTATTGTGGGGAAAAGCTGAAATAATGTATCTTAAAGTCATTTTATAAATTGAAATTCCTCTGTAACAATGAATAATATTAACAATTGTTATTATTCTGTTTCTAGCCGAGTCTCTGTAGGAAGTGTCAAAAATTTCAGTAATAGATGAAAAGTCTGATAACATATGAAAATACAAGTGTTGTATCACCATGTGAGACTCTCATTTGCCTAATGAATGTGCTCATTCAGGTATTCTCATATGGTCCAGATACTTTATATATTGAACAGCATTTTGTTAATCCTGGAAATTATCCCTATGTGGAGCCCTGGTGATCAGTGGTTAAGTGCTTGGCTGTAAACCACATGCTCAGCAGTTTGAATATACCAGCTGCTCCTTGGAAACACTGTTAGGCAGTTCTGTTCTGCCCTGCAGGATCTCTGTGAGTCAAAATCAACTCAAAGGTCAGTTTTTTCCAGATAGTACAATGGTTTAAGCACTTAGCTGCTAACAGAAGGGTGAGCAGTTCGAGTCCAGCCACCACTGCACAAGAGAAAAATGTGAGTCAGCTTCTGTAAAGATTGAGATAGAGTCTTAGAGACCCTGTGGGGGCTGTTTTGCTATCCTGTAGGGTCACCGTGAGTGACAGGTGACTTGACAGCGGTGAGTTTTCTTTCTTATGTTAATTAGATTATACACCAGTAGGATGGATATTAAATAGGAGGTCCGACAATTAAGTCTGCCAACTTGATTGTTTTAAATGCTACATACGTCCTGGTTAAAGATGGAGTTTGACAACTAAGTTGGCAAACTCATCCTAGAGAAAGTGCCACGTACCTCATTGCTGAATATCGCTATGGTCGCCTTCAAAGTACTCCCTTTGGGAAGTTATAGTGCTGACGGCACCACTTAATCCATCCTTTAAAGCAGTTTTGGAACTTTTTTTCCGGAGTGGCCATCAGAGCTGTCATTGTTTTATTCCTGGTGTCCTAAATGTCACTCAGATATCTTCCTTTCAATACGTTCTTTATCTTTAGGTAGAGAATGAAAGTCAGTGCAGACTAGATCAAGTGAGTAGGGAAGGTGTTCCAACATAGTTATTTGTTTACTGGCTAAAAACTCTCTCACAGACAATTATACAGTTAATGAGCTTGGCACCTTGCCACTGTGTACAATAGCCATTCCAGAAAGAGTTCCAAAATTGCTATGAAGGGTAGACTAGGTACTGGCATTGACACATAGCTTCCCAGTGGGAGTACTTCAAAGGTGACCATAGTGATACGCAGCAGTCATGTATGTAGCACTTAGAACAATTAAGTTCCTGGACTTAATTACATTGTAATACACACAGCCTTAGTCCAGTGGTATAGGTGTTTAGTACTCTGGCTGCTAACCAAAGGATCAGCAGTTCAGGTCTTCCAGGGTCTCCTTGAAAACTCTGTGGGCCAATTCTGCTCTGTCCTGTAGTGTTGCTGTGAGTCTGAATCACCTTGATGGCAATGGGTTTAGTTTGGTTGTTTTGTAGTTCAGTCGTTATTGTAATTCTTGTGATGAAATGAACTGATGATAGTATATTCCGAAAACTGCAGGTTCTTAATCTAAAATATATTTCAGCATCAATTACTAGAATGTTAGCAGTTTTATAAACCAGGTAACTGAAAGTTAAGTCTCTGTTTCAGCATTTTTACTACTATTAATGATATGTATTGCATGCCTTCTGGGTAGCAGGCACATTTAATCCTCCCTAAATCCCTATGAGGTATTTATTCACACTTGGATTTTCTTAATGAGAAAGCGAATGTTGCAAAGTCAGAAGATGTACCACGGGCGTCACAGACCAGTAATTTGTACGAGCTAGGTGTCCCTATATTAGCTAGGTGCTCCTTAGAAGCAGGGATGATGAGACTCTGTCTGGCTGACTTTGGATATATCATCTGGAAGGACCTCTTAATAGAAAAGCACGGCATAGCTGGTAAAGAGTGAGCCAAGAAGAGAGAAATCCTTGGATTTGGATGGATGAGATGGATGGATGAACATAGTAGCTTTGTCTGTGGATTTGATCCTGAACATTGCAGAGAACCTTTCAGTGTTTTATTCTGTTACATGTAAGATCATCATCATGAGTTGAAGTCAACTCAACAACAGCTAACAGTGGGTGTCTATAGGTCTTAGCGAGTTGCCCTCAGTTCTAATCCAGTGGTATTTCCACTGCCATACCTCATGGTGGTTTTATTCTAAATGTAGTACTTTTTGGAAGCACTTAGTCTTCCTTTGACTGGTTGTGAGCCCCACCTCACCGTCAGTCACTGTGACTGTGGAGGGTGTGCAGAGCAACATAGTCCTACACTCAGAAACTTGACCTTGAATCAGGAGAGATCCAAAGACAACAGTTTCACAAATAAACTTTTAAAAATGCTTATACATTTTGTGGCATTTGGTCTATTCTGCAGTGTATGTGCAGGCCAAAGTTTTTATGGTGGTCTTGGGGTGTGGGGGTTCATTTATATATACAGCTTTGGAAATCATTTGTAAAGGCTGTAACAAGACTTGCCAGTGCAACTCATGCCAAATGAGTGTGATTACTGGTTAATCAGAATTGTTAGTATGAGTGAATGGATGCTGTAATGTGAATAATTGTAAATGTTGACTCCCTGGTCCCTCTTGAAAACAAGCTGGCTCATCCAGCTTAATGAGGTTTTCCTGGAGTGTTTACAAATTTTAAATAATTAAAATTAAATTGAATTGAAGTCCTTTGTAATTATAGCTGCAATTACATCATTATCATCCTGGCAGTTGGAAGGAGGTGGGGCAGATATGTTCTTTCAAGTTCAAAGTCAAAATAATTATTTTCAAAAATAATAGCAGATTTATTTTTTAGAAGTTTCTTATTTCAGTTAGCCATAGGGTGTTAAATACTGGGAAAGTTCATAATCCAGAAGCTTTTTTTTTTTTTCATCATCCTTTTCAAACATACAGGTTAGATTCACTTCATAGAAAGATTTTTAAAGAGTATCATCAATCTTGACAACTTTAATGAATATTAAAAGCCTATGAGAAAAAAAGGTTTGGGCATGAACATGTATAATTGAATTTACTGCAGACAAGTTCAGAATGTTGTACTTTAAGTGGATCTCAGTGGCCAAAGTGGAGAACAAGGGCAAATCATTGTGAAATTTTGCCTTGGCATAAATTATTCTGATAAGCTAGGCTGTCAGTTTGCTTCTATTATAGACAAACTCAGAAAGAAGATGTTATTGTTGTATGCTGTTGATATTCAGTTGGTTGCAGCTCACACCAGTGCTATAGGACAGAGTAGCACTTGTCCCATAGTTTCTAAAGAGTGACTGATAGATTCGAACTGCCAACCTTTAGGCCAGCAACGCAGTTCTTAACCATTGTATGATCAGGGCTCCAAAAATATGATACACAGGTACAGAGTTGCTTGGCCACTCTTACTGAGACTGAAAGAACAACGTATTGTCCTGGCGTCTGGAAGAACCTCATGGTGAACTTCGCCCTTCTAGAAAATCTTTTTTTTTTTTTTCCAGAAATCATGTAAATAATTTGTAAAGCTTTGCCTACTGCCCTGCATAGTTTTAAAAATAATTTCTAAGGGAGTGGTTTCTCTGTCTTTAGTGAAATATACAGCTTCATTGGAGGGACTGCTTTTGAAACATGTCCTCAAGAATTTAAAAATTTTTAAAGCAATTGAATTTTTTTTAATGTAGTTAATAGATTTGGTAATTATTTTTTAAGTAATTAAAAATATACATAATACATCAAAATTATATAGACAAATATAATGCACGCTTATCTTCTTAACACTCAAAAAATACAAAATAACAAATAGAATTGTGGCTTTGTATTTCTCCTTTATCCTATTCTCCTTCCAGATTTCATATTAGAGAACCTAATCTTAAATTTGGTGTCTGCTAACCGTATTTGTGGAAACTCTGGTGGCGTAGAGGCCAAAGGCTCTGTCTGCTAACCAAAAGGTTGACAGTTTGAATCCTCCAGGTGCTACTTGGAAACTCTCTTGGGCAGTTCTACTCTGTCTTGTAGGGCTGCTGTGAGTCGTAATTGACTCAGCAGCAGTGAATTTGGTTTGTTTTTGGTTTAGTCTCATATCTTTTTACTTCTACTGCTTCTTTATGGATCCCTAGTCTATATGCAATGTTATTTTCCATTTGTAATGCATTATAAAAGTGGTGACATGCTGTTATGTATTCTTCTTCAACTTTCTCCTGTTTTGACTCCACATTTTACTTCAGAGGCTTTTTTCTATGATGATGGTATTCTTTCTGTACCGTGCAGTGCTTCATCGGAAGGGTGAGCCACACTTACTCATCTCTTCCTGGTTGTAAGAACCTGTACTGCTTTGAATGTCTTTGGACATGCTCCTTGAGCATATGTGCAAGAGCTTCTCCAGGCCAATTAATTAGATAGGAGTGGAATGACTGGGTTAATCTGCATCCTCATTCTTGACTCTGCCTGTTCTTGCCAAATTCTTCTTCAGGATGGTTATAACAATTTATACTGTCATTAGGAGTGCTTAAAATTTCCTAAATGCTACATTCCAGATTTTAACTAAACCAAACTAACAAAGCTTGCTTTGGTCAGTAATTAACATTGTGAAATAATATTTCATGTGGTTTTAATTGGAATTTAATCATAAATTGTGGAGCTGAGCATCCTTTTACATGTTTATAGCCTTTTATAGTTCTTCTACCTGCTGATTGTGTTTTGCCTTTATGTCTGTTGCCTTGTTTATGTTCTTCTAAGTGATGTAATAGCCTGCTGTCTAGTCAGTTTTGATTGATAGGGTCCCTATAGGACACAGTTTGAGCTGCCCCATAGGGGTTGCATGGCCGTAATCTTTACAAAAGCAGACTGTCCCATCTTTCTCCTGTGGAGCACTTAGTGGACTTGAACTACCAACCTTTCTGTTAGCAGCTGAGTTCTTAGCCACTGTGCCACTAGGGCTCTGTAATGATATACTGCATACAATATTTTTATATGCATTGCAAATATCTTTTTCAGGTTTATTGCCCACTTTTTCAAATATTTATTTGTGTGGTTTGCTGCACAAAATTGTTTTACTTTAATATAGTTGTACTTATCAGATTCTTCTTTGTTATTTATACTTTTGGAGTCCTGTTAAAGAGATCTTAAAGATATCATCCTGCGTTGTAAACACTGATCATTATGTGTGGGACAAGGTAAATATCTAATTATTGACATCCATTATTTCCCAGTGCCATGTATTGACCAGCCTTTTTCTCACTTGCCTGCAATGTCAGTTTTTTGAAATACCAAGTTTTCTTTCATACTTGCATCTGTTTCTGAGCTTTCCCTCCTAGAGTTTCTTAATCCTTAGTGATATTTGATGTTCCATTTGGGCAGTAATGGTACCTTTATAGATTATATCAAACATACATGCATGGGTTTTACTGTGTCAGTCCATGTGCCAGCTAGTCATAGAAATTGTTACAAAATGACAAACTCAGCATTGAGCTGGGATAGGCACAGGGAGGTAGACAAAAGAAAAAAGTGTGAGACCATATGTTTGCCCTTAGAGATGAACCACAGGAGCCAGGGACAAGCACAGATCATTCATCCACTGGGAGCAAGACAGCACATGGAAAGCTCTAGTTAGATCGACAGTGATTAGAAAATTTCAGACAAATTTTCACAGTAAAATTTGTACTACACTTTTGAGTCTGTAAATGCTAGAAGAGTTCAAGGAAGTGTTTGGCACACTGTACATAATTTATCTATGTAAAAAGGGAATAGTTGCTATTAGTCAGAACTGATCCAGTGGCATTGGGTTTGGTTTTAGTTTTGTGATGTTGAGATACGTAGACAGGAGAGGTAACACTGAGTGCTGATTAAACTCAGTTCCTACCTCTTCTAGTCTGTTTTTCTTCCAGAAGTTAAGTTTGTGCCATGGAAAACTGCCCTCACAGAATGATACGTGATTTTAAATGTTAAGCCACAAACAAAAGCATGATCAGGTTTCTTTAGGGTACCTGTTCTGTATCAGTGGATCTCAGGATAGAACCCTGTACTCTATTGGAAGGTCAGCCCTCCTGCCTGGTCCTCACAGGACTGGTCCTGATGTTCATGGAGTGAGAAGACTCAGCCACAGAAATTCCTGAATAAGGTGTTTTTTAGATGCAGGAGTATTTGTCTCTCACTTCTAATAATTATGTCACTAACTGAGAATACAGTTTATCACCTAATCAAATTAACATAACCTTCTTTTGGCTCAATTTGAGATTTTTTTTTTTTAATTAACAGACAGTTCTTCAGAAATGTATGACATAGCTGGTGATCTTTTAGAATGATTTGAATCTGTATAAAATCCTGTATATAACATAATGCTTTGTACATGACTTTATTCAGTAGTGATTAAGAGCTCAGCTGCTAACCAAAAGATGGGTGAATTCATGAGCTACATTTTGGAAACCTTGTGGGGCAGTTCTACCCTCTCCTGTAGGGTTTCTATATGTTGGAATAGACTGAATAACAAAGAGTGTGGTTTTGTTGGTTTTATACATGGTAACGGAACCCTGGAGGCGTAGTGGGTAAATGTCATACCTGCTAACCAAAAAGTCAGCAGTTCAGATTCACCAGGCACTCCTTTGGAAACTCTATGAGACACTTCTCCTTTGTCTTATAGGCTTGCTATGATTTGGCATCAACTCAACAGGAGTAGATGTGGTTTTGGTTTTTTATGGAGAGTAGAATGAAACATAGCCTAGTCTTGTATTAATTTTGTAGTTGGTGTTATGTTTGAGCCCATAAGTGAAATCTAGGGTCTCTCATACACAAAAAGAACGATGACACTAAGGTGAAATTAGTAGACTAGGCCATCCTAAAATAAATGCTGATTTCACTTATCTACTTAGTTTGTGATAAATTGGGTGAAGTTAAATCCAGTAATGCCAATGACAGGTTGTCTCCATGTGGTTGACTCTGTGAAGGCCAATTAATCTTTAATTAATGTTACTATTTAATTGTAAGAAACAGGAAAAAGGGAGTACATGTTCATGCACACACACAGAATATCTAGGTCTTTTCACATTATAGTTAAATTATTCCAGTCTAAATCAAAATTCTAGACTTTAATGTCAAAGCAGTTTTAAGAGCGTTAGATCCAATGACTTATCAGAGGGATTTTAAAGAACAATTCAATTCACTTCATTTTTCACAAACTAATTCTTTGGATTCATATAGAAATTATTTTACTGTAACCCAACTTTCTTTTGGAAGGGTATGTCAAACAGTGTGAGCTAAGAAAGAAATCCATCACCAGCTTGTACTGCCTCCCCCAGCACCAGCTAAGTTAGTACCCCATAGCTACTTAGTAACACATTACAGCCACTAAATGCTCACTCTGTCTGACTTCAGGCTAGGTGTTGTCTATACCTTACCAATTAGTTTGGGGCTGCTGAATTTGAGCTGTGGAAATTGAAAATCAGCGGAAAAATGGGTTGGTATAAAGTTGGATTTCATGGTTGTCTCCTGTAATAAAAATTAAATTGAATCTTTGCAAGATAAAAATTGATCACAATTATCAAAAGATCTGCTGGTTAAATGTCAAGTGTATCATAAAAATAGAGTCAGATCAATGGGGAATATAATATCGTTCAGTGTGTTTGTCATTCAACAAAATGTGAACTACAATGAGAATGCCACTGAGAATTTTTGTTAGAAAAAAGTATTCTGATAAAAGCCTACATTTCCTTCTTATTTTGTAGAGAACGTGCATTGTTGATTTCCATCCTACTTGTGAGGCTAGAGATACTCTCTCTAGAAGAGGCAGTGTTTGCAGTTTTAATCAATAAGAACAAAGGACTTGTGTGTGTTCACTGTTAGCTACACTGGTCAAATGTTTGCTCAAGATCGTGCTTTCCTGAGGTACATATTATCTCAGTGTAATTTTATAGGAATTAATTTAACAGTTGAAGCAGCTGTTAAACCTTGATTTGGATAAAGAAGACAATTTCAGTTCAGATAGCTCAGAACAGTGACCACTGCAATGCTGTAGACATGAATTTATATATGTATGTGTTTCTTGTATAAACATAACGTTTCAAGTATCTATCCATTGAACCTGTGTTCCAGTTACCACTGAGCTGATTTCGACTTGTGGTGGCCCCACGCGTGTCAGAGTAGAGCTGCTCTTCATCAAATTTTCAACAGCTATAATCTTTCAGAAGTAAATTGCCAGACTTTTCTTCTAAGACATCTCTTGGTAAATTCAAGCTGTCAGCTCTTTAGTTGGTAGCCAAGCATTTAACTAGGGCATGCAAGTACTCTCTATTGAATCTATACAAGTGATAGGAAAAAAAAAAATCTGATATTTCTTAATAACTTCTTCTAGCTGATGCAGTAAATGAAAACCAACTGGTTAGACTCCTGCTATTAATGCTCCTATAATGCAAATCTTAATTAAAATAGTAATGTCCATCTTTATTTTCATCAAAATGTATGATCATTCCTATTACAGTGATTGACATTGTGATTCATTATGTGACAGATTATGGAAACTGTGGTATTTGCCAAGTGTATATAAGAAATGATTTTCTAACAAAAAAAAAAACTGCTTTTCTGAATCTTCAGCACTTCATACACTTCAACAACTTGCGTCTTAGTTTCACAACTTTAATAGCAGAGAATTTCACAGAGTGGTAAAGAGCATCTCCTTTTCAAAATGTCACAGTAGCCACATGTGGATTGTACATTTGTACTCCACTAATGTAACTGAGGTGCCCTATTGGCCCATTGTTAAGTGTCCAGCTGCTACCCAAAAGGTTGGCAATGTGAGTCCACCAGCTAGTCTGCTGTGTTCTTCACAGTGACTATGAGTTGGAATTCACTTGACAACTGTGATTTTCTTAATGTGACTGACAGAAGCCCTGGTGGCACAGTCACTAAGTACTTGGCTGCAAACCAAGAAGTTGGTAGTTCAAGCCCACGAGATGCTCCATGGGAGAAGGCTGTGGCAACCTGCTTCTGCAAAGGTTTACAGCCTTGGAAATTCTGGTGGGGACGATGTTTACTCTACCTCATAGGATCACTCTGAGTTGGAACACTCCCCATCACATGTTTTGTTTTAGAAAACTGAAATATGCAAAACTTCTTCTGGGCAGCACAAAGAGTTCAGCAGTTAACTACTGGCTAAAAGGCTGGTAGTTTGAACCCACCCAGAGGCACCTCAGAAAACAGCCCTAGTGATCTGCTTTCAAAAGGTCACAGCCTTGAAAACAGTTCTGTTCTGTACGAATGGGGTTCACCACAAGTCAGAATCAACTTGGTAGCAACTAACAACAAGAAAGAATCTGAAATATATAAGTTTCCTTTTGGGTGTTTTACAGAATTGCCACTGTTCTTAGGATATTTCGTTCACATAAGCTAACATTTGTCGTTGACACAGGCCTTCCAAACGTCTTATCAACTCCAGATTTGAATGAACAGCCCAGAACTTATCCAGGAGAAAATTCAGCAACTTCTAAATAATATTGCGTGGCTTAGGGAAATAAAGAAATTGCACATAACCAGTGACTTTGCCCATGTAGCACAAATAAAATAGAGAACAGTTCAGCTCTTTAACAACCTCCGATTTCCAGTTTGTCTAAATAGATTCCTTTTTATAAAGAACTCATTGCTACCCGGTTACATCTACATGCCTGAGTCCATTCCACTTTAGGCTTCATTAGCCTTTCAAAATTTGCCGAGATTTGGCATACACTTTTTTTTTTTTTTTCCTGGATTCCTTCTAGACCATCTTCTGTCTAGAACCAAATTGGTAAACTTAAATAAATTTTGTAAACACATATATATACCTAGAGAATGGATTATGTACCTGTTCTGAAATTAAAAATCACATGCACACTTGCTATATAATTTAATCTACCCAAATCCACTGCCACTGAGTGAATTCCAACTTAGAGCGACCCCACAGAGTTCCCAAGCATGTAAGTCCTTTATGTAAGTAGGTTGTCACATCTTTCTCCTATGGAGCCGCTGGTGGGCTTGAACTGCCAGCCTCTTGGTTAGCAGCTGAGTGCTTTAACCATTGTACTACCAGGGCTCCATAATTTAATAGTAACCTTTTATTTTGTTTCTTCTTCAAGGCAGTGTGTTGAGGGCATACACATGGAGGGAGAATGACATGTCCCTGATTCCAAAAGACACAGTTAAGTGGGATATAGTATATTTACACAAACAATACACTGCCTTCCTCTTGTTTCTTGGCCAACCACGCCCTCCTCCCCATGAAGTACTTCTGTGAGTGCCATGATGCCAAAAATTTTTTTTTTTTTTTAAATATGTTGCTGTAAAAAAAGTTCACATAGCATGCTTACAAAAATGTCCCGGGGTATAGTTGGCAAACAGATGTAGAAAGCACACATTATTTATGTAAAAGTACAGTAGGTAACAGTCACACTGTAGTGTAGGGTGTATGAAATACTTGAAGAGAAGTGTAAGTGTACAAGAAGTAGGTATTATTTAAAGTTAAATGAGAATTATGAAACATCATAAGCTGAGTGAGATTTTTTTTTATTGGAAAGATTTTTACGACACAGAAATGGAAGACTGAACAGAATTCTCACACAGTTTCATTAATTTTCACTTCTGTTAATTAACATATGTTTGTTGTCATGGATTGAATTGTGTCCCTGCCTAAAATATGTGTAACAATTTGGCTAGGCCATGATTGCCTGATACCGTGTGATGTTACTATATGTTGGAAATCCTGTCTCTGTGATGTTAATGAGAGAGGATGGGCAGCAGTTTTTTGGTGGGGCAGGACTCATCTCCTGGGGTATAAAGAGAAGGGAAGTAAGCCGAGAGTTGGAGACTTCATACCATCAAGAAACAGTGCAGGAGCAGAGTGCATACTTTGGAAAGGATCCTGGGTTCCTGTGCCTCCGAGCCTCCCATTCCAGGGGAAGATTAACAATAAGGACCTTCCTCCAGGACCCACAGAGGAAGATTTCCCTGGAAATGATGCCCTGCATTTGGACTTGTTGCCTACTGGACTGCGGCAGAATAAAATTTCTTGTTTTTAAGGTCATCCATCTGCAGTGTTTCTGTTAACAGCAGCACTAGATGGCTAAGACATTTGTGCTTCTTACTGAATAAAAGGATTTCTTTTTTTTCCCCCCCATGTAAATATTTAGGATGTTGATTCTGAGTAAATGGAATAGAATTTCAAAGCAGTGGTTGTTGGGAGGAAAATCAAAGCAAGAATCCTCCAAACTAAGGATATGTTTAAAATAAAATACATGTAACATATTTGCGTTAACTTTGTGATCAGCAACTCATTCTTATGATAAACTCATATGTAATATCGTCCTATTCTGAATAGCCAAGCCAAGCCAAGTGCCATCGAATAGACTGCTACATATAATTATTGTTACTTTTTAATACTCATGTACCCTATTATTACTGTTATTTTGGAATCAATCCCAACTCATGGTAACCCAGTGTACAACAAAAGGAAACTGCCTAATACCATCCTCACAATCTTTGCTATGTTTGAGGCCACTGTTGCAGCCACTGTGTCAGTACATCCTGCTTGAGGCATTTTCTTTTTTCGCTGACCCTCAGCTGCACTAAGCATGATACTCTTCTTCAGGGACTGGTCCCTCATGATAACATGTCCAAAGTATGTGAGACCAAGTGTCTCTGTCTTTGCTTCTAAGGAGTGTTTTGACTGTACAGACAGATTTGTTCATTCTTCTAGCAGTCCATGTAGGTTGAATTTTCTTTGCCAACACCATAATTCAAATGTATCAGCTCTTTAGTTTTCCTTATTCATTGTTCAGTTTTTATATACTCGTGCAGCGACTGAAAATACCATGGCTTGTGTCAGACACACCTTAGCCTTCAAGGTGACTTCTTTGTTTCTTTATTTTTTAAAAAACATTTTAAAGAGATCTTTTGCAGCAGATTTACCCAATTCATTTAATTTCTGTTAACATTTCTGTTGCTTCTGTGGGTGTTCATTGTGGATCCAAGCAAAATGAAATCATACACAACATCAAACTTCCCTCCATGTATCATGATGAGGCTTTACTGGTTCATCTGTAAGATTTTCGTTGTCTTTATGGTGAGGTGTTGTCCCACTGAAGGCTGTAGTCATTGATCTTCATCAGTAGGTGTTTCAGCTCCTCTAAGTTTCGACAAGCAGGATGTGTCATTTGCTTATCTCAAGTTGTTAACAAGATAACTATTGACCCATTCTTCTTGATGTAGTCCTGCTTCTTGGATTTATGCTCAGCATCTGGATTGAGTAAGCATGGCAAAAGGATACAAGCCTGATTCACACTCTTCCTGGCTTCAGACCATATAGTTTCCCTTGCTATGTCTGAATAACTGCCTCTTGGGTCTATGTACAGGTTCCACATGGACACAGTTTCTAGAAGTTCCATGTTTTTCAATGTTATCCATAATTTGTTGTGATCCACACAGTTGAATGTGGTTTTATACTCAGTAAAACAGAGGTGAACATCTTTCTGTTTTTACCTGTTTTCAGCTGAGATCCATCTGACATCAGTGGTGATAATCCATCAAGTCACATCCTCTTCTGAGTCTGGCTTACATTTCTAGCAGTTCCTTGTCTGTGTATGGCTACAACCTTTTTTGAATGTCCTTTAGTTTAATTTTGCTTGCATATGGTATTAATGATGCTGTTTAATGATTCCCGTATTCTGTTGGGTTGCTTTTCTTTGGAATGGGCTTAAATATGTATGTCTTCCTGTCAGTTGCTCAGGTTGTCTTCCAAATTTCTTAGCATAGACAGATGAATATTTCCAGTGTTGCCTTTGTTTGTTGCAGCGTCTCAGTTGCTATTCCATCAATTCCCAGAGCTTTGTTTTTTGCCAGCGCTTTCTGTGCAGCTTGGACTTCTTTGTTTAGTATCATCTGTTACTAGTATCATCTGTTACTGGTCATATGCTACCTCCTGAAATGGTTGAACATAAACCAATTATTCTTGGTTAAGTGACTCTGTGTATTCCTTCCGTATTCTTTTTCATGCTTCCTGTGTTATAAATTTTAAAACTGAAGCTTGAATGTTTTCCTTATTTCCTTCAGTTTGAGGAATTCTGAGCTTGTTCTTAATTTCGAATTTCTAACTCCAGGTCTTCCCACATTTCATTAGAATACTTTTCTTCTCAAGCCACCCTTTAAAGTCTTCTGTTCAGCTTTTTTTACTTCATCATTTCTTCCATTCACCTCAGCTCCTTCCTCTGTGTTCAAGAACAAATTTGAGAGTTTCTTCCAACATTATTGTAGTCATCTGGTACTGCTCTAACAGAAACACCACGTTTATTCTTACACAGTCCTGTGGGCTACAAGTCCAAGTTCAAGATGGCCACTCCAGGGGAAGGCTTTCCCTCTTTGTCAGCTCTGAAGGAAAGACCTTGTGTTGCATCAGTCTTTGGCCAGGGAGCATCTTGGCACAGCCAGGAACCCTCAAATTTGAAGGACATGCTGTATTCCTGGTTCTGCTTTCTTGATGGTGTGAGGTTCTGAACTCTATGCTTGCTTCTTTTTCCTTCTGTATCTTTTAGGATAAAAAGTGGTGCAAGCCACACTCCAGGGAAACTCTCTTTACAATGGAAGAGGGAAGTGATGTTAGGATGGAATTTACAGGCCTACCCTAATCCTCTAACATGCAGCATGGGAAAATCACAAAATAGAGGACAATCATAAAATACTGGGAATCATGGCCCAGGCACATGGCTATACATGATTTGGGGCGGGAGGGGAGAGGGACACAATTCAGTACATAACAGACATCTATTTTTCTTTTTTCTTTTTTTAAATTAATTTTTTATTTAATATAACTGAGTGAAAATGTACATTCCCGTATAAATTTACATGCCCACCTATATACAGCTTCCACTGCTCTCCCTGCCCGGTGACAGCACGCTATTCCTCTCTGCTCCATACATGTCTCATTCTCCAAACAGTCTCTTTTTTCCACTCCTCTCCACCCACTCTCCTTCCTCCAGCCAGAGGTCAGCAGGATGATATCCTATAGATGCATAGAACCATAAAGTGCATCCAATATATGGTCACTGCATCGCCAAGTCCAATCCATTCTTGTCCAAAGAGTGGACCTTCCTTATGATTTATGGTCAAAGGTAGCATCAGGGTGAGGGGCCATGCTCCCAGGGGAACCCTGAAACCACTGGACCATCAATTGAGGTCTTTTAGTGGGGATCTCAAGATGCACCCCTTTTTATTCTTGTGTTGCCAGTGAGACTCAACGTAGGGAGCTCCATCGTGGCTATCACTGGTGTTGGCTGGGCACCATCCGGTTCTTCCAGTTCCAAGTTGATGTAGGCACCCACTGATGTGAGTCTCTTTATCTTCCAGGTTGTCTTTCCCCCATGTCATTTTGGTCCTTGGTGAGCATCCATTCCTGCTGAGTTGGAACCATTTGCTGTGCCCTCCGATGGCACCTTGGCAGCTTTTAAGACCCCAGACGCCACTCACCAATGTAGGGTGCAGAGAGCCCTCTTAGCAAAACGGTAGTTGTGCCAATTGGCCTCGCTTTCGCCTAAGAGCATGGTCGCCTGCCCCTGCCCCAGCTACTCTATCCTTACAATATTGGGTTAAGATGGAAGGAGTACTCATGTTATGCTTAAGTCCACTTAATATTGTTCTTGTTTCTAATGTGTGCTATCACTGATTTCACCCAGCCAGATTCCTAGCAACTATCTAATCTAAACTCTCCCCCCTTTCCCACCTCCCTCCACTCCCTTGCAGCTGTCAAAGAGTCTTTTCTTCTATACACAAGTCAGTTTTTGAGATCTTATCTTAGAGGTCTCATACAATATTTGTCCTTTTGTCGCTGACTGCTTTCACTCAACATAATGTCTTCCAGTTGAAACCAGGTTAGGAGTTGTTTCCTGGAGTCATTGTTGTTCTTTATCATTGCATAGTGCTCCATTGAATATATATACCATAGTTTACCTATCCATTCTTCTGTTGTTGGGCATCTGGGTTGATTCCATTTTTTGCTATCGTGGACTGTGCTGCGGTAAACATTCTGGTGCATGTGTCCATTGGTGTGAAAGGCCTTGATTCTGTAGGATATATTCCAAGTAGTGGAATCACTGGGTCAAATGGTGTATCAATATCCATTTTTTTAAGGAAGTGCCAGATTGCTTTCCAAAGAGGCTGGACCATTTTGCAACCCCACCAACAGTGTAGGAGGGTTCCACTTTCTCCACAGCCTCTCCAGCATTTGTTGTTTTGTGTTTTTTGGATCATGGCCAATCTTGTTGGGGTGAGATGGTATCTCATTGTCGTCTTAATTTCTTTAATAACTAAAGATCGGGAACATGTCCGCATGTGCTTTTTGGCTGCCTGGATCTCTTTTTTAGTGAAATGTCTGTCCATCTCCTTTGCCCATCACTTAATTGGATGGTTTATCTTCTTCTTGTTGATATTTTGTAGTATCTTATAGATGATGGAGATCAGGCATCTATCTGACATGGAGTTGCCAAATATTTTTTCCCATTCTGTAGATGTTCTTTTAATTCTATTAATAAAGTCTTCGGATGGGCAAAAGTGTTTGATTCTTAATAGTTCCCATTTATCTATTTTCTCTTCTGATGATTGTGGTTTGTTTGACAGGTTTTGGAGTCTGTCCACATTGTGTATTAAAACTTCCATTGCTGTTCCTACCTTTTCTTGGATGAGCTTTATCGTTTTAGGTTTGATATATAGATCTTTTATCCAGTTGGAGTTGGTTTTTGTATAAGGTGTAAGATATGGATCTTGTTTCAGTTTACTGCAGATGGATATCCAATTTTGGCAGCAGCATTTGTTGAAGATAATGTTTTTAACCCAGTTTAATGTCTTAGGGCCTTTGTTGAATATCAGTTGTCCATAGGCTGATGGTGTCATCTCTGGGGTCTCAGTTTTTTTCTACTGATCTATCTGTCTATTCTTATACCAGAACCAGGCTGTTTTGACCACTGTGGCAGTGTAATATGTTCTAAAGTCGGGTAATGAGAGGCCTCCCAGTGTGTTCTTCTTCTTTAGTAGTACCTTGCTTAACCAGGGCTTCTTCCCTTTCGAAACAAAATTGGTGATTTGTTTCTCCATCTCATTAAAAAATGTTGCTGGAACTTGTATTGGGATTGCATTATATAAATAGATTGCTTTGGGTAAAATAGACATTTTCACAATGTTAAGTCTTCCTATCCATGAGCAGGGTAGGTTTTTCCGTGTATCTAAGTCTCTCTTAGTTTCTTGTAGTAAGGGCTTGTAGTTCTCTTTGTAAAGGTCTGTTATGTCTCTAGTTAGATTAATTCCTAGGTACTTTATCTTCTTAGAAGCTATAGTAAATGGTATTGATTTGATTATTTCTTCCTTAACAGTCTCATTGTTGGTATAAAGGTATCCTACTGATTTACTTATGTTTATCTTGTATCCTGAGACTTTGCTGAACTCTTCTATCAGTTTGGGTAGTTTACTTATAGATTCCTTGGGATTCTCTGCATATACAATCATATCATCTGCAAACAGGGAGATTTTAACTTCCTCTTTGCTGATGCAGATGCCCTTTATTTCTTGGTCTTGTCTAATTGCTCTGGCTAAAACTTCTAGCACAATGTTGAATAGAAGAGGTGAGAGTGGGCATCCTTGTCTAGTTCCTTATCTCAAGGGAAAGTCTTTCAGTCTCTCTCCATTCAGGATGACATGGGCAGTTGGCTTTGCATAAATGGCCTTATTGTGTTGAGGAATTTGCCATCTATGCCCATTTTGCTAAGAGTTTTTAGCATCAATGGGTGTTGAACTTTATCAAATGCCTTTTCTGCATCAATGGACAAAATCAGGTGATCCTTGTCTTTTGTGTTATTTATGTGGTTAATCACATTAATTGTTTTTCTGATGTTGAACCAGCCTTGCATCCCTGGTATGAATCCCACTTGGTCATGATGGATTATTTTCCTGATATGTTGTTGTATTCTATTGGCAAGAATTTTGTTGAAGATTTTTGCATCTAGATTCATGAGTGATATTGGTCTGTAGTTCTCTTTCTTTGTTGGGTCTTTTCCTGTCTTAAGTATCACGGTTATTCTGGCTTCATAGAATGAGTTTGGGAGTACTCCATCCTTTTCTATACTGTCAAATAGTCTCAGTAATATTGGGGATAACTCTTCTCTAAATGCTTTGTAGAATTCTGCAGTGAAGCCTTCTGGATCCAGACTTTTTTTTTGGTTGGCAGTGTTTGGATCACCTTTTCAATCTCTTCTTTTGTGATGGATTTATTAAGTTGTTCTGCTTCATGTTGTGATAATTTGGGTAGGTGGTATGAGTCAAGGAATTGATTCATTTCCCCTAGGTTTTCAAATGTGTTAGAGTACAGTCTTTCGTAGTATTCGGTTATGATATTTTTGATTTCTGTTGCCTCTGTGGTGACAACTCCCCTCTCATTTCTAATTTGGCTTATTTGTTTCCTTTCCTGCTTTTCTTTAGTAAGTTTAGCCAGTGGTTTGTCAATTTTGTTGATCTTTTCAAAAAACCAGCTTGTGGTCTTTTCAGTTTTTTCAATTGTTTTTCTATTCTCTAATTTGTTTAGCTCTGCTCTAATCTTTATTATTTCATTTCTTGTGGTGCCTGAGGGGTTCCTCTGTTGTTCTCTTTCTACTTGTTCAAGCAGTAGGGTTAGTTCCTTGATTTGGTTTCTTTCCTTCTTCCAGATGTGTGCATTTATGGAGATAAACAGACCTCTGAGCACTGCTTTGGCTGTATCCCATAGGTTCTGGTAGGAAGTGTTTTCGTTCTCATTGGAATCCATGAATTTCTTTAATTCATCCCTGATTTCCTCTATAACCCGTGTTTTTTTGAGCAAGATGTTGTTCAGTTTCCAAGAGTTCCACTTTGTATCTCTCTTTTTTCTGCTATTGATTTCAACTTTGATGGCTTTATGATCTGAGAAGATGCTTTGCAGTAATTCAACGGTATGGATTTTGTTGAGCATTGCATTGTGGCCTATCACGTGGTCAATTCTGGAGAATGTTCCATGTGCACTGGAGAAGAAGGTATAGTTGTCTGCTGATGGGTGGAAAGTTCTGTATATATCAATGAGGTTTAGTTGGTTAATTGTGTCAATGAGGTCTTCTGTATCTTTACTGAGCTTTTTTCTAGATGATCTGTCTAGTATTGAGAGTGGAGTGTTGAAGTCTCCTGCTATGATGGTGGAGTCATCTAACTCTCATTTGAGTGTAGTCAGTGTTTCTTCGACGTATTTAGGTGTTCTGATATTAGGTGCATAAATATTTAATATAGTTAAGTCTTACTTGTGTACTGAACCTTTCAGCAATAAATAGTGTTCGTCTTTGTCCACGACGGTGGATTTGACATTAAAATTGATTTTGTGTGAGATTAGAATTGCCACCCCTGCTCTTCTTTGTTTGTTGTTAGCTTGATATATATTCTTCCAACCTTTAATTTTTAGTTTGTTCCTATCTTTAGGTCTCAAGTGGAGTTTCTTGTAGACAACATATGGATGGGTCATGTCTTTTAATCCAAGATGTCGCTCGATGTTTCTTTCCTGGAGCATTCAGTCCATTCATATTCAATGGGATTATTGATAGATATGTGTTCAGTGCTGCCATTGTGATAAGTTTATTTTTATGTTGATGTTTTCTCTGTTGTTCGGATTAGTCTGTTCTGGGATGTTCTTTTTTGTGAGTTGATTTTTCACCGTTTTCAGAACTAGTTTTGTAGTTGTTGAGACTCTTGTGTTATATTTCTTGAAATGGTATGATACATCTTTGTTGTGCTTTACAGCTGCCCCTATGATCCCCCTTAATAAACTATATATTAATCCAATTTTAATTACTACCAGTCTTGTCATCTTCCTCTCCATCTGGAAGGAGTATAACAACTGTAGTACATCCCTCTTTTTAATATGATGACACCATAGTTTTCATGATGATCACTGGATTGCTTCTTTCCTTATCAGAGCTGTGATTGGCTTTGGAGCCTTCCCTAACTGAGTAGAGTTTTGAATAGTATGTCGTTCTAAAATATAAAGGTAGTGGTTTTCGGAAGAACCGGATGGTGCCCGGCCACCACCAGTGATAGCCATGACGGAGCTCACAGAGAGGAGCCTCACTGGCAACACAAGAATAAAAAGAGGTGCATCATGAGATCTCCACTAAAAGACCTCAATTGATGGTCCAGCGGTTTTGGGGTTCCTCTGAGAGCATGGCCCCCGGCCTTGATGCTGCCCGTTCCCATAAATTATAACAAAGGTCCACTCTTTCGACAGGAATGGAATGGACTTGGCAATGCAGAGTAACTATATGTTGGAAGCACTTTATGGTTCTGTACGTCTATAGGACATCATCTTACTGACCTCTGGCTGGAGGAAGAGGAGGGGAAAGGAGACTGTTGGGTGGATGAGACATGTATGGAGCAGAGAGGAATAGTGTGCAGTCACCGGACAGGGAGAGCAGTGGAAGCTGCATATAGGGGGGCATGTAAATTTACATGTGAATGTACATTTTTACTCAGTTATGTTAAATAAAAAAAAAAAAAAAGTTAGTGGTTTTGTTCTTCTAAACCAGAGCCAAGAACTTCTTTCAATATTTCTTGTAGTTTGGGTTTGGTTTTTACAAAGTCTCTGAGTTTCTGTTTATCTGGGAATGTCTGAATTTAATTTTCATATTTGAAAGGTAGTTTTGCAGGATATATAATTCTTGGTTGGAAGTTCTTCTCCTTCAAGGCTTTGAATGTGTCATGCTACTGTCTCTGTGCCAGCATAGTTTCTGCTGAGAAATCTGAAGATAGCCTACAGGGTTTCCCTCTGAATGTTAGCTTTGCTTTGAGTCTTGCTGCCTTTAAGAATTGCTGCTTATGTTTCTTTTTTTTAAGCTTCATTATAATATGTCTTGGAGTCTTTCTTTTGAGATCTATATTGGGTGGCATACGATATGCATCTGAGATGTCTACATTCTCTTCCTTCATGATTTCTGGGAAGTTTTCTGTCAGCAGCTCAGCAATGATACTCTGTGTGTTCTCAGATGTCTCACCCTGTTCAGGGACTCCAATTAATCGAAGGTTGTTCCTCTTAATAGAGTCCCATATGCTTCTTAATGTTTCTTCATTTTTCTTGTTTCTTTTTTCTGATTTCTGCTCATAGATGCTGGCCTCAGTAGCTCTGTCTTCCAAGTCAGAAATTCTTTTATCTATTTGTTCCATTCTGTTTTCTTGGCTTTGCATGGAAGTTTCTGTTTCTTTGATTTTCTTCTTGATCTGTTGGATTTCAGAGTATGGGTGTTCCATCAGATCGTACATCTTGCTTAATTTTTCATTTTGTTCCGCTGCATTTTGTATAAGGTCTAGAAGGGCTCTGTATATAATCATTTTGTATTCACTTTCTGATGCTTTCATAAAAGTTTCGTGATCTGGAAAACTCCTTGGTTGCTTTGCTTGGGAGCCTTCTGAAGCCATGGCTGATTTCTTGTATGCCACAATTGTCTGTTGCTTTTTGGGACCCATGTGAGTATATAGAGGCTGGAAGAGGTATTGTGAGGATGGACTGCAGATGTTTCTCTAGGCTGTCTTAAAATGTAAAGGAAAAGATATCTGACCACTTCACAAGTCAGTTTTCCTGGTGTAGAGGTCCCTCTTCTCAACTCGGAAAGTAATTGCCACTATATCCAACCCCAGATGATACAAACTAGTTCAAAATACAGCAGTGCTACCGCCCTGTTGGCCTCTCCTGACAGGACCGACGACACTGCGTAGAGTACCGCTTTTTTGATAAAAAAGTGTTCTCTTGTGAGCAGGCTCTGGCTCCCAAGCTAAGAATTAGGTCCAGCTGCGGCCACCGTATCCAACATGGCGTACTCCACACAGCCAGGAGACAGAGGGGCTAATGGTGCCGAGAGGTAGTGATTCCTCTGCTTCTGTTGCAAGACCCCGAAAGCCGGTGGCACTGGGTAAATTACTGCTTTTCTGTCGGAGAAGCGCTGTCCTGTTCGCAGGCGCTAACTCCCAGACTAAGAATAAGGTACCACTAGAATCTCCGTATCCAACATGGAGTCCCGCATACTGGCTGCGAAACTCCGTACAAATGCTGCTGAGACAGATATAAAAGGACAGGCTCAAAGTGACTAGATTAACAGAGTCCCCAAGCCTGGCTCTGAAAATATGGAAATTTCACCTGCCTGTTCCCCCAGCAACGTGTCTGAGTCTAGCTGCTAGGCACAACCCTGCTCCGCCTGCTGGCCAAGACAGGAAAAAAAAAATTCAAAGTGGTACGTTTACCTTCAGTCTGTGAGAACCAGGGCTAGCCAGGAGCGGAAGTCAGCGTAAGAGAGGAAGTTTTTCGCTCAGTGGTATGAAGTCCAAAGTAATAGCCCTGTGCCGTGTCCTATGGCTGATTAGGTGACCAGAAGGCTCCATTTGATTATCAATTCAGGTCTTGGTTTCCAGAGGGATATAAGGAGACATGTGCTTAGTCCACCAACTTGACTCTGACCCCCTTTATTTTTTTCTTTTTAATAAGCTTTTGCTTTCTTCATTTGTGATGTTCTTGGTTCTATCCTATAACTAGCTTGATCTTTGGCCAGTTGGTGTTCAGTGCATCAAATGTATCCTTGAGGTGGTCTCTGAATTTAGGTGGGATATACTCAAGGTCACAGTGGATTCCATCAGCTGAAGTCCACATGTATAATTGTCATTTATGTTGTTGAAAACGTGATATTTGTAGTAAGTCTTTGATCTTAAAAATTTCTTTCATGCTGTCTCTTGCTTCCTTTCACCAGTGCCGTGTTTTCAAACTGCTGGTTAATTTTCAGTACATCTTGATTATGTATTTGATCAGTTGCAGACTACAGAAAATCTTCAATTTCTAGATCTTTGGTTTTGGTGGTTGTTGTGTACATTTCAATAAGTGTTGTCGTGAGATTTGACAGTTATGTTCATGAGCTTGTCCTAGAAAAAGGGCTGCATACGTCATTGGTGAATATCACTATGGTCACCTTTCAAGTATTCCCCTTGGGAAACTATGCACTGACACCAGTGCTTAGTCTACCCGTTAAAGCAATTTGGGGACTCTTTTTCTGGAATGTCCGTCAGAGCTGTCGTCACATAAGGTCTGACAATTACATTTGTGAACTCATCCTAGAAAAAGTGATTTGAAGGGTGGACTAGGCTCTGGCTTCCCAGGGGGAGTGACCATAGTGATATTCAGCAGTGAGGTATGTAGCACTTTTTCTAGAATGAGTTCACAAACTTATTGGCAGAACTTCTGTGACAACAGGTCTGGTGAACATTCCAGAAAAAGTTTCCAAAATTGCTGTGAAGGGTGGACTAGGTGCTGGCCTCAGTACTTCCCAAGGGGAGTACTGCAAAGGCGATCATGGTCATATTCAGCAATGAGGTATGCAGCCCTTTTTCTAGGATGAGTTTGCGACCATAACTGTCAGACCTCGTAGTAGCTATTCTTCCTTTCAGGTATGTGGATATTGTTGCATCACTGACAGCACCGTACTGGAGGACAGATCTTGAAATGTTCTTTTTGATAATGAATGTGACTCCATTACTGTTCAACTTGTCATTCTTAGCATAACAGACCATATGATTATCTGTTTCAGAATAGCCAATACAGTTCTAGTCACCTCACTAATATGTAGGATACTGATCTTTTGTGTGTTCCAGTTCACGTTTGATAACTTTCAGTATTCCTAGACACATACTGTATACATTCTGTGTTCTGCTTACTGATACAGTTTTTGTAGCTATTTCTTATTTTAACTTATGCCATATCAGCAAAATAAAGATCTCAGAACAAGTGTGATTTCCAGACTACCTACAACAGAATTATTTTGGAGTGCTTTTGGAATCAGAATTAGAAGCGCTGGGCCCACTCAGTCTTTGGTAGATGTTAGGTCAACCAGAGTACAGAAGTACAGCCTTCGATTACCTGAATTATATAGAAGAGTAGTAAAATTCTGTTTTTCTTATATATTCTTAAGACTGAATTTCTCTGGTAATCACCTTCCCTAAGGCACATCCACAGTGAATTCTTCTGGACTTGCAAGCATCGTGGTGCCGTGCTAACACACAGAGTTTGCTGATGGCTGAGTGAGCCTGGCTGCTGTGCCTGGTTCCAGGCTTAACCTCTGTCTTCTTCTCACAGTGCTATAATCTCAATTGACTGTTTGTTGTGTGCTGCGCACATAAGTGATGGGATGACCTGTTGCTAGTCTCGTAATATCTGATCTCAAAGATCAGGGGCTACTGCTTGCTGGTCAATTGAACATGCAGCAATTGTAGTGGAATTTAGTTGGGACAGATATTAAGGCAGTTGGACTATTACCCTGGGATTCTCATCCTAAAAGAAAAATAAAGCCAAATGGATGTATTGATTTGAGTTTACAAACAACTTTAAAGAGCCCTTTGCTCTCAAACCTAACTAAACTTAAATAAGCTGACAGAACTTGTCTTGATTTGGTCTGCAGAATTTCAGTACCCAAAATACCTTCTCAAAAGAGAGTGGCAGAGGTGGTTATTAGATCACTGAGTACACTTGTTAGACAGTATCATTTTTATCATGGCTCCTGTTTACCACGTGGCAAGTGAGCAGACCTCCTGAAACTTGGGCCTACATCTGTGACACCGAAAGACATGCCTTCAGATAGAGTCCTCCTTATTTCTCTATCAGCCTGTATGGGGGAAAACAGCCTGCCAAGTGGACTAATGACCTGTGAACTGCTTGTATCTTCTTTTAATGTCACGATGGTTCTCTGTTTCAGTGACCACTTCCTGGTCCCATGCAATGGAAATTATTTACTGAAATCCTGCTAAACTGCCTCACAAGTTTCCCATCACTGGGATCTTGTGATAGGCACCCAGGTTTCAGGAAACCATATGTCATCTCTGCTACCTGCTCCAATTCCCCACCTGTAGTGGGTGGAATGGTAGTTCCTAAAAAGTTACATTCACACGATAATCCTTAGAATGTGAGCTAATAATGACGAAAGAGTAGACATCACCTTAAATGACAAACAGTGTGATTAAATTAAGGGTACGGAATTGTTGTTGCTAGTTGCTGTCAATTTGGCTCTAAACCATGGTGACGCCATGCACAACAGAACGAAATGTTGTACCGTCCTGTGTCATCGCCACAGTCTTTGCTATAGCCCAGTCTTGCAGCCATGGTATTATCAGTGCCTTTCAACCCTCGTCTTCCAGCCCTGTATAGAACCATATGCTGTTGTCATCCAAGATCCTCACTGGCTTATTTTTTGGAAGCAGATCATCAGGTGTTTCTTCATTGTCTGTCATGTTCCAGAAGTTCTACTGAAACTTGTCCACCATAGGTAATCCTGCTGGATTTGAAATGACAGGTAGGAATGCTTCCAGCATCACAGCAACGCATAAGCCACCACAGTATGGCAAATTGAGAGATAGTGGTCTTGAAAGGAGCTTATATTGGGTTCCAAGAAAACAAAACCAAACAAAAAGACAAGTCCAGGGCCATTGAGTTGATTCTGACTCATACCAATCTTATAGGACAGAGCAGAACTGCTCCACAGTTTCCAAGTAGCACCTGGAAGAAGCACCTTTAGGTTAGGAGACATAACACATAACCACTACACCACCAGGGTTTCCATATTGCGCTCCAGATGGACCTTACATACAGTCACGTGTGTCCTTATGCAAGAGACACACGGAGGAAAATGTGATGGAATGATGGAGCAGAGAGAGACATTGACCCAAGCCAAAAGTTAGAAGAGTCTAGGAATGGCCTATACCCTGGAGCTGAGGAGTTGCAGCCCTGGAGACACCTTGATGTTAGACTTTGGGCTGCTAGAAATGGGAGAGAATGAATACATTTCTATTGTTATAAGCCACCCAGTTAGTAGTAATTGTTTTATACCAGCCGCATAAATTAATATGCTACTTTATCGTGCCAGCTCTCCTTTGGCAGAGACACAGAGCCACATCCACTACTTTTGCCTGCAAGTTGCTATCCGCTGAGTCAGCCTGGCCCTGGGGCTAACCTCTGCAGCCACAGGGCATTTGTGGTGGTCATTTTAGCTTTTAATTTTTACCAAGATATTTGTGTGACAGGTACCCAGCTTGACCTCAGGTCTGAATGCCACCTCTATGAGTTGTAACATAATTTGTATTTCCAGAGTCCGTGAATAGTGAAACAGTTCGTGTGTTTACTTCTGCCTGAAATGTTGGTGATTTGAGCCTACCAAGAGGTGCCTTTAAAGAAAGACCTGGTGATTCACTTCCTCCACAAAAATCATCCGTTGAAAACTCTGTGGAGCATTCTTGTAGTCTGCCACTCATGGGGCTGCTGGGAGTTAGAATCAACTCCATTGCAACTGCTTTTTTTATTTTTTTAATAGCTTAAAATCTCAGCAAGTTTCCACATATCGGTGTGGCTTTGTCCACACAGCAGTCACACGTCCTGCACTTGTTGTGAGTTACCTGTCTACACTTGGTAAAAGCTGAAGCTAGGAGACAAGTGACTCCAATCCCTGACTTTAACATAGGAATGTATCTGTACAATCTGTATTTGTATATTTATTAAGAAATGGCCTTTCTTTTTGTTAAATATATATATACGTATATATATTATTGTGCTTTAAGTGAGAGATTATAATCCAAGCCAATTTTTCACACAAAAATTAGCACAAACATTGCTATGTAACTCAAGCTGTTCTCCCCACCCTGTGGCAGCACATTCCTCTGTTTTGTTTGTTTCTTTGTTGTTGTGATTAAGTAAACGTTAACAACTCAATTACTGCTTTCTACTCTGTGTTTCCTGTGGCCGTTCAAGTAGCTCCTGTAACCCTCTGTCCTCTTGTCTCATCTCTGGACTGGAGCTGCCCATTTAGTCTTATTTATCTGCTTAGGCCAAGAAGCACGCTCTTCACCAGTATCATTTTATGTCTTATAGTCCTGTCCAGTCTTCGCAGAATTGGCTTCAGGGATGGTTTCAGTCTGGACCAACAGAGGGTCCTGTTCCATGTCTTCTAGGAGGCCTCCAGTCAGTTGGACCATCAAGTCTGATCTTTAACAGAATCCCTCTTTCATCAGGGACTCTGTATTGTATTTTCTGTCACAGCAGTCTTTGGTGGTACCTGAACGCCATCTAGTTCTTCTGCTGTCATGTGAACATAGTCTCTGGATTATATGGCTCTTCTGTCTCTTGGGCTCATATTTTTCTTATGTCTTTGATGTCTTTCATTCTTTTCCAGGTGGGTTGGGACCAATTGATGCTGTTTAGATAGCTGCTCAATAGCTTTGAAGACTCCAGATGCCACTTAGCAAAGTGGGATGCAAAACATTTTCTTAAAAAAAAAACTTTGGTATATCAATAGACCTAGATGTCAAAAGGGACATTCATTTGACAGGGGCTCCCATCTGTACATAGCAGATGTGTCAGCTGGAAGTCAGTAGAGGCATTCTGCTTTAGGTGGGGCTGGCCCTCTCCCCTAGGCCATGAGCCTTCCACTCCTTCCCTTTGCCTGAGCCAGGCCCCTGCAGGCATTTGACAGTGAGCACTTGATCTGGGGAATTGGGTATCCAAGCTCTCATCCACCACCTAGATAATAGCCTCCCCCATCCTCAGCCATCCCACTGTGACCCCAAGGTCACTCCCATCTCAAAATCAATTACCGGATTCTGTGATTTGATAGGAAAAGTTCTCAGTGGCTTACCTTCTAATTTTCTTCCCTGAAACCTAGGCTATGCTGGAGAACATGTTTCTGCACATAGTGTCCCTCCTGGCGCACACTGTTTCTTTGCAGAAGGATTTGGCTATCAGCTTCTGCTAGTACTTGTTTGCGTTAACAGGTGCATACATAACTAAGAGGCTGTTCTTCATGTGGGCAGCCAATCTCACCAGGGCCTTAGGGTGAGAGAGGAAGAAAAAGCTATTAAGAAAATACCACTTAAATTTCAGAAGGCCTGGGTGCAGGGCTTGTTAGCCTGTAAATGAGTGATTGTAAACAGCCAACAATGGCTGGAATGCATGACATCAGACCCTCAAAAGAATGAGTCTGGCCTGCTGGATGTGACCTCCTCTGCACCCACACCCCGGCCTATGTGCTTTCCTACTTGAAAGGGGAGTTCACCTGAGGAAGCAGCCTTTGTTGTACTGTTTAAATAAGAAGGCACAAGTTTGCTTTGGGAGGAACTTCACAAACCCTGTTCAAATCAATGCCTGCTTTCTGCCTGATGCCTAAATTAGGGTTGGGGCATCAGTATCCCTCTGCCTCCCACAGAAATTCTGAGATAAGCTCAGTTTCTAAGAAGAAGGTGAAAGTCCAGATGCCTCTCTCCAGCGCCAGCCCAAGATGCTCCCTCCCCCCTTATAGAAATCCTTGATAAGCCCACTTTCTAAGGAGGTGGTAGCTTCTTCCCATGTAACTTAATGCTAACTGCTTATCTAGTGCCTCTTTAAGTATGCTGGACCAATAGAAATGCAATATGAAAATCTGTATTCTTGTAACTACCAATTAAGAGAATATATGGCAATTCCTTTGTCAGCTTTGGAAAAATGTATGAATAGATAATGTCTGAAAACAGAATGGGATGTGTGGCTGTTTTTTGGACTTGAGTCCATCCGCAGTACTGCTACTAATAAACAGCCTCTTCCTCTACAAACAAGATGGTGTTTGAGGTGTTTTCTGCTCCGTGGGCTGAACTTATCTTTTTTTCTGCTACAAGGGGAATTCTGTTTTCTAAAGGAGTTAGCTGTATAACCAGAAAAATCCTTGTTAACATTTCATTTTGTCAAATGAGTTTCCAGAGTTGATTATCGCTTATTTGGAACTGGAAAACAAATGGCAGTGGATACTCACTGAGCAGTTTCTGGTGCCACCTGTGCACACTGTGCCACTGTTGTCTCCCCTCTGCGTCCACTAGAGCTGCCTGCGCTACACAGAGGAGCGGGCTCAGCCTCTACTGAATGGGGCGCATGTCACTCACTGCGAGTCCTGGATGGTGAAACATGAACATGCTTGGCTGTTAACAGAAAGGTTGGAGGTTTTGTTCCACCTAGAAGAGCCTTGAAAGGAAGGTCTGGCAGTCTACTTCTGAAATACCAGCCATCAAATACCCTATGGGCACAGTTTTACTATGACACACACAGGGTCACCATGAACTGGAATCAACTTGGCAATTTTGATTTTTTTTTTTTTTAATGCCATTCATTACAAGGTACTGAGAAGGAATTTATCATTGAAACCTATAGCTATCGTAGGTACTCAATAAACATTGACTGATTCAGCCTTATTAGAATTGTATCATACCCTACTGGGCATATTTCTAGTTTTAGATCATTTTGAAAGGCCTGTGATTTTGTTAGATAAAAGCTGGGTTGAATCCACAATTCTGTTATTACCTTTCTACTTCCCTGAATAGATATCTTCCCTTCTTGTCTCATAGTTAAAGTAATGCTTGATCTCAGTCTGGGTCACAGGGAGCTGGATGTGAATCCTGCCACCTCTGCATTCTCACTGGCTGGAGCAAGTGACTTCAGTGACCTTGTACACAGTAATCTACCACTGGGGACAGTAATGCCCACCTCCTAATGCTGTGACAAAATGAAAGGCTTATGATTGTGTAACATTAATACAATTGAGACATAAAATACCTGTCACTCCAATATTGCCATAGAAGATATGTCTTCACTACTGTTAATTCTTCAGCTTCTCATACTGGTTGGTATACTAAGTATATGGAATACATTTCTGTGGTCACCCGAACTTTCTAGAATATAGCTGAGAATCTAAAAAGCACCAAAAAGCCTATGAGGTAGTTGCAGTAAGTGCCTCAGAGTCCAAATACTGAATCATAGGTATTTTATTTTGTGCAGAGTCCACTGGTTCCCACTTGAAATAATTAGTTTCCATCTACCATAGACACAATGTTATCTAACTTGGTTATAAAGCTTCTAAGCCCACAGCAATCCTGTAAGGAAAAAAAAAAAATATTGATATAAATAACTGTTAGAGACAAGCATGGTACTAACAGTGTCAGACAAGTTACAATAGGAAAAGGTACAGAAAAATGATGTAATGTATAGCAACTGGGAGTCATGTGATTGTTCTAAATGGACATGAAAAAAATTAAATTACGTGCATATCATCCCATGAAGAAGTGTAAGTTTGTGGTGCCTTTTAGAAAAATAGTTATCAAAAGATTTTCTGGTTTGCTTGATTGGAAAGGTAGTTATTGGCAATCTGAAAATTTTATTTTCATGAAATACTATCTTTTTCATCCTATGAGAATAAAAATGTTGAGCATGGTAGTAGTTTTCAGTTATTTACAATTAACTTCTCTAAGTTCATGAGATACGTTCTGAGATCTAAAGTGTGTTAAATATTCCCTATTTTGAAATTTTGTCTGTGATGGAGCTCACTAAGTTGCATCTCACTGGCAACACAAGAATAAAAAGGGGGGGCGGAGTCAAGATGGCCGACTAAGCCCACGTCTCCTTCTATCCCTCTGGAAACCAAGACCTGAATTGACAATCAAGCAGAGCCTTCTGATCACCTAATCAGCCTCAGGACACGGCACAGAGCTGTTAATTGGGACTTCATACCACTCAGCGAAAAACCTCCTCTCTTTCGCTGACTCCCGCTCCTGGCTAGCCCCGGCTCTCACAGACGGAAGGTAAATGCATCAGTTTGACTTTTTTTTTTTTCCTCTGTCTCGGCTGGTGGGCGGAGCTGGGCCTTGCCTGGCGGCTGGACTCGGACGCGCTGTTGGGGGGACAGGCCAGCGAGGTTCCCATGTTCTGGGGGCCGGGCTCGGGACTCTGTTAATCTAGACACGTTGAGCCTTTTGTGTTGTAGCTGCCTCACTGGGGTTTGTGCGGAGCTCCGCGGTCAGGGTGTGGGACGCCATGTTGGTACCGAGATTTTAGTGGGACCTCGTTCTTGGCCTGGGAGCCGGCGCCTGCAAACGGGACAGCGCTTCTCCATCAGAAAAGTGGTGATTTTGCACAGTGCTGCCTACGTTGGGGGCCCTGCAGCAGAGGCAGAGGAGTCGCTACCTCTCAGCACCTTTGGCCCCTCTGTCTGCTGCCTGTGTGGAGGGCGCCATCTTGGGTACGGTGGCCGCAGCTGGACCTAATTCGTAGCTTCGGAGCCAGAGCCTGCCCACAGGAGAGCGCTTTTCTATCACAAAACCAGTACTCAACGCAGTGTTGGCTAAGGCTAGGCCCAGTCAGCAGAGGCCAACAGGGCAGTAGCATTGCTATATTCTGAACAAGTTTGTTATCATCTGGGGTTGGATATAGTGGTGCTTACTTTGTCAGATGAGAAGAGGGACCTCTACACATGAAAACCTAACTGACTTGTGAACCGATCAGATACCTTTTGCTTTACATTTGAAGACAACCTAGAGAAACATTTGCAATCCATCCTCACAGTACCTCTTTCAGCCTCTGTATACTCACATGGGACCCAAAAAGCAACAGACAATTGTGGCATACAAGCAATCACTCATGGCTTCCGAAGGCTCCCAAACAAAGCAACCAAGGAGTTTTCCAGATGAAGAAACTTTTATGAAAGCATCAGAAAGTGAATAAAAAATGATTATATACAGAGCCCTTCTAGACCTTATACAAAATGCAGCAGAACAAAATGAAAAATTAAGCAAGTTGTTTGATCTGATGGAACACCAGTACTCTGAAATCCAACAGATCAAGAAGAAAATCAAAGACATAGAAACTTCCATGCAAAGTGAAGAAAACAGAATGGAACAAATGGAAAAAAGAATTTCTGACTTGGAAGACAGAGCTACTGAGGCCAGCATCTATGAGCAGAAATCAGAAAAAAGAAACAAGAAAAATGAAGAAACATTAAGAAGCATATGGGACTCTATTAAGAGGAACAACCTTCAATTAATTGGAGTCCCTGAACAAGGTGAGACATCTGAGAACACAGAGAGTATCATGGCTGAGCTGCTGACAGAAAACTTCCCAGAAATCATGAAGGAAGAGAATATAGACATCTCAGATGCATATCGTACACCACCCAATATAGATCTCGAAAGAAAGACTCCAAGACGTATTATAATCAAGCTTAACAAAATGAAACATAAGCAGCAACTCTTAAAGGCAGCAAGACTCAAGGCAAAGCTAACATTCAGAGGGAAACCCTGTAGGCTCTCGTCAGATTTCTCAGCAGAAACCATGCTGGCACAGAGACAGTGGCACGACACATTCAAAGTCTTGAAGAAGAAGAACTTCCAACCAAGAATTATATATCCTGCAAAACTATCTTTCAAATATGAAAATGAAATTAAGACATTCCCAGATAAGCAGAAACTCAGAGACTTTGTAAAAACCAAACCCAAACTACAAGAAATACGGAAAGAAGTTCTTGGCTTTGGCTTAGAAGAACAAAACCACTAACTTTATATTTTTGAATGACACACTACTTAACACTCATTTAGGGAAAGCTCCAAACCAGTCACAGCTTTGATAAGGAAAGAAGCAATCCAGTGATCATCATGAAAACTATGGTGTCATCATAATAAAAGAAGGATGTACTACAGTTGTTATAGTCCTTCCAGATGGAGAGGAAGATGACAAGACTGGTAGTAATTAAAATTGGGTTTATAAATAGTTTATTAAGGGGGTTCGTAGGGGCAGCTGTAAAGCACAACAAAGATGTATCATACCACTTCAAGAAATTTAACACACGAGTCTCAACAACTATAAAACCAGCTCTGAAAAAGGTCAAAAATCAACTCACAAAAAAGAGTGTCCCAGAACAGACTAATAAGAACAACAGAGAAAACATCAACATAAAAATAAACCTATCACAATGGCAGCAGTGAACACATATCTATCAATAATTACATTGAATGTGAATGGACTGAATGCTCCAGTAAAGAGACACCGAGTGTCATCTTGGATCAAAAGACACGACCTGTCCATATGTTGACTACAAGAAACTTACTTGAGACCTAAAGACAGGAACAAAGTGAAAATTAAAGGATGGAAGAATATATATCAAGCTAACAATGAACAAAGAAGAGCAGGGGTGGCAATTCTAATCTCAGACAAAATCAATTTTAATGTCAAGTCCACCATCGTGGACAAAGACGGACACTATTTATTGCTGAAAGGTTCAGTACACAAGCAAGACTTAACTATATTAAATATTTATGCACCTAATGTCAGAGCACCTAAATATGTCAAAGAAATACTGACTACGTTCAAAAGAGAGTTAGATGACTCCACAATAATAGTGGGAGACTTTAACACTCCACTCTCATTACTAGACAGATCGTCTAGGAAAAAGCTAAGTAAAGATACAGAAGACCTCACTGACACAATGAACCAACTAAACCTCATTGATATATACAGAACTTTCCACCCATCAGCAGACAACTATACCTTCTTCTCCAGTGCACATGGAACATTCTCCAGAATTGACCACGTGATAGGCCACAATGCAATGCTCAACAAAATCCATACCGTTGAATTACTGCAAAGCATCTTCTCAGATCATAAAGCCATAAAAGTTGAAATCAATAGCAGAAAAAAGAGAGATAGAAAGTGGAACTCTTGGAAACTGAACAACATCTTGCTCAAAAAAGCATGTGTTATAGAGGAAATCAGGGATGAATTAAAGAAATTCATGGATTCCAATGAGAACGAAAACACTTCCTACCAGAACCTATGGGATACAGCCAAAGCAGTGCTCAGAGGTCTGTTTATCTCTGTAAATGCACACATCTGGAAGGAAGAAAGAAACCAAATCAAGGAACTAACTCTACAGCTTGAGCAAATAGAAAGAGAACAACAGAGGAACCCCTCGGGCACCGGAAGAAAGGAGATCATAAAGATTAGAGCAGAGCTAAATGAATTAGAGAATAGAAAAACAATTGAAAAAATTGAAAAGACCAAAAGCTGGTTTTTTGAAAAGATGAACAAAATTGATAAAGCACTGGTGAAACTTACTAAAGAAAAGCATGAAAGGAAACAAATAACCCAAATTAGAAATGAGAAGGGAGTTGTCACCACAGTGCCACAGAAATCAAAAATATCATAACCGAATACTACGAAAGACTGTACTCTAACAAATTTGAAAACCTAGGGGAAATGGACAAATTCCTTGACTCAAACCACCTACCCAAATTATCACAACATGAGACAGAAAAACTTAATAAACCCATCAGAAAGGAAGAGATTGAAAAGGTCATCAAAACACTGCCAAACAAAAAAAGTCCTGGCCCAGATGGCTTCACTGCAGAATTCTACCAAGCATTGAGAGAAGAGTTATCCACAATACTACTGAGACTATTTCACAGTATAGAAAGGGATGGAGTACTCCTAAACTCATTCTATGAAGCCAGCATAACCCTGATACCTAAGCCAGGGAAAGATCCAACAAAGACAGAGAACTACAGACCGATATCACTCATGAATCTAGATGCAAAAATCTTCAACAAAATTCTTGCCAACAGAATACAACAACATATCAAGAAAATAATCCATCATGACCCAGTGGGATTCATACCAGGGATGCAAGGCTGGTTCAACATCAGAAAAACAATTAATGTGATTAACCACATAAATAACACAAAAGACAAAGATCACCTGATTTTGTCCATTGATGCCGAAAAGGCATTTGATAAAGTCCAACACCCGTTCATGCTAAAAACTCTTAGCAAAATGGGCATAGACGGCAAATTCCTCAATACAATAAGGGCCATTTATACAAAGCCAATTGCCCACATCATCCTGAATGGCAAGAGACTGAAAGACATTCCCCTGAGATCAAGAACTAGACAAGGATGCCCACTGTCACCTCTCCTATTCAACATTGTGCTAGAAGTTCTAGCCAGAGCAATTAGACAAGACGAACTAATAAAGGGCATCTGCATTGGCAAAGAGGAAATTAAAATCTCCCTGTTTGCAGATGATATGATTGTGTATGCAGAGAACCCCAAGGAATCTATAAGTAAACTACTCAAACTGATAGAAGAGTTCAGCAAAGTCTGAGGATACGAGATAAACATAAGTAAACTAGTAGGTTTCCTTTATACTATCAACGAGACTGTTGAGGAAATTATTAAATCAATACCATTTATGATAGCCCCTAAGAAGATAAAGTACCTAGAAATTAATCTAACCAGAGAAACAACAAACCTTTACAAAGAGAACTACAAGCCCTTACTACAAGAAACTAAGAGAGACTTAGATAAATGGAAAAACCTACCCTGCTCATGGATAGGAAGACTTAAAATTGTGAAAATGTCTATTTTATCCAAAGCAATTTATTTATATAATGCAATCCCAATACAACTTCCAGCATCATTTTTTAATGAGATGGAGAAGCAAATCACCAATTTTGTTTGGAAAGGGAAGAAGCCCTGGATAAATAAGGTACTACTAAAGAAGAAGAACACACTGGGAGGCCTTTCATTACCCGACCGAAGAACATACCACACTGCCACAGAGGGCAAAACAGCCTGGTACTGGTACAAGAACAGACATATCGATCCGTGGAACAGAATTGAGACCCCAGAGATCACACCATCTGCCTGTGAACAGTTGATATTCGACAAAGGCCCTAAGACATTAAACTGGAGTAAAACCAGTCTCTTCAACAAATGGTGCTGCCAAGATTTGTTATCCATCTGCAGTAAACTGAATCAAGATCCATATCTTATACCTTATACAAAAACCAACTCCAACTGGATAAAAGACCTAAACATCAAACCTAAAATGATAAAGCTCATCCAAGAAAAGGTAGGAACAACAATGGAAGTTTTAATACACAATGAGGGCAGACTCCAAAATCTGTCAAAGAAACCTCAATCAACAGAAGAGAAAATAGATAAATGGGAACTATTAAGAATCACTTATCACTATTAAGAATCACTTATGTTCATCCAAAGACTTTATTAATAGAATTAAAAGAACACCCACAGAATGGGAAAAAATATTTGGCAACTGTATGTCAGACTGACGCCTGATCTCCATAATCTATAAAATACTACAAAATATCAAGAAGAAGAAGATAAACCATCCAATTAAGCATTGGGCAAAGGAGATGGACAGACAATTCACTAAAGAGGAGATCCAGGCAGCCGAAAAACACATGCAGACATGTTCACAATCTTTAGTTATTAAAGAAATTCAAATCAAGATGACAATGAGATACCATCTCACCCCAACAAGATTGGCCATGATCCAGAAAACACAAAACAACAAATGCTAGAGAGGCTGTGGAGAAAGTGAAGCCCTCCTACACTGTAGGTGGGGTTGCAAAATGGTCCAGCCTCTTTGGAAGGCAATCTGGCGCTTCCTTAAAAAAATGGATATTGATATACCATTTGACCCAAGAATTCCACTACTTGGAATATGTCCTACAGATTCAAGGTCCTTCACACCAACGTACACGTGCACCAGAATGTTTATCGCAGCACAGTCCACGATAGCAAAAAGATGGAATCAACCCAGATGCCCAACAATAGAAGAATGGATAGGTAAACTGTGGTACATATACTCAATGGAGCACTATGCAATGATAAATAATAACGATGATTCTGGGAAACATCTCCTAACCTGGTTTCAACTGGAAGACATTATGTTGAGTGAAAGTAGTCAGCAACAAAAGGACAAATACTGTATGAGACCTCTAGGATAAGATATCTCAAAAACAGACTTGTGTATAGAAGAAAAGACTCTTTGACAGCTGCAAGGGAGGGGAGCAAGGGAGGGTGAGGTAGGGAGGGTTTAGTTTAGATAGTTACTAGAAATCTAGTTGGAAGAAGGCAGTGACAGCACACATTAGGAACAAGAACAACATTAAGTGGACTTCAGCATAACTTGAACACTCCTTCCATCTTAACTCAATACTGCAAGGATAGAGTAGCTGGAGCGGGGGTTGGGGGACCACACTCTTAGACGAATTCCAGGCCAGTTGGCACAACTAGCGTTTTGCTAAGAGAGCTCTCTGCACCCCACATTGGTGAGTGGCATCTGGGGTCTTAAAAGCTGCCAAGCTGCCATCCGAGGACACAGCAAATGGTCCCAACTCGGCAGGAACGGATGCTCACCGAGGACCAAAATGACATGCCCTAAAGACAAGCGAGAAGACGGAGAAACCCACAAGAGTGGGTGCCTACATCGACTTGGGACCGGAAGAACCAGATGGTGCCCGGCCACCACCAGTGATAGCCACGATGGAGCTCACAGAGAGGAGTCTCACTGGCAACAGATGAATAAAGAGGTGCATCATGAGATCTCCACTAAAAGACCTCAATTGATGGTCCAGCGGTTTTGGGGTTTCTCTGTGAGCATGGCCCCCTTCCCTGATGCTGCTCTTTCCCATAAATTATAACAAAGGTCCACTCTTTGGACAGGAATGGATTGGACTTGGCAAGGCAGAGTGACCATATATTAGAAGCACTTTATGGTTCTATACATCTATAGGATATCATCTTGCTGACCTCTGGCTGGAGGAAGGGGAGTGGATGGACAGGAGGGGAAAGGAGACTGTTGGGAGGATGAGACATGTATGGAGCAGAGAGGAATAGTGTGCAGTGACCGGACAGGGAGAGCAGTGGAAGCTGCATATAGGGGGGCATGTAAATTTATATGTGAATGTACATTTTCACTCAGTTATGTTAAATAAAAATTAAAAAAAAAAAGAATAAAAAGGAGTGCACCCTGAGATCTCCACTAAAAGATAGCAATTGACAGTCCAGTGGCTTTGAGGTTCCCCGGGAGCATGGCCCCTGGCCCTGATGCTGCCCTTGCCCGTAAATAATAATGAAGATCCACTCTTCGGACCCAAATGGATTGGACTTGGCGATACAGAGTGACCATATATTGAATGCACTTTATGGTTCCATGCATCTATAGGACATCATCCTGCTGACCTCTGCCTGGAGTAAGTGGAGTGGGTGGAGAGGAGACTGTTGGGAGGATGAATCATGTATGGAGAAGAGAGGAATAGTGCGCTGTCACCGGACAGGGAGAGCAGTGGAAGCTGCATATAGGTGGGCATGTAAATTTATATGGGAGTGTGTATTTTCACTCAGTTATAATAAAAAAAAAAAAAGAAATTTTGTCTGAGAGCAGTAAGTCTGAGATAAAGGTATACATTGAAAGTATTGTTATCCATCTAAGAATATATTAAGTAGGTGGTTGTTGTTTTTAGGTGCCATCAAGTTAATTCTTTTTTTCTTTTTTTTTCTTTTTTTCTTTAATATGACTGAGTCAAAATGTACATTCCCATATAAATTTACATGCCCACCTATATGCAGCTTCCACTGGCTCTCCCTGTCCGGTGACAGCACACTATTCCTCTCTGCTCCATACATATCTCATCCTCCCAACAGCCTCCTTTCCGCTCCTCTCCACCCGCTCTCCTTCTTCTAGCCAGAGGTCAACAGGATGATACCCTATAGATGTATAGAACCATAAAGTGCATCCAGTATATGGTCACTCTGCATTGCCAAGTCCAATCCATTCCTGTCCAAAGAGTGGACTTTCGTTATGATTTATGGATAAGGGCACCATCAGGGCTGGAGGCCATGCTCTCAGGGGAACCCCAAAACTGCTGGACCATCAATTGAGGTCTCTTAGTGGAGGTCTCAGGATGCCCCCCTTTTTATTCTTGTGTTGCCAGTGAGACTCAACTTAGTGAGCTCTGTCATGGCTATCACTGGTGGTAGCTGGGCACTATCTGTTCTTCTGGTCCCAAGTCGATGTAGGCACCCACTGTTGTGGGTCTCTCTATCTTCTAGGTTGTCTTTACCTCATGTCATTTTGGTCCTCGGTTAGCATCTCTTCCTGCTGAATTGGACCCATTTGCTGTGTCCTCGGATGGCAGCTTGGCAGCTTTTAAGACCCCAGACGCCACTCACCAATGTGGGGTGCAGAGAGCTCTCTTAGCAAAATGCTAGATGTGCCAACTGGCCTCGACTTCACCTAAGAGCATGGTCCCGTGCTCCCTGCCCCAGCTACTCTATCTTTGCAATATTGGTTTAAGATGGGAGGAGTACTCAGGTATGCTGAAGTCCACTTAATGTTGTTCTTGTTTCTCATGTGTGCTATCACCGATTTCTCCCAACCAGATTTCCAGCAACTATCTAATCTAAACCCTCCCCCCTCACACTCCCTCCCTCCCCTGCCTTGCAGCTGTCAGAGATTCAAGTTAATTCTAATTCATTATGACCCCAGTGTCCATGTTTTAATCACCTAGTGCTGCTCTAACAGAAATACCACAAAGTGGATAGCTTTAACAAAGGAAAGCTTATTCCTACACAGTCCAGTAGGCTACAAGTCCACCTTCAGGATGTGTGCTACAGTGGAAGGCTTTCCCCCTTGTTGACTCAGGAGGGAGGTTCTTTTGTTGTATCAGTCTTTGTTCAGGGAGCATCTTGGCACAGGAACCTAAGGTCTGAAGGACACGCTCTTCTTCCCATGCCGCTTTCTTGATGGTGTGAGGTTCCCGGTTCTCTGTTTGCTACCCTTTCCTTTTATCTCTTGCAGAATGGAAGGGTTAAGAGTGACACAATCCATGCTCCAGGGAAACTCACTTTGCTGTGGAGCAGGGTGGTGATCCTCTGAAAGGATTTACAGCTCCACTCTGCAGCACAGGAAAATCACCAAATGGAAGACAATGACAAAATACTGGGAATCACAGCCCAGCCACAGGGCTACCCATATTCTGGGGGAACACAATTCGACCCATGACAGTACAGGAGAATAAAACACTGTCCAGTCCTGTGCCACCCTGACAGTCATTGCCTTTTTGAGCCCGTTGTTGTGGCCACCATGTCCATCCACCTTGTGAGGTGTCTTTTTCTGTTTTGCTGAGCCTCTACTTTCCTGAGCATGTTTCTTGTCCTGGAACTGGTCCCTCATGATAATCTGTCCAAAGTATGTGAGATGAAATCTTGCTGTCTCACTTCTAAGGAAGAAATGAGGAGAGTGTCACTAGAAGTGCTTGAAAGGATGACCTTTCTGGCCTGTCACTGCAAGTATTCCCCCTACCCTGGCCGAATGAATTTTGTTTCTTGGAAGCCAATCTTTTATTCCACCTTCCCCACCCCTCCCCATCTTCGCCAACCTCCCACCCTCCAAGCAACACAGTTCACAGCAACAGGTTAGGGTGCTTTACCGTCAGGTGGCCTGGAAGGTGCCCTGGGTGAGGTGGGTGGTGGTAAGACAGAAGAAAATGGACAGGTTTTGTGGAGTTGGATGTGATGCTTGAGTCTGGTGACCTCTCTATTTTGGTCATGGCTTGAAATACTCATCATTGGGGTGTGTATGCCAGTCAGCACAACGGGCATGTACAGTGGGAACTTTGTCCTTGGTAAGATAGTTGTGTTAGTTGCGTTCGCATTGGCATCTGGCTCATGGTGACCCCAAGCACAGCAGAATGAAATGCTGCTCAGTCCTAGGCTGACGCTGTGATCAGTTGCAGATTAAATCATTGGCTTTTCACTGGTTGATTTGCTGAAGGCTTTTCTTACCAGTGTGTGCTAGTCTGAAAGCTGCTAGGGTCAAATAGCCAAGGGAGGAATTGGTGGGAGGAGTTAACTCTAGCACCAAGGAGAGCTCCCAGGTGGAATTCTGCAGTAGAGGCCTTAGCACTTACAGAGCCTGGCCCTAGGTGTAGCTATCTTCAGAGAAAGCTGTATCTTTTTTTCCCCAAGCAGTCATCATGGTTTATTGGGGATAGCAGTAAAACATCCTTAAGCTCAAAAGGCAGCTAATTTTCTAAAATGTTGAACTCTTTCTCATTATGACCTTGTCCTGGAGTGCCTTGTCTTTTTCTCAAGGGGAATTTCATGCAGATTGAAGAAAATTGGTCTGTTGTGGTCTTTAAAAATATTGAAACAAATGTAGGTTGCTACAACTTCAGATAACTATGTGGTAACATGTGCTGCTACCACTAGGAAGACCTTCAATGACTACCATCTCTGGAACTCAAAATGAGCTTGAGTTTTTCCTGACTGCTTTGGAGGTATCCTCAGTAGATTGCAAGACATCTTCTGTTTCCATTCATCCCAGGCTACAGTTACTAAGAAAGTTCTGCATCTTCCTTTAGTCTTACCTTTCTGTAGCCCTACTCTTTGCCTTCCTTTGTTGAAGTATTGATGTCATGATTAATGAAGTGGCAGGTACTCCTCCAATCTACTGCACCCAACAGTGTCTGCTGAGAATAGCCCACACCACTCAGAAGTAAGCAGTGATACCTTGTTCACCAGCTCCTACATCCATTCTTCATACCATGTTGTTTTTGTTAGTTGCCCTGAAGTCATTTGAAACTCACAACAATCCTATAAGACACAGTAGAACTGCCCCATTAGGTTTCCAAGGAGTGGCTGGTAGATTTGAACTGCTGACCTTTTGTTGGCTGTTAAGGTCTTAAACGCTGTACCACTAGACTCCCTGCATTTCATAGAATAACATGATTTTACCTTACTGGTCCAAGAAACATGCAAAATACACAGCTTTTCTTTCTCAAAAAAAAAAAAAAAAATCTAGCCTTGGAAGAAAAAAAGGAACAAAAAGAACTGCAAACTAAACCTGTTGTGTCATTAAACATGACTCATGACATTCTCATGTGTTATAGAACAGAACACAGCTCCATGGGGTGTTCTGGGTAGTAGTCTTTATGGAGATTACCAGAGCTTCCTTCTGTGTAACACCGCTGAGTGGGTTCAAACTGCCAAACTTCAGATTGCTAGCTGACTACACTATTTGTGCCATCTCCAAATTGCAAATAAATCTCCGGTTCATATGCCAGCTAATTAATTTTTTTTTTCCTTTTAGATGTCAGTGAACATTTCATCTTCTGTGCAGATAAAGGCACTGATATAGGAAGTTTTCCTCAATGTCGGAAAAAGTTTTGGAGATTTCCCTACTTTAATCTTCTTACTACATCATACTTCAAATCATAGGAGGTAGTGGGAGGAATAAGTTGGGGAAAATTGGATGGTAATAAGAGTGGGAAAGTGAAGGAAGAAAACTCATTTTCTTTGTCCCTTCCTCTAGGTGATAATTGGACTAATTCACCTAGTATTATCATTTTTTGCAAAACACCTAAAAGTGTAATCAGAAATACCAGAGAAGTATAAGACTTGGTTATCTTTTCAGATCCGTTATCCTATTTTCTGTGGCGGATAGTCAAACACATTATCACTCCAGGAAGGCATGTGCTGAATGTCTTTGTAACTTGATGTGTGGGGCTAGGCAAAACTGTAAGCATCTGGAACGGGCAGTAGGTTTTGAGTTCCAAAATCCACAGAAAAGGATTGTAAAATGTTTTCTCATTGATTACCAAAACTATTATTCAGATAAAGTTGATATATAAGAGGAGAAGATTGAGAAAACAAGCTCCTGTATGAGTGCTAGCAAAAAAAAAAAAGCCCCTCAGTTTTGTTTCTGTGTATCCAAATAGATATAATGATAGAAATGATTTTGTAGTAAATCATGTTAATTACTTTCTTCCACAGCTGTTGTTTTCAATGTGGGAAAATTAAAATTGTTTAAAATAAGTGTATAACTTTCTTCTACATTTAGTGTACTAAATACAAGTAAATGAGGTTTTCACAGTCTTTAACGCATGTTTTGTTTATCCTTAGTGATGGATAAGTTAACTCTGAATTTTCTTAATTAAATAAATTGTCATGGTTTACATGTGCTTATTAAGGTCTATTATCTTAGTGCATGCAGAATATTGTATATTTTGATAGCTTCATGAGATATGGGAGCCTTGGTGGCACAGCGGTTAAGTGCTGTGGTGAGCTGTGGCTGCTAAGCAAAAGGTCGACATTTCAAATCCACCAGCCCATTCTTTGGAAACCCTATGGGGCAATTCTGTTATGTTTTATAGGGTAACTGTGTGTCAGAACTAACTCTGTAGCAACAGGTTTTATGAGATACTAGAAAAACCTTTGCTTTGAATCATCCTGTTTTGTGAAGGTCTAGTGGTTATCTTGCTGAGCTTTTATTCTGCTAAGATGTTCAGAGGTGTTAGGTGACTTAAGGATTTCAAGTATGAGCAATGAGTAAACAGAAATTCATTATCATCATTATTGGTGAAATAGTTTTAAGTTTATTTTGAACTTCCTATGAAAAAATTTTGCAGTACATTTGCAACGTTAATTCCAGTTATGCATTGAATACCGCAAGGCAGGAGCAGTACTTGTTGGAGTCAACAGATATTTACAGCCTATGGTCAGTGATCCTTCATTTTCTATTCTAGTTCATGGTAATATTAGTAAGAAATAGTTAAGACAGACACATATATAAAGGATGCACCTTAAATATATAAATGAGAGCCAGTTATGGATATAAGGGCATTCATTATCTGCTTTGGGAAGTAATCTCTCATTGCTTTTAAAAACATGGTTGATTTGCAGTCAAGCCTTAATTAAAGGAGGAAGAGACAGAAGAAAACAGGATGAAAAATGTAATTGACTTCAATAATTTTTTTAAATGGAATAAAAAAAAATTTTTCTGTTAATTCCAGCTCACAGTGACCCTATAGGACAGAGTAGACCTGCCTCATAGGTTTCCAGGGAGCACCTGGTAGATTCAAACTGCTAGCCTTCTGGGTAAGAGCTGAATGTTCAACCACTACACCACCAGGTCTCCTAGAATAAATACATGCAAAATATATAAGGAAAAAGATATTTACAGGCCTAGAAGACAGTGTGAAAAGGTTCTGGCAAGAGTCAGGTTTTGGAGACCTTGACCGTTTCCGCAGTTCGAAGGGAAGGGACACACATTGCAGTTGGTCCTTTTATTACTAACCTGTTGTTGCAGAACAAATTACCTCAAAACTTAGCATCGTAAACATCACACCCGCTTATTGTCTCACAGTGCCTGAGTTAGAAACTCATGGGCTTTAGCTGTGTCTTCTGCTTCAGGGTCTCTCACAGGCTGTAGCCCAGCAGTTGAATGGGGCTGGGTCACCTGAAGGGAAAGGATCTGCTTCTGATCTCACATACATAGTTGCTGACCTCATACAGTTGTTTGCAGACATTGACTGGAGGCAGTCATCAGACTTGTCCCCACATAGGTCTGTCCAACAGAGCATCTTGCTTCATCAGAGCATACAGAGCAAGAAAGCACTGCAAAGGGTTTGCTAGAAAGATGGAAGTCACCATCGTAGAAGTCAATCCCCTTGCCTTTGCTGGTATGTTTATTGAAGACTGTCTCAGAAATTACATGTACCATAGCTCTTCACATTGCCCATTAACCAAACTACACAGCAGCAAATATAATTCTCTCTCATAAATAATGTCAAAAAGAAACCTGTACTGTGAAATGGGGATGCTTCATTAAGAAAAATGGGGGAAGATAAGAATGATTATTGTAATGGGGCGGGGTGACTATGGCAATAGAGAAAACTCTTGAGTCCCTAAGGAAATGCGAATATATGAAAGACTTAGGGGAAACAGTATTTTTCTTTTGTAGATATTAGAGTAAGCAAGGCTGGAAAAAACATGAGGTGTGGAGAAGCAGGATAGAAGCGTAGCATCGTGGGATAGTAAATCACAATGGTCTGTGCTAAGGCTAGCCTGTGATGGGGGAGGGGCTCTCAGTAGTACACTGGCTTGGGCTGAGGGCGGCCAGACTCAAGGTTTAGGGGAAGAAGAGAAGTTCAGCCAAAGTCTGATTAACAAACATATTGTTTCTGGTTAGTCAGTGGGGACCATCCGTTGAGCTAATATTTATGAGACAGAGAATGGGAATTTGGGGAATCTGTGTCTGGCCTTATCATAGGTAAACAAAGAGGCATCCATGAGTCTTATCAAGGTCATGTGGGATCAAAACAACAAAAAACAAACCTGTTGCCATCCCGTGGATTCCCACTCAGAGCCACACGACAGAACAGAATAGGAATGCCCCACAGAGTTTCCAAGGAGTAGCTGGTGGATTTGAACAGCCAACCCTTTAGTTGACAGCCAAACACTTAATATTTTTCCAAACACAAAGAATGGAGGAATCTCTTTTGCCACTGTTGTTTCCCTGGATCATAGGGTTCAGGTAAGGTTCATTATCAATAGAAAACATATTTTCATTAAAGCTTTAAGTATAAATATCCTGTGACGTATTCAGGTCTGAGAGTTGGGAGGTGTGGGGAGAAGCTGAAGTAGACAAAAGAATATCTTACTTACCCTTCCATCCCTCTTTCTGGGGACCTGTTTGTTAGGCTCTCTCTGTTCTTGTGTCTAACTAAGCTCCCTGCATCCAGTTCCCTCGTGCTGAGCCCCAGATTCACTCCCCACTGTGGAAGCAGTTTTCTAGACTTTGGATATGTCCACAAGCCTTTTCGATAAAATTTGTCCATCCTGTGACCTGTATTTCCTCTCAGGGCAGTGTGCTCTGAGATGTTAAAATGTATAGAGCCTGAAGTCTGCTCTTGCCGGGTCAAACAAATGTTTCCTTTAACAAATACCAGAATGCCAGTCTGAAATGTCCATTTCACGTGGACTTCTGGATGGTGTGAATGGTTGGTGCTGTCAGCTGCTAACTGAAATGTTGGAGGTTTGAGTTCACATGAAAGTCCTAGAGACCTACTTCTAAAAACTCAGACGTTGAAAACCCTGTGAAGGACAGTTTAATTCTGACACATGGGATCACCATAGGTTGAAAGGAACTCAGAAGCAACTGGTTACTGGTCTTCATTTCTCTGCTTGCATTTTCTAGCCTGGTCATGGTCTGTGTCGTTCTTCTCCATCCGGATTAAAGGGCCCCTTACCAGGCACTGACAGTCACCGGATGCGGCCTCCAGCAATGCTCCATCTTTGTAGTGCATTTTCTTCTCCCAAACCGGTTTTGTTTCTTAGCTAGCCATAAATCAAATCCAAACTCCATAGCTTACCTTCTACTGTTGTTTATACTCTGTTTCTAACCAACTTTCCTACATTTAGTTGAATAAAGATGGACTCAATTTCTTTTTTGGTTGCCCCAGTGTCTAGGACACAGTATAATAAGAGTTGTAGAATTCATCACTAATTTCAGCTATAGGTAGCTAGGACGTAACATTGGGGGGAAAGACCTGGTGATGTATTTCAGAAAATCAGCTCATGAAAACCTGTGGATCACAGCAGTCCAGCTACAACCTATCATGAAGACAGCATAGGACTGGGCACTCTTTATTACGTTGTGCATGGAGTTAACATGAGTCAGGTGCTAATTCACTGTTAGCCGGCAACAACAGCAGTATTTATTGAGTAGGTATTTTATGACAAGTACATTTTGCTGATGAAGAAGCCACAGCATTGTACCCAGGGAAGCATTGTTTAGGGTCACTGAAAAAGACAGGAGGAGAACTAAGTAAATGAGTGGAGTTGTATTCTGTGATAATTGTTGCACATTTCAAACAGTGTTTTCATCCTCATTCCCTTGTGATTTTATCTATAGTTACCTACTTGTCAAATACTCCACGTTCTTTTCTTTGGTTTTGTTCTTTGGTTTCTCAGCGTTCATGTGTGATTAGTACATCTAGTGTACCCTGGACTTAGGTCTTGTGCTCAGGTTGCAGCAGGGGGGCCATTAGAGTGCCCACTACTCAAGTATGTGTAGTGCCATCACTCTTTCCTTGGGGCAAAAGTTCAAGGAATATTCAGAGTTCAAGGCCAAAGACTGTTACCCAGAACTTAATTAAGAAACTTGAATTAAGGTGTGAAACAGCGTATAAAGAGAGACAAAGTCCTCAGTGGGTCAGATGAAGGAATTCAAAGCAGGTGAAGTTTATCTTCAGTTTTAATCACCCTTTTAGTATGCTTCTCTTGCAGAGACCATGAACCTGTGCCTTCCTTCTTTCTTTCCTGACTTGCCTATCACAACGTTCTACCAATTAACCTTGCTTCAGGAAGTCCGGCTAAGCTCGTCACACTTTAAGTTGATATGGAAATAGTAGCTAGGATCTGCTGCTGCTGCTGCTGTTAGTTGCCTTCCAGTCGACACCAACGTACAGTGACCCCATGTGTCAGAGGAGAGCAGTGCTTCATAGAATTTTAATCTTTCAGAAGATTAAAGTCTTATTTCTAAAGCATTTCTGGGTGGATTTGAACTGCCGGCTTTTCAGCTAGTAATCCAGCGCTTAGCCATTGGTACCACCAGGGACTTTGCAAAGCATCAAATGCCCCATGTGCCCCAGGAATTCTGTGAAGTTTCCTTATATTGTCTCCATTCCAAATAATGGCTCAATAAGCCATCTCCATTTTGCCATTGTTAAAACGAGGTTTAAGGAAGGGAAGTAAATTCCACAATATCAGCCTGCAGGTAGAAACATGGAAAGAACAGGATTCCACCTTAGGCTGAGCTCATTCCTGTGGCCAGACTTGGTTTTCTTCCATTGTTGTCTCCTCCTTACTAAAGTCTTTCCTTTTGAGTTGGCAGTAATTTAAAGCTAAAAAAAAATGAAGCACTGATGGTTGACTTAAAATCTAAACAAGCCTAGAGAGTTGGAAGCCTTTTCAGCACACACAGTGTTTGCATACCTGCCCTTCTCCTATGGTACCCGGTAGGCCTGCTCTGCAGCTTTGTGTAACGCTGGCTTCTTTTTAAGAGAAAATTTTCGTATAACTAACATAGCCTGCCTTTAAGGGGCTGCTGCTCACTGATCTGAATGCCTGAGTAAATATCAGTCCTAATAATTACTGAGCGTTTAAGCAACAGGAGAGCTTGTTGTGCACTGTTCTAAGTATTTTAAATTCTTTATACTCATATTGTATTCACTCCTATGCTAAGATGCAACTAAATAGACTTACCATGTGTGAGGGGTATGGTCACTGAGGCACTGATATACTAAATATGACTCACTAGCTGCTGTGCAGTCATCTCCAACCGCTCCATGTGTGTCAGAGTAGAACTGTGCGCCACAGCATTTTTAATAGCTGGTTTCTCAAAAGTAGATCACCAGGAACTTCTTCTCAGGCACCTCAGGATAGACTCGAACCTCCAGTCTTTTGGTTAGCAGCCGAGCACTTGAAACATTTGCACTACCCAAACGAAAAACAGAAAACCAAACTCACTGCTGTTGAGTTGATTCCTATCCACAGCAACTGTATAGGTCAGCATAGAACTAGTCCCTAGAATTTCCAAGAAGCAGCTGATGGATCTGAACTGCAGCCGTTTTGATTAGCAGACATAGCACTTAAGCACTGTGCCACCAGGGTTTCCATGGCACCACCCGAGGACTCCTAAATCTGAATAGTAAATAAGTAGAAACATAAGGGCAGGAATTTGAACCCAGGCTGTCCAGAACCAAAAATGGTATTTCTATCCCCTTTCCAGCCTTTCCACTGTTGGGATTACTATGCAGATAATGTATAGTCCTTGGGGAGAACAACTTCCTGTAGTCCTGTATGCCAATATTCTAATAAGCCTTGTCTTTAAAATAAAGCAAAACCAAAATGGGGTGGTAAGCTCACCAGATGCCAAGCCTCTTTCCTGTGGCTTCTTCAACAGCACAACCTGACTGACAGGCACTTGCTAAACAAGACCACTGTGCTCTCCCAGGTGATGGGTGAGAGGAAGAGTTGGTTGACCATCACAAATTTTCAGTTGGGATTTAGTCAGTGTACACACATGGAAGTTTTTAGAGATCAAGACAAGATGCGAGTGCTGAGATGAGAGTTATAGCCCACAGATACTTGAGGAGCTGCTAGAATGAAAAGTCAGCAAGACCTGGAAAGCTCAAGAAGAGTTTTTTGGGCAAGTATGGTTGTGAGTTCTAGGCCTTTGAAAAGTTGGAAACCTCTCAACATTGTCCAGGCTAGCTCTCTGTGAAGAGCTTTGATCTGCTGTTTCTTCCTTTCTTTCTTTTTTTACCATCTTGTTTGATGCCAAGAAATTAAGTAGGAGGTGAGAAGCATTGTAAATCATAATCTTGATTATAAGTTCTGTTCTGGAGCCTCCATTTAAGTCCCCTCAGATTTATTTTTAGTGCTCTCACATGGCAGGAAAAGCAAGAAGAGGGGTGAGGAAAAGGACTTACTTTACAAAACAGTCCCCAGACAAGAGGATTTGTCAGGGGAGTGAGTCTACAGTCTGGTTAAATGAGAAAGAGTTAATGTGTTAGAACTTTTTTGTTTTTAGAATCTACAGGCAAGAATGCAGTGCCATTTTTTACTGATCAGTCAGCTGTGTTTCCATTCAAAAATAGGATAGAATTATAGGGATTTGAATAATGGTTATCATGACACATTTCACCTTTTGAAGTTTGAATAATTCACTTGAACTTAATTGCAAAATGAGATACTGTGTGTGTGCATAGTCTTCTGCTTCAGCATTAGGAATAGAGAAAAGCATATTACACTTCTCAAACCTGACCCTGCTTCAGTTTTAGCAGTTTCCCTAATAGAAGCTGCAAGCCCAGGGGTTTCCCAACAAATAGGAAATGCCAGAAGATGGCAGAAATGCCTCCAAGGTGGCCAGGATGAATTTAATGGGAAATGGTTGCCTTCAGAAAATGTAGGAAGGAAAAATAAAATAACATAAATAGGTTTTGACACAAGGCATTAGCAGATGGTTTTATGTGGGCATAGCAGTATTGTCTTAGCACTTTGTTAATAAAAATTCTACAGACATTGTTCATGTTATGTTTGTTAAGAAATGATCGTATAAATAAAAGCAGAAGATTGGTGTGGAAAGAATATAAATATTGAACATGTTTCATACCGCATATCAATCAGTTTACAATGGATAGTTTCCTTGTCCTTTGCCATAATTTAATGCAAATTTATGAGATTCAGAAGGCATTGCAAATATGCTATATCTTTCAATTACATATTAAAAGGTGTTTTCATTTTAGTTGAAATCCATAAATATTGCATTGCCTTGTCACTTCTCTGTCAGAATACATTGTCCTCTCTATAGGCAAGCAGACTTCTCTGAGAAACTACTGATCAGCTTAGCTTTAGCCATTAGCAGTGGTCTACTGGCCAGACTCAGCTATCCTTTCCTGAAAATATCAGATACAGACTCAAAAAGAAATGCAATAAAATTCTTCCTTACACTGAATGCTTTTAGTGATGCTCCCAGACTTGGAAGAACTCCTTTTGTTTCATTTTGGATAACAATGAGACCACACTTTTCTCTCTAACATTTATGGTGTTTAATAAAGGACTCTAAAAGACCAGTTTCTTGGTGTTATTTTATGTGTAGACAGAGAACATTCCTAAATCCCTTAGGAAGATTACTAAATTATTTTCTAATGTAGGTGGCTTGTAAAAATTTGTTTCCATCAGATTTGGGGGAAATGTGCCATCTGTTCAGCTAAAGAGCTCCTATCACCAAAGCTAGTAGAAATAGAATCTTCTTTATTTTCATCAGCTTTCTGTGCCCACATGACTGTGTCTTCAGCTTACAAAATATGTTGTAAAGTGTCAGCATTTGCGTGATGGGGACTCTCTTACCACCACTGCCCCTGCTTATGCCCTCAGGTGTGTGGGACTGGGCCCTGGCACCATTGGCATGTATCCTGTCCTGGGCAGCAGCTCAGAGTTTATCTGGTTTTATGGGTAGGCATATGGCCATTGATTTTACTTCCATCAGAATTTTCCTAAATTTAAGACTAGATTTTACTCTTTCTTTTTGCCTTTTTCTTCTTCCTATTCCTTTTCTCTTTCCTACCTCTTTTCCCCAATTCCTTGTTTGTCCCTATCAGTGAACCAAACTAAAACCCTCAGAGACCCAGACATCCAGGCTCTTTTATACCTTGCACGCACTGTTCCCTCTTAACTGGAAATTCTTTTCTCAGATTCCTCCACTGGCCTTGCAAGGTTTCCTCTTAACTGTGTCCCTCTGAGAGACCTGCATCCCTTACCACTGCCAGGTAACCCCTTCTCTGCTGTCAGCACGGTCGAACTCACCTCTTTCATCCTCCTTAATATGTGTTATTATGTGTGTTGGAGCACACTTGTTGATGTCCCCATGAAACAGTAGTAAGTTCCTTATGAGGAGAGCCTAAGTCTTTCACCCCAGTGTTCGTTGCATTCAGCACAGCATTAAAATCCCAAAGTAACTGGATAGATGGATGGATATGTTTGCATGGAAATAGGAGAGCTGCTACTTGATTTTCAAAATGAAGCACATTAGACATTCTCACTACCCTGGTGGAGCCTTACAAGTTAATTGGGAAGTTTACACACGTAGACCAAGCTCTGAGAGGAAGAAATACAGTTGATTCTTGTTTTTCATGGTAGTTATGTCCTATAAACTCATGATGAGCAGGAAGTTAGTGACTACTGAACCGTTGTCCCTGTGGAAGGTACAAAGTTAGGTTCTTGCAGGTATCTGATCACATTTTCATTAACCAGTCACTGCATAACCTTGTCTTCTGTGTGCTTCTGTTTAGAGAGACACCCATTTCAGTACACGTTATTGATTTCACTAACATTGGGCACATAACCAAGAGCAATATAATTCGTGTCTGAACAGAGTTTATCTAGCACATGCATTTTATCAGTAATGCACATCACAGCCTTCTTGGGAACAGTAGACAGTACTTTGGCACTACCTTTGGGGTTACTTGAAAGAATAAAAATGTGAGAAACATGGCTAATTAAGTAAATTAAAGACTCTGCAAAGGCCACTTGTTTATAGCATGAGAGCTGAAAAAGGAAGGCAGATTGTCACCTTGTGCAACTTCAGCTGGGAACATGCACATTGGCCGTGTCAGACTTTCCACTATTCTTCAGATGTCTGTGAATGACCACAGAAGCTCAAGAATATTGGTTTTGGGGCTACAAATACATTTATGTGACTAGGATAATTTGCAAATATGGAATCTATGAATAATGAGGGTGAGTTGTGTATGCTAAGTACTACATAAAGAAAAAAAAATTAGGAAGGGCTATAGAGAAATATGATAAACAGAGAGATCAAAGCCCCAATGATCAAAGAAGTGTTTGTGGAGGTGATGTTTGTGCTCCGAGATAGTTTCTCCTGGGCATTGTTCTTCATCCTTCTTTCTAGTTGGTTAGGAAAGACCAAGTAATGAAGAACCATGAAGTCTTCAGAAGAGAAAGAAGTTGTAGCTTAAACTTTTTGCACTACTTACAAGCAGTGAGACCTTGGACAGGTTATTTAACTACTTAAAATATCAGTTTCTTCATTTGTCAAATGGTGATGAAAATTGTGGTGCTATAAGAGAAAAGAAAGAAAAAAAAAGATACTCTGATTTAGTAAGGACTAAGTAAGTTATAGCTGTTATTATGATCATCATTAAAACCATTTACCATGTGGCTTATTCATTCTTAAGCTTGTCTGTTGGTTGTGACGTATTATGTGAAGCAAACCCTGTTGTGAAAAATAATAAGAAAAAAGAAAACGTCTTTTTATGTTTGTTAGACTGACCTATTTACATTTATAAAATTGTTATCTTTGTAAATCAAACCAGGACAGTTATCAGCAGTTACATATGGTTCAACTTCATACACACACACAGACACACACGTAGAATCTTCAATCTTACTTATAAATCAAAAAATCTTAATATGTTAAAATTACACATGAAAACATTTGAGGTATTATAACCCACTAAGGTTGATCAGTAGGCTCTATAAAACCAAAGTTTGACAAAGTGGTCTGGCCATTCACTGGAGTTTGTTACTAAATATCAAATAGGTAATGTTTTAAATGCAATAAGACTGTAGCACCCAGCTCTCAATAAGGATAGGTTGTCATTTGGATCTCAAGCATAGTAAGTGAACTCAATTCAGTGTTTTCCCATTTTTTTCACAACTTACCAAAGGGTTAAGTTGCCATTGAATTGATTCCAATTCATAGCGACTCAATAGGACAGAGTAAAACTGCCCATAGAGATTCCAAGAAATATCTGGTAGATTTGAACTGCCAAGCCTGTGGTTGGCAGCTGTAGCATTTAACCACTACACCACCAGGGTTTCAAAATCTATCATAAAGACTATGAAAACCCCAAAATGAAACCCATTGCTATTGAGTCAGTAACCCTATAGGACTGAGTAGAACTGCTCCGATAGATTTTCTAAGGATCGGCCAGTGGATTCAAACTGCGTTTCTTTTGATTGGCAACCTGAGCTCTTAACTTCTGTGCCAACAAAACTCTACAGAGACTACAGTTCAACTGAACTGAAGGTCATGTGTCATTTATGTTGTTCCATAAGGAGACAGTGTACCTGTTGATATACAAAACAGAAAGAGTGTGGTGAGCCATAAAGGTCAGGTTCCAAACACTGCAAGAATGCAGTGGAATACAGAGATTTGCAGTAACATTTCATCTGAGTCTTAAAGGATTTGGAGAATTTCACCAGGGTTTAAGGCAAGCCACATTGTATGGAAAATAATGCAAAGTTGGCGTGCGGTGAGGAAAGCAAGGTGTGTATTGCAAGAACAAATTTCAAGTAGAATTTCTTTACTATGCAGATGGTACATGAGGAGAAGAATGATGAGATTCAGTCTAGCCAACTGTAACAAAGCCCTGCATCACTGAGCCCACATGGTTTCCACCACAGTTGCCCGGGGAAGAAAATGTGTGTCTCATCTCAGCACTAAAAATATTTTGAGTGCACCTCATTAGCAGGACATGAAAGCTGGCAATGGAGTGTCAAATCCTGAGCCACCAGGGAACCAGTAAGAGGGGATGGAAGCACTACCAAGGGTAGCGCACCCATTAGGGGAGACAGGAGAAGGTAAAGAGTTGAGGGGATGTGATTGGATAAGCTAACTTTGAGATTCTGAAAAAGTTATCCTCAGTAGAGTTCCACAGAGAAATAAAAACAGTGAGAAAGAGAGAGGGTAAAGATCGTTTGATTTTAAGGAACTGGCTAACGTGATTGTGGGAGGCTGGGAAGTTCAAAAACTGTAGGTCATGTGACATGCTGCAGAGACTGTCAGTCTTGTGTCGTAAAATATGTAGGTCACCCATTTGGCTGTGACTTTGTCCTACCATGGTGGCTTCCATGTTGCTGTAATGCTGGAGGCCATACCACTGTATTTCAAATGCCAGCAAGGTCACCCATAGTGAACAGATGTCTGTGGAGCTTCCAGACTAAGACAGATTGGGTAGAAGGAACTATCTCCTTCTTATAAAAATTGCCAGTGAAAACCTTATGGATAACAGAAAAACATTAACATAGTGTCAGAAGATGAACTTCTGAGGTTGCAAGGCACTCAAAATATGACTGAAGTAGAGTTACCTCCTCAAAGTAAAGTTGAGCTTAATGATGTGGATAGAGTAAAGCTTTCAGAACCTTCATTTATTGATGTGGCATGAGCTAAAATGAGAATAAACAGCTGTAAACATTTCTTAATAATTGAAACATTGGATACACAAAGTATGGTACGTAGGAAAATTGGAAGTCATAAAAAATAAAATGGGACGTAGAAGGATGGATAACCTAAGCAAAAGTAAACCGAAAGTGACTCGTATTGGCCGTTCTGAATTAGGCAATCATGTGGTCTCCTATACTGCGAATGACAGACTGAAGAGGAATGACACCACATTCATCATCAAAAAGAACATTTTGAGATGTATTGTGAAGCATGATGCTATCAGTGATTGAATAATATCCATGCACCTACAAGAGAAAACAGCTAAATACAACTAGTATTCAAATTTGGGTACAAGTCACTGACGCCAAAAATGAAGAAACTGAAGATTTTTACTTTAGCTTCTACAGTCTGAAACTGTTCAAACATACAGTCAAGATGCATTGATAATTACTAGTGATTGGAACATGAAGATTGGAAATGAAGAAGAATCAGTAGTTAGAAAAAATGGCCTTGGCAATAGAAACGGAACTGGAGACAGATTACAGAATTTTGAAAGACGAGTGACTTCTTCACTGCAGACACCTTTTATCAACAGCATAGATGGTGACTGTACATGTGGGCCTCACAATAGAATACACAGGAATCAAATAGACTACATCTGTGGGAAGATGATGGAGAAACTCAGTATCACAAGTCAGAACAAGACCAGGGGCTAACTGCAGAAAAAACAATGAGTGGCTCATATACAAGTTCAAGTTGAAGCTTAAGAAAATTGGAATATGTCCATGACAGCCAAAGTAGAACCATGAATATATTCTACCTGAACATAGAAATAATCTCAAGAATGGATTAGACACACTGACGACCAATGACCGAAGACTACACTAGTTGTGGGACAACACTAAGGACATCATACATGAAGAAAGGAATAGGTCATTAAAAAGACAAGAAAGAAAGAAAACAAAAAAAAAAAGAGACCAAAACGGATGTAAAAAGAGACTCTGAAAGTTGCTCTTGAAAGTAAAGTAACTAAAGTGAAAGGAGAGAATGACAAAGTAAAAGAACTAAACAAAAGACTTAAAAGGCTAGCTCTAGAAAACCAAGTAAAGTAGTATAATGAAATGAGCAAAGACCTGGAGTTAGAAAACCAAAAGGGAATATACACTTGACATTTCTCCAGCTGAAAGAACTGACAAAAAATTCAAGCCTCAAGTTGTAATACCGAAGGATTCTATGGAAGAAATACAGAATGAAAGAGAAAGCATCAAAAAAAAAAAAAAAAAAAAAATGGAATATGCAGAGTCATGATATTGAAAAGAATTTGTCAATATGAGACCATTTCGGGAAGTAGCATATGATCTCTAGCTAATGTTACTGGAAAAAGAAATCCAAGCTGCACTGAAGGCATTTGCAAATTGAAGGCATTGATGGAATCCCATTGGAGATGTTTCAACAAATGGATGCAGTGCTGGAAGTATTTACTCATCTATGGCAAGAAATTTAGAAGACAGCTACATGGCCAGTGTGGTGTATGAGATCCATATCTGTGCCCACTCCAAAGAAAAATGATCCAGCAGAATGCAGAAATTATTGGACAATACCTTTAATGCCATAGGCAAACAGTTTTGCTGAAGATAATTCAATAATGGTTGCAGTAGCACACTGACAGAGAACTGCCTCAAGTTCAAGTTGCTTTCAGAAGAAGATGCTGAATGAGAGTTATCATTGCTGATGTCAGATGGATCTTGACTGAAAGCAGAGCATACCAAAAAATGTTTACCTACTGAGCAAAAACTTTGAACTCTCTGGATCTTTAACACATGAGCCATAGATAAATAGGCAGACATTTAGACAGAACAAAGGAATACTACATAGTTTAAAGTCATAAAGGGTATGTATCAGGATTGTGTCCTTTCACCATACTCATTCAGTCTGTATGTTGGGCAGATAATCTGAGAATCTGGACTATATGAAGAAGAATGTGGCATCAGGATTGGAGGAAGACTCATTAACAGTGTGCATGATGCAGAAAATAAAACCCTTGCCTGCTGAAAGTAGAGAGAACTTGAAGATCAAAGAGTACAGCTTTCAGCGTGGATTACACTCGACATGAAGAAGACAAAAAAAAAAAAAAAAAAAAAACACCCTCATGTGTAGACCAACAAGCAACATCATGATAAATGGAGAAAATGTTGATGTTGTCAAGAGTTTCATTTTACTTGGATCCACAATAAACATGAAAGCAGCAGTCAAGAAATCAAGTGACATTGCCTGGTGTAAGTCTGCTGCAAAAGATCACTTTAGAGTGTTAAAAGCAAAGATAGTACTTTGAATAAGAAAGGTAGCATGATCCAAGTCATGGCAATTTTGGCTTTTGGCCATATGCATGCAAAAATATGAATAAGGAAGACTAAGAAAGAATTTTGATACCTTTCGATTATGGTGTTGTTGAAGAATGTTAAATATACTATGGGTTGCCAGGAAAACAAATAAATCAGTCCTGGAAGAAATATAGCCAAAAGAATTCTGCTTCACAGCAAGGTAGGTGAGATTTTTGTCTCACATACTTTGGACATGTTATCAGGGGGGACCAGTTCCTGGAGAACAACATCATACTTGGTAAAGTAGCATGGACAGGAAGAAGACCTTCAGTTAGATGAATTGGCATGATGGCTGCAACAGTAGCCTGAAAGCTTAGAAACTGTGAGGGTGGCGCATGATGGGACAGTGTTTCATTCTCTTGTATATAGGGTTTCCATGTGTTAGAACCTACTGGTCAACACCTAAGAACAACTAAAGAGGTAGTGAAGGGAGTGCACTATACAAATAGAACAGAATAACGGGGAATTTACAGGAGAGAGGCAAAAGGCTGAAACCAAGGAGTCTGACAGGAGCCTTGGTAGAGAAGGTTCAGGTTCTTCATATGTAAATAGCATTGCTCTTAAGATGAAAATGAACCTGTTAAATTTGCGATCTCAAACAACAGCAAAGTGTTTCACAGAGTAACAATCACCCAATGTGTACAAATTGAGAGTATGGGATTGAGGAGAGACATAAATACCTCCAGTTAATGTGAATACAAATTCTCTACATTCTACATTGATGTGCTGCTTGCCTCTGATAGCTACACTTATTAACTACTGTGTGATAATTACACCTTGCAGTTGGAGGCTGTGTATGCTGTACATATTCACCCTATAAAGAGAACACTGACATTTGATTTGCCCAACTTCAGTAATCAATTTCTTGGTTGTAGAAATACTGCAATATCATTTTATAGCCTCTATTATAGCCTAACAACATTCAGATAATTGAGTCCTTAGGGACTCATGTTCTAACTATTACTGCAGATCAGGCCCATTCCCTCTCTTTCCCAGTCTGGAGCAAGTGTCTGCACTTTAGACTTTAATCTGCTCTTCTACTAACACACACCTTTGTTTGGGGAGGCAAGGATGACAGGATAAAAGTCAAATGTGCTGCTTATTACGTGCTTTTTGACACTCATTTAGTGTGCGTACATGATCATTACCAGTGTTACAATGAAATTCCATGAATGGAAGGGAAGCAGAAGTTGGCAGAGATTCCCACGCTTGTATGTAGAGAGGCAAAGGATATTTTGACCCTAATTCTGAATATTCCAAGGTAGGACTGTTGTAAAAAAAAAAAAAAAAACCTGTATCTCTGCATGGTATTATGTTTTCTAGCAGTTTCATTGAAAAGATATATTATCACTAGTCATTTATATTTTTAAAAATCGTAACAGTTGGTAGATTCTAGAGTTTATCAATGTTTACTGTTGTTAGCTACCAGCAAGTTTGGTGATCTCATGTGTAAGAGAACAAAGCGCTGCCCAGTCCTGGGCCATCCTCATATCATTTGTGAGTCAGACTGTTGTGAACCAGGGGTTTTCACTGGCTGATTTTTGGAAGTAGACTGTCAGGCCTTTCTTCCTAGTCTTTCTGGAAAGTTCTGCTGAATCGTTTCCAGCATAATAAGAACAGGGAAGACTTGAATGACCTAATAGTTATGGTTGTACTTGAGGTACATTGGCAAGGAAATCAAGCCTGGTTCTGACATATGGAAGGTGAGAATTCTGCCATTGGCCATTGAACTGCTACTGTCCTTTATCAGTGTTTTGCTTTCCTTATTTTCCTTTTATAATATAATCACAGAACTGAACTTCTGTCTCTAGTACTTGGAAATATCAAAGAAAATTTTTTCAAAGTTAACTTCAGTGTACTGCTACTTGGTTCTTTCTTTCCAAGTGTCCTTGATTCTTCCTTTTTTATATCACTGACAATTCAAAAACAAATTGAGCAAGATTTGGGCCTATAGTTACTGTATTTCCAACATCTGTTTCATTGGGTAAGAATGTGTGATAAAAGTGCTATGTGAAAGCTTGTATTCAGCAGTAAGAAATACTTGAAGACAATCAACCCTTACTTAATGTCAACCTTGTGACTGGGAATTTTGCAGTTATTGGTACTAGTTCCATCATAGCAGTTCTTCCTTAGGAACAGATACTGAGGCTATTCTAATGCGATTATTGTTTATTGTTTCACAGACAGCCACAATCAAGAAGGACATGTTCTAAATAATGGAAGCAACTTTCACGTAGGAAAGTTTTGGGGATAAATGCACATAAGCAGAGCATAAGGAGACAGATGCTTCAAATGTACATGGATATCCACTGGGGGAGCATTACATAAAAACCTTGGAGAAGTACTGCATAGAAACCTCAGATGACATTTGTTGGAATGCAGTCATTAAACTTCTGTGAAATAGATTTTTCAATGTATGTAATTCCATTAAAGAGTCTAGTTTGACTAGCAGTGACTTAGAATGGTTTGCATCTAGTTGCAACACTAACATCTGTACAAAGCTCAAATGGAACACTCTTACTGTAGATATACAGGCGTGTATGTACATGCTGAAAGCAATTCTCGTTAAGATTAACAATTTAAAATTTGTACATAGGATCATTAATATTGTTTGAAAATCCCTCGTTTATCAAGTTAAATCCTACTTATTTATTTATTTATTTATTATCATATGCCAGTATCCTTAGAGAGCACTCTGCGCCAGCATCCAGCTATTTGGAACTCTTCACCAATGTGACACTGTCTTCTGACACTTATGTCATGGTAGGCTGTTTTCGGTATGCCAGGCTCCTACCCTTAGCAGTCTCTTTTCTCAAGTTCCTGGTAATGGCTCATTGTACATTAGTAGACTGTGGCAAAATGAACTCTTTATGTAGACTTTTGCCTTGGTTCTTTGGAAAAATAGCTTGGGAGATTTTCACTTAAACTCTTTCACTTAAACCTTTGCCTTAGTTCTTTGAAGAAGTGCCTTGGGGGGCAGAGGGCTTCCACGTTGATTTCTACCCTGAAGATTTGTTGATTTCATCCAAGGGGATTCTCTAGGTTGATTGGCACTTCCTAGGTAAGCTGTTAAAAGCTTGTCTAGTAGCTGCCATCCGAGGAGACAGCAAATGGTCCCAACTCAGCAGGAACGGATGCTCACCGAGGGCCAAAATGGCATGCAGTAAAGACAACCGAGAAGACAGAGAGACCCACAAGAGTGGGTACCTACATCGACCTGGGACCGGAAGAACCGGATGGTGCCCGGCCACCACCAGTGATAGCCATGACGGAGCTCACAGAGAGGAGCCTCACCGGCAACACAAGAATAAAAAGAGGTGCATCATGAGATCTCCACTAAAAGACCTCAATTGATGGTCCAGCAGTTCTGGGGTTCCTCTGAGAGCATGGCCCCCGGCCCTGATGCTGCCCGTTCCCATAAATTATAACAAAGGTCCACTCTTTGGACAGGAATGGAATGGACATGGCAATGCAGAGTAACCATATGTTGGAAGCACTTTATGGTTCTATACATCTATAGGATATCATCTTGCTGACCTCTGGCTAGAGGAAGGGGAGGGGAAAGGAGACTGTTGGGATGATGAGACATGTATGGAGCAGAGAGGAATAGTGTGCAGTCACCGGACAGGGAGAGCAGCGGAAGCTGCATATAGGGGGGCATGTAAATTTACATGTGAATGTACATTTTCACTCAGTTATGTTAAATAAAAATAAAAAAAAAATAAAAAAAAAAAGCATTAGCAATAAGATGGTAGAGATCAAAAAAAAAAAAAGCTTGTCTAGTAATGAGTAAAAACTGAATTAATTGACATCGTGTAGTGGGTTAAGTGCTATCACTGCTAGCCACAAGGTCGGCAGTTCAACTCCACCAGGCACTCCTTGAATACTCTGGGGGTCAGTTCTACCCTGGCCCCTAGGGTCACCATGACTCGACAGCGCTTGGCTTGGCAACCAGTAATTGAGGATTGATTGTACTCTGGTTTCTTGAGAAGGCCCCACCTCATAGTGGACAAGGCTTAGGATACAGAAATGGTTGAAACACAAATGTACGGAAATGTTCTGGAGGAGAGAGAAGAGTTGCTTAGTAAGTGAATCAGATCTGTGTGGGAGCACAGAGGTCCTAGAGGAATTCCCTGCCTATGAGCTGGGCCAGTTAGCATCTGAGAGGTCTGCACAGCAGAGAAGCTAAATTGGGCCACCTGCCCAGCAGAGAAGCCATGCCTGCTAAACACTTGAGGCCTGTGTGCTTCCTGATGCTGATTCTGAGTTGTTTTTGTCACTTCTGTGTTGATCCTGATCCTAAGTTGTGACATCTCTGGTAAACCTTGTAACTGTCAATTTGGTCTTTGAGTTCTGTGTGGCCATTGGAAGAAATTACTGAACCCTGCAGAAAGCTGGCTATAGAAATAAAGGAGAAGTGAGAAATGGGAGACATGAATGACCTCTACCTCCTAGGAATCAGCTTTGTGCTGATCCTGATTCTTAGCTTTCATGAATGAAGAGTATTCCTTATGACCTGGTATACAGGTGCTCAACAGATGGTGATCAAGTGAAGGAAGAGATAAATGAATGAGGGGGATAAATGAGTAAACAGGCAAAAGAGAATGATTATTCTAATTCCCAAAGTTGTGATATTTTAAGTTTTCTGTCACTGTAAGTAAAAGTAGATTGTTCTAAAAGTGATTCTTTAGTCTCTGTTTCAGCACCAAGTATGTTCAAAGTGAGGGAAATCAATGTATATCCCCCAACTTAGGGCAACCACATTGAATCAGGATAAATTGGTGCTCCAGTCATTTATAAACTGAGGCCCTAAGGAGCTTATGAATGTTTGTATGACTAAGAAACTAGCATATAACATTACTTTGATAATGATAAATGCTACTGGACAGTATATGAGTAACTGCTTTAGTAGGAGATTGGAAACACACAGAGATTCTCATTGGTTGGTTTATTTAAAAAAGGCTCATTCCTGCACTCCAGCCCTGAGACATCCTGATTTCACTAAGTCTCAGGTGGGTTTGGGAACGGTTTCAATTTGAACCAGTGATTTTGTGCAAGTGTTCCAGGGAACAGGAAATAGAGTTTAGGATAGAGCCTGAACCATGCATAGTATTTGAATAGGTAAAGAGGAGGAAAAAAAAACCTTTTCTTCTAGAGGTTGGTAGAAAAATCTCTTTTCCAATACCAAATGATTATGTTGATTGGTGAAAGACATATTCATGGCGGCCAAAGGAAGGAAAGTATGTTACTCTGATGATTTTTTTTCTCTAATGTGACAGGGTCACTGTGGGTCGGAATCAACTCACTGGCAATGGGTTTGGTTTTTGTTTTTTTAACATGAAAGCAGGTTTTAAGTTGATCCCTTTTCCCCTAGCTTTCACTTTTATCTGTTAAATCTCGGTAAGTGTCAACACTTCAAAGTTTCCAAGGACGAGGCATGTCAGTTTTTGGCTTAATTTGAATAGTGATGATACTTTCCGTAGTCAGTATTGGATGAGGGACAGTCAAATGGTAGCCATCTCCCTCCACCACCGCTGCTGAGAAGTCACCTCTTCCATTGTCCTTGCCCATAAAACTTGGAAGGTTATAAAGTTTTATGGAAGTGCAAGTTGTTTTCCATGTTTATGGATATTTACCATAAATTAGGCTGCATCCACAACATGTGTATCAACTGTCATGCTCAAGTCTTGATAGTGAGTTCTTCAAAGCAAGGTGGACGTTGCAGGTATTTGCGTGAAGATTCTGTGATCAGAGGGAACAGATTTATGAACAACTCAGAGAACTCAAGGAGACTAATTACATAGGGTGGCAATCAAGTCAGCACGAGTGAAAGAAGAGTGACAATCAATAGGTGGCTGGGAGGGAAGTGAAGAGTCTCAGTGGTGATGGCTTAGTTGCTGGGTGGAGGGTGGTGTAAGTAACACCAATGGAGGAAAGCTAATGAGACCAATACTTATTCTAACAAAAGTAGTTGCCGTCAGGTCGGTGCTGACCCATGGTGACTCCATGTGTGTCAGAGCGGAACTGTGCTCCAGAGTGTTTTCAGTGGCTGATTTTTTGGAAGTAGATCTCCAGGTGTTTGTTCTGAGGTACCTCAGAGTATACCTGAACCCCCAATGTTCTGTTTAGCAGCAGAGCACGTTTACTACCCATAAACCATAAAACCAGGCTGGTTGCCATCAAGTAGATTCTCACTCCTGACAGCCCCATCTGTGTCAGAGTAGAAATGTGTGTGCACCATACAGTTTTCAGGAGCTGATTTTTCAGAAGTATATCATCAGGCTTTTCTTCCAAGGCACCTTGGTAGAGACTCAGATTTCCCAGCTTTCTGTTAGCAGCTGAATGTGTTAACTCTATGACCCAGGCACTCTGCACCACTTTAGCGTACTTGAATTTTGTCACTCGGCGACCCACAGATGGCTGTGCATGGTCTCCGAGCCTGGGCAGGCAAGCACTGAGAATTAGTTCCATATAAACCTTCAGTGGTGAACATGCAGATGTTGAAGACATTATATAGGAACCAATATGTGATTTGCTTCTTTTTGCTGGTTACTGAGAAGACTAAATTTACCATTTCTACTAGCAATTAGATGGGCATATGGCTAATACAGAACAGTGGTCTGTAAACTGAAATGACATTTCTAGAAGGAGGCAGTGAAACCCACCTCCATCGCTCTTGTTTCTTGCTTCTTGGCTGCAGTGAGGGCTTGGTGTTGAGAAAGCTGGGCATCTTACATGCTTGAATTCCTCCACTGACAGGAAGACTGTAATATTTACTGTACAAAACAGAACAATTTTTCAACTTCCAGGGATGCTATTAATAATTATGGTGGGACAGCAGATGGAAACAGGACTTTCCTGGAAAACCAGGACATGAGGTTACCCTGCCCATGTTAGAATCGAGTAGATGGCTTTTTGCCTAGACCTGCAATTGGTCAGACTTGCTTCAATAGAAATACACTTTTTTTTTAAGTCGCTGAAATGGCTGGTTGTTTGTTACTCCAGCATAGCCTAGCCTGGCCTGAGTAATGCCGTACATTATTGCTGTCTGAAATGTGAGGAAGGAGCTTTCCCTCTTGCACTATCTAAAAAAGGCAAAGGAGATGCTTCATAAAATATTAATGTGACTGACAGGTGCTCTCAAAACCCGGTTTCCTGTCCCTCTCACGTCACCGCCCAAAGACCTGCAATTGAAAGGGCCTTGGTTTCTGAGAAAAAGATCTTTAAAGTCATTATAATGGCAAGTACCTTTACAGCATTTTACAGTTTTCCCCATTGGATTTTTATAACATCTCTCTGAGGTAAATAGAACTGGCATAAAAAAATAAATAAATAAAACAGTTACCAATTCCTGTGTAAGGAAACTGAAGCTCAGAGAAGATAAGGTTGTACAGCGGATAGCTACTGTCCCTAGTAGCGCAAACAGTTAAGCACTGTCCTATTAACTGAAGGATTGGCAGTATGAAGCTACGCAGAGGCACTTTGGGAGACAGGCTTAGCAATCGGCTGAAAAATTACAGCAGAGTTGGAGGACAGTTCTTCTTGCACACACAGGGCATCATGAGTTGGAATCAGCTGGACAGCAACTAACAACAACATGAGGCTGGTTAGAGTATTGCCAGGCAGACCCGTTCGTGCTCCCTCAAGGAGTACAGAAGAGTCAGACTGTACAGACCATGTCATGGCCACAAGAGGCAAGACTCGAAGAGAATTGGCAGCACCAGTATCTGGATGTGCTATAGTTCCAGTATCTGCTTCCCTAGGAGAAATTAGTCTGAAATATTACAGAGCAAATGTCACAAGATGTATCTGCATTAAAAAGTGAGCCTTTCTGGCATCCTTGAGACTTCAGAGGCTAGTTTTATATGTTCTTAAGTACCTTCTTGCCACTATTTCAAGTCCATATCTACAATCTGATCCCAAACATGGCCAATTAGATTTGCCTAACCCACTTTTTAAGTCTGACCAAACAGTTAACAACAGATTCTTACCAGCTACTTAATGCGCTGCTTCTGGTATTATTCAAATCCACTATGACCACTGGTTTGACTGCTCTACACTGAGATTAAACACTTGTTAAAGACACAAAAACATTCCCTTAAGATGTCTAATGGTTGAATTGAATTCTTAATTTTCTGTGGGTTGAATTTTCAAGTGGAGCTTTCAGAGTGACAGAACAAAACGTGGTCTGTTTGGCATATTCTAGGGGGCTGTCACCATCTGAGGAGGAACAAGGGCAGCTATGGCAAAATCTGAGTTACCTGAAATATAAAGTAAACCCCATTTCAGGTACCTAATATCATCACATGTCATTATTCAAGCTTTTGAAAGCATAGCACTCAATATTAGGAGAGGAAGTCTTGATTGTCTGGTCCATATTTTATTTTTCCTTTAGCAAGGTGAAAACCCTGGTGATGTAGTTAAGAGCTGTATCTGCTTACCAGATGCGCAGCAGTTCACATCTATCAGGAGCTCCTGGAAGCTCTTTGGGGTGGTTCTACTCTATTCTGTGGGGTTGCTAGGAGTTGGAGTTAACGCAGTGTCAACAGGTTTGTTATTCTGTTCTGTTCCTTTTTTTTTTTTGGAATCAAGATTAAAATTGTAAAATTTTTCTTTTAGAAAATGGAGTTCCCTGTTAATTTATGGAACTGTACAGGCTCTAATTACATGAATGTTCATGGTACTTTACAATATTTTTATTATACCTATCAACAATAACCAGTGAGAATAAATATTCCAAGTCAATAATACAGTGATCTGTTGTCTTCTAATTCCCCTTACAGCCTTTGAATATAGAGCTATAAAGACCTGAAACCCTAACTAGTTGCTGTTGAGTCAATTCTAACTTTTTTTTTCTTATTATTATGACTGAAAATGTACATTACTGTATAAATTTACATGCCCACCCATATTCAGCTTCCACTGCTCTCCTTGCCTGGTGACAGCACACTATTCCTCTCTGTTCTGTACATGTCTCATCCTCCCAATGGTCTCCTTTCCCCTCCTCTCCACCCACTCTCCTTCCTCCAACCAGAGGTCAGCAGGATGATATCCTATAGATGCACAGAACCATAAAGTGCATCCAATATATGGTCACTCTGCAGCACCAAGTCCAATCTATTCGTGTCCAAAGAGTGGACCTTCGTTATGATTTATGGGCAAGGGCAGCATCAGGGTGAGAGGCTGTGCTCCCAGGGGAACCCTGAAACCCCTGGACCATCACAATTGAGGTCTTTTAGTGCAGATCTCAGGGTGTACCCCTTTCTATTCTTGTGTTGCCAGTGAGGCTCAACTTAGTGAGCTCCATCACAGCTATCACTGGTGGTGGCCGGGCACCATCTGGTTCTTCTGGTCCCAAGTCTATGTAGGCACCCACTCATGTGGTCAATTCTAACTCTTAGTGACCCTATGGGACAGAGTATAACTTCCCAATAGGGTTTCCAAGGAGCATCAGATAGAATTTGAATTGCAAACCCTTTGGTTGGCAGCAGAAGCACTTAACCACTTTGCCATCAGAGTTTCCAGAAATATCCACCCCCTGAAATAATATATCAACATCAAAAGTAGTCATCTTGGCAACTCAGCCTTTTTGGAACCGTCTCAAAGGCAAAGAACATTTGTGCTTCAGATTTTCCAAGAAATGGGAGATGATCTTTACTGTTAATTCATTAATTTAAAAAAGAAGAAGAAGAAGAATTAATAGTCCTGGCACAGTTTGGAAAAATAGGCGATTTTATATATAGCCTGCTTGTGGATTGTCAGGCTATAGTGCAAACCCCTGCCTTCAAACTGTTAACCAGGACAGCAAAAGCTGGTAAGGTATGCTTCCTCGTTTTGCTTTCACTTGTGTACCTGGGATTCTTTTCTGTCTCTCCCTCTCTCTTTCAATTAAGACAAACTCTACAAACACAGGAATCTACCAGTGCAGTTTTGTATTCGGTCACTGTTGAGCAAACACACTTGAGATTTACTTGTTAACATTCAGGGGACTCCAACTACATGCTGAATATCGGACTAATCCTCTGAATGCATATCACTGTCTCCCTGCCCTGTCCAAATATGCCTCTCCCTACAGTGAGCTCCCATGTAGGATATGCACAAGCCTGCATCTCAGAAAATTGATGCTGCTTTCTGCTCATGTATAGATGCTCCTGGAGTGACTGTCGTGTGGTAATTCATATTGGACTAGCACCTCCCAATCTGTGTATGAATAGCGTTGCATCCCTTGTGGGTGAATTAGAGCACTGTGGTTTCTGGGCAACAGTATTATTCTTGCAAAATTTGTGCTGAATTAAAAAAAATATATATATATCATTTAGGAAATAAGGCATCCCAGCCCTCCAACATTTATCCAGAGTGCTTTCATTTTCAGGGCACTTTTCAGTTATTTTGTCTTTAAATTTACTGTTCCTGACTGTTGTGGCAGTGTAAGCAAAAATCAGGTGAAGATCATCAAAATTACAGGCGACCTAGGGATGGTTTCTGCTTACTGCTTAGATGTAACAGCTCCTAAGTGAAGAAACTCTCATTTTTTTAAGGACGCAACTTAGTGCAGTTGGGCGGAACCAAGTTCTAAACCAGCAAAGTTCACAGATGGGTAACTTCCTCTTAGAATTGAAAATTAGTCAGCTTTTCTTTCCACTCCAAAATCTGAGGGAAGCTTCGCACTGCAATTAAAATGTGAGAGACTGGATAGAGCTGTTGAGGAAGGCAACAGAAGCAGAATAGGAAAAGAAACTTAAAAGCATATGATATTGTAGGCAATGTAAAATATGCTCTACATTTAGATAATTCTCCAATCTTCTGTCCACCAGGCAAGAGGGCACTCAGCTCTCTTGGCAGGATTTAGTTGGCCAAGAAGCTGACCGTCATAGGGTCCAGACTAAAGACCAAATGTAGAACTCTACTCTCGTCCAGGCATATTTTGGCCAACTGAGTTGATTAATCAGAGGCAAAAAACTTGGACATGTAACATGACAAGAACGTGATGTTGTTAGTTGCCTTTCAGTTGTGGTGACCCCATGTTCAACAAAACAGAATGTTACCGCATCCTGAGCCAGCTGCATGATCCTTGGTATACCTGAGCACGTTGTTGTGATCTTAGTGTAGTTTGAATGCCTTCTAACCTAGGGAGCTCACCTGCCAGCACCATGCCAGACAGTAGTCTGTTGTGATCCACAGGATTTTTCACTAGCTCATTTTCAAAAGTACATCTCCAGTTCTTTCTAGTCTGCTTAGTCTTGAAGATCTGCTGAAACCTGTGCACCACAGGTGATCGTGCTTCTGTTTGAAATAGCAGTAGCGTAGCTCTCGTCACCATTGCAGTACACACGGTACCACAAACTAGCAGATGGGCGGTGTGAGGAGAAGAGCAGTGGACTATTCCTGGGAGATGTTTGGTAGCTGTCCTAGTGACCGGGGAGCCTACATCTTAACCCAAGTGCCATAACTTCAGACTTAGCCCCCGCAGTCTTGCTGGCACCTGTCAGTTGTCATTTCTTTCTGATCAAGTAAGTCTACATTTAGGTTTGTAAAGCAGTGACAACACAAGGTGCCAGGAAATAAATGAGTGAGTATAAAATACTAATAATAATAGTTTAATTCATTCATCCAAGAATTTATGGAATGCCAGTGAGTATAAAAAAAAGTAATAGGTTCATTCACTCAAGAAGAGTTTATGGAATGCCTGTCTAGTAATAGCAGCTAGACTTAGTTGCTGAAAATAGAATAAAAATCAAGGCAGAGTAACTGACCTTAGGAAGCTCAGAAATCATTAATAAGGTGTAGTGACAGAGGAGAGCACAGAATCTTAAGAAAGCACAAAGGAAGGGCTTTTCCCTTAGGGAAAGAAGATGTCAAATGTTTGGCTGCCTGTTTTCTGGGCCACGTGTGTATTGGAGAGTGTGTCATATGGGCAGGACATATATGTGTTTCCAGGAATAGTTTATTGGTATTAAATATGAAGTTTTCTTTGAGGCTGGGCTGTATTATCCACAGGTATTTATTTGGATCACAGGTTGTAATAACACTTCTTCTAAAATAAAAAATGTTAGAATGTATCATTTGCATTAATCTGAGTCTAGAAGAATCTTAATCTAATTTAGGGAAAAAGAATCCTCATCTTCAATACGGGAAACCCAGGTTGTGGCATCACCAGTGCCCTCTGTGTGCAGTCACCACCCATCTGTCAGTGGGGCCTCGTGTGTTGCTGGGATGCTGAATGGGTTTCAGTGGAGCTTCCAGACTAAGAAGGAGTGAGAAGAAGGGCCTGGAGATTTACTTCCTGAAGTCAGCTGTGTATCGTAATGGTCAGATCCATGCCTCTTCATAGGGGTGACGCAGGACAGGACAGTGCTCCATTCTGTTGTACATGGGATCACCATGAATTGGGGGCCAACTCCATGGCAGTTGGCAACAACAAGTACAACATAGGCCAAGAGCAAAAAGACATTGATGAGGCTGTCAACACGTGACAGCAAAGTGGTAGAAAACGTTGATACACAGCCAGGTAAACTTCAGCATGGGGCAACTGCTTGAATGCTGATGTGCATAGCAGAAAAAGACTAGAAGCTTTGGAGCCAACCATTGGTTTCATTACCAGCTCCACTGTTTACTGGAGAAATGAGCCTCCTGGAACCTCATTTTCTGTATTTGTTAAAAGGAAAAAGCAAAACAAAACAAGAAACCCAAATAAATGAATACATATGTAGATAAATGAAAATCAAAATGGTTATATTGATGCCCACCCTATGTGCTTAAAAGAATGAAATCAAACAGTATCTGCTATACTGTAGTCGTCATAGCAGGGTACTAATTTATTTTTTGAATACATAATTTCCTGTTTTGTCACTGTGAATACCAGAGCTTTTCCTTGTTTGGCCTGAGGAATTCAAAGACGGAAGAAGAGAAATATTAAACTTATACAAAACAGGATTAAGCAACAAGATAAGGTCATGTGAGCAGGCTCTTGTCTTAAAAAAAGATTATCTCCATTCCTTTATTCTCCAGCCTCTTCCGCTGTTCCAGGGTGTTAGGAAAAATTCTTAACTTTGCTATCATTTATAGACTTAACGATTGGAGTTGGGAGCAATGTAGGCATGATGTCTGAGAAATAAGGGGAAGCCATCTGTTTTCCAACAAAGGAGATGACAGAGAGAAGGTTACATTATAAGGGAAGCAAGAGATGAAACTGGTGCTTCACATGGTGGTTTATGTGGAGGCTGGAAGAGTACTTTTATTCTCACTTTCACTGAGGTGGGAAATCCTGGTGGCATAGTGAGTTAAGTGCTACATCTGCTAACCAAAAGATCGGCAGTTCAGCCCAGCCAGGCGCTCCTTGGAAACTATGGGGCCATTCTACTCTGACCTCTAAGATGGCTATGAGTGGGACCCGACTCAATGGCAGTGGGTTTGGGTTTCACGTAGGTGACTGAGAAAGGTCCACACTCATCTTGGCCCTGACACTACCCAGAGCCTGGCCTGAGGCTTGTGGAGGTCCAGTGTGCTCCTTTGGAAAGGGAGCCCTGGGTTTTAACTTCCCTAGGCTGCCCTCGAGTGCCCCAGTGGTGCAGTAGTTAAAAAACTGGGCTGCTAACCAATAGGTCACTAGTTTCAATCCATTGTCTGCTCCTTGGAAGCCCTCTGGAGCCGTTCTAATCTGTGTTTTAGGGTTCTCTTGAGTCAGAAACAACTCATACCTACCCTAGAGGTCACACCCAACTACACGGCAATGAGTGGGTGAGTTCTGAGTCAGAATGGACTTGGTAACAGCAACTGGGTCGTTATTTTCTTTTTTTAGACTGCCGTCAAGGGGGCATTGTTGATTCAGTGTTAGACTCTTACCTCCCTTGAGGGAGACCCAGGCTCGATTTGTGGACACCTAGTGGACCACGTGCACACAGCCACTGCCCGACTGTCACTGGAAGCTTATGCGCAGCTATGATGCTAAATGGGTCCCAGCAGTGCTTCTAGACAAAAATGGACTAACAAGAAAGGCCTGACGATCTGCTCATGAAAACCAGCCAGTGAAAGCCACACACACACAGTCTAAAGGAGTACTGGGGGCGTCCGCACTTTGGGAGAAGGTAATGAGCAAAATTCCGGGCTCTGTAGCTAGCATAAGCTAAGGCGGTCAGTCAGAGTGCTGTGCTCCTAGACTCTGACCAGGCCTCGTAAGAACTGACTGCAAGCTCTTCCAGCATCAGGACCTTCACATGCAGGGCAAGCAAGAAACCTGTGGACAAGGGACTTCTCTCCAGAGTTGACACAGCAATACACCCAGTTCTCCTTATAAAGGGCATGGTCCACACAATCAGAACTACATCCATCTAGAAGCCCCCTTTGTGAGAGAAGCACTCTGCTCCTTTTCTACTGAGAAGCTAAATACCCTTATCGAAGAGATAAATGATCTACCTAAATGAACCTTGTCAACAAGTTTTTATGTAAAACACTAAACACAGAAATATTGAAAGATTTTACAGTGGGTACTCATGTACATGCTTACCACCTGTATTCTGCATCTTACATATATGTATTATTACATATATAGCCATCTATCTAAGACTCCCTGTGTGGCACAGAGTGAGGCACCAGACTAATAACCAGAAAGTGGGTAGTTTGAATCTGCCCAGAGTCACCTTGGAAAAAAGGCTGAGAGATCTGGAAACCCTGTGGATCTCAGGTGTCACCATGAGTCAGAATTGACAGCACCTGGTTTAGTTTTTGTTTTAGCCATTTCTCTCTCTTTCTGTCCACCCAGCACTCTTATTTTTTATACATATCAAAGTGAAGTTGAAGACATCTCCCTCACTACAGTAATACAGTAACAACAAAACAATCAAACACATTGCCATCAAGTTGATTTCTGAATCACAGTGACCCTGTAAGACAGAGCAGGACTGCTGCCACAGACTTCCCAAGGCTGTGTAGCCTTTATAGAAGCAGACTGCTACACCTTTCTCCTACAGAGCAGCTGGTAAGTTTCAACCATTAGTTAACACCTGGGCACTGTCCGTCAATACACTTCCCACTGAATATATGCATGCTAAGTTATTTTTTTCTTTTGAGATAAAATTCACATACCATGGAAGGCACAAGTCTTAAACGCACCATTCACATGAGTTGCAACAATTGCATACACCTGTGCAGTGCAAGTCCCTATCAAGATACAGGGTAAGACCGTCGTCCAGGAAGGTTCCTTCATGTTCCTTCTCAGTAAGTCACCATTGCCACCTCCTTCTCATCAGAGACAAGTGCTGCTCTTAAATTTTCCAGCATAAGTTGATTTTTTTCTGTCTTAAAGAATTTTGCATAAATTAAACCAAAGAATAGGTCTCTTTCTTGCTTGACTTGTTTCACTTAGCACAATGCTTCTGCGATTCTTCTTAGTTGCATACATCAAAAATGTTTTTTGGTTTGTTTGTTTGTTTTTCATTTTATTTTGTTGCTGTTGAGAATATACACAGCAAAACATACACCAATTCAACAGTTTCAACAGGTATCATTTAGTGACTTGATTACATTCAAGTTGTGCAAGTACTCCCACTCTGATTTCCTGAGTTCTTCCCACATTAACTCACTGTGCCCTGAGATTCCTGTCTAATCTTTCAAGTTGCTGTTGTCACTGTGATCCCATAGAGATAATTCTTAAGAGAGCGTAATACTCAAGGGAGACTTTTTTAATTTTTTTTTTTTAACACTAGCTAAGCTCAACTATTATTTGATTTTAAGGAGACTTCAGGGGATATTTTTTGTTTAAGGTTTAAAGATCATCTCAGGGTAATAGTTTCGGGGGTTCATCTGCCTTCCATGTGGGGATTTATATTGCTTGCCACAGTTGTTTATGCATCCGTTGTCAGTGGACATCTGGGCTGTCCCTTAGTGGATTTTAAAAATCATTGTGTCAGAGTAGATCTAGGATTTAAGTTTACGCTGGTCAGTATGTGCATGCTCAGGAAAAGACTATTTGGCTTATACACAAAATAAATGAATCATATTTATTCTGAACATCTAAGATGAAATGTGCGTGCTTTTTTTAGCCCAACTGCGTAGGCTGTGGCTTAGTTCTCTAGTGCTGGTGTAACAGAAATGCCGCAAGTGGATGACTTTATTCTCTCACAGTCCATGAGGCTAACACACAACTCAGGGCAGCTCCAGGGGAAGGCTTTTTCTCCTTGGGCTCTGAAGGAAGGTCCTTGTCATGAAGCTTCTCATGGACTAAGAGCTTTTCTGTGTGGGAACTCCAAGTCTGAAAGGCACATTCTGCTCCCGTCACTGCTTTCTTCGTGATATGAGGTTCCCATGTGTTGCCCCTCACTTCTGTCTTTTATGTCTCAAAAGAGATTGGTTTAAGACAAAGCCTAGTCTTGTAGATTGAGTCCTGATCTTTAACATAACTGCCACTAATCCCACCTCCGTAACATCCTAGAGACTATAGGATTAACAACACACAGAAAAATCACATCAGATGACAAAACGGTAGGAAGTTCACACGATTCTAGGAATTATGATCTAACCAAACAGACAGTGATTTAGAGGGGGCACAAGTCAATCCACAACAGGCTTTGAGTGAGTGAGAGCTGGGATTTTATTGTAGTTATTTCTTTCGTTTAAAGGTACAGATGTGGGAAGTACCCTGGTCATCGTCATGGCCATTGGCCTTGCAGGGTGAGTGTGTATCCCACATGAGGACATCCCGTCAAGCCACCGTTTCAGAGGGAGGAAGTTCAAGGTGAAGGAGAGCTGCTTCAGGGGCTCTTTCTGGTTTAACTCCAGCCCTACCTTCCCTCTCGTTAAAATGAAATTTGTTCACTATAGTACTCCCTTTAAGATGATATGCTTTCTCAAAGTGAAGATTTAGGAGTCAAATATAGTGAGACATGAGAAGAAATTTGCAGGTCAGGGCAGTAGCTCTTCACAAACTTCACTGTAAAGGTGACTAGAAGGGACTGTGTCCTGCACTTGGCAGTTGATGGGTTACAGCCTTGCAGCCTCTCACTTGACTAAGAGAATGTAAGGGAATCCTGAGCAATTTTATGGTTCATTTCATTATTAATTCATTATTTGCTTCATCAGCAAATACTTGTGTTAAGAGATTTCTTAAAAATAAAAATGTTGACTGGGATCAGCTTTCAGTGGAAAGAGCCCCATCAGTTCTATCTGAGTTTGGGAGAGTGGCTTTCCTTGTTTTGGTTTTCCTTTGTTCTGTTTCTCTGAGCAATTCAAGTTATGCTAAACTGAGTATCTGATCATTGGAATATGAAAAGAACATTGAGTCTGATGTTCTGGTGAGTTCCTGGAGTTTGAACAGGCAAAATGAAGGACTAGATTTGAGGAAGCGGGCGGGGGTGTGTGTGGAGGGAAAGGATATGGAAAAATCCACATTTAATTTATATGTTGCTGGAAAAAAACAATAGCTTCTCATGTATCCTGGGGTCATGTTTTCTGTGAGCACTTGCATTATTCAATAAGCCAAGGGCTTCAGGGCCCAAATCGTACCCTCTGATTGTAAAGAAAGCTCCCAGTACTGTTACGTCCTGAATGGTAAGGTGATTTCTTGCTGTGAAAATGTTCAGGACACTGTACTCTTTTCAACACTTCCTTCCAGAGGAATCTTTGTATATTGAATACGGACCTATTAACAAGTGCCCCAGTGATCTGCAAGGGACAAAGGTGGACTTCTGGGCACTGGGAGGACTTAGTTGCTGTGACTTGCAAATCCTGCTCTGTGTGCTTTTAACCCAACTATTTATTCTTATGCGTTATTAATTTCCTAATAGTGTGACTTTAAGTTAGTGCCCCTTTGCAGCAGAAGTATGTCTTTAACTGCCGCCAAAGGAAATAACTAGTTTATTGTTTAAATGGTGAGTGCATTATAAAATGAAATCTGTTTTTTAAATAAAATTCCTGAATTTTTTATCTATTAGTTGAAATCTACTGTTTGTATATACATTTTCCTTCTTTTCTCTAGTTTTCTTGGAACTTAATTTTTTTTTTTTAATAATATAATTTGAACTTATTATGTACCTACTACTGTGGAGTTGATTATGACTTAAGTGACCATATAGGACAGAGAGGAGCCCTGGTAGCACAGTGGTTAAATATCGAATCCACCAGTCACTTCTTAGAAGCCCTGTGGGGCAGTTCTTCTCTGTACTGTAGGGTTACTATGAGTCAGAATTGGCTAGACAACAAGGAGCTCTTTTGTTGGTTTGTTGGTTTTGGTTTTGTTTGTTTTGTTTTTGGTTTATAGGACAGTAGATCTGCCCTATAATGTTCTAAGGCTGTCAATCTTTATAGAAACAGACTGCCACACCTTTCTCCTGTGGAGCAGCCAGTAGGTTGGAACTGCCTTTTTGTTAGCAGTTGAGCACTTTACTACATACCACTATTTATAGCCGGGGGCCTTGGTGGCACAGTGGTTAAGAGCTTCGCCTGCTAACTGAAAGGTCTGCAGTTGGAATCCACCAGCCACCCCTGAGAGATCTTATAGGGCAGTTCTCCTCCGACCTATAGGGTCACTGTGAATCAGAATCAACTGCCCGGCAATGGGGTAATTATAATTGTGGTCTATTTATTTTGTTATTATAACTACTTGATGAGTATTTAGGGAAAGGGAGCATTTTTATCTTACGTATGGAATAAGGAAAACAAAACAACAAAAAATAGAAGACATTGATAAAGGTCAGGTCTTAAAGATGAATTGCACCAATTAGCCACTTAAAAAAAAAAAAAAAAATGCTCTACTCAGGCCAGAACTGAAGGGAGGAATTGGCTTATGCATAGTTACATTTGGGAAACAGATGGTAGATCCATTCTGTGTGCAGGCTGGTGATACAAACCCTCATCCATCAGCTATCAAAATAATGAAATGAAATAAAATGTCATTAGGCATCCGCTGCCAATGGACGATGCATCACAATGTTTGCTTTTCAGGAAAATAAATAGAGAAGTTTGCTAAGTGAGAATTTAAAAAAAGAAGATGTCATCAAAGAATAAATAATGGTATATTCTTACTGGGTTCAAGACATTCTCACTGTGACTGGATTCATAAAGGTTATGCAGAGATACGACAACAATTTTTCACCAAGTGTTGGGATGGGTCCCTATAACTGTTCCAAGTTGTAGGCTGAAAATGTAATTGGTTTTAATTAATCACAAAGTAATGCCAGAAAAGCATTTACAGTATTATGGGACCTGCTTAAGACTCTGTGTGAACAACTTCCTGTCCACCCCACTCTTTCTACCTTTTTTTATTTGTGTTTTTATAAATATAAAGCCAAGAAGAATGGGAAAAAGGTGAAAAGACTTTTTTTTTTTGAACCAGCAACTTGCACATAGAAATTTTAATTACACAGGAGAGATAATTCAACAAGATATGCATGGAGACAGAATGGTATTTAACTTACTAAAGAAAAAGGCAAAATTTTACTTTGAGTTCTAAGCTAGATGTTTATGCATGAGTAAAATAAGGATTGAAATCAGACCATATTTCAATCCGTTCTAAGGTAGGAAGAAAGGAGACAATTTTTCAGAAACAAAGACTAGTGCCCTGGATTGAATTGTGCCCCGTAAAACATGTGTCAGTGTGGTTAGGCCATGCTTCCCAGTACTGTGTGGGTGTCCTGCATTTGGTGGTTACAGTGTTTGGATAAAGACGATTCGAGTTTGCCCAGGTCAATTCCTGAGGGAAGTTTTCCCAAGGAAGTTTCTTGGGACGTGGCTGGTACTACTGTTTATTTCTTAAGACATAAAAAGGAAAGGAACTGAGCAGAGAGGAAGGACCTCATGCCACTAAGAAAGCAGTGCTGTCCTTTCGATCCAATGTCCCTGAGCAGAGAAACTGCTAGTCTGGGAGATGGTTGATGAGAAGGCTGACAGAGACAGAGACAGAGACAGACAGAGAGAGTCTTGCCCTGGAACTCATGCCCTAAATTTGGACTTTTAACCTACTTTGTTGTGAAAAAATACACTTCTTTTTGTTATAGCCATCCAATTGTGGTCTTTCTATTATAGCAACCCTAGGCGACTAAGGCAGCTAGTCATTAGCCGTGATCATTCCTTGCCTGGCTTAGCATAGTTTTGGGGAGATATCACAGAAATCCCGGTGCTACTCAAGAGATTATCTCTGTTTATATAAGATGAAATACAGAATTAAAATTTGCATCTAGTTACTTAGAATTTTTGGTGTTACCTCTGTTTTTTTTGGTGGTGGTGGTGGTGTTTTTTTTTTTTTTTTTTTTTTAATAGATAAGCTTTGTTAGCCTCTACCAGATCTTACGCTCTTCCCAGGTTGAAACCAGAGTGTGTGTCTTCTTAGGCTTTGCATCCAACTGGTCCTCACCAAGCTACCCCCTAGTAAGACTTGAAACACTTTTTCGTTTAAAATCATCTCCTTGAGTGTAAATAAAGGCTAGTTGAAAGAGGCTGCTATTTTTAGAGTCAGTAAAAAGGGATTAACCGTAACTTTTCTATCCAACTAAGCCATGATCCCTTAAATAAAACACTTCACCTCTCTGGGTCTCAGCTTTCTCAACTATCAAATAGACACAATGATATTTTTGAAGTACATTATAATGATTAATAGATGAGAGAGTTCTTTGACAAGTTAAATGTACCATTCAATTTTGAGTTATTATCATTAATAGCGTAAGCTTTCTGAAATATATAGGGAGCCATTCTGTTCTCCAGTATAGAGGCACGAAGAGGTGGCATGCATGAGCACTCATGCCCAGTGCTTCTGCCTTGAGGTCTCAGTAGGTCCTCGTGCCATCCTCTCTAAAGGCATAATTCCCCATTCATAATCGAAGCTTGCAGTAGTCTTCTGTGGTCCTTTGCTTTGTCACTAAGTAGTTATATCTCATATTAGAAAGATTGGTAGATTAAACTCCATTACTTACCCTAGACACTATAATGACCCTGCCGTTTGAGGGGATTCTAAAGCCTTCGTGAACCCTTAATTTGCCGGTACAGAAGCCTTTATAAAGAAGTTGGGTCAGGCTGTTGTTTTCTACAGCTCTCTTAAGGTAATGTTATACTACTGTGTCACTAAAATGCAGGCTTTGGATAGAACTGGAAGACATAGCTAACTCAGGTTTTGAAGGAGAGAACCCTGTATTGTGTGCATTTAGTTCAGGGTTTCCATTCCCAGTAGTCTGGTGTACTCCATAAATCCTCATGCATGGGCCCAAACATCAGGTCATTCCAAAACTGTCTGTATATAGCAAATGCTTGGCACAGAATAAGCACTTAATACTTTTTAAATTGAATGAACAAAAGATTTATAAAATAGCATCTAGTGAGTCCTTATTTTATCCATAACTGAGAAAAATACAGAAGCAATACATGACATAGTCCTATGCAAAATATTGCTGTTTGCTTGAGGAAGACAAAGCATGCGTGCATGAATTATTTGTCCATTAAGGTGAGAGGCATTCAAGTGATAGAATGAATAGTGTGAACTTTGAGGGCTAAAAATGCATAGAAGTAGGAGACCATCGAAATCTCATGGGATTTATGGAGTGCATGAGGTGAATTTTAAAAGATGGATGGAGAATGAGAGGTGGTGTTTTGGCAAGATTAAGGTAGTGACATCATACCCTGGCCCCTAGGGTCACCATGAGTCGGATCCGACTCGACGGCACTTGGCCATCATGTAAGATGGATATTGAGAGATGTTCCTGTGAGTATCGATGTTGGAGACTGTGGATGGGGCCCAGACAGTAAAGAGAAAGGGAAAGAACTCAGAAACATCCTGAAGAATGATTTGAGAGGGCTTCATCATATATTCTTAATATAGGGGATGGAAAGAGACAGAGATGCGAAAAGGTACTTCCGGATTTAAGCTTGGAAACTAAACACTAAGTAATTATGTTTTACTGACTGAACAGGCTCATGTTAATAGGGAACCTTCTTTAAAGAAAATCTTCTATTTTTTTTCTTTCTCAGGATGGAAGAAACCGTACGAAATCTATTGCAGAGTCAAGGACCTCCAGAGCAGAAGAAAGAAGAAACTGTTAATATAATAGTCTATCAGGTATGAGCATGTTCCATATTTTCAGTCAAGTACTTGTAGGCTTGTTTTTCTTATAATCTGCTAGTTTTGTCCTCCTTGGCCCAGGGATAGATAGAGAAGAGGCAAGTATGTTCCAAACTTAGTGCTGGGAGCAATCAAGCCACCTCTGTTTGGGGAATCATATAATACACCCTCGTATGTAACTCGTTCTTTTATGAACTTCTGAATAAGAGAGCAGTGGCAGTTCAGTGGTAGAACTGTCGCCTTCCACGTGGGAGACCTGCGCTGAGTTCCAGCCTGTGTGCCTCACGTGCAGCCACCACCTCTGTGTGAGTGGAGGCCTGCATGTTGCTGGGACGCCGGCCAGGTGGCAGCGGGGCTTCCAGACTAGGATGCACCAGGAAGGAAGGTTTGATGGTCTGCTGCCGAAAAGAAGCCCGTGAAAGCCCAGTGGATCTCATAGTCTGGTCTTACTGGGCACGAGTTTGCTGTGAGCTGGGTGCTGATGCAGCGATGACAGACAGCAACAAGAACACTGTGAAGCAGATTGTGTATTTGGTTGTAGGAATATGTGAAAAATAAGTGTATAGTGAAACAGAGAACAAAACAAACAACAGCAACAAAAAAAACCCATTGTTGGTGAGTCGATTATGACTCATGTCAATCCTATAGGAAAGAGTAGAAATTCCCCATAGCATTTACAAGGCGTGCCTAGTGGATTTCACCTGCCAACCTTTTAGCTAGCAACCACAGCACTTAAGCACTAAGCCACCAAACAGAGAGATTCATTAAAAAACAACAACAAAAAAAAATGCAGTGCTCTGTGATAAGGGCTCTATATAACTTTTGTTGGGAACACAGAGGAGAGAGTTAACTGATCCTATCTAAAGACTTGAGGAATACTTCTGCGAGGTGTGAGATTTAAGATACATCTGAGACTGGAAAACAAAGGCAAGGGTGTTTGAGATGGAAGGGAAAATGAGATAAAGCCCCAATGTTAGGAAGTTTCATTGCAGGTTCATAGAGAGAGGATGAGAAACTCCAGGTGGCTGAACAATGGCCTCTATGAACTTAAAAATTTGATCATGATAACTGAAGAGGCCTGAAAAAGCCAGATGACGGTGGGGTTCGTTGGCTGTGCTTATGGATCTGGCCCCACACTTTAGCCCATGGGGAGCCCAAGGATATCCAAAGGGAGCAAGCAGTCAGTGAAGTAACAATTCCATGATAGCACTTATCCCATGGTTCTTTATCATTAGCAGAATGGCTGGATGAGGAAGAAGAGTGTGACCCAAGTTGGCAGCACAAACAAGGAGGCTCAAATAGGGTGAGCTGGGAAATGTTTCAAAAGTAAAACAGTCAGGTCAATATAAATAAATTTAGGACTTTTACTTAGCGTCACTTAAAATTACAGAGACCTAGCATTCACTGCTGTGGATGGAAAGCTAAAGAACTGAAAACAGAAAGGAAGTAGTTAGAAATCTGAGGTGATGATTGAGAGGACCTAGGTTTTCTAGCTAAAAAGTGAATAGGTTTAGGCATAGCACACCAGCTGGTGAGGATAATTGCTCACTAATGGACGTGAATTCGTGAGTTGTGGGTTTGCTTCCGTGCTCTGCAACCCAACTTGTATGTAATAAAGATTGGGAGAAATCTGATAAAAATCAAAGTACCATGTATAGGCACATGTAGTCTTCTAAAGGCTATGTTTTAAAAAGTTGACTGTTAAAACATAGAAATGGTTACTTTATAGAGACAGGACCACTGTTCTCCATCCTCAGTGAAATCAAGGCAAGCAGTTGATTTAAAAGTACCTCAGTGGAGATTCAAGTTAGTGTCATTAAAGACGGTAGAATAATCACTGACATCTGTTTTGGGGAAAAGTGTGTAGCTTCTTGGGGATGAGGAGTGGTGGTGGCCTTTACACAGCTATGCACTTTCAGCTATTTCTTATCAGTTAGGGATGGTTGCCTGTCACTAAGATGTGGATTTAGGCTCTTCTGACTCTGATTGTGTCTTATTATTCTATCTGCTTTGTTGGAAAGTTACAGTTTTAAGTAGAAGTGGTATTTGATTCTCCATCAAATGGTTCTTTGCTCCTGAAAGAATGATACGCATTTGAAATGTGAGTCATTTGTTCTCCTTGCAGGTATCAGAAGGTTTCATTTGAACTAAATAATTCAGCATCGCTCTTGAGCTTTTCCCTCGCTGTGGCTCTTTTTCATCCAAGTTCTTGTCTTCCTTTGATCATTCTATTCTAATTTTCCTCACGCTGTTAGCCAAATATGTGAGGGTGGACATTTAACATTATCATCAGAATTCATTTTGTAAAACTGGAAGCTACTTGGAAAAACAGATACACTTCTAAAAGTGTGCCCTAAGATTATTTCATCTCTATAACTCAGTGTATTTTGGAAAATTAGCCCTTCCCTCTAGGAAGAAGACAGTTACTAACTGAAATTAGTGCTTCACCGAGTAGATTTTTGTTTTCCATCATTGCTCTCACTGACCTCAGGCTCCTCATCTGTGAAGTGGGAGAGGGACATGGGCTGCATGACTCATCAAGGCCATTTATACAGTCCACAAATGTTTAAGAGTTTCTAGTATGTACTAGGCACAGCCTTGCGTTTTTGGAATTCCAAAGTTGAGAACAGAGAGAATGGGAAGAGAGAGATTTCTGGGCAGCCCAGAATCACAGAAAGTCCATTTCCTGTCACAAATTCTAGTGTTCTGAATACAGCTAAGGAGCCCTGCTGTGGGTAGGTGCTAGGCTGCTAACTGAAAGGTCAGTGGGTCTCCACAGGAGAAAGACGTGGCACTATGCTTCTGTAAAGATCACGCCTTAGAAATCCTATGGGGTGGTTCTCACTCTGTCCTGTACATAGTCTCTGTGAGCTGGAACTGACTTGGCGGCAGTAGGTTGTGGATTGTTTTGTTTTGTTTAAATAGGGCAAAATAAGCTTGAAATGTGTACATGGTGATTCTAGAGGATCATGTGGTTAACAACCTCCCCTGCAGCTAGAGTCTGGGTCTTGAGTAAGAGTTGGGAAATACTAGTGCTTTATAATAAGGGGTGTCGTTAGCACACCTGACTTGGAATTTCTAACTTAGAAGATTTTCTTGAAAGGAGCGAAAGGCCCATGCAAGGTTTAGGCCCATGGGAACACTGGACTTATTTTCATTTTTCATCGTGAAAGTGTTTGGAGGTTTGTAACATAACAATGGCAGAATAATAGCTTTCTGTATGCCAGGCCCATGCTAATTGCTTTGCGTGAAATGAAGGTGGTTATATTTTGTTCAAGAGATGTGTTCCTGCAGACCTCTCATAATTTGTCTCTTTTCTGATTTGTGACTTGTGTAATTCAATGTGGATTCTCTCAGAGGACGGTGCACAGTTCTGTTCAGCAGATGAAGCGGCCCCATCACACTGCAATCAGTGGTTTACGGTTCACCAGCTTTGCCATTATGCAGCCATTGACTTTTGTAATTCATGAAATTTGCATTTTATCAAGCTTTATGTATGCAGTGGCATAAATAACATTTTTATGATTTCATCGGTTCAAATATGCCTAACCCAGATTTCTATAAAATGTGACTAGACTGTAGTTCCATGAGCCCTCACGACAACTGTCTATGGCAGACATTGTTGCTGTACCCACCTTACAGATGTGGACACAAAGCTCAGAGAGGTAAATGCTTGCTTAAGAATGCACAGTCAGAAAGTACCTGAAAATAGGTTCATTCCAATGGGGTCACCAGGGTTGCTGTCACCCAATGTGAGGACTCATGGTACCACTCCTCTTCCACAGATCTGTTCCCGTATTAGACTGCACAGAATCCTTAGTAATATTTTTTGTCCTAATGTTACTCGTAAATTGGGATTCCCATATGTCACTGAACGGAATGTCAACTGTAGTGACATAAACAACTCGAAAAATTAAAATTACTCACAATGACAGTTTCAAGTGGCAGAACCAGTGTCGCCAACTCTGCAGAACATAGTGGCTGGCTTGCTGGGTGGTGACATCCTGCCAGGGGGGCTCATAGAGCGTCTCGCTGCCCTTCTCACTGGGGACCCAGGGAGACACCCAGGCTGTGCAGGCAGCGCCCTTACTCAGGGCCGACTCTGAAGCCTATCCAGGTGCTGGGGCTCCTCAGAACTACAGCTGTACTTGTTCTGCTTCCCCCCTCTGCCCGAAGCTTGTGCTGGCGCCTCGCTGAGCCCGCGTTGGCCTGGGACAGGGCCAGGGCCATGGAGCTGGGCAAGGGGCTGCCGTCCGGGCAGAGCTGTCCTCCAGGGCCTGCCAGAATTTGAGATTTGGCAGAGGGCTGTGGGCCAGGCAAAGGCAGACACTAGGGGTGCACTAGTGTCACCTGCTATGGTCCAGAACCCTACTAGTGATGCCCCTGATTCAAACCCTGATCCTTCTGACTTTGTAACCTCAGCTACTCACTGAGGAAGTCTGGAGAGATTGAATGATTGGCCCAAGGCTACCCAATCCATAATTATTTAAGTGAAGGCCCAAACCTTCCCATATATCTATCTATTCATTCCTTTATCCATTCACTCAACTTAACAGTTATCCATGTTCTTTTCTTATCTAACTATTAGTTTTATGTTGTTCCTTGTCATGGATTGAAAAATGCCTTCCAAAAATATGTGCTGTGAATCTTAACCTCTGTGTCTGGGGTTATAATACTATTTGGGAATGGGTGGTCTTTGTTATATTGATGAGATTGGATTAGTGCAGGGTATGCTTTAAGCCAATCTGTTTTAGATAGAAAAGAGATTAAACAAGAAAGTGAAAGAAGCAGAGATGGGGAAAGAGTGATGCCAAGCCACATGGAGATTGCCCAGGAGTAGATGCTAAAGAGACAAGAACTTTCTTCCAGAGCCAACAGACAGAGAGAATGCCTTCCACTAGAGCTGGCATGCTGAATTCAAATCTCAAGCTTCCTAATTTGTGAGAGAATAGATTTCAGTTTGTTAAAGCCACCCATTTGTTATATTTCTGTTAAAGCAGCACTAGATAACTAAGATAGAATTTGGTACCAAGCAGTGGGAGTGTTGCTCCAACAAATACCTAAAAGTGTAGTTTGCGAAGTGGTTTTGGAATCTGGCTGTAGGTGGAGACTGAGAGTGTTTTAAAGTGTCTAATTATAAAGCCTAAATTGCCTTGAACAGATTGTTGGTAGAATGAGGGACATCAAAAGCCAAAGGCAGAGTAAAACTGCCCCATAGAGTTTCCAAGGGGTTCCTAGTGGATTCAAACTGCCAGTCTTTGGATTAGCAGCCATTGCATATAACCACTACACCACCAGGATTTCCAAAATGTATAAATGGCTCTCAATTTTATTTCTGTTTTGTTTCTCTTTAGATGCTTTGAGATTTATTTGTAATGTTATGTATTCTTTTCACCCCAGTTACCACTTTATTTAGTGAAGTAATTTAGGAAACTTAGTTTAAGGGGGAAAAAATTATAAGTGAATATTATGGGGACAATTAATTATCAAGGAAATAGAGTAACTGATTGGAGGGGGCATCTGTCTAAACATTTAAACATAGGCAGTTGCAGTAAAATGTGTATAATCACAGCACTAACAAAGAATCACAGTCTTCTTGTGCTCATTCTTGTCTTCCCTGCTTCCTTATGTGACATGAATTGAATCCACATTAGCTAATTCATTTATGAAAGAAGTGTCGGAATGAGTGGAAACACTAACAAGGATAAACACCTGTGTTGTGGAAACAGCTTTTGCCCTTAGCAAGACTTACGACCTCAGACAGCCACTTAACTACTCTGGGCTTCTTATTTTCCATACTTGTAGACAAAGAGGTTTTGGACAAGATTAAGGATCACAAATGCTGAAGCCTACAGTTGCCAAGCAGCTGTTAAAGTGGGCCAGGTTAAATCGTTGAAGAGGAAAATCAAAGTCTAGGTTTACTTTCTGTTTTCAACTTTTGAGGAGACAATGTGGATAAACTTTGCATGTCTATTTTCTGTGTTAAAAGATAAAAGCCTTACCTTTGAAAGCCATGACGTGGCAGCCAACACCTGGTTTCACACCAGGGGGCAACAGAGAGTGGTGGGGACTCTGCAGCCTCCACGTGGTCTAAAGGGAGTGCCACAACTGAACTACAGAGGATTGAAATGACTCAAGTGCACACCAGTGGAGACAAATGGCCACATGTTTCAGGAAAGACCTAGATGTTCTGATTTTTATGGAAATTGCTTAGCCTTTAAATGATGGCTTTTTAAAAATGAAATATTTTGCTATGGTTAAGTGAAAATTTACGAACGAAGTCAAGTTGCCATGTCACACCCCATACAAAGACCTCTGTGCAACTCCATCTGCTGTCCCAGTCCTGTGACAGCACACTTACCCCTTCCACTCTGTACTTCCCATATGCTTTAAGTCTAGCCCTGTCCCCTCCTCTCTACCTTTCTCCCTCATTACTATACAGATGCTGCTCTGACTGCCTCATATCTTATGGTCCAGTCCAATCTTTGTGTCAAGTGTTGTCTTCAGTGCTGGTTTCAACTCTGGTGTAGGAGTGAGACCAGGGCTGTGCTCTTGATTGACCCTCCAGAATGTCAGAACATCAAGTCTGGTCTTTTAATAGAATTCTAGATCTGCACCCTTATTTTTCTCCCTCTGCGTCAGGGAGTCTTTTCATTGCATTGTCTCTCAAGGGAGACGTTGGAGGTGGCCAGGCACCATCTAGTTCTTCTGATTTCATGCTGGTGTAGACTCTGGCTCATTTTGTCCTTTCCGTCTCCTGGGATCATGTTTTCCTCCTGTCTTTGATGTCTTTTGTTCTCTTCTGTTCCAGTTGGACTGGGACCAGTCAATGCTCCTTAGTTGGCAGCTTGCAAGCTTTTAAGACCCCAGACACCACTCACTGAGTGGGATGCAGATCATTTTCTTATAAAGAATGAGCTTAGTTGTGCCAGTTGACCTAGATGTCTCCTGAGAGCATGGTCCTTAGACCCCTGCTTTTGCTACTCTGACCATCAAAGTACTAGATTGTATACAGGAAATCTTTTATTAGCTCTGGTATATTCCAGCACTGTTGATCTCCTTTCTGGTGTGCTGTCACTTCCTTCACTTAACCGTGTTCCTACCCAATATCTAATCTCTGAATATCCATCTCCCCCTACCCCCATAACCAACAAAGATTATTTTCTTCTGTGCTTAGTCTGTTTCCTGAAGCCTCATAAAAATGGTCTCATACAGTACTTGTCCTTTTGTGACTGACTGATTTCATTCAGCATAGTGTGATCCAGATGACTCTGTGCTGTTGGGTATTTACATTGTTACTATTGCATAGTGTTGCATTGTGTGAATATACCATAGTTGGTTTATCCATTCTTGTATTGTTAAACTATTGTTACTATTGCGTAGTGTTACATTATGAGAATATACCATAGTTGGTTTATCCATTCTTGTATTGAAGGGCATATAGGTTAATTCCATCTTTTTGCTATTGTGGACAGTGCTGCAGTGAACACTGGAATTCACGTATCTGTTCATGTGGCCGCCCTGATTTCTCTGGGACATATTGAAATGAGCGGGATTGCTGGTTCATATGGTACTTCTATCTCTAGCTTTTTAAAGAAATTGCCAAATCATTTTCTGGAGTGGTTGTACCATTTTGCATTCCCACCAGCAGTGTAGAAGGGTTTCAGTCTCTCTGCAGTGCTAAACAATGGTGTTAATCTAGTGTTGTTGTAACAAAAATAGTACAAGTGGATGGCCTTAAGAAAAACAAATTCATTCTCACAGTCTAGTAGGCTCAAATCCAAATTCAGGGTGCCAACTCCAGGAAAAAGATTTCTCTTTTGGTAGTCTCTGGAGAAAGATCCTTCTCATTTAATTTTTCCCTGGTCGAGAAGCTTCTCAGATGCCGGGACCTTGGGCCCAAAGGACATGCTCTGCTCCCGGAGCTTCTTTTCTGATAGTGTGAAATCCCCAACTCTGTGATTGCTTCCCTTTCCTTTTATCTCTTTTAGATAAAGGACAGTGCAGACCACGCCCCATCGGATCAGGTATATGACCTTACTAAGAATATTACAGTCCAATCCTGTCTTAGTCATTCCATGCTGCTATAAGAGAAATACCACAAGTGGATGGCTTGAAAAATAGAAATTTTATTCTGTCATGGTCCAGTAGGATGCAAGTTCAAATTCAGGGTGTAAGCTCCAGAAAGGTCTCTCTGGTGGCTCTAGAGGAAGTTTCTTGTCAACCTTCCCTTGGATTGGGAGCTTCTGAAGCACAGGGACCCCAGATCCTTTTCAAAGGACTCACTCTGCTCCCAGCACTGCTTTCTCATAATGGTGTTAGGTTCTCCACTCTTGGATTGCTTCTCTTCTTTATATCCCAAGAGATTGCCTTGGGCACAATACAATCTTGCACATTAGGTCTTGCCTAACCAACACAACAGTGACCCATCCTACCTCATTAACATTATGCCTGCAGGATTTATATAACATATAAGAATATCATACAATACTGGGAATCATGGCCTAGCCAAATTCCTACACACATTGCTGCATACGTTTTAGGCGGGTAAACAGTTCAATCTGTGATACAGCCTAATCCTCTTTAACACAAAATTACAGTCACAAAATAGAGGAGAACTATGCAATGAATCATGGCCCAACTAGGTTGATATGTACATTTTGAGGGGGGACATATTTCAATTCATGGCACATATGGACTAATAAAATATGTGCAAGACCAATAACAATCTCAGAACAAAAAAGTGATGTGTAGCATTTCTTCTTGCTCTTAAAACTCTGTGATTCTGGTGATTCTCCAGAGACCTCTGTTCTGCATGAAGTGTGGCATTGAATATACCTACTGATACGGCTCTGACCCGCTGTTCTCAACACTTACTGAGCACCTACTTTGTGGCCACTATCCTAACCTTGCATACTGAAAGTGAAAAAGACTTGAAGTACTTACTGATGAAGATCAAAGACCATCGTCTTCAATATGGACTATACTTCAAAATGAAGAAAACAAAAATACTCACAGCTGGCCCGGTAATCAACATGATGGTAAATGAAGAAAAGATTGAAGTTGTCAAGGATTTCATTTTACTTGGATCCACAGTCAGCACCCATAGAAGCAGCCCTGAAGAATCAAATGGCTCTTTGCATTGGGCAAATCTGCAACAAAAGACCTCTTTAAAATATTAAAAAGCAAAAAAGTCACCTTGAAGACTAAGGTATACCTAACCCAAGTCATGGTGTTTTCAGTACCTCATATGCACGTACAAGTTGGATGATGAATAATAATGGGTGAACAAGAATTGGGGTCTTTGAAGTGTGGTGTTGGTAAAGAATATTGAATACACCATGGCTGCCAAAAGAATGAACAGATCTGTCTTGGAGTGCACACAAAATTCTCGTTAGAAGCACAGATGGCAAGACTACATGTCACATACTTCAGACATGTTACCAGAAGAAGCAGTTCCTGGAGAAGGACATTATGCTTGATAAAGTAGAGGGTCAGCAAAAAGAGGAAGACCCTCAATGAGATGGTTTGACACAGAGGCTACAGCAATGGACTTGAGCATCACAACAATTGTGAGGATGGTGAAGGACCATGCAGTGTTTGGTTGTGTTATACATAGGGCTACTATGAGTCAGAACCGACTTGATGGCACTTAACAACAGCAGCATCCTAACATTTTCTAAGTATGAGCTCATTAAATTTCCAACACCCCATTTGAACTATTTACTATTTTTTTCATCATCTATAGATGAGAAGACTAAGTCAAAGAAATTCCATAGCTTGCTAACCATGGTACATCTCCAGTGTTTAAAGCACATGAGCACCTTTGCACACTATAGATGTTGAGTAGGCTGTCACGAAAATGTAATACAGAAACTTTGTCAAGAGATTTGGTGAGCCGTTGTCCCAGCAGAAGAACATGAACATGATTTTCAGAAATTGCAACTTGGTGTCCAAGTCTGACTCTTCTTACCTATTTTACTCAGTCCCATCTACTTTGAGATTCCTGAACTGTTGGGATTTCTGAACACAAATGTATTATGTCTAACAGTGATCCCATTGAGACCAGGCAGAGGGTGGGCAGCCCCTACGACTTCCTGCTGTCACTGACGCTAAGCTATGGCATGGGTTTCAAAGGCAAGGCTTTTGTCTTTTAATAAAGAAAACAAATGCACAAACCCACTTTCTTATCATTTCTCATCAAAAGTGGAAAAACAGAAAGTAAACTCAGACTTTGATATTCCTCTTACCTGACACACTTCAACCATTTCACTTGGCCCACTTCAGCAGTTGCTTGGCAACTATAAGCTTTCACATTTGTGACCCATAATCTAGTACAAAACCTCTTACTCTACAAGTACTCACTCGTTGATCCTTAACCTACATTTAAAGCATTACAGTATTTTACCCAAGTTACTTCTATGTGAAGTAATCTGATTGAAAATCAAAATTATTTTTCCTTACAAATGATCTCAGATGTGATTAGACAGGTGATGCCTGGTGAAAGAGAACCTTTCAGTTATTCCAAAATTGGGCAATCATCAATGAATGATCAGTTCCTTTTCTTTTCTGAACACAGAAAACACATGACATAGGCTGGGACCTTCCACACCAAAGCCAAAAACCTACCTGGTACAGATGTTGCTTGACTTGTCTAAATTACAGTTCTAATCAGAAATGGCTTGGCTTTGGCAATCAGAAGTAGATTGAGAATTAACAGCAACTTTTGACTTTTCACTTCACCTCTTTTTTGTTCCTGTAATGATTGAGGTGAATCAATTTATTTATTTGTTTTTCTTGTGATTGAGTGAAAGTGTACAATCCAAGTTAAATTTGCATGCCCACCTATCTGCAACTCCTACTGCTGTCCTTGCCTGGTGACAGTACACTCTTCCTTTCCATTCTATACATGTATCCTCTTAACAATCTCCTGTCCTCTTCTCTCCACCTTTCCCCTCCCCTCTAGTAAGAGGCCAGTAGGACAGCATCTTGCACTTGCATAAAACTATAAAGTGCACACACCGTATGGTCTCATCGTGTCCCTGAGACCAGTCCATTCCTCTCTAAAGAGTTGACTTCAGTAATGATTTCTGATCAGGGGCAGCAGCAGGTCTAGGGGCCATGCTCCCAGGGGAACTCCCAGGCCTTTGGACCATCCATTGTGGTCTTTTAGTGGAGTTCTTGAGTCACAGCTCTCTTTTTCTCATGCTATCACTGGGATTCAACATTGTGTGCACCATCACGGCTGTCATTGGTGGTGGCCAGACACCATCTGGTTCTTCTGGTCACATGTCAACAAAGTCACTCATTCATGTGTGTCCTTCTGTCTTCTGGCTCTTTTTCCCCTCGTATCTTTGTTGTCCTTGGTGATCACCTGTTACAGCTGAACTGGGACCATTTGGTGTACCTCACATGATAGCTCCGAAGACCCCAGATACCACTCACCAATAATGGGTGCAGAAGACTCTCTTAGCAATAGGCTAGTTATGCCAGTTGGCCTTGATGCCTCCAGAGAGCATGGTCCCCTGATCCCAGCCCCTGCTACTTTATCCTTGCCATATTGGGTTAAGATTAGAAGAATTTTCTGTTTATATTGAAATCCAGTTAAGTTGATCTTCTTTTTAATGTGTGTTGTCAGTGCTTTCACCCAACCAAATTACTATCAACTGTATAATCTATAACCAGCCTTTTCACTTCTTCTATTCCCTCGATTGCAGCCATCAAAGAGTCTTTTCTTCAGTACATGAGTCTGTTTTTAAGTCCTTATAGTGGGAGTCTCGTAACAGTATTTGTACTTCTGTCGCTGACTGATTTCACTCAACATAATGTCCTCCAATTGAAACCAGGTTGTGAGAGGCTTCCTAAAATCATCATTGTTCTTTATCATTGCTTAGTGTCCTATTGAGTATATGTACCATAGTTTGTTTATCCATTCATTTGTTGGTTTGGCATTGAGATTGATTCCATCTTTTTGCTATTGTGGACTGTGTTGCAAAAGACATTTATGTGTATCTGTCTGTGTGACTGCCCTTCATTCTGTAGGATATATTCCAAGCAGTGGGATTACTGGATCAAATGGTATATATATTTCCAGCTTTTTAAGGAAGCACCAGACTGCTTTCCAAAGAGGATGTACCATTTTGCAGTCCCACCAGCAGTGTAGGAGAGTTCCAGTTTCTCCACAGTCTCTCCAGCATTTGTTGTTTTGTGATTTTGGATCATGGCCAGCCTTGGTGGGGAGAGATGGTATCTCATTGTAGTTTTGATTTGGATTTCTTTAATAGCTAATAAATGTGAGCATTTCCTCATGTGTCTTTTGTTTTCCTAGATGTCCTCTTTAGTGAAATGTCTGTCCGTTTTCTTTTCCTGTCACTTAATTGGGTTGTTCACCCTTTTATGGTTGATATTTTGCAGAATATTGTAGATTATAGAGATCAGACATCAATCCAACATATAGTTGCCAAATATTTTTTCCCATTCTGTAGGTGCTCTTTTAATTCTTTTCATAAAGTCTTTAGGTGAGCAAAAGTGTTTGATTCTTAGTAGTTCCCATTTATCAATTGTCTCTTCTGTTGATCATGCTTTATTTGTCAGGTTTTGAAGTCTAGGTTGTGTATTAAAACTTCCATTCTTGATCCTGTTTTTTCTTGCATCATCTCTATTGTTTGGGGTTTGATATTTAGGTCTTTTATCTAGTTTGAGTTAGTTTTTGTGTAGGATGTGAGATATGAGTCTTGTTTCAATTTTTTGCAAATCAATATGAATTTTTGCCAGCACCATTTGTTAAAGACACTGTTTCTATCTCAGTTTACAATCCTAGGGCCTTTGTCGAATATCAGTTGTTCATAGGAGGGTGGTGACATCTCTGGGGTCTCAACTCTATTCTGTTGGTTTATATCTCTCTTTTTTTACCACTGCCAGGCTGTTTTGACTACTGTGGCAGGGTAATAGTTTCTAGGGTCAGGTAGTGAAAGGCTTCCCAGTGTGGTGATGTTCTTTATCAGTGATGCCTTGCTTATCGGGAGTTTCTTCTCTTTCCAAAGTTGGTGATTTGTTTGTCCATTTCATTTAAAACAATGTGACTGGAATTTGTATTGGGATTGCATTGTATATGTAGATCGCTTTTGGTAAAATAGACATTGTCACAATGTTATGTCTTGCTACTCATGAGCAGGGTAGTTTCTCCATTTATGTAAGTTTCTCTTGGTTTCTTGCAGTAAGGTCTTGTAGTTCTCTCTGTATAGGTCTCCTGTTTCTTTAGTTAGATTGATTCCTAGGTATTTCATCTTCTTGGGGGCCATAGTAAATGGTATTGGTTTGGTGATTTCTTCTTTGATGGTCTCTTCGTTGGTATAAAGGAATCCTACTGATTTATTTATGTTTATCTTATATCCTGCATTCTGCTGAACTCTTCTGTTAGTTCAAGTAGTTTACTTATGAATTTTTTAGGATTCTCAGCATATACAGTCATATCATCTGCAAACAAAGGGACTTTTACTTCTTCTTTGCTGATGCCAAGCCAAGTGCTGTCAAGTCGATGCAGATGCCCTTTATTTCTTTGTCTTGTCTAATTGCTCTGCTCAGAACTTCTAGTGCAATGTTGAATAGGAGAAGTGCGAGTGGGCATCCTTATCTGGTTCTTGTTCTCAGGGAAAACTGTTTCAGTCTCTCTCCACTCAGGATGGCATAGGCAGTTGACTTTGTATAAATGGCCCTTATTGCGTTGAGGAATTTGTTGTCTATGCTGAGAGTTTTTAGTGTTAATGGGTGTTTGACTTTTTTAAATGCCTTTTCTACATCAGTTGACAGAATCAGGTGATTCTTGTCTTTTGGGTTATTTATGTGGTTGATCACATTGCTTTTCTGATGTTGAACCAGCCTTGCATCCCTGGTATGAATTTAACTTGGTCATAATGAATTATGTTTTGGGTATGTTGTTGAATTCTGTTGACAGTGATTTTGTTGAAGATTTTTGCATCTACATTAATAAGTGATAAATTGGTCTGTAGTTCTCCTTTTTTGTGTGGAATTTTTCCCTATTTTGGTATCAGGGTTATGCTGGCTTCATAGAATGAAAATGGGAGTATTCCATCTCTTTCTATGTTGAGAAATAGTCTCGACAGTATTGGAGTTAACTCTTCCCTAAAAGCTTGGTAGAATTCTGTGGTGAAGCCAACGGGCTACGGTACTTTTTCAGCCCCTTCTTTGTGATGGGTTTATTAAGTTATCCTACTTCTCCTTGTGATAATTTTGGTAAGTGATATGAATCTTGGAATTTGTCTATTTCCTCTAGGTTTTCAAATCTATTAGGGTATAGTGTTTCGTAGTGTTCTGTTATGATACTTTTGGATTGTGTTGGATCTGTTGTGACATCTCCCGTCTCATTTCTTCTTTGGTTGTTTCTTCTCCTGGTTTTTCCTTTGTAACTATAGCCAGCAGTTTGTCAATTTTGTTGATATTTTCCAAAAAACCAGCTTTTGGTCTTCTCAATTTTTTTCAATTGTTCTTCTACTCTCTAATTCATTTAGTTCTGCTCTAATCTTTATGATCTGTTTTCTTATTGTGCCTGAGGGGTTCCTCTGTTGCTCTCTTGCTACTTGTTCTTCCTTGGTATGCATCCTTTGTTCCTTCCTAAAGTGTGCACTTATAGAGATAAACTGACCTCTAAGAACTGCTTTGGCTGTATTCCATAGGTTCTGATAGGATGTGTTTTCATTCTTGTTTGAATCCATAAATTTCTTTATTTTGTCCTTGATTTCTACTATATCCCGTGGCTTTTTGAGCAAGAAGTTTAGTTTCCATGAGTTCCAGTTTCTATCTGTGTTTTTTCTGCTTTTGATTTTCATTTTTATGGCTTTATTATCTAAGAAGATGCTTTGCAATAATTCAGTTGTTTGAATTTTGTTGAGATTTGCTTTATGTCTTAACACATGGTATATTCTGAAAATGTTCCATGTGCATTGGGGAAGGTGTACTTATCTGCTGATGGATAAAAAATTGTGTATAAATCAGTGAGGTCTAATTAGTTAATTGTCTCAATAAGATCTGTGTCTCACTGAGTTTTTTTCTAGAAGATCTGTGAAATACTGAAAGTGGAATGTTGAAGTATCCCACTATTACTGGGGAGTGGTCTATCTCATTTTTCAGTGTAGTCAGTGTTTGTTCATTGTACTTAGGTGCTCTGGTGTAGGGTGCATAAATGTTTAATATTGTTAAGTCCTGCTTGTATAGTGAACTTTTCAACAATAAAGAATGACCATCCTTGTCCACAATGGTGGATTTTACATTAAAATCTATTTCATGTGAGACTAGTATTGCCACACCTGCTCTTCTTTGTGTATTGTTAACTTGGTATATATTTTTCCATCCTTTAACTTTCAGTTTGTTTATATCTGTAAGTCTAAGGTGAGTTTCTTGTAACACATAAACCAGTCATGTCGTTTGATCCAAGATGTCACTTGTCTCTTTACTGGGGTGTTTAGTCTGTTTACATTCAGTGTAATTATTTATAGGTATGTGTTTAGTGTTGTCATTTTGATGTATTTATTTTTGTATTACTGTTTTCTGTGTTGCTCCTGATATTCTGTTGTGGGTCATTCTTCTGTATGGGTTGAATTTTCATCTTTTTCAGTGTTGGTTTTGTGTTTGTTGAGACTCTTGTATTACATTTCTTGTTTTGATATGTTGCATGTTTACTGTGCTTTCTGTGTATGATTTGTGTTAATATTATAAGTTTAAACTCAATTTGAACTTCTACATATCTTATTAACTTCCTCTCTATCTGAAAGAACTATTTAACTACTGTAGTATGTCCCGACTCGACGGCACTTGGCTGGCCAGCTTTAATGTGATAGTGTCTTAGTTTTCATAATATGATCACTGGTTCCCTTCTTTTCGTATTATAACTTTGGTTGAGATTTGTACTTTCCCATACAGAGTAGGTTTCTGGATGTTTTGTCCTATGTTGCCTCCTTAGATACACACTTAATAGTTTTTTTTTTTTGTTTTTTTTTTTAAGCCAAGAGCTTCTTTCAGTATTTCTTGTAGTTACGGTTTGGTTTTTACCAAGTCTCTAACCTTCTGTTTCTCTGCGAATGTCTTAATTTCCTCTTCATATTTGAAAGACAGTTTTGCAGGATATATACTTCTTGGTTGGAAGTTTTTCTCCTTCTAGCCTTTGAATGTGTCATCCCATTGCCTCTGTGCCAACATCATTTCTGCCAAGAAGTCAGATGAAAGCCTACAGGGCTTCCCACTAAACGTTAACTTTGCTTTGAGTCTTGCTGCCTGTAAGAGTTTCTGCTTATGTTTCATTTTATTAAGCTTCAGTGTAATATGTCTTGTCTTTATTTTAGGATCTAGTTTATATGACATTCAGTACACGTGTTAGATATCTATGTTCTCTTTCATAACTGTAGGGAAGTTTTCTGTCAGCAACTCAACAACAACACTCTGTGTTTTCAGCTGTCCCTCCCTGTTCAGTAACTCCAGTTAATCATAGATTATTCCTCTTGATAGAGTCACACATGTTTCTTCATGCTTCTTCATTTCTCTTCTTCCTTTTCTCTGAGTTTTTCTTATAAATGCTGGTGACATTTGTTGTATCTTCGGTATCACTAAGTCTGACTTTTAGTTGTGTAATTCTACTCTTCTCTTTTGAATTGAATTGTCTAATTCTGTAATTTTGTTATTGATCTATTGGATTTCAGAACATTGATGTTCCATCAGTTTGAATAGCTTGCTTAATTCTTTGTTTTCCTCTGCTGCATTTATAATGTCTAGGAGGGGTCTATATATAATTCTTTTATACTTGATCTCTCATAGTTTTAGAAGGGCTTTTTCATCTGGGAAGTTCTTTGATTCTTTGTTTTGGGAGTTTTCTAGAGCAATAGGGAGCTGTTTCTTTAAATGTTGCTTTAAATGTTTCTTTAAATGTTGCTGCTTTTTGGCCATCTAGAGGCTGTTTAGTTTCTCTGGTGTTGCCTCAACAGGAGCTGAGGTGTAGTTCTGAAAGGTGAGTTGATCACCAGCTGCCTCTGTGTACTCTAATGACTGTCCCCAGTGGACTCTTGTAGGTGGCCGGCTCCTCCTTCTGGCTGGCAAAGACACTGTCCTACTTATGGAGTCACTGGGGGACTGTCAGCCAACTATATGATGTGAGTCAATAAAGGCTGGAAGAGATACAGAGCAGTTATTTCTCCAGGTAGTGTTATTTTAAAAAGGTAAAAGCTGTCTGACAGCTTTCAAAATCAGTCAGGCTGTCAGACGTGGCAGGTCCTGCCTTCTGGCTGACAACAGAGGCACCTCTTCAGTCATCCCCAGATGCTATGATGTAGTTCAAAGTAGGGAGTGGCTAGTTTCTTGTTATCATCCCCCACCAGGCCCCACCCATAAGGTAACACTGTGCTAAGTACAGTGTTTCTGCTGGAAAAGTGCTCCCCAGACTGACGCTGCCTCCCATTCTGGGAGTCAGCCCCTCCTGAGGCCTCTAGTTGGGTGACTCCATCTCCCAGCTGATCAAGATGGTGTCATGGTCAAGCTGCCCCTCCCACTGCAAAACAGCCGAATCTATGGCAGAATTCCAAAAAGAGAAGGTGAATGTGCTGTGATGCTTTCAGTCTGCCACCAAGCTCTCAAAATGTGGCTGTCCCATACACTGTCTGTCCACTGCAGCACATGCTGTTCACTTCAGGACTTAATTGCAGCCACCTACCAGCTTGGCTGACCAGCCAACAAAATGTAAAAAGGTTAAAAACAGTGCTCAGTCAGAGAGAAGAAGTTTCCCATTTAGTGGCATGTAATGCAAACTGACAGCCCTGTGCCATGTCCTAGGGCCCACTGGGTGCCATAAAGCCCCATTCACTTATCAATCCAGGCCTTAGTTTTTAAGCGAGAATTAAGGAGACGTGTGTCTAGTCTGCCATCTTGACTCCACCTCTTAAATCTAAATTTTTTCAAGCACACCAGAGGAAAGAAGTTAGGGTAGTAAAATACATATATATATATAAAATTATTATTATTATTATTATTATTATCATTAACCAATCATTTACACAGGATGTCCTATATAACATGGTCTTGTAAGTCACAGTGTTCCTGGTATATTTAATGGAACTGTCCAAAATTAGAATCCTCCCTCACTCCCCGCATGATATGTATTGTACAAGGTAAGTCTGAATAATGGCAAGGGACCTGATTATATTTCTGTTCATCCCAGTCCTGGCTATGTATTAGAATCTCCTGGTGAATTAGGAAACTACAGATACCTGAGCAGATCCTCAGGTCTACTGAGTTAGAAAGATCAAGGCTGGAACTCTTTTACTGTTGTCATGTTTGGTAGGTCATTTGTATTCCTTGATCCATGGATCTGCATTGGCACCCAGTGAGCCACCTCAACACCCATGCACTGCCCTGTCCTTGTTCTCTCATTTTTCAAAGGAGAAAATGGGGTGAAAATTAAGAGCCCAAATTCCAACCAATCCAATGCATGATATATTTATGAACCCTGAGTCTTACATGTATAATACTTGTTTTAACAAGTACCTAGAAGTTAGTTAGTAATGAGAACCGAACTATTGAGAGAGCTTGACCACAACTCTATGTAAAATAGTCAGAGAAAGCATTTCCTTCTCTTTTACTGAAACAAAGCAGGGTAAACAAATGTGAACATGTAGATACATCAGCAGTGAGTTTATTCACTGAATGCATACCAGTTGGAATTAATGATCTGAATTTCTACTGTCTGTTGATTGTCTTTGTCTAGGTATGTATGTATGCAGTTTACAATACACAGTGTTGTTGTTGTTGGGTGCCCTCAAGTTGGCTCTGACACATAGCAACCTTATGTACACAGAAGGAAGAACTTTCCAGCCCTGTGCCATCCTCAGAACTTTGTTGTGGTTGAACCCATGTTTGCAGCCACTGTGTCAGTCCATACTGTTGAGGATCTTCCTCTATTTCGCTGACACTCCACTAAATATGATGTCTTTCTCTAGGGACTGGTCCTTCCTGGGAACGTGCCCAAAATATATGAGATGTGATCTCATCATACTTGCTTTCAAAGAACATTATAATTGTACTTCTTCCAACACAGATTTCTTTCTTCTTTCAGTGGTCCATAGTGTATTCAGTATTCCTTACCAAAACCGCAGTTCAGATACATCAGTTCTTTGGTCTTCCTTATTGTCCTGCTTTCATATCCATATAAGACACCTGTCAGACAGATGCTCCTTTGTCTTCAAGGTGACGTGTTTGCTTTTCAACACTTTAAAGAGATCTTTTATGTCAGTTTTGCCCAGTGCATGCATATTTTAATTTCTTGACTGCTGCTTCCATGGGTGTTGATTGTGGATCCAAGTAAAATGAAATTCTTGGCAACTTCAGTCTTCTCTCCATTTATCATGATGTTGCCTACTGGTCTAGTTGTTAGTATTTTTGTTTTCTTGATGTTGAGATGTAATCCATACTGAATGCTGTCATCCTTTATGATTAAGCACTTCAAGTCATTTTCACTTTTAGCAAAGAGGAATGTGTCCTTTGCATAATACAGATTGTCTTCATCTAATATTGATGCCCCATTCTTCTTCCTGGAGTCTACCTTCTTGGATTATTTTTTCAGTATACAGATTGAATAGGTATAGTGAAAGAATACAACCATGACACACACTTTTCTGGACTTTAAAGCATGCAATATCTTCTTGTTCTGCTCAGATGACTTCCACTTGAGCTAAATACAGATTCCTCATAAGGACAATTAAATGTTATGGAATTTTCACTCTTCATAATGTTATCCATAATGTGTTATGATCCACAATGCCAAGTGCTTTTATATAGTCAGTAAAACACAAGTAAACATCTTTCTGGTGGTCTGTACTTTCAGCCAGGATCTTTCTGACACCAGCAATGATATCCCTGGTTTCACATCCTCCACTGAATCCAACTTGAATTTCTTGCAGTTACTTATGGATAATACTGCTGCAGCCACTTTTGAATGATTTTCAGCAAAATTTGACTTGCATGTGATATTAATACCATTCAGTAGATTCTGAAGTCCGTTGGATCACCTTTCTTGGACTTCTTTCACTGCCATTGGTTCTTGATCATATGCTACCTCCTAAAATGGTGGAACATACACTAATTCTTTTTGAAATAGTGACTCCGTATATTCCATCATCTTTTGACAATTCCTACATTGTTTAAAATTTTCCACATAGAATCGTTCACTATTGCAACGTAAGGCTTGAATGTTTTCTTCAGTTCTTTCAGCTTGAGAAATGCCAAGCATGTGCTTTGTTTTTCGTTTTCTATCTCCTGCTCTTTGTACATCTCATTATAATACATTACTTTGTCTTCTCTATCCACCCTTTATAATCTTTAGTTCAGTTCTTTTACTTCATCATTTCTTCCTTTTGCTTAAACTAGTTGATGTTCAAGAGCAAGTTTCAGTGTTTTCTGAAATACATTTTTGTGTTTCCTATCTTTACTGATGTATGATGTCTTTGCTGTCATTCCATAGCTTGTCTGGTCTTCAGTCTTAGTGTTCAACACATCAAATCTCTTCTTGAGAGGGACTCTAAATTTGGGTGGGATAGACTGAAGGTCATACTTTTGGCTGTCATTCACTTGTTATAATTTACTTCAGTTTCAACTTGAACTTGCATATGAGCAACTGGACTATTCTGAAGTCAGCACCCTGTTTTGTTCTGATTGGTGATATTGAGTCTTTTTACAAATATAGTCAGTTTGATTTCTGTGTATTTCATTTTATGAGGTCTACATGTATAGTCACTCTTTATGTTGACAGAAAATGGTGTTTGCAAAACTCTGTCTCGCAATGTCGAGCCTCATTTCTGTCACCAAGGCTGTGTTTTCCAACTACTGATCCTTATTTTTTGTTTCTAACTTTCCCATTCCTGAGAAAACCCTTTGCCATCAAGTAGATTCTGGTCACTATAGTGACCCTGTAGGATAGAGGAGAACTGTCCCACAGAGTTTCCAAGGAGCATCTGTTGGATTCAAACTGCCAACCCTTTGGTTAGCAGCCATACCACTTAACCATTCCACCAACAGGGTTTCCTTCACATTCCAACCACCAGTAATTACTAGCACATCCTGATTGCATAGTCAATTTCAGACTGTGGAAATTGATAAAAATCTCCAATTCCTTCATCTTTAGCTTCAGTGGGGTTTGTAAATTTGACTAATAGTCATGTTAGATGATCTTCTTTGTGGGGATATGAATGTTAGCCTATCACTGTCAGAATTGTACTTCAGGATAGATCTTAAAATGTTCTTTTTGACAATGAATGCAGTGCTGTTCTTCAAGTTCTGATTCATGATTCAAAATGGCCAGTACCATCCGTTTCAGCTCACTGATGCCTAGATACCAATGTTGATGTGTTTCATTTCATACTGGATGATTTCCAGTTTTCCTAGATTCCTACTTCATATGTTACATGTTCTGATTATTAATGCATTGTTACAGCTGTTTCTTCTCTTTTTAAATTGTGCTGCTGTCACAAATGAACATTGCGAAACCTTGATTCCATCCACGTCATTAGGGCTGAATCTATTTGAAGAGACAGCTCTTCACCAGTGGCATTTTGTGTACCTTCCAACCTAGGGGAAGATATGTTAGTCAGTGTTCTGCTGCTATGCCTAAGGTTTTCATTGGCTCATTGTTCCCTAAGTGCACTGCAGGCTGCTGCTTCCTAGTCTGTCTTAGTTGGGAACCTTAGCTGAAACTTATTTGCCATGGGTGACCTTCATCGTATCTGAATCCCTATGGCACAGCTTCCAGCATCACAGCAACATGCAAGCTCTCATAATACAACAGACTGGCCAGCCAAGCCAAGCCAACTGCATGTAATATGCATTGAGGGGTATGAAATTTTATTGTTGAGTGTTTTTATTTGTGTCTGTGCCCTGTAATCTCAGCAAGTCTCAAAAAAGCTTTGATTCTGCTTGAGAAATTTGGCTTTTTATTTGAATTGCTATGAACTCCCAACAGTTTTTAAAGTAGGTGATGTTGATAAATTGAGTGCTTTTATTGTCTTAAGTTTTTTAAATGACTGAAACTCTTCTTTGAGTAAGCAATATTCTTTCCTCCTTCCTTTTTTTTTAATTATAAGAAGCATCCTGTGTTCTTGTGACAAGTTTAGATCAAGAAGGTAGAGGACTCAAAGCCAAAGCATACTTAGATTCAGGACAGACGGAAGTATTGTACTTCATAAAAGGAGAATATTCATTTTTCTGTCTGAAGTTACTCAAGAAAGTGAAATCTGTCTTTTAAAACCTAGAGAAATGTTCTCGAGAATTCTAGGAATCTTCCAAGTGGTCTCATTTGGGGACATTTGCGGATAGGCACACCCATTGCTATTGAGTCAATTCCAGCTGACAGCGACCCTGTAGAACTGCCCTGTAGGGTTTCCAAGGAGTGACTGGGGGATGCCACCTGCCCACTTTTTGGTTAGCAGCCAAACTCTTAACTCCTGAGCCATCAGGGCTCTGACTGGCACATAGACCACATCAAATTATCATAAATTTGGTAGCTTAGTGCAACAGAAAAGTATTTTATCACCGTTCTTTTGACAAGAAGTCTGAAAGCCCCAGGCTATGAGGAAGAATCCCTCTTTGCCTCTCCCAGCTTCTGGTGGCTCCTGTCTGTCCTCAGACTGTGGCTGCATCACTGCATCCACCTCCCCTGTCATAGGACATTCCCCCCAGGTCTCTGTGTCTAAATCTCCCTGTCCTTTCTCTCAGAAGGACACCTGTCATTACCCATGGTGCCTACCTTGAATCCACGGTGCTCTTTCCTCTAGATCACGCTTTTCTGCAAAGATCCCCTTTGCACACGCAGTCACATTCACAGTTACAGGGTAGGACTGGCAAGTCTCTTTTTGAGAGATACAAACAACCCGCTACAAAGGATATTTTGTAATACAAAGATTGTGTTAAACACCTTAAAAAGAAAATAGGGGTTTTAGATATTATCAGTAAGAGTTCATGTAGTTGCTTGTGTCCTTCTAAGGAATTTAAAGTCTCCTGATTTAACTGGTCCTGACTCTCCTTCTCACTCTCAATTTCTCCATAAGTTCTGTGTTTAGACATAAATTCTTTTCCTCTTAGATATTTTGACCCTGAAGTAAATGCTAACAAAGCAGAAGCAGAACATGGTTTCTCTGTAGAGACAAAATGCAACTGAAGAATAACCTGGTGCCCTGAAAAAGCATCTTCCTTTCCTACAGGTGACCTGGTCATTGCCCATCTACACAGTTTCCCCTCCAGCTTCTCTGCAGTGGGCTGACTTTATTAGGAAATACTGAAGAAACGTCTCTAGGTCAGTAGGTTCTGTAGCTACACTCCAATAGGTACTGCCCTTCAGTAAGTGTGTGGTTTGGGAAAATACTTTAGCTATCTTAGATCATTAACTAGGTGTATTCAGTTATTTTTTATCCTTTTAGGAAACAAATGAATCTGAACAGAAGAAAATCACGATGATCTTAATCCTTGAACTTGGATGTGTTTTCTTAACTTACTGGAGAAACAAAACTATGAGTTTTAGGACTTGGCTTATCAATACTTTATGAAATGGAGATCCACTAGTCTGTATGGGAAGATGTACAATTTTGGAATTAGGAGATAAATAAGAAAGAAGTAGAAATGTGCCTACTGCCCACCCCCCCCAAAAAAGCTTTTGTCCCTGAGATCTGTTCTGTAGGGTAAACTTTTAGCTGTATTATCTTTATTGATTTTGTAAACACAGTGTACCCAGCATGGCAATAAAGAGGAATTGCTGCTGTGGGGTGACAAGGCAGAGTTCTGACCAGAGGTTTGGGGTCTATATTTACACCATTGCAGGATTAACTGACCTAGCAGACATACTTGAGAGGGAGAATGGCAGCCTTCACAGACTTGTCTACTTGTGCTGGGGACCTGTATCGGTGTATCAGTTTTGGAGTGTTTGAGAGAAGTGACAGTTTTCCCAAGAAAATCTGTCTCACAGATCTCTAGTAAATCAAGGGCCTGGACTATGACCAAGGTTCTCAACCTGTGTGGGGCCTAGCCCAGACGAGTTCCACAGAGTCTGGCACCTGAGCCTTTGCATAATTTTCTCCAAGTGATTCTAATATGTGTCATACGTTATGAACTGGTCAAGTGCATGATTTCAGGAGATCACCAGATCTAGCAGCTCAGGTCTTTGAAGATGAGAGCACATAGAAGGTTCACAAGGAAGTTTGGCTTTCTGGGCATGGAAACCCAAACCCATTGCTGCCCAGTTGATCCTGACCCGTGGTGACCTATAGGACAGAACAGAACTGCCCCCTAGGATTTCCAAGGAACAGCTCGTACATTTGAACTGTCTACTTTTTGTTTAACAGTTGAGCTCCTCATGGAGTTCTGTCCCCTCTGCCACTAGGGGAGGAGTAAAAGCTTGATAGAAGTTCGGTGGTGGTTTCTTCTCCTACTAATATTTTTCCCAATACCAGAGAGGACCAGTTACATAACCTTTAATGGCTTAAACATGAACCAGCTGTGCCAGTGTTCACAGCAGAAGATTTGCTCCCCCGGGCACCAGGGTTTATAAACCTCTTGGTCCCACAATGGTGGAGAGAGGGGAGAACATCACTGAACTCATGTTTTCACTGCATCAGTCTCGTTCAAACATAGCCGATGCAAACATTGCTCAGTATTTTCTTCTTTTCCCTGTGCAAGAGGCAGTTTAGCTGAGTACAGGAAGAAATGATCTGAAGAAAGGACAACAGAAATTGTAGACCATTTGAAAAATATGTTATGAACTCTTAAAAAGGCCCCTCAGCTTTTAGAGACCACACATAAAAAGGGTAATGGGCAGAGGGGGGAGCGGGTGGTGGTTCGTGCCAGGGCGTGAATGAGAAAGAAGTTTCAGTCACATAGACCAGGAAATGAATCTCTTTTTTCTTACTCAGTTTTTCACCGTGGACAACTTTATTAGTCCACCTGAGTAGCCTCCATTTCTTCTTCTGTGTAATAGGTATGAGCAAGATGAACTGAAGGTTGCTGTTTTCAGAATGCTTCCCCAGATATGATTTCATTTAGCAGTTGTGAATAATGTAGGCTGACGTACTTAGGATATGGCCAGTATTCCAGAAGTGGTAGCCGCTATTGTTGTTGTTAGTACTATTATTCCCTGTCCCTGGCTGGCTGTCCATCTCTGCTTTCCTTTGACAGAGTCAAACTTTTCCCCTTACTGTGCTCCACCCTACCTCACTTCAGTGGCTAATACCGCAGAAACTGTTGTAAACCTAAAAGTTCAGAATTGGAAGAAATGAAGAGGCTGTGGGAAACATGGACATTTCTGAGGCAGGACAGGCCTCCTTCGTGGTCTCCTTTCTTCCTACATCCTGTCATTCCCACTCCCAGCCTACCGGTGTTCACTCACTTGGGTATGTTTCCTTGAAATTACATCAATTGAAGCATCATTCCATGTAAGAACAAGATAAGTTTTCGTTTTTAAGAGAACAGACAAGACTACAAGAGACCATAGGAGGAAAGTTCATTCATATGTCAGTGTGAACCAGATTAATGTGAGAGCTTTGCTCTAGCAACCCATTCCAGAAAACTGGAATTTAGGACCTGGGCTTTGGAGAAGGAGATGAGAAAACAAGTAATTTAGGGTTTTTCTGGGTTATTATAAGTTAAAATAAGTCTGGATGGGGCTTCTCATTGGCCAGAGATATCAGGGAAAAGAGGCATTAGGAAGTTGCATAGGCATTCAGAAGTCACATGGGCATACAGAAGCAAAGAGAAAGGCAGCAGACACAATTCACAGCTGGCCAAGTGACATGTACTTACTTAAAGAGGGAGAAACTATTGTTCATCTTTGTCCCTGTTCCCACATTCTCTCAGGACCCAGGCCTCAGACTGGTACTATCAGTGTCATAAAGAACTGTGAACATCTGTCCTGAGACCCCAACCACCATTTGCTGTAGGTGTCCTGTGAGGAGGCAACTAGCGCTCTTACTGACAAATTCAAAGAAACTTTTGGGAAAAGCACATTGAACTGAGTTCTTACAAAGGTTAATGTTCTTATCTCCTCTGTTAGAAGCAGTAGCTAAGAGGCTCACTCATGATGATTCAGTTCATTTGTAAATAGATCAAAGTATATTTCTCCAAATGTGTTTTTTTTTTTTTTTTGATAAGTTTGCCTCTGACACCTAAGTAATGTTCCCATGCTAAGTTAACAGATCAGCCCAGTAAATCCATTGCCCTCGTCATAGGCAATCCTACCCTTTAGTCTGAATTGGGAAGCTTCTGCGGTAATCGTGATGATGTGAAAACACTTCCACTTGCGGGAACTCCCTTATAACCTTGCTTATTTCATTTGCTTATAAAAGTAAACATACAAAAAGAACTCATAAAAAATATCTGTAAGATAGGAACTAGGCTGTATTTCTCTTGAGTCACAGTGTTTAATTATTCCAATCCTACTGTGAGTGTATTTTCCACTTCCCTCTGCATTCTTATTGCCCTTTCTCTTCTGCATATTTGAATATCACACTGGGGGAATCAGTAGTGAGGATGTCACAATAATAATTAATATGTGTTTTTACAATTTGCAAGGCACTTTCACAACATTATCTCGTTTGAGCCTCACATTAAGCCTTCAAAATAGGAATGGCAGGAGGTTCACATCCGCTTCTCAATGAGGAAACTGAGTTTCTAAGAGGAGTTGATTTTCTGAGGGTCCCGCAGTGAGTCAGAGGCTCTGTTAGACATCATCTTTGGATTCCAAATCCCATGATCTTCCAGAGGTGGCATTAATTACATTCTACACTAGAGATTCTCAAATTTGGCTGCACCTTGCAGTCATCTGGTAGGTTTCCAAAAAGAACTGATGCCCAGGATCTATCCTAGGGATACTTATTTAATTGTTCTGTGCATAGCCTGGGCTATGGATTTTTTAAGCCTCTTTGGGCAACACTAATAGACAGCTTGGGTTGAGAACCACAGCACTGCAAGGTGTTGGATGCAACTGTGAACTTTTGTTTTCTGAATCACCACCAGGCTAAAGCTTCCTGGCAGTGGGATCATCTATTAATTAGTATACTTCCTACTTTTACCTCAGAGTAGCCAGCTTAGGTCCATCTGTGTAGGAGGCCCACTGAGCTTCTGGGGTGGGAGGGAGTTGGTCTTTGAGAGACAGCAGAATTCACATGAATGGGAAGGCCATATGGATTCTTTGGTGAGAGACAACAGAAAATTATAGATACTGTTGTAAGAGGCAGCAGAGGATTCTGGGCACTCTAGAGTAGAAGCAGAGTGTTATGGGTATTCTGGTGAAAGGCACTAGAGATACACTGGGATAGGAATTAGAATATTTTGGGTATCTTGGTTAGAGGAAGCATGGGGTTATGAAAATGTATGTAATTTTTAGAGACCAACAGTGGTCAGATCTCACTGTGCTACTCTCAAGCTGTGTGAGATGAAGGAAGTTGCCTAACTTGTCAAGGCTTTAGGAATCTCACTTCCAGCTGTCTTCAGCCCATGGATTGACAGTGAACTTTTCCATGAGGTGGTAATGAGCTATCAGAAAACAGGCTAAGACTCTGCTGAAAAGATCTGAGGACATAGGACAGGTAGATAAAAGGCTCTAGAGAAAGTCTAAGCTTAACAGAGAGATATGCACAATGAGGCAGCCAGGGTTCATCTCACAGTGGACACCTGTCAGCTCACCAAATGCAAAGCCTGCTGCTTAGAGGTGAGTTTCTAGAGTGGCCTGAACTATAAATGCTTCTGAATCTCCTACCAGTATCAGAAATAGTCCTGGACACACAAAGCCGAATGAGTCTGATGAGCTAAGGACAGGCAGAAATGTGGGCCGTGTCCTTACTGCATGGTGAAAGTTATAGCCAGGATATTTTAGTATTTTGTTCGTTTGTTTTAAATTGTACCTTAGGTGAAGATTTACAGAGCAAATTAGTTTCTCATTAAACAGTTAACATTGTTCTGTGATGTTGATTGCCAACTTCACAGCATATTAACATTCTCCCCTTCTCTACCTTAGATTCCCTGGTGCCAGCTTCCCTGTGCCCTCTTGTGTCCTCGTTCTTGTCTCTGAGCTAGTGTGCCTATTTAATTTGTTTTGTTTTGGGTGACAGTCTCACTTTTGGCTGAAAGGTGAACCTCAGATATGACTTCAGTTCGGAGTTAAAAAATTGTCTGGGGGCTGTAGTCACAGAGTTTCTCTAGTCTCTTATGAGACCCGTGAGTCTAGTCTTTGTTTTGTTAGCTAGAATTTCATTCTACAGTTCTTCCAACTCTGCCAGGGACCCTCTGTGGTGGTCCCTGTCAGAGCAGTTAGTGGTGGTAGCCAGGTGCCATCTAGCTGTGCTGGACTCAGTCTCATGGGGGCTGTGGGAGCTGTGATCTGTTAGTTCTTTGGACTAATCTCTCCCTTGGATATCTGTTTTTCTCCATTCTCCCTTGTTCCAGATGTGGTGGGACCAGTAGAATATCCTAGATGGCTTCTCAAAAGCTTTTAAGTCCCCGGACACTACTGACTACAGTTGGATATACAATGTTTTCTTTATAAATTCTGTTATGCTGTTTAAACTCGATGTTCCCCCAAATCATGGTCCCCATCCTTCACCCCAGCAATTTATTCCTTCAGGAGTTTGGTTGTGTCTGTGGAGCTTCCATGGAGTTGTCTTGGTCAAGTTGTGCTGACTTCCCTACAGACCTAGTGTTTTGAAGTGATGAAGGGTTTATGATATGATTATCTGATATCTTGGAGACCAGGGCTGCTTGCAATGGGTTGTATAATCTCCTAATTAATTTGAGTAGCCAGGAGAACAGGCTGTGTTCATCAACCACTTATTGTCATGTTGATGTACATGTGATGGCTAACCCCGACTGCTCATAGTTTCTAAGAAAAGGATTATGTGACAAAGGAGAGTCAGTTTTAACACAGAGATAAACAGGATGGTTGGCAAGTCTTAGGTACTCAAGAAGGAGTGGAGAACAACATTTAAGTTACTTGAAGTTACTGACTGTTAGAGATAAAAATCCTTCCAATACTTAGCCAGTTCATTCTGCACATAAGAAATGATGTGGCCGGTAAGCCAAGTGGGCCTTACCTACCCATAAATGACAGATCTGGAGCTAGAATCCAGCTCAGTGATGAGTTCTATGGTTTGCCTATGGAAGCCCAGGATACCGCTTGTTGTTTGGCACAGAGATGACCATTGGTGGGATCTGGAAATGCATGCATTGGAGTTAGAAGACCTCCTGTCATGGAGCTGTGTGCCTCAGAAACAGTTTCCCAGTTATTTATTCAAATGCATAGAGACTTTATATGAAGAAAATGGTTATGCACTTTCATAATACTTTTGTCCTATATATACATGCTGATGTTTCTAATTGTCTTTTAGTATCTTACTTCCTGCTAATTTATCTAAATTTCCTCCCTTGTCTTCCCATGATGAGTCATCTGGCAAGGCTACGTGATGCCTGCACCCACCACTTTACTCCCACCGTGATTTTGAGTGGCTTGTCAGAATGTACATCCCACACCATGACAGAGAAGCAGCCTCAGTGAGAGTTTCCTGCCACTTCCAGGAGAGAGGGGTAAAGACCATAGTTTTAATGTCAAAAAGCACATCAGGGCAATACTGGTATCAGAATTTTGTCAGTAAAATTCTCAAAATATCAGAACCTACTCCATGCTGTCTTGTAGCTGACAACAGACAGCAGATATGCAAATCGCCCTAGGGAAAAACAGTGTTATATTCTTGCTTTATCTGTAAGTTCCATTTAGGTACAAATAGGTGAGGCTTCTTTCTGTTCTGACAAGAACCCCCAAGACAATTAACTAGATAATACATCTCTGCCTTTCAAAAGTGCAGCTAATGTACTCCGTTAGAGCTTTTCGTATAGGTAACCCCAGAGAAGAAGGAAGGTGGGAGGAATAGAGAACCTTGACTAGGAGCAAGTCTGTGTGTCCTCAAATTTCCAGAACATTTTAGGGAAAGAACTTTTCTGGCTTAAAAGTTAGTATATTTCTGTGTTAACTGTATCTATGTGTGTGTGTGTGCACGCATGGGGGGATGTATCAGTTACAGGATAAGCATGCTGAGTCTCTTTCTCTAGGAGTGTTTTAGTTACCAGGTACTGCTCTCTTGTTCTGTGGGTCAGCAAGCCAAGCTCCACCAACTCAAGTGCCCAGAGTCACCCGACTCTGCCAAGAAAACTCTGTGCACAGGCACTCAGCTCTCTCTTTCCATGGGTCAGCTCCTGGTTCTGCTGTTGCCGGTTCACTACTGCTTCTTTTCACCATCTGCTGCCTTCGCACATGTTAGCAGTTCTTTGGGGTTCCTCCTTCTACCCATTTCACAGTTTCAAAAAGGCTTCCACATTTTAGGTATTTATTAGGATGGTACCCCACTCTCAGTACCAAATTCTGTTTTTAGTCAGCTAGTGCTGCTCTAGCAGAAATACCACAGACTGGATGGCTTTAACAAAGAAAAGTATATTCTTACACAGTCCAGTAAGCTACAAGTCCAAATTCAGGATGTCTATTCCAGGGGAAGGGATTCCCCCTTGTCAGCTCTGGAGGAAAGCCCTTGTGTTGCATCAGTCTTTGTCCAAGGAGCATCTTGGCTCACGAATCTTGGGTCTGAAGGACATGCTGTTGGCCCAGTGCTGCTTTTTTGATGGTGTGAAGTTCCCAGCTTACTCTGTTCACTTCTCTCCCTTATATTCTACAAGCTGTTAGCTTGAGTCCTGCCTCACCAGCACAATTCTGCCCATTCTCCATCATCAATATCACAGAGGCAGGATTCAAACACATGGGAGGAATTGCACCATGTTGGCACTTATAGCCAACTCAAATCAATACATATGTTTTTGGAGGGACACAATGCAATCTGTGATAAAGTGGAAGTCAACTTAATGGCGCTTTTTTCTTTTGTGCAAATATTCTCATCAATTCTTTGTTTTAGGATTGTAGAATTCTTGCACAAAACATTTTCCATTGAAATTACTCAGTATTAATTATTTTAGCATTAAGCTTACAGTGACACAGTCAGTCATCAGAGGTAAAACGCAGTGACAACCTTCAACCAGCATGGTCATATTCAACAACACTGGACATTGGTTGGATAGCTTCTGTGTTTGTGCGTTGCATGGTGCACAATGGCTTATAAGACATTCACGTCTATGGGGGCCTTATAATTGAAATGTGATGAATTGCATGCACTATCTATTTACTGAACTTGGACTGACCAATTATCTTTTTCATACAAACTCCCTTTTTGTTATTGCTATACTATATTTGAGTATTTGAAGAATTGGCAAAGGAAATTGCTTCCCACTTCATTTCACTTTAAAAACCCCAGGAGATATGTAAATTTTTTACTGTCTGCAAATACCAAAATAAAAATTTTAAAGTATGTAGTATTGGCCAGTGTCATTTCTGTCACCATGGCCATGTTTTCAGCTACTTATCCTTCTTTGTTTCCTGCTTTTACATTTCAATTACCGGTAATTATCAGTGTGTCTTGATGGCATGTGTGATCAATTTCAGACCGTAGAAGTTGGTAAGACTCTTCAATTTCTTCATCTTTGGGCTTAGAGGTTGGTGCATAAATTTGACTAATAGTTGTATTAACAGGTCTTCTTGTAGGCATGTGAGTATTTCCCTACCACTTACAGGACTGTACTTCAAGTTAGATCTTGAGTTCATTTTAATAATGAATGTGATAAAACCCATCTTCAATTTGTCATTCCTGACATAGTAGGACATAAGATTGTCTGATGCAGAATGATCAATACCAGTCCATGTCAGATCACTAATAGCTATGTTATTGATGTTTAGGTATTCTATTTCACTTCTGATTATTTCTAGTTTTCCTAGATTCGTACTTCATACATTCTATGTTCCAATTATTGATGGATGTTTGGTGTTGTTTGTTCTCATTTTGAGTCATGCTGCATCAGCGAATGAAGGTCCCGAAAGACTGACTCCATCTATAGCATTAAGGTCCACTCTACTTTGAGGAGATAGCTCTTTCCTAGTCATATTTTGAGTGTCTTCCAACTTGAGGAACACATCTTCTGGCTCTGTATCAGACAGTGTTCTGTTTCTGTTCATAAGGTTTTGTGGGCTCATTTTTTTTCAGAAACAGACTGTGGGGTTCTTCTTGCTAGTGTGTTTCGATCTGAAAGTTCCACTGAAACCTGTCTACTGGGGGTGACCCAGCTGATGTTGAAAAACTAGTGGCATACCTTCCAGCATCAGAGCAATACACAAGCCACCAGAGTTCGGCAAACTGACAGATGGATTGATATTTACCGGCAGTTAGAATGGAAAAGTTGGAAACAAAGAAGAAAGAGTGGTAGGTGGAAAACATGGCCTTGGTGGTAGAAATGACACTGGAGATCACATGATAGAATTTTCCAAGATCAGCAACTTCACTGCAAATACCTCTGTTCATCACTGAAAACCAGCAGCTATACATGTGGACATTGCCAGATGGAATTTACAGGAATCAAATCATCTACATCTGTAGAAAAAGACTATGGAGTTGTTTAGTATCATTGGAAGAAGACCAGGGGCAAAATGTGGAACAGACTCTCATTAGCTTGTAAGTAAATTTAAGTTGGGGGGTGGGAACGGGAATGAGGATAAGTCCACAAAAGCCAAAGTATGACCTTGAATCTATCCCACCTGTATTTGGAGACCATTACAAAAATAGATCTCATGCATTAAATAGAAATGACTGAATACCAAATGAGTTGTAGAATGATATCAAGGATATCATACATGAAGAAAGCAAGAGGACCTTTCAATAAAGACCAAAATGGATATCAGTAGAGACTTTAGAAAGTGCTTCTGAATGTAGAGTAGCTAAAGCAAAAGGAAGAAATGAAGTAAAAGAACCGAACAGCAGACTTCAAAAAACAGCTTAAGAAGACAAAGTATTTGAATGACATGTGCAAAGACCTGTAGATTGAACACTGAAAGGAACGAACATGCTTGACATTTCTGAAGTTGAAATAACTGAAGAAAAAAATGCAACCCTTGTGTTGCAGTAGTGAAGCATTCTACTGGGAAAATACCAAGAGGTAAGATATGATCAGAATCTGACAGTACTGAAGAAAGAGGTCCAAGCTGCACTGAAGGCATTGGTGGAAAACATGGCTCCAAGGAACTGACGGAATGCCAGCTGATATGCTTCAACAAATAGATGCAGCAGTGAGGGTACTCACTCATTAATGCCGGGAAATTTGGAAGATAGCTACCTGGCTAACCAATGGGAAGAGCTCTACGTTTATACCTTTCCCAAAGAATGATGATCATCAGACTGTGGAAATCATCAAACCATATCATTACTATCAAGGAAGATAAAAATTTTGCTGAAGATTTTCAAAATTGATTGCAGCAATTTATTGACAGAAATATCTGCTGTAAATTCAAGCCAAATTCAGAAGAAGGTATGGAACCAGAGGTATCGTTGCTGATGTCAGATGGATCCTGGCTGAAAGCAATTTACTTCTAAAGATCTCTTTAAAATGTTAAAAAACAAAGATACTATTTGAGGTGCACCTGACCCAAGCCATGGTATTTTCAGTTACCTTATATACATGTGGAAGCAGGACAATGAATAAGGAAGACCAGAGAAGAATCAATGCCTTTGAATTATGGGGTTTACAAAGAACATTGGATATACTCTGGACTGCCTGAAGAATGAACAATTCTGTCTTGGAAGAAGGACAACCAAAATGCTCCTTAGAAGCAGGATGGCGAGACTTTGTCTCACATACTTTAAGTAGGTTGTCAGGAGGGACCAGTCCCTGGAGAAGGACATCATGCTTGGTAAAGTACAGGGTCAGTCAAATAGAGGAGACGCTCAATGAGATGAATGGACAAAGTGGCTGCAGCAGTGGATTCACGCATTGCAACGAATGCGAGGATGATACAGACCAGGCGTGGCTGCCTTCTGTTGTACATAAGGTCACTCTGAGTCGGAACTGTCATGATAGAACCTAAGCACAATAATCACAACGGTATTGACCATATTTTCTGAAACAAAAATGTGGACATGTCAATCATGTGACAGTAGGTATTTATGGAGACAGTAAAGACTGCTTTTGATTTCTTTTGGTACAGTTGCACTCAGACAACCATCCATGGGATCATAGAACATCATTTCTGTTGCCCAGGTCTTCAGATGTCCAGTCAACTGGAATATATCTTCATGAAAATTAGGACTCACTTTTTTTCACAGTCGTCTGTGCCGGAGTAGTTTTTCTTCCCATAAAGTGCCTTTGGAATTGAGCTTTTTTAAAAAGGACATAAGTGCTGCTGATAGATGAAACTGGCAGTAAAAACATCATCTGAAAATTTATTAATGTAACTTCCTAGAGCTGTTCAAAATGGAAGATAGCCCACATCATGAGGAGTATGTTGAGTGGAGAATAATGGGGAGAGGATGTGGATTGACACACCGATGCTCGCTGCTTCATAGTACAGGCATAAAGAAAACACTATGTTCTCTTATCCATCATACACATTTAATCTTAGGGATTTTACTGTGTGCTTAGTTCACTTTGTAAGTCAAATCCAAGGATGAAAAAGAGGAGTTTTATGTGTTTGCCCGACAATAGTAACGTTAAACTCTGAACAAATTGGGGTGTTCTTTTAAAATCCTGTGATTTATGTGATGCTTTTCTTCCCCTTTTAAAATTTAGTATGCCAGTGCTGAACAAAAGCTGCTAGCAATCCCTGGGAATGGTGTTACGGTATTTGCCGAAGTGCTATCTGAAGTGACAATATATTCTGTGCACCCTCCCTGCCACCAGAAAACAAATGAGTAAATAAATCACAGAAGCTCAAGGAACAGGGCTCACTGGGGTAGCTGTCAGCCAGATTCTGGCCTCTGCATTTCCATTTAGCGTGTCTGATAGTGCGTGTTTATGTTTTGAACTAATTGAATCATCATTAACTACAGAAGTGGCAGTGCTTTGATAAACCTGTTCTGCTGATAGTCATCTGAGACTAGACCTGACATTTCTGATACAATCACCAGGTCTGTTGAGGGATGGTTTAGAGCTTTAGCAAAGATGCTGTTGGTGGCACGGTTCACAGTTGAATAAAGATCACAGAGTCTCAGATAGAATTATCATTAAGGATAGATCTATACATGATGGGAGAGTCAGAAAGAGGTAACTGTGTCTTTGGGAAGAACATGACATTTGAAATCAGAAGAACTATTTAAATTCTGACTCTGCCAGTTACTGCTAAACAGGTCACTTAATGACCTGTCTGAGCCTATTTCCTCATGTGTCCATGGTCAGGCACAGTTGCCGTATGTCTCTGATGATGTGAGAAGTACAGAAAATAGTGTGTGAGGTCCTTGGTGTAACTCTAAAATGTTGCATAAGTATTAGACACTACTTAACATGTCTTTTGTGTTCTAGAAAGAACTTAAACATTTGATGCAATCACCACTCTGATCTCTGCCTACTATGGTCAGTCCTAAGTTATAGCTTTCTTGCTTTCACACGAGGCTCTGGTGGTGCAGTGGTTAAGCACTGTAACTGAGAGGTCACTGCTGAACCCACCCGTCTGCTCTGTAGGAAGAAGATGTGGCAGTCGGCTTCTGTAAGAGCAGCTCTACTCTTTCTTATAGGGTCACTGGACATACCTCCGTGGCAGTGAGTTTGGTATGTTTGGGAATGGATGTAACGGTAACACGTGATTGGATATTCAGAAAGAAGACGTTGTATTCTAACTTCTGCAGCTAAGTAGCTGACCAAAGGAGGATGTCTCTTCATTTCTTCCTGATTTCATTTGGCCTTTTCGGTTAAAAAAAAGGGAAAAAAAATTAAACCTGAGGTTTATTTATTTGTTCGTTTTTAACTTTTTGTTTGTTTTTGAACAGTGCTAAGAGACAAAAGAGTAATCCCCACCAGAAAAAAAAATAATAATAATAATAATTAGGCTGAAATAGAGTGTAACTATTGTTATCATCAGCACACTTGCAATATTTCTACTTGTAAGCTTTGTGTCTGCTAGCAGAGGTAAAAATAATAACAATAAAAATAGACAGATGAATGAATCTTCTTTATCTTTCTAAAGACTTACAACCAGAAAAGACTTGGAATTATTCCTCCTGGAGGCAAATGGTCTCAGAGAACACTTGTGTTGGGCATGTCTCCTGTGAATATGAGAAGCATCTTTCACTGACTTCTCTTTTTACGTCACTTGCAAGGCTGCTTGTTCCAGGCCAGAAGAGAAACGTGCTCCATGCAAAGGTTAGACTAGGTGACTTCTAACAAAGGCTCAAGACAATCAGGAAAAAAGAGAGAATACTTTTCAAGGAAGAAAAAGATAAAATAGGCTCCTGGATAAGAGGCACAAAGTTTTTTTTTTTTCTTTCTTTTTTTAAGGCAGGGCAAGAATCTACATAGATAGATCTATGATGGCATTCTCTATCAAAATCCCTCACCTTCAGAGTGGTTAATGTACTTAACCTCTAAAGCTGAGATTTTACAAAAGATCAAAATCATGAAGATTTAAAGCTAGAAGGGACCTCTGAATTAGTCTGTTTCTGTGCATTTTATTTTACAGATGAGGAAATTCAGTAGTTATGTGACTTGACTAAAATCACGCAGCTTGTTGGTGGTAGAGCAAAGGGGGAGATGTAGAGTTTTGCATTCTTACTCACTGTAAGGCTGGCTAAAAATGAAGCTGCCCCACCCCCCATCCCCTGCCATGGATTGAACTATGTCCTCCCCAGAATATGAGTATTGAGTTGGCTGGACAGTTATTTCTAGTATCATGTAATTGTACACCATTTTTTCATTTGGTGGGATTTTCATATGTGTTAATTCTATCACTGTGATTTAATAGGATGCATTAGCAGCAGTTATGTGGATGAGATCTAGTAGATTAGATAGTATCTTAAGCCAATCTCTTTTGAGATATAAAAGAGAGAAGCAAGCAGAGGAGAGACACAGGGACCTGGTAACCAAGAAAGCAGTGCTAGAAGCAGAATGCATACGTTAGGCCTGAGGTTCCTGCACTGAGATGCTCCTAGACCAGGGGAACGCTGATGACAAGGACATTCCTCCAGAGCCCACAGAGAGAGAAAGCCTTCCCTTGGAGCTAGCATCCTGAATTCAGGCTTCTAGGCTGCTAGACCACTGTGAGAGAATCACTTTTCTTTGTGAAAGCCACCTATTTCTGGTATTTCTGTTATAGCAGCACTAGATGATGAAGACACTCACCCTAATGAAAACAGATTTTTAGGTATCAGTGTGATGGAAAATGGCAGGCCTCAAGAAATAAGAATTGATCAGCGGGGTTTGCTGTCTATTATATCAAACGAAATGCTTAGGTTTGTTCAAATATGACACATACTGCCCATCAGCTGTCTCCCCTAACATGGAATTCTCAATTGTCCTCCAGTCCTGGGCTCAGAGATAGCATCACACCCCCAGCAACAGGGTAGAGAACAGAAGGGCCACCGTGCTGAGGTCTAGCCTTTGTCTATACAACCGGGCAAGCACAACCAGGGAGACTGAGTAAGCGTGTGTGGGGTGGGTGTGTGAGTGTGTTCAGACTTACATTATTATTTCCATAGAGTACGAATCCTGGGCCCATTGTGACAAGCAATTGCAAATTTCCTATCCCATTTGTGGGCTCTGTTGGGCCAATTTCTCCTATATTATTTTATTTTATAAAGACAAGCAAACAGTTCTTTTTCTTTTTTTTTCCATTAAGAAGGCTTTCCAAGCAGGGCAGTTGTAGACATACATTTTTCTCTCTTGTTGCCAACACAGAACTCATTTCTTGTCACCTCAGTGCTTCTTGCACTAGAAGCGATTGATAATAGTTGCAGATTATTAGTCGTCTCCTTCCATGAAGAGAAACAATAGTGATAGCATGACGAGATCCAGAGTCGCAAAACTAAATAGAAATTTTCCTAGTTTCTCATGTCACCAATTCAAACCACTTTGTATAGCATACGTCAGCATCTGACTCTACTACATGAATAGTGTATGATAGGCTGTGGCCACTACCCCCATTCTTGGGGTGAATTTGATCTGTTTTGCTCAGCTTACAACTACTGTCCCAGCAAACTGTTAATTAGATCCCCTTTCACTCTCTGGAAATGTTGGTGGCATAATGGATAAGTGCTGTAGCTGCTAACCCAAAGGTCAGCAGATGGAATCCACCAGATGCTCCTTGGAAACCGTATGGAGCAGTTCTGCTCTGTCTTGCAGTGTGCTATCAATCAGAACTGACTTGATGGCAGTGGGTTTTTGGTTTTTTTTCCCCTTTCATTCTCTGGAGCAGGGGTGGTTAAGAGGTTAGGAGTGGTTAAGAGCTCAGCAGCTAACCAGAAAGTTGGTACTTAAATCAACCAGCCACCCCTTGGAAAACCTATGGGGTAGTTCTACTCTGTCCTGTAGGGTCACTGAGTCAGAATCTACTCAGTGGCAACAGATTTTGGTTTGGTTTGGTTTTGGTTTTTGCTCTGCAGCACATGTCAGCTCAGGTGACTAATTAAACATACATTTTACTTATTAATAATAAAAATTAAAACACACAACTTTAAAAGCTCATCTAAAGTGAAATTGATTTACATTCTACGTTGAAGCATTTTTGTCTAGAGGCTCTTAAACTTTGGTGTGCAGTACAGTTCCCTGGGGCCTTTGCTAAAATTAAAGATTCCTGGCCCCATTCCCAGGTGCTATGACTCTCTAAGCCTTGAGTGGTCCCATTAATCTGCATTTTAAATAAATAAGCAACACCCCGTGACACACACACACATACACATACACACATCTCTCTGACTCTGATGCCAGTCACTGTTGGCCCACACTCTGAAAAATGTTATTTAACCTAAAGAAATGTTAGTTATGTCACTGTGAGAGAAACAGTATACTAAAGAATTGAAATGACAGGGTGATTTACAAACCATGAGTTCTTTTTTTGTCATTTGGTCATTTGAAACATACTTGAATTGGCTGCTTCCGGTAGCACCTGCTTTTCTTACGTCCACAGTCATCCCCTTAATCCATCCCAACACTGGCTGGAGAGCTATTACGAACCCTAAGCAGTGGGTCATACTCCCTTGGCACACACACTTGAAAGAAGCTAGTGACTGACTTCCTGGTCAGCAGTTTCTCCTTTTCTTCAGGATAAAGACCAAGCTCCTTGACATAAGGCCTGGCCACAGCTGCCCTCCAGCTTTTACTTCCTCCCCGTTTTCCTGGCTCTGTTTTCAGATTTCTTTGTTGACAGCGCCTCCACACCTCACAAGGCTGTTTCCTGGTCCACTTCCTCTGGACCTTCTGATCTTAGTTCAATCAGGGAAGCCTGACCTGACCTCTCTTTCCTACTTCTGTGTTCTCAGATCTCGGAGCACCTTAAAGCTCTCCTCATAGCACGAATCCAGTGCTGTGTTGTATTTGCTGGTGACATTTTTATTAATAACTTTCTCTAAGAGTGTCAGCTCCACAATGGTGGGGGCCAAGTGTTTTTATCCTCCTTTGTATTCTGGCATCTTCCATGAACCTGGCACAGAGGAGCTGTTCAGCAAACAGTTGTCACATGCTATTGTTAGGTGCCGTTGAATTGGTTCTGACTCATAGCAACTCTGTTTACAGCAGATGGAAGCACGGTCCAACACCATGCCCACAATCATTGTCACTCTGGAGCCCGTTGTTGCTGCCGTTGTGTCGATCCACCTTGATAAGGTCTTCCCCTTTTTCCTGACCCTCCACTCTACCAAGCAGTCTTTCTCCAGGGACAGATACCTCCTGACAACATGGCCAAAGTGTGTAAGAGACAGTTTGCCTTCCTTGCTCCTAGAGAGCATTTTCACTGTACTTCTTACAAGACAGATGGGTTTTTTTCTTTTGGCAGTCTCTGGTGTGTTTAGTATTCTTCTCCCACACCACAATTCAAAGGCATTAATTCTTCTGTCTTCCTGATTCATTGTCCAGCTTTCATGCACATATGATGCAATTGAAAATACCTTGACTTTGGTCAAGCGCACCTTAGTTTTCAGGGTGACATCTCTGCTTTTTAACACTTCAGAGAGGCCTGTTGCAGCCAATTTACCCAGTGCAGTGCTTCTTTTTATTTCTTGACTGCTGGTTCCATGGATGTGGATTGTGGATCCAAGTAAAATGAAGTCCTAATAACCTCAGTCTTTTCTCCATTTATCATGATAATGCCTACCAGTCCATTTGTGAGATTTTTGTGTTCTTTATGTTGGGGTATAATCCATCCTATAGGCTATATAGTTTTTGGTCTTTGTATGTGTTCTATGTCTTCTTTTTTAACAAGCAAATTGTGTCTCCTGCATAACACAGGCTATTAATGAGTCGTCTTCTAGAGCTGATGTCCCGTTCTTCTTCATATAATCCAGCTTCTCAGATTATTTCCTTGGCATACAACTCAGATATCAGGAAAGGGTACAACCCTGACACACATTTTTCTTTACTCTAAACCATGCAGTGGCTCTTGTTCTGTTCAAACGACTGCCTGTTGTTCCATGTACAGATTCCTCAAGAGCACAATTCAGTGTTCCAGAATTTCCACTTCTCCACAATGTTATCTGCAATTTGGTAGGATCCACCCAGTCAAATGACTTTCCATAGTTAATGAAATACTAGTAGATATCTTTCTGGTATTCTCTGATTTCAGTCAAGATCCATCTGACATCAACAGTGATATCCCTAGTTCCACATCCTTTTCTGAATTCAGCTTGAATTTCTGAAAGTACCTTGTCAAAAGACTGTTGCAGACACTTTCGAGTGATCTTCACCAACGTGTTACTTGTATGTGGTTAGTGATATTGCTTAATAACTTTCATACTCGGTTTGATCCCCTTTCTTAGGAATAGGCCTAAATATGGATATCTTCCAGTCAGTTGGCCAGGTAGCTGTCTACAAAATTTCTTGGCATAGACAAGTGAGCACTTTCAGCACTGCATTCTTTTTTTTAAAACATTCCAGTAATATTCAGCAAATTCCTGGAACATTGTTTTTCACCAATGCCTTCAGTGCACCTTGGACTTCTTCCTTCAGTACTGTTGGTACCCGATCATATGCTGCTGCTTGAAATAGTTGGATGCCCACTAGTTTGATATACTTACCCTGTCCATTCCTTCCATCTTCTTTTGATGCTTCTGAATGTATTGTTTACTGTTTTCTCTGTAGAATCCTGCACTGTAGCAACTCAGTGCTTGAATTGTTTTCTTCAGTTCTTTCAGCGTGAGGAATGTCAGGCAGGTTCTTCCATTTCATTTTTCTGTCTCTAGATCTGTGCACATGTTATTATAAGATTTCATCTTCTGAAGCTACCCTTTATAGTCTTTGATTCTTATACTTTATCATTTCTTCCTTTTGCTTTAGCCACTCGATGTTCGAGAGCAGTTTTCTGAGTCTTGTCTGACATCCATTTTGGTCTTTTCTTTCTTTTTAATGACCTCTTGCTTTCTTTGTGTGTGATGTCTTTGATGTTGTTCCACAGCTCATCTGGTCTTTCGTCATTAGTGTTCAATACGTCAAATCTGTGCTCGAGATGGTCTGTAAACTCAGAGGGGTAGTAACTCAGGGTTGTCCTTTGGCTCTTGTGGACTGGTAATTTTCATCCACTTCAGTTTGAACTTGCATGTGAACAGCTGGTGGTCTGATCAGCAGTCATCCTCTGACCTTGTTCTGACTGATGATATTGAGCTTTTCCAAGTTGTCTCTTTCCACAGATGTAGTCTATTTAATTCCTTTGTATTCCATCTGGAGAGGTCCACGTGTATAGTCAGCGTTTATGTTGGTGGAAAAAAGATATTTGCTGTGAAGAAGTCATTGGTTTTGTGAAACTCTGTCATACTTTTTCCATCGTCACTTCTATCACCAACGTTGTATTTTCCAACTGCTGTTCCTGCTTGGTTTCCGACTTTCATACTCCTGTCACCAGAAGTTTTCAGTGCATTCTGATTGTGTGTTTGATCAGTTTTAGACTGTTGAAGCTGATAAAAATCTTCAGTTTCTTCACACATGGACTTAGTGGTTGCATAAATTTGAATAAATAGTCATAGCAACTGGCCTTCCTTATTGTCATATGGATGTTGTCCTACCACTGAGAGCATTGTACTTTAGGACAGATCTTCAAATATTCTTTTTGATGCTGAATGCAATGTCATTCCTTTTCAAGTGGCCATTCCCAGCATAGTAGACCTTATGAGTGTCCGATTCAAAATGGCCAGTACTATTTCAGCTCATTAATGCCTAGGACATCGATGTTTATGTATTCCATTTCATTTTTGACAATTTCCAATTTTTCCAGATTAATGCTTGGGACAGTCCATGTTCCGACTACTAATGAATGTTTGCACCTGTTTCTTCTCATTTGAGTTGTGCCACATCAGCAGTGTAGATCCCAAAGCTTAACTCCATCCATGTCATTAATGTTGACTTTACTCTGAGGAGGCAGCTCTGCTCCAGTCATCTCTGAGTGCTCTCCAACCAGGGGGGCTCATCTTTCCAGCACTATAGCAAAAGAACAGTGTTTCACTGCTACTCATTGGCTAATTGCTTCTGGAAGTAGACTGTTGTTTCCGTCTTCACAGTCCTTCTTAGTGTGGAAGCTCAGCTGAAACCTGTCTGCCATGGGTGACCCTGCTGGTATCCGAATACTTGGTGACATGGCTTTCAGCATCACAGCAACAACACACAAACTCCCACAGTAATACAAACTGACAGACACATGGGGAATTGTCAGATGGATGGGTTAATTAGTTAATTATAAGTAAGGTAACCTGTTGTCATCTAGTCAATACCAACTCCTGACAGCCCCATATGTTAGAGCAGAATCAGCTCCATGGGGTTTTCTTGGCTGTAATCTCTACAGAAACAGATCGCTAGGCAGTGCTTTCTTCTATGGCCTTGCTGTGTGGGTCCAAACCACCAACATTTAGGTTAGTAGTTGAGCGTATTTCATTTGCACTACTCAGCTAACTAAATGCTGTTGAATGATGGAGCGTTTATTAACCATCATATATTCAAGGTAGCAGTCGCTGAGGCCCAGTGTGTACTGGACTAAAGGGAGCTGGTGGCCCAGAGATAAATAAGACACATTTAAATGTCTGACAGAAGGGTGTCATGATCATCTTCCTCCATAATACCTTTTTGAAAGCCTGCTGGTGTGTAACCAGGCGGTAGCTGGCCATTAGTGAAGAGCTGTGCAGCCTGCCCTCTTGGCTAACCCAGCTCCCTAGACTGCCATTTGTTGGAGTTTAAATGATACCCACTGCCCAGTGCTTTGTGTTCGTTGATATTATTTTACATAAGCTTGGTGATGCTGAGCACTTGAAACCAAAAGATCAGGACTCCCTTGAAGGTGAATCATTACTCTGGTTACCACTTAGAGAAATATAAAGCTCTGAAGATTGCTTTATGCACCGACAAGGTGAAATTTGATTTAAACTCTTGGATACTAACTGAGCCCCTAAATCTTTACCTTCCTGTGTACTGGCTGGAATTTGTTGAAGCCAACAAGCTTATGGTCTCAACCACCTATGAAATATGTGGAGAGTGAAAGCTGTTTGTGAGGTGGCCTCACTTTTATGGAATCCACTGCTAATTCAAGTCCATAAAATGAAAACAGGTCACCTCTAGAATCAACTCAGACTTTTCACAGTGTGCCATCCTCAGGGATGGACTGGGCTTATTTTTCTTGTTTCTCTCTTGGAGATTCCTAAGGAGAATGTATTTTGTTAAGAACCGCATGTTTCTGGCCTCTGTGTCTTTTTACTAGGTACATGACAAAGGAACTGAAGTTTCTGACCTTGTTTCTGATTGAAAGGCATGACTTACATTTGGAAAGAACAAATATACATTTGATTTTTTTAAAACTGTTGTGCTTTTATGGGTGTAATGTAAATTCAGGATGTTCTTTCTGAAGGTTATGAAGCTTGGTTCTGAAGGTTCTGAAGCTTGGTTGTGACCTTTCTTGGAAGTACAGCCACATTTCCAGCTCTCTAGGAACTTTTTCTCCTTCCTATCTTTCCCCTTCTTTCTTTCTTTTGCTCTTCTCCTTACTTCAGGCGTGTCTTTTCCATTGCTCCCTCTTCTAGTTATCAGTCTGTGTTAACGTTCTCATTAGGTAGTAATTGAGGAGACAAGAAAAGGGCAGAAAACCCCACCTTCTGGGTTTGATTCAGGCATTTTACAATGTAGAACACAAGGAAGTTTGCCTTTAAGTCAGTGACAAGTCAATGAACACCATACAGATGTGGCTGTCTGTCTTGAGGAGCATAACCTCAGAGCACACTGCAAGCCCCCGTCTATCTGTAATAAGTATTAGCAGGTCCCCCCCTTAGCCTGGAGCCATTCAAAATGCTCCCGTGTTTGCCAGTATCAATGTCTGAGGGTGCTTTTATGACAGAACTGCGGAAAGCCTCACAGCCTGTGGCAGACTGGAAAAATGAAAACCAAACCTATTGCCAACAAGTCTATTGAGACTTGTGGTGACCCTGAAAGACACAGTAGAACTGTCCCGTAGAGTTTCCAAGGAGCTTCTGGTGAACTTAATTGCCTACCTTTTGGTTAGCAGCTGTAGCACGTAACCACTGCATCATTAAGAAACTGACATCCCAGGTGCCAGTGATTCTTATGATTGGTGCATAAATGCCCAACTCCCTCACCACAAGTGCAGTAATTCCGAGGCATATGTTTTGTGTCACTGCCTTGATTCCTAATCCCATTGAGATTGAGCTTCACTTGCATAGTAATTAATACATGTTTTAATGGTTCTTTTCTCTTCTTTGAACCACTTGGCCACTGCTCTTGGTATTTCCTGCATTTCCCAAATAAACTACTCACTCTTAAATCCTGTTTTTCTGTATGAATCCAAACAATACAATATCTGATGGTTTAGAAATGCCAGTTGAGAGCTGAATATCTTACAAACTGATGTTTTTGCAGAGAAACCCGTTTTAAAACCTTCATGCTCTTCCCTCTCTGCTCTTGGGCTCAACTCTGTATGCATTATGATCTTGCCTGCTGCTGCCACTCCAGTTTTCATTCTCCTTTTTTTGATTTTTACACACATGGTTTAGTTCATCTTGAAAAAGATTTCTTCCTGCCTCTGCAATGCTGTTCCACTTACAGTCTGCCTTTCTTTATAGTTCTTCCTTTCCTTGTCAAACTTTCAATGATCACAGGAGACAATGACTTCTATTTTATCTTCTTTCACTTTTGTCATCAGTCACCAACAATCTGAGTAACATCTCAATGCTTTAGGAAATGGCTCTCACATTCCCACTAACAACCGTCTATTTACAAAATCTAGTGGTTCTTTTTCTGCTGTTTTGCTAGTCCCATTAACTTTGAGTATATTGACTTTTTTTTTTTTTTTCCTGGAAGATGAGACCTGGAACTGTAGCATTCAAAAGAATGTTAGCACCAATTCTCCATTCTACATCTGGGGGAAACTGTAGCCTAAAGCTGTTGAGTGACTTATCCAGCTAGGTGCAGAAATGGAAAAGCTGGGCTCCAGATCCTGGTGTTCTGACCTACTGTTCAATATGACAGCTGCTTTTGGTAAGCTCTAATTAAAACCATCAAAGTATTCCTAATTTTTATTCCCAGCTTATCTGTGGCTTTTTCCTACCATGGCCTAGTCATCCTTGCAGCTGTTAGAATGATGTTACCGAAATGTAAATGAGAAACTGTCAGGCCTCTGTTTGTTCTGATTACTCTTTACCATACTTAGAACAAACTCTAAGCCCCTTTCTGTGGTTTGCACAGCCATCCAAGGTGTGACTTTTTCTGGTCTCATCTTCTCCTACCCCTCCACTGATAGTCTCTGTGCTCCTTCACATGGACTCATGCTTGCTTCCACCAGAAAGGCCAGCTTAGCCCCACCACTGGTAGTTGGCTTTGCTATTCTGTCTCCGAGGCCCTTAAACAACCCCTTCTTTCTCATATGGTATCCTCTTCAGATAGGCTTACCCTGACGTCACATCTAATGATGTCCCCAAACACCCTGTTATCCATCATACTGTGTGTTTTATTTTCTTTCTAGTATTTACCACCAGATACAATTTATTTCTTACTGATTAGATTTGGAGTTTGGTATGTTTCCCACCACTAGGAAGTAAGTTGATTTAATACAAGAACTTTTTTTTACTTTGTAGCTGTATTTCCATTCCCTAGAACAGTGAATGAACGCTAAGCTATGTTCAGTCAACATTTGTCACATAAATGAATGAATGGATGAATTATGTCTGAATTTCCCTGTCTCATTTACAGAAAACTTTTTCTTTGTTTTACTTTCCAATTCTGTTAATCACCATTCTGTCAAAAGTTTTCCCTCTACTATATTTCAGCTGATTTCCTCATAAACAATAAAGATAAAACTAATTCCTGCCTAGGAGCCTTTGTTCCAGTTTTTCTCTTTGACCCAATCCTCCCCCATGCCTCTCTAACTATTCAAGTTATACCTGTCCGTCAAAGCATAAGTCAGATTCCGTTTCCAGGAAACCATATCTCACTGTTCCAGCCCTCATTGGTCATCACTTCTTCAAATTATTTAAAATGACTCTTGTGTTTTATATAATCCCAATACTCATATATAATCTGCATCATCTAGAATTGTTCCCAGTTGTTTCTCATAATAACAAATCAGTTTTGACTCATAATAACGTTATGTACAACAGAACAAAACACTGCCTGGTCCTTCATCATCTCTGTGATTCTTGACATGCTTGAGCCCATTGGTGGAACCACTGGGTCAGTCCATCTCATTGAGAGTCTCCCTCTTTTTTGCTGTTTCCCTATCAAGCATGATTTCCTTCTCCAGGAACTGGACCATCCTGATACCGCAAAACCAAACCCAGAGCTGTTGAATCAACTCTGACTCATAGCAACAGGTTGCTAACAGGTCTTCCTCTAATCCTGACTCCCTGCTGTTCTTCATATAGTTCAGCTGCTTGGATTTTTTGCTCAGCATACTGATTGAATAAGTATGATGAAAAGATACAATCCTGGTGGATACCGCTCCTGACTTCAACTCACACAGTATCCTCTTGTTATGTTGGGAAGACTGCATCTTGATCTATGTACAGATTCCTCATGAGCATAATTAAATGTTCTGGAATTCCCAATCTGTGCAATGTTATCCATAATTTGTTACGAGGCACACAGTGGATTGTGTTGCATGGTGACTAAAACACAGATAAACATGTTTCTGGTGTTCTCTGCTTTCAGCCAAGGTCCCTGTGACACCAACAATGATATCCTTGATTCTGTATCCTCTTTTGAACCTAGCTGAAATTTCTTGCAGATCCCTGTTGATGTACCGCTGAAAACACTTTTGCATGATTGTCAGCAAAATTTTCTTCTTTCAGTACCATTTACTGGTGATCGTATGCTAACTCATGAAATTACTGAAAGTCACCCAATTCTTTTTGGTACAATGACACCATATTCCATTTTCTTTGATGCATTCTGATTTATGTAGTATTTCGTCCTTAGAATCCTTCAGTATTGCAACTTAAGGTCAGAATTTTTCATTCCGTTCTTTCAGTTTGAGACTTACGGAGCATGTACTTCCCTTTTGTTTTTTAAAGTCCAGGTCTTTGCACATGTCATTATAATCCTTTGTCTTCCCAAGCCTGCCTTTGAAATCTTTTGTTCAGCTCTTTCACTTTTATTTATTCCTTTCTTGTCAGCTACTCGATGTTTAAGAGCAAATATGAGTCTCTTCTGACAGCTGTTTTATTTTTTCTTCCTTCTTTTTTGGAACCTCTGTTGTCTTCATGTATGATGTCCTTGATGTCTTTCCACAACTCATCTGGGATTCGATCATCATTGTTCAGTGCATCAGATACTCTTAAGATTCAGGTGGGATATACTTGAGGTCATACTTTGGCTCTTACAGAATTGTTCTGCTTTTCTTCCACTTGAACTTGATTTGCAGAGGAGCAGTTGATGCTCTGTTCCACAGTTGTCCCCTCACCTTGTTCTGACTGATGATGTTGAAATTCTCCATAGTCTTTTTCCAGATGTCGTTGGTTTGATTCCTCTGTACGCCATCCAGCAAGTTCTACACATACAGTCATTTATGTTATTGAACAAAGGTACTTGCAGTGAAGAAGTGGTTGATCTTGCAGAATTCTATCATGTCATCTCTGGCATCATTTCTATTACTAAGAACATATTTTCTAACTACTGTTTTCTTCTTTGTTTTTAACTTGCACATTCCAGTCACTTGCAATTATTGGTGAAACCTGACTGCATGTTCAGTCAACTTCAGACTGAAGAAGTTGGTAAAAATTTTCCATTTCTTCATCTTTGGCCTTAGCGGTTGTTACATAAATTTGAATAATAGCTGTATTAATTGATCTTCCTTGTAAGCACGTGGGTCTTATCATATCACTCACAGTGTTGTGCTTCAGGATTGAGCTTGGAATGTTTCCTTTGATAATGAGTGCCACACCATCCCTCTTCAATTTGTCATTCCGGGCACAGTAGATGATACAGTTGTCAGATTCAGAATCACCAATACCAATCTATTTTGTCTGATTACTGCCTAGAATACTGATGTTTGTGCATTGCATTTAATTTTTGATGTGTATAGTTTTCCAAGATTCATACTTCATACACTGTACATGGAAACACTGGTGACATAGTAGTTAAGTGATATGGCTGCTAACCAAAAGTTGAGTAGTTCTAATCCACCAAACACTCCCTGGCAAATCTGTACCTCTGTATGGCATATGGCATATGGCAGTTCTGCTCTGTCAGCATTGACTGAATAACAACAGGTTTTTTTTTGGTTTACACTGCACATTCTGATTATTAATGGATGTGGACTATTGTTTCTTGACATTTTGAGTTGTACCAATATACACGTCCACCTGAGACTGTAATCTCAATGTTATATATAATCTACATCATCTAGAATTGTTTGACAGAGTGATATTTAGACATTGTGTCTAGATACTTCAGATATATACATTTATGTATATATGTATGTGTGTATGTATTTGTGTGTATACTATGTATTGATATATGTATGTGAATGTATGTGTCTGTTGGCATTAGCCTCTTTTGGACATTTGAAATAAAGAAATTAAGACATATTGAAGTTGAATATTTTATTCAACATAACTTGTCAAGCCAGTAAATGGTAGCTCTGGAAGAGGACTGTCAGATTCCAAAGTCTTTGGGCCTTTCATTAACTATGCAATAGTTTGTTTTTGTTTTTAATTAGCTGTAGAACCCTAATTCTTACATGGTCTCTCAAATAAATTTTGGAAAAGTACAAGTGAAACTTGCCGAGAAACCAATAAAAATAGATAATTCACAGAGAGAAGTAGATGTGGATGATGAAACTTTAAAAAGCAGTGTGTGTTAACAAGTCTAGTATCTAGTGTTTGTTTACAGTGATCCCAAACTTGAATTAGAGTTGGAAAGACCTCTTTGTTGCAACACTGGGTTAACAAGAATATCTAAAAAGTTCACATTGTTGTCATAGAAATGAAACCCTGCAAAGCAGCCAAACCTTAAACAAAGAGGCAAAGCTATAAAATGCTTTCTAGCTGAATGTGTGTCCAGGCAAGAGGATCTGTACTTTAAATCAGTCTGGCATTTATTTGAGCTGAATGAACACCTGCTATGGTACTGAACACACCTATGCAAGTGTAACAAAAGAAGTTATATTCTGAAGTCTGCATAAAACAGATTAAGATGGGTCAAGTTACTAGGTTGATGATTTCTGGTGCTATAAGTCACATACAGTAAGGTGTGTATATATGTATGTGTGTGTATGTTAACATACTTTGTAATTTATATTAAAAAGGGAATTTAAATCAATTTCTTTGGAACTTCTAAAGCATCTTGGCATATATACCTCTACCTTACTTATCCACTGTCTCAGTATCTGACATTTTACCTCTACAACAATAGGAAAAAAGCCTGTTATTCTGGCTATTTTGCATTTTAACAGTATACCTCTGGCAATAATGAAGAACCAGGTTCTATGATAATAACGTTGTCAACTTGGCTGGGTCATGATTCTCAGTGGTTTGGCAGTTATATAGTGATGTAAATTGCAGTTACATAATGTAGTTGTCTTATCCCCATTTTTATGATCTATTATGGTCATCCTCTATTTTCACAGTTAGCCTATTTGCCATAATGACTTGGTGTTTGAAACCTAACCATGTCATCAAGTGAGGTAAGAGGGTATACGTGGAAAACGTGTTTCTTTTTTTTTTTTCCTTCTTGGCTGTTCTTTTCTAAGTAGATTATTTAAGTTCCTTGAGGGTAAGAATCATATCTTTTGTGCTTCTGTTTTTGCAAATCGTCTTTGTTTAGGACTGAATCTACAGAAGTCTTTCACCATTGATAATCCAATTTAGCCCAGATGGTTATGCAGTGGTTAGAATTAAACAGTGTGATGGGAACCTGTCACATTGCTTTGTGGCTAGTGGGTAAAGACCAAGTAGATAAATATTTTTTTTTTGTATTATATTTCCTTGACATTTCTTTTCCCCTGAAACACAGGAGCCAATCATGAGGCTCACATTAGCACTTCATAACTTCCCCAAAGCTGCCAGAGACAAGACTGAGTGGCGAGCTTCCAGCAGGGAAGCAAGACAAGATAACATTTAATGACCACCCCAAGGCTGTACTGCAGATCCTGCAGTGTTAGAAAAGGGACTGTAAGGGTCTTTAAGAGCTGTGTCATTATTGAGCAGAAGGAACTAATGGGTTTCAGCATAGAATTTTGAAATTATTTCAATATTTTGTAATATTTTACTTTCCCTAAAATTAAGTAGTTACATGACCAAAAACTTTAATGATCCTATTTTCAGAAGCTGAGCCATTCAGAAATCAAGGTATCAGTGTTGATTCTCTCTACCCCCCCACCCCCGAGTTTAGAGTCAAATTCCTTTGTGAGGATAAAAGTGGATTAACCACATGACTCTACCTAAGGCTTTGCTGGCACGGTCACTACACCTGCTAGGCAGAGGACATCTACGTCTTGTAGGTGGCTCTGTCCTGCCAGGGTTCAGTACAAATATGCACTGTTTACTGATGTAAGCAACCCTCAGAATTTGTTTAACTAAATCTTTATCTCAGTCCTGGAAAGAATCAGAAGCAATAGGGGCATTCTAACCTTTCAGCCTTAAACTAGTACTTGTCAGTGGAGATTATTGAAAGCAATATTTCTTTTTTGCTTCAGGAAAAACTGTCAGAGGAGGAGAGAAAACACAAAGAAGCTTTGGAAGATCTTCACATGGTGGCAGATGAGGATTTGAGGAGCAAAAGCAGCAGTACAGATGAGGGAAAAGAAAAGACCAAATTCCTGTTAGAACGACTGAAAGTGCTCGAGGTAAGAAACAAAACTATCGTTACGTGTTTAAAGAAAAATAACAGTGCTCTGCTTCTTGTATTGGCACTGATTTGAGGTGAATGTAAGTCTTCCTTTTTCACTTCATCTTTACTGAAATGACGTAGGGTCTTGCATCATGGGTTGTTCATCAATGAGGAGCAAGAAATTCAAGTCTGTAGTCCTTGAAAGAGTCTCAGCCTAGTGACTGTGAGTATATTGCCTTAAAAAGAGAACATAGGAGGCTCGTTCACTTTAAATTCAGTTCAGCTCTCCAGGTGGATCAGTGCCCAAAATGGTAAACTCCCAGAGAGAAAGGTTTGTGTATTTCACAATACCTAGAAAAAGAATAAATGAATGAATGAATGAAATAACAAATCATGTATAGCCAAGCAAAGTGCCGTTGAGTTGGAATCATGTGTAAGAGTGATTATAATTAAAAAAATAAATAAATAAATAAGAGCAGAAGGATGTCATAAAACAAATCTTGCATAAATGTTCAACATGTGAAATATATACAAGAACGCTAAAGCTGGGCTGCAGGGTGACCTGAGGAAGTTTTGAACACTAACTAGTTAACCCTGATGGATTTTTTTCTCAAGGTGATCGTGTGTTAGAACTAGGTTTCATACGGTTTTCAGTGGTTGATTTTTTTTTTTTTTCAAAAGTATACCACAGAACTTTTTTCTAAGGCAACTCTTTGTGGATTTGATTGGTTAGCAGGACCAAGCGCATTACCAGAGTGTACCACCCAGTGACACCTTTGAAATGCACAGTCCCCTAAAATACAGTCTTAAAGCCACTGACTTGTTACTTTGTGACATTTGATACCACTTAAAGGGTTAACTGCTGAATGTTTATGGCAATTAAGACTGTTCCAGTTGTTAGCTTCTGAGTGTACTCTCACATGCTGACAGACTCAGTGAAAGTATCTTTTTCTACAAGTTAGCTTATATCCTTTTCATAAATTCTGTTATTACTTAGACCTGAGACATAGTTACTTTGGACCAGCAGCTATGCTTATCCCAACTCTTTTTTTATAAACTAGGAACAAGGAGCCTTTACCAAACAACTAACCCATAGGTTAGCCACAGAGTCTATAGAATCCTAAAAATATCATAATGGGAAGAAACAAGACTGTTTTGCAGACCTGTTCCCAGTCCACCACAGTGTTTGTAGTGAGTGTGCCCTTTGTGTACTCTGGATCTTACCCCCAGTAGCAAAGCAAAATGACTAAGATCAGAGATTTTGGAGCCAGACTACAAGGACTTAGTTTGAATTCTTGTTACTCTATTTCCAAGCTTCAAAATCTTGGACAAGTTACTTGGACAAGTTACTTATGTTTTTAGTGCCTCAGTTTCCTCATTTGCAAATTGGGGATAATAACATTAACTTGAATGGGACTGCCATGAGTCAGGCACTGACTGGAAGGCAGCTAACAACACCTTACGTGTAAATACAGTTAAATTAGTTAAAATTTATATAACATGTCTAGCATGTGATCTCTTTTGTCCATCTTCCAGGGCTCCTAACTTTTGTTCCCCACCCATTCATTTATCTGGATAGAGTGGTTAATGCAAGAAATGCCAATGAAAAAATTCAGCTGCTCTACATACTATTGACTAAAGGCAGGCAGGTAAATCAAGTGCGCTCAAATGTGGGGCAGAAGAGAGGTCAACAGGCAAACCTTTGACAGCTGCCCTTGGGCAAAACCAAACCCATCGCCTCTGAGTCAGCTCTGACTCATAGTGACCCAATAGGTCAGAGTAGAACTTCCTCGTAGTGTTCCCAAGAGGAAGCTGATAGATTCAAAGTGCCAAACTTTTGGTTAGCTGTTGTAGCTTGAAACCACTGCTCTGGGACAAAAAAACTAAATTCATTGCTGTTATGTCAATTCCAACTCAACAGCAACCCTACAGGAGACAGTACAACTACCCCACAGAGTTTCCAAGCAGCATCTGATGAATTCGACCTGTGAACTTTTTTGTTAGCAGGCATAGCACTTAATCACTGTGCCATCAGGGTTTCTACTCCTGGACAAGGAACTAGGAATTACTGTTGTCTCCCCAAGAGTCCTTATGTTTTTGTCTTTTTGATGTAGTCATTGTAAACAACTCCTTCAGGGAGGCTGAAATTGCTTCTGGAGAATTTTGAAAAACTCATAGCTCTGTCTTTTTGCTGAATTAAGCGGATTTCTCAAGCCAATGATAGGAACGAGTTGATCTTATAATTTCTTTCTTCCCTAGAACCCAGTGCTTAAAAGTCTAATTTTTATTTATAATTACTTCATAAGTTTTTCATGGTTTACCTAATTGTGACCAAGAAAACTTTATGAAAGACATTTTATATAGTTAAGCTAAGAGGTACTTTGAAAATATCTTTGGCAGCGACTTCTTTATTGTCTCACTATGAAAAGAGAAACATTTTTTTTCCTTTACCAGAGATTTTTTATTTAAGATTATAGTTCTTGCATCCAGCATTAGTTGAATGTAATAGATGATATATCTTCTATTAAAGCCCCACAATTTTAACTCACAAAATATTTTATTTTCTAAATTTAATTCCTGTAATCATACTGTCACTGCTTGCTTCCTAAAATTCTTTCTCCATATTAACCTCAATATTTGTTTAATATTATCCCCAAGGGAATCTGTGTGGTTCAGTAGCAGAATCCTTACTTTTCATGCAAGAAAGCAGGAAACCAGATTTAATTCCCAGCCAGTGCACCTTAAGCATAGCCACCACTGTCTGTCATATGACCAGGCAGTGTTTGGTTCGGGGGTGCATAGGGCCACTATGGGTCAAAACTGACTGGACAGCCCCCAACAACAATGAAGCTGAACAGATTTTAGGGGCGATTCCAGACTCAGACAGACTAGGAAGAAAAGCTTGGTGATCTAATTCTGAATATCTGCCAGTAGAAACCGTATGGATCACAATAGGCAAACCTAAACTGATCATAGGGATATCTCAGAACCAGACAGTGTTTAGTTCCTTCTATATGGGGTCACCATGAGTTGGGGATACACTCAGTGACAACTACAGCCTTTATCCCAAAATCTCGCTATCATATGCTTGAACGCATAATAAAAAGAAGTCTTCACTATCTATATGTCTTATCCAAGTTTCATGGTACTTCATATATATTCTTTAAAAGTAATATATTTTTTCAGTGTACAGGATAACTTGCTTAGGTTGTAATTTGTTGTGGGAAGATGGAGACCTCACACTGACACACTGTGACCAGAGCTGGTCCTAGACCTCCATGTGGATTTATGCACTTAAACAGAATGTTGCTTTGGAAAATTGTGAGACAGTTAACTAACAATTCAAAAAGTTACTTTGGACAGACTTTCACTTGGAAGGGCAAAAAAATATTTACCATTAGCATATTTTTGAAACAACCGTGGTTGTATACTGCAGTCTCTCGGCCTCTGGAGTTATGGGAAGCAGAAAGGACTGATTTTTGGACTGAGGGAAAACAGCCTCCTTAGTTACTCTCTTCAAAGAGATTCAAAGAAGTATGAAAACAAGATGCATAGTTGACTTCTAGTATTACGTCCTTGATTAGTATGACCATAATGTTCAAAAATAGCCCAGCTTGCAGCTGAGATGTCCTGACTTTCAGTCTCAAGTAAATGTTGTCTGAACACCTTATTTTACAGCCTAAGGAAAGGCTAGTGTGTCCTACCCACCCACCACCAACACAGTAGGGTTACTTCTTGTAGTCATTTCTGGGATTAAGTTTCTCTTTGTGCTCATTTTTTAACCCCTTTCTTCATCTCTTGGAAACACTGGTGGTGTAGTGGTTAAGTGCTACAGCTGCTAACTGAAAGATCAGCGGTTCCAATCTGCCAGGTGCTCTTTGGAAACTCTATAGGGCAGTTCTACTCTGACCTGTAGGGTTGCTATGAGTTAGAATCAACTTGAAGACAGTGGGTAAGGTCCGTTTTTTTTCGTCTCTCAGCACCAACCTCATGTGAAATGGATCCTACTTTCCTTGATTTTTCCTATATCCTGTGCCAGAAAGGCTGTGTGGGTATGGCAGAATATCCTGAAAGCTGAGAGCTTCAACTTGGTCTTAAGACAGCTTTGTTTCTGCTAAGACCTCCAGCCACAGGGCATTTTCCACTTGTTCTTTTCTCTTAATCCCCAGCTTCCTGCCATAGAATTTCTCCATCGCCTTCCAGTTTACTTCCTCTGGCACATCAGCTTTTCCTTCATTTTTTAGGCAAAATACTTTTGGTCTCCAAACTTCACTTTCCCAATTAATTCCATACCATTTTCAAGGCTCATCAAGGACCCAACCCAATATTTCAAAGGACAGAATGGCAGGGATGGGGGTCTGGAGACCATCTTTTGGGGGGACATTGAGGTCACTTGGCATAACTAGTCTTTTGCTACGAGAGTCTTCTCTACCCCATGTTGGTGAGTAGCATCTGGGGTCTTAAAAGCTAGCAAGCTGCCATCCCACCAAATGGTCCCGACTGCTCTGGAACGGTCAGTGACCAAAAACAACAAAGACATGAAGAAAAAAGAATGAAGGAGACAGAATGACTCACATTAATGAGAGATGATGTCAACATGATACCAGAAGAGCCCCATGGTGCCTGGCCACTACCAAAGGCAACTGTCATGGAGAACACTATGTAGAATCCCTGAGGCAACACAAGAAAAACAGGTGTGCAGCTCATGAACTCTACTAAAAGACCAGAACTGATGGTCCAACACCTTGAAAAGTTCCCTAGAAACATGGCCCCTAGACATGCTACTGGCCTTGACCGGGAACCAGTACTGAGGTCTACTCTTCAGGCAAGAATAGATTGGACTTGGGGATACAGTGTGGTGATATGCTGGGTATACTTTATCGTTCTGTATTTTTATTGGAGGCTGTCCTACTGGTTTCTTTCTAGATGGGAGAGAAGAGGATGGAGAGGAGGTGACAGGTGCTTGTTAAAAGGATACTAGAATTATAGAGTGAAAAGGAGGAATGTGCTATCACTGGATGAGGAGAGCAGACAGAGCTCTCGGTAGGCAGGCATACAAAAGTGATTGGGATTGTATACTTTCACTTAATCAGGAGGAAGGGAGGCAGGTAGGCAGGCTAGAAGGGTCATCTAGATATTTTTCTACAAAGGACATTTAACTTCTTATAAACTCCAGGACTAGCCCTTAAAATCTCTCTCTCTCTCTCTCTCTCTCCCTCTCTCACTCCAGGACCAGCCCTTAAAATCTCTTTCTCTTTCTTTCTTTTTCTCTCTCTGTCTCTCCCTCACACACACACAAATATCTTTTCTTTCTCCTCTTAAAACTTCCTTCAGTGCCTAGATTTGGGCCATTTTCAGTTGGTCCTGGAGAAGAGCAGACTGTTTATTCTCACTTCCCAGCAACAGGTCTGCTGTCCCTAAATTCCAATTTTTTTTTTTTTTTTTTAATGTCCTGACAGCTAGTAGAGAAACCACTTTTGCATTGTACCTCTTTGCCTTAAGAGCCACATAGTCAGTCTGGATGCCACTCTCACATTTTTTTGTCACTTTTCATTGCCCTGGTATGGTATTTTTTATGGTTTTTTTGTTTTTTTTTTTTAACTTTGAGTTTTCAAGACTGTTACTTAGTGACCTCTTGTTAGAAGAGTGCTCATGATTGGCAGCACCACTGACAAGTTCCAGACCCTTGCTATAAAAGGATCATCCTTGCCTTCTACCCCACCCACTGACTTAAAGGATCTTCTGAGACTTGGTCCCTTGGATCCATGGGCTTCATCCTGCCTCTTGCCTGTTAGCTACTTCTGGGCTTTTGCCTCAGTCCCCAAGTTTGTTCTTGGTATGATTCCTTGAAACCCATGATTGTCTTATCTCCAAGCCACCCCTCAGCTTCACTTCACCACCCCTTTATCCTTACTCATGAACCAAGCCTGTACCTGACTAGAACTGAAGTTGGATGGATATTTTCCTTTGTGGGATGCTCCTAACTTTCATAGTATCTTTGATTCCCATCCTCTAGCCAAAGAGAGAACAGGTCTGAGATCACCTGGGTGTTCTGAGCTGTCAGGTGAACACAGATTTCCTAGCTGTAATCTTGAGGTCAAAAGTATTTAGCAACTGCACAGTGATTTATTTTGTGCACAAAAATATGACAATTAAATGCGTAAAGGTAAATAACAACTTTGTCTACTCAGTTATACCTTTCCATGGAATTATAACAAAGTACTATGCATAGGCATTGTGTTAATCAGTAATTCCTCTTTTATACAAGGTAGTTTAAAGTAATAATGTGCAAAACCCTGGTTGCATACAAGTAAGTACTCTTAGAAGGAAAAACTAGGTGATAGAAGGCAGAGAAAGTAAGGGTCGGGGTGCCAGTGGTATTTACCTAAGATGGTTCTGATAAGAGGGCATTTGAATGCAATATAAACAATACAAAAGATGCCACTGTATGAAGATCTGGGTGAGGAACATTCCATGAAGAAGAAACAGCAAGTATAAAATCACAGAGATGGTAGAAAGCTTGGTAAATTAGAGTAACAGAAATAAGAACTGTCATGGGGTTGTGTGGCCTAGATGACAGACTAGACACATGTCTCCTCAATTCCCCCAGAGAACTAAGGCCTAGAAAAATAACTGAACAGAGCAGTGTGGACATTCTGTGAACCCCAAGGTTAGGCATAAGGTTGTGAGGTTGGACTGGGTAATAGGAAGGGGGAAACTACCTGTTAGGGGCAAAACAGCAGTGCACTGAGTCCTATTTCTGCTGGCACATCATTTGAAAGGATTGTGGGTATGGATGCCTTCTTTGTTAACTGGGAGGCTGAGACTAGAATTGCCAACCCTGTGAGCCTGGCACAATCTGGCTACTGTGCTAGACTGCAGTGCTTAAGTAAACAGTGTATCATGCAGCAGAGAGATTATGCTTGAGACAAACACATGTAGAGAACCCAGCTATGGCTGGCGACCAAAGGTGCCAGCATACCCCTCCCTTTTTTGAGCTGTGCCATAGATACTGCTAACTCACTGCAGGAAAGGTGGCTCATGAAGGATGCCATATTGGTCAGATACAAGGCAGAGTTAGCCATGCTTGGGTTCTTTCCTGGGGCTCCTTCCCGTGCTGAGCAATAGTCCTTGACTGGATAGTGCATCTCCGAGCAGAAGAAACTATTTTTAAGACAATTGTACCTAGGGAACTTAGTAGTGAGGGTTGGCAGCTGAGTGCAGCAGTGCACTAACTTCTCCCTTCCATGAGCCACATCATACCATCTGGGAATGGCCTACAAGGTGCAGTCTTGGTCAGCTAGGAGATGAGGCCTACCACCTCTAAAGACTCAGCTGCTTTCAGCTGTGGCTGGTCAATGCATCTCTCAGTAGAAAACTACCTTTAAAGATAAGAGCAGCTATAGAACACGGTGACTGGTACCTGAGTGTGGTGGTGCCATTTCCACCACCTTTCACTGAGCCACATCATAGCATCGGCTGAAGGCCACCCAGAAACTCCATAAGTACAGTGCCATCTTTGCAAGCTAGAGTGTGGGACCAGCCACCTGAAGGCCTAGCTGCTTTTAGCAGCTGATGGACAGCACTCCTCACAGCAGAAAATCTTTTTTTAAAATAAATGCATCAAGAGAATGCAGCGGTCCGTGGCATCTGAGTTTGATGGCATCCTTCTCTCTTCCCTGAGGTATACTATAGTATCAACTGGCATGATGACAGAGAGTCTGCATAAGTAGCTGACCATCTTTAGCAGTCAAGAGTTGAGGCCTGCCACCCCTGAGGGCCCAGCTGGGGCCAGCCACTAAGCCAAGCATCATTGTAGGTCTTGACATAGTCTATATTGCCAGAGATGCTATGTATAAGTCAGCTGCACCTAGAGAATGCAGCGGCTGCTGGCAATCAAACCTGGCAGAGCTCTTACTCCCGTCACAGACCTACATCACAGCTCCCATCAGCCTAACACCTGACAAGTTGAACAATGTCTTGATGGCACAAAGACAACAATCAATATCTAACCATTTAAAGAAGCAGAGAGTGGCTCTGGAAAACTCCCAAAATATAGCATCAAAAAATGTCCCAGGTGAAGAAAGCTTTCTAAAATTTTTAGAGGTAGAATTATGTATAGAGCCCTTCTAGAGATTAAACAAAAGTGGTAGAAAAAAATGAAAAACTAAGTAAGCTAAATGAACTGTTATAATGTCAATGATCTGAAATTAAGCAGATGAATAATAAAGTAACAAAATTAGATAATTAACCGCAAAGCAAAAAGAGAAGGATTGACTGAAATGGAATGCAGAATTTGCAAGCCTGAAGATAAAGCAACTGACACCAGCATTTATGAGGAGAAATCAGATAAAAGGATTAAGAAAAATGAAGAACTATTAAGAAGCCTGTGGGTCTCTATCAAGAGAAATAATCTATGAATAATTGGAGTTCCTGAACAAGAAGGGATAGCAGGAAATACAGACAGAATTGTTGAAGAGTTGCTGTCAGAAAACTTCCCTGACATGAAACAAGAGAACATAGACCTTCAAGATGCTCATTGAACACCACAAAAACTAGGCCCCAAAAGAAAGACACGAAGACACATTGTAATCAGGCTTAATAAAATAAAACATAGAGGCTCTTAAAAGCAGAGAGGATAAAGCAAAACTAACATACAAAGGGAAGCCCTGTAGGCTTTCATCTGACTTCTTTGCAGAAAGTATACTGGGAAGAAGACAGTGGGATGACACATAGAAAGCCTTGAGGGAGAAAAAAAACTTCCCAACATAAACATGTCCTGCAAAACTGTCTCTCAAATATGAGAATGAAATTAAGACATTTGCAAATAAACAGAAGCTTAGAGACTTTGCAAAAACTAAAGTAAACCTACAAGAAATACTGAAAGATGGTCTTTGTTTAGAAAAACAATAACGTCAAGTATATCAATGTAATGCAGGACACAGCATCCAGATTCCTACTTAGTTAGGGAAGACACTAAACTTAATCAAAGCTAAACTAGTAAAAGTAGGAAACCAGCAATCTTAACACAAAAACTATGACATCATCATACCATAAAAAGGTATACATTACAATAGATATAACCCTTTCAGATGGAGAGAAAGTTAAGAAGATATACAAAAGTTAAAGATTGGTTTAAACATAGAACATTAAGGGGATTAGAGGGATAGCTGAAAAGAAATTTAACAATACTACATATCAAAGAAAGAAGCATAATACAGGAGTTTCAGCAGACATAAAACCAACACTGAAAAAGATGAAAAGTAAACCTTTAAAGAAAAATGACCCAGAACATGATACTAAGTAGAACAAAGAAAACATCAGGAACACAAAAATACCACTAAAAAAGAAAATTACAGTAATGTAATCCATGAAAATAGATGCAAAAATCTTAAACAAAATCTTAGCCAATAGAATTCAACAACAGGTCAAAAACATAATTCATCAGGACAAAGTGGGTTCATACCAGGGAAGCAAGGCTGATTCAACATAAGAAAATCAATGTGATCAATCACATAAATAGCACAAAGGTTAAGAATCATCTGCTTTTGTCAGTTGAATAGAGAGAGACTGAAAGAATTGCCCTTGAGAACAGGAACTGGACATGGAGGCCCCACTGTCACTACTTCTATTTTGGTACCACAGGTACTATCCAGAGCAATTTATAAGACAAAAAAATAAAGGGCATCCACATCACCAAAGAAGAAGTAAAAATCTCTGTATTTGCAGATGATATAATTGTACACGCAGAGAATCCTAAAGAATCTGTAAGTAAACTACTGAAACTAATAGAAGAGTTCAACAAAGTATTAGGATGTAAGATAAATGGTATCAAGGTATAAGAAAAACAATCAGTAGTATTCATTTACACCAACAAAGAGATCATCAAAGAATAAATCACCAAATCAATACCATCTACTATAGCCCCCAAGAAGAGAAAATACACAGGAATGAATCAAACTACAGAAATAAGAGACCTACACAGAGAGAACTACAGGACCTTACTGCAAGAAAACAAGGGACTTACATAAATGTTGAAACCTACCCCGCTCATTGATAGGAAAATTTAACATTGTTAAAATATCTATTTTACCCAAAGTGATCTACATATACAATACAATCCCAATACAGATTCCAGTGTCAATTTTTAATGAGATAGAAAAACAAATCACCAACTTGTTTGTAAAAGGAAGAAACCTTGAATAAGTAAAAACACTACTGAAGAGGAACATAGTGGGAGGCTCACACTACCTGACCTTAGAACCTACTACACTGCCACAGTAGTCAAAACAGACTGATACTGGTACAAAAAGAGACATATAGACCAATGGAACAGAATTGACACCCCAGAAAGACCATCCATGTATGAACAGTGGATATTTGACCAAGACCCTAAGAATGTACACTGGAATAAAAATAGTCTCTTTAATAAACGGTGTTGGCAAAATTGGATATACATCTGCAAAAAAACTGAAGCCAAGCCAAGTACCGTTGAGTCGGGTCCGACAAACAAGACCCATATCTCACACTTTACACAGAAACTAACTCAAAATGGATCAAAGACTTAAATATCAAACCTAAAACGATAAAAGATCATGTGAAAAGAATAGGGTCAACAATGGAAGTTCTAATACACAGCTTAGACAGAGTTGAAAATCTGACCAACAGTACGTGAACAGAAGAGAAAATGGATAAATGGGAACTGCTAACAGTCAAACATTTATGTTCACCCAAAGACTTTATCAAGAAAGTTAAAAGACTACCTACATAATGAGAAAAAATACTTGGCAACTACATATCAGACTGATGTCTGATTTCCATAATCTACAAACCCAAAACCCACTACCATCAAGCTGATTCACACTCATAGCAACCCTGTAGGTCAGAGGACAATTCCATAAAGTTTCCAAGGAGCACCAGGTGGATTCAAACTACTGACCTTTTGGTTAGCAACCGTAGCACTTATCAACTATGCCACCAGTGTTTCCTACAAGGTACTGCAAAATATCAACAAGAAAAAGGTAAATAACCCAATTAAGCAATGGGCAAAGGAGATGGACAGACACTTCACCAAAGAAGACATCCAGGCAACCAAAAGACACATGAGGAAATGTTCATGACCAATAGCTATTAGAGAAATCAAAATCAAAACTACAATGAGATACCATCTCACCCCAACAAGGATGGCCGTAATCCAAAAACCACAAAACAAGAAATGATGGAGAAACTGGAGAAATTGGAACTCTCCTAGACTGCTGGTGGGAATGCAAAATGGTTCAATCTGTTTGGAAAGCAATTTGGCCCTTCCTTAAAAAGCTAGAAATAAATACATTATGGTCTGACAATCCCGCTGCTTGGAATATATCCTACAGAAATAAAAGCAGTCACAGAAACAAATACATGCACACAAATGTTTATTGCAGCACTGTCCACAATAGCAAAAAGATGGAATCAATCTAGATGCCATCAACAGATGAATAGGCAGACAAACTATGGTACACATACTCAATGGAACATTATGGAATGATAAAGACCAGGGATGATTTTAGGAAGCATCTCATAACCTGCTTTCCATCTGAACACCTTATGCTAAATGAAATCAGTCAGCAGCAAAAGGACAGGAATTGTATGAGACTTCTGCTAGAAGGACTTAAAAATAGACTTATGTGCAGAAGAAAAAGACTCTTTGATGGCTACAAGGTGGGAGGAGGGAAATTTGGTCATAGATTAGATAATATATAGAAATTTGGTTAGGTGAAAGCAGTGACAGCATGCAGTAGAGAGCTGATCAACCTATCTGGACTACACCATAACTGAAAGGTTTTCAAAACTCAGTATTTCAAAGGATATTATAGCATGGATGGAGTCTGGGGACTATGTTTTCAGGGGACATCGAGGCCAATTAGTATAACCAGTCTTTTGCTAAGAGAGTTCCCTGCACCCCACTTGGTGAGCTGGGGTCTTAAAAGCTAGTAAGTGGGAGTCTGAGGTTCACCAAATGGTCCTAACTCCTCTGGAACAAATGATGACCAAAAACAACAAAAACATGAAGAAAGAAGAGCCCAGGAGACAGAAGGACACATATGAATGGGAGACAGTATTGACATGACACCGGAAGAACCTCATGGTGCCCAGCCCCCACCAAAGGAAGCTGTCATCGGGGATACAATGTGGAGTCCCTGAGGCAACAAGAGAAAAAGAGGTTTGAAGCTCAAGAACTCTACTAAAAGACCATAATTGATGATCCTACAGCCTGGAAGGTCCCCAAGGAACAGGACCCCTAGACATGCTGCTGGCCTTGACTGGGGACTGGCACTGACGTCTACTCTTCAGGCAAGAATGGGTTGGACTCGGGGACACAGCATGACGAAAGGTTGTATGTACTTTATGGTTCCTATAGGAGGTTGTCCTACTGGTCTCCTTTTAGGTGGGAGAGAAGAAGGTGGGGACAGGTGCTTTTTAAAAGGATACTAGAAATACAGAGTGAAAAGGAGGAATATACTGTCACTGAGTGAGGAGAGCATATGGAGATGCAGATAGGCAGGCATGCAAAATTGATTTGGATTATATACTTGCACTTAATCACAATAAAAAAATAAAAATATTACATCCCTCCCAAAAGAACTAAGAGCTGTGCCATGGTATATAAATTATAAGATTAAAAATTTGTCAGATGATAAGTTCAGAGAGTTAGACAGGGAAAAATCCTGCAAATCCCTGTAAACTGTGGTTAAAGACTTTGAAATATTCATAAATATAAAGGGAAACCATTAGTAACTAATAACTGGGGAACTCATAGATTCTTGCTGCATTGGAGACTGAGAGTGGGCCAGAGGCACAAGCAGGGAAACCAGTTAAGAGACTGTTTCAGAGTCCAGACAGAGAGTATCAGGTGTCTAGGATGAATGGAGAATAATGATGATGGTGATGATCTCAGCAAGCCTTCTTATAGGCTTACTATGTTACTGTGTGCTAAGTAGAAAGAAACCCTGCTAGGGTAGTGGTTAAGTGCTTCATCTGCGAACCAAGATGACAACAGTTCGAATCCACCAGGCTCTCCTTAGAAATTCTATGGAGCAGTTCTACTCGGTCCTCTAGGGTTGCTATGAATCAGAATCAACTCAGTGGCTGTGAGTTATGTACTAAGCACTGAGTCAGTTACTTTACAATTATTTAGGCTTTTAATCTTCATAACAACCCTGAGGGTTAGATATGATTATTAACATCCCTGTTTTACAGAGGAAACCATGATGGCGTAGTGGGTTAAGTACTACCTCTGCTAACCAGAAGATAAGCAGTTCAAATCCGCCAGCTGCTCCTTGGAAAATCTAGGGGATATTTCTGTGCTGACCTCTAGGGTCATCATGAGTCAGACCTGACCTGATGGCAGTGCATCTTGGCTTTCTTTTACGGATAAGAAAATTGAGCCACAGAAGGGCTGAGGAACTTGACCAAAGTAAACCAAAAAAAAAGAAGAAAATCTACCATCATCGAGTTGTTCCTGACTCATAGTGACCCTATAGGACAGAGTAGAACTGCCCCCTAGAGTTTCCAAGGAGCACCTGGTACATTTGAACTGCCAATGTTTTGATTAGCAGCCATAGCACTTAACTACTACACCATCAGGGTTTCTGACCAAGGCTACCTCCAGAACAACAAACCCACTGCCATTGAGTTGGGTCCAACTCATAGTGACCCCATAGGTCAAAGTAGAGCTGCCCCATCAAGTTTCCAAGGACTACCGGGTAGATTTGAAATGCCAACTTTTTGATTAGCAGACATATCACTTAACTAGTACACCACCAGGATTAGGCAGTTAGTAAAGGGGAGAACCAGTACTAGAAATCCAGTTGCAAGACTCTACTATGCTACATGGGTAAGAAAGGGTCAAGTAAGACTACATTTTAGAAGTAATCCTTTATAGGAATTAGTGGTGGATGAAAGTTGGAATGTAAGGAAAAGGGAGAATCAAGGGTGACTTCTAGGGTGTTTTGTTTTGTTCTTGCCTTAGCGCATGACTATGGGGTCGTCCCAAATTTCTCAGAGACAAGACTCAGAAGAGAAATAACTGGTGAAAGGGGAACCTTTCCCTTAGTCTTTAAACTTAAATTCAGAAACCCTCCCCACACGTGCCCACATCAGAGTGCTCTTGAGCTTGAGGAGAGGTTATAATTAAAAGTGTTGTGAGTCATTAGTTGATTTTGTCTGTATTAAGTTGAACTTCCTGTTAAACATTCAAGTGATGATTTTTGGTAGGTGGTTGGACATACAAGGCAGAGAAGTCAGATCTAGAGATACAGATTTGCTGGTCATAAGCATGTTGGTGAGATTTGACATCGCGGGACTTAATGTGGTTATTACAGAAGTAAACATAAATGTGGGTGAGAAGAGGGCAGATGACGAGCCCCGGCCACCTCTCCATTAGAGATCCGGCAGAAGAACAAGGTGCAGAATATGGAGACAAAGAAGCAGTAGCTAGTGAGGCAGGGAAAGGAGGTGTTACAGAAGCGTAAAGAAGAAGGAGTTACAAGGGTAAACTTGTTGATTTCTGGTAGCCAAGTAGCCAAGTGCCATCTAGTCAGATCCGGAGGGAATAAATAAAATAAATCACTGCATTCACTCTTGGATCTGGCAAGAGGTGGGCTGCGTGTGAGCTTGAGAAGAACAGTTTCTGATTGCAAGAGAAAAGTAAAGAAATGGAAGAAAGTGTAGACAGCTGTTTTGAGAAGCTTTCTTGTGAAGTGGGAGAAGTGCAGAAAGAAAGACATGGTACAAGAAAAGTGTTTTTTAACAAGATGAGTAATATCAGGGCATGTCAACATGCAGGTGGGAATGACCCAGCAGAAACAGAAAACTTTTGATGATACAGCCAGCCAAGTGCCGTCAAGTCAGATTCGACTCATGGCGACAGGAAAGAATAAATGTAGAAGAATAAATGAAATCTGCAAGAAGGCAAGAAGAATGAAACCTTATAAAAATACAGAAGCCCAGCATACAACTGATAAAATTTCAACTTTTCAAAATGAAGACTAAGCATCTGTATTTTTATAAAATTCTACAGGTAATTCAAATGCAAAACCAGGATTGAGAACCACAGACACAGCTTTTCAAGTAATATTTAAAGATACCAGACAACATAGGTCCAGTTCACTGCACAACCCAGTAGACTTTCATTGGTCTCAACCACTTTTTAGTTTTTTTGTCTTTACCTTAGGCTCAAGTAGAAATCTCCCTAAATCTTTCAACTTAGATTCAGAAGCCCTCCTCATGTGTGCCCAGTATTAAGGTGCTTGCAAGTCTGAGGAGAGCTTGTAATCAGAAGGGTTCTGAAGTACCTTCTTACCTGTAAGCCTTTGATTCCTCACCCGATGTTTCCAGGAATAGAGCTAGTTTGGGCTTTAGTTCCTCACTAATGAGAGGAATAATCTAATTTCATAACCTTACTGATAACCTTCAAATTTTTAGCTATTATTTCTCTCACTTTTATTATCTTCCAACTCTAAGACAATATAAAAAGAGAAATTAAGAGGTTCTAAAGCAGTATTCATATGAATAGAAATCCATTGTTTCTAGTCTTTGGTTTCTGTGACAGCTTGCTGACAGGTAACTCTAAACATCCCTGTCTTAAGGTATCTGCCATGTATCTTTCTCCTGATTAATTTGCCCCCAACGCTGGATCACCTAGCAGCAATCACTAGGGAAGCTTGAGAGACAAAAACTTCCGTTTGGTAAAGGGACTTTTAAGTTAAAAAAAAAAAAAAAATCTCCATTGTATGTCAGTATATGACATTGTACCAGAAAATTCTGATATCAAAAGTAGTAATTAGTTCCCTTTATAGAAAATTGAGAAAAGAAAGTATAAGGAAACATAAATTATACCAATCAAAAATAGGGGCTATTAACATTTTGGCATGCATGTTTCCAGCTTTTTAATTTCCTGTTGATATTTAATCAAATTAGGAAATCATAGAATATCATTGTATACAGTCTAGTAGCCTACTCTTTAGTATGTCAAGATTGTTTCCTTGTGAATTCAGTCTTCCTCAAAAATACGATTTAAATGACTATATACAAGTTGATAAATACAATCCCCCTTTGCTGGCTACTTAGGTTGTTGACTCATTTTCATTATTAGAATGCAGTGAACATCTTAGTACATAGATCTTTATATGTGTGCATTTTTAATAGACTATTTAAAATGTGATCTTTTTTTCTTTTAAAGGGTTGTGCAAGTAGGCGGTTAGATTTCTTTATATCTGTTTATGTATCAGTGGTTCTGCAAAATAAAGAATTGCAGAAATGATGATGATGGGGCAACATAGTGAAAAATACACCCACCCCAGCTTCTAAGGAGCCTGTACTTTACTCATGACAGCATAATGTAATAGGCAAGTCTGTGGGCTGCTGAAACAATTCCAGAGATCTAAATTCTTGGGAAAGCTTTAGCATTCAATCCTGTTTTCTGACTCTTTCAAGGTACTCTGTTTGTGATTATTCTTTGATACAAGTGACAGAAGCCATATGTAAGTCAAATAAAAGATGGTTATGTAACTAAAAACTTGAGTGTAACAATGGATCCAGCATGAATGGGTTCAGGGGCTTGGACAATACCAGCAAGCTGTCTTTCTCCATCTCTAGATCAACTTTCCTCTGAGTGGGCTTCACTTCCAGGTAGACTTTCTCCATGTGGTGGGAGTGGCAGCCACCAGAAGCTTCCAAGTTTATATTCCACTGCCTCAGCAATGGCAGCAAAAATGTTGTGTCTCTTTACAGTATCTCCATCAAAGGCCCTAGAGTTGAATGATTTGAAGTTTTAGGGACATGGTTTCATGGAACATCCCAGTTAATTGCCTTAATAATGTACTTAGTGCTTTGTTTTGCCTCCTACTTTGTTGTGTAGTGTCTGGAGTCTTAAAAGCTTACAAGCAGCCATTCAAGGTACAACAATTAGTCTCTGTTTACTTGGAACAATAGAAGATGAAGGATAGTCATTAAAAAAGAAACAAACAAAAAAAACCACACACATACACATATAAAAAAACATTACCATGTAGACTCAATTGTGATTCATAGAGACCCTATAGGACAGGTAGAACTGCTCCGTGGGCACCTGGCGTATTTGTTCTGCCAACCCTTTGGTTAGCAGGCGTAGCAGTTAACCACTGTGCTACCAGAGTCAGGAATAGGAAGATGAGATGGAATGTATGACTAAATGCCTCTATAAACAACTGCCTCTTTTGCCAGGAGATCAGAACTTGAGAAATGCAAAATGCGTTCTTCCCTTCTCGTTTTCCATTGCCAGCTCTTTGCACATGTCATTATAATACTTTCTTTTGTCTCCTTGAGCTGCTTTCTGAAATCTTCAGTTTAGGTGTTTTACTTTGCCATTCTTTCCTTTTGTTTTAGCTGCTTGACACTCAAGAGCAAGTTTCAGAGTCTCTTCTGACGTCCGGTTTGGTCTTTTCTTTCTTTCCCGCTTGCTCTCTTCATAGATGATATCTTTGATGTTATTCCACAGTTCGTCTGGTCTTCAATCATAAGTGATCAACACATCAGATCTGTTCTTGAGATGGTCTTTAAACTTGAGAGGGATATACTCAAGGTCATACTTTGGCTGTCGTGGACTTGTTCTAATTTTCTTCAGTTTCAATTTGAATTTGCATATGAGTAATTGATGATCTGTGCCCCAGTCACCACCTGGTCTTGTTCAGGATGTAGAGCTTTTCCATAGTCTTTTTCCACAGATATAGTCAGTTTGGTTCCAGTGTATTCCATGTGAAGTCCACGTCTACAGTCATCGTTTGTGTTGGTTAGAAAAGGTATTTGCAATGAAAAAGTTGTTAGTCTTGCAAAATACTGTCATGTGATCTCCAACATTATTTATATCACCAACACCGTATTTCCAACAGTGACATGTGCAAAGAGCTGAAAAGATGGGCAGAACACGTTCTACATTTCTCAAGCTGAAAGAGCTGAAGAAAAAATTCAAGCCTCAAGTTGTAATAGTGAAGGATTCTGCAGGGAAACTATTAAATGACTCAGAGAGCATCAAAACAGGACAACAGGAATACACAGAGTCATTATACCTGAAAGAACTGGTTGATGTTCATCCATTTGTAGAGGTAACATATGATCAGGAACCAATGGTACTAAAGGAAGAAGTTGAAGCTGCATTGAAGGCACAGGTGAAAAACAAGGCTCCAGGAATATCAGTTGAGATATTTCAACAAACAGATGCAGCACTGGAAGTGCTCACTTGTCTATGCCAAGGAATTTGGAGAACAGTTACCTGGTCAACTGGCTAGAAGAGATCCATATTTATGTCCATTCCAAAGAAAGGTAATCCAGCAGAATGTGGAAAATGGACAAACAATTTCAATAATATCACACACAAGTAAAATTTTGCTCAAGATCATTCAAAAGCAACTACAACAATATATTGACAAGGAACTGCCAGAAATTCAAGCTGGGTACCAGAGAGGACATAGAACAAGTGATATCATCACTGATGCCAGGTAGATCTTGGCTGAAAGCTAGGAATATCAGCAAGATGTTTACTTGTGTTTCACTGACTATGCAAAAGCATTCGACTGTGTGGATCATGCTAAATTATGGCTAACGTTGCAGAGAATGGGAATTCCAGAACACCCAACTGTGCTCTTAAGGAATCTGTGTATCGATCAAGAGGCTGTCATGCAAACAGAACAAGGGGACACTGCATGGTTTAAAGTCACGAAAGATGTGTGTCAGGCTTGTATCTTTTCACCATACCTTTGTAATCTGTATGCCGAGCAAATCACCTGAGAAGCTGGATTCTACAAAGAAAAACGAGGCATCTGGATTGGAGGATGACTCATTAACAACCTGTGTTATGTAGACAGCACCTCCTTCCTTGCTGGAAATGAAGATTCAGGACACCTACTGATGACGGTCAAGGATCACAGCCTTCAGTATAGATTGCACCTCAACATCAGGAAAGCAGAAATCCTCACAACTGGACCAGTAGACAACATTATCATAAATGAAGAAAAGATTGAGGTTGTCAAGGATTTCATTTGACTTGGGTCCTCAGTCATTGCCCTTGGAAGCGGCAGTCAAGAAACCAAAAGACGCATTGCATTGGAAAAATCTGCTGCAAAGGACGTCTTCAAAGTATTCAAAAGTAAGGGAATCATCTTGAAGACTAAAATGAGCCTGACCCAAGCCATGGTATTATTTTCAGTCTCATCATATGCATATGAAAGCTGGAGCATGAACAAAGAAGACAGAAGAAGAATTGATACCTTTGGATTGTGGTATTGGAGAAGAACGTTGAATGTACCATGGACCACCAAAAGAACAAACAAGTCTATTCTGGAAGAAGTCCAACCAGAGGGCTGTTTGGAAGCAAAGATGGCAAGACTGCATTTTACATACTTTGGACATGTTGTCAGGAAAGATCAGTCCCTGGAGAAGGATATCCTGCTTGGTAGAGTGGAGGGTCAGTGAAAAAGCAGAAGACCCTTGATGAGATGGATTTACACAGTGGCTGCAGCAATGGGCTTAAGCGTAAAAACGATTGTGGACATGCCGAATGACCAGGCAGTGTTTTGTTCTGTTGTTCATGGGGTCGCTATGAGTCAGAACCAACTCGACAGCACCTAACAGAAGAAATAGATGGTGCCTGACTACCATTGTTGAGCATTTTGATCAAAAATTTTGTAGAGGCCTGATCTCCATAATCTGTAAGGTACTACAAAATATCAATAAGAAAAGGATAAATAATCCAATTAAGCAATGGGCAAAGGAGATGGGCAGACATTTCTCTAAAGAGGAGATCCAGGCAGCCAAAAAACACATGCAGACAGGCTCACGATCATTAGCTATTAAGGAAATTCATATCAAAACTACAATGGGGTGAGATAGCATCTCCCCAACAAAGTGGGCCATGATCCAAAAAAACACAAAACAACAAATGCTGGAGAGGCTGTGGAGAAATTGGAACTCTCCTACTCGGTTGGTAGGATAGCGAAATGGTGCAACCTCTTTGGAAAGCAATCTAGCGTTTCCTTAAAAAGTTGGATGTAGATATACAATTTGACCCAGTAATTCCACTGCTCGGAATATATCCTACGGACTCAAGGCCATTCACACCAACTGCTATGTGCACACAAATGTTTATTGCAGCAGAAGACCACAAAGTAAAAAGATGGAATCAACCCAGATGCCCAACAACAGAACAATAGATAGGTAAACTATGGTACATATATACTCATGGAACACTACACAATGATAAAGAACAAGGATGATTTTAGGAAACATCTCATAACCTGGTTTCAGTTGGAGGATGTTATGCTGAGTGAAAGTAGTCAGTGACAAAAGGACAAACACTGTATGAGACCCCTATGATAAGAACTTAAAACAGACTCAGGCATAGAAGAAAAGACTCTTTGATGGCTGCAAGGGTGAGGAGGAAGGAAGGGCGAGGAGGAAAGGGTTTAGATTAGATAGTTCATAGAAATTTGGTTGGGTGAAATCTCTGACAGTACACGTGAGAAAGAAGATCAATATTAACAGGATTTCCACATAAGATGATTACTCTTCCCATCTTAACCCAATATTGAAAGGACAGAGTAGCTGGGGTGGGGTGCTTTCAGGGGATATCAAGGCCAATTGGCACAACTAACATTTCTCTAAGAGAGCCTTCTTCACCACACATTGGTGAGTGGCTCCTGGGGTCTTAAAAAGCTGCCAAGCTGCCATCTGAGGGTACAGCAAATGGTCCCAACTCAGCAGGAACGGGTGATCACCAAGGACCAAAACAACATGAGGCAAAGAGAACGCAGAAGACAGACCTACATGAGTGGGTGACTACATCGACCTGTAACCAGAAGAACCAGATGTTGCCCGGCCACCACTAGTGGTAACCGTGATGGAGCTCACAAAGTTGAGTCTCCCTGGAAGCACAAGAATAAAAAGGGCTGCACCCTGAGATCTCCACTAAAAGCTACAATTAATGGTCCAGGAACCTCAGAGTTCCCCTGGGATTATGGCCCCTGGCCCTGATGCTGCCCCTGTCCATAAATCATAAAGGAGGTCAACTCTTTGGACAGCAATAGATTGGACTTGGTGACACAGAGTGACCATATCATGTGTGCACTTTATCGTTCTGTGCATCTATAGGATGTTGTCCTGCATACCTCTCACTGGAGGCAGGGGAGTGGGTGGACAGGAGGGGACAGGATATTGTTGGGAGGATAAGACATGTATGGAGCGGAGAGGTGGAGTGTGCTGTCGCCGGGCAGGGGGAGCAGTGGGAGCTGCATATAGGTGGCATGCAAATTTATATGGGAATGTACATTTTCATTCAATCATAATAAGTTAAAAAAAAAATTATAGAGGAATCCTGATCAAATGGAGTAAAATGTAGAATAGAATTTCAAACTGACATTTCTAGAGCCATGGAGACTAGATGAATCTCTTGAACTGTTATTGCTCTAAGATTATCTTTAACCTTACACTCAAAATACATTCCCTGAAGCCTTCATAAAACCAAGTAATTGTTTAGCTTAACTAGTAAACAAAAACAGATGTCTGCATTGAGCATTACACTGTTTTAAAATCTATGCGAAATCAAACTGACAAGAACATCTTAAAAGATTAGGCAGGAAACTTAGGGGACAGTAAGTTTATGTTAATGGAGGAAGTTGAGAATGGTTGCACAGCTCAAAGAATATGAACATTGTCACTGACTGTACATGTAGAAATTGTTGAATTGGTGTATTTGTTCAACAACAACAAAATAAAAATAATTTTAGAGGCATATGGGTATGTGTATGCATATGGCCCTAAATTCTAGAGAGAGATCCCTTGCTCTGGCTTTGGTTGTGTGCCTTCCATCATGGTTAGCCAATGGTGTGGCATCTCAACCAATCTTACACGAGGAAGTAGTAAAGGAAAACCATAAGGATATTTTCAGAATAGAAAGGGAATGGCTAAAGTAAAAAATAGCAAATGTCATTATGCTACCTGACCTGTTTTCTTTTAGATGGATGGAATTTAAGATTATGTGATGTGGCAAGTTCTTGTGTTTAAGTTATTTAAATCTCAGAACTATTTGTATACCACACAGGTAGGTTGTTACTCAGCTGTTGCTTTTTCTTCTTCCTTCTCACCTTCTTTCTTTCTCTCTCCCCATCTTTGTCTACTGTCCCTCCCTCATTCTTTCCTTGGGCATCTTAGGCCCTACCTCACACTGGGTGCTAGAATTACAAAGACACACAGAGCATAATCTTTGCCCTGGAGGCATTCACACTACAGGCAGGAAAATAAACATATACTAATTAAAGTAATAAAGATCACAAACATTAACATTTAAAAAAAATTAAAAGTGGTTTGTGCAGGGGTCACTGGAGCACTGAGATAGAAACTCCTCACCACATTCTTTGGAGAAGGCAAGGAAATAAGAAGGCAGCATTTAGACTGAGTCTTCAAGACTTCATGCCAGTTTTCTAGGAAAACAGGAGGAGGAAAAGTAGAGGGAACTAACTAGGCAAAAGCAGCAACACATGAAAGAGCCTCCCAGAGCCATCAGGGCGTGGGCCCACCTAGGTCTATGGTACATACAGCCATAGATAAGACCAAAAGGTGTGGTCTGTCCTAAATGTGCAAGTGGTGGACATTGGGAGTTCAGTGGTAGAGTTTTCACCTTCCATGTGGGAGATCCAAGTTCAGTTCCAGGCCAGTGTATCTCACGTGCAGACACTACCCATCTGTTACTGGAGGTTTGTATGTTGTTCTGATACTGGATAGGTTTCATCAGAGCTTCCAGACTGAGAGGGACTAGGAAGAAAGGCCTGGTGATCTGAAAATCACCAGGGAAATCCTTTTGGGCCATTCATGGGTATGGCACAGGACCAGGAAGTTCTTCATTCCATTGTGCATGATAATGACTTGACAGAAGTCAGCAACCTACATGCAGATCATGGAGCTCATTATTTATACAATACATGCATGTTAATAGCTAACCATGTGTGTTTTTAAAATTCATGAAGTTTTCCAATCTCTAATCTGTTAAAGGGTGTTCTTAACAGCCCTTTGAATTTCCAGTGCCTTCAAGCTGTTACCCCTTGTGGTACTTCAGCCCATCCTAAGAGTGTAAAATAATATGTCCAAACAAACATGCCAAGTGTCAGTGCAAACAGTTCTGAGTTATGAAGAGAATATTTATGGCTGTAAAGCTTAGGTTCTGCCGATTTCAGAAGAAACTCCTTTCAAGTGTAAAGAATACGTGCATGCCATAAATTGAAGTTGTTCCAATCACCTGAAGCCTTTGATCAGTGCTTGTTTTCTCTTTGCCTGTCTCTTCACTATTGATGTGAGGTAATGGAACTTGTCTGCAGTGTAAGTGTCCTTGATAATAGGCAGCTGAGGAATTTTCTTACCTTGGGTTTCTGTTAGCATCTACCTCGCTGTTTACAGTGGCCCTTTTGGCCTTCTAGCCCCTGGAAACTTGTTCAATCAAGTTATAAGCTTTTATCAGTTATGACCAACTGCTGAGAGGAGAGAAAAGAAATCCCATGTGGGGTAGTTGGCCAAGGTGATGGGTGACCTCTCATGGTATTGCATTGCTGCACCCAGATTTGGGTGGAAGCTTGCTAGGAAAGCACCAGAATTGCAGAAAGTCAATACACAGAGAACCTATTTGCATAAATATCTTACCTTGCTCAGCTCAGATTTGTGTGGGAGCTTGTAAGAAAAACCCCAAATCTTAGAGAAGGCCGATGCATCAAGGACTAATCTCCATAAATATTCTAAGAGCTATCAAAGAAGAAAAATGAACCGTCAGGCTCACATTAATTGTGCCCAGAGATAATTAGAACAAAGTGTTGTTAATTGTGTGTTGGTTTAATGTTATATAGCCACGGCCTTTTTTTTTTTTTTTCATGGAGAATATAAATTTTGATGTCAGAAATGCAAAGCTGGCTGGCTTGATTAATCAAAGCCTCCGTTTGTTTTGTTACAGCCAATTAGCCATTTTAATCCTGGCTCTACAAAATATGATTAAGCCTCGTGTGTCATGAGAATAATTGAAAACCAGAACCCCAAATTTTGGTTCCTTTTGTATAGCAGGCATCTTGAATTATCCTAAATGTAAAGCTTCTAAGTACGTCTCCTAAGTGTCTTGGGTAGAAATTATGAGCTCTAGTTCCAAAAGCAGAATGATTGATGAGCAGTCCCAGTTACCAAACTCCAGCATTCTATAAACTGTAGTGCTTTGCCAGAGGAGAATGTTACACAGTCTTGGGCAGAGGATGAGAAGTGACTCTGGAATCAAGCCAGAAAATGGCCTTGTTCTCTAGGTATCACCATGACCTGTTGAGTCAGTGGCAGGGTCCCCCTAAAACTATGGAATACTGTAAGACATCCACTGACTGTGATTACTGATGACAGTCTTGTGAGGGTGAGCCAGTTTATTAGCATTCAAATCCGCTCCAACCCTGGGGCCTGACTACCTAGGGAGTGGGAAATACAGCATTTGCTTTATAACCAAAGCTGTGTGACCGAAGAAGTATGATGGTACAGGGATTTTAAGATTTGGATGTGGGAGGAGAGATTACAATTACTGTCATGAGTGTAAGACTCTCAACAGTATCGGCTTTGGTTCAAAACTCCTGGTTCAAAACTATCTTAACTATGTTTTTATTTGCGAATAATTTAAATTGCTAAATGAAAGCACCCCCAGTATGCACAGCAGCTTTCCTACTTTTCTGATGGAATCCACTCATCTCAGTCCACTGAGGGTAGGCTCAGACTCTGTCTTCAGAGTCCAGTGGCTGCAGGTATTCAACTAACACAGTTGTTGGGACTCTTCTGCAAAGAATGGTCTGCTGCAAAGAAGATACAGCTTCTGACACATGCCTGTTGTTTGTGGTTGGAAGGATAGTTCCACAACATATAAAGCAAAACAAAAATACTGTGAACATTAAAAACCAGTTGCTCTCGATTCATCTCCAGTCATGGTGACCACATGTGCTGTGTAAGGTTTTCAGTGGCTGATTTATTGGAAGTGGGTCACCACACCTTTCTTCTGAGGTATCTCTGAGTAGACTGAAACTGCCAGCCTTTCTGTTAATAGCTGAGTGTGTTAACTGTTTGCACCACCACAGGACCCTGCTTTAAAAGTGAGAAGAAGGAAAATTATCAATCTGGGAAAAGACCTTTGTCTTCTTTCCAAAGGCAGAGGCCATCCCTTCACATTCATCTCATTTTAAATCACATCCACAGTTTTCTCAAACACACAAAATACATCTTGTGACATTAGCATTGTTTTCTTGCTTTCTGTGTGCCTAGGGCCAAACTCAGATTGGTTTTGGTAATCTCATAGAATTCCAAGATGATCATGAATTCATTAGAGGAGACTGCTTCCCATACAGTATGCTTGTACTTGGGGGATTTAACTCTGTAGATAATTCCAGCTTAAATGAGAAGCAAGGCAGCAGAGTATGATGTGCAGATGTTTCTAAGCCCGTATAATAAAGTAGATTTGTGAGAAATACAAATAAGTGAAAGCTTCCTGGCAGTCTAATTTTACAAAAGGGAGACAAATAAAATGTTTCTGTTTTTTCCTTCTCAAAAACAATGTTAGGGTCTTTCCAGAGATGAATGTAAATTCTTGAGCATAGACTCCATCCACTATCTTGCCCAAGCCTCGGTGCTTGAAAACTGATCTTGGGGATTTTGTTGCAAAGGTGTGTATAGCTCCGTGGATCACTGGCAAGAACTAAAACATGCTCCTTATCATTAATTATTACAATATATTGAACAATGATATGTTAATAATTCCATTACTGTTATATAGTATTGAAACTTCCTGACCTCTGTCAGATGTAAATCTGGTAAATTAACTAGGACTATATTTGCAAGGAAACATGTAGATATTTATGTGATAGTCATACGAGGATGTTAAACTTGCATTTCCAAAACAGGATTTTTTTTCTTTTAATTTGTCCTCATGTTTATTTGACTTTATTTATTTATTTATTTGTAATTGTACTTGAAAGAAGCTTCATAGAACTAACTGGTTTCTCATTAAACAACACGCATATTGTTCTGTGACACTGGTTGCCAACCCCATGACATGTCAGCAGTCTCCCCTTCTCCACTTTATGTTACCCATTACCAGCTTTCCTGCCTTCTCATCTTTGCTCCTGGGCTGGTTTGCCCGTTTAGTTTCATTTTGTTTTATGGGCCTGTCTAGTGGGCTGATCCTCAAGAGTGATTTCATTACTCAGCTATAAGCATGTCCAGGGGCTATACTCTTAGAATTTCTCTAGTCTCTGTAAGACCAATAAGTCTGTTTTTCTGTTTTTATTTTGTTTTGTTTTTGTGAGTTGGAATTCTGTTTTCCGTTTTTCTCCAGCTCTGTTCAGGACCCTCAGTTGTGAACCCTGTCATAGCAGTCAGTGATAGTAGCCGGGCACTGTCTAATTGTGCTGGACTCAGTCTGGTAAAGCCTGTGTATGCTGTGGTCCATTAGTCCTTTGGGCTAATTTTTCCCGTATGTCTTTTGTTTCCTTCATTCTCCTTTGCTCCATGTGGGGTGGGACTAGTGGAGTACTTTAAAAGGCCACTCATAAGCTTCTAAGGCCCCAGACTCAACCCACCAAAGTAGAATGTAGAAAATTTTTTTCATAAACTATCAAAACAGAAGAATTAAGTATATATGTATATTTGTAAAGGTGAAAAAATGAGTGCTCATTGTGTTGAAGATTAATTTTTTTGTCCCATATTCACTCATTATAAAATAACACTTTTCAAAATAACACTTAGCAAAAGAGCTCTTCCCTCATCCTGGCATTTCTTCTGTCTCCATCACTTACTGACGCATGTACACGGGCCTGTGCATGCTACACACATGTGTTCACATACACTTATCTAGGCCACCGGAGGTAACTGAGAGTAGACTCTCTTATACTGAATTGCACAGATGACTTGGTGACCCTGAAACTTGGATGACATTTTGCTTACAAATATCCAGGTTGTTTTCTTCATCACCGACCCTCATGGGTCTCTTGCTCACTACTTTTTTTGCCACTTTGGTTCATTGGATGGGATTATGTTCTTTCTATCTCTCTAGGCTTCCTTTTTCTTATTTTTGGATCTTCTGTTGTTCCAGAGTTGGTAAACCCAAAATTCAGTGCGGCGTCAACCTTTTGAGTCCAATGAAGTTTGATTTCTTTCCACATAATGAATCAGATAGGTGTTTGTGATGAATTAGCCTGTCCCTGTATGGACATCTTTTGCTATTTTAAGCACTAGATTTGTGCTTGGGGCTGCTACCTACTTCTACAAGTAGAGGTGTATGGAGCAGGCACAGATGAGGCTTCCAGAGGACCAGGTTCCAGTTGGCCAAGATTTTCCTCTGTGTAGGTCCTTTTGATCTTTGGCTTTGCATGACGGGCCTAGAGAATGGATCACATTCTCTCACAGAGTCTCTCTTTCAAAGCTGTATAGAGAGCTTGTCACGAATCGCAACTCTACGTCCTTGGCTCAGACTTGATCCCGAAGCGTTTGGTCCGAATGGCCAATTTGTGTTTTCTCAGACGACTGCTCAGTTCAGCTGTCAGTTGGCATCTTGTCCCTGTTTCCCGGCCAGTGCCACTTCGCTCCACGGAGGCTGTGCTTTAGAGCATCCTTAAAATAATTCTTTGGCTCTCTCAGCAGGCAGTAGTCCTTTGTAACTTTTCTCTGCTGCCAGCTGCTCTCTGCACACAACCAGCTGAGACAAATTTGGTTGCAATGAGCTGCAAATGCACATGTACCCAAACAAGTCTCCTCAATTGGCCATTCATAAAGGAATCTACTTTAGTTTTGAAAGCCTCGTATACATCATTGCATCAAGCAGAGTATGGAGAAAAACGTGCATTAATAGAGAGCAGTAAATGAAGCTGAATCTGTCTTAGTGATACAAAAGTAACATAGTCATGAGTATGTTCTGCTGTATATCTCAGTCATCCCACAGACAGTGCACCACCACTCATGTCACTTCTCAGTGTTCCCATGGTTCATCATTCAAGGGAACCTATGAGTAACTAGAGGCCCTGGCTGGAAGAAAGACTTCAAAGCCTTCATGCATCTCAGGTCTGGGTGAGTTAAGTTCATACAGCAATGAGTATAGAGTAATCCTTCCTGAGGAAAGGAAGAAATTCTTGCACAGCAGTATGGTGACATCTGAACCTGACAAAGGAATACAGATTTCATGATGTACCCTGTTACCTCTAGCAAAATCCCCCAAGATGTGATGCTAGAGCTTCGTCATTTCCTTTATTTGAGAGTGAATTTCCCAAAGAAAGCAAGTTTCCCAACATCTTATCTAGACTGTGGGTGTCTGGTGGACAAAGAGCAAAACAAAATGCCAAGCCCAATGCCAATGCCAATGCCAAGCCGTGGGTGGACTGACCGATTTTGCATGATTTCTAGTTTTTACTGTACCATCAGTTCATAAATGAGCATATGTCATTATTACCCCTTTTGTTGCAGAGTAGAACTGCTCCATAGGGTTTTATTGGCTATAATCCTTATGAATAGATCGCCAGGCTGTTCTTCCATGAATTTGAACCACCAACCTTTAGATTAGTAACTGAGTGCATTTGTGTCACTTAGGAACTGTCAGAGGCCCTGGACAAACCAAAAACCCAAATCCACTGCTGTCGAGTCAATTTCAACTCATAGTGACACTATAGGACAGAATAGAACTGTTCCATAGTATTTCCAAGGAGTGCCTGGTGAAGTCCAGCTGCTGGCCTTTTGTTAGCAGACTTAATCCCTGTGACACTGGAGTATAATTTCACCTTGAATTCCTGTTGGATAGAGTTTACAGGGTTGAACTGCAGCATTTTTTTAGATCCCGTGCAGTAGACCACAGATATTAATACAAAAGTTGAAAACAAGGGCCCTGCTAAAGTGATGACAAGCCAAGATAACAGTCGTATAACAAATCTGTTTTTCAGTTCTTCAGCTGTAGGGAATTGTGTGGTATCTGCTGAAGGAATCACTGTATTTCAAAATTAAACTTTACTATTAATACTGAGAACCAAGAAATGATAAAGACCTGGGTAGACTGACCGATTTTGCATGATTTCTAGTTTTTACTGTACCATCAGTTCATAAATTAGCATATCTTTTTAAATCTGTGCTATGCCATCTAATTACTTTTAGGCAAAGTTAACTAATCCAGATGATTTCTTTCTTTCTTTTTTAAATGCCAAGATAAGAACTTTTCAAAACATCCCAATATTGACAACTTGGAAATTTATCATGCTTATAGTTCTCCCATTTGATTTATAATAAGTTACAGCATATTTGATTTTCTCTGATTTAAGGATTGCCAACTTTATTTAAATTCACTTTAAAAATGAGATAAAACAGAAGCCAGTCAGTCCAGCTCTCATCCTCTGGACAAGGTAGCATGTCCCTGTGAGACTGGGGTTTTTACTGTATTTGTAAGAAGTGCCATTTAATTTACTTTATTCATTGTCATCAAATCCTTTCTATCTCTACCTTTTCAAAAATAAAGTCTGTGATTATTCAGCCTCCCATGTGGACTTCTGAAGATGAGAAAGCCTCATGAAATGCGACTGCCAGCTCCCTTCTTTTTGTTGTTATGTTTTCATTTACTCAGAGACATCAGAGATGGTTTGGGGAGGTGAGGAGGCGCTGAGAGTGCTCTCAGCACCCTCAGAAAGAGAAATCGTTTTCTGAGGAGAACTGTCCCTGCAGTGTCATTATAAATTCCAGAGACCAATACGAACTTCCTCATTACTCATCCCCACTGTATTAAACCCAGGTGTTCACCCTGAAGACAGCTGTGGACTCCGTATCCATTGTGTCCTTCCTGTAACTGCCTTAGAAAGTCACTTAGTGGAGCTTGGCCAGAGGGTAGCAAGTTGCTTAAAGAGTATCTTGCTGAGAAGCTCTTTCTTAGCTCCTTAAACAGAAGCAGACTTGCAAATTGATTCTCAGGCAAACTGATGGGCAGCTGCATGGCCAGCCCTCCTTCCATTCCAGCTATAAACTGATATCATAAGTAACGCATCCATTTTCTTTCTTTTCCTCAATTTTTAACACGCTCTCTCTACTGTAAACAATCCTGTGTTAAAATGTAAATTCCTTGGGATAAATACTGAATGAAGCAAATTTTCAGACCATTTTTCCTAGAGTGAGACTTGTCTTTCCCTAATAGGCAGAGAGGAAAGGAAAACTTATCTTTTCATTTCTGGTCTTTAGGACTTTTGAAGTTGTTTGAGTACTGACGTAGCATAGTAGAAATGGCCAGAGTTTAAACTGTGCAGGCAGCCTTAGTCTCAAATTCTGGTCCTGTTACAACTTTGGAAAAATTCATCAGCACTTCAGAGCCTCAGTTTCACCATCTATGAAAGAGGCTAATGATATGTAAATGGATTAAATGAAAAATAATATCTTTTACTTGTCTAGCATAAGGTATGGCATGATAAAAGTCACTTATCTTCCTTCTTAAACTGAATAGCAAAATCTTAAGAGTGGTCCACTTTGGGTAAGACTGGGACATTTCTTTTCCTCAGCTGCAGGACAAGTATCCTACTTGGAATGCTGGCTTTAGGTGCTATGATTTTTTCTGATTCCTTGTCAGGTATCCCACTGATAGGTTATTACTTCTGTTCATCCCCAAGTGCTTGTAAATCCTTTCTGCCAACTGGGCAGTTTTACTGCTGCTACTGGTTGCCAGGTTCCCTCATGCTACTTTTTTAGCTTCTGTGTCTTCCGAGCAGTGCAGTCAGAGAAACTCTGGAGGTGCTTCTGGCTCACCTCTAGCTCTCCTCAGTCTTACACCTTGGGCTGGCTGGACAAATGCCCTATCTCCCACCCTTGAAACATTCCATGTTTTTTGTGAGGGTGGTAGGAAAATTTGTCAGTTATCCCCTTTCCCAGGCCCCTGATTTCCTCAGGGGCATAGGTACAGACAGCACGTCTCCCAAGAACTCCCTTCTGTCTCCTGGAAATTAACAGTACAGCCCTGCTTTGCAGGCTGTCAAGCGTGAGGTGACCTTTTCTCCCGTCAGACTTCCATTTCCCCTGGAGGGCTCTTCCCTGTGTGGAATCTGGAGCATAGGACCTCTTACACTAAAGTCGTGGCAATTATCTTCTGGGAGAACAGCATGCACCCTCCCCAGTCACATCACCCTGTGCCACCCCAAAGTCAGCCCTCAGCCCACATTCCTTAACCTGTAGTGATCAAGTACTTACACAGATGTCTCAGAGCAAGTAGTGGTATCCTGTTCCTCTTCCCCTGAGTGCACTGTCCCTACCCCGGCCTGTGTCCTCTTTATTCTGGGAGGGTATTTGCTCTTTGGCTGGGGGGAGGGGCCTTAGGAGGAATCCCAATGTAACTGTAAAACTCTTACTTATGCATATATAGTTAGGCATGCCTGTAACACGGTCCTCTCAGGATAAAGGAGTCTTAGGCTCTCTCCGTTGGAAGATAATATGAGATCATTTTCAACTCTCTGTCTATTGAGTTCTCCACACCTTACCGTCCAGCAAACACCTCTGATGACTTCCCAGGATAGCTCACAGCAATGCACTGTAGGGCCTGGGCCCTTGGCTTTGCAGCCAGGCAGCCCAACTTCTTATACAGGCTACAGCACCACCAGCTGTACCATCCTTGGACAAGTTACTCAAGCTTTAGTTGTTCCGTATTTAAATTGAGGATAATAATCATACCTAACATACAATTGATAGGAGGATGAATCTAGATAATAATTTTAAAAGTCTCTAGCCCAGAAGTTGGCACAAAGTAAGGACTCGATAAAATATTAGCTAATATTTAGCTAACATTCAGCTTCAGATGGCTCTCATCTTTTAAGATTACTTCTTTCTGTTTCTCTGAAGTCTGTCTCCCAGGCATTTTACCTGTGAGTACTAGTTGTGTTGCCTGAGGCCCCAAAGAACAATACTAATCTATCTTCTGCTGACAACCAGTGGCATCTAGGGGCAGCTCTCCTACAGCATCTAAGGCTTTGTTCCTTTTGCCTAGACAGATACAATTTTTCTGCTGTGGCTCATGGGCCATGGTTCAACAGCTTGATCCCTCTGCCTGATTAATCTCATTTCTCCATATACTTCGTGATAGAATCCAGCCAAATCCCACCCAAAGTCCCGCCTGACTAGTGAGAGAGAGAGAGAGTGCACACCGTCCTGTCTCCTTCACTCCGTCTGCGTTCTACAGACATATGGATGTGTCTTACCTTTTTTTCTGAGCCATGCCACACTTTTGATTCAGACTGAGACTGCAGAAAAACCAAACCCATGACCACTGAGTGGGTTTCTGTTCACAGCAACCCAGTGTGGCCCAGCTGAACCTCCCCAGAAGCAGACTGCAGCATCTTCCTCCCGCGCACCACTGGGCCGGTTAGAACCACCATCCCTTTTGGTTAACAGCTGAGCACTTCATCACTGCACCTGCAGACTATGTATCCAGCCCTAAATTCCTAAATCCTTTCTGGCATATACTGACACCGTGCCCTTTCCCCACTCTGCTCTTGCACAGTTGTTTGGAGTAGAGTATAGGGCAGTGTGTTGACATCAGTTAAGTTTTACCCACTAGCCGCCACCTGTTGTAATCTGTTGCTCCAGGCTGTCAAGGCCTTTCTGGACCCTAAGTCTGTTGCTCAGTCTGTGTCCTCCTCAGCCAGCTCTGTGCCGCCTGCATTTGGGTTGAGAAGAGAAGCAGTATGATCAATAATATAGTTTGTACAACTAAATGAACTCCTCTGACAAGAAATTCCCCTTTTCCGAACTGAAGTTGCCTTCACTTGGATAAGAAGGGATTTGGGGAGACAGGCTGTAAGATTTCCTCCAGCTCTATGCATTTATGTTATCGTGTCTCCTCACTGTGGAGACATAACTTGATTGCCAGCTATTGTTTTAGCAGCTTTATAGTTAACACTGGTACATTTTTACCTTTAAAGCATCTTTTTTTTTTTCCTGGTGAGGTAAGTCAAAATTAAGTAATTGAAACTGATAACCCAATTAGAAAGAATATTTTACATATGACATGATAATGTTTCTGTCCTAATCTGGTCTTGGTTGTTACAGCATTGAAGATTCTTATCTCATCGGTGATTAGACCGTAAATGACATGAAAGATGAAAATGTGTTGGTTTGTCCAAAGACAGAACTCAGTCAGAGAGGTCCCGGGAAAGGCAGTGGGATACTGTGCTGTGACCTTAGAAAACTCAGTGAAATCCCTGTATACTCTTTGAGAGTCCAAGAACCTCTTAATGGAAATTAACCAGATTTGTATTATTAAATTATCACCAAATACCAATCAGTGGAGGAAGAGTAGTCTCTACAACGGATGCTGCTGGGACAACAGGATGTCCACACACAAAAGAATAAAGTTGGACCCATACCTCATACCATCTATGAAATTAACTCGAAGTGGATCTGTGACCTAAATTTAAGAATTAAAACCATACACCTCTTAGAGGGAAACATAGGGATAGAGCTTCAAGTCTCCTTTTTGACAATAGATTCCTAGATGTGACACCAAAGCGTTAGTGACAAAAGAACAAAGTAGATAAATTGGACTGCATCAAAGTTAAATTTCTTATACATCTGAGGTATTTATTTAAAAAGTGAAAAGGCAACCTATAGGATGGGAAGGAATATTTGGAATCCCTATATTTGAGAAGGGTTTAGTATCCGAAAGGTATGAAAAATTCCTACAACTGAACAAACTAGACGGCCCAGTCCAAAAATGAGCAAAGATGGAAAGGGTGTGGAGGTAAGCCCAGTGACATCATGTAGGGTGGTGTCACCTAGGAAGGTAATTGATGACTTCCCACCCTGTACATCTCCTCCAATACCAGACCATAAGGAATACTTGTAGTATTTATTATCAACTTCAATGATAGAATATTTTATCATGAATATAGCTATAATTTTAAATGTAATATTTCTTAGATTACATGAGTACTAACAATAGTTGTTTTGTAAAACCTTTCTGTATTGAATTGCATTATTAATTACATCATTATTAGTAACGAAGCAGAAGCCTTTTTCTTTTTTTCCTTTCCTGTGATAACTACTCCATTCTCAAGAAGTTACTGATATAGGTTGACAAGTACTAATTACCCTAATATTATAGTGAAAACACCAGAAAGTGTGATAAAATTGGCAACCATACAAATGCCAGCAGCAGCAAAAACAACCGTGCTTGCTTGTGGCATGTGCAGAGGACACTGTGTGATGAGCAGTGTCACTGGAATTGAGTAGTAAGGACAACGGTGACTGGAGTGCGTTAGAAGGTTCTAAAAGTTGATAGCTACGTGAAAAGTTTTTGTCATAACTAACTACAGGGATGCTTTCATTAAAAATTCTGATGCTCAAAAATTTTATAGGCAGTCGTTTTGGTGTCACTGACTCTGACCGTGTCCCTCAGTGCAGTCCACATCCCCTAGACCTCCCTAGTCATGCCACTGGGTACCCGTAGGGTATATATTCTATCAGAGCCAGGTTAAAAAAGTGACTTCAAAATACTGTTCACTTCCCTAGAAAAGAATTCTGAAAGAGGAGTAGCAATAGGATAGGTTTGTGAAGGTTCTCAGTTTGTTGGAGAGTCAGACAGAAAAGATTTGGGTCAGGGGGTCAGGTCTTGGATGACTGAGTAGAGAAGAATATATTCAGATAAAAGCTACAATGCTGGCACAAGCAAGACCTAGAGATTCAAGTTGTAATCTGTACAATTTGAATATACTCTTGGGTGGAGTTTGTGTACTCAATGATTAGCTTGAGTGCAGTGCAGTGGATTGCTTTTGTGTGATCTTTCTCACTTCCATGGTCTCCAAACTCCCATACAAGTGACTGGAGAAGACCGTGCACATAGGATAATTGAAGCCCACCAAAGAAATTGGTCAGTTTTGTCATCCCGTTGGTCTGGAGGTGAGCCATTCCAGAGGAGAAAGAGAAATAAACACACCAGCACCAAGGATTGTAGCCGAGATCAGGCAGCATATCTTTTGGATCCAGGATCCCTGGGCTGAGAAATTTCTAGGCCCAGGAGACAGAGATCTGTAACACTGAAGACAGTGAGAAGCAATAGAAGAAAAAATGTCAATAGGAGAGACTGGTAGAAGATGGTACAGTGGGTAAAATGCGCTAACTGGAGCTGGTATGGTGTAATTTTCCTCAAATATTGTCTTAGTCATCTAGTGCTGCTGTAATAGAAACGCCGTAAGTGGATGGCTTTAACAAAGAAAAGTTTATTTCCTCACAGTAATGTATGCTGAACGTTTAAATGCAAGGTGTCAGCTCCAAGGGAAGACTCTCTCAACTGACTCTGGAGAAAGGTCATTGTCCTCAGTCTTCCCCTGATCAAAGAGCTTCTCAGATATGGGGACCCCAAATCTAAAGATGCCCCCTGCTTGTGGCACCACTGTCTTGGTGATACGAGGTCCCCCAAATCTCTGCTCCCTTCCCTTTTATCTCAGGAGAGATCAAAGATGGTGCAAAGTCACACCCCAGTGAAGTTTCCCTTTACATTTGGTCAGGGATGTGACCTGAACAAGGATGTGACAATCCCACCTTAGTTCTCTGTAACATAAAATTGCAATCACAAAATGAGGGGCCACCATACAGTAGGGAGAGTCATGGCCTGGCTAGATTGATACACACATTTTTGGGAGGACATAATTCAATCCATGACAATTGTTAAAGAGTAAATTATCCCCCCCTCAAAAAAGAAAACAAACAAACAAAAAAGAGTGCAGAAGAGTATAATAGGCTACCTTTGATATAATAAAGAAAAGGCTACAAATAAATATGTATGTATCTATCCATTCATAGAAAAAGAAATACAGGATTGATGAACCAGAGATTAATGAGATCAACTACCTAACAGTGGTGTAGGAAGAGTGAGAGGACAGGAACACTTCTCTGAGCACTCCTCCCTCCCTGCCTCCCTCTCTCCCTCCCTTCCTCCCTCCTTCGTTCCTTCCTTCCTCTCTCTCTTTTTCTCTCTCTCTTTCAGTCTCTCACTTGTACTTTCTCACTCTCTCTGTCTCTGTTTAACATAGTTCTGATTTTACAACTATGGTAAAGTTTCATATACCTGTGAGATAACTAAGTACTTAACTAAATCAACTAGGATATGTGTGTATGTTGAGGGGAGGACAATGCCAACAGTAGCAAATGAACTTAACTATATTACAGATGAATAACATACCCACAGTGAAGTATAAGACCAACCTAAGTATCTTTGGAAAACTTTGGCTGGATACTGGCAGGCTAAAGGCAGAAAGAACTCTATACAACTATTGTATCCTACTTGCTAAATTCATTTCCAAGGAGCATGCATTAACAATTGGCAGTTCCTCAAAAAGTTAAACATAGAATTACCATAGAACTCAACTATTCCACTCCCAGATATACTCAAAAGGCTTGAAAGCAGAAACTCAGTTTTATACACCAGTATTCATTGCTATCCACAGTAGCCAAAAGGAGAAAACAACCTAAGTGTCCATCAGCAGATGAATTGATAAGCAAAATCAGATATACCTATTCAATGAAAAATCATTTAGCTATAAAGGGAATTGACGTTCTTATGCATGCTGCAACCTGGATAAACTTTGCAAGCATTATGCTGAGTGAAAGAAATCAAACACAGAAGGATAAACATTGTGTGACATTACTTATGTGAAATATCTAGGACAAGCAAATACTTAGAAACAAAAATAGATTAGCAGTTACCAGGCACAGGGTGGGAAATGGGGAGTTACAGCTTAAGGGCTATTGAATTGCTATTCCAAGTGATGAAAATTTTTCGGAAATGGATAGTGGTGATGTTTGTAACACATGGTGGTTGTAATTAACGCCACTGAAAGGTGTGCTTAAGATAGGTGAAATGGCAAATATTTTGTTACATGTACTTAACTAGAATGAAATATTTTTAAAGTACAAAATAAAAGCATCTTGCCAGGAGATCACTGGATTCCCTGAAGTGTGCACTCATTTTAATAACTTGATGCAAATTAACCGAGTTTTACTAAATTGTTTAGGTGCTATTCCTAAGGGCCACCCATTCCATCTGGCAGGTAGAAACCATTTAGTTCTATTCTGCTGTGTTCTGTTGGGCAGAAGTAGAAAGGCACCTAGGAATTGGTGACACACTTGATCAATTTGGCCTGGTGAACTTTTCTAGTAAATGCAGCAGGGCAACATTTAAACTTGCCTTTTGTTTGATGTAGCAGGATGCCTGGCTGGCCATGTCATCTATTGGAAATTAAGGTTGATTGGTTTCCCTAATGAATTATTTTAATCAAGCTTTTGCCCAGGTTACTTTAACTCTTTTTTTTTCTATCCACCTTCAAAGCCCATCATTATTTTTATATCCAGAATTTTCAAATCTAAATTATGCCTGCTTCTTAGAAAACATGGACTCATGTTTTTAATCAGAGAAGCTGAGTCAATGCAGCAATTATGCAAAACTGTAATTTAAAAAATACATACATACACACATACACACACATATATATACACACTTATATATATTATACACACTTATATATATATATGTATATAAATCTATGATTCTTAGAATGTGGTGTCTGACCAGCAGTTCAGCACCAGCTGGAAACGTGCTAGAAATGTAGTGTCTTGGGCTTCACCTTTGACCTGTGGAATCAAAAACTGGGAAGTGGAGCCAGCAACAGATGTTTAAGAAAGCCTCCAGGTGATTCTGATGTTGACTAAAGTTGGAGAGTCGCTGATCTAAGTCATTATATTTAATTATCACTAATAAAAAGGATTTTATGTTTGTTTATTGAAAAGTCTAAATTTGGATTAAATAACCATGGCTAACTGAGCATTTTCCTTTTATGCTTCATCAATTAAGATTTCTTTATCAAAACTTAGTGTAAAGCAGCATAAATATTCAGTTTGTCAAATGTGACTGAGTGTATCAAGAATAGTTTGCTAACTTGCCAAAATTATAGGCAAGCCCCAGTGTTATGAATAAGATCTTTTCCTAACTACATCATTAGGTTGAAGTTGTAGGTAAGTCAAGCCAGCTGCATAGGGTTCTCAACTTAGCCTTACTTTAGTACAGGAGAGGAACCCTGGTGGCACAGTGGTTAAGTGCTTGACTACTTAAAAGGGTGACAGTTTGAACATGCCAGCCACTCTGCAGGACAAAGCTGTGACACTCTGGTTTCGTAATGATTTACAGCCTTGGAAAGCCTAGGAGGCTATTCTACTGTGTCCTATTGTGTTGCTATGAGTCAGAATTGACTTGGGTTCAGTGCGAGAAAAGGATCAAAGGCTTTTCAAAGATTTAAAAGCTCATGTACAGCAAGTAAAGATGATTATGATGAAGAATTTGTTTTGAATAGGGCTGGTTCAGTTGTTTCAAGGTGATGCAAATTTACTTAATATTAAAGGGCAAGGACAAGCTGTTAAGTCCAACTTTTGTAATCCATAGGCTGCCTGTAGTAAGCAACTGTAGCACACCCAGCTGAGAAAAAATCAAGCAGTTATAATTGCTTAATTCAATATTTGCCCTTCCATTTGACATCTTATAAGATGCTAAAATGTATTTGTCCGAAGACAGAAAATGGCAATGGATTGCAGTGATGGTTAATTTGATGACCTGCTACAGAGCTACAGAGAACATTCATCAATAATGATTTGTTTAGCCAGAAAGTGTGTTTGTGTACACTTCGAAGAGCAATTGCAGAAACATAAGTCAAAGGGTCATTTGGCTGCTTGTAACAAAAAGAAAAAATATCAAATTGGTTTAATGGGAGATAACATTTATCAACTCCTTTAAATGAAAAGTCCAGCTGTAGATATCAAGCCTCAGGATTCAGACTTAAGATACTATCACCAGAAGTCATCTTCATGCATTCACAGCTAGCATTCTGTCTGGGCTATTTCCTTCTCAGACAGGATTTTTTCAAAGGGTAAAAAAAGTCATCTCCAGTACTAGGTTTATGGCTGCTTCTCTGCTTTTCCTGTGCTTTCTTCTTTCAGTACAAAGAAGGTCATTCCAGCTAAAGTCACAGAATTTATTGTCATTGGTTAAGCTTGGAGCCCACTGGCGTAAGCTAATTAGCTACATAGGCCATAGCATAAGCTGGGCCTGTGTGGTAGGATCAGCTTTACCTGAAACTGTGTGAACTGTAAATGAAGAATGAGTAACTCACCAAAGGAGAGCCAAGAGAAAGTGCCAGAAGATGGGGGAATAGTTACCAAAAACAAAACCAAAAAATCAAACCCATTGTATAGATTCTGGTTCATACCTGCTGCTGTGAGGTGGATTTCAACTCCTAGCAGCGCTGCAAATCAGAGTAGAACTGCTTCATACAGTTTCCAAGGCATGCCTGGTACATTCGAACTGCTGATCTTTTGGTTGGCATACATAGCAGTTAACCATAGTGACCCTATAATTACAGAATAGAACTGGCTTGTGACATTTTTGTATTACAAAGAGAGGCTAGTGGATATGAACTGCTGAGTAGTTAGCAGCTGAACTCTGAACCACTGCACCAAGGCCCAGAGTGGATATTGGGCAAGTGGAAAACAAAAGAGGTACCATATTCAAATGAGGCATTAACACATAATATTGTTTTGCTTTTTTCCCTAAATACTTGTCTTTGTGCCAGAGGCAGCCATTTGATTTTGTAGGAAGGATCACTAAGTTAGATACTGGCAACCTTGCCTTTGAGGATGTGCTCTGCCCCTCTTAAAGAGGATGTGAGGACTGGACCAACTCTCAGTGGCTTCAGTTTCCAGACTTAACACCTTGGCTTTCAGTGTTTTTGCCTTTAGCGTCACACAGCTATGAAAGAATCATATAGGACAAACCATTCAACAAATTTTAATTAATGTGTGACTCAAAGTAATATTAAAGGGATGTCTTTTATCATAAATATACTTACCAGTAGAAGTGTAACTATGAATATATTAAAATTTATAATGTAATTACAAAATAAGTGAAAAAGTAGCAGAAGAAATCCCTCATAATCTTAACTCCTGTCAGCCACAGTACAACATTAACGTTTCAGTGTCTTGTCTTAACTACCACAAGGATATGGCTTTAGCAAAGTGAAGTTGATTCTCTCACAGTCCAGCAGACTAGGAGTTGAAATTCAGGGTGCTGGCTCCAGGGGAAGGTTTCCTTTCTTTGTCAGTTGTGGAGGAATGTCCTTGTAATGCATCAGCCTTCCCTTGGTCTAGGAGCATCTTGGTGCAGGAACCTCTGATCCAAGAGTTGCATTCTGCTCTTGTCATTGCCTTCTTGGTGGAATAAGGTCATCAAGTCTTTCTGCTTGCTGCTTTTATGTCTGAGAAGAGATTAGCTTAAGACGCTGTGCAATCCTATAAACCTCGTCAATATGAATGCTGCTAATACATCTTATTAAGTGGCAGGGATAGAATTTATAACACATAGGGAAATCTCCTTAAATGGTGGGCAGTCGCATAATACTGGTACTCGTAGCCCAGATAAACTGATGCACACACTTTTGGTGGAACATTGCCCATGGCATCTATTATATTTTTTTTCTACACACTTATTTTTCATAATTATAATCATGTGGTATGATTACAGGTCCAGATCGTTGGAAGATAATATATACGAAGTGAGAGAATTAGGTCCATGAACTTAATTGTTCTGAGTCTTACATCCTTTGTTGCTGAATATCATTACAGTCACCTTCAAAGTAGTCCCCTTGGGAAGCTATGCACAGATGCCAGCATGTAGTCGACCCTTCAAAGCAATTTTGGAACTCTTTCTGGAATGGTGATTGCTCACCATGGCGCAGTGGCAAGGTCACAAACTTAATTATATAATTATCTGTGAGGGAGGTTTTAGCCAGTAAACAAATAGCTGTATTGAAACAACCTACCCACTCACCTGATCTGGCCCGTAATGACTTTTTTCTTCACCTGGAGCTAAAGGAAATATTGGAAGGAAAACATTTTGATGATATTCAGGACATCATGGATAATACAATGACAGCTCTGATGGCCATTCCAGAAAAGGAGTTCCAAAATTGCTTTGCAGGGTAAACTAGGTGCTGGTGTCAGTGCGTAGCTTCCCAGGGGAGTACTTCAAAGGTGACAGTAACGGGAATCAGCAATGAGGTATGTAGCAATTTTGCTAAGATAAGTTCGTGAACTTGTCAGATCTCATATACATTTACTTCCTATGTTTTAATTTTTCGTTGTCAGAGTTGACTACAGTGGTGTTTTCTTCATAGCTTTCATTTTAATGACTGTATAGTATTCTGTCAATGATAAGCTATTGTTTATATTATCCTGTTTTTGAACATTTAGCTTGTGCTAATTTTCCAGTGTTCTTGGTTTCTGTATGACTATTTCTAAAAGAGAAGTAGTTGGCTGCAACCATTTATGGATCATAGATCCATTTTTTTTTTTTTTTTTATTCTGTAAGTGTAAAAATCTCATGAAAATCACAGAATGCAGCAGTGGTGGCTGGCTGCATTTGTTGGTCACAGCTTTGGGTCAGTGTTCCCTAAGTGAGTCAGGATTGACCACAGTAGGGGCTGTTTTGGGGACTGTCTCTAGTCCCCCTGCTGTCATGTCACTTGTGACCCATAGCAATCCTGTAGATACCTAGTGAATAGTAAGGCCCTCTTGAAAGGCATTTGTACAAACAGAATCCCTTTTGTGTTGATTATCATTCTTGACAATGAGCCAAAAGTGAGGAGCCTTGAATCCAGACCCAGAAAAGAGTTCCACATCCCTTCCTTTCTGGCTCTTAACGTTATCTTCCTGTCCATTAAGGAGAGAAGCTAGAAATGTCACAAGGCTGATCTCAGTGTACAGAGAATACTGAAGATGTGGTAATCTTGCTGTCCCATATGCAAAACCAATTCATGAATGGCAACTCTGTTGCTTGGTATGAATGAGACTAAATAACATTTTCAATAGTAGTTGTACTTACGTGTTTCATAGAAGGCCTAGCTGAGGCTTCTTATTAGAGTAGACTACCCTCTCATCTATCCTAATTTATAAGGTCAAGCTGTGTTTAGTTTTAATAAATTAAGCGTTGGGGAGAAGACTTGGGATCAAAAGTTAAACATGTAAGTGTTCTTAAAAGGTCATTTTTCCACATCATCGTTATTAAACAAGTGAGAAAGCTTGTAAAATTTCTTCTCTTACTGTATTTTATTATCCATTGGAGGACATGATGATTTGACAATGGAAAATGTAAAACTTGAAAGACTATATGTAAGTATATAATTCCCCTGTCTCTTGCCCTAGTTTAATTGAAAACTTCCTTTAATAAAAAAAAAAAAAAAAAACTTTTGAAAAGTGTGGCTGCTGCCGCTATACCCAGAGGAAGTAACACAGTGTGGGGCATGACCACCCTCCGTTGCTTCTGTGCCCCTTTGTCCCACATGTACACCTTTGTCAGTGAGAACCCCTTCTTTCTCCCTTCTCCTCCTCCTTCTAGCGTTCATCTCTCCTTTGATTGTCTTTTCACATGTGTCTTTTTTATCCTTCCCTCTGCCTTTCTCTGTTGTTGTTAGGTGCTGTCAAGTCAGTTCTGGCTCACAGTGACCTTACGTGCAACGGAACAAAACACTGGCATGTCCTATGCCATGCCCACAGTTGTTGTTAGCCTTCAACCCATTGCAGTGCCCACTATGTCAGTCCACCTCACTGAAGGCCTTCCTTTTTTTTCACTGACCTGCTACATTAGCAGAGTGATATCCTTCTCCAAGGATTGATCCCTCCTGACTGCATGTCATAAGTGTGCAAGATACAGTCTTGTCATCCTGGCTTCCAAGGAGCACTCTGGTTGAACTTTTTCCAGCACAGATCTGTTTGTTCTTTTGGCGGTCCATGGTACATTCAGTATTGTTCTCTAGCACCGCAATTCAGAGGTGTCAGTAACTCCTTCTGTCTTCCTTGCTCATCATGCAACTTTCACGTGCATATGGTGGGATTGAAAATATCATGGTTCGGGTCACACGTACCTAGTCTTTAGGGTGACATCTTGTCAGCACTCTAAAGAGGTCTTTTGTAGCACATGTTCCCAATGCAATGCGTCTTTTGATTTGTCAGCTGTTACTTCTAAGGGTGCTGACTGCAGATCTAAGTAAAAAACAAAAACAAAAACAAAATCTCTGTCAACTTCAGTCTTTTCTCCATTTGTCATAATGTTGCTTATTGGACCAGTTGTGACGATTTTTGTTTTTGTGTTGAGGTACTTTCCATACTGAAGGCTGTGGTTTTTAATCTGTGAATGTTTTAAGCCCTCTTCACTTTCAGCAAGAAAAGCTGTATTATCTACATAACACAGACTGTGAATCAGTCTCCAATCCGTATTCCTCATACTTCATGTGGTCCATCTTCTCTGATTATTTGCTCAGCAAATGGTGAAAGGATACAGTGCTGATGCATACCTCTCCTAGCTTTAAACCATGCAGTGTCTCCTTTTTCTGTTTGAATGACTACCTCGTGATCTGTGTACAGATTCCTCATGAACACGAGTGTTCTGGAGTCCCCATTCTCCACAACATTATCTATAATTTGTTATAATCCACACAGTCAAGTGCCTTTGCATAGTCAATAAAACACAAGTAAACATCTTTCTGGTATTCTCTGATTTCAGCCAAGATCCATCTAACATCAGCAGTGATATCCCTGGTTCTATATCCTTTTCTGAATCTAGTCTAAATTTCTGGCAGTTCCCTGTCAAGATGTGCTACTGCCACCCTTGAATGATCTTTCACAAAATTTTACTTGTGTGTTATTAATGATATTGTTTGGTAATGTCTGTATTTGGTTGGATCATCTTCTTTGGAAATAGGCATAAATGAAGATCCCTTCCAGTTGCACATGGAGGAACTGCATGCAATACCAGGAATCATGGCCTAGCTAAACTACTACACATTTTACTACACACATTTTGAGGGAAACACAGTTCAGTCCATGATAAACTGTTCTTCCTTAAAGGCCTATGGGTATTATCCTATCACTGACAAAGGTGTACTTCAGAATAGATCTTGAAATGTTCTTTTTGATAGTGAATGCAGCTCCATTCCTCTTCAAGTTGTCAGTCCTAGCATAGTAGGCCAGGTGATTACCTGATTTAGAATGGCCAGTACCACTAATGAATGCCTAGGATATCAGTGTTTATGCATTCCGTTTCATTTTTGACATTCTCAGTTTTCCTAAATTCATAGTTGGTACATTCCTCCGTCCAATTATTAATGGATTTTTGCAACTGTTTCTTCTCATTTTGAGTCCTGCCATATCAGCAAATGAAGCGCCAGAAGCTTGACTCCATCCATATCATTAAGGTTGACTCTACTTTGAGGAGACAGCTCTTCCTCGTTTGTCTTTTGAATGCCTTCCAGCCCAAGGGGATTATCTTCTGGCACTGTATCAGACAGTGTTCCCATACTATTCATAAGATTTTTTCTGGGCAATTCTTTTCAGAAGTAGACTACTGTGTCCTCCTTCCTTGTCTGTCTTAGTCTGGACTCTCAGATGAAACATGTGTGCCATGGGTGACCCTGCTGGTATCTGAATACTGGTAGCATAGCTTTCAGCATGACAGCAACGCAGAAGCTCTCTCAGTATGACAAACCAACAGACACATGGGAGTGCCTTTCTGCAGTGTATTATTTCAATGTATTTCTAATCCCTGAACTATGAGAGGAGCTGTAAGAAGCAGGTACAAAAGATGCATTTGGATATTTTACCCAGAAATCTTCAAAAGGAAGCGTTTTAGTCATCTAGTGCTGCTGTAACAGAAATACCACAAATGGATAGCTTCAACAGAGAGAAATTTACTCTCAATCTGGTAGAGTGAAAGTCCCAATGAAGGACGTCAGCTCCGGGGGAAGACTTGTCTGTCAGCTCTGGAGTAAGGTCCTCATCATCAATGTTCCCCTGGACTGGAAATTTCTCCTTGCAAGTCCAAAAGACATGCTCTGCTCCTAGGACTGCTTTCTTGATGGTAAGAGGTTCCCTACTCTCTCTTTGCTTCCCTTTCCTTTTATTTCTTGTAAGATAAAAGGTGGTGCAGGCCACAAACCAGGGAAACTCCTTTTATATTGGATTAGGATGTTACTTGAGCAAGGGTGTTATGTCCCACCCTAATCTGTAACCACAGACATAGACCATGATTTATAGCACATGGGAAAACCTGAGAATAGAGGTCAACCACGCAGTACTGGGAATCATGCTCTGACAAAGTTGACACATATTTTGGGGGGACAAAATTCAACCAATGACAAGAAACTATTTGTCTTGTACAAAAAAGTCACAGCTGAGCTTGATACTTTACCCAGGAAGGGTCCTCAGAAATTTAAGACCCTTAAGCTAAAGGACGCAAAGTCTCTGCATGAGATGACACGGCCAGTTAGCAAGCAAGCAGACATAGAGAACATGCATCTCCTGGCTTTCACTCTTAAGCCCCCGGCCTTCAAAGGTAATGGATTACTTCGAAAACAAAATGAAGGTCTGGGATTCTCTTACCTGAACAAGTACTCTTGTGTCTACACACAGTTGTGTCTGCATACAGTATTTCTCAGATAACTTAGTGAGGTTTCAGTACTCCCGAAGTCTGTCCAAAAGTCCCATCTGTCTCAGAGTAAAAAATCCCTACATGCTCCCTGCATCTTTATTGCCCATCGCTGCCCCTTGCTTCTATCTTGATTGATTCTTCATGGCTGAGATATCAAAACCAAAAAACCAAACCAAGCTCATTGTCATTGATTCTGATTCATAGTGACCCTCTAGGACAGAATAGAACTGCCCCCATAGTGTTTCTAAAAGGAGTACCTCATGGAACTGCTGACCTTTTGGTTAGGAGCCATAGCTCTTAACTGCTATGTGACCATGGTCAATGGGAGGATGCTAACACATTTCAAATTATTGCACCTTGGCAGCAACCCACATCAACCTAGAACTGGGCTTTCTGGGATTGAAGGTGACTCTTCAATTTTGTGATACATAATCTACTTCCTGAAAAGGAAAGAGAGCCTGAAAGCTCGGTGGATGGAATAGTCTGGTCCAGTTCCCACAGAAGCAGAGCAAGAAACCCAGAAACTTTACCAACATGTAACTGGCCCATGGGGCTTAATGAATCAAGGCCTGCCCTTCATCTCAGCAGACACACCAAAGCATTGGCGTTCATGTTGGGGTCAGCTTGGCTGGCTAATTCCTTCAAAGCTGACATTCTCCCTTCTTGTTGCCCACTTTTCCTCCATGGGAGTTTTACTTTTGGTCTTCCTGATAGATGCCAGCCAAAATCTTCAGTGGAAGCTCTTTAGTTTATATTACACTCTAGCTGGTTGTAAACCAACTGAATAATTCAAACCACCATTGATGTCTATAAAGGTTCTTAATGGTGTGATAAATTACTGTCAGAGAGGGTAAGTCTTCTCCCCAAACTTCAGTCTTCTTGCTCTGTAACAACAAGTAGCAATCAATATTTGTTTTCCACAAGTATCAAGAAATTTTTATATCCTGCGGTCCTAATTCCTAGCTCAACTCATTTTATAATGTGAACTGTGAGAGCATAAAGCCGTATAAGGTAACACATTTAAGGACTAAGTGGCACTTTAAGTGGATTTTAGAAAAATGAAATTTTTCTTATTTTCCTGTTCAAGAAGGGCAAGTAGTATGCTGAAACAACATATTATTAGTTAGTATAAATGAATTTGTTATTCTGTGCTGTTGGGTTGATTCCAACTCATAGTGAACCTATAGGACAGGACAGAACTGCCCCCTTAGTGTTTCCTGGACAGTAATCCTTACAGGAGCCAATCACCAGAGCTTTGGAGCCTATGGAGCTGCTGGTAGGTTCCAACCACCTTTCAGTTTGCAGCCGAGTCTTTAACAGTTGCACATCCAGGCAGTAGCACCTAGTAAAATGTTGGACAAATATGTATGCTCAAAGAAATAATCATGGGGCAGGGACTGAATCAGGTGTGAATGTGGTCATGGTAAAGTCATACCTAACTTCACCCATCATTTGAAAGGCAGTCACTGCTGTGAATCTCTGATGTTGTCACTGTCACTGAAGAACATACTCTTGTTCCCTTCCACTATGTCCAAAAGAGAACAAACCACTAGAGCCCTTGTATTTCTTTCTCTTACCTCCTATAGGAATATATATGGGTGTAAATACTATTTTTTGGATACTATCTGGAAGAAAGTACTTTTTTTTTTTTTTTTTTTCTGTTTCTGAGAAAGTACCAGCCCATCACATGGAATGTTTTAAGTTCAGTAATAAAATTTATAGAATTATCAGCTGTTTAAATTATGTTAAATATTATCCATAACTGATAGATATTGGAGTGAATATAATCATGAGATGAAGGGTTCCATATTCATTTTAAAAAAGAGTAAAGAATTCCGGTTATAGCTATCTCCAGATGATGCAGTCCATGTTCTGTGATGACTCCCTCAGCTCCATTTGTCATTTTCATGCGTGTTCCTAACAGCCAGCACCTGTGTTTCTTGTGGGTGGACTATCCTTATGTTTTCCTACCTGCAAGGAGAATGAAAGGTGTGTGCATTTATAGCTCCAGAGGGGCAGCCCTTAACCAATACATGACAGAAGGAGGGGTGATAAATCCTGCAGCTCATTTGACCTTGACAAGTTGATCTCAAGTTACCCGCACTGGGGCTGTGCATGACCGCCTTGGCTGCCCAGCACTGCTTCCTCACTCACCTGCAAGTTAATCCTGAGAACGTTTTCTAATATATCACTTTCTCACAAATCCACCTCTCTGGGTATGCTTTCTGGAAACCCAACATAAACCATGTCATTCGAAAATTATAAAACTGATAAATGTGCATTTTAGGAAAAAAAGTATAAATAAGTACAAAAGAAGAAAAGAAGAGATACTTCAGATCCTACTACCCAGAGGTAACTGTTGTGAGCATTCTGACTTATAGCATGTTTTACACAAATAACGCATGCCTTCTACATTTGCCTGCTGACCACACCCTTCCCCCATGAGGCATTCTTAAAGAATACTACGCTGACCTTTTTACAGCAACATGGAAAAATAAAGGGCATAGTGACACTTATGAAAAATACCTTGTGGAGGGAGGCCATAGTTGGCAAACAAATGTTGTTTGCATAAAAAAAATATGGTATTTTTTACATGTATGTATATAGTTTTCTTAATTTTCAGAAACTGGGATCACACTAGAACAATGTTGCAGTTATTTTTTTCCCCAGTGATCTGTGCAGTCTGAAGAACTTTTCCTGGCCTTTTCTCTACAGTGGTTCTCAGCTGTAGAATGCCATGGCACCTATTAGTGGTGGAGAAAGAGATGGTGTTGAAATGAGCTTCCGTTTCACCACTTTGATGCAGCTGCGTGAGGTGAAGGACCTTTACTGTAGGGGTGTGTCTGCAGTGGAGTTATTACCTATCAGATGAGTCAGCCACAGGAAAATATCAATTTACTGAGTAGTATTTCACTCATTAAATACATTGGTCATTGTTTTAGTCATCTGGGTACTGCTCTAACAGAAATACCACAAAGTAAATGGCTTTAACAAGAAAAGTTTCTTGGTACACAATACAGCAGGCTACAAGTCTGAGTTCAGGGTTTGTGTTCCAGGGGAAGGCTTTCCCTCTGCTGGTTCTGGAGGAAAGTCCTTGTCTTGGATCATCTTTGGTCAGGGAGCATCTTCGCAGGAACCTCGGGTCTGAAGAATGTGCTGTACTCCTGGTGCTGCTTCCCTGATGAGGTTCCCAACTCTCTGCTTGCTTCTCTTTTATCCCTTGTAGGATAAAAGGGTAAAAGGTGGCACAAGCCACACTCTAGGGAAACTTCGTTTACCATGGAGCAAGGAGGTGACCTTGGGAAGGGATTTACAGTCCCACCCTAACCCTCTTTAACGTACAGCATAGGAAAACCACAAAATTGAGGGCCATCACACAATACAGGTGATCACAACCCAGTCAAATCTGGGGGGACACGATTCAGTCCATGGCAGTCACCATGTATCTAACGATTCATTCACCTGTATTTGGGATTTAGGTCATTTCCATAACTGTCTTTAAATGTGTGTGTATGGGTGTAATTTTCCAAATGTTTTTAAGGTGCTTTATCTTATTCTTCTCCTTGAGTTTTCACTGCTGATTAATGAAACCCCTGTTTACCCAAATGTCTCTCAGCGTGCAGTTTTTTGACTCTTGCATTTCCTCTCATGAAGTGTGACACCAAATCATGTCACTCTGTCATTGTCAAACTTGTTAAACTCATCATCTCCTATGTGAAAAGCAAGAATTCTAACAATAAACCACCAGTGACCTCTAATCCCAATTAGATTAGACAGATTGGGACATTCAACCTTGAAAGAAGGATCAGTACTTATTGATCCTATAACTTCCATGCACTTACATACGAGATGTAGGATGCCTGTTGTGAAGATGCCCCAAGGATTCATTATATGGGAGTGGATCACTGAGGGTCTTAAGAGGTAGCATATCATGTTTAAATTATATAAAAAATCTTGCTTATGGATCCTGGAGACAATTGCCCTTGTCTGTCATGTAACCAAAAAGCAAACCAGCAGCCATCGAGTAGATTCAGACTCATAGTGACCCTATAGGACAGAGTAGAACTGCCCCATGGGGTTTCCAAGGATTAGCTGGCAGATTCAGACTGCTGACCTTTTGGTTAGCAGCCTTAGCTCTTAACCACGGTGCCACTAGGATGCCACCTGTCAGCTAGTAGGTGCTTAATAAAAGTTCGGTGGAGAAATTCTCATGGAATATACAGTCCATGAAGCCACAGAAACTGGATGGACCCATGAGACTATTGCCCTAAATTAGTTTTTAAATATTATGTCACAAATATTTCTTTGAAACAAAAGGAACTGGATGGTACCCTGCTACTACCAGTGACTACCCCAACAGGAAACACAACAGAGAGTCCTAGATAGAGCAGAAGAAAAGTGTAGAGCAGAACTCAAATTCATGTAAAAAGACTAGACTTAATGGAGTGGCAGATATCAGAAACTACGGCCCCTGGATACTCTGTTAGCTCAGCACGGAAACCATTCCTGAAGCCCACTGTTTAGACAAAAATTAGACAAGAATGTAAAACAGAATACTTCGTGTTAGAAGTATGTTTTTTAGTTCATTCGGATACAGGAGACCAAATGGGTGACTCCTGTCTGGAGGTAGGATGAGAAGGCAGGAAGGGACAGAAACTGGCTAGACACAGGAAATCTAGGGTAGGAATAGGCACTTGGCTTGGCTGGCTGTCTCATTGTGAGCATTGTAACTAATGTCACAAAACAAAAAATGGATAAATTTTTATCTACGAAATTAACTTGAACTGTAAACCTACATCTAAAGCACAATTGTTAAAAAAAGACTAAAGCTACAAATATATATGTGTGTGTACATGCACACGTACACACTCACACATCTTCCCTGAAAGAAACAAACAAAGACAAACACATTGCTGTCAAGTCAATTCTAACTCATAGTGACCCTAGAGGACAGAATAGAGCTGCCCCACGGAGTTTCAGAGGAGTGCCTGGTGGACTCAAACTATTGACCTTTGGCTCAAGACGTAGCATTTTAGTCTGTGCACTGCCAGGGTTTCCGTATCCACTGAAGTCTTCTTGAAAGGAAGCAATAGTTTTAACAAGTAAAGAATGTCTGCCTTAAACACTGTGCTCTGTTAAGAACTACCTATATGGGGTCAAATTTACAGCAGGAAATCAAAAAATTAGGAAGCTTAGGGGGCAGTGAATTTATATTAATATGGGAGGAACAACTTAGAAAAGGGGAAAAAGTTCCACAGTTTGAAGAATGTAATTATGTCACTGAATTGTACATGCAGAAATTGTTGCTTAGATGTATATTTGGCTTGGCTTTGGCTGTGTATGGTCGTGAGCAACAGTAACAAAAATATATATATTAAATTATAAAAGAAAATCTGAATGTACATTCTGTGATGACTTGGGATAAGTTAATTATTATTTTTTTTTTTTAAAGCTTGAATTTCAAAGTTTGAAGGGTTTTTTTTGGGGTATGTTTGTGTGTGTGTTTTAATTTTTTAAATATCCTTCCTATGTAATGGTAAACTCTGACGGTGTCATGGTTAAGAGTTCAGCAGCTAAATAAAAGACCAGCAGTTCAGATCCACCAGTGTTCCTTAAAAACTGTATGGGGCAGTTGTACTCTGCCCCACAGGGTAGCTATGAGTTAGAATCAACTCGATGGCAATTTTTTTTTTTGGTCCATGTATTGATGGTTGCAAATTGAATTATCCACAACTTCACATATTTATGCTCAGCATCATCAGAAAAAATCAAACCCATTGCCCAACTTGCAGCTACTCTATAGGGCAGGGGAGAACTGCCCCATAAGGTTTCAAAGGAGCTACTGGTGGATTTGAACTTCCATCATTTGGGTTAACAGCCAATTTCTTAACCGCTGTGCTGCAGGCCTGTCATCACCAGAAAGAGCTACTAATCAGCTGTATTTGCATTGACCTTCTGTTATAAGACAGCGTCTCTGACTTGACCAGCTACGCCAAGTTGTACTCAATGTTATAATAACTTTTCTAATTCCATAGTTAAGATTAGAGTCAATCTTAGTGTACAGTATTTGCAATTGCTATTTCAGAGATCTCAAAAGCAAGATCCTGTAGAGAAGAGACCAGCAGGCTTGACTGGGCAAAAAGCCCCCTTTCATGCTAGTATGCCAAATGAATAGACAGTCTGTGGCTGCTCTCAACAATTGATCCTGCTCTTGGGGGATTGTGCAATGAACGTCTCTAGCTAAATGAGAGCTATTGTTGCAGCTCTTTTTACTGAGGCACTTTTTTTTTTTTCCTTGAAAATACCTTTAAGATTCAAAGCTCCCTGGTTTCTAGGTACAATCATCATAATGATGTTGGACTCCACATGTATATGTAAATCCTAAATCACCATTTTTCTGTCTTTAAATTATAGTGACAAAAAAGCAGCTCATACATTTTGATCAGATTGAGGTTATTTCTTTTGAGTTGAAGAATTTTAATTGGGTTCAGTACCATATTTGAAGTGTTTTGGCCAGTGTTTTTTGTGCCATTTCAAAAGAATAAATATTACCTTTCTTTAGATACAATTAAAAGCAGTTATCGTCAGTCCCAATGAAACAACGTTTGGTAATAAAATATAACTTGAGAAAATGTCTACTTGGGTACCTTCTAGAGATTTGGATCTCTAACAGGATTCAGCTAACTTCTTCACGAAGCACTTCCCATATGCCATGCTCCGTGCTGAGACACTAAGAACAGACTAATGAATGAAACACCCTGCCTGCCCCCAACCACAGTCTAGAGGGAACAAGATGGGGACCTCAGACATACAGAGCAGTACAAGGGTGTGTACGGACCCAATATAGAAGTCGGGGTGATTCAGTTCCTGGCTGAGGGGTAGATGAGAGGACGATCATGGAATGTTTGCCTGGGGTAGCATTGAACTGTACCTTTTCATCTTTAGTCTTTTCTTTGTCCATTTCAATACCCTATCATAACTGACCCAAGAAAGCAGCTAGGGGTGAATTGCAATCCAAGGATAGATTGCATGACCTGTTTTTTATTTTGTGTTCCTTAGGCAGTGGTTTCTAGGATGCATACCTGTGAGCATCATAATTGCAGGACATATGTACCTTTCCCATTTTTAGAAAAGTAAACCCATTCCAATCCAGGCACGAACACAAGAAAAACAATTAGAACCAATCTTGCTCCCATGACTTCCACCTCCTTTTTAGCAATTATTACATTTCCAAGTGCAAAGTCAGTGTCATTTTCACCTTCTGGTCAGTGCCGATAGTAACATTTCACTTTATGTCTCTCATCTCAGAATAGGTTTGACCAGATTCTAAAAGTTATTGATTTGGACACTGGCCTGTGGAAGTGGTCAGCTCCTGGTCTTTTGGGACTGATGATACAATTTTTTTTAATTGCTTGAACCTTATGCTGGCTCCCTGTCACCAGCTTGATGTCTACTGTTTGGTGCATTAACTCTCAGTAAAACTTCGGTAAGAGATGGGAAAAGAAAGGAGCTGGGGTTTGGGGATAAGCTGCCAAATCACAAACTTCCACCACTTACAGAGGATCTGAAGATTTAAAAACAAAATGCACCAACAATGAAACAGGCAACAAGTTGAAAGAGAATGAAAACATGCCATATAAGAGATATAGCACATTGTGCATCTTTGGCCTTTTTGGTAGAGCTTTGTTTGGGATAGTTGTGCTTCTTAAATGAATGATGTAATTAAGATCAGTGAGTGTCAGTGAGGAGCTTGTCGTAGCCTGCCTGTCTGATGTATATGTACCCTGAAGCCAGGGGAAGTGAAAAGACACTTGGAGAAGCCCATACGTCAATTACTGCTGAAGTTTTGGGTTTTTTTCCTCTAAAGTGAATGTGCACTACTGTCTCCAGATGTTCTTATCATTAATAAAATTAAAAATAAAACAAAAACTTAAAATGATTAGTGACATAATATATCTGGGGTTCCATCATGAATTTGCCAATTAATGTATGGTAAAAGTATAACTGTTCTTATGTGACTATTAACAACTTTTCCCCCATTAATTGTCAGGATTTTCACACTTGAAAATTATGAAGAGCACTGTTATAGTGACACAGAGAGCTGTATAATAATTTTCTCTCTCTCTCTTTCTCATGGGAGGTGGTGGAAAAGAAAGTCAAATACACAATCCCAAGTTTGATTACCTGATTTAATTATATAAGCAGCTTTCCTAAAAGACGGTATGACACCATTCTTAGAATCATAACACTGTATAATTGGGAACTTTTATAGCTGCAAGAAAGCATTGAGATCATCAAGAGTATTGAGATCACCGGTATCGTTGACATCACTGGCTGCGACTGCACAGATAATTGATGGTGAAATCTGGAACAGAACCAAGGTTTCCTGATCATACTCTCCTAGGCTAGCTCCCCATCTTTCTGTTGTGAAGTATTTCTTACAAGGCAGGGTACCTCAAGGATGGAAACCATTAGTTATAGATTGATTTGGAGACAGGGAATTGTACGTTAGAATATAGATTCTCAAGCCAGAATGTCTGAGTTTAAATCTGGTCTTTTCTACTTAATAGCAAGTTATTTAATAGTTATGTGCTTCAGTTTCATCACCTGTAAAGTGAAGAGAAATACTAGTACCTATCTTATAAAGATGTTGGGGTAATTAGTTTTTAGCATTCAGAACCTTTTTACAGTATGTGCTATCTAAAAACAAACAAACCCATTGACATCAAGTTGATTCTAATTCACTGCTACTGTATGGGACAGGATAATCTGCCTGATAGGGTTTCCAAAGAGTGGCTGGACTCCTTGGAAAGGAGTTGCCTGTTTCGTTGTTGGTGCATTTTGGTTAGCCTTTTAGTTAGCAGCCAAGCTCTGAATCACTGCATCATCAGGGCTCCAATATCTGTTGCCATCCTCTACCCCCCCTGCCAACCATCATCATCACCCTTTGCTTCTAAATTCCTAAGCCAGTGCTGTAGCCTCTTGAGGGGCGTTTGATGTTTCCCCATAGATCCTACAGGATCTGTCAGCCAGCTGACTGGAGATTACTTTGCCAGTGTCATCATGGTAAAAACAGAGACTGTATCAGTCAGGTTCACTTAGGGAAGCAGAACCAGTACGAGATTTGTTACAGGGGCTTCGTTTTTTTGTTGTTGCTGTTGTTTGTTTTTAAATAGGATAGTGGAAATTGGTTAAGCAGCCTTAGCCCTTAATGCTGGCACTTAAAGTCGAAGGGACACACAGGGCAGGTTGTAAGTGGGCTGGCACCTACAGGTACCATAAGCTAGAAACCAGTCAGAATAAGCAGAAATGTATATCTGTTCTGGTTGCCTCCAGGACTTTAAATTGTTTCTTTTTGGTTCAAACTGCTGCTAAGAATTTGTATTTCTAACAAGTTTTTAGCTGATGCTAATACTGTTGGTTGGGGACTAATTCTGAGAGCTGCTAGTAGAGCAGTGGTTCACAAAATTTATTATACATAAGAATCACCTGGGGATCTTGTTAAACTGGAGATTGTCATTCTGTATATCTGGGATAGAAATGCAGACTGATCAGCTGAAGAGGAACTACTATGAAACCCTGGTTGCTAGTGATCTTTATTACGAGGGTAGAAGCTGGAGCCCTCCGTTGCAGAGCTCAGCACATGCCCCTGTCTCCAGAGTATCCAGAGGAAGGTAGCGCATTTGTAGGTGTAGCAGCTACTTGATGCCATGAAGATGAACCAGCAGATCAACAACAATGTGTCTGAGCTACAGAATGGCTGTACCCTCTAGATCTCCACCCTCTAGATGTCCCAAGAATCTACCCTGTGGCCCATTCTGACTAGACACCTAGAAGAAAGGGAATTCTGGGAAATGTAGTTCAGACATTATAATGCCAGCACAATGAACAATACTCTGTCAATCCATTGCTGTGGATTCGATTCTGGCTTATAGCGACCCTTTAGGACAGAGTAGAACTGCCCCATAGAGTTTCCAAGGAGCACTTGGTAGATTTGAACTGCCAACCTTTTGTTAGTAGCAGTAGCACTTAGCCACTATACCACTAGGATTTTTTATGACCAATACTAGTAAGAAAAAATTGGGTAGAAAAGAAAAGAAAAACTGAGGAAATCAAGAGAAAATTAAGTCAATCACATTGGACTTGATTTCTGTCTTATGTTGACAGGAGTATATATTAAGGTTGATGGGGCAAGCTCCACCCAGATCTTTTATTCTCAAACCTAGAGGACTGTGCCCACCTAAATAAACCCAAACCCATACCAACAGCAACAGCACTGCTTTTATTTGTTGTTGTTGTTGGTTTGTTTGTCTGTTTTTATTTTTGTTTTTCCTTTATACCAAACCAAACCAAACCCATTGTTGTTGAGTCAATTCTGACTCACAGTGACCCTATTGGACAGAGTAGAACTGCCCCATAGGGTCTCCAAGGAGCCCCTGGTAGATTCAAACTGTAAACCTTTTGGTTGATAGCTGTAGCACTTACCCACTATGTCACCGGTGTTTTTCCACTAAATAAAGGTAATGCATTTGGGTTTATTCCTCAGTAGATGCCTTCTTCTTGAAGGAACATTTTTAAAAAATTTCATAAGCATCATAATTCTAATTTTTAATTTTCTTCGTGTGTGCTCCCAAAATACTTTGCAAATTTGGAAACATGAATAATGCATTTTACTTTTTATGTTTTTTTTTTTTGTTAGCTCAAGTAACATAAATCAAGCCAAACCAATCACATCTGCATATGGAGCCAAGAATTTTCCACTTTAATTGTAAACTTTAAAATCCTGTGTATCAACCCGCCATAGGTTTGAAACAAGAGAAGTATCTGTGTTTTCTTTCTTTGCTTCATTTTGAACCTCTGTATTTCTGCAGTTTTGACTTTAAGAGTATTGAAGGCCAGCTGCATCAATTATGTTTTGTTTTCTAACCAACTACCAAAAAACTTAATGGCTTAAAGCAAAAGACACTATTTGCTCATAATCCTGTGGATTAGCGATTTGGTCTTGGTGGTTCTCAGGCTGGTCTTGACAGTGATCATTCATATATCATGTCATCTGGCATCTCATATTATATATTCTCAATCACTTTTTTGATAGTTAGTGTTGGTTGTTTGGTCTAGAGAGTGTCAGCCGGGGTGGATCATGTTTGTCTCATGTGACATCTGACCTTCCAGTAGCCCAGCCCAGGCTTCTTTACGTGTTGATCCAAGAGAGTAAGAACAGAGGCTGCACAGTACCACTTCTGCTACATTTTATTTGATTTAGGGAGGTCATATAGCTAGTGTAGATCCAAGGGGTTGAAAAAATAGGTTCCATATCTTGTTGGGAAAAGAAGGAGAAGTCATACTGCAAAGGAATGTTGTCTTAATCATCTTGTGCTGCTGTGACAAAAAAAAAAAAATACCACAAATGGATGGCTTTAACAAAGAGAAGTTTATTCTCTCACAGTCCTACAGTAGGCTAGAAGTCAAAATTCGGGGTCCCAGATCCAGGGGGAGGCTTTCCGTCTCTGTCAGCTCTGAAGGAGAATCCTTGTGTTATGACAGTCTTTCTTTGGTCTGGGAGCGTCTCAGCACAGGAAACTCAGGTCCAAAGGGTACACTCTGCTCCCAGCACTGCTTTCTTGGTGCTTTGAGGTGCCCATGTCTCTCTGCTTGTTTCTCACTTTATGTCAAAGGACACTGGCTTCAGATACTATCCAGTCTTACAGACCTCATCAGTATAACTGCTGTTCATCTATTCTATTAAATCATAATGATAGAATTCATAGCACATAGGAAAATCCCATCAGATGACAAAATGGTGCACAGTCATACAATACTGGCCAAATTGATACACATATTTTTGGAGGACATAATTCATGACAGATATACATACAAAGATGAGAGAACCTTGTGCCATTTTTTGGTAATTTACCGAGCTTTACATGCCAAGTAATACTTGGTATGTTGTTTAAGGGTAAGAGCTTTAGTTTGGGGATAGCTTTTCTCAGCTTGGTTTGTCATCTTCTCATTTGTTTTCTCTAATACCTTAATAGTCACTTTTCTTTTGCATTGTGTGTTATTTCAAATGAGATACCCCACTAAGAGTCTGCTGGAGTATATCAGCTGATCTTACATGTTGAAATTCGCATCCACCCCAAGAACTCTCATTCGTCTCTTCCTCTGGCCCCTCACCACTGTACTGTTTGACTATTTAGGAAATTACATTTAATTTACTTTAACGTTATGTTCCAATACCTGTATAATCATTACAGGGGACAGGAAAACCCTCTGGTAACTCATTTGTCATCCTGGACTTTAAAACTGGAAACTTGAGTGAGACTTAGAAGTTAACATGACTGCCTGGTTACCTCCCTTTGCCCACTTGAGTTTTTCAGCAAGTAATAAATAATTGCAATACAACTTACAAGACTGGTATATGTGTCATAGCATTTATATCTTGGTTGATCTCAAATATTAAGAGAGGGTTATTCAGAGTTTAGCAAGTTCTCAAACCATATCTTGCTTTGAAAAAACTTACTAGCTGCTGAATATTAATCAAAATACATAGAAAGGAACACCTGATGATTCAGCAAGCCTTTCAATTTAATAAACACATACAGTGTTTACCATGTGACAGGCATTATTCTAAAAGTGGTATAAATAATTCACCTGTTCCTCACAATAACATTATGAGATAGTGTTACTATGACCATTTTTCAGATGGAGATACTGAGGGACAGAGTTTAAGTGACTCGAGGATGAGTAGTGAAGCTAAAACTGAATTCCAGGGCCAACTGGATTCTTAGCCACTATCCCATGTTTCTTCCCACTGCCCTCAAATAGCAAAACATTTAGGGATGTGGTATGGAAAATAATGAGAAAACAAAATAGATGCACATGAAACTGAGAAGCAATTATAAGTCAACGTGGAGGAACATTCGTAAAAAGATGGGTTTACACCTTCTCCATGAGAAAGATTACGGGAAATTTAGTAGGAGACTGGTCTTGGTGAGCCTGTGGCTTCTTGATGGATAATACCCAGAGTTTTGTTTAAAGTACAGTCAATATTATACTGAGAAGAGTTAGCACTTGGTAGTCAGATGGATTCGATATGAATATGACTACTGTGTTACTTTTCCCTTTGCCTGTTTGAGATTTTCAACAAGTAACAAAAAAATCATGAAGCACCTCAAAAAAAACAAGTCTATGTGTTATAACTATTATTTATTTCTTGATTTATCTCAGATATTTAGAGGCAGAATTGTTGAGTGGCCAGCAAATCCTCAAACAATGTCTTAGTTACGGAACGCCTGTCAATTGCTGAGTGTGCTAATTAGTATAGGTACAAAGAAACAGTTGGTCATTCAGCAAGTGACTTATTTAACAAGGAGTTGGATTTCAGAACTCTTCATATCCTTCCTGAGTATTAACTTTCTCATCCAGAAAATATGACTTTTAGGCTGCACTATATTGCCGCCGCCACCCCCCGAAGTAACAAAAGAGTTCCCGGGTGAGATAAACGAGGTTGGTGGTTTGAGCACACCTACAAGTGTCTCAGAAGACAGGCCTGGTGATCTGCTCCCAAAAGGCCTTGAAAACCGTCTGGACCATTGTCCCACTCTGAAGGTATGGAGTGGCCCGCCCGGAGTCAGGACAAACTTAATGGCAACTAACAGCAACAGCAAAAGTATGGCAATCTCAGAAACCCTGGTGGGATAATGGTTAAGAGCTACAGCTGCTAAGCAGAAGTCAGAAATTTGAATCCACCACGTGCTTCTTAGAAACCCTACATGGCAGTTGTACTCTGTCCTGTAGGGTTTGTTTGACATATAAAACATAATCCTAAATTTCAACATCCTACCTTGCTCCGAATCTCCATTTTTTTTCCTTCACTTTTTAAAAATCTATGCTGATCAATTTCATATTCCTAACTCTGTGATGGAATTATTCATGGTATTTTCAGTCTGATTCAGAACTTTTAACTCTTGTGTAATTTAATGTGATTTGGCATGGGTTTTCCAACCTCTTAAATCACTATGGTTAATACTCAAATAATGCCTAAGCCTAAATAGAATCCCTGATATGTATGTAAGGCTTTGGGATTAGTTATCATTTAAACCATCCATGATCTAGCTCATGCCAAGGAATTAACCTGGAGTAGCTGTTCCAGGTTGTCTTCCACATATCATGTCTGTTTGTATGGTGAGAGGTTTCCGCATGCAATTTTTTAATAATTAAAAATGAGTTATTAATAAGTTATCATTCTTAATTATTAAAAAATTACATGACATTTCCTCATCATACAGACATAATTAAGAAGATATTCTTAATTATTTAAAAACTACATGATGTTTAAAGCAGTTATAGTATCAGTCATTGAATAAACATGATTAACATGTATAATACCAAAGGAGGGAAACTCGTGTTAACATTTTATAATTCTTTCATCTTGAGGTTTGCTATCATTTTCAGCCATCCTTCTTTCCAGCTGCTTGCACCCAAACTTCGATGCACAACACAGTCTTTACGAGCTCCTGAAACGATTTTGTGAGCACAGGGTGCAGCCAAAGAAAAGCAAGCTTGCTTTTGATGGCCACTGCTGTTTATTATTATTATTATTATTATTCTAAAGCCTTCCTCCTGGGTGAAATATTCGTGCTTTTCTTTTGATCTGAAAACATCTCTTGCCTGGCAGAGAGTTTTCAGGGCAGAAAACTCTTGCCTGGGAGGGACAGCTGAGGTGTGCAGGGGTCTTCCCACTAAACGGACCATCTCTGAGCATGACATTCTCTTGCTTCTGCCCACCCCGTGTGAGCAGTGAGCTCATTCACCCACTGGTTATGGGACACAGCTGCTCAGGTGACATCCCATGATGCCTTCATCACTTCTCATCAGCTTTGAATCTATCACAGCCGATCCAGCTTTAGTTGGGGCCAGAGAGGCTGCTACCTTTTTATGTTCATTGAAGGATGCTTTTCTGGTAATGGAAATCAAATTTGCTTTTTCATTTTTCAACATTTTCTTTCTTATTTTTTATTATATTTTTTATCATAATTCCATTTTGTCTACCATAACTCCATTTATTTTTCTACCAAATAAGATTTATAAAAAATAATCACCACATTTCCTAGCAGCACCTATAAAAGATTTGACCTTCATGCAAAACAAAGACTGCCATTTTATTTTCATTGGATTCTGGATGCCTGATTTGTAGTTTGAATTCCGTGTTTCTTTTAGCCCTTACATTTGTCATTCTCCATCAAGAGCCTCATGGGTACTGATCAGTTTTGTCTCATTTAGGAGAAAAGAAAAGATTCCTGATTTTTGAGCTTATAGAGTTGTTACTACTAAAAAATGTTGTCTACTTTAGTGAGAAATAAGGCGATGAAAATTTTCTATGTTATCAAGTGAGTGATTTTCACTGTTCATAACCCCTTACACCCAGGCTCTTTGAGAGTCTGGAGCCTGGCTGAGTGAGCTGTAACACAGTTGATCCCAGGTATACATGACACAGCCTGCCTTGCCTTCATTGATTTCTTCGTGGTCCATTCTCCACATTTTCCCATGTAGTACATAAATTAATCTGTGATGTGACTCATGGCCATGGTTGAAAATCATGCATGTGATGGTATTTCCTCAGTAGCAGTGATGGAGTTCCATGTGTGTATGAGAAGAAAATGCTGTTAGCTTTCCCTTGTAGCCTGGAAGCCTTCTTAATCAGAATCTAGGTGGAGAAGTAGATTTTTTCTTTACTGTAAGCACCATGCAGGTGAGAACAGCAGTGCCTGATTCAAACTAGATGCACCCCAAAATGTTTGTGGGCTACATGATTAAAATGCAGTTGTGTTCTTTTTAGGTTCCCAACCAAACCCATTGCCATCAAGTCAATTTTCATGCATAGGAATCCCATAGGATAGAGCAGACTTTCCCCAGAGCATTTCTGAGGCTGTAATCTTTACAGAAGCAGACTGCCACATTTGTGTCCTTCATAGAAGCTTACAGGTTCACAAGACCACCCTGTCAGTCAGCAGCTGAGTACTTAACTGTTTCACCAGCATGGCTCCCTTTTAGGTGCCAAGAATATAAACTGATAGGTAAGGATCTCTTCAGTCTCCACTCTTGAAATTTTACTTATTTCATGAGAAGACCAGCTATAGGATATAAAGGTTCATGGACCAGACATCAAGTGCACTGGGGTGAGTATGGCACAGAAGACGGAGCAAGGACTTGGATGGCTGATATCCACATCCCAGCTCTCCTCTTTATTGAGTGTATGACCTTTGGTGTTCCTTCATTTTGCTGTTGGAGTTCCTTGGTGGTGCAGATGGTTAAGCAGTGCCGTACTACCTTAGTCATCTAGTGCTGCTCTAACAGAAGTGCCGAAGTGGATGACTTTAACAAAGATAACTGGATTCTCTCAGTCCAGTAGGCTAACAAGTCCAAGTTCCAGGCATCAGTTCTGAGGGAAGGCTTTCTCTGTTGGCTTTGCAGCAAGGCCCTTGTGGTCAGTCTTCCCCTGAGCTGGGAACTTCTAAGGTGCACGGACCCCAGGTCCAAAGACGCTGTTCCCAGTGCTGTTTCTTTCCTGGTGATAGAAGGTTCCCAACTGCTTATTTCTCTTTCCTTTGTATCCCAAGAGATTGCCTTAAGGTACAGTACCATCTTATAGATGGAGTCCTGCCTCAGAAACACAGCTGCTGCCCATCCTCCCTCATTAACATCATAAAGGCAAGATTTACAACATACAGTCCTAGGAATCACTGCCGAGCCAAATTGCTGCATACATTTTTCCAGTAACACAGTTTAATCCTGTGACATGTATTAACTGAAAGATTGGTGGTTTAAGTCCACTCAGAGACACCTGAGAAGAAAGACTTGAAGATCTGCTTCTGAAAGATCGTAACCATTGAAAACCCTATAGAATGCAGTTCTACTGGGACACACGTGGGGTCACAAAGTGTAGGAGAGGATTGAATGACAACTGGTAAAAATTTCTCTGTACTTTATGCATTTGCAAAATCAGGGTAATAATGCCTTCTTCATTGGGCTTTTGTGGAGATTTAATGATAGGGGAAGACTCAAAGACATGGAACAGCATGAAATGTTTAGAAAACTACAAATGGCTCAATTTAGCTAGAACACAAGGTGCCCTGGGGAGAGATGTGGGGAGACAAAGCAAGAGAGGGAAGTATGAGTCAAATCATCAAGAGCCATGGGCCTTGGGTACCAGCTTAATGGGTTTAAGCTCCATCCTAAAACCTTTGGGTGTCATTGAATTATTCTAAACAGGAAGAGGAATTGCATTATGAAATTTGCATTTAATGACAATGTATCTACAGAGTAAGGCTGGATTGGAGAAGACTGATTCTTAACCTTTCCAGCCCCTTCTCCCAGTCATTTTTCACATCTGCCCTCTGGTCTCACTTGTCTATGTACACTGCACAGAATGGCCCAGGATTTTGTAGCCTCTGGGCTTTTGTAAATACTATTCTTTCTTTTTAGAACATGTTTACCCTCCTTGGTGTATTAGTCAGAACTCTTAGAAAAGAGCAGAAAATATAGCTCAAACTGGCTCAAACCATTAGGGCATCTACTTGCTTGAAAGAAGTACCCGGTGCAACTGTGTTCAAGAACTCAAGACAGTGCCCTTCGGATCTTAGTTCCCTCTCTCTCTATCAGTTCACTCTCTTCTTAGGCTCTCATGGGGTGGCAAAATAGTGGCCAGTATGTCCAGGCTTACACCTTGGTGTCCTTGTTAGTGGAAAGCAAATATCTGTCTTCAAAAGCACTGATATCAACTCTGGTAGAGTCATGGACCCAACTCTGAAACAAATTAATGAGGCGATGGAAGTAGAATTATTTGAATGGTCAGATCTGTGTTACATTCTCACCCTGGAAAGTTGGGGGGGGGGCATTTATCAGAATCAGCTCCAACCAAACTGTAAGAGCAGAGGGTTGTAGTGTAGAGGAATAGCATCCTAGAAAGTCAGGGTACTCCTCCCTCAAGAGGGTGAATGGACGTTGGCCCAGGAGACATCAGCTGCCTCTGTACCTGCCTAACACCTACCTGTAGCTGGCCAACAGCTTAGGTGCCGCTTCATCTAGGAGGCCTGCCATGACCTGCCCAAACTAGTTTAGCCGCCCTTCCTGTGCAGGCTCCTGTGCTGCCACAAACTTAGCATCATGACAGCGTCACAATGGGTGGTTTATTTGTTAGATTGCTCTTGACACACGATGAGGACAGGGAATCTGACTTATTGCCTTACCTATTTCTAGAACCTAGTCAGAAACTCAATAAATAACTTGTGAGAATGCAGTCAGTACAGAGCTATCTAGGAATCTGAGAAACCTGTGTATAATACATTAAAGAAAATACAAGTGGCTGCAGTCAGAATGGAGTGGGAGAAATGGTAGAAGGGAAGAATCTATAGGGTTTGTAGCATGACTTAATAGGGGTTTGAACAAGAAAGAACTGTCTGGAATTATAACCTGTTTTCTGACTCCTGACTAATAAAAGAGGTTCCAAAAACCAAGCCCACTGCTGTCGGGTCAATTTGATCTCATGGTAAATCTACAGACAGAATAGGACTGCCCCGTCGATTTTCTGAGAAGCACCTGGAAAATGTGAACTGCCAACCTTTTGGTTAGCAACTGGAACACGTAAGCACTATGCCACCAGGGTTTCCACAGAAGAGATTAGGGAGACCAAGAGTTCGGTTTCCTACATAAGGTTCCTATTATATTTCCTCTGGGGACTCATCAGCTTGGGAATGGAAGATAGAGCCTTGTGTGAGGATGAGACAAGCAAGGAGGCATTTAAGAACAGGAAGACACTTTCCAGTAGTCTGTGTATTTTAACCACTGCCTTTCTACCTGATGATGGACGTTGTATCTTAGATTTTCATCTATTGGTTTGGGATATTTAATTGTAGAGTCACATATCTAGTCTTAAGTATTACAAGAGGATCAAAATCACAAACAAGTAGGAGCACCAGTTCAACAAATTTTTATATAAGGAGAACAGAGAGGTAAGATATGCATTCCATACTAATGAGGGGGTAGAAGGACCCAACCTCTGATAGACAGGCTGGTTCTTCCTTACGGAACAGTGGCCAGCAATCATCTCTCAATGAAACATGGTGTGTATACAGACCCTAGAGCCAGGTTCCATGCTGTGGAAAGTCAGTGCATGGCCCCCACAGGCATGCACTGATTTTTAAAAACTTCTTAAATTCCTAGCTCCGCCCTTTCCCCATTAGCCCTTCTTTTTGTGAGGGAATCCGTTAAAAAGAGGATCTGACTCGACAGCACTTGGCTTGGCTTTGTTATTTGCTTAACTTTTTGCATAGTGCTACAACCTATTGATAATGCTTAATACACTGTTCAGGAAGAACAACTGAGAATGGTTCTAGCATGTGAGAGCAAAGGGGAAGGTAGACACTTCTTCTGAAGTGTATTACTGTTCCTACTTTGAAATGCTGAGCCTTAGGAAGGGTGAGCAACCTGCACAAGCTCATACGGCTCACAGGTGGTGAAACTGGGATGAACGTCTGACTCCAGAGCCAATGTGGATAAACCGTACGAGACTTCCTCTGGTAACTTAGCATCAAACATTTAATTAAAAGGGAAAAGGTCGGTAAGTAGCATGTTATGGTAAGAGAGACTGCCATGGTGGGACTTACTGGATCACCAGTTGAGTACAGCTAGATATACAGGCAATTGCCAAGGAACAGTGTACCTGCCTCTTGGATTTTACATTAACCTGCTTTGTGGCCAGTGGTGACATATAGGCCACGAAATCACCTTTCCTGCTTCTTAGAATATAAGCTAGGAAGACACAAATGTGGTTTCACTTGTCTTAAAAACTTGGCAGGTATTTCTTGGCCATGAGGGAGCGGCTGCTGTTGTCGTCAGATAATGTCAAGTGAGTTCTACACCAAGACAGACTAGGAAGAAAGACCTGGTGTTCTACGTGCGAAAAAGAGTTGGGCTGTAACAACCTCATAAACCCCCATACATCTGTTCTGAGGGAGCTCCACGGGAGATTACTAAGACTCAGGTCTAGAATTGGGGTCAGTGACTTCAAGACAGATGTTTGTGTCCTACATAAACCCCGTTATTTCTCTAGACATGGTGCGTGGTATTGTAGAGGATATCTGATACAAGTGCTGGAAATCGTATTTCCCTTCTTTCCTCTCTTTATTTTGTCTTTTATGTTTTGCTGAGTTTTTTGTTTTTTCTTACCTTCAGTTTCTTGGTATCTCTTGACTCTTATATGGTTTATTTGAGGTCAAGCATGTGTGCTTCAGAAATGATACCATCATCTTCCTGTAGATTTGACATCAAATGTGGTGCACTTAATCCTGTGGTTGGTGTTTATATTAGTTTCTTCACTTGATAGTGTTCAGCCAATTTGTGTGATGTGTGTTCAGTGAAGAACTCCTCATTGGTGGCAGTGCTTACCCAGCCATCTCCCCAGGTGCTCTGCATGCTGTGTGTGTCCCTGTGTAGAACACGACTTCAAAGAAGAGACAAAAACATTCCCTGCTGAGGCTCTGCTCCTCCATGGCCTTCCGTTGTATGCTGTGTTAGAGCCTCGGCATCTCAGCATCATTGGTAGTTGAGTTTGTAGCTCTAGTAAACCTTATCCAGGAGTTCTGTGCCTACAAATACAGTTTTCTCTCCCTTCACCATCCTCTAAGCTAAGAAGACAGTCTCAACAGTCTGACCAGACATGTAAATCTGCTTCCACTCTTCTCGTTACAAAACATTTTGCCATCTGAATTATTGTATTTACTATAATTATATAAAGAAAGTGGGGAAGCTTTCATTTTCTATTATGAGCTTAGATTTAAAAATCATCCCTTACTTAACATCGTGCCAACTCTCTGAATAGATGGGGAATATACTTGTTCTGTTTGATTCCATAATGTTTGGAGAAAGGAGTTTTTTGTTGTTGCTGTGTTTTGTTTTTAACACATCTCAGTTTTCATCCTGATGTTTGACAGTGTAGAGACCTTTTCCTGTTTCAAGACCTTTGGGCACCAGGTTGTGATTAGCTGTACAATATTCAGGAAGTGCTTTTTTTTTTAAATAGCTATTTCCAAAGTTGAAATCTTTAAGAATATTTAAGAATGGCAAGACCTTCTGTGGTACTCTGTATATTTCAGTAAATGCCTTTCTAGCTGGTGGTGGACTTTGTATCTTAGATTCCACACTGCCAATTGGTCTAAAAACAAACAAACAAAAAATCCACTGTCGTCAAGTCGGGTCCAACACATAGCAACTCTGGAGGTCATGGTAGAACTGCCCCATAGAGTTTCCGAGGAGTGCCTGGCGGATTTGAACTGCCTACTTTTTGATTAGCAGATGTAGCACTTAACCCGCTACACCACCAGGGTTTCCACCTCTCTATGTAACAATTAATATTTATCTAGGATATTTAATTGTAGTGTCACTATCTAGGCCTAACTATTACAGGATGACCAGGATCAGAAAGCATTGTCATTATGTTATACTGACCTCTGAATCAACTTGTATTTTACCATGCTTTTCTTTCTGGTGTTAGAAATCTGGAGAAAGGCAATGCTCTGGAGAAGGACCAAAATATAAGTCAGTGTTGTTACTTTATAATAGCAGTGCCATTATCATTATTGATATTATAATGTCATCACCATTATCATCATTAGTGTTACATTTTAATTGGAAGGGAAATGATCCAATAAATATGTTCTACTATTAATATTTAACTACTGGCTGTGAAGAACCCTAATATTATATTGTAAAATATCTCCTGGATATACGATGACAGACTTAAAATGTATTTCTCTTTAAAAATTCTTCTCTGGCAAGAAAGAAACTAGGAAATCTTGAAGAAGCAGGTCATTCTGCAATACCTAAGGGTAGATCTTTTATGGGAGTGCTTAAATATCTGATATCTTCCGTGGAGAGAAATAAAATGAAATTGCTTTGAGTACTACCTTTCAAAAATAAACCAGCCTTTTCTTCTGGCTGAAACTTCAGAAAGAAAATGGTATGATTTCTGTCTGAGCTCTTTGCAATGTTAGTATGTAGTATATTAAAGGAGTCTGATTTATAGTGATGAGTTATTAAGGAGAAATTGAAAGTTTCCCAACCCAGGGGTTTTTACATGCAAAATTTAAGAAACCCATTATAATCCATTAGTTTAAAAGGTAAACTTATTAAATCCTTCATTGTAAAATAGCTATCTGTGACTTATATGATAAAATTAAAACAGTCTGGACAGTATTTTAAGATCTGGTATAATATACTTTGTTGGCTCCCTTGCAGCCAATGGTAGCTAATGTTTAATGTGATGATTTAAAGATGATTTAAATTAGTCCTCCTTCAGAGGGAGAGGGAGATTCCCAGAGAAACTAAATTTATTAAGTGGTGTAAATGGAATTTAGAGCAGAATAGCAGAATGACTGGAAGGAAATCTTACTGTTTGGAGCTCAAAATACATTAAAAAGAGTCAGTTGTGGGTTGAGCTTAGACCTTCCTGATGAAGAACCCACAAGTGCTGGTCACTTAAGTCCCACGTTAACCAGTGGGCGCAGATACTTCTGCAATTCTTTTTTCTAGAGCAAGCCAAAAGCAAAAGGCAGATTCATTGCCATCAACTTAAATCTGACACCTACAGGACAAAGTAGAAGTGCGCCATAGGGTTTCCAAAGAGTGGCTGGTAGGTTTACATTGTTGACCTTTCGGTTAGCCACCGTAACCCTTTGTCTACTATATATCACCAGAACAAGTCAAATCACAGACTATTAATACTCTGCCCTGTGTTTACCTGGTTTATGTTTATTCTTCAGGTTTATCCAAAAAGAAAAAAAATCTAAAACTCACTACTGTCGAGTGGATTCTGACTCAAGTAGAATCGTAGGATTATGAATTTTAAAGAAGAAAATTATTCTGAATGTCTTTAGTAAAACATCATCAAGTTTTGCAAGAAATGAGGAAAGCTTCCCAGCAGGCTTAAAGGACAAGCCAAAATAATATATCCAGACAGTTAACAGGCTCCAGTGTCTGAACCTCTGAACTTTCATTTTAATGCCCTTTTCTGTATAACAGAAAAACATACTTAAGACATACATTATTTACCATCATAAATAAGATGTTTTTGTCTTGTAAATGAGTTAACCAAAGATATACACTAAAGCTGAAAGTAGCTCTTCTCTGAAATATTAAGGCAGTATTGAAGTCCGCATATAAGTCCTTTTTCTGCCAGAAGAAACAGCAGTTCAGGCTAAGTAGTCCTGGTAGTGCAGTGGTTAGGAGCTTGCCTGCTAACTAAAAGATCAGCAGTTTGACTCTTCCAGCCACTCCTTGGAAACCTAGTAGGGGCATTTCTCCACTGTCCTGAAAGTCAAAATTGACTCAAGGATGCCGTTTTTTATATTTGATTTGTTTTGTTTTTAAGAGTAGTTTAATAATCTCATAAAGACTACAAAGAATTGAGGGAAGATTACGCATTTTAGCTACCTTGGCAAGTCAGTACACATCTTTGCAAATTTACCTCAGCTTTCTCATCTGTAAAACAAGGGTAATAAGAGTTTCTATTTTTGTGTAATTGTCATGAAGATTAAATAGCACATGTGAAGAGCTTAGAACAGTGTCTGGCATGCACACATGTGGAACTCATTCCATAAACCTAGATCTTGCTGTTACCATGTGCTCTCCAGTCCCATGATTCCATAAATCTTACATTAGAAAATCAAGACCTAAAGCAGAATGCTTCAATTTCATTATTCCTGGAAAGAGACCATATGCTAACCTGTGGCTAGACTACAAATTGGAGTTATCCCAACCCTTCTAAAGAAATAAAAAGATGAAATAAGATACAGATCATGCCCTCAAGAAAATTATAATTTGTCTATTGGAAAAACAGCAGTGATGATTGCAAATGCAGCATAGAGGTAAAATTCTAGCATTAAGTAGTGCCACATGTACACTGTACTTTTGGTCTCAATTTACTTTCTTTCACATTTTCATATAAACTTTGATTTTGCAAGTCATGCATATCCATTAATAGAATACTTAGAGAGTACAGAATTGAAATATTCTTTTATAACCTGAATATAACCATCCCTATCAGCATCAAGACTGCTGGCCATTCTTGCATATGAATATTGCTATTTTAATGGAATTCTACAGTGCTTACTGTCTTGTAGCATGCTGTTTTATAATCCCATGGTAGAGCATGTCTATGTCATGGTATGTTTTCTATGCTGTCACTTTAGTGGTTCCTTAGTAATCCATTTGTAATGATGGTAGTAAGTCTACCAGCCCCAAATAGGGTCCTGAAGTCCCAGTTCCTCATCCAGTTATCACTCTCTTTCCTTCTCCAAAGTGACCAAGTTTTGTCATAGATTCTATGGCCATCTTATGTGTAGGAAAGTTCTTAATCCTAGTCAAGATGTACAGGGTCTGGTTGGTTGTCCCACTTTATCTTCAGTGTCCATTTTGCTCACCTTGTTGCTATAAAAAATAAGAGATGAGCACTGCAAACATGAATATTCTTATCTTTTCCTTTAGCATGTCAATTCTCTGAGTTGTTCTTTGCTAAGTGAAATCTAGATATATCCTTGAGACGTGGTGACACTGTTATAAACTAGTTACCACCAAGGTGACTTTGACTCAAAACCACCCTATGTGCATCAGAGAACTGTGTTCCATAGCGCCTTCAATGGTTATTTATTTTTATTGTGCTTTAAGTATACAATTCAAGGCAATTTGTTATACAAAAATTATACACACACTGCTGTGTAACTCTAGCTGCTCTCCCCACCCTGTGATGGCACACCTCTCTTTTGCACCCTGTAGTTCATGTGTCCATTCAACCAGCTTCTGTCCGTCTCCACACTCTCATCTCACCTCTGGACAGAAGCTGCCCAGTTAGTGACACCTAACTACTAAAGTCAAGAAGCGCACTGCTCACCAGTGTCATTTTATGTCTTGTAATCCAGTCCAATCTTTGTCTGAGGAGTTGGCTGCAAAAATGGGTACAGTTAGAGTCTAACAGTCTGCGGGCCGTGTCTTCAGGGACCCTCCACTCTGTCAGACCATTAAATCTGGTCTTCAGTGGCTAATTTTTCAAAAGCAGATCATCAGACTACTGAGATGCTCTGGGTAGACTTGAACCTCTAAACTTTCAGTTAGCAGCAAGCACATTAACCCTTGTTACCATCCAGGGTATATTCTACTCCAGGACTGTGAAATATACTGAAAATAAATATATCCATTCTTTGAATTATAACCCTGCCTCACAATGCACGAATGTGCCATTTGCTTTCCTAATTCACTGTCCCCTGTTGTTGGGCATTTATTTGTTTTCAGTGTTGCTGTATTATAGATATAACCCCTGCATCTCCCAAACTCATCTGCCATCTGAATTCATCTGAATTCAGGTTAGGTCACATTAAGAACCCAAAGTTGCTGGCTCTTTTGCCTCTCCACTCCTACCCACTGCTGCCCGCATCGGATGCAGAGCCTTAGCTCCCTCTTTCCCACAAGAAACTGCTTCCCTGTTACTTCAGAAATCTCAAAGAAATGTGTGTGTGTGTGTGTGTGTGTGTGTGTAATTATAAAAATATCTCTCATTTTCCAGTTGGCCTGCCCACACCCAGATTGCAAACAGTTTCGGGAAGACCTCTTCCTGCTGTCACTGTTCTTTGTACCTCCCCTACCAGAGACCCTGATGCCCAGCCCAATAGACTATATTCTATGCTCCCAATGTTTACTTCCTATAGTTATGCTGTCACTTTGTTTCTCATGCAAATGACAGAAATACCCTTTTCTCCCTGGGCTGTGGAGTAATACTATGGAGACTAAAGCAGAAATTCCCAGTCATCTGCAAATACCACAGTCCCATAGTTTTGGCCTCTTCCTCCCTTCTCAGTGGAAGTCACACTGGTGACGCTGTGCAACACACAACATGACCCCTTCTCCTTTTCTAATACACACTGAGGAATATTCTACTTCTTACCTTTCAGACTTCCTTCTCTAAATATGGAGTTGCAGGGCAGCCACTGGTCACTAAGTCCCACAAACCTGCCAGGTGCTGCATCACATACAACAAAGCAGTGAGCATCCTTCTAGCTACATCTTCATGCACATGTCCAACTATGTCCTTAGGTAAATTCGTAGAATATAATTGCTGAAATGGGAGACATGCTATGTAGTATTTTTGGCTATAACGTTGCTTGATGCCTGGTTGAATTCTGGTACCATCTTTGTATTGCCATTGGGAACACTTGGAATAGGAGCAAATTATTTTTCTGGGATGTTGTAACACAGCAGTATTGTTCTAATGATGAAGCCACAGGGATGTAACAATTTCTTTTGTGATAGATTCTTCTACCCGATGGCCTGGGGTAGCACTCACTTCTCAGTAGACCCATCACTATCTCAAAGGTATCACATTTTTTTTATTGAGGTGGAATTTACAGATGGTGAAATGAACAGATCATAAAGCTGTAAGTAACTTCAGTGATCCTAGAATTCAGATGTCCCTTAACCTGGCTGTGTGACAGGCTGCAGTTCTTATAAAACATACAACTTTTCTGTAGCATTTAAGTTCCAGAAAGTCTGGAGTGTGTATGTATGTGGTAGGGGTATTTTTAAACTTTCGGAAGACTCTGTTTGCTTCAGTTTGTAGAACCCGTGAAATAAAGAATCGGTGCACACAAGGTTACGTGCACTTATTAGTAGAATTAACTTTAGGACTCAGTTCTGCTGCCTGTGCAGGACATTTTTGCACCTTATGTCAAAATCAGATGTGGATAAGCCAGTTGGAACTTACAGTAAGCCTGTTCTGGTATAAAGCATTGAGTCCCTGCAAGAAATAGACTCACTGACATGCATAGTAATATGACTTCATGTTAGTTTTGAAAAAATAAAATAATCAGAGGCCTCAGAAATTTACTTCAGGTAAAAATACTATGCATGGTGCTATGGGTTTATATTTTAAAAAGTAATATTATTCCCCTTGAATATTTGTGAGACAGGAAAACAAGACTGTTTCAGGAAATGTAAACTAGTATCTGAAAATCAGTTATAATTCTTCATATTTCCTGTCCAATATTTCTTATATTTTATACTTATTTTTTCTAAAATTTTACCTAATAAAGACTATGTAAGTTCTGTCAACATAAAATTGGTACTGTCTTGAAGCATGTGCAAAGATTTTGTATTAATTTTTAAAAAGGGATATTACTATTATTTTTCCCCAACAAAACTTCAGCCTTTTAAATTTTATTAAAGCATTCCTTTTCACAAGTATGATTCAGCCTCTTAGATTTTAAGGAACATAATGGACAGCTAGCATTCACACAGATAAAATGTTTGAAATGAATTTGGTGTACTGCTGTTATTCAATGCTGCATTTTTACGTGTAGGAATTGGTGCATGCAGGAAAAAGGCAATTAAGGCTCTTATGCTTATTTTTCTAGGTGTTCTATTAAACTGGTGTGAGATTTAACTATATGTTTACTTAAAGAATCTTAAAAGGGCCCCTTGGGAAATATCCCTGACTGGGCCTGTTGAACTAAATGAAGAAGCAAGTTCATTTTCATAAATAAATCTGAATTCCATTATTTTTCAAGTGTACTAGTAAATTGGAAAAGAGCATATGTATGCTAATGAAGGAAGAGAAAATGAGGAATTATGACAAGAATTTTCTCTGTCCAGCCCTGTTCTTTTGAGGCCATTTCCAAACATGGATATATGAAAAATTGAAGGCTTATTTATTCAAGCATTTGTTCAACAAATGCATATTGTAAGGGCATGAGGTACAAGGCATTCTCATTGACATTTGGGGGGAAGCAAAGCCACAGAACCCAGTTGAGAGCTTCCATAAGCTTATACTCCCAAAACGACCATTCCTGTCTGTAATACTTTGGACCAGCCTTTGTGGGAAAAGCACTGGTTTATGAGTAATGCTGCAAATGTATATGACAGCTAATATTTACTAGGTGCTAACTATATAGTGGTCATGTTCCAAGAACTCCATCCCTTACATGGTCTTCATGGAAACCTCAGTAGTTTCCGTAATAGGAGTAGTAGCTGCTCTTATTATCTCCAGTTTGTACATGGGCACACTGAGACTCCAAGAGCTTAAGAATAAATAGTATTGGTGCCTCGGCCATCTGGCTAACTATAGTTTCTATGTTCTGGCTATATTTGTTAAGGGCTCTTTTTTTTTTAATTTGGGAATTGTGTTTGCATGATTACCGTATGTCTTAGTCATCTAGTGCTGCTGTAACAGAAATACAACAAGTGGATTGCTTTAACAAAGAGAAGTTTAGTCTCTTACAGTCCAGAAGGCTACAAGTCTCAATTCAGGGCACTAGCTCCAGGGAAAGACTCTCTGTCTCCGTCAGCTCTGGAGGAAAGTCCTGGTGATACATGCCCTTCCTTGGTCTGGAAACACCTCGGCACAGGAACCTAAAGTCAAAAGGATGCGCTCTACTCCCAGCACTGCTTTCTTGGTTGTATAACGTTCCCAGGTCTCTATTACCCTCTGTCTTTTATACATCAGAAGAAGTTGGCAGTAAGACACTATCCAATATTGTTGACCTCATCAGTATAACTGCTGCTAATCCATCTTATGAAATCATAGTAATAGAATTTACTAATGTAGAGAAATCTCATCAAATTGTAGACAGTCACCGAATCATGAGAATCTTGGCCTAGTCAAGTTGACACACACATTTTTCAGGGGACACATTTCAATTCACACCACCACATAAATTTTCTATGTGGACTGACTGTGATGTGAGGAGTCTGGGAAATATTGAGTAGTCAATAAAAGAAAGCTGTTCCTGTAAGTAATACAGCTATCATCCCCAGGCATTACCCAACTCTGAGCCTGAAGTGTCACAAAGAAACCATAGTTTACTTAAAGAGATTGTTAAAAACTGAGTATTTTCTAACATTCTCTGGGGATAAAGGGAAGCTTTGAAAGTGAGCTAGAAATGTGTATAGTTGCACGCAGAAACTGCTTCTATAGAGTTGCAGATCACCCATCAGGAGGGATGAGAAGAAACGCTAAAATAGACAGGTGAGAATGACCAATCTGATTTGAAAGAAGCACGTAGATGGTTAGTGACATGGCATTTTAGCTATCTGGGCTCTTGCAGAAAATTTCTGGCTGCCAGAAACAGAGCATCTGATAAATTCTTTACTCGCATGCAAAGTTAATTTCCCTTCTGTGAAAGGAAAAGAATCAGCAACATAAGAACAGTGGAAAGCAGAAGAGTAATTGGATATTTGCAACCTACAGAGTCTTTAAGAAATAATGTTGTATAAATATTCACAGGTGAAGTAATTATGATGTCATGGAGGGACTCTTGAAGGGACACACCAACTGTCTACAAGGATGAAAGGCTCTGAAAACAGAATGTGAACCATAAAATGAAAACCAAGCCAGCTGCCATTGAGTTGATTCCCACTGATGGTGATCTCATGTGTTTCAGAGTAGAACTATGCTCCATCAGGTTTTCAGTGACTAATTTTTCAGGATTAGTTTATCCAGATTTGCTACAAAGTGCCTCCAGGGTGGAGTCAAACTGCCAGCATTTTGGTTAGTAGCTGAGTCCTTTAACCGTTTGCATCACCGTGAGTGTCTTACAACGTGGCCTTTATTTGAAAGCATGAATGTACTCTCCATTCCGGCATGGCTAAAATGGATTTACAGTTCAAGGCTGTAAACCCACTAGACCATTTGGTGACCTTTTGGAAAGTGCACTGTGCAGCTGGAGAATTTGGCTGACTGCAAGCAGAGCAGCCCCTGTATGGTCCTGTTGGGTGTTCCCAGGCCTGCCTGGACCCCTGGACACAGCCAGCACCACCTCATAGTCACCTCAAAGAATCATCTGAGTGGAGAAGAAATTGAGATGGGGCTCTGGTGGATGGGTAACCAGCAACGTACTCTGTTTCCTAATCCAGCCATTGTCCCAGTTGCCTGCGAGAGTCAACTTTGTACTTCCACAAGCAGACCCTGTTCACCAGCCCATCCAGGCAGACACTGTGGTGATGCCTCCAACTCAAGCAACAAGCAGCAAAGGGCAGCTGTCAGGCAGCTTGGAAGGCCACTAATCACCACTCAAGTGTACACCAGTCCGTTGGGAGTTGAACAGATATGTGCAGTAGGCTTTCAGGGAATTATAAGACTGTACTTTTTGTTCTGCAGAAGCACCTTAAGTCTTTGGGATGAGAATAGGGCCTTTTCTGTACTTGTGGTATCCACTTTGTAGGAAAAGGGCAGGGTGCCTTTGCAAACAAGACGTGCTCAGGAGACAGTGCCAGCATAGGCGTGTATGTGTTTGCATGCATACCTACAACAAGAATTTTATGTCATAATAGGACAAAAGGGAAGGTCACTGTGAGATGTTTAAATAGGAGTATATTATCACATGCCAAAAGCAAAGTGCCGTCGAGTTGTATCTGACTCATGGCAACCCTAGGGACCAGAGTAGAACTGACCTCCAGAGTATTCAAGGAGCACCTGTATTATCACATGGGAAGTTCATCAATGAAGTTAAGATGTTAAAAACTTGGCCTTTTGCTACTAAAAGGTTAAGTTTAAATTGTTAAAAGGACTGTTAATTAATACAAGAAAGGTACAATTTTTTTTTTTATTATAAATAAGTAAAAATGTACATTCCCATGTAAATTTACATGCCCACCTATATGCAGCTTCCACTGCTCTCCCTGCCCGGTGACAGCACACTATTCCTCTCTGCTCCATACATGTCTCAACAGCCTCCTTTCCCCTCCTCTCGACCCACTCCCCTTACTCCAGCCAGAAAGGCACAAATTTGCAATATTGTTGTTAAAATGTAGTCATTGTTGTGTGTTGTCAGATCAATTCTGACTCATAATGACCCCACAGGACAGAGTAGAGCAGCCCCACAGGGTGTCCCTAGGCCATAGTCTTTAGCATATTGCTGCTGCTTGTTTCTTGTGTGATGGTTGATGTGTTCAAACGCTGACCCTTGTTTTAGCAGCCAAAAGCTTAACCACTATATAACCAGGCTTCCTTATTAAAGTCAGTAGTGGACCAAAATTTACCAGAATTTTAGAATTTTAGCCAAATTTGTATTTTGAAAATGAAACACAATGCACCGTAGTCATTATATTATTGTTGCCAGTATCAGAGGCACCTTAGTTGCACTGACTCCCTCACTTACTAATTGTGCCCTGGGCAAGTTGTTTAGCTACCCTAATTGTAGTTTTCTCATGTGTAAAATGGGAATAATTATTTCTGTCATAGGACTATTGTGAATATGAAATGTTTTAAGCATTTAACAGGGACTAGCAGCTAGTGGGTTAAGTGCTATGTCTGCTAACAGAAAGGTCAGCAGTTCACATCTGCCAGGCACTCCTTGGAAATTCTATGGGGCAGTTGTACCCTAACCTATAGGGTTACTATGTGTCAGACATAGCTGAGTGACAGTGAGTTTGGTTTTTCAGTGTAGCACATAGTGTGGCACAGGAGGTTAAATGATTGACTAGTAGCCAAGAAACTGATGGTTTCAGCTCACTCAGGGGTGCATCAAAAGGCAGGCTTAGGAATCTCCTTCTGAAAGGTCACTGCTTGTGACCCATGGAGAAGTTTTATGCTGCAGACATGGGGTCTCCATGAGTCGGAATCAACTCAGCCGCAGCAACGAAGCACACAGTGTAAATGCTTTGAAAAAGCTTACTACTGTTACTGTCCTCTAAGAAGGACACCCTGGTAGTGTAGTGGTCAGTGCTACATCCACTAACCGAAGGGTGAGTAGTTCGCATCCAGCAGACACTCCTCGGAAACTCTCTGGGCCAAGTCTACTCTGACCTATGAGGTCACTGTAAGTTGGAATCGAGTTGGATCCAACTCGACAGCATTTGGTGTACGTTGGAATCGACTCGTCAACAGTGGCTTTAAGAAGGAAAATCGTATGTGATTCCTAAGCTACTTGAAAATTACAGTGTAGCATCCTGAAACCTAGCATTTGCAGCAAGCAGCAAGACTAGCAAGTAGGAAAGCTGGCCTCGCCTGTTTTCTAGATGTATTCTCCTGTTCCTGACATTGAGAAGGATGGATTGACTGTCCCAAGAGATACACTGATGCCCAAGATAGGTGAGGAGATAGAATATGAGCAGCTAGCCGCTCTAGATGACTCATTCACCCCGAGCCCAGATAAATGACATTCTAAGTACTGGATATTTTCCCAGAACCACTGTTGATAATACCCATCCCCCCCCCACCACCCCAAAAAGGTGTATAAGAGATAAGTTAAAGGACCAAAGAGGAAAAATAGAATTTTCACTTTTATTTATTAAAAAAAAGGTTTCTGAAAACTATAGTATAAGAAGCTTGAGATTGGTTCCTGAGAACTGTCTAGAAAGTGGAAAATAAAGAGGAGACATGATCACTAAGCTGTATCACGGGCTCACTAAAAATAAGCTTGCTTTGTTTGCAATTTTTTTTTAAAAAAATAGATATTCTTGCATAATTCATTTCCATCAGGATTTCAACACAGCACGTGACCACTTGACACCTGCAGCTGTTCAAAGAGAGTGATGCAGTGTATGTTGGCTAATCTTGCACTTGGATAGGTTGATAAGTGGGTGACCCACTGCACACAGAAAATCCAAACCCATTGCCATTGAGTAGAGTCCAACTCACAGCAATAGTCTATAGATGAGAACCACCTCCTAGGATTTCCAAGCAGTGGCTGGCAGATTTGAAATGCCAACTTTTATTTTTTTTTTTTGGTTAGCAGCTGACATCCTAACCACTGAACCACCAGGGAAATGACTAAATCATGACCAGTCAACTTTGAGATCTCGTTCCAGAATTTTCCGTAAGACTCCATCTTTACAGCTGAAGTACTCACATTGTTTTATTAGTAACAAGAAGATCATAAGGCAAGCTTTTTAATGTATAAATACTACAAGCTACGAAAAGAGAATAACTATGATTTTGTCAAAGTCAGACTTCTAAATATTCTCTGCTACCTTAATATCATGGAACAGTGGGCTGTAACAAACAAGGTAAAACTTAATAAGCTTTTGGCTTGAGAAGTCAATTTATTAAATCAGGAGGCTTAAAAGCAATTAGTATTAAAACTTGTGAGAGTAGTTGAGGATAAGCTCAATATAAGTTAGCACAAAGGCGGTCAGAGGATGCTCACTAAAAAGATAATGTTCTTTTCAAAGAACATAATTAATCTTGCCGTGTTCTTCCCCAGGAAGACCACATCTTAAAGGGTTCATTTCTGGATAGCCACTTCATGGAAGATATTATTGACAGAGTACTCATATGTAAATGTGCACACACACACACACACACACACACACACACACACACACACACACACACACGCAGTATGATGAGGGACCTAAAATCCATGTCATAATAAAGTGAAGGGAACCCAGGTCACAAGCTGGTTAACCTGGACACAGAAGAATCAAGAAGATGCCATTTAGATCTACAAATATTTAAAGAACTTTCTTACAAAACCACGTGTTGATGCTGTTCATTGCCATCAAGTCAACTGAGACTCATGGCAACTGCATGTACAACAGAATGAATCATTGCTCAGTCCTCCACTGTCCTAGAATTATGGGTGTGTTTGCGTCCGTCGTTGTGGCTGTTGTCTCCATCTCTGGTCTTGAAGTTGAACCTTATTTTCACTGACCCTCTACAGAATGGAAGCCCTAGTGGTTCAGTGAGTGTTGGCAGTTCAGATCTGCCAGGCACTCCTTGGAAACTTTATGGGGCAGTTCTTCTGTGATCTATAGGGTTGGTATGAATCAGAATCAATTTAATGACAGTGAGTTTGTTTGGTTTTTTTGATTCTCTACCAAATGTGATGTCCTCTTCTAACAACTGGTCTTTCCTGATGACATGTCCAGAGTAAGTGCGTCAGAGTCCGTGTTTCTAACAAGAATTATGGTTGTTATTTCTGGTAAGACTGATTTGTTCATTCTCCTGGAAATCCTCAGTATGTTCAGTATTCTTTACCAACACCACAGTTGAAATGTATCCTTTCTTCTTCTGTGTACCTTTTTTATTGTCCATGCATATAGATATATTTAATATATCCCTTAAGGCTAAAAAGAAGTTAGTAAGGAAAAGTATAGGGATAAAATTCTAATCTAAGGAAATAATTGACAATAGCTAGAGGAGTCCAGGTACAGAATGAGGTGCCATTTGAGCCGGGCTTTCATCTGTAGTGTCTCTAAAAGCGTTGAATAAGTAACCTCTGTTTTGTCTAGGGCTTTATAAAGAACAAGTACATAAAATGGGATGTTCATCTCACTCCCTAAAAGTGCTGTCCTATGCTGAGAGGCTTGATGTAGGGCAGTCATTCTGCCTCTATGTATATGCCAATGATGGCTTCAGGCATGTAGAAAAGAAAGGATCTTTTCTCTCATAAAAGGAAGAGAATGTGAACAGGGAACCTTTAACCTAAATTGGGCATCTTAAGAGTCTCTCCAACTCTCTGCTAAACTGAAAAGAAATGTCTCAATTCTTGGCAAGTGGTGAACCAGGGGTTTTGCTCTCCTGGAGTTTTGAACCTACTTCTTAATGTTGAAGTTAAAGATACATATATATTTAAGCGGTTTCACCCGCTATGCAGAAATTCAGGTTGAGTTGGAAAAGTGTATATTCAGCCTCAGAAATACCTAAACTTGATTCCCAAAACCCGCTGCCATTGAGTCAATTCTGACTCATAGTGATCCTACTGGACAGAGTAGGACTGTCCCCATAGAGTTTCCAAGGAACACTTGGTAGATTTGAACTGCTCATCTTTGGGTTAGCAGACATAGCACTTAACATCTATGCAACCCGGGCTTCCTAACTTTGATTGGTTGTTACTTGTCTAGAGTTGAGGATGAATAAATAGTTTTTCAGTTCCTAGATATTTGTATTTCTGTGTGTTTGTTCTAAACATTGTGTCACTAGTCATAAGCAGAAATGATGTTTATACCTATGTCCTTACTGATTAAAAGAGCTAACCTAGATTAAGCTCATAATACGTGGTGGGCAATATACTGCACATTGCCATCTACGCAATTCCAATCTGGTCATAGCAACCCTGCAGAACAGAGTAGAGCTGTCTCACAGAGTTTCCAAGGTAGTAATCCTTTTGAGAGAAACAGCTTGCCACATCTTTCTCCCATGGGACAGCTGGTTGGTTCAAAATGCTGACCTTTCACTTAGCAGCTGAACGATTAACTGTTCTGCCACCAGGGTTCTCTAAGATTATACCATTTAATCCTCTCAAAAAAGTCTGGGGAATAGGTATTGTTACTAGAGTTATTTTATGTGTGAAGAGACTAACTTGTGGATACTAAATTTTCTCAATTCACTGGTAAATGGCAGGATTGGAATTTGAACAACCTGGAGATCACATGTCATGGACCACACTGCTCTAATAAATGAAATTCATATATAAAATAGTCACTGCTACCCCATTGTTTAAAAAAAAAAAAAAAAAAAAAACAGTACTTTGGAGTCCAAAGGACCTAGGTTCAAAATGTGGCCCCTTATTTACTGTCTTTCTGATCTTGAACAAATTACTTCCTAGAACATTGCTTTCCTCCTCTGTAAAATGGGGATTATGAGAGCATCTGAAAGTCTAAATATCAATTTAATCTATACAAAAACCCCAAAACCCACTGCTGTCGAGTTGGGTCAGACTCGTAGTGACCCTAGAGGTCGGAGTAGAACTGCCATATAGAGTTTCCATTTACAAATGGACTAAATAAGATAATGTCTGTGAAGTGTTTAGTGTGATATCTGGAACCTAATGAATTCTCAATAAGGGTTAGCTTTTGGTGTCATTAATAAGCATGCGTTGTAAAGAGTGATTCAGTGACCTATGGCTATAAAAGGCCTATCCTTTTGGATTTTGCAGTTCTCATCAAGGTAATTCTGTTTCCCAAAGTGTGAGGCTTAATGTAGGAGAAGGCTACATCCTCCATGGAGCTGTTTTACATTGTTTAAAATGACCTTCTGGAATTTCTGTAACAGATATTTTGACTACCGGACAAATGTCACAATTCTGGTACTTAGTATGAATTCAGAAAGTTCTTTTCACAATATTAAGTCTTTTAAGTAAAACAGGTCAAACAGCTAATTCCTTTTGTATGCTAAGACACTTCTCCATCATACTATTGTAAATATGAGGGGGAAGGTCACTGTATTATGGTTTCCTGTGCTCTGAGGTGTAAACAGTCTTCAGTTTTCAGGCCTTCCCTCTCCACCATCAAATCAATGGCTTTTATTAGAGATTTTTGGATGCAGTGGGTTTGTTTAATTGAAAGTATGTAGAGGAAAAAACGGAGAGAGGAGGAGAAAGTAAAGGAAGGGTTTATTTGTGTCTGGGGCGGCTTTACAGAGTTCTTGGATGGTAATCTGTAGAACTGTGCACTGGCTTGGGGGTTGAAGGTTTATAAAGAGGTGCCAGCGGACCTTGTTGAGGACAGTGTTGAAAACAGCCCGTGATGATGAGAACAGTGCCCGTGGCAAGTATCCTATGGGATTGTGGACCATTAGAGTTACGTAATGAACATACAGGGGTATTATTTCAGTGGCGTTGAGCCTATGGAAAAGAAATGATACCTAGTCGGCCCCAGGCAGCTAGTCTCATTTGAATGGACTTTCCAGAATAGCTGGTGGATGAAACATTTTGACTCCAGTGGCTCCAGGAATGGTTGGGGGAGGGGACATGGGTTTCAGGCTGACAGTTTTCTGCTCCTCCATCAGCCAGTTGTTGTGTAGGAAAGAGTCTGACTCCATTTTTGATGTTTGCCGACAACTTCCAAGCCCTGTAACCCTTCCTTCTCCTTCTTTCCCACCTTTGGGCAAGCTAAGAAGAAAACTGGCGCGTCCTCTCCCTTGGCACCAGCAGGATGCTCAAACCATGTTAAGTTCTGGCTCTCTCGTGCCATTTTTGGACCTACCTGGGAGTCTGCTCTGATCTTCCCAGGAAGCGTCATTAGCAATAAACCTGTACATACCATCTTGGTGGGTATTCAGCATCATTGGTGTCAACATCTGAACCCAATTTTGGGTAGAGATGGCAGATCTGTGTCTGTTTCACAGGGTGATGCAACAACTCCAGAAACACCTCTTTATGTCATCATCCCTCATCTGGAAAACGGCCATCAGGTTCTAGAATTTCATGAACAGCTGGTTTTGATCCCAGCTAGTTAAATCAGAATTTAGTCTTTTTAGTCAGATGTTCTTATGGGAAAGTTCTTGTATTAGATAACTGTTTTGCTCTATTAGCTAGTCCAGAAATTAGAATAAGATGAAAAAATACCTAAATATGACAAAGAAAACCAAATCTCACCCTAGAGAAAATTGCAGATTGAAAATCTTCCAGTCAATTCCAAGCCCTTTCCTGTTTAAAACTCTTAGAAAATTAAAAATAAATGGATAATTTCTTGATAGTTTAAAGATTATTTTAATCTGGTAGCCAGTATCTTTGTCCATAGGAACAATACACTGGGGATACTAAACTAAAGTCAGGAATCATAGCACCAGCAATGAGCAAATTTAGTTAATGCTGTTTTATAAATTTTGCCACATTCCTTAATATGTGAGTCAGAAATAAAATCATGGCTATTGGAAAGGATAAACTTTTTTATTACTATTATTTTCAAGTAGTATCATATATACTACCCAAGAAAGCCAAATCCAGTGCTGTCGAATCGAGTCGAGTCTGACTCATAGTAACCCAATAAGACAAGGTAGAACTGTCCCACAGAGTTTACAGGGAAGAGCTGGTGGACTTGAACTACCAACATTTTGGTTAGCAGCTGTAGCACTTAGTCACTGAGCCACCAGGGTTTCTGTGCTGATTCTAGACCTATGAAAATTGACCAGTATGAACATTAAAATCAATAAAAGTACTGTAGTCAGCTATGAGTGCACCAAAATCAGTATCTTTTCTGTAAATGAAAACAAATGACTTAAAAAATAATTGGGAAATTCAATGTATAGTTATAATAAATGCTATGCAAATATTACTTAAAGTTCAAGACCTATTTAAGTACTACTGTAAGACTTTCTAAGAAAAACAAAAACTAATTTTAAAGAGACATACCGTGTTCCTCAATGGGAAGAAAAATAAATCTTGTTGGATTGCAGAGCAGACATCAGTAAGGAAGAAGGACTTAAAAAAATGAATCTGTAGATCATTAGAATATAAGCCTTGAAATGTTTGAAAGAGAAGAGAAATTATGGTGATGCATTCTCTGTCAGATATTAAAATGGTATAAAGTACCTAAAGCAGTGTGGTTGTGATTCTAGTTATGCTAAAACAATAAAACAGAATTAGTCATCCTGAACAGACCTTGCTATGTTTAAGAATTTAGTAGTTACAAAAAAGTCACAGTTGTAGCAACAAGGAAAGGAAGGCGAATTCTATAAATATTCTGGCACAGTTTTTCCACTATTTGACAAGAAAATAGCATGCTTTCCTAACAACATAAAATAATATAAATTCCATAAGAATTAAAGGGGCAAATGTATAGAAAAGAGGAATGAAACATTTTTAAGCTTTAGCAAAACAAAAGTGAATATTTAATTTCCCTCTGATGTGAAAGGGACTTTCTAAAACAATGAAGGAACTCACAAAGGAAAAAAGACTGATTTGACTTCATAAATGTGAAAATTGTGAATATAAAAACATCAAAAAGAACTGAAAAACAGAAAAAATAATAACTTAAACAACTGTTGCTATCCCCAATATATGAAAATTTAATGTAAATTTGTAACATAGTCATTGTGATAGGAAAAGAGGCAAAGGGTATCAAGTGACAATTCACAGGAAAGAAAATGAACATAGGAAAAAAAAATTAACGAAAGACATAAAAAATGAAATAAGAGTGTTTCACCTACAAAACTGGTGAATCACTTAAACCCACTGCTGACCCTATTATAAGATAGGGTAGAATTGCCCTATAGAGTTTTCAGTGAATGCCTGACTTACTCAAACTGTTGGTCTTTGTTTAGCAGCTGTAGCAGTTAACCTCTATGCCACTAGGGTTTCTGGCCAAACATTTAGATGGTATTGATAAGTACTGGAGAAGGGGCGCTGACAGATACTCACCTGAGGACGGACAGTTAGGTTCACGAACTCATCCTAGAAAAAGTGCTACATACCTCGTTGCTGAATATCACTATGGTCACCTTCAAAGGACTTCCATTGGGAAGCTATGCACCAACACCAGCACCTGGTCCACCCTTCAAACCAATTTTGGAACTCCTTTTGGAATGGCTATCAGAGCTGTCATCGTATTACCCTTGATGTCCTGAATCTCATCAAAATGCCATCCTTTCAATATTTTCTTTACCTTTGGGTAAAGTAAATAAATAAATAAAGTCACTGGGGGCAAAATCAGGTGAGCAGAGAGGGTGTTCCAATATAGTCATTGTTTTACTGGCTAGAAATTCCTTCACAGACAGCTATACAGTTAAGTTTGCTAACTTGCCACTGTTCCAGAATTGCCTTGAAGGGCAAACTAGGCACTGGCATTGATGCATAGCTTCCCAAGGGGAGTACTTGAAAGGTAATTGTAGTGATATTCAGCAGTGGAGTATGTCACACTTAAAACAATTTGAGTTCAGGGACTTAATTGTCAGTCCCTGTATCTGTTCCTGGGAATGTGCAAATCCTTACAGCCTCTCCAGATGATGATGTGATAGTAAGTATCAAGAACCTCTAAGAAAATTCTAGAACTTTCACTATTTTTCCTTCCAGACTTCCATCTAAGAGTAGTTCATGCAATAAAATGAGCTTTATGTTTAAGCATTGTCATTGCAGCATTGTTTTTAATAGCAAAGTAGGAAATAGCTAATTGATCACATGTCCCTGTAATAGAATCTTACGATTAATTATTTAACAGGTCACTTAAATTTTAGCAGAAAATGTGCAGTCTAAGTTCAGTAGAAAAATTATCTTCTAATACATGAGCTTAATATGCTCATTTTAAATAGTACAACAAATATATGTGTGTGTACACATTTAAAACATATAACATACACACAATATATTCATTATACCCTTGGAAAATAATACAAAGAAAACCAAACTGTACCCTACAGTAATTTATAGATTGAAAGTCTTAAGGTCAATTTTTGAGAAACTAGAAAATTTCTCAACATTATGGTATTTATTTATGGGTTTTATAATTTTGAGAAATTGTTTTCTTCATACTTTTGTCTGTGTTCCATCGTTCTCCAATAAACTCTTATTAATTTTGAATCAGGAAAACAAGAATCTTCTTTCCTCCTAGTTACCTCCTCACCTTATTTGTTTCGTATTCTCAAAACCGTTGAAAGGCTAGACACTGCTGATATGGATGTAGAAACTATGTCGGTATCTGTTTGCAGTTCTAACATAGTTACCCTACAGTGTTGTGACGATAAATTGAGGTAAGGGTGAAAACATGATTTGAAAGGAAAAAATGCAATAAAAATGTAATGAGTTGAAGTCTGTCAACATATATTGCTGAAGTCAATGTATTAAATAATTTACAGTGACTACCAGGTGTGGGTGCTATGTCTCGGATTAAGAGATAACTCATACAAAATACTATCTAAGATATATATATATATATGTACATATATATATATATTAGTACCAACTTCTAGAATGATGCTAGCCAATAGAAATTTCTGCAGTGCTGAAAAGTGGTCTTTATTAGTGCTGTACTGTATAGTAACCACTGAACAAACATGGCTATTGAGCATTTGAAATGTGGCTCAGATGTTTGAGGAGCTGAATCTTTCATATTGACTACTTTAAACAGCCGTTATGTGGCAAGCGGGCACTATATTGGTCGATACAGCTCTGTAATCTAGGATTACTGTAAACTGGGAATCTTTAGTATCTTACATATATTGTCTCATTTGATACTCACTCCCTTTTTAGAGATGAGAAAATCGACCAATAAAAAGTGAGAGAGACCCAGAATGAGAACACTGATAATTGAAAAGGAAAGAAAGAAAGAAAGAAAAACCATTGCCTTCAGGTTGATTCTGACTCAGAGCAACCCCACCTGTGCAGAGCAGAACTGCACTTCATACAGTTTTTAGACTGACGACCTTTCAGAAACAGATCACCAGGCCTGTTTTCTAAGGTGCCTATGGGTGTATTCAAACCACTGACCTTTCAGCCAGTAATCAAGTGCTTAATTGTTTTTGTCAGCCAGGGACTCCTAACTAGTGAGTTACGGAGACACAGTGCACACCTACGTGGGCTGATGTCGGAGCCACTAGCCCAGTTCATCACCCTGTACCACGCAGTGCAGAGCCTAGTTCACGTTGGGTCACTGCAGGTAGAGATGACAGACTGAGAAAAGCTGGGGGGAGCGGGTTATGGAGATGAGCAGAATGAGCGCTGTGCGGTGTCCCTCCTCTGTGAACATGCTAACACACTGTGTTCCCTTCCTTCTGCTGATGTCCTCATCAGAGCCCATCAACCGTGAGAGCACGTTTCTCTAGAAGACACCAGGGAGGGGTCTTCAGGCTACACCTTTGTCAAGGCGCCAACTTCCTCTTGAATCAAGCCTCTCACACTGAAAATAACTTATAGCCCAGATCCTAGGCTGTACACAAGTAAGGGGGTACATTTGTTGAGTGCATTTAAAGTACTTGGGGAGCTTTTAATATAGTCCACAGGATGTGACAAGTGAATGTCTGTGTAAATCAATAATAAACCTTTCTGTGAAAGGACTAATGGCTTTATGTGAATAGCAGGGCAACACACAGGGAAATCAGTACTCTTGTTTCCTGTCAGTATTTTTAAAGTTCACTGTTATTGCTCTGTTCCCCCTGACCTTTATCAGTGATACCTACCAGAGCTTTGCGTTGCTAGTTGAGTTCTAACTGGACACGGACACCTGACCTATCAGCCCTCTTTCACTTTTCCCTCAATGCCTGATAAATGTTTCCTCTGCTCTTTGTTCTCTCTTGGATTGTTTTGTTTTGTAATCATATAGCAATTTCCCTTTGAATAATAATTGACTTTCTTACATTAAAAATACTTCATTCTAAGACAGACAAGTTTTTTTTTTTTTTTACTTTGATGGTTTAAAATCAAGTTTATTGTTTTCGTGATTTACAGTAATTGCTTTCGTATGTGAATGTTGATAAGCAGAAAAAACAGTATGCACAAAACTTCAAGAATTCTCAAATGCTGTGAAGCTAATAGCTCAAAAGCTAATAGAAAATTGGAACCTTTGGTTTTGAAAAGCACAATGTATGTCACTTAGAAGCATGAAGGAATCTTACCTATGCTCTCAAACATGGAGATGATGGGACATTATCATGACTGAAAAGTGTGCTAGCATTGGCACACTGTGAAGAGCCCCTTCCAAACTCCTGCCGTCTATTTGCAGGCAATGAATGCTGTTTGCATAGCCTTGTCTTGATTGTCCTCAAAGCTGCAGTTTTAAAAGACAGGAATTTTAAGACAGTGTTAAAAAATATGAAGAGGCTGTTTTTTTTTTTTTTTTTTTTTTAGTAAGATATTCTTGGCATCTTTTCTAAAGCAAATATATTGTAATGACACGACCCTGTTTCATTTAACACACTGTGTATTTAATGGATTGCTACCCAAAGGTGAAGCATTTAAGTAGAATTGCATTGTGGGTATCATTTTGCTAATTAGCATCCAGATGTGATACTTGGTTGTAAATAGAGCTCAACCTTAATGCATTCAGTCTCAAGCTAAGAAGACAGTTCAAAGACTGTGAAGTGTTAACCTCCATGATACCAGAGCAGTTGTGTGATTACTTACAATGGTGTGAACTGGGTCATGTTTTTGAGATGATGTTCCCTCCAGAGCAGTTGACTAGATAATTGTGCTGAGGCTGATGGGACCTATGTGGAGCTCAGCAGGTGTGAGACCTGAGCCTGGAGCTGTCTCAACCTGTCCACTAACTTGATCAAAGGGAACATGCTCCAGGAAGGTGTCTAGACCAGTAAATTGGAAACAGGTTCTGGCACCTTGAATGATAAAATTAACATGCAGTTAATAACCAATCTATCTGAGCAAGTGACCTAGACAATCAGTGTAATGGGTGGAAGACTAACTTTTAGATAAATAAAAATAAAAGTAGAAACCTAATTTCCTTTTCTAGAAACTAAAGACTAGCTCTGATATACTTGAGATAATCTCAGCTCTGTAGTCTTGTATCTGACAACAAACATACATTAGAATACAGTGCCAGGAACAGGGCACATCCTTTGGAACTGAGATTCCTCTGCTGAAATGGTCCCAGACAAGGAAAGGCCAGTACATCACAAGGACCTTCCTTCAAAGCTGACAGAAAGAAAAAGGCTTTCCCTGAAGCCAGTACCCTGAATTTGGACTCTTAGCCTACTGGATTATGACAGAATAAACTTCTTTTTGTTGAAGTCAAAAAAAAAAAAAAAAAGATTAAAATGACTGAGTGGGTCTGAAAATCCACTGCCATTGAGTCGATTCCAACTTATAGTGACTCTTACAGGACAGAATACAACTGCACCATGGAGTTTCCAAGGAGATGTGGTGGATTTGACCTGTCAACCTTTTGGTTAGCCATAGCACTTAACCACTACACCACCAGGATTTCCAGTTGGGTGGGTAGTCATTAATATCTCTTAGCTGCTGTTTCCTTCACATCTAAAATGAGATGGTTAGGCTTGTGATCCCAAACCTGTCTAACTCTAAATGTCTATAACATGTATTTATAAAGTTGAAGGTGCCTTGTAATACAAGTATTATTCCATTATTTTTGCATGTGTATATAAAAATATACACATGTGTATACACACATGTATACGTGTGTATATGTATACCCTTCCCAAAGGACATTTGGTAATGTTTGGAGACTTTTTAAGGGGCCCTGATGGAGAAGTGGTTAAGCATTCTACTGCTAACCTAAAGGTCAGCAATTCAAACCTACCAGCCACTCCATTGAAGAAAGATGTGGCAGGCTGCTTCTGTAAAGATTATAGCCTTGGAAACCCTCAGGGGCTATAAAACCCTACTCTGTGCTTTAGGGGCACTATAATTCAAAATCAACTCCAGAGCAGTGAGCTAGGTTTGGTTTTAGAGACATTTTTTGTCAGAACTAGGGAGTGGGATGCTAATGACATAGGAGGGTAGAGGCCAGAGATGCTGATGTGGACAACAAAGGAGGTAGTCTCCTACAGAAAGAATTACCTCATCCAAAATGTGAAAAATGCTGAGGTTGAGGAAACCTGGCTTGTGTGAAGTCTACAGAAATAGTGCACAAACGCTCTCTCATTGTATCACAGTATTCCTTGTATATAATTTGTTCTAACCAGATCAACAAGAAATTATTTTCCTCACCATCTGTTGGAACACGGAAATAAGCTTTACTGTTCGTAACCTGACATTTCATCCATGTTTGTCTTAATGAGACTTCATTCTGGTTTGGTTATGCTTCTCTCTGCTCAACAGATTGCATCAAAGTCTGGTTCAGAGAAACAAAGCCAAGTGAGGCTTAGTGAGTTCTCGCTGAACTTGGGTAGCCCTCTCACAGACTTGAAGAAAGGAAACATGAGCACCATGTATGTTCAAAATTTTGTCCCAGGGATTTTTGTACTTTGAAGAAAGTTAAATTCTGATCCTCGTCATCAACTCTTAAGAATCTAAGATTCTATATCTTTGAATAATTACTAGAAAAATTTATAGAAACCTGGGATATGATCTGGTCTGATATGATTATCTTTAGCACTGATGGCACATTGCTTAACCACTACAGCTGCTTATCAGCAAGTTGGCTGTGAAAATCCATTAGCTACTCATAGGAAATGCTTTGGGGCAATTCTACTCTGCCCTAGAGGGTCTCTGAGTTGGAGATGGCAGCAGTTTTTGGTTTTTTGATTAATAAGATTATGAGGGGGGGAAGGAAAAACCAAGAGAGGTCAATTAAGTAACTTGGTCAATGTGACACAGTACTCAGTGCCAGGGCTCTAAGCCATGTACTTCTGATTATTTTCTCCACCATACTGTACTGCAAAAGAATGTTTAAAAATATCCAACTATGATAAAACATCAGATCTCTTGGTATCATACTAATCTTATGCTTAACATATCTCTATGAGACATCATCCAGCTTTATTATAAAATATCTCCTAGACAGTATCACTAAATAAGTCTACATTGTGTACCGTTCAGTGTTGGTAAAATGGTGGGTAGTTCAAACAGAAAAAAAATCCCTTAATAAAACTGGTAGCTGCCAGCTTTCTATCTGTTTGTCTGTCACTGCCCCTGAGCTGAGCTATAAGCTGAGGTGTTTACTCTTTTTTTATCCAGCCCACAGTAAGAAATTATATTTCTGTTTCCCTCGTCTGTTATCATCTTAGGGTCCCAGCTGCTTAAAAACATGTGCCAACTCCCAACCATTCACCCACACACAGCAACCCAGGAAACTTTAAAAGCTAGAATGAGAGAGCTTAGGGTGATAGAGAAATGTGTTAGCTCTCCTTATTCCCCGTGGTTTGCAAAGCAAATCCTGTTGCAAGCCAATTTCCTATAGAAAATTAGAGCCTCATCTCCTCTCTTGTGGCTTTTGGACTCTCACACAGGACATGTAATTTCTAGAAGGGGCTTCATTTCAGCATCATTTACTCACAGGAAAACAGTTGGAAGTTCCGCATCCTAAGAAGCCCTACCCTGTAGTGGTTTAGAGTTCTTCTGATTCAGATAGGTCTGTGTGACCTCAAGAAAGCTACTGACTCCTCTAAGCTTGTTTGCTCATCTGTAAAATGGAGATGATGATACTTTTTTATAAAATAACATTGTAAGAATTAAATAAGATAAAGCACTAAGTGCTGAGCACAGAGCCTGGTACACAGTATTCATCAGTACTTAATCAAAGCGGTCATTATCATCATCATTGTTTTCCTTAGTTCACGTGCTCCTCTGTGTCACAGCTGCAGCAAAAACTCTAGCCCTGACTTCTTTCTAAAACTGGACACACATTTCCAACTCTCAGTTCTCTCTTCTCCAGATGGGACCCTCTCATCACAAACGTACAAAACTACTATTTTTTTTTCTCAAAGGCTATTTTGAAAGCCAGCACAAAGTGGGGATACTACCCCTCTGATGACCAGATCTTATTTAGACTTTTTAATCCTAGTGAGGAAATTTCAGGAGACCAAATGACAGAAACAAGTCAAAGGGTTTCCCATGTCCTGTTAGTTTTGCCTGAAGGCCATGGCCAAACTGTATTTAGATAATCCCCATATTGCGGACCATCCTCTGCAAGAAGGTGGAAAGGTTAGAGTGTTTGACTGCTCCTTAGCTGCAGTTTTTGGTGTACATTATGGGCAGATGAAAGTGGGTATGAAGGCAGAGCATAGCCTTCTGTTGACCCACTATCTTCCATCTGCTCCAGCTTCTGCAAGGACAGTAATCCCAGGCAGAGAGGGCAGAGGCTGTGTTGGACAATGAAATTTAATTATCAAAACCCCAAAACCAAACCCACTGTAGTGTACTTGATTCCAACTCACAGCGACCCCACAGGACAGAATAGAACTGCTCCATGGAGTTTCCAAGGGGTGCCTGGTGGAGTCAAACTGCTGACTTCTTTGGTTAGCAGCTGAACTCCTAACTGCTGTCACCAGGGTTTCAGTTTGAAACAGAATTCCATTTTCCCCCATGAATTCTTAAACTATTGTTGTCGCGATGGCTGCCATTGAGTCGGGCCCTGCCTCACCGTGAGCCCGCGCACTGTGGATCAGACCACTCTGATCCACAGGGTTTTCATCAGCTGATTTTTGTAGAGGAAGAACAACAAGCCTTTTTCCTTGTCCCGTCTTAGTCTGGAAGTTCCCCTGGGAGATACTTAGCGTCACAGCGTCACATTAACCACCACAGATGGGTGGCATCTGTGCGTGAGGTACATTGTTTGGGAATTGAACCTGGGTCTCCACAGAAAGTGAGAGTTCTACGAGTGAATCACCACTGTCAGACGAGTTTTTGAACAGGGGGAAATATTCCTCCCTAAAGAGTAGAGAGAGGGTTAGAGTGAGTCATAGCCATCTCTGAACCAAAGGGTTTCAGGAAAGCACTGCAGGCAGTGGGAAGAAAGAAGGAGGGGTCAGAGCGGCTGCCAGCATTTCTGACCCAAGACCAGGAACCGTGTGTTCATTATGATTTTCTTTTCTCTGTAACAAAGGTAAAAAAAAGATCACTACATGGAAAAGCAATAGACTTTTTTTTCTAAAAAATCTCCCATAACACTGTTTATCTCACTTTGTTCCCTATTTCTGTTAAAGGCCTTATCACCCTCTCAGATGCTGAGGATATAAACTGACATGTCATCTTCCTTCCCAGCTCTCCTCCTTATCTAGGTTGCTGCTTACGAGCTGATGAATCTGTTCTGAATTTCCTCTTGGATGTATTCCTGTCCTCTGTCTCGTGATGCCACTGCTTTATTGCAGGGGTAGTTTTCTCTTAATGGTAATGCTGCACTCACATGCTTTCTGATCTCCCAGGTGCCCCTCCATTCAGTCCCTCTTTGTCACTGGTGCCAGGAAAATACACACCGGCTCATGTCCCTTCACACCAGTGTCTGACTCCTCTCACCTCTCAGTCTTTATCCCATCTAATCTTTATGCTGCGTAATCTGTCACCACACAGTGAGCCTGTTAGAATGGAGCTACCCTGCCCAAGTACACTGAAGCCCTTCAGCAACTCACTTGCCCACAACCCCTGCTGAGTGCTGTGTTACTTAGTAATGTCTATTAAAATATACTTATAGAAAATATATAAAATGCATAATTATAGCTAAAGCATTATAAAACAGACCCTTGAGGAAATATGACCAGGTCAACAAATGGAATATTGCTAGTAGCTTCCAAATCCTCCCTTGGTTTCTCATTATCACAGCGTTTCTTTTTCCTACTTGAGAAGATGATTCATCTGACTCCTACAATAAACATTTTCTTACTTCTGGAGAGAAATGTAGTGTTACTTTTTATTTATATAACCTAAACAGTGTAATTTATTTTTTCCAGATTTTGAACTTTGTGTGATGTGTGCATATAAAATATAAATTAATTGTGATGTGTGTGCATGTGTATGTATTTCTGAGCATATGTGCATATGTAAAGATAGGCAGATAGGTAGATGATAGAAATTCCTTCTTTTTTTACTCAGTGTTATGATCATACATGTTGTACGTATTTTTCAATATAGTATCCATTATATAAATTTACCACAAATTATCCCTTCTTATGATTGCTGTTCATTTGGACTCTTTCCAAGTACATGGCTGCTAACAGCATTTGTGTACAGCCATCCTCATTCACGTGTACACAGGTTTCTGTGGTATATGTACCTAGCAATGATATTACTGGGTCAGAAGATATCAGCGTGTTCTACTTTGGTCATTTAAGCCACGCTGAATTTTCAGTTAGATGTGCCAAATTACACCCCCATTCATGGCATAGAGTCCCTGTTGATCCACAGGCTCAACCATACTTTCTACATTAAGATTTCTCCATTTGTGACCATCTTTGTGGGCGTGTAATAGTATCTATTTACAGTTTTAATCTTCATTTTAAGTGCCTTCCTATTTTGGATAAAATAACTCCTAGAATGCAAATGTCTTAGCTTTTTTCTTTCCCTGTTTTTATTCAGTCTGTATGTAGTTCAGAGTCTAAGGAGTCCACTCCTGATAAAGTACCTCTTCTCTGAGGTATTTTGCAGGCTATTTTCATGTATATTTTGTTCTTTGTGTTACTTTCGGACTAAGAAATGTGCATGTGAATAAAATATCACTGTAAGAGAAAAGGTTTATATGGGCAGTCTCCTTTTAGTTTCTTTATCTCTAAAATGAAGCTACTAATGTTCCCCAGAGTCTTGAAACTTCAATTACTTGAGGTAATTAAGGTCAAAATCTGAATATTTTCTGTAGATCAATCAACAATGCTGTAAATATTTCAACAACTTCTAAAATTCCTTGTGATTGATATGACAGATACTCCATTCTTAATGAAGTAATTAGATTCACTCACCTTTCTCAGTTCTGTGGAATTTTCAAGGTCAATTCTAGGACAAGTGGTTTGTACTCAGTTACTAACTGAAAGGTTGTCAGTTCTAACTCAATACCATGAATGAAAGGCCTGGAGATCTGCTTCTGTAAAGAAGAGAGCCAGCACTCCTATGGAGCAATTCTACTCTGTAACACATGGAGTTGGCCATGAGTCAGAATTGATTAGGTGGCACCTGGTTTGCATTTTTTTGTTTGTGTTCTTAGTGATGCACCCAAGACCACAAAGACACTTTTGTTCCCTGTTAGCTTGAAAGTCAGAGATTTTGTGTCTCAGAAGACGTATCTTGGGAGTAAAAACATGTTAAAGTGTGATTTTGCAAAGAGCTTTATGTTACCTGAGTTCTAGACTTCTGTCAGAATTGGAAGACACTTGTATCTTGAACTTCAATACATATTTTAATTGGGGAGATTTTATTTTTTAGTATAAATAATTTGATATTACCTTTAAATGTTTAGTATAATGAAGTGTTGGTATTAGTCTTTTAAAACACACACATCTTCACTTTGTGAATCCACACAAGTCTGATTTCCAAGCAAATAGTAGGTTTTCCTCCAGCATCTAGTTGTGGGAAAAAGGTGGCTGAGAAGGGAGGAGTCAGAGAGGTGGGATGTGGTTACACTTTCCCTCATGGAGAAACCTCATTAACAAGGGAGGAGGTACGTTTGCTAGCACCTTAAATTCACCAAAACCAAGTTGTATAAACAAGAGCAGGAGGGAATTATCACAGCCTTAATGAGGAAGAGGGCAGAGCTGAAATGGCATACCACTGAGGCCTGATGTCCATCACCAGGACAAACTTGTTCCTGGAGGAAATTCCAAGCAGAATATAATCAACGAATCATTTGTACTAGATATAAATAGACTTTTACTGAACAACCAGTTGAGAGCTATTCCCAAGCTCTGTGATAGATAGGAGCAACGGTGTGTTGCTACCAGCCAATCGCAGCTTTCTAGAACCAATTGTTAATTTTTCAGGAATTTGGCGAGCCAGATACACACAGCTTCATTAAAAATTAATTTATACAGTTATAATTAAATAAGTTATATTAAAGACAAAGATAATACATGCTCAAAACTCATCACTTCCTGATTGGTTTACGTTTTTCTGTTATCTAAGCATTATGTTCTGTTTGGTGGGAATACTACAGGACAGTGCCTGCTGTGCGTTTCAGGAGCGCTGGTGGCATGTAATTAAGAGCTCGGCTGCTAAAGCAAAAGGCTGGCAGTTTGAATTCACCAGTTGCTCCTCGGAAATGCTATGGAGCAATATTTCTTCTTGTAGTGTCACTGTGAGTCCTGTAATGTCTCTGTGCGTCAGAATCAACTTGTCAACAGGTTTAGTAAGCATGATTCCCCTACTCCATGTTCCGCAATGTCACATTGGCAGTTTAAAGTTAGTCGTGTTGAGAGTATTTACACCATAGGATCAGCAGAGGCTGTGAATCAGGACTTTTTTTGCTGTTACTGTTTACAGCACTTGGGGTGAGGAACAGTATTTGCTAGACCACTGTGTGATTTGTGGAGGTGTCAGATCTACAGCCTTTGCAAGTGGCAAAGCTTTGCAAAGTAAGTTTAAGTAGAAACAACAGAAACGTAAAACAAACACTTTTTTTTCCCCTAAACCATTTAATATTTCTTTTAAAAAATCCAAACTACAGTCTGTATCACTTGAATGTAAGAGTCGTGCATGGAAAGAATGGTAGACTGGAGCCTCTATTAAGGTTCAGTTCCAGGGCTGGGTGTGGGATACTGGTGCGTGCCTTCATAGAGCAAAGAGGAAGACTGGAAAGCACCTGGCACTTCAGTGTGATATGCGCAGAAACAAAGGGTGTATAGGTGGGTGCTATGAGAATGAAAGGTTCACTTACATCTCCAAATCAGAAAAGTGACTCCCCCGTGAGTACCGTCTGGGAAGGACTGTGGAACTGCTGAGCGCTGGTGACACAGTGGTGAAGAGCTGGGCTGCTAGCAAACAGGCTGGCAATTTGAATCTGCCAGCTGCCCCTTGGAAACCTCGTGAGGTAGTTCTTCTGCTCTGTCTACAGGGTTGCTGTGGGTTGGAGTTAACTCTACAGCAACAGGTCTGAGGTGTTCTGAGGGTTTTGTTTTGTTGTCATTGTGGGAACTATGTTCTTTTCATCTATCCTAAGATGTGGTAGAGATGATTAGTGACCAAGCCCTTCAACGACTTACCGGTTAGCCTAGTAGGTGGTTGCTTATCTGATTACAAGGGGAAATAAAGTATCTTGCCTCTCCAGACCAATTCCTCATCCAAGTAAGGCTGCCTGCTTTCTAACTCCTAAAATGCTGCAATTAAAGATTCACTTGTTAATCTTCTCTTAAAATGCAAATCCTCTTAGCGGTTTTTCATGATCAGTCTTTTGAATCTTAAAGTGAATGAAATTGTGAGTGCCTTGTCCAAGAGCAGTTTTCCTATAAGGAGAGGGTAATGGATGAATGAGTACTTGGAAGTGGAGGAAAAGGCTCAGAAGGAACTAAGGGAAAGGAACAGAAAAGGGGGACTGCAAACCAAAGGAGCCAGTGCCAAAGCTAATCCTTACGTGAGGCTATGCAAGAACGCCTATGCTGAGGGTCCGAGGGTACCTCTGCCCCGGCTGGTACTGCTTCCTGCTGCCTGTTAGTCACCCTTGGGCAGAAGGTATCATTCTTTGACTCCTGCAACATTCTAAGCTCTTTATCATCTGAAATAAGGAGGTTCATCGTCTCATTCAGTCCTTTCCAAACCTGTGAAGGGCTTTTCCTTTTTTTAATTACTTCCCTTTACCACAGGCCAGACATGCTCAGGAGCTCTGGTGGTGTAGCGATTATAAGCTGTGATTGCTAACCGTAATGTTGACAGTTCAAATCTACCAGCTACTCCTTGGAAACCCTGTGGGGCAGTTCTGCTCTGTCTTATAGGGTACCTGTGATTCAGAATTGACTCAGTGTTGGGTTTGGTGTTTTGGGAAACATTCTCAAAGTGTCCAAGTGGCTTTCCTAAAGGAATAGTGTTAGATGAGACGTAGTGCCAGCATTGAAACTAATGCCTACTTGATTCCAAAAACCAGGCCTTCTTTTTCCCATTATAAAAAGTTAGTTTCAAAAAGCATGCTGTAGCTTACCGTCAGACCCTCGTATTCTTCCCCTCAGACGATGAGTAGGGCCTTCTTCCCACTCCCATCTCCTGCCAATTCCATATGTAGAACCCTTCTGTGTGTCTCCCATAGGCAAGAAAATTACTGAGTTTACTATTTTGTCTGTATTATGAAAGCATGACATGTTATTATTTTCCAGATAAAATACAGTATCAAATAGCATTTTCTAAACTGAACACCATTTTACCGTTACACAGACACACACATAATATACACACAAACACACACACACATACAGACACACTGATATGTCCTTCAAGGGGCTATATTCCCCCAGTGAGAATCACTGATGTGAGGGGAGAGAGACATTCATAAAGAGGCTAAGAGAAAGCAAAGTATAAACTTACATGATGGTATTATCCATATGGAGTGAAAAACATCATGGTAGGTATACTACTATAAATATGTAATTATGAAAAAAAGAAAATGGGTACCTAGACAATACTTGAGAGATTCCTGAGGTGCAGGTGACCAGTGATGGTCCCCATATCTCATTCTAGGGAAGGAGTGGAAAGCTCCTGAGTGAGTCAAAAGGAGATGGCAGCAACAGGGAGGAAGGAGGGTGTGAAGACCACCTTCATGCTGAAGCTCATCCATCTGGGACACTGGTTCCCAAACTGTCGTCCCTAGAAAAAGTGTCAACACCACCTGCTAGAAACGCACGTTCTCAGGTGCTGTCTCAGACACATGAGATCCAAACACTGGGGCTGGGACCCCATTATCTGTGATTCAGAAAGCTACCTTCCAGCCCCACCCCCATCCCAGCTATTCAGACTGCAATAGAGAAAGCCACGGGCATGTATCCTTTTTGCAAGCCACTCGTCTAGAGCCCCCTCCAAGGCTTTAAATTGGGGAAGTACACACAGAATGTATTATGAAGTGTTTTCTGTTCCAGTCTTCAAAAATGTCTGTGACAAACACAGTACCTACATGAGATGTCTCGTGAGTAAATCAGGAGCTCCTTGAAGCGGGCATGCCATCTCCCGTGAAATTATCCCCTGTGCCTGGGCATGGAGACTGTAGCTTTTAAGTGCAGTGAGTGGAAACACCCTTTTAGCCAGCTACCTTTCACAGTGGCTGCTGTAGTGACTGGGTGAATGATCTCAAACTGCCTTGAACGCTGCAGTAGCCATGCAGGCTTTCATTGAGGATGGTAGAGGGAAGGCGGTCCAGTGTCCAGGCCCAGCCCTCAGTGTTCTCTGTCCTCTGCATTCATGATGCTCCACAAGATGAAAGGGTGCAGACGTGGATGACCTGCTGGAGCATGCTACTTTCTGCTCATAATGTGTTCAGACGGCTTTTAAAGTACAACCAAATACAGTGTGATCAGGGTTCAGGCATTAGTGATAACCTGGTGGGAAACTTTTGCCCTTCACCCTGGAGAACCCAGCTGCGATTCCCAGGCAGTGTGCCTCATGTACACCCCCTACCGCTCTGTCCGTGGAGCCCTGTATATTGTTATAATGCTGAACAGGTTTCAGTAATGTTTCTGGACTAAGAGGAACTAGGACGAACAGTGTGGCAATCTACTTCTGAAAATCAGCTAATGAAAACCTCATGGAACACAGTGGTCTCATCCACACCCGATCATGGCAAGAGCGAAGGACTGGCAGTGTGCTGTTCTAATGTGCGTGGAATTGCCATGACTTGGGGGCCCACTCCATGGCAGCTAGCAACAAGAAGTGGCTAAAAGTGTTTTTGTGATTTTTATGTTTTGTTGGGGAGCTGAATCTGAGACTCTGGTTCGCAGACTGGAGTGGACAGGGCAGTACTATAGTTTTAAATTAATGTAAGGAGACTGCTATGTGACTCTGATTCAGGGTGACATCTTTGGGGCCCAGCCATGACTTTTTAGGAAGTGCCATTATCCTGACCTTATTCTGATCTTTTTTCTACCATTGCTGAGTGGATGGATTTTGATCAAGCTGAGAAGATGTCCTTCTGAAAAAGACCAAGTATTGCACCTGGGAAAGCCACAGGGGTATATACTTTTTAACTCCTGTGAACTGGCCTTTTTCTTCTGTCTGTTTGTCTTCTGAGGACATCCTCCTCCCTCTGCCTCTTTCTTTCTTCCAGGCTGTTGTCCCCTTGCTCACTTCCTGCTGATCTTGTTTGCACGCTGTCTGTTCTTTGTCATCATTATTGAGCCCAACGTTATCTCTGCAGTGGCTGGTCTCTGACATTATGCATTTTCATAATATATAATTGGACAATTTCTACTAGGTAGATTCCAGCTATATTGGAAGATTCAGTTCTAATAGATAAAGTCAAATACTACTTGGTAGGTTGTTCAAAACTATAATATTCTTTTCATTCATTCCACTAAAGATTTTTGTTGTTTTGAATGCCTGTTACATAGAGTCAAGGATTGCCTCTCCAAGGAATATCTTGCCTACCTCATCCAAAGTTCTTTAATTATTTTTACTGTGATCCTATTGCATTGTAGCTTTCAATGTGAGGAATTAAGCTGTTTTAGTCTATGAGACTTGTCCCTTCTTTGCAGTAGTTGCTATGTTTTATGCATTTTTGTATAGCCCCTAGGATAGTTCCAGAGTACAGCAAGGGTCCAGTCAAATACATGCATGGAAGAAGTAATGTCCTAGCTTAGAAGCATCAGTATGAAAGAAATAGTGTAACTGCCTTTTTATGGACTAGTCTCACATCAAGGGATGATTTGATTTTCTACCTGTTCCCAGGTTCAAGCTTTGCTTTCCTTTAAACTGGGCTATATTTTTTGTGAACAATTTGATGGGACAGAAGCCATTCCTGAGTTATCTGTAGTAGTACTTAGAGTAAACTTGTCGAAAGGTGCTTCAGAAAGATTGTTTGGGATCCTGAAGAGATATATTTAGTAATTGTATTGAGTAAGTTGTCACATAATGCCACATTCCATTGATTTATTTATATTATTTTTATATCTTACTGCAGGCAGAGAATTCAGCATTGGCTTTGGAGAATGAAAATCAAAGGGAACAGTATGAGCGCTGCCTGGATGAGGTAAGGCGGATGGAGAGGTTTCATGACCAGAGATGGGGTGCTTGTGATTCCTCTCCTCAGACTATAGCGTGAATGTGCTACCAGCCACCATAGAATGTTAACACTTTTTTCCTTCAGAGAAGGCTGTAAGCATGTGGCCATTGAGAAGGGAGGTGGGTCCCCCTCTCTCTCTCTTCCCTTGCCGGAGTGCTCCTACCACAACCCACAGTTGTTGCCTAGTCAGTTCCCACTCATGGTGACCCTGTGTGTGATAGAGTGGAATTGTGCCCCATGTGATTTTCAGTGACTGATTTTTCAGAAGTGTATTACCAGGATCTTTCTTCCGAGTTGCCTCTAGGTAGACTTGAATGGCCGACATTTGGGTTTGCATCCGGGTACTTCACTGTGTGCTCTACCTAGGGACCCATTCTGTACATTCCTTTTGGATATTGTTTAATATTCTTGTGGCACAGTGGGGATAGGTTTCACTGTCAGATAAACGTCTTCTTCCCTGTGAGTGTGGTCCCTGCCTGGGAATGAGAAATGTCGTGAAGGGGCATCTCCACCTGTATGCTGTTTCCTTAAAAACAAATCCTTGCTAGAGATGGGTGGGGGCAGTGCTCACTGTTGACAGCCGGAGGGAAGAAAAATCAATAGATAGAGAACAAGCCAAGAAGAAAAAGAGAAGTGAAGAAGAAAATTGGAGCAGATTGGAAGAACATGGGCCATCACGCCTGAGCAAACTCAATAAATATTATTTGATGATAATGAAGAGATAATGGGAAAGACATTGGGTATTGCTGACTTTCTGTGGGATAAGGGGAAATTCCCCTTATGCTCTGCCACAGCTCACAGCCTTGTTCTGTGCCTTGTGGAGTCATGTAGGCAGGGCTGGCCCTTCACTTAGCTGCCTAGTGTGCTTCTGGGATATTGCTGATGATTGAAACCATCATTCGAATGAGGGTAACTGCTTTAGTCATCTGCCAAACACTCTAAAACTAGGAGTTATTCTTCAGTGAGATTCAATTTGAGATCCATTACAATGTAGCTGACACATGTTTGAAGGGGGGGGAGTCTGCTTTTAATCTGATTTGATTATTTTACCAGTAGAAATTAGCATGTGCCTTTGTCTTTTTTCTCTCCACTAATAACAGGGTAAAACACTTCCAACAGACTCTTCTTGATCTTTCTTACACTTTTCTCTTCCCGCACATCTACACTTGTTCCTCAAGGTTGATGCTTGTAGTAGAAACACAGGCACAAAGCCTAGTCTTGCTTCCCACTTGTGTGTGTTCTCTGGCAAGCAACATCTCTGACTCTCTGTTCACTTTTCTGTAGAGGAATGAGTGCCTGACACATAACAGATACCACCCCACACATACCATCACCTCCACATATCTTTCCCATCCCTCCAAACTGGAAGTAATCTCTGTCTTATAAATTCTAATAAAACCAAACCAGCTTCCACTGAGTTGATTCTAACTCATAATGAAATTGTGTGTGTCAGAGTAAAACTGTGTTGTTCTATGGGGCTTTCAGAGGTTAATTATTAGGTAGTAGATTGCCAGGCCTTTCTTCTGAGGTGTCCCTAGGCCAACTCCAAACTGTATTAGCAGTCGAGGGCAGTAACTGCAGCCAACCAGGGACACTGAGTTACAATCGTAGTCGATATTTTCCTGCATGGTGGTTCTTAAAATCTAGTTCCCGGGCTAGCAGCATCAGCTGTCAGCCTCACCTATTAGAATACAAATCCTAAGGGCCACCACCCCCCTCACCCCACATCTGCAGACTCAGGATCTCTAGGATCTTGGCCAGAAATCTGTGTCAACAGCCCTCTAGGTGATTCTGATGCAAGCTACAGTCTGAGAGCCTCTGTCCTCATAGACAACATTGTCGTACAGTGACTTACAGGTAGCTGAAGAACCCTCACCATGTCACCTGAAAATGATTTAATTATTTAATCTTTGAATTGCATAGTATTTCCAGCCATATACATACAGTGTGTTAGTTACTCGAGCAGAGTGCCATGTGCAGTCCTTTGCCTTGTCTGCACTTACTTAAGACTCAGAATAATCTTTCCAAGGTCCAAAGTTAAAAAGAAAATCAGAAGCCAGTTGACATAAAAGATGATGACTCACAGTCTATTGAGTCCTGTTCAGCCCCCATTCACCCCTGTTCCCCAGACTCTTGGTCCAATCAAAGTTTAGGGCAAGAAATACCGAACAGATCCAAGGATATTTAAGGGAGCAAATATTGTCCTTGGGTCATACATATTGATCGGCCCACTTTTACTTTAACCCCCTTTTTGCACAGACGTTTCCAGTGAGACTTCATCTGCATTCAGGAGTCAAATGTATGTGAATCGCACCTCAGAGATTTAACCTTTGTCACAGTTCTCCCACAGGTCATGTCTCCCTGTCCATCAAAAAGCCTGCAGTATTTTCTTATGGAAATGCATAGCCTGTTGTCTGTGTGTTTTCTGCAGGTTTCATTAGCATGTGGGAAACATAAGGTTTCCCACAAAATCATTTCTTGTCAAATTCCCACTGAAGTCAGACTTTTTAGATAGAAGATTCCTCTGTTCTTAATTGCAAAAATTAACTGTTGCCCAAGAGGTAATCTGCAGCAGAGAACCACCTCCTCTTTGGAGGGGTACAGGCATTTTATATTCATGAAGACTGGCCCCTGATTACACCTTCTGGTTGTTTTCTAACTAATCACATCAGAGTAGCCGATCCTTTGCCATGCATTGTAAGAGAATACTCTCAAAGGGGTAGTTGAATGTGGTAATAATGCCAACTGGAAATTCTTTTCAAGGCTTTTTAGACTAATTAGACAAACTAACAAGGTAAGGCCTCATGTAAGTTATTTCCCTTCTAGCAAGGGGCATAAAGCATACACAAGTGGATAAAACATAAATTTAGAATGTTCTTCAGTTCTCTTCACACTGATTGTTATTTCACAGGAAATGAAGAGCCTATTACAGATTTGGGGAAAATACTGTAGAGTCTGAAATCTCCTCTGTGTGTTCTGATAAATGGGTGTGTTTGTTAGAGTGAGTCAGACATGTATCCATAGTCACATGTGCAAACACAAAGAGGCTCGTTAGACAAATACATGAACCCAAACATAACAAACAAATCCAAACATTCATACTTTACCATCTCCTCTGCCACCTCCTTCCTCATCTCCTTACCTTGGAAACCCAAAGGTAGCCAAGCCAAGTGCTGTCGAGTAAAGGTAAAACCAACATTAATCTTGTTTTTCCTTGAACATCTGGAGGTTTTCATGTTTGAATGGGGTTTCTTAACCTGTTTGACAGGGAGTTTGCTGGCAGGCAGTGAACTGCTGTTTGATCAGAGTATTGTCTTAACCACACTTCTTATAAGACCCACTGTATGGAGCCGTAGTGGCACAGTGGTGAAGAGCTTGGCTGCTACCCAAAAGGTCAGCAGTTTGAATGCACCAGTTGCTCCTTGGAAACCCTATGGGGCAGTTCTTCTCTGTTATACGATGACTGTGAGTCACTGACTCAATGATATCAATGTATTACCAACTAGGGGAGCCCTGGTATTTCAGTCAGTAAAGCAGTTAACTGCTCACCAAAAGGTCAGTGGTTCAAAGCCACCAGGAACTTCTTAGGGAGAAAGATTTGACAGTCTGCTGCCATGAAGGTTTACAGCCTTGGAAACCCTATGAGGTTGCCATGAGTTGGAATGTTCTTGACAATGGTGGGTTTGATTTGGATTGATATTCCTATTTGGAGAAATAGAATGACTTGTATGAAATTAATAAAACATTTCCTAAAGCCACTGTGCTCCATTTAGATGCACATGGTTGTGGCCTACAGACCTATACTGGGTGTCAGCCTTACCTGGGTCCTGGGAGCTCAAGGTGCTAGCAGCCTGGTGGATAAGAGAGCAAGAAGGGTGACAACATTGAATAACTGTAGAGGCAACATAAAAAAAATTACAGCGCTTACTCAAGGAGCTCGGAAACTCAGAGTCTGTTCACTGATGCCGGGGGGAATGATTGTGGGAGAGGGTGAGCAGTGCTAGAGCTCACAAAGAGAAGGGTGTGCTCCAAACAGGGAACTGGTTAGACTTTATGACTACTGTTTCATAGAGAGCCTTTTCAGAAGGCTTCTATGAGAGGGTGACGCTAAGCCATGTTTGGGCACAGTGACAGAAGATCCACAGACCTGTGTGCAAGTTTTGGGTTGTTTCTGATTCCTCGGTTATGTTCTAGTTAATTCAAATCTGCAAGCAGTACAGAAATTCTTCTGCATCAGGAAAATAACATGTACAGTGTCTGTTAAAAATGTATATTCACAAACCTTATCTTTTTTTAATCAGAATGTGGGACTAAGAAATGGATGGAAGGTTAGAGAATGCTAGCATCCTCTTGAGACCATGAGAGCAGAACTAGAGTTCCCTACTGTCAGTGAGATACCTTGATCGGGTTTTCTGACTTCTCTATGCACCACATTTAAGAGCACAAAGAACGGGGAAAGCCAGACCTTGGATTGTAGTTCAAAACCAGAATTTCTTTTATCCAAAGAACAGTTGCTGTCAAGTTAACCCTGATCTCCTGTGTGTTAGAGGAGAACTCAGCTTCATAGGGTTTTCAGTGGCTCAATTTTCAGAAGTAGATCATGAGAGCTTTCTTCCAAGACACCTCGGGGTGGACTCAAATCACAGGCCTTTTGCTTAGTAGGCAAGCACATTAGCTGTTTGCCAGCCAATTTACAGAATTTATTTTAAACCAAGGCTAAATAAAGGGAGAAGTACACTGCTAAGGACAATTTTTTCCTGTCTCTGGTCTGTATGCTGTATGCCTAGACTGAGTGGTAGAATCACCAAGACGCTCTGTGTGGTTATCTCACATGTAGACCCAGAGTCATCTTTAGAATCAATGTCTTGTCTCAATGGATGTACATGGAAAGTGATCCCGCCCATAACTTTCACATGCCATGAAATCAAACAGATGATTCTGGTCTCTAGACTCGACCACCTTGAGGGAACATGTACATTTTATCACCATTGTTTTTGCAGAACCTAACTCAGTTTTCAGCATGTACCAGGTGCTCAGTGCCTATTTGTTGAATGGCTGAAAGAGTGAAGGTTACCACCACTGAATTAATTTCCAAACTCATTTTCCCCAAATTCCTTACACATCTTTAGTCTAAATTCTTGCATCTCCTGTTATCTCTTTAGAGACTGCACACTCATTTATTGTGCACAGATTCAAAAGATAGTCCCAAAGTAAATCACTGGGTGAGGGAGGGGGAACCCTCTTAAGATTGGTTTTAATAAGAAGTGACCATGTAGACTTTGGATTAGGCAAGCTAGTGTCCAAATGCCATCACAGCAAAACTCTGGCTGTTTGATGTGGGACAGTGTACTTACTTCTCTGAATTTCTTCCTCATTTGTATCTTCCAAGGCTGCTTTACAGAGTAAATGTAGAGAGAAATTGTAGATGCTCATTGGCCTATACATGTATATTCCATACACACATATTTCATTCCTCTACAAATAAAACCCCTTCACTGTAAACCATTGTTTCTTAACTGCTTACTTGAAAACACATTTCATTCTCCTACGTTCTATTGACTCAGATTTAACATTTATGAGGTAACTATATTAGGTGTACTATTAGGTAGTTTCTCTGATTATGTGTGTAATCACATGTATCTTTCACAATATATTTAGAAATATACAGTTCCCTTCCTTTATTGTTGTGGAAAGTCAGATTCTTCTGTGTCTGTGCATGTCTGTATAATGACCACATCCAGTGTTTTGAACCCAGATCTTTCTGGTGATGTCAGCTCTATGCCTGCTTTCTCCAGCAGCCTCAGTGTGATAAACCAAACCCACAAACATAGAAAACTTCTCCAAAACACATGTTCCAAAATTAGTGCTTTTTTGTAGTAGCTTAGTAGTTAAAGCGCTTGGCTGCTAACAGAACAGTGGTGATTGAAACCCACCAGCTACTCTGGGAAGAAAGAAGTGGCATACAGGCTTATAGTCTTAGAAACCCAAGTTCTATTCTATCTATAGGTTACTGTGATTCAGAATCAACTCATCAGCAGTGGGAAGTGCTTTTTGGACTGGACGTTTCAGTTACTTTTCAGACGTCATAGTTGTTGTGCATAATGAAAATAGCACATAAGATGTGAAAGCAACCCTACCATCGGGACAGTCAGAATGAGGGGACTTTCTGAGTTCTTCAGTCTCCCATCAATCAACCTGAAGGGCTCCTGTCCTTCACCCTCCTCCTAGACTGGCTCCTACATGAAGTGAGAATTGACTCCCTCTACAGTGGGTAAGAGCTATGGTTGCTAATGAAAAGGTTGGCAGTTCAAACACAATACCCATTCCTTGGAGACCCAATGGGGTAGTTCTACTCTGTCATATAGGGTCGCTATGAGTCAGAATCAACTTGATGGCAACAGGGATCGATAGGACCGCTATAAGTCACTGTCACCTCTACAGCAACAGCAACAGCAACGGGTTAGGTTAGGTTAGGTTATAAATGGGTGATGCAAACAGTTAATTGCTCCATTCTAGCTGAAAGCCTTCCCACTCACCCTTAAATGCTAGAGGTTATTTTGAAAACCTATGGAATAGTACTACTCTGTAATACGTGGGGTTTCCACAAGTCAAAATCAAACTGACTTGACAGCTATTGGATTGTTTCATTTTATTTTATTTTTCTGAATAAATTCTCTACTGTGGCTTCCTATTTAGCCATAGGGGCTCTTTTACAGCAAAACAGAAGGCTCCTTGTGGCATCCTAGACTTCTCTGTCTGTAGGCCTCCCATGAGGGCATGGAAGATTCCTGACCCTTGGAGATATTTATGGAAGTGGAAGGTCAGTGAGGTCAGAGGAGCTGGGCTGGATGATAGGATTCTTAATAAGAAGGAAACAGAGGAGGCAGAGCCAACATGGCAGACTAGACACATGTCTCCTCAATTCCCTTAAACTAAGGCCTGCATTGATAATTGAACAGAGGACTCTGGACACCCAGGAAGCCCTAGGATACAGCATAGCCTTGTCACATTGGACTACATGCCACTCAGCAGAAGCTGCTTCTCTCAAACATGAGGCAGCGCATCCTGAGCCCTATTCCTGCTGACTCACCGCTGGGACAGACTGCAGGTACTGAACCTGCCTTTGTTATCCAGGAGGTGGGGACTGGGCATGACACAGCTAATACATTGAACTTCAGTTCTAAAGTGAGCTGCGTATAGGGCAGCAGCAAGACAGTGTGTGGGATAGCCTCATTTTGACAGCACAGCTGCTGACTGAGGGCAGCACTGCCCCTCCACCCTCTCTTTTCTGAGTTCTACCATAGATTCTGCTGTTTCACAGTGGGAAGAGAAGCTCGGCCAGGAAGCCATCTTGGTTGGCTGGGAAGCCGAATCAGACAACTGGAGGACTCAGCCTACCCAAGAAGCAGTGTGCTTCCAGAAAGCACTTTTCCAGAACAAAGGCTGTGTTTACTATACTTTTACCTTACAGGTGGGGTCCAGCTGAGTATGGCAGCAAGGCTGTAACCCCTCCCTGTTTGGAACTACGTCATGACATCCGGGGACAGCCGAAGAAGTGGTTCCATCATCAACCAGAAGGCAAGATAGAGCCTACCACACCTGATGACCTGACTGATTTTGGCATCTGTCAGCTCCGAGCTTTCCAAAGTGAGGCTGCCTGGAGAAATAACTGCTGAGTGGCCCAGCAGCAACTCTTCCAGCCTTTACTGACTCACACCATAAAGTCTGTTGATGGCCCCCCAGTAACTCCATGAGTATGGCACCCTCTTTGCCAGCCAGGAGGCAGAGCTTGCCGTCCCGGAGAGTCCACTAGAGCCAGTCACTAGGGTACACAGAGATGGCTGATGAACAACCCCTGTCTCAAAACTATGCCTCAGCTCCTGTTGAGGTAACACAGGAGAAACTAAACAGCCTTTAGATGGCCTGAAGGCAACAAACCACTGCTAATCATTTAAAGAAACAGTCCACCTTGACTCTGGAAAATTCCCAAAATAACAAATCAAAAAACTTCCCAGATGAAGAAGCCTTTCTGAAACTATCAGAGGTCAAGTACAAAATGATTGTTTAGAGAGCCCTTCTAGACATTAAACAAAATGCAACAGAACAAAATGAGAAAACTAAGCAAGCTATTTGAACTGATGCAACATCAGCATCTGAAATACAGCAGATCAATAATAAAATTACAGAATTAGACAATTCAATACAAAGTCAAAAGAGTAGAATTAAGGAGATGGAAGTCAGACTTAGTGACCTTGAGGACAGATCAACTGACACCCATATTTATGAGGAGAAATTAGAGAAAAGAATTAAGAAAAATAAAGAAGTATTAAGAACAATGTAGGACTCTATTAAGATGAATAATCTATGATTAATTGGAGTTGCAGAACAGTCAGGGATACCTGAAAACACAGAGTATTGTTGAGTTGCTAACAGAAAACTTCAGAGAATTTATGAAAGAAGAGAACATAGACATGCAAAATGTGTATTGTATGCCACCAAAACTGACCCCAAATAAACACGCCAAGACATATTATACTCAAGTTTTAAAAAATGAAACATAAACAGAGTCTCTTAAAGGCAGCAAGGCTCAAGGTGAAGCTTATGTTCAGAGGAAAGACCTGTAGGCTTTTGTCTGACTTCTTGTCAGAAACAACATTGGCAAGGAGGCAGTAGGATGATACATTCAAAGCCTTGAAAGAAAAAACTTTCAGCCAAGAATAATATATCTTGCAAAACTCTCTCAAATATGAAGATGAAATTATGAAATTAAGACATTCACAGATAAACTGAAGCTTAGAGAATTTGTAAAAACCAAACCAAAACTAAAAGAAATACTAAAAGAAGCTTTTTACTTAGAAAAACAAAACTATTAAGTGTATATTTGAGGAGATAATGCAGGCCATGGCATTGAGAAACCTATTCAGTTAGGGAAGTCACAAAACTCAAGTTACAATATTAAAAAAAAAAAAAACTGTGACACAGAAAAGAGGGATATACTAGAGTATAGTCCTTTCAGATGGAGTGGAAGTTAAAAGGATATACAGAAGTTACAATTGGGTTTAAACTTAGAATATTAAGGGGGATCATAGGGATAGCCACAAAGCACGATAAAGATGTAACATATCAAAACAAGAAACGTAGACAGGAGTCTCAACAAACACAAAACCAACTTGAAAATGATGAAAATTCAACCCATAAGGAAGAAAGACCCAGAACAGAATATTAAGAGCAACATAAAAAACACCAAAAAAATAAATAAATAAATAAATACATCAAAATGATAGCACTAAACACATGCCTATTGGTAGTTACACTGAATGTAAATGGACTGAATGCTCCAATTAGGAGACAGTGAGTGAAAGCCTGGATCAAAAGACCAGTCTATAGGTTGCTTACAAGAAATACACCTTAGACTCAAAGATAAGAACAAACTGAAAATTAAAGGATGGAAGAATATATACCAAGCTGGTGATGTGCAAAGAAGAGCAGGTGTGGCAGTACAAATCTCAGATAAAATAGATTTTAAAGTAAAATCCACTATTATGGACAAGGACAGTCACTGTTTATTGCTGAGAAGTTCAATACTCAGATAGGACTTCACAATATTAAATATTTATGCACCCAATACCAGAGCATCTAAATATGTAAAACACTGACTACATTGAAAAATGAAATAGATCACTCCACAATAATAGTTGGAGACTTCAACTCTCCACTTTCAGTAATGGACAGATCATCTGGTAAAAAACTCAGTAAAGGTCTTACTGTGACAATTAAACAACTAGACCTCATCAACACATGCAGAACTTTTTATCCATCGACAGATAAGTTTACCTTCTTCTCCAATGCACACAGAATATTTTCCAGAACAGACCTTGTGTTAGGGCATAAAGCAAGTCTCAACAAATTCCAAACCACTGAATTATTGCAGAGCATCTTTTCACACCATAAAGCCATAAAAGTCAAAATCAATAGCAGAAAAAGCAGATAGAAACTGGAACGCATGGAAACCAAACAACACTGTTTTAGTCAGCTAAGGCTGTTCTAACAGAAATACTGGAGTGGGTGGCTTTAACAAAGGAAGGTTTATTCTTATATAGTCTGGTAGGCTGCAAGTCTATATTCAGGGTGTCTGCTCCGGGGGAAGGCTTCCACCCTTGTCGGCTCTGGAGGAAAGTCCAGTGTTACATCAGTCTTTGTCCAGGGAGCGTCTTGGCACAGGAACCTCAGGTCTGAAGGATGTGCTTTTCTCCTGGTGCTGCTTGCTTGATGGTATGAGGTTCCCAATTCTCTGCCCACTTGTCTTTCCTTTTATGTCTTGCAGGATGAAAGGATTGAGGGTGGGGCAAGCCATACTCCAGGGAAACTCCCTTTACAGTGGAGCAGGGAGGTGATCATATAAAGGAATTTACAGTCCCACCTTAATCATTTAACATACAGCATAGGAAAACCACAAAATGGAGGACTGTCACAAGATACTGGGAATCATGGCCCAGCCACATGACTACACATATATTTGGGGGGGACACAAGTCAATCCATGACATCCCACCCTTTGGCACCCCCAAAATCACATCATACAAACATGTAACACATTCATCTCATCATAGCAAAATCATGTCCATCCCGTATGATGGAAGTCTTAAATCAGTTCCAAGTCCAAAATACAAAAACTCTTCTACGTCTGTGAAACTTAGAAGGTAAGCTATCTGCTTCTAAAGGTACAGTGGCAGAACAGGCACAACTTAGACATTCTGTTGTAAATAGGAGAAATTTTGTAGGGAAAGAAGGTATTAATAGGCAACAAGCAAGTCAGCAGAACTCATTACATTAGCCCTCAAAGCTTTGAAAATACTCTGACATTTTCTGAGACATTCTACACAGTGGCCCTGCCCTCCAGACTCTAGGTATTGACCACACTCTCTGGTTTCTGAGTGGAGATCCCAGCCCTGTGCTACATCTTTGCCTTCAAGGCCCACTTGGACAGAACCTCTGCCTCATCAGCTTTAGGTACACCCTAAGCCCAACTGAGTGGCAATTTCACCCTTACGAACACAAGACACCATGGTTCCACCCTTTCAAACCCCTGAGGTCATGGCCATACCTTTTGAGACTGTGGCAGGTCAGCTTCTCACGCTGTTTGTCTCATCAGCCACATAGCCTGAGCCTCAGGCCCACATTTGCCCTGCCAGGGCAAGTGTTCCAAAACTCTGTAGCTCCACTGATTCAAGTGCCTGGAGGCATCCCACTCTTACTGGAAAGCATCCTGCCGAAAGGCACTCAGCTGTCTGGCACTGTGGGTCAGCAAGGCCATCTCCACTGTTTCAAGTGCCCGGAGGCACCCCGATCCACAAGGAAAACTCTGGGTGCAGGCACTTAGCTCTCTCGCTTAATGGGTCGGCTCCAGCGCTGCCTCTGGTTCTGCTGCTGCTGCTGCCGCCGCAGCCGGTCCTCTATTGTTTCTCACCATCTGCGCCTTCTTCATTCCTTCTGAGTCTTCTATCCATTCACAGTTTCAAAATGGCTTCCACATTTTAGGTATTTGCTAGAGCAGCACCTCACTGTCATGGTACCAAATTTTGTTTTAGTCAACTAGGGCTGCTGTAACAGAAATACCACAGAGTGGATGGTTTTAACAAAGGAAGGTTTATTCTTACATAGTCTGGTAGGCTACAAGTCCGTATTCAGGGTGTCTGCTCCAGGGGAACACTTTCCCCCTTGTCAGCTCTGGAGGAAAGTCTGGTATTGCATCAGTCTTTGTCCAGGGAGTGTCTTAGCACAGGAACCTCAGGTCTGAAGGACACATTCTTCTCCCAGTGCTGCTTTCTTGATGGTATGAGGTTCACAATTCTCTGCCTGCTTTTCTTTCCTTTTATCTCTTGCAGGATGAAAGGATTAAGGGTGGGGCAAGCCATACTCCAGGGAAACTCCCTTTACAATGGAGCAGGGAGGTGATCCTATGAAGGGATTTACAGTCCCACCCTAATCACAGCATAGCAAAACCACAAAATGAAGGACTGTCACAAGATACTGGGAATCATGGCCAAAATCATGACTACACTTATTTTTGGGGGGGAAACAAATCAATCCATGACAAACACCTTGCTCAAAAAGGCATGGGTTACAGAAGAACTCAAGGACAAAATGTATTCATGGAATCAAATGAGAATGAAAATGCTTCCTACCAGAACCTATGGGATATAGCAAGAACAATGCTCAGAGGTCAGTTTATGTCTATAAATGCATACATCTGGAAGGAAGAAAGGACCCAAACGAAAAGGTTAACCCTACAGCTGAACAAGTATAAAGAAAGCAACAGAGGAACCCCTCAGGCACCAGAAGAAAACAGATAATGAAGATTAGAGTGGAACTAAATGAATTGGAGAATAGAAGAACAGTTGAAAAAAAATTAACAAAGCCAAAAGCTGTTTTTTGAAAAGATGAACAAAGTTGATAAAGCATTCACTAAACTTACAAAAGAAAAACAGGAGAGAAAGCGAATAACCTGTATAAGAAATGAGATGGGAGATGTTACAACAGACTCAACTGAAATCAAAAGTATCATTAACAGAATACTACAAAAGACTGTACTCTAACAGATTTGAAAACCTAGAGGAAATGGACAAATTTCTAGACTCATAGCACCCACCAAGAATATCACAAGCAGAAGTAGTACAACTTAATAAACCCATCACAAGGGAAGAGATTGAAAAAGTCATTTAAAAAAACAAAAAAAAACTACCAACCAAAGGAAGTCCTGGCCCAGATGGCTTCACTGGAGAATTCTACCAAGGTTTGAGAGGAGAGTTAACTCTGATACTACTGAGACTATTTCAAAGCATAAAAAGAGATGGAATACTCCCAGATTCCTTCTATGAAACCAGTATAACCCGATAACAAAGCCAGGGAAAGATCCCACAAATAAAGGAGAACTACAGATAAATATCACTCAAGAACCTAGATGCAAAAGTCTTCGACAAAATCTTGGGCAATAGCATTCAACAACATATCGAACAAAAATAATTCATTATGACCAAGCTGGATTCATACCTGGGATACAAGGCTGGTTCAGCATCATAAAAACAATGTGATCAACCACATAAAAAACCCAAAAGATAGGAATCACCTGATTTGGTCAATAATGCAGAAAAGGCATTCGACAAAGTCCAACACCATTCATGCTAAAAACTCTCAGCAAAATAGGAATAGAAGGGAAACTGTTCAACTGAAGAAGGAGGATCTATGCAAAGCCAACCACCTACATCATCCTGAGTGGAGAGAGACTGAAAGAATTCCCTTTGAGAATGGATAGGAGACAAGAATGTCTACTCTTACCACTTCTGTTTAATATTGTACTAGAAGTTCTAGCCAGAGCAATTAGACAAGACAAAGAAATAAAGGGCATCCTCATTGGCAGAGAAGAAATAAAAATCTCCTTGTTTGCAGATGATATAGCAGTATACGTAAAGAATCCTAAAGAATCCATAAGCAAACTACTCAAACTAGTATAAGAGTTCAGCAAAATAACAGGACATAGATAAACGTAAGTAAATCAGTAGAATTCCTTTATGCCAACAAACAGATCATCAAAGAAGAAATCACCAAATCAATACCATTTACTATAGTTCCCAAGAAGAAAAAATACCTAGGAATAAATCTAACTAGGGAAATAAGAGACCTGTACAAAGAGAACTACAAGACCTTACTACAAGAAACCAAGAGAGACTTACATAAATGGAGAAACCTACCCTGCTCATGCAAAGCAAGACTTAACATTGTGAAAATGTCTATTTCACCCAAAGAGATCTAGATGCACGGTGTAATCCCAGAACAAATTCCAGTGACATTTTTTAATGAGATGGAGAAACAAATCACCAACTTTGTTGGGAAAGTGAAGAAACTCCAGATAAGCAAGCCAAGCCAAGTGCCGTCGAGTCGGATCTGACTCAAGCACTACTAAAAAAGAGGAACACAGTGGGAGGCCTCACGCTGCCAGACCTTGGAATCTGTTACACTGCCACAGTAGTCACAATAGCCTCGTATTGGTATAAAAAGAGACCCATAGACCAATGGAAGAGTTGAGACCCCAGAGATGCCAGCATCCTCTTACTAACAGTTGATATTTGACAAAGGCCCTAAGACTGTAAACTGGAGTTAAAACAATCTCTCTAACAAATGGTACTGACAAAATTCTATATTCATCTGCAAAAAATAAAAAAGAAGACCTATACCTCACACTATACATAAAAACTAGCTCAAATTGGATCAGAGACCTAAATATCAAACTTAAAATGATAGAGATCATGCAAGAAAAAATAGGGCAACAATGGAAGTTTTAATAGACAGCTTAGACTTGAAATTTGACAAAGCATAACCAACAGAAAATAGATAAATGGGAACTACTAAGAACGAAACACTTTTGCTCATCCAGAGACTATCAAAAGAACTAAAAGACCACCTACAGAATGGGAAAAAACATTTGGCAACTACATGTCAGACCAGCGTCTGATGTCCATAGTTCACAAGGTACTGCAAAATATCAACAAGAAAAAGGTAAATAACCCAATTAAGTGATGGGCAAAGGAGATGGATGTACACTTCACCAAAGAGGACATCCAGGCAGCGAAATGACACATGAGGAAATGCTCATGATCATTAGCTATTAGAGAAATACAAACCAAAACCATAATGAGATACCATCTTACCCCATGACCTAAAAAAAAAAAAAATGCTGAAGAGGCTGTGGAGAGATTGGAAGTCTCCGGCATTGCTAGTGAGATTACAAAATAGTGCAACCTCTATGGAAAGCAATTTGGCACATCTTAAAAAAGCTGGAAATTGATATACCATTTGATCCGGTAATCCCACTGCTCAGAGTATACCCTACAGGGTGAAGGACACTCAGAAGCACAGGAATGGTTATTGAAGCACAGTCCACAACAGCAAAAAGATGGAATCAATGCGCATGCCCAACAACAGATGAATGGGTAGACAAACTGTGGTACATATACTCGATGGAACACTATGCAATGATAAAGAACAATGATGATTTTAGGAAGCAACCTGGTTTCAGTTGGAAGATATTATGGTGAGTGAAATCATTTAGTGGCCAGTCAAGTGGCAAAAGGGCAAATATTGTATGAGTCCCCTACTATAAGGACTTTAAAAATAGAGTTATGTACGGAAGAAACGATTCTTAGACAGCTGCAAGGGTGAGGATGGAGGGAGGGAGAGGACTGGTCATTGATTAGTTAGTTGGTAGAAATTTGGTTGTGGGAAAGCAATGACAACACACAGTAAAAGGAAGATCAACTTATCTTCAACATAAACTGAAAACTCTTCTAATCCTAACCAAATATTGTAAGCATAGAGTAGCAGGGGCAGGGGTCTGGGGACCATGATCTCAGGGGACATCAAGACCAGTTGGCATAACCAGCCTATTGCTAAGAGAGTCTTCTGCACCCCATATTGGTGAGTGTCATTTGGGATGTTAAAAGCTAACAGGCTGTGATCTGAGGTACCTCAAATGGTCCCAACTCAGCCAGAACAGGTGATCAGCAAGAAGAATAAGTACAAGGCAAAAAGAGCCCAGGAGGCGGGAGGACCCTTGTGGATGGGTGACTGTATCAACATGTGACCAGAAGAACCAGGTGGTATCTGACCACCACCAAACACAGCCGTGATGGGGCACACAGTGTTGAATCCCAGCAGCAACATGAGAAGAAGAGAGGTGCACCTCGAGAGTTCGGTTGAAAGACAATTGATGGTCCAGAACCGTGGGGGGTTCACCTGGTGGCGTGGCCTCTAGACCTCCTGCTGTCCCTGACCAGAAACTGTTACTGATGTCAACTCTTTGGACAGGAATGGCCTGGACTTGGGGACATAATGTGATCATATGGGGTGTATACTTTATGGTTCTATTCCTATATAGGATGCTGTCCTACTGGCCTCCTATTAGAAAAGACAAGATTAAGTGGAGAGGAGGGCACAGGAGATTGTTAAGAGGCTACGACAGATACAGAATGAAAAGGAAGAATGTGCTGTCTCTGGGCAAGGAGAGCAGAAAGAGCTAGAGATAGGTGGGCATGCAAATTAAATCTGGATTGTAGACTTCCACATAATCACAGACAGATACACAGACAAACAGATAATTTAATAAATAAAGAAAAAGGAGGAAACAGAGATACCTGGCCCTTTTCATGGCCCCTGCCACCTGCAGCCTTCCTGCATCTCTTAGGCGCAATGGGTAGTCTCCATGGGCAGTCTAAGGAAGGCCTTAAAACAAGCCAGGAGCTCCAGTTTTGCTCACTGTGTCTCAGATCTCCCTGGCCCAACCCAGCTACTACTATTTTTTCTTTCTTTTGAGAGAAAAGCTGTCAAGTGGCACTGGAAGTTACTTGCTTTCGTTAGCTGGACCTGCAGTTTGGGGATTATTTACAACCCAAATTCTTAGGGTATAATGCAAGGATGAGGCCAGGGGACCATTCCAGGGACCATCTTAGGAGCAGATTAGAGGTTTCTGGTTGTATAACATGCACACACTTCAAACAGCTGTTCTGTGATGCATCAGGGAAGCTTGGCTATTGGAAAGTAGTAACACAACCCCTGAAACTGTCTATATAGAGAATACCAAGGACAGCATTTCTGCAACCCGCCTGTTCCTCTGCAAAGAACCTTTGAGACCTTGTGGGTAATACAGCCTCATGTCAGCAGGAAAAGAAATAATGCATTAGGGTATCTTTGTTCAATTTTCAGGTAGAGCAAACAATTGTCCAGAGTACATGCCAGAAAGAATGGTGTCAGATATAGTCTGTAAGCCTATAGGGCAACATGCTTGGATTGCAAAGATAGAATGTATTTACTCCTGTGTGCTGTTACAGTTAGGATGTTAGTCTGCGTGCCCTGTTAAATCATGTAGAGAGCTGTTTTATGTAACCATTGTTCCACACACTGATTTAGGTGAGGGACCAGTTTGGAGGAAGAAAAGAAAATATTGATATAAGTCACTATTATGAGGGTATGAATCAAATTTGAAGTTTGAGATTCAAGATGATTAAATTATTTATGAAATGCATTAACTTTGGCACTTTGTTCCTGTTTCAGCCTGCAGGAATAGTTGAGTTCTTTTGTGTGTTTATTTTACTTTTTAAATTTTACCGAGTAAAATAGATGGTACATAGTTTCGCTTTAAATTCTGTATTGCTTTTGAATTGGAGTGGATGTTTAAAAAGTTAAAAAATTCCTAAGTTTGTCCTGTTGGTCAGTGTGGGTAAGCTGAATGACTTATGTCACTTCTGAGGTCATGTATAAATAAAATGATACAGGAAAAACAAAACAAACAAACAAAAAAATCGTGAGTTAATGGAAGTGTGATTTACTTTATCTGTGGTAATTCTTGGGTATGCTTCTTTAACTTTGGCTGCACTGGAAAAATACCTGAAGATACTTTTTCTTCAAAATCATATTTAATTTCAGTGAAAGGCCTTTCTTTCTGACTTAATGTCAACAATGTGAGTTTTCAAAGGCCTCTGGTAGGAAGACAAATTCCTTCTCTGTGTTTGGTTGAACTAATCAATTATGAGTAACCTGATTCTAGTCTTTTATTGCTTATGGTTTGAATATCTCCAAACCACATAATAATGACAACCTGTATTTTAATTTTCTTTCCTTTTTAATAATATTTTATTGTGCTTTAAATAAAAGTTTACAATCCAACTCAGTTTGGCATATGAAACTCCACACACACACCTCTGTGGAACTCTAGCTACTCTCTGAACACTTTGACAGTACACTTCTCCTTTTTACCCTGTACTTCTCATAATTCAGCAGACCTCTGCCCCTCCGCTCCACTCTCATCTCACGTTTAGAGAGGAGCTGCTGTTACTGCCTCGTGTATATAGTTAAACGAAGAAGCACACATTTCACCAGCATTTCTCTGTGTCTTATAGTCTAGTCCAATTTTTTTCTAGAAAGTTGGCGTTAGTATTGGTTTTAGCTCTGAGCTAGCAGCAAATCTCAGGGGACCCTCCAGTCTGCCTGACCATCTTGTGTGGTCTTTTTAATAGAGTTCTAGATCTGTACCCACTATGTGCACCTACTATGTCAGGGACTCTACGCTGTGTTCCCTGTCAAGGCAGCTACTGGTGATCGCCAGGCACCATCTAGTTTTTCTAGTCTCATGCTGATTTAGTCTCTGGATTGTTTGGCCCCTTCTGTCTCCTGGGTTCATAATTTCCTTATGTCTTTGATGTCCTTTATTTTCCTCTGCTCCAGGTTAATTGGGACAAATTGATTCTCATTAGAGGGCAGCTTGCAAGCTTTTTAAAACTCCAAATGCTACTCACCAAAATGGGATGCAGAACACTTTCTTAAAAAAAAAACAATAATGCCAATTGGCCTAGATGTCCCCTAAAGCCATGGTCGCCAGACCATTGCCCCTGCTACTCAGACCTTGAAAATATTGGGTTGTGTTTAGGAATCCTTGTAGCTTTTGTGTAGTCCATCAGTGTGTGCTGTCCCTTAAGCCAGTTCCTATCTACTGTCTAATCTATGGATAACCCCTCCTCCTCTCCCCACCCTTGTAACCCTTGAAGATTATTCTCTTGGGTGTTTAAACCTTTTCTTGAGTCCTTTTAAAAGTGGTCTCATACAGTGTTTCTCCTTTTGCAGCTGGATAATTTTACTCAGCATAATGTCTTCCATATGACTACATGTTATCACGTTTCCCAAGATCATCATTGTTCTTTATCATTGGCTAGTTATTCCATTGTGTGAATACACCTTAGTTTGTTTAACCATTCATCTGTTGATGAGCACGTAGGTTGATTCCATCTATGTGATATTGTAGACAGTGCTGCATTAAACATTGGTGTACATGTTATCTATTCATGTGACAGCCCTTATTTCTCTATGATATATTCCTACCAGTGGGATTGCTGGATCATACTGTATTTTTATTTCTAGCTTTTTGACAAGGTCCCAAATGAATTTCCAAAATGGTTGTGCCATTTTACACTCCAGCCATCAGTATAGAAGATTTCTGGTCTCTGTACAACTTCTCTAACATCTATTGTTTTGTTTTGGTTAATGCCAGCCTTGTTGGGGTAAGATAGTATCTCATATTTTTCATTTGGATTTCTCTAATAGCTAATGAACATAAGCATTTCCTTATGTATCTGTTAGCTGCCTGGATGTCTTCTTTTGTGGATTGCCTGTTCATATCCTTTATCCATCTATCGATTAGGTTATTTGTCTTTTTCTTATTGAGGTTTTACTGTACCTCATAGATTATAAAGATTAGATGATAATCAGATTTGTGGTTGCCACTTTTTTTTTACCCCAGTCTGAAGGTAGTCTTTTTACTGTGTTGCTGAGGTCTTTGGATGAGCATAAAGGTTTGATTTTTTAAGAGCTCCTGTTTATCTATTGTCTCCTCTGGTGTTTGTGTATTTTTAATAATATTTTGTAATCTGTTTATGCCATTTATTAGTGCTCCCAGCATTGTCCCTGTTTTTCCCTCCATAATCTTTATTGTTTTAGATTTTATAGTTAGATCTTTGTTCCATTTTGTTCATAGTGTGAGATATGGATATTGTTTCATTTTTTTTGCAGATGGATATCCAGTTTTGCCAACATCATTTGTTGAAGAGACAGCTTTTTTTTTTCCTTCACTCAGACTTTGGTCCTTTGCCAAATATCAGCTGCTCATAGGTGGATGGTGTTGTGTCTGTATTCTGTATTGTATTGCACTGGTCTATATGTATATGTTTTTGTACCAGTACCAGGCTGTTTTGGGTATCATGGCAGTGTAATGGTTTCTTAGGTAATGTGAGGCTTCCCACTGTGTTCTTCTTCTTCAGTAGTTCTCTACTTACCTGGGGCTTGTTCTCTTTCCATATGGAGTTAGTGATTTGTGTCTCCATCTCATTAAGAAATAACATTGGAATTTGTACTGGGACTGTGTTGTATCTATAGGTCATTTTGGGAAAAACAGACATTTCTAAAATAGTAAGCCTTCCTATCCATGAGCAAGGTAGGATTTCTCCGCTTATAGAGGTCTCTTTTGGTTTCTTCCATGGAGTCTTATATAATTTTCTTTGTATAGATCTTTTATATCTCTAGTTAGATTTACTTTAAGTATTTTATCTTCTTCAGGGCTGTTGCACATAGTTGTGATTTGGTCATTTCCTCTTTGATGGTCTCCTTTTTGGTGTAAAGGAATCTCACTGATGTATTTATGTTTATCTTATATCCTGATAAGCTAAGCTCTTCAGTCAATTTGTATTTTCATTTATTGTAAGAATTCTTGGTACCCAGCTGACCTTAAGGAAGCATTATGTTGTCAATATGGAGTTGAGAAGTAATTAAGTTCCATGAAAACGTTCTGGCCATAATCTGTTTCACTGTACTAGATGGAGAAACAAGCACAAACAGTTTAGCATCACCAAAGCTAAATATGTTATCCAGAGAAAAAGGTGAAAGTGTTTCCCTGAACTTTTGATTAAATGTGAACATTGCCACGATTATTACTTGTTTATTGTACTGTTACAAATTTTGTATTGTTTTTTGCTCGCTTCCTAGTAGTTATGAACTCTTTAATGCCAAAGACCATATCCTAAGCATTTAGCTGTATAAATAAATGCTCGGTAAATTTCTTTATGGAATAAATGAAGAAACAAAAGAACGAACAGAAGCACTGATGTGTAGGCTATTTAAATTCTCTGACTTGGTTATTAGTGCTCTGACTTTCAGTTATCACACTGAATGTTTACTCTTAAATATATTGGCTGGAAAATGCCACCTTTCTCACTTGTCTACCATAATTGTACTACACTAAAAAAATAATAAGATAAAAAAACCCAGTTGTCATCGAGTCCACTCCAAGTCATAATAACCTTGTAGGTCAGAGTAGAACTTCCCTATAGAGTTTCCAAGGAGCACTTAGCAGATTTGAATTGCTGACCTTTTGGGTAGCAGCCATAGCACTTAACCAGTACACCGCCAGGGTTTCCTGTACTGTACTAGCCACTTAGATATGTCATTTCGAGGGTATGGTGAAGTTTAAGAAAGTGAATCTCTGTAAAGTGTTTTAAAATCTCCACATAAAAAAGAAATGTTAGTACAAATAGGTATAGAAATGAAAAATGACTGTCTAGAGAAGATACCAGAAGCATGGAATACCAGACATGTTACTGATTTTACAGGAGACTCTGAGCTGGAATTGCATACCATGCCCGTTCTAAACCACACACCAAAAAGGAATGAAATTATATAAGACTGACTTAAATCAATCAAAACCTACCTACTGGGGTGAAGGAGGAGTCCATCTTCCCTTGCTGTACTGAACTGCCTGATGCCTGGGGGAAGTATAGGGCTATATTGTGTTAATATATTAGTACGAAATCTATTTAACTATATATTGGTGGAAACAGAAAGGAACAGTGGCAATTTTATTTCTTTCACACGAGGAAATTCAGAGACAGGCAGTGCCACGTCATCAGGACCCAAACTTCCCTTATTTTTCTGCCCCCAAATATTTAATTAGTATGAGACTTGTGTTCTCAAGGTAGCTGCTGAAGGACCAGCCATCACTTGCATTTCCCAGACAGGAAAGATGTGAACAAGAAAGGTGAGACCTCTTCTTTTTAGGACTCCCTTAAAGCCCAAGAAAAGTCCACTTATACCTTAATGGCCAGAATTTTGTCACATGGCCACACAAGGGAGACTGGGAAATGTGCCCAGCCTCAAAACTGAGGTTTATTGCTCAAGAGGAAGAGCAGAATGGCTGTTGTTATAGACAACTACCAGAGTCTATTACAGGTAGCAACCATGAAAGACAGCAAAAGCAAAGACCTAGAGCACGAAAGCAAGACCTGTTGAGAACTGCATTGTCCCCATTCTCTCATTCAACGCAGCTCTATTGCAAGTAATTTTAAGTAGGAAAACAGTCAGACGGGAAAGAAATGGGAAGGAGAGGCAAAGGACATTGTAAATCAGCAACGTGGTGAGACTGTATATAGGTAATTAGGGCCTTGTTTTGTACTGTATCATTTTTTATCCTTCTTGGAGTACTTTACATATGAAAGGATATCATTTTTCCCAATATGGAAATGTGAAAGTCAAGGTATGAATGATCTTCCCAGCCTGTCTTAATTAGCAACAAGGTCACCTTCAGGAAAAGGAAAGTATTACCTAGAAGGACAGGCTTATTATGAAAAGAATCAGGTCTTATGGAAGTAGAAGAAAGAGGGAAATGAAAAGCTAATTAGCTTTAGCAAGCTGTGGGAAACTTACTGGTAAATTAGATTCCATGCATATAAAGTCTCATTATTGTAAATGACAGCTCTTTTCTTTATTTTTTTAAAGGTAGCCAACCAAGTTGTTCAAGCTCTGCTCACTCAAAAGGTAAGTTACTTTCTGGCTTTGTTCTTTTCCAAGTATTTCCTTGAATAGATTGGGACTCACATTTGACAAACTGGGAAATTGTGATTGATACATGCAGTACTTTCCTATTTATTCACTTAGGGTAAAACCATGGATGTTTTAGATGGCATATAAAATAACGTCAATGACCAATAGAACTGTAAAATTCAAAATCTTGGTGAAGTGCCATTTATGTACCCAGATGGTAAACGTGAATGTTAAATAAATTGGTGCATTCCTCTGGTGCCTATGAAATGAATATCCTGTATGGGCAGCATCAACAGAAGCCTAAGGACTCAGCAAGGGATCTTTGAGACTGTCAAAGTTGTTTAATTTCCCTGACACTGGGTTCTTAGAGAAGCCAGTTAGTGGTAAACGTAGAATGAATGGTTAACTACTGAATGTGACATCTCTGTACCTGCTCCTTTGCGGTTCTCTGTTCTGCTTTTAGGCAATATAAGATCACATTATGGGGACAGAGTGGGTCATTCCATCATTGTGTCATTGCCCAAATTTGACTATTTTGGTGAATTCTATCATATTTTCCCCAACTTTTGCCATGATGTTTCTCCAAGGTAAAATTCTGGTCCCTTCAGGTTTTGGACTTTGTGACTTCTCTTTCTATGAGATGGAGTCCTTCTTCCCAAAAGAAGCTTTAGGTTATGTGGTGTTTTCAGGACATGTGGCTAGTGAAAGCAGCATAATTTATGTCCTTTTGAATTTTAAAAAGTGAAAAATATTTTCTTAGGGGTTGACTGCTTCTCCTGGAGATACTTTAATCAATATTATTTTTAGTTTTTACTATAGAGGCATTGTGATACTAATTTTGCTAGACTTTGTCTTCAAGTATTTCTGCCCAAATGCCATGATTCTACAAATAATTTCAACTACTTCAGGTTTTATACTAATGTCACATAAATTAAAAAAATAAATAAATAAATAAGTACACTTAGAGTTAAAATTATGTTCCATTGTAAGTAAAAGACATCCAAATTAGTAATGGCTTAAATATATTCAAATATAATTTTCTTCTCATCTGTGAATCCACAGATAGGCGGTATAGGGCTAGTATGGTGGTTCTGTTCTTTAAAGTCCATGGGTTCTAGGCTTCTATCTTGTTATTTCATGCGGTGTGGACGTGAGTTGTAGAGTCACATCTTGGTCCAAAATAACTGTGGCAGCTCCAGCCATCACATCCACATCAGGAAGAAAGAAAAGCTAAAGAAGGTAAAGATGATCAAGAGTACATGTTAGCTGTCTTTTGAGGGAGACCACTAAGAGCTTTCATGCCTCCTTTCTACTTGTATCTCCTTGGACAAACTAGTCACATGGCTACACTTAAGGAAGCTGGTAATGAAGACTTTGTTCTCTGCATATGCAGAGCTGAAATTTGATGTTTGTGGTGCTATGGAAGAAGGGAAGAAAAAGGGGAGAAACAGAGATTGGAAGACATTTTGCAGTTTCTGCTACAAATTATTTGAAATGCTTTTTCTATGTCAAGGGCTTTAATTTCTCAATTGCTTTCTTCCTGTTGGAAACTGTGTAGGATGCAGCTGCTGAAAGACTTCCCGTGCCTGTCTGTTTTAATGGTGCCTCAGGAAAGGGACGAGAAAGCCATCTCATGCAATAAAAAGGAAAATGGGACCCTTCAGGTCAGCCAGAAAAAATAGCGACACAAATCCAAGTAATAACTAGTAAACAGATAAATCTACCTTGATACAGTTAAGCAGTCAGACACAGAAAGACAGGCTACTATGAGATAACGTACCTCAGGGACACCGTGGAGTGAGGAGACATGCTGGGGGCTTTTGAGATTCTAAAAGAATTATGTTCTGCAGAACCATGTGCTTCTTGGTTTTTATGGGAACTGTAAAATTGCTTCAAAATACTGAAATTTATTTTTAATTAAGAGAACAATGTAAGAAGTAAAATTATTCAGAATGCAGATAAGCAAACAAATTCTATAGAAGGATCTAGCTGACCCAGAGTTAAAACTGCAAACTCAGGTAATATATCCATGTTACCAAAACACACACAAAAAAAACCTTCAGATGAAATTATAGGCATCACCATACAGTTTTAGAAGGAATCATTTGTTATGACACAAAGGCAAATCTGTAGTGGATTCTGAAAAAACCAAAAAGCATTTTTCATAGCCTATCATGAATCAGCCCAGATAAGCATCCTCAAGTAGCAGAGTATATGTCTCTCCCCAATACCGATGGGAGAAAAAAATGTATTTTCACTTTCATAAGCCTACCTGTCGTTAAATGTGCATATACTGCCCTAGTCAGGTAATTGATTCTATCTCAAAAGCCTGTGGATTCCCTCAAGACAGCAGTGTCCACCTTTAGATCAATAAGGCTAAAGTGACAATATCAAACCCAGATCACTTCTGTTTATGCCTCCAAATCATAGGTCCAAGTCTACAAGTGCAAAGTAAAATCGATAGTCCTATCTAAGCTCATAGTTTTGCCTAAAATACATTTTATCTTCATTAAATCAGTTACACTCACTGAAAGTGTAAGTCTTCTTGGTCCTTCAGTGGTTTTGGCCACTATTAACATCAACCTTGGAAGAAAAGCATTTTCCCTGAAGCTGTTTTTCAGCATATCAGCAATCTCGCATGTATCTGCATGTTCGTTAGAATAACTGATATTGGTATAGTATTTTTTCTTCATCAGTATGGAGCAAAGGTAATGTGCAGTATAATCCAGCCACACAGCTATTTTAATAGAAGTAGAAAGCAATTTTGTGGCTTTTGCTTAAAGAATTCCAAATGCCCACATATTTCCCTTAAAGCAGGAAGGACAGCTACAGCATTTATGCTTGTGGAGACTTGGTGACACAGTAGTTAAGAATATGACTGCTAAGCAAAAGGTTAGCAATTCATATCCTCTAACTGCTCCTTCAGAGTCCTATGGGGAAGTTCTGCTTGGTCCTGTAGGGTTGCCATGAGTTGGAATTGACTCATTGGTAATGGGTTTGGTTTTTTGGTTTCTCTAGCACTGGTATGTGTGGGATCTAGTTCCCTGAAAAGGATCCTGTTTGTCTTTACTAGGCACTTACAAGGAGTCAAGCCCCATGGCCAGCAATTAGCACTAACCGTTTTGTTCTCACCACAACCCTGTGAGGTAGGACTAAGAAAATAGGAAATAAGTGTTGGGCCTATAGTTCCAATGGCCAGGAAATAGCAAAACGTATACTTTGGAAACCCTGGTGGTATAGTGGTTATGTGCTATATCTGCTAACCAAAAGATCAGCAGTTCAAATCCACCAGATGCTCCTTGAAAACTCTGTGAAGCCGTTTGACTCTGTCCTGAAGGGTTGCCATGAGTCAGAATTGGCTCAATGACACTGAGTTTGCTTGTTTGTTTGTTTGTTTTTTAATATACTTATGTTTACTGTCCTGCAAATCACATGCTATTAGCCGCCATTCCATTCTGTCTCCATAACCCCATTCACTGGCTCACTGGTCTTCACCACCGTAGTCCAACAGAGCAAAGACCTGCCATGAAAATCAGCAGATGAATTAAAATGCAATGACTCAACATGATCTCAGAGAATAAAACAAAAGGACAAGTACCCACTGTAATTCTTAAAACTTCTGGAAGCATTGCTTGTCCTCTCTAGCAAGAAGAACATCTAGGCTCCAGGAAGTAGAGTCAACACAGGCTGTAAATATAGAATCAGTAAGAATCAGCCTTCTTTTGGACCATAGAGTTTCACAGTTGCTGGAGACCTTAGCAAGCATTTCATTCTGTGATTGTCAATTAGCTTTTGTAATAGGCTCAGTTCACTATAATCACATAAGTTGTTTAACCATCACTCAGTTTTAAAAAAGGCTCTAATCTGAAGGCTTAGAAGGAAAATGTATCCTGTTCAGTTTGCTATAGGACTCACCATCCCCTTCATTTTACCAGGCCTGATTTTATTATATATATATGTTACTGCATTGCCTATTTAGATACTTCATGTTGAGACCCTTAGTTTGTTTAAGACATAACCATCCTTTTCCAGAAACGCCTTTGCTTTTCAGAGAAGTCTTTGGATCCCTGGTAGAGATTGGGATACATCAGTGAAAGCCACCAAGAAGGGATGTGACAATGAGAGGCTAGAAGGTGTAGTGGCCAGTAAGCTTCAGAGAAGGCATGAGGTGACCCTTGATAAGCCTGGGAAGCAGATGGACATCTGATCTGTTGAAAAGCCTATTTTCCTGCAATGTTTTATTTTACAGATGAGGAAAATGAGGCCTAGCCAGAATAAGTTACTTTCCCGAGGTCATGTGGGTATTGAGGAGCAGAAACTGGGCTCTGGAACTCCCATTTGAGACTATTCCCTTGATAGACACTGCCTCTAAATGAAGTATACTACTGCATCATTTTTACATGATACAGTCAGATGTAAACAGTTTTCAGCAATTCTCCAGTGACAGGGTCAACATATGTCCTGCTTCTAAGAACCACCATTTTCTTTAATTTACTTTACCCTGAAGTTGACCATGATGTAGCTCTTAAATGCATGAAGTACAGTTGCAGATACTGTACAGCAGCAGGTCTAGAATTTTCTTCAGCCCCAAGTACACATAACATTGACCCAGATGATAGAGAAGGGACCCGGCACGGAAGTATAAGTTTGGGATCATTAATATAAAAGGCCAGACAATTAAGTTCGCAAACTTGCCACTATGCACTTACATTGGCAGCACTGTACAAATAATAAAATAAGGTTTCATAACCCTGGTATATCACAGTGTGTCACAACTATGTTCTTGTTGACATGTGACAGTGTTTTGCTGAGAGGCATTCATTGTTGTATGTTTTTGTGTGCCATCGTGTTGAAGCTTGAATTGAAGCAATAAACAACCATTAAATTTCTTGTTAAACTTGGCAAGCCAAGTGGAAGTGAAATCAGGGACATGTTAGTCCAAGATTATGGGGATAATGCCATGAAGAAAACATCAATGTACAAGTGCATTGAATGTTTCTCTGAGGGGACAGAAAGCGTCACTGATGAAGAGAGGTCAAGGTGGCCCGTAATGAACAGAACTGACAAAAACAGTGCAAAAATTCATTGAACTGTGCATCAAGATCATTGACTGACTGTGAGATGCGAAGCAGACCAAGTAAACATCAGTAGAGAAACAGGAAAAATCTTAACTCAGAATCTTGGTATGAGAAAGGTGTGTGCAAAAATGGTCCTAAAGGAGCTCGCCAATGAACAAAAGCGAAGAAGAGTCTTAAGTTTGCCAACGCCTTTTGTAGAGGCAAGGCAATGTTTGGGGCCATGTTAGCACTGGTCATGAAACATGAATGTACCAGTACAACCGTGAAACAAAGCATCAGAGTGCACAGTGGAAGTCAGCCAGTTCTCCATGACCAAATAAATTCTATCAGTCCAAATCAGGAATCACAATGATGTTGCTAACCTTTTTTTTATATCAGAGGAATTGTTTGTTGAGTTTGTACCCACTGGAAAAGCAGTCAACCACATTTACTATTTGGAAGTGCTGAAAAGGCTGTGCAAAAATGATCTAAACTTTTTGCCAACAACTCATGGCTCTTGCTTCACAAAAATGTATCAGTTTACACATCACTATCTATGAGGGAATTTTTAGCCAGTAAACAAATAACAGTGTTGGCACACCCTGACTAATCACCTGATTTGTCCCACAATGACTTTTTTCTTTACCTGAAGATAAAGAAAATATTGAAAGGAAGACATTTTGGTGACATTCAGGACGTCAAGAGTAATACAACAACAGCTCTGATGGCCATCCCAGAAAGATTTCCAAAATTGCTTTTAAGGGTAGAATAAGTACTAGTATTGATGCATAGCTTCCCAAGGGGAGTACTTCTAAAGGTGAGCATAGTGATATTTCACCAAAAGCTAGGTAGCACTTTTTCTAGGATGAGTTCATGGACTTAACTGTCAGACCTCGTAGACAGGTTCACTAGATCAGTATAGCACATGTTCAGGATAATTTGCCCTCACACTCAGTTGTAATTCCTTAGTCTCAATTTCCAAATGATGACATACAGGTTACAAGGAAAACACATTTGGCTAATTTTCTAACTCTAAAGACCACTACACTTTCATATGTGAGATTAAGTGTTATCAGATCTTTGGTTTCATTTCCCCATGGTAAAAATTATACTTCATGCCTTCTTTTCATTTCAGAAGACACACCTGTATTTTCTGTGGAGTCCTTCTCTTGAAGATAAAACATAATAGGGACTCAGAAGAAGTTGCGGTTTGTAAGAGAGAGTAGTCCTTGCCTTGAGCTATGATCTCATGGCATCTGAACAGATGAGAGTTGAGTGGTTTTTCAGTCTCATTTGAGAAAGATGTTCTAGGCTTTGCGTCTGACTAACAGCATCAGAACAGTTGTTTCTGTATGTAGGGCAAATATGTCATATTTTTCTGTATATGAGTAGGCTCTTAAGTGAAGAAGAGGAATCAAACACTGTTGTCACCCTCTGCCAAGGCATCGCAGTAATGGTCAGAGAAATAGCTGGCTATTTTCCTTCTCTCCCCACCCCCTGGTCCACCCCCACCATTTTTCTAGTCTGATTGTGTTTGTGTGTGTGCACATGGGTATGTGGGCACGTTTTAGACTGCACTTTATGAGGGCAATAGCTATCTGGCATGAGTCACCATACACAGTTTGACTGAGGAGAATTATTATTAAAAACAGCACAAGCAATTATTTTATTTCTACAAAGTTTCAATCCACTCATTCCTACTTGCCAGAGATTGTAAAAGCAGTCCACAGTCCTGCAACCCTACATTTCTTCATCTGCAGTGTGCTCAACTGAGTAAGCTAGTTGTGATGAACGGAGAGATCTCAGAGTCAATAAATGGTGTTCCTGCTAATGAATTTTCACCATGCTGTTAGTAATAGTGATGGCTGTTGAGAAGTGAGCACTGGTATAAAAACTTGCTCTGCAGTGTATTGATTTCTTTCATTCTTTTTGTTTGTTTGTTTGTTTGTTTGTTTTAACCCATTTGAAAAACTCTTTCAGCTGCTAAAAATTTCTACTGCTAATGTTTACAGCCCTCCTTTTTCCTTGTAAAATGTACCCTTGTGTGTTTCTATTACCATTTCTCCACTTACTAATGGAAATGATTCCGTTTCCCACCCAGTAGGTGCTATTAATATTTATTTACCTAACAGTCAAGTTTTATTAATTACTTAATTAGCAGTTGTTAAAACAATTAGTGTATGAGAACAGGGGATGTTGCAGACATGTTAAGAACAAAAATTAGCACAAGTGAGACACAGACAGAGGTTGAATTCTAAATAAAGGTAACAATTGTAGTCTTTTCATGTGAGCAGTATTTAGGCCTCCCACAGAATTAAATCAACTACATCTGGAAAAGAGATGATAGAGAAGCATTGTATCTTTAGTTAGAATAGGGCCACAGGCTGACTGTGGAACAGGCTCTCCACTGCTCATATGCAAGTTCAAGTTGAGTCCAGAGAAAATTAAACCATGTCCAGGAAAACCAAAGTGTATCCCACCTGAATTTATAGAGCATCTCAACAAAAGATTTGGCACGTTGAACATTAATGTCCTAAGAGTGGATGAGTTGTGGAATGCCATCAAAGACATCACAAATGAAGAAAGGAAACAGAAAAGGATTAAAATGAATGTCTCCTGACATGAGATACTGAAACTTGCTCATCAGTATAGAGTAGGTAAAGTGAACAGATAAAATGATGAAGTGAAAAAGAAGAACAGGAGATTTCAAAGGACAGCTCAAGAAGACCAAGTATTATAATGAACTATCCAACCATCTTGAGTTGCCAAGGCCAAAGTTAGAAAACCAAAAAGGAAGAACACATAGGATATTTCTCAAGATGAAAGACTGGAAAACATTTTACTGGGATGCACAGTCAATGACCATGAAAACGACGGTCAAGAAATCAAAAAATGTATTGTCTTGGGAAAAATCTGCTGTGAAAGACCTCTTTCATGTGTTAAAAAGCAACCATATCACTTTCATGACTAAGGTGTGCCTGATCCAAGCCATGGTGTTTTCAGTCATCACTTCATAAGCATGCAAAAACTGGACAATGAATAAGGAGGACTGAAGAGGAACTGATGCCATTGAATCACGGTGTTGGTGAAAAATACTGAATATGCCCTTAACTATTGGAAAAACCAACAAATCTGTCTTGTAAGAAATATAGCCAGTATGCTTCTTAGAAGTTAGGATGCTAAGGCTTGGTCTCACTTACGTTGGACATGTTATCAAGAGAGGCCATATGCTGAAAAAAGATATCACGCTAGATAAAGTAGGGGGTCAGCAACGTAAACATAAAGTCTAGAACAATAAAGATCATGGAAGGAAAAATAAGGACAACTCTGGGAACCCTAATACACAGCATAAACAGAATACAAAATATTAACAGTGCACAAACAACAGAAAAGAAAATTGGCAACTGGGAACTCCTAAAAATCAGACTCCTAAGTTCATCCAAAGACCTCAACAAAAGAGTAAAAAGACTACAGACTGGGAAAAAAAAATGGCTAACATGAATCTGATCAGTATCTAACTTCTGTAGTTGTCAAGGTACTGTAAAACATCAGCAAGAGAAAAGACAAATAACCCAATTAAAAATGAACAAAAGATATGAATAGGCACTTCACCAAAGAAGACATCTAGGCAGCTAGCAGATACTTGAGAAGGTGCTCATGATCATTAGCTATTAGAGAAATCCAAATCAGAACTGTGAGATACCGTCTCAACTCATCAAGGCTGCCATTAATACAAAAAATAGAAAGTAATAAATGTTGGAGAGGTTGTGGCAAAAGTGGAACTCTTCTGCACAACTGCTGGGAATATAAAATAACGTAATAACTTTAGAAATCCATTTGGTACTTTCTTAAAAAGTTAGAAATAGAAATACCATATGATCCAGCAATCCTACCTTTTAGAATATATCCTAGAGAAATAAGGGCTATCACATGAATACATAGTTGCCAGCCAAAGCCAAGTGCCATCAAGTCGGCATACCAATGTTTATTGCAGCACTGTCCACAATAACAAAAATATGGAATCAACCTAGATGCCCATCAACAGATGAATAGATAAACAAATTATGGTATAGTCATACAATGGAACACTATGCAATGATTTAAAAGAAAAAAAAAGAATCTTAGGAAACATAACATAGAGTCATCTGGAAGACATAATGTTGAGTGGAATTAGTCATAAAAGGACAAATATTGTATGACACCACTATTATAAGGACTGAAGAAAAGCTTTAAGCAGAGAAGAAAAAAAAATCTTTAACGGTTACAAGGGAGGAGAGAGAGGAAAAGGAGTATTCATAGATTAAATAACAGATAGGAATTGCATTAGGTGAAGGGAGTTAAGAGCACCCATATGGGCTATACCAAAACCTAAGCCAGCCAGCCAAGTGCTGTGGAGCAGGACCCTAAGAGGTTTCCTAAACAAAACTCAACATTCTAAAGGGCAGAGTAGCAGGGTCAGTGGTCTGGGGGTCATGGTTTCAGGAGACAGCTAGGTCAATTAGCATAACTAAAATTCTCTAAGAAAATGTTCCACATCCTACTTTGGTAAGTGATGTCTGGGCTCTTAAAAACTAGCAAACAACCGTCTAAGTAGCATTAATTGGTCCCAACCCACCTAGGACAGTAGAGAATGAAGAACATCAAAGATACAAGGAAAATATGAGCCCAGGAAACAAAAGGGGTGATATGATCCATATACTTTCTCAGAATGAGACCAGAAAAACTAGATGGTGCCTGGCCACCACTAGTGACTGCCCTGGCAAGGAACACAATGTAGAGTCCTTGAAGTCACTGGAGGAAAGTGGGTGTGCAGAACTAGAACTTTGCTAAAGGACAGGGTTGATGATCTGTCAGACCAGAGGGTCCCCGGAAGACATGGTCCCTGGACTGTTTGTTAGCCCAGAGCTGAAACCAGTACTGAAACTAATTCTTCAGACAAAGATTGGACTGCAGTGTAAAAGACGTGGAGTGATGCTGGCGAAGAGTGTGCTTCTTGGCTTATATATTTAAATGAGACTATCAAATATTGTCCAGCAGCAACATAAAAGGGTAGAGAGTGGGGAACAGGAGTTAGTTGAATGGATACAAGAAGTACAGAGTGAAAAGGAGGAGGATCTCTCACAGGGTAGGGAGAGCAGCTACAGTTGCATATCAGTTTTTGTGAATTTTTATGTGGCAAATTGAGTTGGATTGTAAACTTTCAACTCAAAGCACAATAAAATATTTATAAATAAACCAAAGCCAAGTGCTGTGGAGTTGGATCTGATTCATGGTGCGGTATTTATAAATAACGAAATTGAAAAAAAAAAATAGAGGTTCAGCAAAAAAGAAGATGCTCAGTGAGATAGATTGATTCAGTAGCGGCAACAACAGGCTTAAACATAGCAACAGTTGTGACGAGGGTACAGTGTTTCATTGTGTAACACATGCATGGGGTCACTAAGAGTTGGAACCAACTTGATAGCACTGAAAGATGGCAATAATAGTGAACATGATGATGAATGCTTTCGTAAAGCCTCAGAGACTAGATTACTGGCTTCACAGTTAGGTTGATAAAAGGGTGTCAAATAAGCCCACACTCTTCCCTGTCCACTGTGGAGGCCATGGAGTCAGACTGATGATGCATCCTCTCTCTTGCTTACAAAGCAGGCTGCTCCATGCCTGCTTAGATTACACAAACTAAGAATGTTGGAAAAACTAAACTCTGTTTATCTACCATTCATTAGAGAATTCTTCATCATCACCCCTTTTAATGAAATAATCACAAAAATTTATTCACTTCTACTCTGTGTGGCACTGCTCCAGGTGATGTAATAAAAAGAATGTAGGAACAATAATACTCTTGTACTGTGGTTTAGTTCAGTATCATCTTGGGCTTGCCTTTGGAGCAACTTGTCATCTGATTGACCAGATAGATCTTACGCATGTGAGATAAAATCTGTACAAAGTGGTACATGTTAAATGCCATGTAAGAGGCATTAAGGCCTTATTGGAGTTCTGAATCCTAGGAAGATACCAGGTAAAAGACAGAAGTTAAGAGTTTGAACTGGACTTCAGTCAAAGGGTTTAACTTGGATCGTAGTGGGGAGGCGGATGAGAAGGGAAAGTGATAGAAGAGGGAGGATGGCAGGAGTGTATAGGCCTTTCTGACAGCAGTAAGTACACCCTTGTCTAGTACATGGGGAAAGCAGGAGATCTTAAAAAAAAAAATGAAATAGTGAAAGGTAATGTGGAAATGGATCCACTTTTGAAGAACCCTGAATTTGGGCTTTTTCTCCCATCTGTCTTAAATCCTCTCAGAGCAGTGCAGACATTTAAGTACCGCAGTACCTTTATTATAAGTCAGTGTGGGAAGCAGTTGTGTGGTGGGGTTCCTCTGAGTCCTCGGTCTCCCGTGTCAGTGCCCTCATAGGAAAGCTGGGATATAGACTCCCTGGTGTTAGAACTATTCAAAGGAGCTATTCAGAAAGGCTTCCAAGTACCTGTTACCCAGCTAGGAGGCAGAAATGAAGCAAAGGATAAGGAAATAGACAAGTTTGGAGGAGTATAGCCAAATTACAGATGGCCTTTTAAAAATGATCGCTTCCAAGATGCTCCTCTCCCACTAAATGCATCGCTGACTCTTAGTAGCCATGGTGCCGAGGGTTTTCCTTTCATTTCCACCAACGACAGCACAAGGCTCCATCAAAAGCAATCTTTTCTTTAGTTCATCAAATCTCTATTCAATGCAAAAAACGTTATTGTCCTTGTGGTTTGTGCTTTATGATTGCTTTTATGAAGACAGTGAACAGGCAAAATATATAGATGGATACTTAAATTGACTTTGTATTACTAAGATTTACTATCTTCAAAAATAGCATGCTAGATTAATGCATTTCTGATTTCCAGGTGCTTTTCTTTTTTTTAAATTTATCTTGCCTAAACATAATAATTCTCTCAGACAGTGGGCTGTGGAAGAAAACATCATATGTGATGGTTTTCTGGGGGCTTTGAAGAATAAAAATACTATTTTTTACTAGTGTGTCAGAAATATCAAAATATGGCAATAATATGCAAAGTGTCTTTAGATTATAGATCTTTTTCTTCAATGTGTTCTTTGTAGGACCTAAGGGAGGAATGTGTGAAGCTGAAAACGAGAGTGTTTGACTTGGAACAGCAGAATCGAACACTGAGCTTCCTCTTCCAGCAGAGAGTCAGACCAGCTTCTGATCTGCTCCTTCAGGTATGTGTTCTCATGCACAACAACCTCTGGTACAGAAATGCTGTCAACAGTGTGTTACAGAAGTTCAAAAGCTATAAACATCTTCATGGGCAAGGCATATTGAAACAGAACCCATATTCTTACCTCTCTCAAGCAATATCATTAAAATTGAAGTTCCTTAAGATTCTGACTTTCTTAAGCTACATATAGATAAGAAATCACATGAACAAAGAACAAAAAGGTAAAAAGAGTCAAAGAAACTGCCCTCTAGTAAGCAGAAGGTGGGACCATGGAATGGAATTAGGAAATAGGTGGTTGCTTTCGGGACCAGTATTAATAATCTTGCATTCTGTGAATAAGGATGGAAGAGTTTTCTTTATTTGAAACTGAGTAATCAAAGATCTAGCTGGGGTTTGCTTGTCTCTCATATCTCTCTTTATGCAGATTTCTTCCTTACAACACAACACTTCTACCCTTGCCTCAGTTTATCCGTAGTGCTCTTTGTCTAAGTGCTCTCAGTGAGTACTTTTCTTTGCTTTGCCTTCAGAGCTTGGAAACTCTGGTGGTGTAGTTGGCATTTAGAATCTACCAGGCACTCCTTGGAAACCATATGAGGCAATTCCTTCCCGTCCTGCAGGGCTGCTGTGGGTCGGAAGTGACTCAAAGGCAACAGATTTGGTTTTCTTGTTTGTTTGTTTTGGTTTTCAGAGCATGAAAAAAAAAGTCATGGAAAGTAAAACCGTTTGAATCTGTTTAAAGAGCTAGAAAATCTGTTCTATTGCAGGAACCACACATACACTGGCAGACAGGGTTGGAGGACTGACCTTTTCAGTTTCCAATGTTTTAATCCTATTTATGGGCATATTTGCACCAACAAGCTCACATGAGCTCTGCTGAGAGCCCTTCTGAGGCTGAGCTGGCAAGCGTTGCACTGAGGTGTCACAGAGCCCATGAATAATGTACCAAGTGTATGCTCTAGCTGCCCAGTTTGATTAGCTGAAGGAAAGTAGACCAAGATCCTTCTCCTACTACATAGCCCAATACTGTAGCCACCAACCACGTGACACTGTTTAAATTTTAAGTCATTAAAATTGCTCGACTTAGCATGGGTGGATGATCACCAAGGACCAAAACGACATGGGGGAAAGAGTACCCAGAAGACAGACAGACCCACGTGAGTAGGTGATTACATCGACTTGTGACCAGAAGAACCTGATGGTGCCCAGCCACCACCAGTGATAGCTGTGAGAGAGCTCACAAAGCTGACTCTCACTGGCAACACAAGAATAAAAAGGGGCACACCCTGAGATCTCCACTAAAAGACCACAACTGATGGTCCACGGGCCCCGGAGTTCCCCTGGGAGCATGCCCCTGGCCCTGATGCTGCCCCTGTCCATAAATCATAATGGAAGTCAACTCTTCGGACAGGAATGGATTGGACTTGGCGACACAGAGTGACCATATCATGTGTGCACTCCATGGTTCTGTGCATCTGTAGGATGCCATCCTGCTGCCCTCTTACTGGAGGAAGGGGAGTGGGTGGAAAGAAGGGGATAGACTGTTGGGAGGACAGGACATGTGTGGAGCATAAAGGAGGAGTGTGCTGTCACCAGGCAGGGAGAACAGGGGGAGCTACATATAGGTGGGCATGCAATTTATATGGGAGTGTACATTTTCATTCAGTCATGATAAAAAAAAATTAAGTCATTAAAATTAAATAGAGTTAAATTTAAACTAAGTTCCTCTGTCACAATAACCACATTTCAAGTGTTTAAAAGCCACATGTAGCTACCTTATTGGACAGTGCATATATAGAACATTTCCATCATTATAGAAAGTTCTCCTAGACAGCAGTCTTCTGGTTGGTCAAGACTGCATTGAAAATTGACCCTGTGAACTTGACCCTGAACATCCCAGGACTCTCTCCTCAGAGAAACTGCAGTTTATTTCACAGGGAGATATTTCAGAAATCTGAACATTAAAATGTAGTAACAGCCCTCTGAATTACAAAATAGATCTTCTCTCAATTTTTTTTCTGTTTTATTTTTTGGAGCATAATTCATAATTTATGGTTCAAAAATAATGTAGCAAAAATTAGTCTTTCCATTCTGCTTCTGGTTCTAACCACAATAAATGTTTGTCATAGGGGACCATGTATCTGTAAAATGTTGTTTTTCCTCTGCACTCTTAAATCAAGATTCAATTTTTACACAGCTGTTACACGTACATGAACGTTTCCTGTTTTGCCTGTGTTAACTTGAGACTTTTCTGGAACAATATTTAAGGATCTGCAGTCCCTGTTTACAAATCATGATTTATTTCCATAGTAAACACATGTGCAGTAGATATTTAAGCTTTTTCATTGACTAGCATAAATTTCTTAAATCCATATCCAAATGGCAAAGACTGATGTGCATGCTGACAATAGAAACTCAGGCTCATTCATTGAGTGTTTTCAGCTAAAGAAAACTTCATATTCATCCCCAAATGGTCCTCATTTCTAGGAACCATCTAATTTAAATAATATTTATAAAAGATGTACTATTCATAGTTCTGTGAAGAAGAATGATAGAAAATATAATGCCTGTTATCTTACAGATCACAACTGTAGACAGAGGAAGTTGCTGGTTTTTGCAGGTGACCTGTGTTAGTCATCTAGTACTGTTCTAACAGAAAAAACACAAGTAGGTGGCTTTAACAAAGAGACATTTATTCTCTCACAGTCTAGTAGGCTACAAGTCCAAATTCAGGGTCCCAGCTCAAAGAGAATGCTTTCTCTTTCTGTGGTGGTTCTAGAAGAAGGTCCTTGCGATGCATCAGTCTTCCTTTGGTCTGGGAGAATCCCAGTGCAGGGACCTTAGGTCTGAAGAACACACTTCACTCCCGGTGCTGCTTTCTTAGTGGTATGAGGTCTGTAACTCGCACTTGCTTCCCTTTCCTTTTATCTGTTATACGATGACTGGATAAAAGGAGAAGCAGGCCCCACCTGGGGGAAACTCCCTTTATGTTGGATCAGAGAGCTGCCTTAGCACAGGTGTTCTAGTCCCATCCTACCCTTCTTTAACAAAATCCAGTCATGCCCTGTTAACCACAGGCAGAGATTAGGATTTACAACAGAGAAAAACCGGAAAATGGAGGCCAACCGCACAATACTGGGAATCATGGCTCAGCCAAATTGCTACACACACTTACGGAGGGACATAATTCGATCCATGACAGTCTGTTAATTATTTGACTCATGAATTTTCATTTTCCAAATGTACTTTGGGGCTTAATTAAAGTACAAATGCTTATCATAGAGCACCAGCTAAAATAAAAGCAGTCGAAGCTTGCGTGGCATCTGTGGAAGCTCAGTAATTAGTTACTGAGTGCACCAACTAGCCAGTCAGCCCGTTGCCGTGGAGTAGATTCGGTAGAACCATACCACACAGGGATTTCAGTGGCTGATTTTTCAGAAACAGTTTACCAGGCCTTTTTTCCAAGGCACTTCCCAGTAGATTCAAACTTCCAACCTTTCAGTTAGTGGTTAAAAGAATGAATAAATAGCAGATTCATTCTGAAAGTGGGGGAGTTATTTTGCATAAATCTAGGAGAGCTAGATGCCCCCACCCCTTCCTCTAAAGTTTTCCCTTCTTAAGTGGATGTGTGTTAGTGTGCAGGTGTTGCTGCCCAGCCCCGCCTGACTGAGGGAGTAGGACTGTGAGGGACAGCAAACCCATCAGTGTCCTGCTTCCTAAATAGTATGGAAGCTCAGACTGTTGTCTCTGAGCTACAGTCAGATTTCTAAGTGGTTTCCTGCATGTCTTGGAAAACTATCTTAGTTGTCCTGTGCTGTTTCTCTACAATGTGAAGCTAGCACCTGTGGGCAGATACAGAAAAAAGATTTCTGAACCCATTGTGATTTTTGGTAGATAAATTGTAGATAGTAGAGAAGACAGTAATTTATGAAAAACACTGAACTCTTTGTCCCTCAGAAATATAGAATAATAGGTTTTGTGGTTATCATTCAGCAGATCTTGTATAGGAGATGCAAAGGAAGGTAGTTTGAAGGACTGATTGACAGATTTGGGGTTGTTTACAAAGAAAGATCCCTGATTCGGGGGGCAACTAAAAAAGGCCTAACCTGAAAATTAAAATATTAAGATTAGCAATAATCTTCCCTATTGATTCCCAATTCCAAGATGATGTCTATGAGACTATGGAAGATAACAACTCAAATTAAGAGGGGCTGCTATATTAAAGTCAATTATTTCAGGTAAATTGTAAAAGAACTAAGTAGCCAGTATAGCACATAAGAAAATCCTGGTGGCATAGTGGCTAAGAGCTATGGCTGCTAACCAAAAGGCTAGCGATTTGAATCTGTCAGGTACTCCTTGGAAACCCTATGGGGCAGTTCAACTCTGTCACTATGAGTCAAAATTGACTCAACAACGATGTGTTTGATATTTTTCATAGCACATAAAATTCAAGCATAGTGCTCTTAGTGGGACTGAGGCTCTAACCTTATTGGAACCTACAAGCTGCATTCACAAGTGTGCTCCATTCATTCTTTTTAAATCTTATTAAAGAACAACCTCAACATGCTGAATATTGGCTGCTAGTAGAGACTTCTGTACTAGGCCCACATACCAAATTTCTTTGGAAATAGTATGTCCACAAGCAGCCGCATACTATACAAATGACAAAATGATGTAAGGCAGTTCTGGCACAGTGTGCGCATATATACACCATGCACATCTCATGATGTTTCCAGAAGTGAACTTTGACTTCATTTGCTTTCATATTTGCATAATAAAAGTATAAGCCATGGTGAAGGAGTGGATTGAGTTTGGCAGAACTCTGGTAATCAGAAAATGAACAATGCAGATGGTATGTGTACATTATGGTGTAATATATATATGAAGCTGTTCAACTGGTCTCTTTTTAGAGAAGAGAAGAGGGTAGAGAGGAGGGGACAAGTGTCAGTTGAGTGGCTACTGGAAATAAAGAATGGAAAGGAAATGTGAGTTGTCACAGAGTTAGGAAAGCAGACAGAGTTGCTCAGAGGCAGGGGCTGGGGTTTTATATGGCTAATTGACTTGCACTGTAAACTTTCCCTTAATCACAAGAAAAAAGAAAATGACCAGTTGACACTATTTGTTTCTATTAGTAACTATTTTGCATCACTTTTGAGTCATCATTCAGAACTTTGATCTACCGTAGCCTATCTGTAAATCAGCTGCTATCGACTGGATGCATAAACAAAGTGAAACCTGCACTGGCTGTAAAAGGCCTTCAGTAGCTGTCAATAGGAATCTCAGTTCAACGTACATTAACATGATTATCACAGTGATCTTCCCACTCTGGCTTTCACATGGAGAAATGAACAAGGCAAAACTGTTACATAATTACTTTTGTTTCAGCAGTCTACTGTGAAAACCTTATCAGATCATCTTAAGGGAAACCATTAAGCTATGTGGTTGTGGTTGTTAGATGCTGTGGACTCAGTTATAACTCAAAGCTACCATGTGTATAACAGAACAGAATGCTGTCCTATCCTGCACCGTTCTCAGAATCATTACTCTGTTTGAACCCATTGTTGCAGCCACTGTGTCCCTCAATCTCTTTCACTGACCTTCTACCCTCACTGGCAGACAAGGATGATTTCTGTCTCCAGGGGACTAGTCCCTTCTGGTCACATGCCCAATGTAAGTGAGACAAAGTCTCACCATCCTCTGTTTTAAGGAAACTTCTGGCTGTACTTCTAAGACAGATGTTCTTCTAGAAGTCCACAGTGTATTCAGTAGTCTTCATTAACATCTTAATTCAAACGCATCAACTTTTCTTCCATCTTTCTTAGTCATTTTTCAGCTTGTGCATGCATATTAAGTAATAGAAAACACAGTTGGGTCAGGCAACATCTTTGTTTTTTGACATTGAAAGAGGTCATTTGCAGCAGATTTTCCCAATGTAGTACGTTCTTGATTGCTCCTTCCATGGATGTTAATTGTGGATACACGTAAAATGAAGTCCTTGACAGCTTCAGTCTTTTCTCTGTTTATCATAGTGCTGCCTATTGGTCCAGTTATAAGGATTTCTGTTTTCTTTATATTGAGATACGGTCCACACTGTCAGTAAGTGCCTCATGTCATTTTTGCTTTCAGTGAGCAAGATTGTGTCATTTGCATATCACAGGTTGTTAATGAGTCTTCCTCCTATCCTGATGCCCCATTCTTCTTCATATATTCCAGTTTCTGTGATTATTTATTTGTTCAGTATGCAGAATCCGTAAGTACCATGAAAGGATTCAACTCAAAACACTTTTCCTGGCTTGAAACTGTGCAGTATCCCATTGTTCTGTCGTAAGAGTTGCTTCTCGGTGTATGTGCAGACAAGTGAGTGTTCATAAGGACAAGTGAGTGTTCTGGAATTCCCGTTCTCTGCAAGAGTGCCCTTTGCTTGTTATAATCTACACAGTCAAATGCTTCTGCATAGTCAGAAACCTTTTTTGAATTATCTTCAGCAAAATTTTGCTTCTGTGTGATATTAAAGATATTGTTCTGTAATTTCCACATCCTGTTGAATTGTGTTTCTTTGGTATGGGCACATATGTGGATCTCTTCCACTCAGTTGACTGTGTAACTGTTTTCCAAATTTCTTGGCACAGATGAGTGACTGACTACCTTCGGTACTGTATCCATTTTTTGAAATATTTCAACTGGCATTCCATTAATTCTCAGAACTTTGGTGTTTTTTTTTTTTTTTTTTTTTTTTTCGCCAGTATTTTCTTTTCAAAGAAGTCTTAACTGATCTTAGATGCTATGGCTGCTCACAACAAATAAAAAACATTAACTGATGCCCACAATAGCGGTCATACTTGTGGCCACCTGCAGGCTGCAGCCCCAAGATACAGCACTTAACCATCTGTTCAAGACTTCTGTGAGAAGAGAGTGGGATGAATGGATATAGTCTGGGTTCATGAATTGACACCATCAGGATGACTGAAATGGTCAATGTTTGTAGATATCTGCAAGTGGGTGGCTTCTGCTTGAGTGAAAATAACCCCATAAACCATCCACAGTGACTTCAGAAAGTCTGGGATTTTGTACCAGCAGAGTACTGATGTGAAGATGAAGCAACTGAATGCAGAGATGATAAGGACATCAGTTCAGAAGTCGCAGAAAAGCATCTGTCAGCAGCTCTGAGATATTTCAATGACAACAGGGATGAGGGATTGAAATTTGAGAGGTTCTAGGCGCCAGAAGATGATAATGAATGAATAAAATGGCCTCTTTTAAGATGAAAACACAGTTTCGTCTGGAGAGTTCTTGTTGGTTTCAAAGACATTGATTCTCAAAAAATATGCTTCAATATGAGGTTTATGAAACAAATATAAACATCTTGTTCTAGTAGTTACAGGCTAATTTTTCCCCCTATATTTTGCTGTGCATTAGATGAAAAGTTTACAGCACAAATTAGTTTTTCATTCAGAATTCACATGTGTATTTTTTATGACATTGGTTTCATTCCTCCCCATTTTCTTTCCCCCCCCTGGATTCTCTGCCCATTCGTCCAGTGTTCCTGTCCCTTCCTGCCTTCTCCTCTTGCTTTGGAGCAGGTGTTGCTGATTTGGTCTAGTATACTTGACTGAACTAGAAATCACATTTCTCATGTGTGTTATTGCTTGTTTTATAGGTCTGTCTAATCTTTGGCTGAAAGGTAGATTTCAAGGTGTCTTTGCTTTTGAGTTATGAGGGTGACTGGGGACCACAATCTCAGGATTTCTTCCAGTCTCTTTCAGAGCATTAAGTATAGTCATTTTTGAAGATTTGAATTCTGTCCTACATTTTTCTGCTACTGTGTCTGGGCTCCTCTGTTGTCATCCCTGTCAGAGTGTTCAGTGGTGGTAGCTGGGTACCATCAGGTTCTTCTGGGCTGAGGCCGGGGCTGGCTATCGTTATGGGGCCCATTCATCCTTTGAACTAACATTTTCTTTGTGCTTTTAATTTTCTTTGTTTTCCTGTACTCAGAAGATGCTGGGACTAAGAGATGTACCTCAGATGGCTGCTTACAGGTTTCTAAGGCTACAGCACTGTTCACCAAATTAAAGTGTAGAACATTTTATTCATGAACTGTATTATGTCGTTTGACCTAGATGCCACCTGAGACCATGGTCCCTAGCCCTCAACCCCAATAACCTCATCCCTCAGGTGTTTGGATGTGTCTAGCAAGCTTCTCTGGCTTTTGTTAAGTTGTTCTGACCTCCCCTATATTGTGTGTTGTCTTTCCCATCACCAAAGGTAACTTGTCTACCATTTAATTAGTGATTTCCCCTCCCTACTCCTTTCTACCTTCATAACCATCTCTTTTTTTTCTTTCTTTCTCTCTGTAAACTTTTTCTTGGGTTTTTATAATAGTGATCTCCTATCATATATATCGCTCAGCATGATGACCTACAGATTCATCCACGTTACGAGGTTTTTGTGGATTGATCATTGTTTTTTATTGTTGTGTACTGTTCCTTGTGTATATTTATCATAATTTGCTTATCCGTTCATCAACTGATGGGCACTTAGGTCATTTCCATCCTTTTGGTATTGTGAACAGTGTTGCAATGACCATGTATATGTTTAATGTGTGACAGTTTCTATTTCTCTAGGCTGTGTTCCTAGGAATGGGATTGCTAGATCGTATGATATTTCTATCTTTTTAAGGAAGTGCCATATCATTTTTGAAAGTAGTTGTGCCATTTTACATTGCCATCAGAAGTTTGTAAGAGTTCCAGTCTGCCAGCGGCCTCTCCAGCATTTGCTATTTTCTAGTTTTCTTTTTACTACTATTATTTATTTAATAGTGCCAGTTATGTTGAGGTGAGATGGTATCTCATTATGGCTTTGATTTGTACTTCTCTAAAAGCTAATGATCGTGAGCAGTTCCTCATGTATCGGCCAGCCATCAGAGTAGGGTCATTCTTCCTTACTAATCTCTAACTCTGCACATGCGTAGTCTTTGCTTTCAACAAGCCATCCCATTTCCATCCTGAGCCCATTCAGTTCCTCATTGGTTGTACTTGGTTTAGGAACATACGCACTTTAAATGAAGCTACCATGAGATCAGTTTTATCAGTTTTAAGTCCATTTGACACAGAAAAAAAAAATTAAAATTACAGTCAGCAACATGTAAAAATATGTTAGCCTACTGAGCTTATAAAAATAACACATGGAGGTTGTACAGTTTGTAAAGATAAGAAATCTCTCTTACCAGTTGAGTTGAATACTCACCAAAAAAGAGTTATGTCTGTAACTTGATAGGTTTATGTGAGTAGTGCTTGTCCTGCTTACTATGTAATTTTTAACTGTTACATAAAGCAACAAATTATGGAATAAATTATGGCACAAAAAGAAAATTGTTTCTATAAAACAAAGTTGAATGCTTCTAAAGCTTCTGTAAAAGCAAGTCGCTAAAAAATGTTTGCAGTCAGATTAAAGTATCTACAGAATTGTGGAATGTGAAGGAGTGAATTAAAAGCAGAGGTATTCTGCATGTGAATTGCTTTTTAAGTGATTTTAAGTTTTTTGTTCCACTATTAATAAAAAAAGAACAAACCTAGCAATCTTAGACAATGTGTAAATCATGTGTTTCATGCAAAAATAAAGACAATGGATGCCTTCATTAATAGGATCTCTGGAAACCCTGGTGGTGTAGTGGTTAAGTGCTGTGGCTACTAACCATAAAGTCTGCAGTTTGAGTCCACCAAGTGCTCCTCGGAAACTCTATGAGGCAGCTCTGCTCTGTCCTATAGGGTGTCTATGAGTTGGACTCAATTCATTGGCAAAGGGTTCTTGGTTTTGGTAGGCACAGAAGCAGCCTTGGCCCTATCATGAGTGTTCTTGTTTAACAAATACTTGCACAGTGCTTCCCATTTAAGACAGTATTCTATAGCATCTACAGTATTCAGGAATTTAATTTCCATTATAATCCTAAGAGGTAGAAGGTATCATTACATCCTTTTTACAAATGTGGATGCTTAGGTATGGCGAATCATCCAGCTGGTAAATGACAGAGCAGGTAAGTGAATGTACTTCTCTTTCCAGAGCCCTCACCTTCACATCTGTACTGTGTAAACTCTGCACGGAGTTTAGATGGGAGGAACATGTTTGATTCCCCATTCTAACTCCCATTTTCATTAACTGACCAACCTGTGATCATGACAGATCAGAAGCCTTCTGCAGAGAAATCACAACATGGAACCTACCGTATCTGCACATTTCTGAAAGGCTGTTGATTTGTGGTGTTGAAGATGTTCTGCCATTGCCTTGTGTTGGACACCCGTGTTATCATCCTCCTGATACGACATTATTCTCATAGTCAGCCTAGCACAGTTTTTTCTTTTTTATCTAATATTTCAAAGGGTCCTAATACCCATATCCTTAGGCCAAGATAGAAAGAAAGAGATGTTACAGTGCAGATTGTTCACACAAATAGCTGAAGATCTGACAACTTAGAGCCAGAGTGTAAAAATGTGTTGTCACTACTTAGAGTGCTGACTTTTTTATCTTCCTGCTGGTGTTTTGTTTTATGTTATTACTTCAGGTGACATGAGAGGCTCTTAAAATTCTACTTGTTCTTGGGATCTGTGATTTCTTTTTCTCATATGCATTTTTATTTTCAGAATGTAAATCTATCCCTGTGTCTGATTTGACAGGACACCACACCCTTATGTCCCCACCTGTCCACAAGAATCCCATTCTCTGAGATGGAAATTAGTGCCATCACCTCTCAGGATCTCCAAGGACTTGCAGTCCTCCCTGCTTAACCCATGCTGCAGTTCATGTAGTATCAGGGGTCTGCCACGTAATTGATCTGTTCATTGTTCCACATAGGATATCGAATTCTAGCTGCTCATGACAGTGACAATGGAGGCCATTCATTGTCATCCCCAATGACTAGAGATTTCTTGCTCATTTTCATCTCAGCTGTATAGTAGACAAAATCTGTGCTGAGTGTTGATTTTTACCCTGCACCAACACTGTCACTGTTTATAATAGATATTCAGTACATGCTGACTAATGGCTTAAAACTTATTAGCCAACATAGACTTAGCCCCCTTACACATGGCAATCCCATGTACTGCAGAACAGAACACTCCCTGGCCAGTGACATCCACATAATCAGGTATGGATCAGACCTTTGCAATCCACTGGGTTGTCATTGGCTGATTTTAGGAAGTGGATCACCAGGCCTTTCTACCTAGTCTCTCTCATTCTGGAAAGTCTGCTGAATCCTGTTCAACATCACAGCAACCCACAAACCTCCATTGTTCGACAGACGGTGGCTTGCACATGAGGTGCGTTGACTGGGAATCCAACTGGAGTCTCTTGCATAGAATGCTGGAATTCTATCACCAAATCAACACTGGTCCCATAACACTTAATGGTGTTTTTTTGCTGTTGTGGAATGTAATTTTTTAGTTTTTTTTTTTTTTTTTTTAACAACCTCAGTAAGGCTGTTAATCTTGGTGAGATAGATGCCCATGCCTTCTTTTGGCATTTATGTGTATCTCTGCATCACCTCTATGCCTAGTATGGTAGGTACCCAATTCATACTTTATAATTATTTTATTAATTTGTGAAAAGCACATTTTTTTTTGTTTAGAATAGACTTTTTGCCACATTAGAACATGCTCTTATGTAGTGAATGCAGCTACAGGCACCTAAACAATCAGTTGAACAACCAAGTGCCTTCTGTAGAATATTTGAGCATTCAGAGAAACTAGAAAGTCTCAGCTGTATTAAACATTTTTCAAAGTGCATATTTTGCTTTTTAAAAAAATCTATACATCACTGCTTAAGGGAGATACAAAAAATAGGAAGCAGATAGTGCTGATGGTTGTACAACATGGTGAACACAATGTCACAGGCTTGCATGTGTAAAAACATATAAAAATGTTTAAATACAAATGTTATATATCTTTTTAGATGCCATCTAGTTGGCTCTGACCCCACGCTGTCTTCGAGTACTACATCAGACGGTGTTCTGTTGTGATCCATAGGGTTTTTGTTGGCAAATGGTTACAAGTAAATTATCAGGCCCTTATTCCTCATCTGTGTTAATCTGGAAGCTCCACTGAAACCATAGGTGGTCCTGCTTGTGTTTGAAATACCAGTAACTTACCTTCCAGCATCATATCAATGTGCAAGTTGTCACAGTATGGCAAACTGACAGATGGGTGGTGGTATTTCTGTACAGTAAGTCCCTGGGTTACAGATGTCCAATTTATAGGCACCTCTACTAGCCCTTTAATATTATGTAAATTTGCCAGCACTTGGAAATGATTGAGCCAGCCCTCAAAAAGCGCATTGCCGTGAAGTCCATTCTGGCTCTTAGTGAGCCCATCAGAAAGAGGAGAACTGTCCCACAGGGTTTCCAAGAAGCGCCTGGTGGATTTGAACTGCTAAACTTTCAGTTCGCAGCTGAAATTCTTCACTGCTATGGCACCAGGGTTTCCAGAGCAACCTCTGCTTGCAGCAGTTCTTCATCACAATCACCTTCCTTTGCTGCCCTTGGAGCTTTCAGGTCTTTAAAAAGATTTCCACGTTTTCTCACACTAAAACCAAAAACCAAACTCAGGGCCACTGAGTCAATTTTGACTCATAGCAGCCCTATACAGAAGGGGAGAATTACCCCGTAGACTTTCCAAGGAGCATCTGGAACTGCCAACTTTTGGGTTAGTATTCATAGTACTTAACCATTAGGCCAGTAGAGTTTCCTCTTATACTAAAACCAGAATAACCACACCCAGTGCCAAGCAGTCAATTCCGACTCATAGTGACCCTAGGCAAAGTAGAACTGCTCCATAGAGTTTCCAAGGAGCACCTGACAGATTTGAATGGCTGACCTTTTGGTTAGCAGACATAGCACTTAACCACTACACCACCAGGGTCACCTCTTACACCTAAAGGAAGGCTAGAAAAGAACCTTATGCACCTGTGCCAACATAGCCCACAGGACTGACTTAGACACCCTTAGGAACTGTTCTCCTTTCTAACCCAGGCACTGCCTATAAATACTTACCATACACACTCACAAAGGTCTACACATATCTGCCTCTTAAGTACTTTATACTAGATAGAGTTGAAGTGAGGTGAAAAGATGAAAGGAAGAAGAAGTCACTAGAAGGGCGTTAGAATAATACAGACAGGAGTAGATGAGGGAGAGAGGGAGATGGTAAAACATAGGTAAAGTTCTTCACTTCTCATAGTGGAAGCATTTCCTTTTGATGGATCAGGACATCCCTTGAGCTATAGACTAAGAGAGTCAACAGAAGAGACAAGAAAGCCACACACTTTTGGAACTGCTGCCTGGCTTTCCACACTGCAGGGATATAAATCTGCTCTTAGGAGTTTCTAGAATTGATTAGCTCTTCCCCTGGGCAGCCAAGGCCCAGCCTAAAGGCCTGAGATATAGTTAAACAGACCAATAGTGCACCAGGAGGAGCAGCCCAGAGATGCTTCCGAGATGCTGAGTAATACCAGGCCCCTGGGCCCGGTGGCCACTGGTGGTGAATCTGTCATCTTGCGTTGTCAGAAGACTTTGGTGACTTTAGTATGGTCATCTGTCTGACATGAGAACACGTCACAGGGATTCTGTCTCATACAGTAGGACCTGGAAAGGACATTAACTTGTAAGAGGTGGAAAAGTAACCTCTGAGAGGTGAAGGACAGTTTGAAAGATCGCACAATGCCTGCATGGCACATCTTTTGATGATGAGATGTACCACAAGAAGCTGGTTTGGGATCAAGGGAGAACAGTGGAAAAGATGAGGCAAAATCTTCAGGGTTATTGCAAGAAGTGAGTCCCCCCTTTCATAGTGAGTCCCAGACGCTCTAGGTACTTGCTCCAACCTCGGCAGTGTTAATTTTAATTTTCTTTCTTTCTTGACACAAAATTCTTCACTCTAGTAAAGCAGAAATACTTGCGCTCCATAGATCCCGATATGAGTTTTCCTTCAACTGCTCTGTTTTGCATCTCTCTTCTCTGTTGATAATAATGGTCCCTATCTACACCTCACCCCACCCCTCCTCTTCATCCAGTTACAACTCTGGAGCCCCAAAATGCTGTGCCAAGATACAGTGGGAACAGGCTTCCCCTCAAGGGCCTGTGAGCTGCAAGTGAGGCTGGAAAAGGGAGCCATGGCAGTAAGAGGCACATGGGACACTGTAGAGCAGGTCAGGGGACCTAACTGCTAGATGAACGGCTTGGGGGAGGCCTAACTGAGGAAGCAGTGCCTCAGTGTAAGTCTTGACAGGCCCTGAGGTGCATTTTAGGTAGAGAGGGCAGCGGTGGCTCAGTGATAGGATTTTCGCCTTCATACAGGAAACTAGGGTTGGATTCCTGGCCAGTGCACCTCAGCACAGCCATCCCTTGTCTGTCACTGGAGGCTTGTGTTGCTATAATGCTGAACAGATTTCAGCAGAGCTTCTAAACTGAGACAGACCAGGAAGAAAGGCCTGGAGATCTTACTTCTAAACATCAGCCAACAAAAACCCTCTGGATCACAGCAGTCCAATGCTGAATGTGCGTAGGGTCACCATGAGTCAGGGGTGACCTGGCAGCCAGATGGGACCTGCAGACTACCTTTATTTTCCTTCCTTGCTGATAACGAGTCTTTAACCGAAAATGTGGTGCAGATGCTCAGGGCATGAGGCCACCAGGTGTCTCAGTCAGATTCATAGTACAGCCAAATAATGTGGCTTTATTCATTCTTTCCACAAGAAGTCATTGAACAGCTACGGTGTGCTTGGTACTGTGCTAGCTCCTGGGAACACAGATGAATAAGGCATGATTTCAGACCTCAGGGAGTCATGATTTAGTAAGCGAAGAGATATATGAATAAGTAATTGAAGGAGATTGGTAAATGCAACAAAAACATTTACCAGCAGAGGTTATCAAAGAGTGATTGATTGCATTTCTAGGACACCATGTCCTGCTCAGCTATGCCATAACTCTGAAGACCACACTCCAAATCTGCATGGGGCTCACAGGCTGTACCCAATTTCTAGATACCCAGAAGACTATTGGAAAAAGGGCACCAATAACTCACATAGATTGTTCCATAAATATCATGTCCCTCCTATCAGAGCCTGAACACACCTTAGCACATAGAAAGTAGCTTTTATTACTTACAAGAATCAGACAGCTTTCAACCTGAAAAGTTCCATCGCAAGCAATTTTCCCTAAAAAGCTGTCTGGACAGAAGTGATGACTGTCCTTGGCATGCCCCATTTTGTGCCATGGGTGAGAGCCTTACCTCCTGCCAGTCTCCCCCTGACCAGGTAGGTCCACTTAGGTGGATGCTGAGCTTATGCTCTGTGTACCCAACCTGCTCCACAGCAGAAGAGACTAAGAACTTTCTCTCCCAGCTGTTTTATATCCCTACCTTAAGTGACTAATCATATCTTTTTAATGCTGCTACCTGACATCCTTCTGCATAATGTTCCCCTGACTTCCTGAAAGTGGAGGTAGTAGATAGCCCAGAACTGTATCTTTTTGATCATGTTAACATATGTCAGGTGTTATTTGAGAGGTGGTTTGTTCTGAGGCCTAAAGATGCCAGCAGAGGAAGGAATGGAGAAAACCATGCTCATCTGGCTTGTGTAAAGAATCTGCTCCTCACAGACTCTGAGTTATCAAGGAAGTCTTCTAGGAGGTGGTGATAGCTAAACTGGACTTTGATGGATGAAGAGGTGTTAGTTAGGGTTCCATTGTAAGCAAGTCCCCCTGAAAAGCTGTCTGGACAGAAATGATGAGTCTCCTTAGAATGCCCCATTTTATGCCATGGGTGAGGGGCTTCAGTGGAACCTTACCTCCTGCCAGTCTCCCCCTCACCAGGTAGGTCTACTTAGGTGGACTCTGAGCTTATTCTCTATGTGCCCCACCTACTCTATAGCAGAGGAGACTCAAAACTTACTCTCCCAGCTATTTTATATCCCTAGCTTAAGTGACTATTTGTATCTTGAGATATTATTATAGCATGAGACATTCAAGGTCTATACATTTTTTTTTAATATTTCAAACTTATAAGAAAATTTGATTATCCTAAATTGAGTGAATTTCATGCAATGGGTTTGTCTTAGTAATCTTAAGAGTTCCCCAAGAAAAAAAAAAAAAATGCTATCAAGTATTACATTTTCTTGAATTTTGAATAAATGTAAGGATTTGGAAATGTGAGGGACAGAAAGTACTGAGAGAGGAATGGTGATGTTTACCTGGGGATTTGATTATGCAGATTGGAACATTAATTTCTTGGCACTCGGCATTACAGAATGTCCATTGCTGTCAGTGGATGGCACACCTGGGAAATCTTATTCCTGGCACGAAAAGATTAAGTAAAAAACTGACATGAAAGACTGGTATTTCCAGGAGAGAAGAGCAATTCTGGCTTTGTTCTATCACCTCTTTTACCACGAGGGTATAATTGTTTGAGAGTTGTTCCGACATATCCTGGAGCTGCTTTCTGGAACCTAGCAGTGACTTGCAGTATGCCACCACCATCCGGGAGAGCTCCAGAACAAGTCTTCAACCTGTCAGGCTGCCCGTGAAGCAGCTTATCTATGAAGTCCTAAATCCTGGCTAGATGAATCTGAGAGGGGAAAAGAGGCTGACATTTAGACCAATGAGAAAAATGGAAGAATTGAGGATCTCTCAGCAGAGCTCACCTGGAACAGGCTGTGTCTCCATGAGCTTAGACTTCAGTAAAGTCTGAAGCCCACTGATGCTTGGGTTCGTCAGAGCCTGGAGATGAATGGGATCGAGCTTTAGCTGCGCCTGCCCTGCTGCAGTTGCTGGCATTCCACTCGCAGTTGCCTCCACACTGCTCAGAGGGACGGGGAGAAATATATAAGATGCTCTCATATCCTCATACAGTTGATGTATAGCTTACACCTGAGTGTACTAAGGCAGTTGGGTTTGACTTGAAGGGCAAAATGATATTCCCCATCCACCCACTGCCACATATGCACAGGTCCAGGTTACATTTTCAAGACCTGATAGAAATCCGTAGACAGGTCAGGTGTTTATCATGAGGCTTGGAGGTTGCTATCTTGAGGTTTGGAGACGTGGAAGATGTTCCTGAGTCTCCTGCTTCAAAAGGCTATCTTAGTATAAGTGAGTTCTAGGAGGCTTTTCTACATTTAAAGTAGCTGGGTCAACTCTGTCAATCACTATCAGCCTAGTGTCTCAAAATGAAGAACTAGAATAATGCCTGAATTTTCTACAAAGTCCCAAAGTCCGACTATTGTCCTGCTCTGGGCTGGCAGTGGGTACTGCTGGGATAAGAATACTATGCTGTGTGTTACAGACACTCCTGTAAAGTCTAATGCTGACTCTCTGGTGCCCCAAGGCAGGCACATCACGCTGCCTCCCACTGTACACAGTCAGGCATGCATCACAGGGCTGGTGTGAGGGTAGGAGGATCAAGAGAGGAGGTGCTCGCTGTTAAAGGGACGCGGAGTAGAGGAGCCGGAAAGCGTGCACGTGACCCTCCCTTCAGAGAAGTGTGCTCTATGGTGCTGTTGCATTGTCATTTGCTCACTGAGGCCTCAGCAATGGCCAGAACTGCAGTTTTCCAGATGGAATCTGTTAGTTAGGTTAGAGAAGGAGCAGCGATAGTTCAGTGCTAAAGTTTTTACCTTTCCTGTTGTAGTCCTGAGTTCTATTCCTGGTTAGTGGATCTCATGTAAGCTACCACCCATCTGTCCGTGGAGATTTGTATGTTGCTGTGATGCTGAACAGGCTTCAGTGGAAGTTATAGACTAGGGCGGGTGAGGAAGACAGGCCAGCGGCAGCCCATTCCAAAAATTAGCCACTGAAAACCCTGTGGGACACAGCAGTCCAGTTCTTTGTGCAGTGGGGCAGTATGACTCAGGACTGATTCGACCTGTCAGTATTTAACAACAACAACAACAACTTACATTAATTACGCTTTGAGGACATTTCCACACCTCATTAGCAGGCAGAAGTCATCTCACTGAATTTCCACCATACTCATTCTTGTTTTTTCATAAATAGGGTATAGAGTCTGCTGCTTCTTAGCTAGGGTTCTTCTCCTGGTCACAGCTTTCTGTTGTAAGTTCCCACTGCCTGCTCAGCCCCACTCCCTTCATTGGTTACCTCCATAACTTTCCCCAGGTCTACGTTAAGAAAGGATATTGCCTAACACTCAGCACATCAGCCAATTAAAAGGCAGTAAGGGTCTGTTTGCATTTTCCAAGGTGCTACACTCTGGACAAATCAAGTTATGTCCATTTGATCCATGTCTTAATAACCTGAGTTATAGACAATACTATTATAGGCATGATAAATACTTCCCTCAGTAAGTCTGTGAATCTGATAGCCTGGTAACGTGATTATATCATTTTGCCTAGAAATCTGTTTATACCAAGGAGTGATGGAGTCAGAGGATATTGTATCTGACCTTTAGAGATCACCCAATCTAAACTCTTATTATCAGAGGGTAGACTGACACTGAGATAAACAATATGGACTCTACCATGGGGCCATGCAGTTTATTTAAAGCCAGTGCCATTGTGTTTAGATGAGTGGTAATATATAGCCAAACTCCTGCCTTGCAGCCTCTGCCTTTTGTAATGCATTCGAAACACACTTTAATTTGAATCAAGGAAGAGGGGGAGCTTGACTTAAGAAATATAGTTCCAGCCTAATTGGCAACTTTAGTAAAAGCTTTAGATGGAGTGGGCAGATTGAACACCAATGAGGCAGGTTTGGGAAGTGCAAGGAGGTAAGAGAAGAGAAGACATCACTGAGTAGATTGGGAGAAAGATCACTAAGTTCCTGTCACTCTTGGATTCATGTTCCCAGACCACCTTTTCTCTGAGTGACCTTGAGCAGCCACCTAAAAAGCCCTTGAAACTGAATTTTCTCGTATGAACAAACAAAGCAGTGAAAATGTGTCCAAAATGCCCCCATACAATGACTGCCACACATTAAAAGCCAAACCAAAACCAAAAAAAACAAACCCACTGCGATCAAGTCGATTCTAACTCACAGAGACCCTATAGGACAGAGCAAAACTGCTCCATACAGATGCTGTAATTCTTTCCTTTCCCTTTCTGGGAGTCTGGTGGCTGCCTCTAGGGGCTAGGAGAGAGACCAAAAAAACCCAAACCCACTGCTATCGAGTCTATTCTGACTTATAACAACCCTATAGGACAGAGTGGAACTACCCCACAGAGTTTCCAAGTAGCACAGAGGGAGGGGAAGGTAGAAAAAGTGAAATATGACCTAAGTGGAATAAGGTTTTACACCTGGAATATGATTTGGCCTTGGCTCATTGCTGTTCTCTTTCTTCTGGTTGGGTTTTCTTAGGGATTTGTATTTCTGAGGATTTTCTGGAGGAATTTAGCTCTTAAGTCTTTATAATATCAAAATTATCAAATAATTGAGAACTTGGAGGACTAAGATGTGCCTGCCTCAAACCATGGTATTTTCAGTCACTTCACGTGTATTTAGAACTGGACAGTATAATAAGGAAGACGAAGGAAACATTGACACCTTTGAATTATGGTATTGGCAAAGAATATGGAACATAATGCGTACTGCCAGAAGAATAAACCAATCTGTCTTGAAACAAGTAAAGCCAGAATGACCCAGGGGTGATGAGACTTTGTCTCATATATTTTGAAAGTGTTGTCAAAAGAAGCCAGTCCCTAAAGAAGGCAATCATGCTTGGTAAAGTAGGTCAGCAAAAAAGAAGAGGACCCTCAACAAAGTGGCATGACACAGTGGCTGCAGCAGCGGGCTCAGGCATGACAACAGTTGTGAGGATGGCACAGGACCAGGCAGGGGTTTCTGCTGTTGTACGCAGCACTCAGTGGCACCTAGCAACAACAGATCCTTACAGGTTTTTAGGTGAGAGACTAAGAGTGAATGTTGAATCAGGAAAATGTGTGAAATATCCTGGAGTCAGATGAATCAGAAATACCCTGAATTAAACTGTTTAAACTGGTGGCTAACTTAGAGTGAGAGGTGACTAGATTACAGAAACCTTTGAGACTCAGAGATGACAATGAGTCTTTCTTCGAGAAACCATGTAAATGGAGAGAAAATTTTATTTGTAATTTGACAAGTTTCAGGGAAGCCCTCCCATTAACTTCCTTAATTAAGAAATCAGTCCTAATTTAAGATTTAATCTACAATGATGATGCACATCATCACTATCTGCCCTTTTACTTTTTATTCATTTATATCATACTTAATATTTCTTCTTCTGTGTTCATCTTCCTTTCAGGCATAGTTTGGACTCTTTACCATCTGTGCTAGATCTCTACGTGTCCACCTTTATAAATTTAGAGTCCAAATTGCTCTAAGAGAGAGAGTTATTCTCAGATTTTCCTTTCTCCTTTATAGATAGCTAAATATTGAATAAGAGGAGATAAAGATCATGTCACAGGAATCATATGGCATAGTAGGTATATTTCACAGCAAGCTTTATGTTGTGAAGAAATTCAGAACTCCAAAATAAAATGTGCATTTTCTGATATTAGATGCATACAGATGTTTTCCAATAAGACTTGCTGATATCCCTCATCATATTTGAGGTTGTTCCTGAATTAATGTAAAAATCTCACAGTGATATGAGTGCACATTTCCATTGCTACTAATGCCACAGTGTAATTTGCTGTAAAAATGACGGAAGCTGCAATGAAAGTGGTAATTGGCAAGCTGATGCTTCACCTTCTCATTACACTATTATGTCCATTGCAAAAAGGAAGAAATAATCCACACCTTAAGTCTACATCAAAATGGAACATTTACAGTATTCATGCATGCCCTATGTGTATCTGAGTGGATTACCACAATCAATTGTTCACTTAACTACCAGCCTGTTTATTTTAGTAGATAAATTTTGCTGATATCCTCTAACCAGACTGTTGAAATGCTGAAGATCCACATGAATCAAATAGCTGTTACCATCAAGTCAACTCTGACTCATAGCCACCCTCTAAGGCAGAATAGAACTGCGCATGGGGTTCCTAAAGAGCAGCTGGTGGGTTCCAACTTTTGACGTCCTAGTTAGCAGCTGAGCTCTTAACCACTGTACCACCAAGGCTGCAAAGGTCCACGTAATACATTACTAATTTGTGGTTCCTCAAAAGCAGTTTCCTGGTGTATGTGTCTGTTTCTTCATTAAAAGGAACCAGTGAGACTCTTTCACAAGATTTTCCCTCTTCCCCTTGCCAGTCAATCCTCTCCATTCCCCAGACACGGGCCACCGCAATTCAGCTTTGTTTCCTTGTGTTAGCATTGTCTTTTCAAGACTTTAGTGGAACCTCATAACATGTGCTTGTTGTATCTGATGAATAAGGCTTAGCGTCATTCTGTTGACACTCGTCTGTGGTCTGTCAGCTGTGCATCCATGATGATTGTCTTTTTGCTTTCTGATACAGTGTGCCATAGCATATGTCCTTGATTGTGTTGATGTAAAATGCTCAGTCGGCTCCGTGGGCAGCTTTGTGGCTCTAGGTGCTCTTGGGTCTTGGTTAACAGCTAGAAAAGATAGCAGAGGGCTTGGTGTGCTTGTGCAGAATTGCCAAAGGGGAGGATACAATATGAGTGTCTTGTCTTCCTAGCTGGGTTCTAAGAAGTAATAGAAAGATAAGAAGAAGATCTCTTTAGGGTTAAATACCCTGAGTTCAAAGTCAGCCTTTACTAATCACCAGTGCTGTGACTTTAGTCGAGTAATTTCATTCTCTAAACTTCTTCTCACAGTCCCTGAGGTTGCAGGTACAGGTTTACTCAGAGGTGCCTCCGAAGACAGGCTTGGTAAAAAAAAAAAAAAAAAAAAAAAAAAAAATCAGCTATTGAAAACTCTATGAAACACAGTTTTACACTCATGGGTCACAGTGAGTCAGAATCAACTGAATAGCAAGTGTTTTTTGCTTTAATACCAATTATCTCCTCTATAAGAATAGAAAATCAGTCCTTGCTTGTATGTTGTCACGTTAAGTGAGTTACCATACATAAAGTGCTTAGTACATTGTATTCAACTGCCATTCCGAAAAAAAAACCAAACTTGCTGCTATTAAGTCAATTCCAACTCATAGCAACCCTAGAATAGATAACCACCCCGTAGGGTTTCCAAGGAATGGCTGGTAGCTTTGAACTGCCATCCTTTTGGTTAGCAGCTAAACACTTAACCATTGTGCCACCTGGGCTCCAAGCTGCCATCAACAGCTATGTAATTCTGTGATTTCTCTGTTACAGTTATGCCCTGTTTTGTGCATTTGATTTTTATCTCTCACAATGCTAAATGCACTTTGGGGTTTAATAATATTTCATTGGCATTGTGATAAGAATTCTCAAGCATTTGATAATTGCATCCAACCACTTTGTATACTGTTGTAATGTGAATATGAATGATTTTCTTTTTAAAAAATTTTTTTTATTTAATATAACTGAGTGAAAATGTACGTTCCCCTATAAAACTACATACCCACCTATATGCAGCTTCCACTGCTCTCCCTGCCTGGTGACAGCACACTATTCCTCTCTGCTCCATACATGTCTCGTTCTCCCAGCAGTCTCTTTTTTCCCCTCCTCTCCACCCACTCTCCTTCCTCCAGCCAGAGGTCAACAGGATGATATCCTATAGATGTATACAACCATAAAGTGCATCCAACAAATGGTCACTGCATCACCAAGTCCAATCCATTGAATATGAATGATTTTCTATTTCAGAGTATACAGTTGAAAACAGTATTTTCATGACACAGAAATGTACCCATTTCATGCACATTCATAAAATACTACACAAATCATTTCATGGAGTAGTAAAGTAGATAAAGCTGTATGTGTAAACCATATACAATTAGTGAAATAAGCACAATTAAGCCACTGGTATTCCTGTATGTAGTTTAGAAATTGTAATAACCATTCTCAGAGTTACTGCAGGCATACCACATTTGGAGTCTAAGTTATGTGACCTCAGATAAGCCACTTAAAAGTTTTTAGGTCTCAGTTGGTAAAATGAGGGATTTAGCAAAGTGCCAGGTATTCTTTCCGTTATAGCCTGGTTCGTGCTTAGAAAAAAGATAAGAATTTTCTTTCCTTTTTTTTCTTCCCCCCCCAAGGGAGCTCACTTAAGTTAAGGCTCAGCATGAAATAATAGAAATAAGGAAGAATTAGACTCTGCTCACCAATATTTGAATCCATATTATGAAACATTAAACTGTTACATTAAATTAAATGCTTATTACTAAAAAACAGGATTGTCGTAACAGGAAAGAAATGTTGAAGAATTGCTGAAACTTTGAGAGCTGGTGTATTAGAATAAGCCAATAATCCATTTAAATTTAAAAACAGTGTTTTATTACCCCAAAGAAAGCAGTCTACAAAATGTGAGACACAGCACTGAGAGGAATCCAACAATACATTTCCGGGGTCTGCAGTGACACAAAGGTCTGTGAAGAAACAAACTCACAGAGTACAGCCAAGCCAAGCCAAGTGCCATCGAGTACAGCTGAAACAACTTTCAATGGTTAGCACTGACAAAGTCACAGGCGGCGGTGCCTCTGCTCACAGTCCCTGCGGGGGTTGGTCTCTTTTGCAAGGATGGCTCCAGCTGACAGGATCTTGGCTGAGCCCTAAGAATCAAGTTTCCTGGCACCTAGATGTCTGTAACTCAGATTTTGAGATTGTTGTTGTTGTTAGGTGCCACTGAGTTGGTTCCAGCTCCTAGCGACCCTGTGGACAACAACAACTGCCCCGTCTTGCGCCATGCCCACAGTCGCGTTATGCTTAAGCCCGTTGTTGCGGCCACTGGGTCAGTCCATCTCATCGAGGGTCTTCCTCTTTTTCACTGACCCTCCACTCTACCAAGCATGATGTCCTTCTCCGGGACTGATCTTTCCTGACAGCATGTCCAAAGTGGTCATGAGAAGCCCAAACAGCTTCTAAGAAATGGTCAGGAAAATAGTAAGGAGCTGGATCTGCGTTATACTACAGGACTCTTAAGATACAAAAGTCAAGTGTTAATTGAAAAAAATAAAAACCATCACAAATGAAAATGCTAAGTATTCTTACATTCAAGGGGAGGAAAAAAAGGTTTTGATACAGAAAACCTACACAAGGATTGACAATTAAGTTCGCAAACTCATCCTAGGAAAAGTGCTGCGTACCTCGTTGCTGAATATCACTGCAGTCACCTTTGAAGTACTCCCCTTGGGAAGCTGTGCACCAATGCCAACAGCTAGTTCACCCTTCAAAGCAATTTTGGAACTCTTTTTCTGGAATGGCCATCAAAGCTGTCTTCATATTACCCTTGATGTCCTCCTGAATGTCATCAAAATGTCTTTTTTTCAGCAGAGAGGAAGACTGTGCTGTCACTGGGCAGGGAGAGCAGTGGGAGCTGCATATAGGTGGGCATGCAAATTTATATGGGAATGTACATTTTCATTCAATCATAATAAGAGAAAATAAAATAAAAATGTCTTCCTTTCAGTATTTTAATTTCAGGTAAAGAAAAAAGTCATTAGGGGCCAGATCAGGTGAGTAGGGAGGGTGTTACAACACAGTGATTTATTAACTGCCCAAAAACTTACCGTCAAGTATGCGATTAAGTTCGCAGACTTTCCTCTGTGCCAGCTGTGTGCAATGGCCATTCCCAAAAACAGTTCCAAGATTGCTTTGAAGAATAGACTAGATGCTGACATCAGGGCATGGCTTCCTAGGGGACTCCTTCAAAGGTGACTGCAGTGACATTCAGCAATGAGGTGTCTTGCACATAGAACAATTCAGACTGCGTACTTAATTGTCAGACTTCATAATATTGTAAGTTCAAAGGAGGTTAGTCCCACCCTTGGATTTAGGCCAAATAAAGGTAAAGAAGTACAGGGCTTTGTAAGGACCCACACACAGGTTACAAAAATATTTTTCAAGGGAGGGCAAAGAAGGGTTTTTCTGAGAACTGGCTGACCACATAAAGTCATATGTTCAACATTCCTTCTGTGTCTTAGCTGGGTCTTGAATTCTCTCTTTCTGCTGTCAGCCCCTTCTAATCACAAGCTCTTCCTCTGTCAGAGCAGAGTGGACAAAGCTACATGTATCCAGGTCCAGAGTACAGTGGAAAGCTTAGCAAGAATGATGAGCTGTGTTACATGACAGAGAAGAAACCTAAGGTGGAGTGGCTTAGGACAAGAAAGAATTTGACTTAGCCTCCAGTGAGAGATCCCAGTCTTATCAGGAGTTTTAGTTTGGAAAATTCTTTCTCAAAGCTAATAAATTCACCAAGGTAGCCTGATGGAGGAACAACCTACAGAAGCAAGTTGGTTCCTTATATAAATCAGCAACAGGCAGCTGGAAAATGTCACTGAGGGGAAAAATTGCATTTGTAATGTAAATAAGAATTAAACTACTGCGAGATCTGAATGAATGAAACTGAAAAATTTTAATAATAAAAGAAGGGAAGAAATGAATAAGTGAAAGTAAATACAGAATTCATGAGATGAGAAAAGTCAATGTTATAAAAATGTTAATTCCACCAAAACCAATCTAAAGTTGGTTGCATCTGCAATCAATATCCAACAGAATTTTTTATGGAACTTGTTAAGCTGATTATAAAATACACTCAGGTGCTGGGGGGAGATGTCAAAAAAAAGTTCTCAGATAGCCAAGACACCTTTGAAAATAAAGAATTGCACAGAGGTGTGGGTGGAAAATCACTCTATGATGCTTCCAAACATACTGTGAAACTCTCATTATTAGAACAGTATGAATTTGATAAAAGAAGAGATAAACATGTATTAATGGATGAGACGTCCAAATGCAGGCCTGTCTTATATAGGAATCTATTTTATGATAAAATAGCAGCAGAAGAAGATGAACTAAATGACTGAGCAATGGCAATTGGCAATTCATTTGAAAAGAATAATTATTAAATTCTACCTCACCATAAAGAAATGTAAATTTTAAATCACTAATATCCAGTTGTGTGAAAAATATATAAACATTGAAGAAAATTAGATGGACTTTTAAAATCTTAAGATATAGTGTACTTTCTAAAACTAGGCATAAAACCAAGAAGTCTTAAAAAACTTAAATTTGACCTCAAAATTTAAAATTTCAATTGACCAAGTAGTCTACAAACACCTTAAGAAACAGTTGCCATCAAGTCAACTCCAGCTCATTATGACCTCTTGAACATAGGTAAAGATAAAACAACAGACTGAAAAAAAGTATTTTCAATGTGTGTAACCACAGAGGATTAGAAGCTAGAGTGTATTTGAATCCTGAGAACTGGAGTAATAAATTAGTTATAAGTTAGATAAAAATAAAGAGGGAAGACAAAGAGTAGAAATGCAACTGACACACCAGCCAAGCCAAGTGCCAATGATATGAGAGGAACTAAAAATGACTAATAAACTTAGGAAAAGATGTTCAACCTCACTGCTAGTCAGCAAATGAAAACATAGTAAGATACCATTGTTCACTCAACAGACTGGTGTAAATAAAACTGTGATACTAAATGCTGTCAAGGATGGAGAAAAACAATCTCATGTACTGCTGTTGAAAATATATATCTCCGTTTTACTGGTAAGATTATTAACAGCAGTTCTTGAGTGGTAATTTAATAGTAAAGCATCTACCCTTTGATTTAGCAATTGCACGTATCTGTATTCATCTTAATTCATGTGCAGGAGACGTGTACTGGGTTATCCACTGTTAGCAATAGCAAGTTAGTAGAAACAACCTAAATGTCCATTAAAAACTATGCTGTACCCATGTTATGCATTGTTATGCAACAGTTTAAAAGAATCAAATTAAACTGTATTTATTGACCTATATCGAGCTTGAAGATGCATTGAATGGAAAAATAAGGTTGCAAAGTAATACATGTAGCCAGGTATCATTTATATTAAACACATTCAAACACAAGACCAAAACAATGATCAGTGTGTGTGTGTGTCTGTGTATGCACATGTGTGTGTGTATAAATGCATGAAAAATATTCTGGAAAAATACATGCTAAACTGAGACTCTCTTTGGAAAACAACAGGATGAGTGATGTCCAAGTGAGACTTTCTTCTTTCTTCTAGAGTTTGAACTATTTACAGGGAGATTTTTTTCATGTATTACTTACATAATGGAAAATGTGTTGCTTAAAATAAGAGCAAATCAAGATATAATACCAATGGTAAGAAATTTTGTATGTATTGAAAAGAATGTACTGACATACTCTACACACGCACCAGCGTATGGAAAGTTATAATGAATACTTATGAGAATGTGTGGTTATGTGCTTCATAGGGACTCTGGAAACAGAAGACATACACTGCAAGGGAAATCCTATTAGTCTCGATGTTAAAATGTTGAACTACAGTAAAAGCCTGAGGCTGAGAGTAGTGATAGGGAACAGGGAGTAAAAATAAGTGTTCCAGAGATCTCATGAAAGAGAAAAAGAAGAGAATGGTAAAAAAAATTCTGAAGACAGCATGCCTGAAGAAGCAATGTGTGTCAGTGGTGGAAAGAGTTGGTATGATGACTTCTCAAATGAGTATGATTATGGGTCAAAAGACAGAGCTTTGAAGCTAACAAGGGAAAAATTGAAACAAGTAAGAACTTAAACTAATGAAAAATATTGAAATGGAAAGAAATGAAATGATAAATCTCAGGAAAGATGGAAGGAATAAAATCAAGTGAATCAACATTGTACTAAATGTTTACTGATAGGAAAGACATAGATAGTAGCCAAATGCCAGTTCAGAGATCGCCAGGTTAGATTCTCAAGTAAAACCCAATGGTAAGCTATATGTTTATAGTAGGGCGGTGAAAAAAGGGGTAGAAATTAAAAGGATGAATGGAATGAAGAGATACCTGAAAATGCAACCATAAAGCAGATAGGTATGGAGGAATTGTGACAGATAAAGTGAAATTTAAACAAACAAACAAACAAAAAAACCTTAACAGAATAAAGAAGGATATTAGGTAATGAGGGAAAAAAAATTACAGAGCATGAATAAAAATTTAAGTCATAAAATCATACGTATCAAATACCACAGCAGCTAAATATACAAAATAAAAATTTAAATATATGGAGAAGTTAACTGCAAGGAGAACTGAATTTAAAAAAAAAGAATTACGGTAAGAGGCTTCAGTACACAAGATGTGAGGAGTTCCCTCAGAATTGGGCAGCCTTGATAGACAAATAATAAATAGGCAAGGGTACAAAGAAATGAATAATACAATCGATAAACTTGATTTATTAGCTGTATACAAATCCTACATCGCTTCAGTAAGGCATATCCATTATTTTCATATGTCTGTCGAACATTTAGAAAAATCAATTATGCCTTAGCTGCACAGAAAATCTTAAAATGTATGTATTTTGCAGGTTGGTTCTCTGATAATAAGCTAATAAAGTTAGAAATAAATAATGAAAACCAACCAAAAAATTTTATTATTGCTTGAAAACTACAAAATATACTCCTTTATGATCCTTGAATTAAAGAAAATAGCAACTGTGACAATATAAACTATCTTCTAGGCTATGTAACTGAGTATAAGAGGTCCAACAATTAAGTCCTCCAACTTAATTGTTCTAAGTGCTACGTGTCTCATTGCTGACTGTCACCTTCAAAGTACTCCTCTTGGGAAGTTATGCACTGACACCAGCACCTAGTCTACCCTCAAAGCAATTTTGGAACTCTTTCTGAATGGCTATTGCACATGGTGGCACTGTGGCAAGTTTGCAAACTTAATAGTATGGCTGTCTGTGAGGGAATCCTTAGCCGGTAAACAAATAGATATATTGAAATATCCCCCCTCATCACCTGATCTGGCCCCTAGTGACTTTTTTCTTTGCCTGAAGATAAAGGAAATATTGAAAGGAAGACATTTTGATGGCATTCAGGACATCAAGAGTAATACGATGACAGCTCTGATGGCCATTCCAGAAAAAGAGTTCTAAAACTACTTTGCAGGGTGGACTAGGCAATGGCATCTGTGCATAGCTTCTGAAGAGGAGTACTTCACATATGACTAGTGACACTCGGCAATGAGATTGTAGCACTTTTTCTAGGGTGAATTTGTGAACGTAATTGGCAGTCCTCATACAGTCATCTTTGAGTATCCATGGGGGATTGGTTCCAGAACCCCACAGGGTACCAAAATCCTCAGATGTTCAAATTCCTTATATAAAGTGTCCTAGTATTTGCATATAACCTATGCATATCCACCCATGTACTTTAAATTACTTATACAAAAATAGCAAACAGATTGCCTGTGAGCAAACTTTGCCTCATAGGACCCTTTATGATGTTAATAAATACTATGTAAATAGTTGTTATACTGTATTGTTAAGGAAATAATGACAGGAAAAGAAAATCTATTCTCTTTTTTTCTTTTTTCCCTGAGTATTTTCAATCAGCATTTGGTTGAATCCATGGTTTCAGGACCTGTGGATGCAGAGGGCTGACTGCACTTCATACCAAAGTCTGTGGGATGCAGGAGAAGCAGAAATTTTACATGGGATATAGAAAAAAATGGAAATGGAAAAATCCTTAAATGTCTTCACTTCTAGAAAATAAACTCAATGATATGACTTAATACTCATTTTTAAAAAATAGGATAAATACAACAAAATAAGTTAAAAGAAAATACAAACAGGAAATAGCAATAAAAGCTGAAATTCATAAATAGAACGTTTATATGTATGTATGTGTGTGTGCATGATTGTATGTGTATGTGCATGTTGTTGCTCTGTGCCATCAAATCAATTCCAACTCATAGTGACCATATATGATAGATAGAACTGCCCTATTAAGGTTTCCTAGACTGTAATCATTTTATCGCCAGATCTTTTCTTCCACCAATCAGCTGGTGGGCTCAAACCACTGACCTTTCATTAGCCAAGCACTTAACTACTGTGTCATGAGAGTTCCTTGTGTATGTATATAAACCCATTGTCCTGGAGTCATTCCAACCTGTAGCAACCCTATATACAGAGTAGAACTGTCCCGTAGGGTTTCCAAGGAGCAAATGGTGGATTCTGGCTGCCAACCTTTTGGTTCTCAGCTGCACTTTTAACTGCTACATCACCAGGCCCCACATGTGTGTATATACGTGTATGTGTTCATATATTTTTATGAGGATTGAAGATGTAAATATAAAATAGTAGATATTATAAAATAATATGGGAGACCACATAGCTAATCTAGGAGTGGTGCCTAGTGAGGAAGTCCTTTAGTAATAAAGATCTAATAAAAGTTAGGCAAGCATATTAGATTTTATAAAAAATTTTAAAATTTGTGGGGTTAAAAAAAGTACTGTTAATAAAGGCAGTAGCAAACAGTAGATGTGGAAAAATACATTTGCAATGTAGAAGGTAAATACCCCTAATAAGTATGACCAAACTCACCTAGCATGTGAGGTGGATTAAGCCAGTAGAATTGTGTCATGTATTCTACAAGTTTAAAGAATGAGCTACAAACAAAATGAAATGGTTTAATGCTTTACTCTCTTGTGTAACTACCACGACGCCTATGTTAGTTTCTTAGGACTGCATTAACAAAGTACCCTCAATTGGATGGCTTATTGGAATAGAAATTTTTCTTCTCAGAGTTTTAGAGGCCAGTAATCTGAATCTGGGGTACCAGCAGGGCTATGTTCTCACTAAAGGCTCCAAAGGAAGATCTTTTCTTGTCACTCTGGAGTCTGGTACCCCAGACATTCCTTGTCTTACAATTGCAGCATAACTCAGTCGTCACATGTGACAGTCTTCCTGTTAGGTCTTCTCTCCCTTTTTTTATAGGTTACCACATAAATTGGATTGGGACCCAGCCTACTCCAGTATGACCTCTCATTAACTTAATGGAGAAGATCTTCTGAGATACTTTTTCCAAACAAGATTACACTCTCAGACACCAAGGATTTGAACTTGGGCATAAATCTGGGGGGACACAATTCAATCCATAACAGCATCTTTGTAGAATTTGTTGTCAGTCTCTCCTTTTTCCTTATCAAATTCTTTGGCTCTCCTTGTTTTCAGATATGTCTTTGACCTCTTTTAAAATGTATACTGTGAGTGTTTTTTCTTTAGAATGTCAATACTCGCGAGTAAAAGGTCCACCCTCTTCTGTAGGTAACAAAGTAATTCTGGTAAGAGGTAGGACTGGTGGGAGAGGACTCCTTAGGTGTGTTGTTGTTGCTTATTGTTGTTAAGTCAGTGCTGACTTATGGTGACCCAGTACATATAGTCCCTTGTCATCTTCATCATGATCGTTATATTTTAGTTCGTTGTTGCAATTACTGTGTCAGTCCATCTCATCAAAGGTTTCTGTCATGTTTGCTGACCATCAGTGATGTCATTTTCTAGTAAATGATCCTTCCCAAATGCATGTCCAAAGTAAGCGAGCCAAAGTCTCACCGTCCTTGTTCTAAGGAGTGTTCTGTTTGTATTTCATCTAAGATTGGTTTGTCTTTTCTTCCGACAGCCCGTAATATGTTTAATATTCTTTGCCAACACCACAATTCAAATGCTTCCATTTTTCTTATGTCATCTTTCTCCATTGTCCAACTTTCACATGCATATGAAGTGATTGAAAAGACCATAGCTTGAGTGAAGTGCACCTTATTTCTCAAAGTGACATTTTTGCATTTAATACATTAAAGAGATCTTTTACTACTGATTTTTACAATGCCGTATATCCTTGGATATACTCAGTGTTAAAGAACATCTTTTAATATGAATAAAATTGCTGGCATGTGAGACTGCCAGCTAATGGCTGATAAGCACTATCCTTCCTTTCTGCAGTGCAGTTCTTATAGCAGTAAGTTTATTATTAAAAAAAAGAAAAACAAATCCAGTAATGTATTCAAAGTTATAACAAATTTTTACCAAGCACAGTTTATTCCAGTAGTACATGGAAGGTTCAGTTTTAATGATTCTATTACTGTACTCCTTTACTTGGCTTGGCTACATAAAAAAGGAAAAAAATCTATGTGGTCCTCTCAATTGCTGCCAGAAATGACATATTACTTGATTTAAAAAAGAATAATATTAACAAGCTGAAAGACACTTGATAGCAGGTATCTATTAGTACCCTATAGCAGGTACCTTCTTTAATGTTAAAGCATTGAAACATTTGTATTAAAATCAAATAATACAAATATGTTCATCTCTATTGGTACTATTTAATATTTACTGGTCAAAGCAATAAGAAAATTAAATAAAAGAGGCATATGTGTTAGAAGGAATGCCACATTGCTGTCATTATTTCTCAGTAATGTTACCTATAAAATTCAAGGAAGTTGTAGAAAAACTTTCCAAAGAAATAAGAATATTCTCTGATATGTAATGTAAAGATACAAAAGAAACCCAGATTATTTCTGTGTCAGCAGTGACTAATTAAAAAATGTAATGAAAAAAATGCATTAATAGTAACTCAACAACAAACAATATAAAATACTTATTTGAGAGCTATTCGTATGTGACAAAAACTAGAGAAAATTTCTGAAAGAAAGAAGGATACTATACAGGATACAACATTAGTGGTAGGAAGAATTAGCAATGTGAGGATAACAATGTGATTTCTAAAACTGAAGTAAGTTAAATCAAAATCCCATCAGCTCTTTCATGAATTTTGGTAAGAACTGGCACAATATTTTTGAAAGCAAAAGTAGGAAAGGGGACTTTCCCTGCAATTTTAAAAATAAATCATAAAGCTACAGTAGAGGCAGGAAGGTATGGACTCAAAAGTAGAGAAATAATCAAGGAAACCAAGAATTATTTTCAGAAGCAGCATTTGAAGAGGAGTTTTTCTTCTGATAAAGGTGTTATTTTTAAATCAATAGAAGAAATGATAGACATTAATAAATGTATTTTAATTAAAGTTATACATATTATACAAGCAGAGATAAATTTTAAATGGATTAAAATGTTAAATGTAAAAATATAGTACAATGATTTTAACCTTTTGGCAGGTAAGGTATTCCCAAACAAGACACAAACCCAACAGCTGTAAAGGAAATAATGAATAGATTTAAATGCAAAACAAGCCAATTAAAATCATCTCACAGAGGACAGCAGGAATAAAGACAACAGGGAGGGAAAAAAAAATCCCAATATTAATATCTATTCTACAGTAAAGAGCTTTTATAAATCAATGAAGACAGACAACTCAGTAAAAATGATTAGGGAGCCAAGATGGTATGTTAGCCAGACACACCTTACCATCTCCTTACATCAAAGACTTGAAAAACTAAGTGAAACAACTACAGAAAATAATCCTGGAATCCTGATTATCAAAAAGGAAGAAGTGACTCGAACACTCACTGGTACAAAAAAAGTTGAACACAGCAAGCGAGAAATACCACAAAACAAAAAGGCTGTGCACTATCCTGGCTCAATGTGACTGTCTTAAGACAATGCCAGAAGTGACCCAGTGGGAGGAACACATGGGTAAATACTTAGCAATCCCTTAAGAGGCAGAGAAACTACATAGACATATTTGGAGAGATGCAAGAGCAGAGAGGGAGCTGAGATCCGGAACTGGATACTCACAAGCGAAGCTCCCTGAACTCGGGAGAGAGTGGCATGCACAAGGTTACTGAAATACAGTCACAGGGAACAGGTCTCAACTACCGGCTGTAGTGAACATGTAGGCCTGAGCACCCATGTCTGCTAACCAGAGGACATGTCCTCTACCTGCGCCTTCATGATCAGCAGAGTGGGGATCCTTATACCTGGGACCGCCTGTCTACCAGAGGCCATAACACGGGCTCCCTCTTCACCCATCCAGCCCTGTCTACCTCCTGCCTCTGCTCACCAGTATGTGCCCCCAGGGCACATAGAGCAATGGAGATGATGTACACCCATCCACATGCCTGCCCTACACCAGCAGCTAGCCTGATAACTGGTCACAGAAGCCGTGACTATGTGCATACTGCCTGGTACTCCCCATCTGTTTCCCCTCATCCACTGAGAGACACCAGTGGCAAGTCCGTATGCCCATTCACTGGTACTTCCCCCATTCTCCATATCCAGTGAGAGGCCCAGGCACCATGACCCTATGTATCTACCTGCTGCTCCTCATCCCCCAGCACCTGCCTGGTAAGAGACACTGATGCAGCAATCATGCACCCACCTACTGCTCCCCCCATGCACCCAATAAATGGTGCCCATGTTATGGCCATATGTACACTAGCTCACCCTCCACCTGCCCTCTTCACCCAGCAAGAGGTAATGTGATCATGTGCATGCCAGCCTGCCACATCTTACCCTCTACCTACCTGGAGAGAGGTGCCAGTGTCACATCCATCCACTTACCTGGTATCCTCTCCTCCATCACCCTGCCAGATGAGAGCTGTCAGCAGTGTGAACTACACCAATGCCCCACTGCTTTCTCCTCCCTCACCTGGCATGTGGTGGAGCTGCAGGACCCCACACACATGCCCACATATCACTGGCTTTCCCTCACCCAGCAAGTGGCAAAAACAGGTCCCTGCCTGAAGGACACAGCCACCATGCTTACCACTCCACCCACTCCATGTAGACCACTGTCTGCTCCTGCACCACCCAAGCAAAGACAGATACCAACAACAACCCAGACTATCCTCAGCCACCCATCAAGACCAGTGAGAAGAAACCCTCCTTCACACATCCAGCAGCTGCCACACCTACCAGAGGCAAGTAGCAAATATTTAAGTGCAGCCAGGCAAGACCAGAGTAGTGTGACAGCACTGTCTACGCAGATACATCAAAGCAAGACAAAAAAATCAGTAGGTAGCCAATAAAGATACAGTTAATAAATAAACATAATAACATTTTAATACCTCAAGGACAACAGAAAATAACAAATCAGCTAAATAAGCAGGACAGGATGACTCAAACAGTGGACCAATATAACCAGAAAACCTCACCAAGAAGAGGTAATCACAAGTACAGGATAAGGGATTCAGAAGATTTCTATAGAGAATTCACCGGAGATCAAGAATGAAATAGAGGGCAACAGACAAAATTAAGAAATGCATGCACAAAACCAAAGAAAGCACAAACAGAACAATGGAAGAACTTGGGAAAACAATATAAGAAGAAACTGACAAAATAGAAAACATACAAAAACAGTAGTCATGAATCCAAAAGATTGATTGACAATAAAATCTCAGAATAAGCAACTCAGTGCAAGGATGTAAGAAAAGAAATGAAGCAATGGGAGAATAAATCAGTGAAACAGAGGACAAAACCCTTACAAGAACTTGCTTGAGGAACAATACATCAGAATGTTAAAGAGGAAAAAAAGGGTGTAGAAAACCTAAAAGTTACATGGGATGCTAGAAGAGGAATAATATGTGTGTGACTGGAATCCCAGAACAGGAGGAGACAGTTAAAAAAAAAAAAGAGAATGCTTAAAGATTTGCTGGCTGAAAACTTCATTAACATCATGTAAAGCAAGATGACACACATCTAAGAAGTGCAATGAACACCATGCAGGGTAGACTACCCCCCAAACCACCAAGACATATCATAGCCTTTTTTTCCAAAACTAAAAGAAAAACTTGTAAGAGCAGCTAGAGAAAAATGAAAAATCATCTTCAAAGAGGAACCAAGAGTAATAAGCTTGGACTTGCTGGGGAGAAACCACTGGGAAACTGAAGAAATCAACGATGAAATTTAAAATGTTCTTAGAATGAAGCAAAAATGAAAACACAACATGCCAAACCTTTGGGTACAACAAAAACAGTACTTAAAGGGCAACTTGTAGCTGTAAATGCATACATCAGAAAAGAAGGGGGAAAATCAAAGCATTAACCCTACAACTCAAACATATAGAGAGCAACAAAAGAAGCTACAGTCACCAGAAGTGTATCATGAGTTTGTGTACAGTTTGTTGAAATTAATTTGCTCTGTAACTAATTTACTCTGTTAAGGTTTCACCTACAACAGTTTTTTTTTTTAATAATCAATAATGGAGAAAAAATTCACTCATATACACACACACACACAATTTCAAATATCAAGTAGACAATCGAGTATGTTAGCAATTGGAGAAGTACAAATAAAATAGTAATTGTATAATATTTTTGATTGACAAAAATTTAAAGGATTTACATTCACTGTTTGGAGTGCGGTAAGTGACCATCGTTAAGTATCAATTGGTAGAGTTTTTTGGAGGGTCATTTGTTTATTACGAATCCTCAAGCATATTTACTGTCAGCTCCAGAAATGCCAGTTCTTAAGTATCTCTCCTAGAAATATACTTGCACACATAAACCCACATATATATATTAGGGTGTATATAGCAGCATCATTCATAAGAATAAAGAAATAGAAAGAGTCAAAGTAACTGTTGTGCAGAAGATTAACTAATGGATGCTTCTTCAATGTGAGGGAAAAGAAATGAGCAACTCAAGGAGTAAGACTGAGCTGAATATCCTGATGTGGAAACATTTCCAAAATACTCTATTATGTTAAAAAAAAAAAAGTTACAGAACAATATGCAGTACAATTATTGCCTATTACTGCGCAGTACAGTTACTGTGTCATTTACTAATAAAAGAAAACATACATGTTAGTATGTTTGTAAGTTGTATGCATACAAGGTAGTCTGGAAGGATCCACACCAATTATAAAATTTGGTTATGTCTAGGGAGAAGAGAGAGACTAACAAAGTGATTGTATAGGTTTTCACCTCAAACAAGTTGTTTTACCTTTCTCAGTCTGCCTCAGTTGTGTTATCTATAAATTGGGGGAAATAATCATGTCTACCTTCCACATAAGGAGGTTAGGAGGGTTGAAATACCACGTAAGTATTTCAAACAGGCTTCTCATGCAGTGCTTAACCATTTTAGCACATGCACATGTATTTATTTTTATAAGACTGTGAATCAACTTTCATTCCCCAACCTAATGAACACATCTGTAACATGTGTCACCCTCACCATGTGCTCATATGTTCATGCATAACAAGTATTCTCTCCTCTTTCTGTTCTCATATTAACACTTCCTTGGGTAGAAACCAAAAAACCAAACCTGTTGGCCATTGAATAGATTCTTGCTCATAGTGGCCCTACATAGTATCAAAAACCAAAGAAATAAAAACTAAACAGTACGAACTACTACATGTTTTTTTCCCGGCAGAGCAGCCAGTGGATTCAGATTGCTTGTGGTTAGTAGCCAGGCAATTAAACCACTGCACCACGAAGGCTCCTCCAGGGTGTTAGTTTGCTCCTAAGTACAACACTTTTGTCTTCCCAGATGTCTGTTCTTGCATTTCACTTCAGCTTTTTGCACAATGCCAATTACATTGGTACCTACCAACTATGTTGCAGATGCTTACTTAGTTCTACAAAAGATTTCCTACCAACTACATTGTCGATGCTTACTTAGTTCTACAAAAGATTTCCTACCAACTATGTTGTCGATGCTTACTTAGTTCTACAAAAGATTTCTTGGACTAAGCTGAACTTCATCCTCCCCTCAGTTTCTAGGGGAAACTCAACTTTTGTGATGCTTTTAACTCGCATTTCCTCTACATACTGGATCTAAAATTTGTCCCAAGCCCTGCTTTCTCGTTAAGGTGCTCTCTAAAGCCAGTTGCTCTGGAGGAAGGTGGTACCGCACCTGGAGCAAGGCATTTGGGACATAATTTTGACCCGTGCAGTGTTTGGGAGGCCCTACTGATGTCTGGTAGACTGGAGACAAGGATGCCGCGGGAAGCACCTTGTACAGAAACTGCCCTGCATCTCCCCGGACTCACTGCTCGCCAGGTCCCAACACACCTTCGCGTATGTGTAAGATTCTCTGAGCAGAGAATCGAACACCATCTCACATATATAAATATACAAAGTATTTGGGGCATGGTTTTCATATCTGAATTTTCTAGGAATTCTTCAAGGAAAGATGGAACTTTAGCTATAACTCGGCCAAGAACTGTTGCCTGTTTCGGGAAAGCACTCCCCTGATTGCAGTGGCACTCGTGGTATTTGAGGCACCAGCACAAGAAACCTGCATGTATGTCTTTTACATTTGTGGTGATTCTACCATGCAGTATCCGACTACTTCCCTTATGTCCTGTAGGGATATAATACCTTTTCATATTTAAAGGTATGTTTCTCTCGTAAATTACTTACCTATATTTATCTTTCTTATGTGAGTTTGTGCATTACTTTTTTTCTTTTTTTTGGTAGGTTTGACAGATAACACCAAGTGAAAGATTTACTAGAACTCACAGGACTCAGATTATAGTCATACTCACAACTAAGATTTATGACTGCTAAAGGATACAAATCAAAATCAGAGTAGGGTAGATGGCACATGGGGTAAAGTCTGAGGGAAACTGCCTACAAGGTTCCAAGGGTCTTCTCCCAGGGAAGTCTCACTAGATGTGAATTATTCCTTCAGAAACAAGTTGAGACAGCAAGTGTGAAGCATTGTCTCTAAGGAAACTCATTAGAGGCTCAGTGCCCAGGATATGTATTGAAGATTGGTCAGGCAGGCACCTTCTTCCCAGAACTTACCAAAATTCCAGACTCCTAGAAGGAAAGCCAGTGTTCAGCAGAAACCACAGTGGTTGTACCAACAGTTTAGTTAGAGTAAGCCGCGCTTACCACCTGAGGTGCTGGGAGCCCTTCTGAAATCCTAGTTCCGATGTACCAGCTAAGGACCAATCTTGTGAAACAGCTTTTGAAAGGACAGTAGTCAGACCTGCTATGTTAACTCTTTCCTATAGAATAGATTATACAACATATGAATATCACTAGTAGATGGTAAACAAGAAATTAAAAATATTTGTTTACAGTGGGCATAGGCTTGCTAGGTTGCAAACCGTTATCTTAAACAAAATAGCTCTTCACCCCACCTCCCTACCTTCAGCCCCAGAGAACCGGCCTTAACTATGAGATTGCAGCATTTTGTGATTGGCTTCCTTTGTTCCAAAATTTTCAAGGAGAGTTAAGATTAAAAATCAGAATCCCTGGGTAGTGCCAACAGTTAATATGCTTGGTTGCTAACTAAAAGGTTGGAGGTCTGCATCCACGCAGAGCTGCTTAGAGCACTCAGCCATTGAAAGCATTCTGGAGAATAGTGCTACTCTGATGCACTTGGGGTCAGTATTAGTTGGAGTCAGGAATCAATGGCAGCTCATTTGGGTGGCAGATTTTTAAAACATCATACTGCATTCTACTACCAACACTCTCTTAATGGATGGGTAGCAAAAAGAACATTCCTCCTCCGAATTCTGGAAACTCTGGTGGTGTATTGTGGTCAAGAGCTACTGCTAGTAGCCAAAAGGTCAGCAGTTCAGATCTACCAGCTGCTCCTTGTAAACCCTGTGGGTCATTTTTATTCTGCCCTATAGGGTTGCTATGAGTTGGATTCAATTTGACAACAGTGGTTTTTGTTTGGAGTTGGTTCTCCCATATTCTAGAACAAACCCAAGGTCTCCTGTTGTTTCTCACTTCTTAATTTACTTATACACCTCCTGGTTTACTTGGGACAGAGTAAATATTCAATAAATGGCAATTGGCACTGCTACCGTTAAAATTTAGTCACTATTTGCTCCTTCTGTAGTGAATCCAAATTTCTTTTTTTGATGAAACCTGAAAACCTCACACATTATTATTGTAGTTTACAAACGTGTCTTTGATTTAAGAAGCAAGTATCATTCTAAAATCAGGGCAAAGCACAATGTGTGTAATACAAATAGAAGTGTAATTTGATGTCATCAGGTCACTTCTGGTAGCCTCCCAGTCAACAGCATGCTGTGGAATAAAATAACATCTCCAGCAGGCCCTTCTTGAATGCAATATCCATAAACAACAGGTGTGCTGGTTAATTGTTTTCTCATCATGGTGCATATTTCACACTCCATAACTCCCAAATGAAATTCCAAAAGAACACATAAAATTAAATGATCAGAGATTTAAAGGATTTATGCTTTTTATGATAGTGGGGGAAGCCACTGAGAGCCAAAAATTAACTCTAATTATAACCATTATTATTAATTTCCCTAAATGTATAATGGTTATTTTTGCTTTAAAAGTTGACAATTGAAATAAAGTGGCCAGCCACAAAAAAAAAGAAAAAAAATGAGGTGCATACACATTCAGTTAGAGGGAAGCAGTCAAGCATGTGGAGTTTCCAAAAGGCGCAGATTACTTATGGTGCCTTTCAGATGAGCAGATGGAAGCCCCCAGAAGCATAGCCTTCTGCTGGACAGTCCACTCTTCTAACAGGGCTGTTTCCAAAGTAGCCTTTGACCTTTGCAGGTGAGAAGTAGAACACGGTTGCCTGGAAGGGGCTACATCCACAATTCCACTTGTATCTTCTTTGCTACACTTCCCATTCTCGGCTCTTTTCAAGCCAGATGCACCTAACTAAAGTTATGTTAAGTGATTTTAGCACATAAGTATGTTGTGTAAGATTTTGTGGTGCCATCTGCTGTGGAACCAACCGTTTTGTTGGCATAAATCCACGTGGTTTGCCTCTCCCAGCCCACCATAAGACTAGGGATAGTAGTTAAACTGAAATGGAAGTAGCGGTGAAACTTTGAAACAACTGGTTGAGAAATTCACCTTCTTTTTGTTGAGCTGTACTAATATTCTCCTCCTTCTCTCATGTGACTTGCCCTTTGTAACAGTAGTTTGTTGCTGGTAGCCTTGAGGTCCTTAGGAAAAAGCCTTGTCACAGTTGAGTGAATTTCTGTGGACTCTGCTGAGGATGTGAAATACTGTATTTGGCGATAAAATCAGTTACTTAATGTAACTGTAGAAGCCATTAATGCTTTAACTCATAGTGCCCTCCGTGCCCACAGCTTTTCTGTCTTCCTTCTAAGGACAGGCTCAGCAACCCAGGGATGTGAACCGTGTCATTAACTAGGCTTGTCATAAACGATACTACCACTCATTATCATATATTATATTTTGTAGATGATCATTATGGAAGTTCATACTGAATGTGGTGGCTTACCTTGAACACGCTATGTTTCATTAGCCGCTCACCTGTGTAGAGACACGGGGGAGAGGAATAATTTGTCTGTGTCCTGTGTGCAGTACAAGGACGGCCATAGCATCATGAATGAAAGTCCAGTAAACTGCACTCAAAGTCGAGAAGGTTAGCTTCAGAATATCACCCCACTAGGGTCAACGATGGTTTAGGGATTTTTAGTACACAGCGGTAGCATTCCCATCTTCAGAGTGAGAGGTCTGAATTCAGTTCCCACTGGTGCACCTCACGACAGCGCCCCTGTCTGTGAGGGGAGGCTTCTTTGCTGCTGCGGTGCTGAACAGATGTCAGCAGAGCTTCCAGAGTAAGAAGAAAGGCCCGATGATCCACTTTCAGTGACAACCCAATGGATCACAGTGGTCTGACCCACAGCTGATCATGCTCAGGGTGCACAACTGGACAGCATTCTGTTTCATTGTGCATAGGGTTGCTGTAAATTGGGGGCCAGTTTCATGGCAAGTAACAACAATCACAATACACAGAGTCTAGATTGCCTTAGGTGACTTTTGCCTCTGACATTTGATCCTTGTGGCTGGTATTTCAAGTTGATTCAGTGCATCAGTCAGGATAGGCTCCGTTATGCTGCGGCAACAAGCAACCCCCAAATTTCAGAGGCTTCAGACACAAAGCTTTATTTCTTGCTCGAGCTGCATGTCTCTGTGGCCCAGCAGAGGAGCTGTGTACATCTTACACACTCAGGAGACCTCACTAATGGGACAGCCACCACCTCAGAATTGACAGTCACTGTGCCAGGAAAAAGAGAGCTCCAGAAGGTTTCACATCAATATTAAATGCTCTGGTCTGCAACATTCCACCCACAACTAATGGGCCTACCCACGTGGCCCCATCTAGCCCCATCTAGGGATCAGGAAGGACAAGCTGACATGGTCTCAGGAGAGAGAGCTAGACATACTCGACAATCTGCACTCATGAGAACCACACTCAGTTAACACTCTTCTTCCTTCTTTCCTCTGCTTTGGAAACCGGAAAGCCAAGTACTCTATTTTTAGCTTCCTTTTCTTGTAGGTATGTTCAGTTCCGGCATAAGAGACCTAAGTGGAAATGAGCTATGGAGATTTGTGGGAAAGCTTTTGCTTTCTCTATAAAGAGAGATAGGCACAGCTTTAATTGTTCTTCATGCATGTTTACCCCTTATAATGGATTGAACTGTGTTCCCCCAAAATAGGTGCTATAAATCCTAACTTCTCTATCTGTGGTTCAGAAATCTTGGTGATGTAGTGGCTAAGTGCTACAGCTGCTAGCCAAAAGCCTAACAGTTCAAGTCCACCAGATGCTCCTTGGAAACTCTATGGGAAAGTTATACTCTGCCCTGTAGGGTCACCATGAGTCAGAATGGACTCAGTGGTGGTGGATTTTGTCTTGTTTTATACCTGTGGTTATAATCCTACTTAGGAATGAATTTCCTTTGTTGCATAAAGGAGGCACTATTAGTGTATGACATGTCTTGAGTCAGTCTTTCTTGAGATTTATAAAGAGCAGATTAGACATAGAAAAGGAAGCAGAGATAGTGGAAGATAGATGCCACATGACGTGAAGATCACAAAGGAGCCAATGAAGAGATGCGGAAGAAACAAGGGCCTTCCTGCAGAGCTGACAGAGAAAGTTGTCCCCTAGAGCCAGTGCCCTTTGAGTCACAATCAGCTTGACAGCAATGAGTTTGAGGTTTGTATTTATTTATTTATTTATTCCTACTACTGTATATAAATTTAAGAGGCATCTCCAGGTGATAGGAACTGCTAACATACCTGGCCACTTATCAAAAGGTCAGATGGTCACATCAACCTAGAGGTGCCTCAGAAGAAAGGCCTAGAGATCTATTTCTAAAAAAATCAGCCACTGAAAACCATAGGAAGCAGAGTCCAATTCAGTGGCTTACCCATTTAAGGCAGTGTAAGTTGAGCTTTGTCTTTTTTGCAGCTCAAAGCAATCCTGATACAGTCCTGATTTTTCTTAATTTTACAGGAAAATATCTCATCCAATATCACAATCATTGTTATTATGATCATTGCTAAATGTGGTTCAGAGATTTGTGATGCATCATCCTGCTTTTTACTACTTTGACCACTCAGTTTATCGGTCAAGATAATGCTAGGTTATTATGCCGTAACAACCAATTACTGTCAAGTGGATTCTGACTCACGGCGACCCTATGTGTATCAGAGTAGAGTTGTATACTGTACAGAGTTTTCAATGGCTAATTTTTTGGACGTAGATAGCTAAGACTTTCTTTGACAGCATCTCTGGGTGGATTCAAACCTCCAGCCTTTAAGTTAGAAGCTTTGAGTGTGTTAACTGTCAGCACCTTCCAGGCACTCTGATGTAGTCAGTAATCACCAACCCAAAATTTCAGTGAAACCTACCACTACACTTCTTGCTATGTGAGGAAAACAAACCCCTTTGTATTTAAGCCACAACTAGTCAAGTTTCTATTTCTTAACAGTTACATGCAGTCCTGGTTAGTAATGGTGCTTATTCTTGAACTTGAAAAGGAAACCTGCTGTTTAAAAAGATGTGTGATTCACAAGCTGTGAGTATTTTCAGGTTTTCTAATAGAGTGTTTTCTGGAGCAATGAGTCCATGTAAATACCGTGTTAAGAGTTCCCGGGGAAATTTTCCTGGACGGTTCCATTTATCTGGGGAAGACAATATAAAAAAATACTTGGCAAACTTATCTTTGATAACACTTTCTCTTGCCTGCCCTCTTTCAAAATTGAAGAACTTTCTAGGCAAAATCCTTTATTAAAAACATAAAGCTTCCACTATGATTAAAAATAATTGTCATAAGTCTTGTTTTCAAGTCTTCCTATGGTACCTGGGGCACTTACAGAATAAAATCTGTTGGAAATAAAATGAAGAAAAGAACAAAAATATGCAGTAGTTCTGAAAACTTTATAAAAATCTTGAAAGTAGCTATGAGAATAGCTCCCTGCCCTGAGAATTTTACAGAATGGAGCACAAGTCTCTAAATGCAAAACGCTTTAGAACAGGCACTGTGACTTGCTCAGCATTAACCTTGACAAAGGCGTGTTCTGTCTTATGAATGAATGAATGCCTCTACTCTTGAGAATCTGGGACCTTGAACATCCAAATTGAAGTAGAGTGGCAGAAACTTATCTTTATCTCTTATTCCTCCTTCCACCTTCCTTCCCATCCCCATTCTCTCTTCTAATTTTTAACAGATTAAGTGAATGACTTCAATCGAAAATCTAATGAGAAAGTGTCTTCTAAAGCCCTGTCAACTCCTCACTTGTCATCAGCACCTGAACTTCCCAGAAAACAGCCATTTGCTTTATGACCATGTACTGATCTCTGGTATCTTGCTGGAGCCTTGTCTCTACTTTTGCTCCTACGGGCAAAGGGTGAGAGTTAGATAATAGTATTAATTTTCCAGACATCTGCACATGTTTTAATGGCCTTTTGAAGTTGGAAAATGGTTTGTTCATGAGCCCACCACAGGGCTAAAATGCCATTAATGTGTAGGTGGTGACAATACATAATGATCATAGCTGGAGAGCTCAGTTGGGCAATGAAAAGCAAGCTAATTTATTTTAGTGGAGATTCAAATGAATGTAAGTTCCTGGCCCAACTAGGGCTAGTCCCTCCAGGTTATAAAGGTGAACGGCAGGACCTGGGATGGCTGAAATGCACTGACATTTTTTCGCAGGTTTAGAAAGTCAGAGTTGAGATTGACGTCTTTATTCTGTATGCATGGGGGGGTTGGGGTGGAGAATAGAAGCCTGGGGAGTAGTGAGATCGTTGGAGTTCTTAACCATTTTTTAGCTGAGGACCCCTGTTGAAAACTGGCAAAGACTTTGATCCCCTTCTCAGAAAAACATTTTTTAATGTATCTACTAAAGGCATACAATTATGAAGAAGACCAATTATGTTTAAAATACTGTTACCAAAATATATGTGATCTAATAATAAGCCAAGTGCCATCGAGTCTGACCCGGCTCATGAGTCGGATCTAATAATACAGGTACTTTATTTCTGAAATAGGAAATAATAAGCCCCAGTTACTGGCCTTACTTATTTTTTAAGGACTGATGAGCCAGCCAGCCAAGTGCCGTCGAGTCGGATCCGCATGCAGGCTATTTTGAGATTTTTGTCAGTAGCTGTAATGTAACATGAGAGTCCCTGCAGTAGTGCAGATGGTTAACATGTTCAGCTGCAGATTTAAATGTTGGAGGTTTGAGTCTGCCCGGAGGTGCCTCAGAACAAAGACCTGGTGATCCACTTGTGAAACATTAGCCAATGAACCTACGGAGCACACACACAGGGTCACCATGAGTCAGTTTAGCTGGATGGTAACTGGTGGTACTGGTGATGTGACGTAAAGATACATGTGATTTCTTTCAGGAACACAGTCATAAGTTTATACCACTTTAGTTTCGTATCTACATACAGAGCTGAAGTAAATGATGACTTTTAGTTAAAGTTCAGTGAAACTAAAAATGCAGAATTTTCCCTTCCTATTTTACAGACACCCTGAATTCTATTCATGGACCCCGGGGGTTCTCAGGTTAAGAACACCTGAGAAGTAATCCTAGAAACTGCAAGGCTCTGTTGAATTAAGGGTAGTTATTTGTATTATTCCTCCTGTGAAGAGTTTAATATTACTCTTTAGAATGTATTGGGATGAATATGGTTCACATTAAAGGATCTCTGGTGGCAAAGCAGTTAAGTGTTCAGCTGTTAACCAAAAGGTGGGCAGTTCAAGCCCACCCAGCAGCTCTGTGGTTGAAAGATTTGGTGATCTACTTCCATAAAGACTATAGCCAAGAAGGCCCCATGAGAGAAGTTCCAGTCTCACATCCAGGGTCAACAAGAGTTGGAAAATACTTGATGGCACCCAACGGCAGCATGCTTTATTCTTGATGCCACTCCTGGCCATTGCTTGGTAGCACATGGACCTTGAGTTGGTTGTACAGGAGGAGAACAGGTTCTGTGGGGAAAACCACACTGATTTCTTCTTAGACCTCTTAACAGGAATAGCCAGTGGTGGGGCTTGATGCAGCCTTAGAGAGTTTATTTCTCCCATTTATGCACAGCTACCTGGTCAGGTGTTGGGGCACTAAGAAAAACACTGAGATTGTCTCCTGCTTGGTAGCGTAATAGTTAAGTCAGAAGTTCAAAGCCGCCAGGTGCTCCTTGGAAACCTTATGGAGCAGTTCTACTCTGACCTATGGGGTCACTATGAGCTGGAATCAACTCAACAGCAGTGGCTTTTTGGGGACCTAGCAGACAAAGTCATCACTTGGGTGCTACTTGTTTTTGAAACTTTGTGTCTGAAACTCTGAGCAGAAAGAAAGATGTGTTTCCTAGAGGATGTGTGTATTATTGTTTGAATTCAGTGTTGGCTCTTCAGTTCATCATGATGTTATGGGCGAGTAAGTTTAAATTCACCTCTATAAATGTAACCATTAGAGAGCTTCTTAAGATCTGGGTAAAGAAAGAATTAAAACCAGGAAATTGCATTTTACTTACAGCAACATACTAGAGGACCTGGTTTCTCTTGTCGTGTTACCTAGTGGTAGAGCAGTGTTTGATATCCATAGCCAGTGTGACAAAATGATTATGGCAGCAGCAAAAAGGAATCTAATAAGGGAATTGATCTGCAGATTCCAATTCTGCAGGAGCCAACATCGATCAGCATAGATGTCAATGATAAGATCATATGAAGAACTGCTTAATTCCTACAAATGATTCTGGGGTCTAGTGCCAGTCAAGAAGTAAATGTGAAAAGGAGTTTACAACTCTAATAACAATCAAGTCTTTGAACAGTAGCAGGCTACCACATGACAGAGTCCAGCTTAGTGAAGGGTGAAATTAATGAGCAATGTTGTTAAAAGTTTTTCATGTTGCAAGATATACATTACCTGGCCTATGTGGCAACAATATAATAGGACTTATTGTCATAGTCTGAGTTTCTGAGTGGTGCAAAAGGCTAATGGGCTTGGCTGCTAAACAGAAGAGTGGAGATCTGAGTCTACCTAGAGGCGCCTCCAAACAAAAGCCTGGCAATCTGTTCTAAAAACTTAGCCTTTCAAAACCTTGCAGAGCTGAGTTCCACTCTAACCTAGATGGGGTCCCGATGAGTCAGAATCATTGGCAACTGTGGTTATAGTTAGTAATTACAGCTGGTAATTATAACGAAACATCTTAACTTAGGAAGTGGGCAGGACAACCATAGTGTTCTTTTGTGTTTGGTTATGTAAGAGACCATGTCTAGAGAGCTCAGAAACAAAGGAAAAATTTTCAGTTCTGAAACTGCTCCGGAAAGGCTATTTGAGGTAGAATTCTAAAGTTGTTGTTTGCTGTCTTATCCATGTTCACTGATGGCCTGCTTAGGGCTTTCATGTCAAGCTGCTTTTAAACACTTCGGTAGTGTTAGGGACCTGCGGTCAGCAATGAGGTTTAAGTATTAGCAAGTGCGTCTCTGCCTCAGGAAAACCAGGCAGTGTTAAGGTAGTTAGAGTTACTGAAGAAGGAGGCAGGAGTGTGCAATGGGAGAGCTCAGAATGGAACACAGGCTGCTGGCTCGGCCCCAGTCCACGTGGGCCATTGCACTGAGGGAGGCCAGTTTATAGCCTGGGCTTGGCAATCCTGCCACACTTCACCTGTCTGGGTAGGTGCTCCTTCCAAGGCATTGGCAGCCCTCCTGTGGGAACAGGTAAGAGAATGCAATGACAGAGAAATTAACTGAAGCCAATCTGATGTTTCGATTGCAAAGCACCTATGACTCAGCATTGATTGTAGCTGCCATTCCAGGACATATTTACACCCCTGGGAGTTGCAGTCGACTCGGCTGCAATGGGTTTGGTTTGGCTTTATAGGGTCACTACAGAGCTGGAATTGATTCAGTGGCAGTGCCCGCCCCCAACCCGGACACGTGTTGTCTGTCCTACCTCAGCTGGGTAACTAGACGTTGACATCACATTTTCTGGAGTTCGGGGGTGGGTTCTTCAGGAGAAGTGAGTCTCATATTAGGAGTTAGGAACCAGCTGGCTTTAAAGGCAATGCATTTTTCCTCTTAGGAAGCAGTTTGGGGGCTTATTTTTGGTATGTAGTGGTGAGACATTTCACATGTACATTTGGCCTTCTCATTTGTTGACAGTAGACAGAAAAACAAACAAACAGAAATCACTCTGTGCTTGAGAAATTATGTCCAAATTCACAACTCTGCTGCCTTACGCAGAGGTCCAGTAACAGGAACATAGATTCTTCTTTGATCGTGGAGGGTTTTTCTGGGCCCATAGATAACCGTCGTGGTGACAGCTGGGGCCAGCTTCGTGGTGCACCACCTCCGCAGGCACACGAGGCTCACGTCCTGAAGGGCTCTGTGCTCGGCTTGCTGCTGTGCTGTCACCAGCTTGACGTGCTTAACAAATGTTTACACTGGGTCCCTTGTCAGTTCTGTGAGCACTTGCTGTGTTCTTAAGTGCCTTAAATAATTGGATCCTCGTTGTGCCATATAGATTCTAGATTCCTCACTTATTCCACTGAACTTCAATTCTACGATAAACTGCTATGTGAGCTAATATTGTTTTTGTGCTCCCTCAAGGAAAATAAGATTGCCAAGCATGAAGTAACTTGCCCAGAGTCACAACTGTCAGTGTGACACCTGGAGCCGGGGGCCATCCTGCCTCCCTGGTTATGGGTATAGCAAATTAGGTGAGCTAATTTCTGAAGCTAAAGACAGGATTTATGCTGTTTAAAAGTTAGTTTTGTAGTTACCATCATCTTTGTTTTAAGTATGTCAGCTAGTGATGGTATGTCAGCTAGTGGTGGTTTGGCTGTACCGCATTCCAGTTACCTGAGGTTTTCTGGTAATTCGAGGCACATGGTCATAGCTTTTAGACCTGCACTTTGCTCTGTCATGACCTACTAGATGGACTGACCACTTCTGCAGTTCCATCCTTGGCTTTCTGAATAAACGATTGCCATTTCACATGACTGAGTTTTTATGCACTCAAGTTATAAGGCATCTTATTTCATTTGTTTTTGATCAATTGAAAAGTGTTTTTGAAAAGATAATTCCAATCTCACATGAAACAGCTGAACATAAAAGTAGACATTTATATGTAATAAATGTTTTGAATCCCCTGGAATTATTAACATGGAGCATTTGTTGAAAAATATTTGTCTTCAGCCAACAAGCTCTAGGACAACAATATTGCCTTTGAAACCAACCAATTACTAACAAGTGTTCAAAGCAGACTCTAATTTTGCAATACTAATTACCTCTTGGGAATGTGCGTTTCCACATAATTGTTCAAATGAGTTTTAAGAGCACTGTCATTTCTTTGTGGTAGGTGTTTAGAGATCCATAGCCAATTCCCCTGGAAAGTAACTCATTTTGTTATCCTCTGCACACAGGAAATGTGCACGTGGTATCAAATAAAAGCAAAACTCAGAGAAAGATTACTTTGCATCTTTGAAGAAAGTTTCCATCAAAGCAGTCTATGAGAATTAATAAATCTGTAGGGATTTGGAAAGACAGAATAATTTTAAGATTATGGTAACTCAGAAGAAAATAGAGACATTATGTTATTTGTATTTATGCATCAACTATCCACATAATACCTGACAATTTCCACCCCAGGAGACAGGAATTTCTTGTTTCTCCTCTTTTTTTGGTGCCTGGCTCACCAATTCACAGCACTTACTCAACTTGAGACAAGCCTGATTAGGACAAAGTGTGGATGCTTGTAGAGTCTGAAGCAGAAACATTGTTTTATGTCCTGTGGAGAATTTGCCTTTTTAATGGATTTTCTGATGGAGTTTTAACTGTAATCTGTCATGTAACTGTGTGCTATCATATCTATGTATTTTGTCTTAGATGTTACAGTTGAGTCACCTCACTGGAGGTGAGGTTTTGAATTCGAAGTCTGGCGGCATTTTTTCTTAGATTGTGTTTTCAACAGCTTCTCTTAAAATAGCTTAAAAAAAAAGAAGAAACAAAATCCTGCAAAATTGAAATTTAAATAGAGAATATTTTTAGCAAACTAATAGAAGAATAAAAATAAATCCACTTGACTTGATGAATCCTATGTAATAGCTAGAAACTGCCATTTGCCAAGAAATGATTTAGTTCAGTGAAATGTGTTTTGTAGTTAATCCTTTAATGTCTGTTTTACATATTACCCTTCCCACTGTTAATACTGAACAATATTGTAAGCTAGTAATTTTATGCATATATTTCAAATTGCTCTTAGGAAGCCACGTAAATAACAATTTCCTACCATTTGTTTATGACACCATGAGGCATTTCTTACCATGGGGCAGAGCAACATTGGATTGAAAAAACTCCTTTGGAGATAAAGCTATAGGAAAACAAGGATGCAGATCTGTAGCAGCAAAGCCTATAAAGCAATGTAAAGTAATGAGTCTGAAACCTTGATGGTGCACAACTCCCCATGAACTGTCTAGGGAGGTGAGATTACAGGCCTTCAGTTAGCATTCAGAACAAAAATTGCATTTATGTAATAGACCTTCAGAAATGCTCCAGAATGAATGGGACTCCAGCAACTTGCCCTATTAGAACAAAGTCATTGGGCTGTGAAACACAAATAAACACACATCACAGAAGTCATTGTCATCAAGACTCTCATCTATTCCCTACTCCAGTTCCTGCCCAGTGAACTGTCTTTTGAATCTCAAATCCCTTCAAGGTTTCCTTGTTTATGTAATCTCCCAAAGGCATGATTTCATGTGTTCTAATCATCCTTTTAGTACTGGAAGAAAGCACCTGTCTTAGTCATCTAGTGCTGCTATAACAGCAATGCAACCAGTAGATAGATGGCTTTGATAAAGAGAAGCTTATTCTCTCACAGTCCAGTAGGCTAGAAGTCTGAATTCATGGTGCCAGCTCCAGGGGAAGGCTCTCTGTCATCTCTGGAGGAAGGTCCTTATGATGCATTAGGCTTCCCTTGGTCTGGAAGCATCTCAGTGCAGGAACCTCATGTCCGAAGAACACGCTCTGTTCCAAGCACTGCTTTCTTAGGGGTGGGATGTCCCCCTTCTCTGTTGTAGGCCACACCCAGGGAAACTCCTTTTACCTCAGATCAGAGATACGACCTTAGTAAAGGTGTTACAGTATCACCGTAATCCAGTCTTGCTCCATTAACCACAGGAGGATATTAGGGTTTACAACATCTGTGAAAATTACAATCACAAAATAGGGACAAATATGTAATACAGGGAATCATGGCCCAACCAAATTGCTACATGCCTTTTAGGGGGCTGATAGAATGGGGGAGGGGAGGGCATAATTCAACCCGTGAAAGCACTCATCTTGAATTCTACATAATTTTTTTGATTGGCCAAAACACAGTCAAGACATTGTCTCTTCCTTTGAGATTATCTTATGGTATTCAGCAAGATTGGTCTTATTTTAATATCTCCTCACTCAGTTGCAAGAACAGGGTATGTTGTCTTGCATATAGACTGGAAAACATATGGAATCCTTTTGCATCACAGAAGGAGTCACTGTGTGTCTTAAGGATTGGTGAGCACAAATGTCTACAGTGCTGGCAGCTCTTGCAGTGTTCTAGTGTACAGCATGATTGAGGGTGCCATCAGGGAAAAGGATGCAGAAAAGGCATAAAAGCCGTGCACATGGCCACTCTGTCTACATTTTCTCCTCCAAACCCATCTGCAGGCTTATCTAGAACTTTGCTTTCACAAATTAGTGTAATGGAAGCACCCGGTCAAGTCCAGCATTAGGGAAAACTGGGATGGACAGGAAAGGAAGAACCTTGTATTCTGAAGAGAATAGATATAAATCCAAACACTGCTGCTTGCTTGCTTTCAGTGTTACTTGACACAGGATCCTTGCTCTTGCTGAGACATCTCATTCTTGCTGAGATATCTCTTTTACTGTTTTCTTCCGTGAAAAAGCCTCCGTGGTCTTACTGGACTCTTTGCAAAAAAAATGTCATTCTCCCCCAGCTTTCTTGGCTTCTTCGCCTGAGTAATCATTTCTTGTTCATGAAGTCTCAATTGAACTATAACTTCCCATGGGAAGGCCTCTCAGAGATGTCTACCTAAAAGAAAGAGTTTGTCACGGCCTCACATGGTAGACTGCATTGACTGCAAGCCCTTTCGTAGCAAGGGCGCTGTATGTTCGTTGTTGTATTCCAGTGTCTAAAACCTAGATGAGACAACACTGTGGCAGAGAATAAGGTATGATTAAGGAGGCAGCTCTGATGTCTGTGACCAGGTTCAAATTCTGGGATTTGAACAGCTAATTAACCTCTGTTGTACCTTAGCTTTCTCGTCAGAGAAACAGAAGTCATGATAGTTTCTGCTTCATAAGATGATTGTAAGACTTAAATAAGAAGTGTGTGTGTGTGTGTGTGTGTGTGTGTGTGTGTGTGTGTGTGTGTGCATGAGCACTTAGCTCAGCACCTGGCAGACAGTGAGCACTCCATACAGTTTAGTTTTTCTGTTTAATTTACCTTTCACTTACTCCAGGTTAAAATACAAAAAAAAAAGAATCTAGGGATTTTGAAAAGAAACACTGAGATCAACAATAACAATAATGCTAATAAAAATAATAAAGAAATAAGAACATTAAGAAAATTGTGTTTTAAATAAGTGAATCAGTTATATTTGAATCAAGTAAGGAAGATAAAATAATATCCATCTGCCCACAAGGAAGACCAGTAAATACAATTATTTTTCAAATTCATGCACCAACTACTAATGCCAAAGATAAAGAAATGGAACTTTTTACCAACTTCTGCAGTCTTAAAATTGATAAAACATCCAATCAAGAAGCAATGATAATTACTAATGATTGGAATGCAAAAGTTGGAAACAAAGAGGGATCTCTAATTGGCAAGTGGGAGCCTGATGCTAGAAATGACACAGAAGATCACATGATAGAATTTTGGAATAGAAATGACCTTTTCATTGGAAATACATTTACTCAACAATATCAGTGGAGACCTCTACACGTGGACCTCACCAGACAGAATACCGCACAGGAATCAAACCAACTAGTTCTGTGGAATTAGAAGATGAAAGTCCAATATCATCAGTCAGTAAGGCAAGGGGCCAGCTATGCACCAATTCACCAATTGCTCATGTGTGAGTTCCAAGTTGAAAGGTGAAGAAAATTAAAACAAACCCTCAAGAGTTCAAAATATAACCTTGAATACATTCCACCTGAATTTAGAGACCGTGTCAAGAAAGGACCTGATGCATTGAACAGAAGCGACAAAAGACCAGAAAGTCTGTGGAATGATGTCACACATGAAGAAAGAAAATGTCATTAAGAAGAAAGAAAGGATCAAAACGGCTATCAGAAGACTCAGAAACTGCTCTCAAGCATAGAGTAGCTAAAGCAAAAGGAAGAAAGGATGAAGTAGAAGAGATGACCGGAAGAGGAACAGAAAAAAAAGCTAGAGAAAACAAAACCCCAAAAGCCTATTCCAACTCATAGTGACCCCATAGAACACAGTAAAACTGCCCCATAGAATTCCCAAGGAGCACCTGTCAGGCTGGAACTGCAGGGATTTTGATTGGCAGCCTTATCACTTAAACATTACGCCACCAGCATTTCCAGAGAAGACAAAGCAAAGTATTATAATGAGATATGCAAATACCTGGAGTTAGAAAACCAAAAGGGAAGAATATTCTCAGCATTTCTCAAGCTGAAAAAACTGAAATAGAAATTTAAGTTTTGAGTTAGTTAAATTGAATGGCACAGGAAGCATCAAGAGAAAATGGAAGGGATACACTGAGAATTGTACTAAGAATTGGTTGACATTCAACCATTTGGAGAAGCAGTATACAAGGTCTACCAATTAAGTCTTCAAACTTAATTGTTCTAAGTGCTACTTAACTCATTGCTGAATATCACTGTGATCACCTTCAGAGTACTCCTCTTGGGAAGCTATGTGCCTATACCAGTGCCTAGTCCACCCTTTACAGCAATTTTAGAACGCTTTCTGAAATAGCCATTGCACATGGTAGCACAGTGACAAGTTTGTGAACTGAATTGTGTAGTTGTCGGTGAGGGAGTTTTAAGCCAGTAAACAAGTAACTGTATTGAACACTCTCTCTTTACATTTGATCTGTCCCCCAATGACTTTCTCTTTACCTGAAGATAAAGGAAATCTTTCAAAATATTCAAAAAGGAAGACATTTGGATGACAATAAGGATATCAAGGGTAATATGACAACAGCTCTGATGTCCATTTCAGAAAAAGAGTTCCAAAGTTGCTCTGAAGGGTAGTCTAGGTACTGGCATTGGTGCATGGCTTCCCAAGGGGAATACTTCGAAGGTTAGTGATACTTAGCAATGAGGTATGTAGCACTTTTTATAGGATGAGTTTGCAGACTTAACTGACACTCCTCATATGATCAACAACCAATGGTATTGATGAAAGAAGCCCAAGGTGTACTATTGGCAAAAGACTAGGCTCTAGGAAATAATAGAATAGAATTTAGCTATTTCAACAAACAAATGCAAAGTTGGAAGTGCTTATTTGTCCATGAAAAGAAATTTGGAAAATAGCTACCTGACCAAAGATCCACGTTCATGCACATTCCAAAGAAAGGTGATTTGATGGAATACAGAAATTGTAGAACAATACAATTGATACCACGTGCAAGGTAAATTATGCTGAAAATCATTCAAAGCACTTTTAGTGGTACATCTATAGGGAACTACCACTACGCCACCGGGGTTTCCTTTACCTCCCGTTAACATTTTCAAAGTATCTAAAATGAAATGCTGCCATCCTTGCTTCTGATGAACATTCTGGCTGCACTTCTTCCAAGATGGATTTGTTCATTCTTCCAAGAATATTAAGCCAGATTCAGAAGAAAATGTGGAATGAAAGACATCATTGCTGAAATCAGAAAATACCAGAAAGAAATTTACCTGGGTCATACTGGCTTTGCAAAGGCGTTCAACTGTGTGGATCGTAACAAATTATGGATAACATTGTGAAGAAGGGCAATTCCAGGACAAATGAATTGTGCTCATGCAGAACCTGTAAATAGACCAACAGGCAGTTGTATGAACAGAATAAAGGGATACTGCATGGTTTGAAGTCAGGAAAGGTGTGTCATCAGGTTTGTATCCTTTCACCATAACTATTCAATCTGTACGTTCAGCATAATCCAAAACCTGGATTTTATGAAAAAGAACAATGCATCAGGTTTGGAGGAAAACTCAGTAACAACCTGAGTTATACAGATGACACAGCCTTGCATGCTGAAACCAAAGAGGACTTGAAGCACTTACAGATGAAGATCAAAAGTCTTCACAACTGGACCAATAAGGAACACATAAATGGAGAAAACATGAATGTATTACACTGGATAACTCTACAAAATACTTCTTTAAAGTGTTAAAGGCAAAGATGTCACCTCAAAGACTAAGATGTGCTGTACTCAGGTCATGTTATTTCCAGTCACCTCGTATCCATATGAAAGCTAGACAGTAAATAAAGAAGACCAGCAAAGAGTTGATCCCTTTGAATTATGGTGTTGGTGAAGAATACTGAATATACCATGGACTATGAGAAGAATGAACAAGTCCATCTTGGAAGAAGTACAGCCAGAATGTTCCTCAGAAGCAAGGATGGCAACATTTCATTTCAGATACATTGAAAATGTTAACAGGAGGTAAAGGAAACCCTGGTGGTGTAGTGGATAAGTGCAACGTCCGCTAACCAGAAGGTCAGCAGTTCAAATCTACTAGGTCTTCCTTGGAAACTCTGGCTTTGCAAAGTTCTACTCTGTCCTGTTGGGTCACTATGAGTTGGCATGGACTCAGACACTTGGGTTGTTATCAGGAGCTGCTAATATCTGGAGAAGGGCATCTCGTTTGGTGAAGTAGAAGGTTGGAGGACCCTCAAGAAGATGAATGTGCTCCAACACAATAATGGTGAGGACTGCGCAGGACCTGGCAGTGTTCCGTTCTGTTGTACAAAGTCTCACTAAGAGTTGGAACCAACTCTTCCAGGCTTAACAACAAAAGCTAGGGAGGATACATGTTGTACTCTTAAAACAAAAATCATATTAAGCCAATAATGGAAACTGAAGCTCCTTTAATGTACGATTTGCAAATCTACGTAATACTTCAACTGTGGAATCAAGAATGTTCTCATAGAGGAAGGAATTTCCAAAGACTCTCAGACACCATCTTAGGGACATTGTCATGACAAGAGTGGCGTGTTTATATAATAACCATTTACCCTAAAACATAGCTCCTAGTCTGACTCTGGGGTTTCTGTTTCTTGAAACAGTCTTCAAAAACCACCAGAGTGATTTACCTTGAGTCAGTTTTGACTCATACGACCCAAGAGGACAGAGTAAACTGCCCCCTAGCATTTCCAAGGAGTACCTGGTAGATTTGAACTGGGCAGCTTTTGCTTAACCATTACACCACCAGGGTTTCTTCCCTTGACCATAAGCAGATATTTCTTCAAATGAACTCTGTGCCTAAGGCAAAACATTCTTTACTAAGCTGTTTACTTGCCTTTTGACTTAAGCTGACTCTTTCAAATAAATGACTGTCATCTTCTCAAGGCTCAAGGTTCAGGATATCTTCTCAGGCTGGTGGCTTGGGTGGGTCACCCCACCTTCCTGAAACCCAGAAATCTGGACTCCACAAAAATTAAGACTCTGACTCTCATTACTTAGAAGTATTTCTTTTCCAAAAAAAAGATCTATGCAGTTGATTTTGTTATCAAATTGATTTCATTGTTTCAGTAAAACTTTCATAACTAGTCATCGTTATCATTGTAAAGTAAAGAGTATGAATTCTTGTCAGACTGCCTGTGTTCGCATACCATTTGTGGACACTAGACAAAATTTTCAGGGTTCTACCTCAGTTTCTTTACTTGTAAAATGAGGATAATAATAGCCCTTAGTGTTGACTGTGATGAGGATTTAAAAGGTATAATGGTTGTGAAGCACATACCCAGTGCTGTAAAGAGCCCAATAAATGCTCACAGCTATTATTGTTAGTACTAATACTGTAATTTCTTTCTCATTTATCCAACTCTAAAGCAGGACCTAGATGGAAAATTCCCCAAAGCAGCACGGTTTGCCTGATGGGAGCAACCCACAGCATGGATTTAGCACTTACACGGAAATAAGTAACATCCAAAAGACTCTCTTTGTAAAAGGCCTTTTGTTACCCAAAGCAGGTCCTGCTTGGTACAGTTTCTGGTCAATAGAGACACTGAGATGAGGAGACAGGAAGCATTTTTAATTGCAAGCACTTAGGCAAAGAGCAAAGAGTTATATAACTCAAATCAAACTACCCAAACAAAAGGAGTCAGAACCTTCTCCTGTAAGAAAGCACATACGAACATTATCGACTGCACAGGTTATCATGATGTGAAGACTGACTTTTCTGGGGCGTGAAGGCTAGTAAAGGAAAACCTGGTGGTGTAGTAGGTAAGTTCCACGTCTGTTAACCAAAAGGTCAGCAGTGCCAATCCACCAGGCGCTCCTTGGGAACCCCGTGGGGCAGTGCTACTCAGTCTATAAGATCGCTGTGATTTGGAATCAACTCGACAGCAGTGGGTTTGGTTTTTTATGCTGGCAAACTGAGTATGACCGGCTTGAGTAACAACAGCCTTTTGAGGGGTCTGAGCAGCTGTTAAGTGAGCCACACCCATCACTGTCACTTAGGGTTTTGTTTGCTAATTAACGAGAGGAGTGGCTCTTTCCTGACAATGGCTAAACAGCTCCTGGCCACATTGGCTGTCACCTTCATGGGAAAAGTGGCAGAATGCGGTAGAGTTTGGTTGTAGAAAGAAATCAAACTGAGAGCAAATAATGGTTCTACCGTTTACTAGAATATATATGGCCTTGTGACTTTGGTTGTATTTCTTAGCTTCAGTTACCTAATTCTTCATCTACGTTAATTAAAAGCAGTCCCTCACAACTGCAGAAGGATTCATGAAGTGGGATTGTAGCAGGAAAGCCGTAAGATTGGCCCACAGAGCAGAAAACACCTCAAACACCATCGTGTTTGTAGAGGAAGAGGCTGTTTAATTAGCTGGCGGTGCAGCAGACAGACTCAAGTCCGAAAAATACCTGCACACCTTGTTCCATTATCAGACACATCTATTTATACATTTTCCAAGAAAGCAGACAAAAGAATTTCCATATATTCTCTTAATTGGCAGTTACAGGTATATGGATGTTCATATTGTATTTCTATTGGTCCTGCATACTTAAAGAGGCACTAGATAAGCAGTTAGCCTTAAGTTACATGGGAAGAAGCTACCCACTCCTTAGAAAGTGGGCTTATCAGGGATTTTTATGGGGGGGAGGAGGGAGCATTTGGGGCTGACACTGGAGAGAGGTATCTGGACTTGAACCTTCCCCTTAGAAACTGAGCTTATCTCAGGATCTCTACAGGGGCCGGGAGGGAAGCTGGTATCTGACTCCCCAACCCTAATTTAGGCATAAAGCAAGCACTGATTCCGGTCGGGTTTGGGAAGTTCCTCACAAAGGAAACTGGTGCCTTCTTACCTAAACAGTATTAACAAAGGTTACTTCCTCAGGTGAATTCAGTTTTCAAGGAGGAAAGTGCGTAGGCCTAGGTATGGGTGCAGAGATCACATTCAGCAGGCCAGACCCCTCGTGTTCCAGAGTCTGATGTCATGCGTTGTGGCTGTCTTCAGCTGTTTACAACCACCCATTTACAGGCTCACAAGCCCTGCACTCAGGCCTTAGGGAATTTAAGTGGTATCTTCTTCAAAGCTTTTCCTTCCTCTCTCGGGATAAAGGAAGGGACTTGACAAAATGCCTCTTTCCCTGCGGAACAGAGTTAGTCACTTTCTTCTCACTAAGTGGTCCTCTGGCCTCAACAGTGTCCAGCTGTGCTGTTTCCAATACATTGTATAAAAACAGAAAGGCAGAGTCTTGGGTTTGGGGGCTCCCCCTCCAATCTCTTTAGTGAAATTAGAGGGGAAAGGGACTGGTTCCCTAAAACTGTTACACATGTGAAAAGCAAAAAGCCAGGAGACATTTCAAAAGTACAGTTTGATTAAAAATGTAAATTGCAGTGTAGATAATTTTACAAAACAGCGGGGGCGATTGGAAGGCACTTATTAAAGTACTTGTAAAAGTAATTAATGATAAAAATGGAAATTTTAAGACACTTCTGTATCTCATAGATCCCAGAATAGGCTGGGGCTGGTTCTGTACTGAATTGCTCCCCCCCCCCCCCCCCCCCCAGATTAGAATCACAGAAGAGAAAAGAGAAGCTTCGGAGAGTTTTAGGATTGTCAAGCAAGTAAGAAGCACTCTTAGGAAACTAAAACGTAACAGATTCTTGAGCTGCCCACAGATCTGACTGGCCCACTGTAGACACCCTAATCCCACACCCTATTTCGTAATATATTCTAGCTTTACCATTATATATGCAATATTTGTGGACTCATTTTTGTTTTGTGTAAAGACATCAGACCAAGAGATTTAGAAGCTTGACAGTGAGAGTTAAGCCTCTGTGGCTGGAAAGGGGAGTACACAAAGTTTAGTACTCTTTGAAGTCCCTGGGTGATACAGTGGTTAACACATTCAGCTGCTGACTCATAAGTGGGAGGTTTGATTCCACTCTGAGGCACCTTGGAAGAAAGGTGGAGGGATCTACATCTGAAAAACCAGCCAGTGAAAACCCGGTGTGTCATAAGCACCTGGGGAAGTATGGGGAATGGGGGCAGTAGAGGAAAACAGGTAACTACAAGGCTTGGGGTGAGAAATAAGCTTTATTTAATCGAACCACACGCTCACAGTTAAACAGGGTGAAGGGGACAGCACTAGCACCAGTAATATAAAAAAGCAATCTTGTTTACATTAGTTAAAACCCACACTGGCTCATACTGAGTCTCACAGATACTTCGAGGTTCAGTCATGATGTCAGTAAGTCAGCACACACTTCCCGAAAAGTGAGTGTCACTCTAAGGAATTTAGGGACCGGCTGTGCTCTCACCATTCAGACATCAGGAGAGTATGGAATAGGACTCTGTGATGACAAGCCTCTTGGGGGTTGCTCTAGAAGGGACAGGATAGGAGGCTCAGGCACCAACAGTCACAGTCATTCCAACCAGGCCTTCAAGGATGAGGCAGATGGGGTCCAAGATCAGATCACAGCATGTCAACAGACTGGTGGGCATGAACTTCAGGAGGAGACCGCGCACCGGAGGCCCAGAGTGCTGGATTTTTATACCAGTTGTTTACTTGGTTCTGGTCACTGTCATCCAGTCCTTAAGCCTTATCTTTTTGTACCTTAAGTTTTTGACGTCTTTCTGATTGGTTATTGTCTTTATCAGCTCTCTGACCATCTGCTGATGTTTCCATCTGGCAGTTGTTTTAATCACTTTTACTTCTTCATCATGATTTTGCATTTTCTCACTGTCTTCACTTAAGCACAGGCATTTCATGTTTTCATAGTTTACCCAGTTTTTTAACTTAATGTTTATGACAAGACTCCACTTTATTTTATACACTATTTTATTTTGTATGCTATTGTCATGGTTTGAACTGTGTCCCCCCAAAAATGTGTACAGTCACGTGGCTAGGATATGGTTCCCAGTATCTTGGGACTGTCCTCCATTGTGTGGTTTTGCTAACCTGTATGTTAAAAGATTAGGGTGGGGCTGTGAATTCCTGCTATGGGGGAAGTTTCCCTGGAGTATGGCTTGCCCCACCCTTAATGCTTTTAGTTTGCAAGGAATAAAAGGAAAAAGAACCAAGGACAATTTGAGAACCTCGCTACCATCAAGCAAGCAGCACCGGGAGCAGAGCACGTCCTTCAGACCAGAGGTTCTTGTGTGAGGACTCTCCCTGGACAATGACTGATGTAATACCGGACTTTCCTCCAGAGCCGTCAAGGGGAAAGTCTTTCCCTGGAGCGGACACCCTGAATATGGACTTGCAACCTACCGGACTGTGTAAGAATAAATCTTTCTTTGTTAAAGCCATCCACTCTGTGGTATTTCTGTTAGAGCAGCCCTAGCTGACTAAAACAGCTATATGTCCTCATTTCACTGGGGAGCACAGTTCTACTCTGACGCAGATGGAGCCATCACAAGTAGGGGCCAACTCAATGGCAACTGATTGTTACTTTCTACACGTTTAATTGTGTTAGCACATTGATGCCTCACACTGAAACTGCTCACTCTCTACCTCGTTCTGTTTTTCATGCCTCACCTCAAGAATTCTTGTGTTTTTTATCATGTGTGTGGCTGGACTCCTCATTGATATTGATAGCTGCATTAATGGACTTTCTTGAATCTGCTCATAGTTCACAGTCAGGACTCTGTACATAGTAGGTGCTTCATAAAAGCCTCTTATTGAACTAATTAACATAAAGGCTCCCGAGAACAAGGTACCATCTTTTCATCCTCATCCATCTTCCTGGAGGGTTCTCAGGGTGTTGTTAATGGAATTACAAAAGATAGGACAGATCTTGACCAGTAACGAAAAAAGGTTGGCTGTTAATACGCACCCAGCAGCATTACAGAAGAGAGCCATGATGATCTGATTTTATACACTGCAGCCAAGAAAACTCTATGGAGCAGTTCTACTCTAATCCATGGGGGTCACATTGAATCAGAATCAACTTGTTGGCAAGGGGTTTGGTTCTGCAGACACTGCAGACGTTGTTCTGCATCTCAGAGACCTTGAATAAACTTCTCCATCACCGTACTAAATGCTGCTCCCCTAGGCAGCCACTGAATAATCAGGTTGTCATGGTAGCAGAGACCCTTGAAGAAAGGTTTGACTACAGCTGTGAAATAATTGTTTCTAAGGCATTTTATAACATTAGATCCCAGAGAAGAATTAGAAAGAAGATGTAGAACCATGCTGTTTGCAGAGGCACCATCCAGGGCAGGACAGAATGCGCTCAGAATGCCTAGAGCTGGGTTTGCAAGGCAAGTCTTAAGAAGTTGTCGGGGTAAATAATAATTGCAGCTCTCTTGTAGGTGACTTAAAAAATCAAAGAAAGAAAGAAATCTATAAAAATTCTAGACTCTAAAGTGAGATCATATCACCATGGATATATTAAGGGCCTCTGGGACAGCATTCAGAAGGCACCCTCTCTGTGTCACATCAGCAAAGCACTGGAATGGCAGATATTATGCTTAATCTTTGTGTCCCAAAGTGGAAATAATCACATAATTAATTAAACATCAGCTTTTATCCAAAAATATTCTGCCCAAGGCTCAAATGTTTGTCAGTCTAAGAAATAACTATATAATACTCAGTTACGTAAGAGGCAGTTGTATAATATACAGTTTTATAATAAATTCTTAATGGAATGGCATGAAGCCTGTGAAATGTGAACCAGGGGTCTGCCATAATAGCTCTTGATGTAATTTAGAAAGGGTGTTCAAAAATCACATCTCTGAGTGTGGCAAAAACGGAAGTCTAATAAGCAAATAAGGAGCCCAGGTAGCTCAGCACTTAACTGCTCAGCAGCTACCGAAAAGGTCAACAGTTTAAGCCTACCGGGCACCCGGGGGAAGAATGATACAGTAGTCTGCTACCGTAGAGATTTACAGCATTGGAAACCCTGCGGGGCGGTACTGTTCTGTCCAACAGGGTTGTTATGAATTGAAACTGGCTTCAGTTCAGTTCTGGGTTTGAGTTTGGTGTTGGTTTTGGTATGTGACTAAGGCAAAACTTTGGGATTTTTAGAAGATCATTTGGCAAGTAAAACTTTCATGGAAAAATTATCTTAATCAGGCCCCAAGCTATTTCACGAAATTTCCTTTCAGAACCCTTCACATACTTATGAAAATTGCCTTATTATCCTACAGAAGGAACAAAGCTTGTGCTCTGCTTATGTGTAATTCAAGCGTTATTTAAAAGAAGTCACTTAAACATCTATCAAATCTGTCACAGATGTTTTCTGTCCCTGCAGCAGAGGGTATCTAAATGGAGAACTCACAGGAAACTCCAGGAAGTTACCAATAGCCAAACATGCTCAGGAAGCTTTATAATAACCTAGTATAGGATTGCTTTCCTCATGGGATAGAACAGAGTGCACAGCCCAGGGCCAGTGCGGGATTCAGTTTAGGAAATAGAAGTGGTGCTCTAGGAAGCTTCTAGAAGCTCTGAGGGAAGTTCAACTTACCAGTTGAAAACAAAGCTAAAATCTAACAAGCAGGATACAGGCCACTAGATTTGAAGGGATTACGGTGCCTATGAGTCGATTGCAACTCACAGAGACCTTATTTACAATAGAACAGAATAGCACGTCATGGTCACAATCTTTGTTATGCTTGAGCCCACCCTTGTAGACACTGTGTCAGTCTGTCTTGTGGATCTTCCTTTTTTTTGATGACCCTCTACTTTACAACGCATGGTGTCTTTCTCCAGAAACTGAGCCCTTCTGGTAACATGTCAACAGTACGTGAGACAGAGTTTCACCATGTTTACTGCTAAGGAGCATTCTGCTTGTACTTCTTCCAAGACAGATCTGTTCATTCTTTTGGCAATCCATGATATATTCAATATTTTTCACCAACTTCTGAATCTAAAAGCATCAGTTCTTCTTTGGTTTTCCTTATTCATTGTCCAGCTTTTGCATGCATATGAAGTGACTGAAGACACTGTGGCTTTGGTCAGGTGCACCTCAGTCTTCAACGTGACGTTTTTGATTTTCCATACTCCAGAGAGGTCTTTTGCAGCAGATTCTTGTTGTTGTTAGGTGCTATCGAGTCAGTTCCAACTCGTAACTACCCATGAACAATAGAACAAAACACTGCCCAGTCTTGCGCCATGTCCACAGTCGTTTTTATGCTTAAGCCTGTTGTTGCATCCACTGTGTCAATCCATCTCATTGAGGGTCTTCCTCTTTTTCTCTGACCCTCCACTCTGCCAAGAATTATGTCCTTCTCCAGGGTCTGATCCCTCCTGACAACATGTCCAAAGTATGTAAGATGCAGTCTTGCCGTCTTTGCTTCCAAGGAGCACTCTGCTTGTCCATCTTCCAGAGCAGATCTGTTGGCTCCTTTGGCAGTCCGTGATGCATTCAGCATTCTTCTCTAAAACCACAGTTCAGGGTCATCAATCCTTCTGTCTTTGTTCATAGCCCAGCTTTCACATACATATGATGCAATTGAAAATACCGTGTTTGGTCAGGCATACCTGAGTCCTTAAGGTGATATCTTGACTTTTCAAAACTTAAAAGAGGTCCTTGGCAGCAGATTTCCCCAGGGCAATGCATCTTTTCATTTCTTGACTGCTGCTTCCATGGGCTATGATTATGAACTCAAGTAAAGTGAAGTCCTTGACAACCTCAATCCCTCCTTCATTTATGAGAATGTTGCTTACTGGTGCAGTTATGAGGAATTTTGTTTTCTTGACATTGAAGTGCAGTCCTTATGAAAGATCGTGGTCCTTGATCTTCATCAGCAAGTGTTTCTAATCTTCTTTACTTCCAGCTAGTAAAGTTGTGTCATTTGCATAACACAGGTTGTTAATAAGTCATCCTCCAATGCTGCTGCCTTATTCTTCTGTGTATAATCCAGCTTCTCAGATTATTTGCCTGGCATACAGATTGAAAAGGTATGGTGAAAGGCTACAACCCTGATACATACTTTTCCTAACTTTAAACCATGCAGTGTCCCCTTGGTCTGTTCACATGACTGCCTCTTGATCCATATACAGATTTCTTATGTGCACAACTAGATTTTCTGGAATTCCAGTTCTCTGCAATGTTAGCCATAATTTATTATGATCCGCACAGTTGAATGCTTTTTCATAGTCAGTGAAACACAAGTAAACATCTTTCTGGTATTCTCTGCCAAAAAATGTCCCGCTTGGGTTACATTTCTAGTGGCTTTTATAGCCAGAGTTCAAAGGGGAGGGGGCTTGTCACCAAACAGTAGTCAGGAGTCACAAGATTTCATTACATCATAAGGTTTCATTACATCTAACAAACAGCATGAATTGTCCAAAGTGCCAAGGATAGTCAAACAGAGTGAATTCAAATGTTTGTCACAGGATAACCAATCAAAGCAGACAAAAATGTTTGTCACAAGATAATTAAACAGAATGGACTATCCGAAGTTTGTCACAGGATAATCCAGCAGAGTAAACCATCCAAAAATTTTTACCTCTCTCTGAGGTCTCAATCAACTCTATATCCTCAGAGACAGGAAGAGGAAAAGAGAGGGAGGAAGAGATAGGGAGAGGAATGCAGACCTGTTAGTGCAGTTATTAAAGTAGCAAACAGCATGTAAGTGAACAACATTAGTGACCTTTGTTAGGCCCGTACATCCACCGTCACTGCCCCTTCAGATGGCTGAGCGGATCGCTTCTTCTGATACCATGACTGTGTATCCTCCTTCCATCTTCTTCTGATGTTCCTTGAGTTGTTTCATAGTTTCCTCATAGACTCCTTCGCTATTGCAACTCGAGGCTTGGATTTTTTCTTCAGTTCTTTCAGCTTGAGAAATGGAGAAAGTGTTCTTCCCTTCTGGTTTTCCATTTCCAACTCTTCGCACATATCATTACAATACTTTATTCTGTCTTCTTGAGCTGCTCTTTCAAATCTTCTGTTTAGGTCTTTTATTTCACCATTCATTCGTTTTGCTTTAGCTGCTTGATGTTCGAGAGCAAGTTTCAGAGTCTCTTCTGACATCCAATTTGGTCGTTTATTTCTTTTCTGCCTTTTTAATAACCTCTTGCTCTCTGCATGGATGCGTCTTTTATGTCATTCCAGTTTGTCAGGTCTTCAGTCCCTGGTGGTTAATACATCATATCTGTTCTTGAGATGGTTTTTAAACTCAGGAGGTATATACTCAAGGCCATACTGTGGCTCTCATGGGCTTGTTCTAGTTTTCTTCTGTTTCATGCAGCGGATTAGCCCAATACAATAGGTGTTTTGATTTTTTGACTGCTGATTCCACAAGTGTTGATTGTAGTTCCAAGTAAAATGAAATCCTTAACAATTTAAACTTGAAGGAGGATGATCCTTAAATATTTCCAAATCCAATTGAGCAGCCTACCAATATACTGAGAGCAGCAGAGCTAACCAAGGGCATTAGCAAGAGCAAGCAAGGAGTATATACTGAGGTGACGAGTGACCAGAGGCACCTGTTGGTATTCTCCCTGTTGGTCATGAGCTACGTGGTAAAAGACACCAGTGGTGAAGGAGCAGATTCCTAGAGCTACCATGACTCCCCCAAATTTCCTAACATAAGCTAGGAAACTAGAATAATACCTTCCAATGTATTATGAATGGAATTTGTGGAAATGTGGTAGGTAAAGAAAGATATAAATGATGTGGAAGAAATATCCCCATTTTGTAAATAAAATAGAAATTCAACAGTTGTAGTAGGCACAGAAGCCAGTCACCTTCAACTAAGAGACTTTTTCTACAAGGGAGGACAAAAAAGAACACTCTGGAGAATATAAAACAGGACTCTGGTATAACTCAGGGCATTACTGCTGAGTACCCACCAAGATTAAGTAGATGAAGGGGACTGATGCAGGTCAGATTAAAAACATTAATTCACAGCTACCTTCCTTTGACAAACCTAAATTACTCATGTTGCTTGAGCCCATTAGTCAGAAATATGCCATGTTTACTCTCAGAAGTTCTCTTTTGTACAGATATATGGCTTTTATTAGAGGGGAAAATAATTATATGTATAACTATAGCATTAGATTAATTGTCTCACCAAATCTGAGTGAAGAAAAAGGAACAATGGTTAATCAATCCTTTCTGTACTTTCCTCTTCTAAAGCTAGTAACTTCTGAAATTCTGACTTGGAAAAAAAAATCACACATTCCTTTTCAGACTTTGAAAGCACATAAACCACAGAATAAGAAAAAAACATTGCTATCGTGTCAATTCCAATTTATAGCGAACTTGTAGGACAGAGTAGAACTGCCCTGAAGTGCTTCCAAGGATCAGCTGGTGGATTTGAACTGCTGGCCTTGTGTTTAGTAGCTGTAATCACCATAGCTTTTAACCACTGTGCTGCCTGGGCTTTATATGTGTGTCTACATTTATATATATTTGTGTGTGCATGTGTATATATATATATGTGTGTGTGTATATATATATATAACCGTGTATGTATTCATGCTGTTTTCATTCTTTTGAAAATATGTTTTGAGTGGCTACCCTGTATGCTGCTGAATGTTTATCTCAGATGATAAATGTTTATCTCAAAGAAAGGTTATATCATCCAGGGTAACACTAGCTATGATAATAAACCAACCCTCAAATGAATAATGGCTCAAACCCAGTAAAAGTTTGTTTCTTCCTCATATAAAGTACAAAACAAGTATTCCTGACCCCAGAGTGGCTGTGGTGGTCAGGATTATGCCTACTTGGCTACTCCATATTTTGCTACCGTACTAAGTGACAGGGTGGGGTCTGTGGTGGCTTCCCGCCCTTCAGCTCTCATCTCTCTACCTCCCACTACTACTGCTGGTCTGCTCACGTAGCAAGGAGCTTCTGCTCTCTTATTCCGGCATCTGGTTCCTGGACTTGAACTAGCAGCTGTTGGATTCATCAGTCCTTACAGTCAGCCCTTGAGAGTCCTGCTCCCTGACCTGCCAATCCTGGTTTCGCCAGCCTGTGTCGCTCCATCTCACCGCCAGCTTGGGATCCACTGACCTACACAACCAGTGATCTAGAACTCCAGTCTCTGACCTGATGACTTTGAGTTCGTCAGCTTCCATGGCCACATAAGGCTTGTGCCAGGACTTGGGACATTTCAGCTTCTGTGATTGTACGAGCTGCTTTCTATGTCTATATTTATCTATCTATATATATTATAAATCTTTCCTTGTACCTACACATGCTACGGTTTTTCCTTCCCTAGAAAACCCAGCCTAAGACAGTGGCTTTCTTCCAGTTAGTAGTTTGGGAACCCAAACTCCTTCCATGTGGCAGCTTACACTTCAGTAGGTGTCTTCCAGGGTCACTGTCCTCAGCTGACTGCATGAAGCCAGTGGAGGGGGAAAGAGCATGAAGAACTGCCTGCAGAGAGGTGTTTCAGGTCCAGGCCGGAAAGGGCAGACATCACTTCTGCTCACACTGCATTAGCTAGGACTTAGTTACATGGCCATAGTTAACTGCAAAGGAGGCTGAGAAATGCAGTCCAACTGTGTACGCAGAAAGAAGATCACATAGGTTCATGACCTGTAGCTAATCCATGAAGTAGAGACAGAGCAGAAACATAGGGCTCAGTCTGCTCAATCTTGTTAAGAAAACAGAAGTAGCACATAGGGAACAACTCCAAAAAGGTGGACTTCGGGTAAAGGGTTAAAATGAGGATGTGATTAGAGTCCATCAGCGTGTTGAGTCGGGGTGAACTTGAGAAGATGGACAACCTTACAAGCTGAATTTGAGATCATACTAAATGATGAGCAAGTTTTAAACAGATGGACATGAGCAGAAGAAGTGTGCCGCAGAAAGACGGGCCAGAGCATCAACTTAGAGGTGGGAAGGGGCACATTCCTGAGACAATGAGACCAGTCTGACAAGAAGGAACGGTAAGACTTACTGTCAGAGGAGGCATTTTAGTGAAAAGTATTCTGTCTTTGGAAATTTGTGATGCTAGGTGTCTGTATTTTTAGGACCTAGAGCAGTCTCAGTTACTGAGATGATGTAACAGGCAAGCAAGATCAATTTCAAAACCATACTGACTAATCTTGTGACTTATCATTGGGAAGATGACAGGTAGTCATCTGTATTCACGGGCTAAGGACTTTTAAGTATTTCAAGCCAGGGATTATATCCTCATAGACTCTAACAGCAAACCTACAGCTAGGTATAGGGTGGGGAATTTGCCTTGTAAGCAGATGAACTTCTCTTCTAGGAGATCACAGCCTTCTCATGTCAGTTACACTCTTTCAGACAGTTATTTTAATTGAAATTCCTATGTACAAGTTCTACTTATACTGAAAACTGATATAAAGCAGGTAATGTCATATTACTAGTTTGGGAATTGATGCTATATATATGTCTCTGAGAATGTATTTATACATATATTTACATATATATGTATGTATACACATACACACACACATATATACCAAACTATAAAAAAAAAAAAAAAAAAAAAGATGTCATTGAGTCAATCCCAACTCATAGTGACCCTATAGGACAAAGTAGAACTGGATTGGAACTGCTGACCTTTTGGTTAGCAGCCAAAGCTCTTAACCACAGTGACATTAAAGTAAACCAAACCATTGCTGTTGAGTCAATTCCAACCCATAGCAACCCTAGAAGACAGAGTAGAACTGCCCTGTAGGACTTCCAAGGAACAGCTAGTAGATTTGAACTGCCAGTCTTTGAGTTAGCAGCCATAGCATTTAACCACTGCACCACCAGGGCTCCTTGTATACATTACACATATACATGCACATATATTAACACATAAACCTTTTATGAAAAATTCTTATCGGAAATGTAGCATCTATGGGTATTAGAGCTTTCATGATCATTTAAGGGACACTATGTGATAAGTTAATATTTACCTACCGTTTTCTTGCCTCCAGCTTTAACACAGCAATAGATTTATGTTTTTCTCTAAATCAGTTTTTTGTTTGTTTTCCCCATTTCATTACATGTATGGAAACTATAATAACAAATTAGTTGCTCATATCTTATCATTTAAGAAGCTATCCACTACCAACTCAATTATGACAGTAGACTGGCATAAGACTTTGTTAATTTCAGTATACTGTCTTGTTTGTTGGAGTCCTTAGGTGGCACAAAGAGTTAAATACTTGACTGCTAACCACCAGTTTGGCAGTTCAAGACTACCCAGAGTTAGACTCTCTGGAGAAAAGCTTGATGATGCACTTTTGAAAAATCAGCATTGAAAACCCTATGAAGCCAATTCTGCTGTGACACACAGAGGGTCACCATGAGTCAGAATCAACTTGACAGCAACTGACTGGTTGGTGGCATCTTATTTATTGTTCCTTCTAACTATGGCAGTGTCTCACCCTAACTCTAAAGTGGGTTATGTAGCCACTTCCATTGTTCTGTAGCAGGTGAGGAAGCCAAGATAGAGAAGTTCAACTACATTCCTGAGATTCTGTAAAACACGTGCATTAGGGCGAGAACTAAGTTCTCTTGGTCCTTGACCCCAGCACCTGGTACCTCTGTCATGCTGATTTGTGTCTGTTTGAATGGAGGGAACTGACTATCTGGAACACAAATCATTTATGAGAGTGGGTGTTTACATGCACATATTCATAAAAAAAGAGAAACAGTGATGTTATTTATCAGATGGAAAGAAACTGAAGTATAGTAATGAACTAAATAAGAAGTACAGTATCTGTAATCCATAGAGGACTCTTCTCTCAGATCACATGATGTACCATTCAAAATCATCATTTCTTTCATTGAATGTCATTTCCCATAACTTCTTGGACTGCTTTCATGTTGATAAGTGTATTCATAGGTTCAGAATTTTACAATTCTTTGGGCACTCTCTCAATATTTCAAACTATACATGGGTGGGAAAAATAAAAAGACATCTTTTTCTTTACAGACTACAACAAGCATTGATTGGGTACCTACTGAATACTATCACTGTGACATCTACAGGAGATTAAACTTAATTTTTACCTCTAGGAATACTTGAGATCCTAGAGGGAGCTTGAAGTAAGAACTGTAAACATCATCCAGAAACAATGCCATGGCTTTAATTACTTATTGATGTCCTGAAGTTCCCTATAGTGTGAAAGTGGTTAAGGCATGCTTGGCTGCTAACCAGTGGTTGAAGTTTCAAGACCACCCAGAGGCACCTTGGAAGAAAAGCTGGGAAATATACTTCTGAAAAAGCCATCCTAAACCCAAAGAACATAGTTCTACTCTCTCACACAGGGGATGATGTGAGGAAGGATCAACTTAATAGTAACTAGTTATTTATATCTTAGTTCTGTTGTAAAACTGAAAGTTTCAAACAAAGAGGTAAACAATGTATCTTAGGCTGTTTTCTAGGGAAGCAAAACCTGTAACATGTATAACGTATACATGGAAAGATTTATATAAAGGAAACAGCTCATGTAATTGTAGAAGCCAAACCATCCCAAGTCCTAGCACAAGCCTCACATGGCCATGGGAGCTGGTGAAAGAAAGGTCAGCAGGTCCGAGGTTAGAGTTCTAGATCACAGGCTGTGTAAGTCTGCAGATCAGAGGTGGTGGGCAAGACTGCAAGGTGTCTGATGACTCCCAGAGCTGCAGGGGCTGGTGAACCCAGGATCAGCAGATCAGGGAACAGAACTCTCAGTCATTGGCAATAAAGGTTGATGAATCCAGCAGCTGCTAGTTCAAGTCCCAGGAACCAGATACAAAAAGAGAAGAGATGAGAAACTGCTGATAGCATGAGCAGAAAAGAAGTAAGCAGTGGAAGGCGGAGAGATGGAAGCTGAGGGGTAGGAAGCTACCACAAGACCCACCCCTGCCACTTGATACAACTGCTGAACATGGAGAATCATTGTCCAGCCAAGTTGACATAGTCTTAACCACCACAGCCTACCTCTTGTCAACCAGGCATCTGTGCACATCTCCCCTTACCAACCATAGTCTCTGAAGGAACACAACTACAAAGTCATACTTAGGTCTAACATGATATATCAAGTAACACATGTACAACTGAAAATGCATTAGTTGTATTTACATCTTATAATCTATAAGTAAACAAAAATATTTGATACACTGATGCAAAACAGAAATTCTTGTAAAAATTACAGTCCTTGTTTCTGCAACTGGTCACATAGCCGTAACTGGTATTTAGAACTACCTTCTTCTACAACCCATTCAGTGTTCCCTTTGCCCTCAGCAAGTACTGTAGCTGGTTGTGGTTCCTTGCCTGGTGAGGTGATCCAAACTTCCATATGTGAAGGGTCTAGGCTATTAGCAGTCACTTTGAAATTGTGTTGCTGTAGTTTTCCATTGATTTTAATCATAAGACTTGGTAGCACTCCTAAATCTCCTGCATTCCAGACATACTCCTCTTTGCCTCCATTATGTAATATCAGTCCAGTTTCTTCTTGGTAGCTGGGATAGATCACACAAGCCAGTATGGTAACTCTTTTGTTTCTCTGTTGATACAGTGATGTAAGGATCCTAACATGGCCTGGTGACAATTTTAGCTCCCAGTTCAATGGAATCATTGCTGTGTCTTGAGGTGGCAGCATCCTCCCTTCGGAACTGAGACATTTAGACCTGCAGAGCATAAGGTTGTGGGGACAAGAAGCAAAGATCCTGCAAATGTTTTACTAGGGGTAATAGTGAGTGGTGCCATTCCGAATTCCACCCTTTGATTCATGGACCCATGAATCCTTGCTATGGGAGAAACAGCACCATATATTTGACTCCAGTTTAGAGCATATACAGCCTCTTGGTGAACATTTCCCCAACCTGCAAGATATTGCCACCTAGCTAGCTTTGTAATTGTGTTTTTAGTAGGCCATTCCATTGTTCTTCAAGCCAGTTGCTTTAGGATAATAGAGAACATGGTAAGATCAGTGAATTCTATGAGCATGTGCCCACTGCCATACTTCATTTGCTGTGAAGTGAGTCCCTTGATCAGAGGCAATGCTGTGTGAGAAACCACGGCAGTAGATAAAGTATTCTGTAAGTCCGTGGATGGTAGTTTTGGCAGAAGTATGAGGTGCTGAGAAGGCAAATCCATATCCAGAACAAGTATGTATTCTAGTAAGGACAAAACACTGCCCTTTCTATGATGGAAGTGGTCCAGTGTCATGAACTTGACACCAAGTTGCTGGCTGATCACCTTAAGGATTATAGTGCCATGTCAAGGACTCAGTGCTGATCTCTGTTGCTGGCAGATTGGGAAATCAACAGTGGCTGTAGCCAAGTCAGCCTTGGTGAGCGGGAGTCCATGTTGTTGGGCCCAGGCATAACTACTGTCCCTGCCACCATGGCCACTTTGTTCATGAGCCCATTGAGCAGTAACAGGAGTAGCCAAGGAAGGTAGATGACTGGTTCCCACAGAACACATTATCTTATCTGCTTGATTGTTAAACTGATCCTCTGCTGAAGTTATCCTTTGGCGAACATTCACATGAGAAACATTCACTTCTTTGGCCCATTCAGAGAGGTCTATCCATATACCTCTTCCCCACAAATACTTGTTTCCAATTTTCTAATCACGTTCCTTCCAAGTCCTAGACCATCAAGCAAGCTGTTGGCCACAGCCCATGAATCGGTATATAATTGCACATCTGACCATTTCTCTTTCCAAGCAAAGCGAACAACCAGGTACACTGCTCAGAGTTTTGCCCAGTGGGAAGATTTGCCTTCACCACTGACCCTCAGGGTGGTCCTAGTAAGTGGCTGTAGTGCTGCTACTGTCCACTTCCAGGTGGTCCCAGCATTTTGTATAGAACCATCTGTAAACCAGGCACGAGTTTTCTCTTCCTCAATGAGCTTGTCATAAGGAACTCCCCATGAGGCCAGAGGTACAAGCTGGGAGATGGAAGGTAGTGTTACAGAAGTGGAGAACATGGGCATTTAGGCCACTTCCTTGTGTAACTTACTTGTGCCTTCCGGTCTTGCACAGGCCTGATCTGGTATGTACCACTTCCATTTAATGACAGATTGCTGCTGTGCTTGTCCAACTTTATGCCCAGTTCATGTTAGGTAACTCAGGACATATGGTGACTTGATATCCCATGATTAAGCATACAGTCTCTACTAAACCCCAGTAACAAGCCAAAAGCTGTTTTTCAAAAGGAGAGTAGTTATCTACAGAGGATGGCAGTGCTTTGCTCCAAAATATTAAAGGTGTGCACTGTAATTCACCAACAGAGGCCTGTCAAAGACTTCAAACAGTATCTCTATCTGCCACTTGACAATTTCAAGCACTATTGAATCAGCTGGATCATATGGCCCAAGTGGCAGAAAAGCTCACACAGTGGCCTGAACCTATTGCAGAGCCTTTTTCCGTTCTGGACCCCACTCAAAAGTAGCAGATATTCAAGTCATGTAATAAATAGCCCAGAATAGCATACCCAAATGATGAATGTGTTGCCTCCAGAATCCAAAAAGACACACTAGTTGCTGTACCTCCTTTTTAGTTGTTGGAGCAGCCAGGTGCAGTAACATCCTTCATTTTAGAAGAAGTATTGCAACATTCCTCACACCACTTGATCCCTAGAAATTTCACTGAGTTGGAAGGTATCTGAATTTTTGTGGGATTATTAATTTCCCTCTGGACGCAAATGTTTGACTCGTAAGTCCAGAGTCACTGACACTTCTTCCAGGCAGCATAATGTCATCAATATAATGGAACAGTGTGACATCTTGTGGAAGAGAGAGACAATCAAATTCCATACAGACTCAGTTGTGACGTAGGGCTGGAGAGTGAATGTAGCTCTGAGGCACACAAGTGAAAGTTTATTGCTGCCCTTGCCAACTGAATGCAAACCGTTTCTGGTGGTCGTTCGAAACAGGTATGGAGAAGAAGGCATTAGCCAGATCAATAGCTACATACCAATTATCAGGAAATGTATTAATTTGCTCCAGCAATGAAACTACATCTGGAACAGCAGCTGCAATTAGCATCACCACCTGGTTAAGTTTGCGATAATCTACTGTCATTCTCCAAGACCTGTCTGGTTTTCCACAGGCCAGATAGGGGAGTTGAATGGGGATGTGGTGGGAATCACAACCCCTACATCCTTCAAGTCCTTGATGGTGGCAGTAATTTCTGCACTCCCTCCAGGAATGCTGTATTGCTTTTGGTTTACTATTTTCCTAGGCAGTAGTCCTTTAGTGGCTTCCATTTGGCTTTTCCCACCATAATAGCCCTCATTCCATTTGTCATTTATCCAGTATGGGGAGTTCTGCCAGTTTCTGTGAACATCTATTCCAATTATGCATTCTGGAACTGGGGAAGTCACTACAGGATGGGTTCAGGGACCCACTGGACCTACTGTGAGACAAACATGAGCCAAGACTCCATTAATAACCTGACTTCCATCTGCCCCCATTCTGACTGGTGGGCCACAGTGATATTTTGGGTCTCCTGAAATTAGTGTTAGTTCACAGCCAGTATCCAGTAATCCCTGAAAAGTCTGATTCTTTCCTTTTCCCCAGTGACCAGTCACTCTCAAAAAAGGCCACAGATTGCCTTGGGGAAGGGAGGGCAAAAGATACACAGTATAAATTTTTGACAGGATATTCAAATTCTTCCTCAAAGGGACCTGTTGATTCAAAGGGTTGTGGGCCTTTAAACTTGCTCAAGTCTGCAAATTGATTGGGGGACCATGACTCTATTCTAGCAATTCAAGTTAAACTGCTATTTGCTTGACCTAGAATTCATGTATTTGTACAGATCAAGTAAATATTTAGTAAGTTTATTTGTTTCACAACTAGGGACTAAGTAGCCAACTCCATAAATCCTTATGAGTCAGATTGTCCTGATTACTATTTTGCTCCCACTGCCCATTACTGTTCATTCCGAAGAAAGGTGATCCAATCGAATGTGGGAATTATTCCACAATATCATTGATATCACACACAAGTAAAATTCTGCTCAAGATCCTTCAGAAGTGACTACAACAATATATTGATAAGAAACTGCCAGAAATTCAAGCTGGATTCAAAAGAGGACGTGGAACCAGTGATATCATCGCTGATGTCACATGGATCTTGGCTGAAAGCAAAGAATACCAGCAATATGTTTACTTGTGTTTCATTGACTACACAAAAGCATTCAACCATGTGGATGATACTAAACTATGGCTAACGTTGTGGAGAATGGGGAGGTCTGGAACACCGAATTGTGCTCTTAAGGAATCTGTGTATGGATCAAGAGACAGTCATGCAAACAGAACAAGGGGATACTGTATGGTTTAAAGTAAGGAAAGGCAAGTATCAGGATTGTATTCTTTCACCATACCTTTTTAGTCTGTATGCTGAGCAAATAATCTTAGAAGCTGGATTCTACAAAGAAGAACAAGGCATCATTGGAGGAAGACTCATTAACAACCTGCGTTACGCAGATGACGCCACCTTATTTGCTGGAAATGAAGATTTGAGGTATTTACTGATGAAGATCAAGGACCACAGCTTTCAGTATCAATTGCACCTCAATATCAAGAAAACAAAAATCCTCACAACTGGACTGGTAAGCAACATTGTCATAAATGGAGAAGGGATTGAGTTGCCAAAGATTTCATTTTACTTGGGTCCACAATCAATGCCCTTGGAAGCAGCAGTCAAGAAATCAAAACACACACTGCACTGAAAAAATCTACCACAAAGGACCCCTTCAAAGTATTCAAAAGTAAGGATGTCACCTTAAAGACTAAAACATGCGTGACCCAAGCCATGGTAGTTTCAGTTGCATTATATGCAAGCAAAAGCTAGACAGTGAACAGAGAAGAAAGAAGAAGAGCTGATGCCTTTGAATTGTGGTGTTGGAGAAGAATGTTGAATGTACGATGGTCCACCAAAAGAATAAACATATCTGTTCTGGAAGAAGTATGACCAGAGTGCTCCTTGAAAGCAAAGATGGTAAGACTGCATCTTACATACTGTGGACATGTTATCAGGAAGGATCAGTCCCTGGAGAAGGACATTATGCTTGGTAGGGTGGAGGGTCAGCGAAAAAGAGGAAGACCCTCAACAAGGTGGATTGACACAGTGGCCGCAACAATGGGCTTAAGCATAAAAACGACTGTGGACATGGCTCAAGACCAGGTAGTGTTTTGTTCTGTTGTTCATAGGGTCGCTATGAGTCGGAACTGACTCGACAGCAGGTAATAACAACAACAACAGCCCATTACAGTAAGCATGCCCACTGTGGTGGTCAGGATTATGTCAACTTGTCTACTACATATTTGACTGCTGTATTAAGTGGCAGGGCAGGGTTTGTGGTGGCTCCCTGCCCCTCGGCTCTCATCTCGCGACCTTTTATTACTGCTGCTGGTCGCTCACATGACCAGGAGCTCCTGCTCTCTGGTTCCAGCGTCTGGTTCCAGGACTTGACTAGCAGCTGTTGGGCTCGTCAGTCCTTACAGTCGGCACTTGAGAGTCCTGCTCCCTGACCTGCGGATCCTGGGTTCGCCAGCCTCTGCCGCTCCTGCTTCCTGACCTGCCGATCCTGGGTTCGCCAGCCTCTGCCCGCTCCTGCTTCCTGGCCTGCTGATCCTGGTTTTGGCAGCCTCTGTCGCTTCGTCTCGCCACCAGCTTGGGATCCACTGACCTACACAACTGGTGATCTAGAACTCTGGTCTCTGACTTGCTGACCTTGGGTTCCTCAGCTTCTGTGGCCACGTGAGGCTTGTGCCAGAGCTTGGGACATTCAGCTTCTGTGATTACGTGAGCTGTTTCCTGTATTTGTATCTATCTATCTATATCTATATTATAAATCTTTCCTTGTACCTACAAGTGTTACTGGTTTTGCTTCCCTAGAAAACCCACCCTAAGACACCCACCTTGTCATTATCAATTGAGTGCAGCCACTTGACTCCTACTACCACAGTGTCCAATCAGCCCCACTGTAGTTAGGTATCTTAATTCGGTTAGGGCAGCTCCCACTGCTGTATCTGATTTACATAAAATAGCAACCACAGTAGTCTTCAAGGATGCTGGAGTTCCCTTCACAAATTTGTTTCTCACGGTTGTGGTAAAAGGCGTATCCTCTGGGCATTCCTTGTGTGACTTTGAAGGTCTAACTTAATAAATCCACTTTAGCATGGCAATTTCCCTAAACCTTTGGATACCTTCTTCTAGAGTATACCACGACAGGTCTGGCAATTAAACTTGATTTAGTATAAACCTAACCTAACCCACTGCTATGGAATTGATTCCAAGTAATAGTGGCCCTATAGAACATAGTAGAACTACCCCAAAGAGTTTCCAAGGAGTATCTAGTGGATTCAGACTGCCCGTCTTTTGGTTTGCAGTTGTAGTACATAACCAGTATGCCACCAGTGTTTTCTGATTTAGCATAGGCCACCGCATAATCCACACTTCAGCAATCCAGCCAAACTATTAGGTCCTTTCCTTACTTTTCAAGCTGAAACATTGAGGGAAGAATCTGTGCTCAGTGGACCTATATCAATAAATTCAGACTGATCCATCTTTGTATTCCTTGCACCATTATCTCACAATCTTAACAGCCATTCCCATGTGTATTCCCCAGGTCTTTTTTGTATGTGTTAGAAAAGTCAAATCGTTCTTTTGGAGTATAGTGTAGCTCCTCCTGAGTCACACTTTGTACTTCACCTTTTGGGGCTAGCAGGGACTGAGTGTAATTATAGGTCTACAGTCCAAAACTGGTTATTTGGAATTATTTTTAGAACTTTCAGCATTGCCTTGTGAAGCATCTGCCTCACTGATTCATGCAGGGACTCTTTAGAGGTGGCTGGGCTACAGCTAATCTTATTAGATTGGAGTGGAGGGATAATGGCTTTTCTGGGCAGGATGGTTAAGCAGACAAACATGAAGAATTTCCGTCACAGGGGTGTGGCCCTGCTGGCAGGAGTGATTTACTGGATATTAGAGGTTCAATGTCTCCAGCTTCCTGATCATCTGCCTATGTGTCCCCATTCTAAGTCTCAGAATCCCATTTCTTCCCAATCAGTGCCCTCATTTTAACTTCAGACACCTCTCGAGATTGGCAATTGAACTGGCGTTGCAGTTCCACCACTCTAATGATAAGAATGATACCAGAAAGAAGTGGTGGTGTTTAGCCATTTGAAGAGATAGTATATGATCAGGAACTGATGGTACTGAAGGAAGAAGTCAAAGCTGCATTGAAGGCATTGCCATGGAACTAGGCTCCAGGAATCAATAGAGTATCAACTGAAATATTTCAACAAACAGATGTAGCGCTGGAAGTGCTCATTCGTCTATGCCAAGAAATTTGGAGGACAGCTACCTAACCAACTGCTGGAAGAGGTCCATATTTCTACCCATTCCAAATAAAGGTGATCCAACTGAATGCAGAATTACCAAACAATATCATTAATACTCCCAAAAACCAAGCCAAACCCACTGCCATCAAGTTGATTCCATTTCATGGTCTCTGTAAGTTGGATCATTTAATATCACACACAAGTAAAATTTTTCTCAAGATCATTCAAAAGCAAATGCAACAGTATTTTGACAAGGAACTGCCAGAAATTCAAGCAAAATTCAGAAGAGGACATAGAACCAGGAATATTATTGCTGATGTCAGTTGGATCTTGCTGAAAGCAGAGAATACCAGGAAAATTTTTACCTGGGTTTCATTGACTATGCAAAAGCATTCAACTGTGTGGATCGTAACAAATTATGGCTAACATGGCATAAAATGGGAATTCTGGAACACTAAATTGTGCTCCTAAGGAATCTGAATATGGATCAAGAGGCAGTTGTGTGAAAAGAACAAGGGGACACTGTATGGTTTAAACTCAAGAAAAGTGTGTGTTAGGGTTGTATCCTTTCACCATACCTTTTCAACCTGTATGTCTAACAAAAAATCTGAGAAGCTATGTTACTAAAAGAGCCCAGGAGTTCAGCTACCTGCCTCAAAAAGCCAGTTCACTGAAGCAGGAGCTTTGGGGCAAGATCAAAGGTTTTGTTTGCAAGCCAGCATTGTGAAGAGACAGGGAGATATTCTCATCTTCAAAAGCCTGCCTGAATTGATCAAGCAAAGTCTGAGTATTTAAAGGGAAAGAACAACATGCAGATATAGGAAACAATGTGGGCAGTTGAGGTATATGGTGGTTAACTGGGTGGAGGCCAACTGTGTGGAGGGGGTCGACTGGGTGGAGGTCTGCTTCACAATCAAAGGCCATCATCAGCCATCAAGGAAAACAAAGTGGTGTTAGCCATCATCTGGCCATTAATGTAGAAGAACAATGCTCAAACACAAATTACTTTTCCATCCTCCCCGGCCTCCAGTTTGATTCTTTTATTATTGATTTTATCAAAATGAAAGGAGTCATTCATTGTCTATAGTTCACTGAGTCTATAGAGGACCCTACAGAGGGCCCCTTCCTAGCATCGTGGCTTGGAGCTTGTGCCATGTGGAGGTCTTGTCTTGCCCTGCCTGTTAGGAGTGATATGAAACAACATCTCTCAGATCCCCTTATTGTTGAGCTCCCCTCACATTGAGGCTTTTTCAGCCTCTGGGTTCAGCTGGATTATACAAAAAATAGGGCATCGGGATTGGAGGACCACTTATTAACAACCTGTGTTACACAGATGACAACACCTTACTTGCTGGAAGCGAAGAAAATTTGAAACACTTGCTGATGAAGATCAAGGACCACAGCCTTCAGTATGGATTGCACCTCAACATCAAGAAAACAAAAATCCTTACAACTGCGCCAGTAAGCAACATCATCATAAGTGGAGAAAGAATTGAGGTTGTCAAGGATTTCCCTTTACTTGGGTCTACAATCAATGCCCATGGATGCAGCAGTCCAGAAATCAAAAGACGCATTGCACTGGGAAAAATCTGCTGTAAAGGGTCTCTTTAAAGTATTGAAAAGGTAAAGATGTCACCTTGAAGACTAAAATGTGCCTGACCCAAGCCATGGTATTTTCAGTCGGATCATACGCCTACGAAGGCTGGACAGTGAACAAAGAAGGCAGGAGAATTGATGCCTTTGAACTGTGGTGTTGGAGAAGAATGTTGAAGGTACCATGGACCACCAAAAGAACAGATCCGTTCTAGAAGTACAACCAAAGTGCGCCTTGGAAGCAAAGATGGCAGGACTGCATTGTATATACTTTGGACATGTTGTCAGGAAGGATCAGTTCCTGGAGAAGGACATCATGCTTGGTAGAGTGGAGGGTCAGCAAAAAAGAGGAAGACTCTCAACAAGATAGATAGACGCAGTGGCTGCAACAGTGGTCTTAAGCATAATAACGAGTGTGGATATGGCACGAGACTGGGCAGTGTTTCCTTCGGTTGTTCACAGGGGCATGTGGGGGTCATGCCCACTATGAGTCAGAGCCTACATGCTGGCCCCTAACAACAATGGGAAGCACCTGAGTATGGCTTTCTGCCATATTGGCTCTGCCATTATAGGTACTAAAGTTTTCTCTTAAAGCACAAGTAGAAGCTTTGAGGTCTTATACAGCACTTAGTTTTGATTCTGAAGCCCTGGGCTCATCTGTTTCACTCACCAGTTTGTCTAATGCAAGTTACACCAGCCAACCAGCTTCCTTATACTTCTTATTCTCATACAGTTGCAGGAGTATATCACACATAGGTTCACTCTGAGCCTCACCTTGTACCAGTACCTGATCTGTTGGTATTATTTGCAGATTCACACTGCCACCTCATGCCGTGGACTAGCATGATACTCTTTACTGCCAGAAACAGAATTATCAACAGCAGCAATATTGGCCAGACAGGAGGACCATTTTAGAAGATTCATTTTTACAATTTTGTGTCCCTAGAACCAGTCCTGGTACCAAACTGTTTTAGGCTGGATTTTCTAGGGAATCAAAACCAGTAACACATGTAAGATGTACAAGGAAAGATTTATGTAAAGGAAACAGCTCACACAATTGTAGAAGCTGAACCATCCCAAGTCCTGACACAAGCTCCACGTGGCCACACAGGAGCTGGTGAACCCAAGGTTGGCAGGTGAGAGAGTAGAGCTCTAGATCACAGGCTGTGTAGGTCAGTGGAGCCCAAGCTGGCAGGCGAGACTGCAAGGCCTCTGCTGACACACAGAGATGCAGGGGATAGTGAACCCAGGATCAGCAGGTAACGGAACAGGACTCACACTCTCTGACTCTGCGGGTTGATGAATCTGACAGCTGCTAGTTCAAGGCCCAAGAACCCGACACAAAAAAGAGAAGAGAGCAGGAACTGCAGGGCAGTGTGAGCAGGCAAGACATAAGCAGTGGAAGGCAGAGAGATGAGAGCTGAGGGATGGGAAGCCACCACAGGCCCCGCCTCTGTCACTTGATAACCATTGCCAAACGTAGAGAATCATTGTCCAGCCAAACTAATAGAGTCTTAACCACCACACAATGCAAAATTTATTACTTGTTTGGTGAAAGTTCTACACAGACACTTTGAGAGAAATAAGAGTATAGGTTGGAAAAATGTGGTGATCTGAAGTTCCATTGAGGGGGAAAACAGGGCCACCTGCAGCGGATCAAACACCCATTTCTCCTGGAAAAGGGCAGAGCACAGTGCTACTGCAGAACTCACCTGTTGGTGAGTGCTGAATAAATGTGTGAAGACTGACTGATCAAATGCATAGCGCTCTCACTATAGCCCAGCTGAAAAATGGCCACTTAACCATCAGGTCACTTCTGACTCAGGGCAATGCTGTGTCAGAGTAAAACTGTGCTCTGAAGAGTTTTCAGCGGCTGGGTTCTCACAAGTAGATTGCCAGGCATGTCTTCCCGGGAGGCCCTGGGTGGACTTAAACTACCAACCTTTCCTTTAGCAGCCAAGCACATTAGCCATTTTCACTATCCAGGGATTCCACTCCCAGGGTCTCTGCAAGCCAGCAAGAAGAGCTGATAAGGAGCAGAGTGAACCTGGCTTATGTCAGTGATATTTACATTCTTTGTGATAATATGTGGTAGACCTACTGGGACAGAGATGGGGGATCGTGAGTGATGTGGCAAGCCCTCACTCAGAGAGAATCCTAACATTAGTTACCAGTAGAGAATCTTAGACATTTCCCAGATCAACATCAATATGTAGCATGATTATTTTAGGGAGAAAAAGGAGCAGGAAAACTTGTCAGAGGTGAAGGAGACATGCTTAGCCACATTATTTACTTACTCAATTCGATTTTTTTAGTGTCTGAAGTCATGGAAGTTGTAACCAAGACAAACCAGGCTACAAGCACCATTTTTAAAATGTCATCAGCCTAGCAGAAACACTGGGCATAAATCACAAGTTTATCGTATTTGCAATTAAGCAGATCAAATTTAATGTCCACAGAAAAGCCTTAGTAATTAGTATAAAGATTAATATAGTGAAATGTCCGTGGTTTAGCAGGCCTCCCAAGCAAAACCAACATAAAGAATTGAGCATATAATCGAAGAGATGTGAATATTAATGCACAAAATCCTCCATGTCCCCAGATCCCTGATGCAATTATTTTGTATTCACATTAATTGTTCCTAACAGATGACATTAATGACTTTGAGTTAAAATGTGTCCACAGGAAGATTTCACAAGATCGATGCTGTTTAGAAATAAGGTCATTTTTGTAACTGTTTGCTCAGATTTGGATCATCACTCAACATGATAAGGTTAGAATAGTGATTATTTTTTAATGTGAATATCAAAAGTTAATTTGCATACCAGCCAGTAAGTAGATTTGATATTCACATCTTTCCTACTACTTGCCAACTACTGCTTATTTCAACTTACTACTTCATTTTCCGGTACATATTGTGAAAACATTATTATTGCTTATTAAATACAATTTGCGTGCATGTGCGTGCATGTGTGTGTGTGTGTTTATTATATTATTAGATACCATCCAGTAGATTATGACTCTGCTGTGGTAGCACAGAATGAAACATAACCCAGTTCTGCAAACTGTCCTCAAAATCCTTGTTCTGTCCGAGCCCATTGTTGCAGCCATTGTATCAATCCGTCTCACTGAAGGTCTCCTTTTTTCGCTCACCCTGTACTTTACTAAGCATGATGTCCTTCTCTAGGGACTGATCTCTCCTAATAACACATCCAGAGAATGTGAGATATAGTCTTGTCATTTTGTTTTGCATACATATAGACATTAATGCTTCAGTGGCATTATTCTCACCTCCATCTGGGTGACTTGGGTTCAGTTCCTGGCCAGTGTACCTCATGAGCAGCTACTCAGTACCCATTTCTGAGGGGAAGTTTGTGTGTTGCTATTACTGAGATAGCAGAGAGGTTTCAACAGAGCTTCCAGAGCTACGTGGAAGAGAAGCATGGTAATCTACTTTAGAAAATCAGCCAATGAAAACCCTGTGGCTAGCCAAGGTCAGATCGACAACCAACTGTGGGGATGGCACAGGACCAGGCAGCATTTCATTACACTGTGCATGGGTTGCCAGGAGTTAAGGGCCAACTCCGAAGTTCCTGGGTGCCTCAAATGGGTAAGTGCTTGGCGTCTACCTGAAAGGTTGAAGGTTCAAATCTACCCAGAGACATGTCAGAAGAAAGACAAGGCAATCTACTTAAAAAAAATCAGTCATTGCAAACTATACAGAGCACAGTTCTATTCAGACACACATGGAGTTGCCTTGAGCCCAAACCAAGTCTGCAACAACTGGTTAATTTCACTGGCAAATTAGAATACACTTTTTTGAATTAGGATCTGTATGTAGTATCTAATCTAGAAGTATAAACTTCTTTTGATTTAGCTGTCCAGAGCCAAGATTTTTAAACAGACAATTAAATCATCACTATGAAATGTTTCTGCTTCATTTTGCTTAGACAGTTCACTCATTCATCCTAGGGCTTTCATCTGGAGATTTTGCTTTCAAAGCTGGAAAGAAGCTACAGTCTGATGCAGTCATAAACTGATGTTGAGCATTGTGTGAGTCTCCCTGATGCTTTCAGAACACTTGTTTAGAATGTTATTTTCCTTCCTTCAAGTATGATGTCACAAGTGAACCATAAAGTACATCATCCTTGAAGCACTGTCAGGCAGATAAAAATACTTTCTTGTGCTCTCTGAAATTCAATATTGTGTCCCCTCGCTGATACAGTAAGTGGGAAGTGTCACTGTCTTCCAAAATATCATAAATCTTGGCTTTCTCCCCAAGATACCTTTTTGGATATTGATTACATCTCAGAATCTCGGAGAGATGGTCAAGGAGCTTTTTATTAAAGTCCATGTATCATATTATTCATCCTACTTTTATGATACATTATGTGTGAACTTCAAAAAATTCATGGGCTCTACATTTTTGTTTTTTGTTTTTCTTTAGTTAGGATTAGCTTTGTGCTTATCCAGCAAAACTTTAACTAACATGGCTTTTAACTCTCATTGGTATAAGGAAAAAAAAAAACAATACAAGAGCCAAGTAAGCGTTTGATGAAAGATGTTTGACTTGAAAACAATAACAGATGAACATTTGGAGATAACAGGCCTTCTATTTTACTGCATAATTTTGTCAATGTAGATAGGATATTCTGTATGAATGGCAAATATTCTCAAGTTCATTCGGAATTAAATTTCAGTAGACTGCTATTGATAAAGGCCTCATTGGTGTTTGGAATCAACTCCACGGCAGTCATTTTGATTTTTAGTTTTAATGGCATTTAATCTATAGTGCAGTCTAAAGGTCAAGATTTCTTAGATGTGCAATTTTTATCCAAAAAGCCCTGTGCTACGTTCTCTCTCTCTCTTAACCGAAATCATGAGGGTTTTTTTTTTTTACTACATTTCTCACAGTAAGACTGTGAAAGCATTATTTAAGCATGCTTAAAGTATTAAGATTACTTTATAATCTGTAACACACAAGGAGACAAATACACTTTGAATAGAGATTCTGATATCATTAAAGTAAACATTATTTTCCAGTTAAATCAACATAAGATGATATTGTAATGGTAGTCAACATATATATTTAATGATGAATTTCAATAACTTACTGTCTTTTACTAATGACAGGTATAATTCATTAGGAAACATGATATTCTGTGTTCGGCTTGGGAGTTCTGCTTGTTGCGGGGTCTTACTTGGCATTCTAGCATAGTGACTAGGACATGGACCTGGCATCAGCATGTTTGTGTTGGCTGGGTGACCTTACCCAAGTTATTACTGTCTCAGTGCCTCAGTTCTCCCCATTTGAAAATGAGGATAATGTTATTTCTTTTCCACTTCAGAGAGTTGTGGCAACATTAAAGGAGAGCGTGCAGGAAATGCCCCAGGCTGCACAGAGCCTGCCGTTAATATCACAGCACTTGTAGGACCTCTGCCTCTTTACTCTCTTCTGTTCTTGCTAAATAATATGACATCCTGCTACAGCCACAGAAAGCATGCCTAAGATGGAACACGATGACTGGTGTTGCTGGCATGTTTTTCCGGGAAGCTAAGACAATCAACAAATGACAAGTCCCTGCCTTTGGCTATTGCTCAACATGGTTATTTTATCACCTGTGTGCAAGGCATCAGATAATAAGAGGGTGTCAAGAAGTGGAAAATAGGGACCCTTAGGGAGACTACACACTTATGGTTTAATTAAAGAGCTAAGGCACCTGTACTAAAAAAATAATAATAATAGTAATATCAACACCTAAATGTTACTAAGCATCACCCTATGCCAGGGACTGTTCAGTCTTCATAATGTTCTTATATGGTAGGGACTTTAGTTATCTCCATTTACAACGAAAGAAACTCAGGCAAGAACCAAACCAACACCTGTTGCCGTCATGTCAATTCTGACTCCCAGTAACCTGATAGGATAGAGTAGAACTGCCCCGTAAGGGTTCCAAGGAGTGGCTGGTAAATTCAAACTTTTCACCTTTGGGTTAGCAGCAAGACTCTTTAGCATCGCATTACCAGGCTCCAAGGCACAAAAGGGTTAAGCACTCAACCCCCAAAGCAGTGGTTTATTACAGCAAATAATCCTTTGTGATAAGCATGGGTTGATGACAGAAACTGTAGGAAAGAGAAACTCATTCCAGTGAGAACCTTATAACTAGCGAGAAACTTATGAATCACAACGGAGCGTTACCTGACTCACTCGCTTTGGATCTATCATTTTCGGTGAAATAGAAAGCCCGGCAAGGGTGCGGGAGACCCTCAGTGAGGTGGACTCGTACAAGAGCTCCCACAGTGGACTCAAACGTGCTGGTACCGTGAGGATGTCACAGGACTGGGAAATATTTGTTGTACCAACTTGATAACAACTAACAGTGAAAAGAATAGATAGGAAGACAGAGGGAACCCCGTGTAAGCTCCAGCACCTTGGAAGACGAAGAATTTAAATTAAAGCAGTGTGGACAGGGAAAAGGGCTATTAGAAAGGCTTAGAACAGAGCAGTCTCCAGGACCTAGACACACTTTCTGCCTGGATGGCAGGCAAATTTGGCAGAGCAGCCAGCCAAGTGCCTTCGGGGCGGACCCGACTCACGGCAGAGCAGAGATAGTCCTAAATCCAGCCACCACCTTGTTTATGCAGACAGCAAGGTACATTTAAATGGAGAGAAGGGGACAGAGGAGAGGAAAGCACAACAGTAGTAATGGAGCACAATGTGATATTTCTGACAGTTTGTTCTGGAGCGTGTTCCAGATGTTAGCAGTGGCTGAAGCTTACATGCCAGCTGCTGCTTATAGAACCACCGGTTGTGGGCATCTGTTGGGATACAGATACGGACTCTTCCTAATTAAGTTACACCTAGCAATAAGCAAGGTCATAAATCAATAGATAAATTGCTAAAAGCTGGGTTTTAAGGGAAGTTTCTTCTTTCAGCGATATTTAGAGCCAGCTTTCGGGCGGGGCGGGGTGGGGTGGAGGGGCGGATGCCAAAGGGGCGGATAGGGTAGTCAAATTCCTTAGCATTTTTAGATGACTTCAAGAGATTGTTGTGTAGCAAAGATGAAATATCGATAGCAATGCAGATGCCTAATATTGAAAATCTAACGTTAGTAAGCATTATGGATATTGATTAGAAAGCAAATTAAACATACCTCATATACTTATCTAGGGGTTTAATATTCGAGCGTAAGTATTCCCGGATCATCATTACCTTACTTCTCCCAGCTGATGTTCACTCACCTGTAAGTTGGAATTGCATTTCAAAAACAATGATAAATGCTCAATACTAAACGTATCCATAAAGTATCAATAAATTGCATAAGTAGGAGGTTTTGCCATTCTGCAAGTGACTCACAGTAACAGATGGATCCACATCAAGGAACTTCTAAGACAAAGCTTTATGTAGACAGGAGACAAAATTAGGTGGTAATGGAGAGATTCCATTCTCAGTAGATGTTGTGGGCTGCTAAATTAACTTACCTTGCCCAATTCATGGAGCGTCATCTGTTACATTAGGGCCCTGTAATGTGGCTGTCAAGACGTGCTTCCATGTTTACAGTGTTTTTTGTTACTCTTGCCTTATGTAGACCCACTAGAATCCTAATCGCCTATTCTTTCTGCATGGGGTACAGCTCTACCCTCTTCCCACACTTTCCTATAGGGCCCCCCCACACACACACTTTACTGTGAGTCAGAATTGACTCAACGGCGGTCGATTTGGTGTGGTTTGTGTATGTGTATATCCTATTTCTTTTGTTGCTGTTGTTGGGAATGTACACGGAAGAACATAGACCAATTCAACAGGTTCTACGTGTGCCCTTTAGTGACTTACTACATTCTTTGACTTGTGCAACCCCATCTCACCCTCCTTTTCTGAGATGTTCCTCCCCCGTTAACATAAAGGCATTGCCCCCTAAGGTTCATATCTCATTTTTCATGTTGCTGTTTTCAGTTAGGTCTCATATATACCCATTGCCATCAAGTCAATTATGACTCAGTGACCCTATAGTACAGAATAGGACAGGGTGGAACTGCCCCACAGTTTCCAAGGAGCACCTGCTGGATTTGAACTGCCGCCCTTTCAGGTAACAGCCATAGTACTTCATCACTACACCACCAGAGTTTCCCGTAGATCACACATAGACATTTGTTAAGAGAGCTTCATGTTCAAGGCAGACATTTTTTACTAGTTAAGCTAATCTGTTGTTTGGTTTTAAGATGATTACAGGGGATACTTTTGCTTTAAGGTTTAAAAGTTTTCTCAGGGAAGAAGTCTGGAGTCCATGAAAATTTGAAATTCTCTTTTATATTTTCCTTATTTTGATTAGGATAGTATTCTACAGAATCTTTAATTTTAAAATATTCAGTGAGGGCAGTCAAGCACTATCTGAGGGAACTCTCTCCCTGAAATTCAGAGAGGTCATTGAGAAGACTCTGTCCTTCAGGGAGGTTATCCTACCCAATGGTCAGACCTGCCATCAGCTGAAAACAACTTGGTAGGCCCCACTGGGTATAACCGTAAATAGCTTTAGGCATGTCTTCCCCACTCTCCTAAATGAAAGCTCTTCCCCATCGAAATCTTGACCATAAACAAACCTTAGCCTTTCCCCTTCTAATGAATACTTCTTCCTTATTCAGACCATAAGTCCTCTAACCAGAATTTCTTGCTACCCCTCTTTCTTCTCTTATCACACCATAACTGCCCTCACCCCAGACCACCTCACTGAAACTTTGAAACTATAAAAAAACCTGCCCTACTAGGGAGGGGCTGAGCTAAGCCACTCGGCTCAAACCCCACTCTTTCTCTTCTAAAAAACTTCACTGGACCCTTGGACTGCTGTATCTCTGCCCCTGTTTTGGGCCACCCTCTCCTCTACACTATCCAGTTCTTCAGGTGTCATGGCAAAGGAGACAGTTGTTCATGGAGACAATTAGCCACACTTTCCATACCCTCATTCTATTCCTGACTCTCCTCCTTGTTCTGTTACTCTAGGCAAATACAGACCAGCTATTGTGCCTTGGATGCCCACTTGCAAGCTTATAAGACCCCAGCACTCTGAAATGAACCAAGACGTAGAACAGAAGCACCAAAGATGTTATTAGGCCATTTAACTGGGATGTCACATGACACCATGACCCAAAACTTCCCTTGAGATCCATAAGCAGCCTCAGCATCTAGTTTTGTTTTGTCATTGTTGCAAGTATATCTGTAACACAGCTGTTACTAATTCAGCTTTTTTGCAAGTGTACAACTTATTGCCAGCCATTTGAGTAATCAGCTGTGCAGTGTTAATCAATGTGATATTCCCATCATCGTTAACCCTCTTTCCCCCTCCCTCCCATCCTTAATAACCACTGATAAACTTTGTTCACTATACATTTCCCCTTTCTTGTCTTTTTACATAAGTGAAGTCACACAAAATTTGTCCTTTTGCGGTTGACTGAGTTCAGTAAGCATAATATCATCCAGCTCCATCCATGTTACAGCACGTGTCAAGACTTCATTTCTGTTACTGGCCAAGTATTATTCCATTGTATGTATATGTAACATTTTGTTCATCCATTCATCTGTTGATGAACATTTAGGTGGCTTCCGTCTTTTGACTATTGTAAATCATGCAGCGTTGGTCATTGGTGTATACGTCTTGGTTTCATCCTCTGCTTTAAGTCCTTTGGATATAGACCTAGAAATGGAATTGCTGGGTCATGTGATAGTTCTATTTTGAGTTTTTTGAGGAATCATCACACTCTTCTACAATGGCTGTACAATTTTGCATTCCCATCAGCAATGCACACAGGTGTCAGTTTTCCAGCATCCTCACCAACATTTGTTATTTTCTGTGTTTTTACTTTGTTTTACTTTTTATATTACCCATCCTACTGGTGGTGAAATGTTACTTCATTGTGGTTTTGATTTATATTTCTCTGATGGCTAATGACTCTGAGCATCTTCTCATGGTGTTTGATAGCTATTTGAATGTCATCTTTAGTGAAATGTCTATCAAAGTCCATTGTATGATAGAATTGTCTTTTTGCTGAGTTTTTGAAATTTTGGATTTATTTTTGTTATCAGATTCTTGTTAGATATATGGTTTCTGAACATATTCTTCCAATTTCAATTTTTAGGGAGAGTCTTTTCATGAACAAAAGTTTTTAATTTTTACAAGATCATTTATTTATTTTGGCTTTTGCTGTTTGTGCTTTTGTTATTCTATTAGATAATCCACTGTTAAAAGCTAGGCCTAGACAGCACTGTTGCTGCTTTTTCTTCTAAGAATTTTTATTGTTTTGGTTTGCATATTTAGGTCATTATTTAGATTTGTGTGTATGGTATGAGGTATGGGTCCTGTTTCATTTTTCTGCATGTAGAAATCCAGTTTTTCCAGTACCATTTATTTAAGAGATTCTTCTTTCCCCATCAGATGGAGTTAGCACTCTTCTCAAAAATTAGCTGGCCGTAGATATGTGAGTGTATTTCTGGACTTTCAGTACCATTCCATTGGTCTGTGTATCTGTGATTACCCTAGTACCAGGCTGTTTTGATTACTGTAGCTGTACAGTGTATTTTAAAATCAGAAATGGTAAGACCTCCTACTTGGTTCTCTTTCAACATTGCTTTAGTTAGCCCAGGCCTCTTGCCATTCCACATAAGGCTGAGGACTGGTGTTTTAGTAAGCTGGTGCTACTCTAACAGAACTACCACAGAGTGGGTGGCTTTAACAAAGGAAGGTTTATTCTTAGGTAGTCTGATAGGCTGCAAGTCCAAATTCAGGATTTCCACTCCAAGGAAAGACTTTCCCTCTTGTTGGCTCTGGAGGAAAGTCCTTGGGTTGCATCAGTCTTTTTTCAGAGAGCATCTTGGGGCAGGAGCCTCATTTGTTAAAGCCACTCAGTTGTGATATTTCCATTAGAGCAGTGCTAGATGACTAAGACAAATGCCGGCAGATAAAAATCAGTTGGTTTTCTACATACCATTTACAACAGCATCTAAGAAAATAAAATACCTAGAAACAAATCTAACTAGTTTGTATAATAAAAGCTATAAAACACATGAAAGCTATTAAAGAAGAATTAAATAAACAAGTGCTGCTTTCTTGATAGTGTGAGATTCCCAGTTCTCTGCTTGCTTCCCTTTCTTTTTATCTCCCGTAGGATGAAAGGATAAAGGGTGGTGCAAGCCACACTCCAGGGACACTCCCTTAGCAAGGATGTTGTAGTCCCACCCTAATCCTCTTTTAAAATGATCATTTTATCCATTAGCCACAGGCAGAGATTAGGATTTACAAGCATCAAAAAATCACAAAAGGCAGGGCAGTCACAGAATCCTGGCCCTTCCAAATTACTACATGTATTTTTGCAGGGGACACAATTCAATCCATGACAACTGGTTTTTGTGTTTCTATAAGGAAAGGTGTTTGAATTTTGATTCGAGCTGCACTGAACCTATGGATTGTTTTAAATAATACAGACATGTTTTAACAATAATTAGTCTTCCAGTCCATGAACATGGACCTTCTTCCCTTTTATTTAACTTTGATTTTAGCTTTCATGTGTTTTATAGCTTTTATTGTATAGTCAGATTTGTTCCTAGATATTTATTTCCTTAGATGCTATTGTAAATGGTATGTAGAAAACCACCAGATTTTTGTTTGTGGACATCTCTCTTAGTCACCTAGTGCTGCTCTAATGGCAGTACCACAGCTGGAAGGCTTTAACAGAGACAGGTTTATTCTTACACAGTCCAGTAGGCTGGAAGTGCAAAATCAGGGTGCCAGCTCTAAGGGGACATTGTCTCTGTCAGCTCTGGAGCAAGTTTCTTCTCCACCAGTCTTTCTCTAGTCTGGAGTATCTCAGTACAGTAACCTCAGGTCTGAAGGATGTGCTCTGCTCCCAGCATACTTTCTCAGTGATATGAGGTCCATAACTCCCTAATTGCTTCCCTTTCATTTTATCTCCTGTAGGATAAAATGTAGTACAAGTCACACCCTAGGGAAATTCCCTGTACGTTGGATCAGGGAGGTGACCTTAATAAGGGTGCTACAGTCCCACTCGAATCCTCTTTAATATAATCCAATCTTACCCTATTGATCACAGAGATTAGGATTTATGACATAGGAAAATCACATAATACTGGAATCATTGCCCAGCCAAATAACTACACACGTATTTTGGGGGGTGGGGAGGTATGTAATGCAATCCATGACAGCCTTGTACACTGTGACTTTGCTGAATTCCTCTGTTAACTGTAGAAGTTTTCTTGTGAACCGTTTGGGATTTTCTATATAGAGACAGATCTACTTATTTCTACAGATCTACTATAATATACGTTATAGACTTTTTGACAACTGAGCTCTTCCCCCTCAAGGTATTTTTGTAAGTATCCTATGCTAATTTTTTTACAGCAGCATGCAAAAAATTAGCATAACACCTAAGAAATGACCTCAAGTGGGAAAGATGAAGTTAGCAAAGAAAAAAATAATAATAACTTGTGTTATTTGCATAAAATACAGTAATTTGATATGACAGTCCTCGACCATTTGGACAGCCAACTGTGTATGGAAAATCCTATTGTCTTTTATGGTTGAAACTCACAACACATGAATTTTGTGTTCTACTGTATGTGGCTTCCTGTAAGGTGTCACAGACATGCTGTGGGTGTTCGGCACTGTCTTAGAGTGATGCTGTTAGAACCAGTAGCCCCAGAGCTGTCATGTGCTAAAGCTGCTTCACCTTGCAGTGAAAGCTAAGGCTTTGTTTGCTCAGGGTCTCATCTCCAAAGGCAGTGTGTGGCCTGAAATCCAGGCTGCTAGACTCCCAGTCTAGTGCTCATGCTCATGAACCTTATAGCTAAAAATGCATAATAGAGTTTTACTGTGTTGTTGTCTTTTTGTACCACTATACCCATGTTTGGCTATTGATCTAATTCTTCCATTGGTATGACTGTGTAAAATGAGAAACCACCATTGTGATACTTTTGTCTATTGATAATGGTAAGAAAAAATAAAAAAGTTACCATCCAGTTCACACCAACTCATGGCAACTGCATGTGCACCATAGAATTTTCAGTGTCTAATTTTTTCATAAGCAATCAGCAGGACTTTCTTCTGAGGTGCCTCTGGATAGACTCAAACCTCTAGCCTTTGCAATAGTAATGTAACTTGAAATAACTGAGCACCTTCTATATGTGAGATGCTGTGCTAGGTACCTCTAGGACCTCATTTGGTCCCTTACAATAGCACTACAAGGTAGATGCTTTTTAATTCCTTTAAACAGAAAAATGTGGCTGTAAAGAATTAGATGATTTTCCTGTAGCCATGAGGTGGGGCCAAGATTTGAACCTGTGATATAACTCAGTGTGTCTAATCATTGTGCTATAATGCCTTCGCACTTAGTGTGAAGTACATTTAGTATTTACTGACCCCTAAGGAAACTCTGGAAACCCTGGTGGTGTAGTGGGTTAAGTGCTTTGTGCAATGAGGATATGCATATGTATGTATATATAAGTATACATATGTATATACATGTGTGCATGTATATACATATTAGAATATATAGTACAGTGGAGTCTTATCATAAGACTGCTGTGTGACCTTGTTTGCCTCATCCTCAAGGGGGTGCAGTCACCCCTGGGAGTCTGTGCCTGCGGTCTGTTGCTGCGCCTCACCTTCAAAGGCCTGGGGCCAACATCCTCCTGAGAGTCTGTGTCGGCTGGTGTGCTATGCTATGACCTGATCCCGGGACCTCAACCACTTTACCCTCAAAAATGGGTTCGAGTGGCTGTGTCTGCTGGCCGGTCTATCTCTGAGACACCTTGGCATTGTCTGGATGTCCAAACGGCCTGCTTCCAGTGACTGTGTCAGTCTTCTGTTAGTGTCTGAGCCTCCTGTGGTGTTTCGGCCTCCTTCACCGTGGAGACGTCCTATCACCATAAAATTCTACTTTGAATTCTCCTGGCCTCAGAACGTGAGAGCACGGCCAATCCTTAAGTTCCTACAAGTGAAACCCACTTTTAGGGAAGTGAGTGTGTTGGCGTACTAAGTCCCTGTGGGACCCAGTGGAATCTCTGAGGATCTTAACTAATGTGAATACAGAAAAGAGTTCATAAGTAATGTAATGAAGAGTACTTTATGTCCTGGTGCTAGCCCTCCTTTCCACCCTGCTTCTTGGTAACTATTTGGTTTGATTAAGTAAAGCTTATTACCGACCCCAAGTCTTGTTAGTTACTTATTTTCCTCTCGCGATCCCTGACATTTTCTGGATGCTCACAACACTATGTCTGCTAACCAAAAGCACAGCAGTTCAAATCCACCAGGCGCTCCTTGGAAACTGTGGGGCCGTTCTACTCTGACCTCTAGGGTTGCTTTGAGTTGAACTGGACTCGAAGGCACTGGGTTTGATTTTTTGGTGAAGAAAAAACTCTGGTGACATAGTAGTTAAGTGCTGTGTCTGCTAAACATGAGATCAGCAGTTCAAATCTGCCAGGTGCTTCCTGGAAACTATATGGGGCAGTTCTACTCTTTCCTGTGGGGTATCTACAAGTTGGAATTGAGTCGACAGTGCTGTTTGTGTGGGGGGAGGCAGGGGTGGGGCTGGTAGACAAAGCTGTTGCTCAGAGCTAACCTCCTTTTTCAGGAACACCAGCTGAATGCAAAATCAGGAACACCAGCCTTGAAATGCCCTGGTGTGGGGATTGCAGTCGCTAGTCATCTCTGTCCTCGAAACAGCTGCAGCAGCAGTGAGCTGTCTCTGTCAAGCACCTGCAGCGAGTACTCCAGCAGCTCCTCTTACACGTGGCAAGATGGGAAAAACCCCAGAAGAAGGGTAAAGCTGCCTCTCAATGCACTTTAGCACTTTAGTGAACCAGAAAAGCGTCTGTGTGGTCACGGAGGGGAGGGGGGTAAGTAGGAACCACCATTTGCTGAATACCTACTCACTGCTTCCTCACAAAAACCCTATAGGGAGGTATCATTTTCCTTGTTTTATAGAAGAAGAAATAAGTTCACAAAGGCTGTTACTCGCAGGATGTTATACAGCAGATAAGGAGTGGATTGATGACTGGACCTCAAATGACTCTGTCATCTTGGGAGGGAGTTTGGAGGAACATTTCCATTCTGTGCTTTAGTGGAGGCCACCAAGATCACAGATTTATATCAACCTGAAACAAAGAGCCCTGCCTGGTGGGAATGACCACCCCACAAACCACCTAAGACATTGTGAGACCTTGCCCATTGCTGTGATAGACTTGTTAATGCCTGCTGTAAATTGTAACTGGACCACTCATTGAGCCATTCTAGACCAAGAACCCAATGAAAATTCTAAAGGAATGTTTTGTTCTGGAGAATAAAAAGGGCAGTGGGTTATCCCAGGCAAATTGGCCACCAGTTTTGAGAGTATCACTTGTTTTGTAGGAATTTACTACTCAAGAATGTATTATATTGATCTCCTCTATTTAATGTTATAGCCTTAAAAAACACTAACTATAAGTGAGAGGGCAACTTAACAGAGAGAGAAAGTACCATGATAGAAGAAGACAAGAGTCACAACTTCTGTAAAGGTGAGCATATCCTCACCAATATTCTAAGTGTTCCTTTACCAGGCTTTCAGATATCTCCTACTGCTAAATGATTCCTGTCTGCAAAATGGGCTTTCTCAGCTATATATCCCCCCATTCTTTAAACAAACATCTTTGTACATATTTTACTAATTTCCTGATGTTGGAGAAAAGCAAAAAGTACACAAGAATGGAAACTCTGAATCACAGGATTTGGAAATCATTTATATAATTTAATTTTCAGATTTCAAAAGCAAGAAACCAGAAAAGTTTCATAACTTGTAGAAAAGATTGGTGAGGGAGTAACTTTGATAAAACCTGAAAAAGAACTCAGAAAAAGTTTTCAAGCTTGTGTTTATTAGAGCTTGTTCCCTAGGACTCATACTTTCAGAGCTAACTGTGGAGACTGGTGGTGCATTATCAAGATTGCGCCCCCTAAGGAACTGTCCATAGTGCTGAATAATGACCACAATGGCCTGGCTCCTACCTAGGGAGATGATCAGAATGTTTCCTCTCACAGAGTCTTATTACTGCTGGCTTCCACAGCCTCTTGCTCTGTTTTTTTTTTTTTTTTTTTTTTTACTCTCACACTTCTCTCTCTCTTTGGCTAAAACTCTTCCAATTAGAGCAGTTCCTAATATTCTAAGGAAACTTCTCCCCTGAAAGATGAGAAAGAACGTCCTTAAGATACCACATCGACACTCAATGTCATCACATGGAGAGTTGATTAGATTCCATCTCAGAATGATGATGGAATGCCAGGTACCCCTAATCCATCTCGTGGTGAAAAGTCCTGATTCTCAGGGATCTAGCAAACTAGACTGTCCAAGCACCTATGTGAATCTAGCCCCCTACAAAATATTTTTAGTTTCTGTCATTCAAGAAATATTTCTACCATTCTTACCATGTACTTGGTATTAACTTGCATCCTGAATTTATATAATTTTTAATATGAATACAGTATTAACTTATACCAGGTGTGCCAATTAAGTTTGCAAACTCATCCCAGAAAAAGTGTGACATACCTCTTTGCTGAATATCACTACAGTCACCTTCAGAGTACTCCACTTGGGAAGCTATTCACCCTTCAAGGCAATTTTGGAACTCATTTTCTGGAATGGCCATCAGAATTGTTGTCATATTACCCTTGATGTCCTGAATGTCATCAAAATGTCTTCCTTTCAAAATCTCCTTTGTCTTCAGGTAAAGAAAAAAGTCACTGGGGGCCAGATCAGGTGAGTAGATAGGGAGTTCCAAAACAGATATTTGTTTATTGGCAAAAACTTCAGGTCATTTTTGTATAACATTTTCATGCAGCCTTTTCAGCACTTCCAAATAGTAAACTCAGTTAACTGTTTACCCAGTTCATACAAATTCATAATGAACAATCCCTCTGATATCACAAAAGGTTAGCAACATTGTTTTGACTTTTGGTTTAGAGTGACAGAACTTGCGTGGTTATAGAGAATTGAGTGTCTTCCATTGTGCACTTTGATGCTTCGTTTCAGTGTCATATTGATACACTCATGTTTCATCGCCACTGATAGGATGGCTCAAAACATCGTGTTGCTTCTGCAAACTTTGACTCTCTTTTGCTTGTGTTTATCAATGAGCTCCTTCAGGACCATTTTTGTACACACCTTTCTCTTGCCAAGATTTTTAGTTAAGATTTTCCTACCTGTTTCTCTACTGATGTTTACTTGGTCTACTGTGCTTCTCAGTCAGCAGACCATTTTAACCCACAATTCCACAAATTTTTGCAATGTTTTCATCAGTTCTGAACATGGCTGGCCACCCTAGCCTCTCTCCATTAGTAATACTTCCTCTCCCCTCAGAAAAACATTTAATCCATTTGTATACTGGCATTTCCTTCATAGCATTATCCCCATAAAATTGGACTAACATGTCCCTGATTTCACGGCCACTCTTGTCAAGTTTAACAAGAAATTTAATGTTTATCCATTGCTTTAATTCAAGCTCTGACATTCTCACAACAGAACACAATAACATGCAACAATAATGAACACCACTAAGCAAGACACCACCACATGTCAGCACGAACACAGCTGTGAGACACTGACTGATGTACCAAGGTTATGAAACCTTTCCCAGCTGTTGTACAGTGCTGCTGGCAACATAAGCTCATGGCATCAAGTTCATGAACTTAGTTGTATTTCATCAAACTGATGCAGCACTGGAAATGCTCCCTTAACTGTGCCAAGAAATTTGGAGGACAGTTACCTGGCCAATTGACTGGAAGAGGTATATATTAATAGTTACCCGCAAGAAAGGTGATCCGAACACAGAAATTACTGAACAGTATCATTAGTATCACATGCAAGTAAAATTTTACTAAAGATCTTTCCAAAGTAAATACCACAATACATTGACAATGAATGACCAGAAATTCAAGCCAGATTCAGAAGAGAACATGGAACCAGGGATATCACTGCTGATGTCAGATGGATCTTAACTGAAAGCAGATAATACCAGAAAGATCTTTACTTGTATTTTGTTGACTATGCAAAAGTATTCAACTGTGTGGATCATAACAAATTATGGCTAACATTGTGGAGAGTTGGAGCTCCTGAATACTTAGTTGTGCCCTTAAGGAATGTGGATCAAGAAGCAGTCATGTGAAGAAAACAGAGGTATGCTGCATGGTTTAGTCAGGGAAGGTGTGCATCAAGATTGTGTCCTTTCACTGTGTCTTTTCAATCTGTATGCCAAGCAAATAATCTGAAGCTGGACTATGTGAAGAAGAAGGAGGCATCAGGATTAGAGGAAGACTCATTAACAACCTGTGTTACATAGTTGACAAAACCTTACTTGCTTGAAGTGGCGAGGATTCGAAACACTTACTGATGAAGATCCAAGACCACAGCCTTCAGTATGATTGCACCTCAACATCAAGAAAACAAAAATCCTCACAACTGGACCGATAAACAACACTGTAATAAATGGAGAAAGGGTTGAAGTTGTCAAGGATTTCACTTTACTTGGTTCCACAATCGATGTCTGTAGAAGCAGCAGTCAAGAAATCAAAAGTCGCACTACATTGGGGAAATCTGCTGCAAAGGACCTCTTTGAAGTATTGAAAAGTAAAAATGTCATCTTTAAGACTAAGGTGCGCCTGATGCAACCCATGGTATTTTCAGTCTCATTACATGCGTGTGAAAGCTGGACAATGAAAAAGGAAGACAGAAGAAGAATAGACACCTTTGAATTGTGATGTTCGAGAAAAATATTGAATGTACCATGGACTGCCAGAAGAACAGATCTGTTCTGGAAGAAGTGTAATCAGAGTGCTCCTTGGAAGCAAAGATGGCCAAATGGAATCTTACATACATTGGATTTATTGCAAGGAGGGATTAGGCCCTGGAGAAGGACATCATGCTTGGTAGAGTGGAGAGTCAGCAAAAAAGAGGAAGAATCTCAATCAGATGGATTGATACAGTGGCTGCAATGATGAGTTTAAGCATTAAAATGACTGTTGACATGGTGCAAGATTGGGCAGTGTTTCATTCTGTTGTGCATAGGGTGACTATGGGTCGGAATTGACTCGACGGCACCTAACAACACCACTACCATATGGAACACAGCTTTGAGCACTTTGCAACGATTCACTCTTTTAATATCACAGCCTTCTTAAATAGGTTATCCTAATCCCTCATTTTCACAGGTGAGGGCTGAGTCAATGACGTGTAGTTAGCCCAGGGTCTCACAACCAGGATCTGGCAAAGCTAGGTCTGTTTTTCAAACCCTTCACTCAACCATTTTGCTCTTCTGAGTTTACCAAATGAGCCTAAAATTTGAAGGATTTGTCTCAGTTGTTGGGATCAATTTGCCCTTTTTCTGTACTAATATCGAGAATAGTATTTCTTTAAAAACTATTGTCCAGATAAGAAATAGAGAAGGACTGTATATATTAAAAGAGTGGTGTTGCAGTGGTTAAGAGTTCGGTTTCTAACCAAACAGTCAACAATTCAAATCTACCAGCTACCCCTTGGAAACTATGGCCCAGTTTTACTCTGTCCTGTAAGCTGTTATGAGTCAGAGTCAACTAAACAGCAATAGCTTTTAGTGTTCTAGGTGGCATCAATGCTTAAGAACTCAGCTACTAACTGAAAGGTTCATGGTTGAAATCCACCCAGAGATACCTCAGAAGAAAGGCCTGGTAATCTATTATGTAAAATTAGCCCCTGAAAACCCTATATAGAACACAGTTCTATGGTGATGTGCAGGCGATCACCGTAAGTTGGAATCAACTCAACAGCGGCTGTTTTTTGTTTGTTTGTTTGTTTTTTGATGGGCATTGATCCCAAGGCCCTCCCTGATCAGTAGCATCTTTTAATGAATTAAACTTCCTGTCAAGCCACTGTCTTCCACCTTTGTCCAGCAAAGGAAAAACCTGCCTTTAAGAAACACCACTCCTTCCTGCTGTCTCTTTCACAGAGACTTTACAGTTTCTGTTTTACTTTTTACTTTTTAAGTCTAGAAATTGACCCAGCTTTTCTCAAGGTATTAAATACCATGCCTTCCTGAAGAAAGCTGACTGAGAATGAGAAATGTGCTTGGTCTCCCTGGGTTGCGAGCTAGGCTTCTGATGGGAAAAGTCAGCTGCTGACTCTGGGATGAGTCAACCACAGCATCGGTAGACCATGGAGGGGCAGCAAGGAACCAGGCACCTCTTCTAAGGCTGAACAAATCTGCCTTTTCTGAGTTAGTGTGGGTTTCTTTTGCCTGGCTTCTCTCCTTCATTGTAAATGTGACTATCAGCATCATGGAAGGTCTTAAAGTCCCAAGCTGTGGCTGCCTGCTCACTGGTTGGTCTATAATACCCAGTCTCACTAATGGAATTTCTTCCTCTTCTGGAGGAGTTTTTGCTGGTGCAGGGGAAGAGTTGAGAAAAGAAGGAAAACATCATCAAGGAGCATCTACCCCCCACCATCTCCTGACACTGGGAAATTTTCTAAAGAAAATACATTATTTGATTAAAAATATGAAAATATGCACATTGTTAATAACAAGCATAATTTTGATGAAAATGTCTTAAATGTAAGCAAATACTAAAAAATCCAGATTCCAAAGGCAGCTTCGGACACTTTTTCAGCTTCAGCACTTGGTGCTCTGGATATGAGCATGTGATTGGGGGCAGAGTTCTAAGGAAGGAGGGTGTGTGCTAGTGTAGAAATGCCAGCTTGTGCTATATGCTTTTGGCAAAGGTTGGTAAAGGCTGCATGTCTGAAGATATCACATTTGTCCACTGAAATCATTCACATTAATCATATGGCCTTTGTAAAAGGTAACTAGGTCAGCCCCCACCAGTTTCCCTAAGTACTGATTTGTTATTAAATTACACAAGTGTCATTCAGGAGAGGAGTACAGGGATACTCTGTGATCCCAGTTATGAGCTGATCAGCAGAGATGGGAAAAGTAAGACTAAGACAGAGTCTGGTAGCTTAGCCTCCTGAGTAGGAGTGCAGGCTCTAGAACCAGATGGCCTGTGTTCAGATCTCTGCATGGCTACTATTAAATGGACTCAGAAGCAGCAGAGTTTTCTAGAAATAGCCAGAAAACTGGAGTTCAAATCCTCACTCCAGCTCGTAATCTTAAACAGACTAGTCTCTCTGAACCTCAGTCCTCCATAGCAAAATGAAATGATAGTATCTCCCTGACGGTGTGATTCTGAAAATGAATTTGCTCTGTACGTGGCCTGTACACAGCAGATGCTCAGTAAATGCTAATTTCCTCCTTGGCCTTTTGTTTCTTTGCTAACACAAGTGAGGAAGAATAGGAAATCTTTATGTGGAACTTTCTTTTCCTATTAATTCATAATGAACACTTTTTAGAAATTGTGATTGGCCTTTGGGAAAGTATGAAGGATAGTAAAAAAAGACCTTTTTTAAGTTAGAAGGTTAATAATTAATATATGATTTTAACAACAAATGCCCAGCTGCTTTACATGTGTGTAAGTGGGGTGTATGTAGATATGCGTATCTATGTATATGTAGAGTAACTTCAGACAATTTTCATATGTGTTCAACACCTGCCAAATAAAGTCCTTAACTCACAGACTAGAACTATCAAACATTAGAGCAGAATGGACCATAAAGAATTGAATGAACAGTTCACACTACAGACTCTGTTCTCTCCACCTGCAGTATGGACTCTGCAGTGAAGATGCACCGTTCTTCCACACAGTCTTTAAGTGTCACTTGAACCTACTACCCTGGCTCTTGCTATCACATTTTTTCTATCTGGAAATCACTTCTTCCAATTTTAACCTAAGGTTTATACCTATCCATTTTGCAAGGACAAGATAGGGTTTTTGTTTATTTATTTTATAACTAAAAGAAATCCTTTCCTGATTTTTCCAAACAGATGTGTGATTGCTGTCCACTGAATTCCAGACTACCTACTGTATTTGCGGTTTCTGTTGGCTCCTTTGACTTACAGCTGTTGTGCCCAGTCTTGTGTCTGCTGCTGGCCTGTGTGTTCCCTGAGGGCAAAATTCATCTTCTACAAGGCTACTTCTTCTAAGTAGCACAGGATCTGTGTAAATGTTCACTGCATCATCTATGAATTATATAATATATGCCTTTATGTGTGAATACATAGGAATATCAATCACTAGAATAAATTAAATCTAGTTGCAAACTTTCCCTTTTATATATTTGTGTCCCACGTGGTTCAATCTTTTCTGATATCTATCTTTTTTTTCTTTTTCCCTCCCAGGAATCATCACAAAACCAAGATAAAAGGCTGAGTATCAGTTCGTCACTCCCAAGTGGCTTTGCTAGTCCAACAGATGAACTACCTCTAACTCGTATCAAGGAAAGCCACATTTTAGAAGGACTACGGAAGCTGCAGAAGCAAAAAGTGTTACTTGAACCCCCTTCAGTGATAACCAAATGGGCTTATAAAGATTGCATGAACTCCAATGAAGGGATATATTCTCCAGGAATTAAGAGTAGCAGCCTCAAAGAGTGCCCCCCCTACAAACCAGCTGCTATGGGGAGCCCTTGCAAGGAGCATCACAAGGCATTTGTTTATGATACAGATTCCCATGATTATGCCGACGAAGAGTCTTCCTCCTTGGCATTGCTCCAAGCAATTCCAAATCAGGGCTGCAGGCTGCATGGTAGTAGATCAACCCAGAGTGTTTCTGACAGTCTATTTGGCTGGGAGCTGAGTGGAAAACACTTTTTGGAAGGTACTGCTTCAGTTTATCCCAGGGAAAGGGCTGAGAAGCTGAGTAGTTGTGTCGTCAACTGTCCCTTGGAGGGGAACCTGTGCCCAAGGGTGCAGGTGTCTCCGTTACAGAAGGTGAGAGGTCAGCACAGGCAGGGTTGCCTAGCTCTCAGCCTCCAGCTCTCAGACACCGATGACAACGAGACCCTTGACGAATTGCACATCGAGAGCAGTGATGAGAAAAGCCCTTCAGACTTGTCACTAACTGCTGATACTGACAAGTCCATGGAGAACCTGGACCTCCTCTTGGGACTCAGAAAATCTCACCTTGGGTCTCCTGATGGGAAGGAAAAACAAGTAACCATCCCCTTAGAGAACAGGCCAAAGACGTTTAGTTTCATTAAGCAGCAAAGAGTTGTGAAAAGGACTTCTTCAGAAGAATGTATGACTGTAATATTCGATGCAGAAGATGGTGAGCCCATCAGGTTTAGCTCTCATCCGGCTGGAGTTGTCACTGTGACTGGAAATGAAATTTGTGTCAGCCCCGCCTCTGCTGGACCCACGGCCGAGCACACTGAACTTGTACCTCAGGGAATTGCTCACTTGCAGCCAGGAGCTGATGCAGGAGACTACGCTTTCTTAAACAGATCTGAAGAGGAAACTGAAAAAAACATTCCAAAAGATACTGCAGATAATAGTCCTTCAACACCCACAGAACCTTTCAGCCCCAGGACAGTAACACAGAGTAATCCTCAGCAACAAAAGCTGGCCAAACCAACACACAATACATCATGCCAGAATAATTCTAGGTCTTTGGTGTCCACAGATACCTATCGAAAGCAAAATTTGACAAAAATACCTGCCAGGGAGAAGTCTTCATCTCAGAAATCCAAACTAGTGGAGTCTGACATCTCTACAGCAGTGTCCTCAGCTGACCTGGAAACTCTTGAAAAATCACCAGCCTTCACTCCTGGGAAGCTCACACGGTTCAGGAAGACTGAGAGCCCAGCTCCCTTCCTTGATTTACGGCCAGAATCTCACATTCCAAAACACCTTACCCAACTTCCTCACAGCTCAGCAATGCCCAGCAGAAGGGACTGGACCCAGTGCTCTAAGAGTCAGTTTCTAGGGTCACGGTTGTTGTCAAGGCCCCTCATTGAGCCTCGTAGCAGTGGAGAGCTCCCCACAAGGGAGGAACACTGTGACTCAGGGCCAGAGGCCGGGGTGAAGTCACCTCCTCCCCCTCCAGGCAGATCCTTGTCACTACTGATCAGGCACAGTTATGACTGTTCGCCACCATTTTCATCTGCCAAGCCAAAATCTAGGGCCCCCAAGGACACAGCTAAGACAGTACTCAAACCTTTCCTTCTGAAAGGCTCTTCCACTCCTGCTATTTCTTCTAATCAGGCCATAACAGAGGTTCAGGGGAAGAAACCCGTGTCCTTCAAAAAGCCTGTCTTCACAGACCCACAGTCGTCTGCAGAAACAGTGACTCAAACCAGACACTCTGGTCATCCCCCTACTAGCTCTCTTGCAGTGATGGCTCCGGGACCTCTAAAGCTCTCTCCAAAGAGAAGTATCCCCAAAACTTCTCTTCACCAAATACGTGGGACCACACACATGGACACAGGGTTACAGACTGCCAAGAAATGTCCTTCAACCCATGAGGGACCGAAAACATTGCCCTCTGAAAGTGAAACTCCTGGAAGAAAAGTACAACTCAGTGGCAGTGTCCCCACATCTTCCTTTTTAGGGGTGAATGAGTCACTTCCCTCTCAGGTTAACAGTCCTTCGTCATCGTCGTCTTACAAAAGCCATAGTGCCGTACATGGTTGTCCAAATGCTTATGATAAAGGACTGAAAACTCGTCTCCCACTAGGACTCAAAGTTCTCCTAAAGTCTCCCCAGTTGCTCAGGAAAAGTTCGACAGTACCAGGGAAACATGAAAAAGACAGTCTAAACGAAGCCTCTAAAAGTTGTGTGGCTGCAGCTAAGTCTAGGCAAGAGGACAGGAGTCTAACAAGCATGGAAACCACAGAGGATGACAAACGAATGACTGCTCCGGGTTTACAAGCAAAAGACAGTTTGGTAGAAGGGCCTCCCCTGGCAGCATCATTGCCAGAGCCACTTGAAAACTGCATCCCTGGGGCTGACGGGAAAGATAAGATGGAAAACAAATCTGGGAAAAGACCCCTGTCCTCCAGCAAGCCGCACCTGAAACCAGCTCTAGGCATGAATGGAGCCAAAGCCCGGAGCCAGAGCTTCAGCGCCCACCCAGGAGACAGACCTTCCACCCCTCCTACGGAAGGGACCAGCAAAGTCCGCACTCAGATCATCACCAACACTGCTGAGAGAGGCAGCTTTCTAACCTGGCAAAACTCCTTCACAGAAGGCTTGCCTAGTAAGCCCCTGTTTGCTCCGGCCCCTGAGAGTCTTCCCGTTGCTGGGGGGCTCCTTGGGCCATCCTCCAAACAAGGCTCTCTTGGTAGCCCAGGCAGCTATGGCAGCCAGCATGGTAGCCCAAGTAAGTCACCTTTGAGGATCCTTCCAGAGCCTGAAGCACTCCTCACCCCACCTGGAAGTGAAGACCAGCAGGCCTTTGCCCAGGGAGGATGCCCCAGTGTGGGTGTACCTGATAAACCAGGCAGTGACTCCTGCAGGTGCCTGCCCACTCCACCAGACTGCCCACAAGTCCTGCAGAGCCCAGGCAGGATGCAATGTCTGACCAGTTTTGAAACAAGCGGGACACCCCTGCTGCTAGAAACTTCTGGAAGAGATCCAGGTGCCTCTACAACCAGGCCTGATGATGTGAGTCCAGAAGCCCCCCTCTCACCCACCATCGAAGAAAAGGTCATGTTGTGTATTCAAGAAAATGTGGAAAAGGGCCAAGTACAAACAAAGGCCACCACTGTGGAAACCAAGCAGAAGCCCGGGCCTTCCTTTGCCAGCTGGTTTGGTTTTCGGAGGAGTAGGCTTCCAGCTCTCAATAGCAGGAAAATGGATATCTCCAAACCCAAAGTGGAAAAGAAAGATGTGAAAGGTTTGGGGTTTGGGAACAAACAGCTAAAATCAGAAAGGAGAAAAGAGAAAAAGAAGCCCGAATTGCAGGGTGAGATCGAAAAGGAGCTCCACGGGGAAACTGAGCCAGCAGATAATCCAGACGGTAGTTTACAAAGCAAGCATAGTCTGAAAACAGCTCAAGATATTTACAACCAGATGAAGTTTGAACCCAGAAATAAACCCAGCCCTGTGACATGTTCAACAAAAGATAACTTTATGACGGAACTCCTGAACAGGTAATTCATTGGAGAAGAGGGTGTTCATGTGGAGGGGACCCCTGACTCTGTTAAATAGAGTTGTTTGCTTCATGCGCGTTAAATGCCAGGCAAGCATGTTTTCATGCAAGCAGAGATGCACAATAGTAGTCCTTTGTACATGCACTGGGGTTTTTGTACATTAGCCAGAATTTAAACAATGAAATAAAAGTTAGCAATAAAATGATAATTTAGTCCATGTTACTTTCTTAACCAAACCAATGGTCTTTGAAATTAAAGGATGGAAAATTTTATCAAGGGTGATAGGAATTCACCCTACACTAGGAACCATAAATGTGTCCACATGGCATGAAATGGAAGAAAATTGCACATACGTTTTAAAGAATGTTAGTTTCATTGATTGTACAGAGCAAACGTATACTTAGAAACTTTCTAGGGGTAATTACATTTCCTGATGATCTTAAGCCAGAAATGTCTTTAGCAATCACTCTTCAGTAGTTTTTATTTTGTCTCTCTCACAACCATAACAATAAAAATTATTAGACTATCAAATCTAAATAGATATGCTAGCTAAACTACCAGGTGAGGGTTTGATCAAGACTAACAAGAAACATTTACCACTCAAAGGTATAAAGATGGCATGGAGGGGGTGGTCAACAGTCAAGAATTGAGAAAAGTAGAGCCATTGAAGAAAAGCGATGTAGTTTACTAGAGGAATCACTTTCTACCTGCAGAGTTGATAAGAAGGCAGCTCACCAGACAAAAAGTGGATCAAATCATGTTTCCTCCAGGAGTGTGGTAAAGGACAGCTCCCAGGCACCCTGTGCTACTGCCAGCTCCGTCAGCTCTCAGGGAAACCACAGGAAAAACATCAAAACCAAAGCCAACATGGAAATACCAACCAATTTGCTGGTAAGTCATTTAAAAAAACAATCTGTTACTATCAAGTAGATTCCGACTCACATTGACCCTCCAAGGAGTGCCTGGTAGAATCAAACTGCTGACTTTTTTGGTTGGCATCCTGGTTTTAATTGTGTGTGTGTTCTGAGATGGGCTGGTTGGATTCTTCCTGCCCTTTGATAGTGAAAACTTATGAGCAAGAGATGGTGCAGGGAAACGTAATGTCAAAGAAAAAGATGAGAGAAGTAGTGCCTGGTGAGGAACACAGTAGGGCCAGCAGTTAGATGGGAACGGCATGTTTCCCAGCTGTAGCTCGGCTTTCTAGCTCTTTATTCAGAACAAAGGTATAGTCACAGGGCAGTTCAGGCAAAGGGTGCCACCAGTGTCACCTTAAAATTAGACTCTTCTGCTAGAAATTTAGTGATTATTTTCAACATTACCAACAACAAAACAGAATGCACAGGATTATAAAAGTAGGATTGTGAAACAAGTTAAGAGAATACTGACTATGTTGATACTTTGACTTAAACATTCTTCATGTTTTATGAAAATTGTACATACCCATTCATCCTGTGTTAGGCAGAAGACCTTAAGACTAAATAGTCTTTGGGGGGCCTTTTTCCTTGTCGTTGAGCCCTTTAATTATAAGGACCAGAACTCAGGGAGCTGATTTCCTTTAAAGGGGTGGGTGGATGAATGGAATGCCACTGCTGCCCAGTCAATTCTGACTCAGAGCGACTCTTCAGGTCAGAGTACAACTGCCCCTTAGAGTTTCCAAGGAGAACTTGGTGTATTTGAACTGCTGACCTTTTGTTTAGCAGATGTAGCATTTAACCATTACACTACCAGGGTTTTTAAAAAAAAGATGACTTGGGGGACAATTTTACGTTACTCAAGAGTATCAGTTTCAACTAATATTTTTGTTTTAAAATGACTGTCGATTGTACTTATTCTGCTTGTGTTATTTTTATACTTGTATAATTGATTTGGAGATGTTAACTTTTCCTTTTAGTGAGCTTTCAAGTAGTCAAGCCAAAAAAAAAAACACTCTCTCTACAGTTATCGTATCTGTCTCTTTTTGCTCTCCCATAAAAGAGATTATATAAGACACAATACGTGTTACGTGTTACCATTTTCTGAGGGAAAACTCAAAACATAAAGTGATTACACTTTTTTTTTTTTTTTTTCTGGAATGGTTCCAGAGTAGAGGATATTTCAGAAGGGACCATGATTGTCATTATTAGTTACTTATTCTTAATTATTAGTTACTGATATTTAAGGTGTCATAGAATTTCATGAGAGCCCTGATGGTACAGTGGCTTAGAGCTACGGTGAGCTGTGTCTGCAAATTGAAAGGTCAGCCCTTCGTATCCACCAGCTGCTCCTTGGAATCTCTATAGGGCTGTTCTGCTCTGTCCTACGTTGCTTGGGGTGTTTGTTTTTTGTTTTTGTTTTTTCTTTTTAATAGTGTTTCATGGACATACTTTAATGTAAGACAAGTGCTTTTAAAAAATATGTAATATATATGTTCATGTAGGTCTTGACTCCAGAGAGCTGTAAGATGATTTTCCAAGCTCTCTGAAATCATATGCAGAATGTGTTCTTTGCAAGTTTTTTGTCATTGTTGATTTTTACTCCCCCCGACCTGCTATTTGCTCTTGACCTCCTTAGTGTCAGTCCTTCTTTGAAAATGTAGATATCTCCTTCATTATAGAAGGGCAAATTATAAGCACATCTAAGGCTGCCCTTGTAGTGTCACTGAAAGGAAAGAAGGAGAAGGAACGTGAGGAAATGTGCAATATGCTGGAAATTCAATCCTGCTGATCTCCAGCCTCGATAGCTCAGCAGAGCCCCTTATCAGAGGCGCTGAATCTAACTGTGTTCCATTTAGTATGGTTCCGACAGCTTAGGGGATATCTTCGCTCTACAGAAGGATCCAAAAAAAAAGACCCCGTGTTTGACTTTTACAATTTTATTTTTACTTTCTATTACTTTCTAACTTACCATGCTTCCTCTCTCTCTTCTCTGTAGCCTTTCACCATGTAGTAATAAGGCTCATGGAGCCCTTCCAGAATATCAGCAAGAAATACTCTTACTCTTTTCAATGAAGTACAAAGATTCCCTAGCCAACTCCAAATATACCTAATCAATAGTGATATGCTAATTTTTCTAGTTAGCTGCCAGAGAAGATTAGTCATGCTGGGAAGCTTTTCCTTCTAGAGGAATATTATTAATCTAGAGAGTTGACCGGCTTGTCACGTCTTTTAATGTGAAATGAAATTTTGTTTGTTTGCTTCATCTCCATAATATCAGTGTGGATTAGGCTGAAATTACTAATTTCAGCAAGGACATTGTAGTAGTTTCCTGTGGGACTAGCAGAAAAGCAAGGAAACCCTTTTTATTATGTTATCAGCCTGTATAGAAAGCAGCTTAGATGCAAAACAAAATATGTTCTAATGCTGATGACAAATTGGTGTTCATACCTATGAACTTTTTAAAATCCAATGTTTAAGGAGGTTTTCCCCACCTAAAGCTGCAGGTAAATCTACTGTCTGCTTCGGTTAAAGTATTTTGTAAAGAAATGTGCTTATAGCAGTTATTATGGATGAACATAATAGCTATATATAATACCTTACATGTTACACCTTTTCCCGATTAAAATTTCTACTCAAAAACCTTATAATATACTACTCTCCCTTGCCCTTTGGAAAGTAAGACTATGTATAGCTATGATGGTTCTCAGGCATTTTAATTCTTTTAATATATGGTGATAATCGGAAATCCTGGTGGTGGTGTGTTTAAGTGCTACTGCTGCTACCCAAAAGATCAGCAGTTCAAATCCTCCAGGCACTCCTTAGAAACTCTATGGGGCAGTTCTTCTCTATCCTGTAAGGTCACTATAAGTCAGAATCGACTCATTGGCAACACATTTATGATGATAATCACAGATCATTTCCACACACGTAACAAATCTTTGTACGTAGCAGACCTCTGCTTAGTTCACTAGTAGCTACGTACCCATTGCAGTATTGCTTGGATATGTTCGAAATATGTGTAAAAGCCCTGTTAATGCTCTGCTCAATTAAAAATCTTTTTCTTTTCTTGGAACCTTAATTAGAAGCTATGTCCCCATTTATGCCATCATTTACAGACCACTTAGCTCTAATTTTTGTGTAATTTAGACAAGTGCCAAGTTACTTTTTATATAAATTGCATAAAATCATTACAAGAGGGGGAAGAGGGATTTTCTGGGAGTATCATGCTAGTAATAAGTCAGAAAGAGGTACACTCTGCTTGCTACAGGTTGTAAACTCTTCCTTCCTAAGGAGAGAATTTTCTGAAATGAGAAGTCTTAAAAGAGGACATCCAGGCTGCTATTTGATTATCCCTGAACAAAATAAAATCATTAACAAAATTAATGAGACCATATGCCTTCATTAGGCACTGGAAAGAGATGGCCATTTTAATATAGGCATTTCCATTTAAAATATAGCTGCTCTCTTCACCCAGTGTTACATAGTCTGAAAAAAAAAATCACATATGCTAATTAAAAGCATCAAATACTGTCCCATTAAAATGATGCTGTGGTGATGAAATACCATAAAATAGTACAGTAATTACAGAAATTGTTATCTTATTAAGTTCAGTAAAATGTTACAATTTCAACTTCCTTAATTGAATGGTACTGTTCTAAAGTGCTATTTTGATGCTAATAAGAACCATGCATAGTTTGCTGTGCTGTTGGAAACATTTCTAAATGACTTAGAAAGTACTCCCTCCTGGAATTTTTCCCTCCAATATCACTTCCTGTCTCCCTTAGGTTCGTTTTCTTCTTTTTCTTTTATTCAGTTTGACGTCAAAACATTCTCTTGGGAAACCCACTGTAGTAAGATGGTTCAGATACGAAATAGGCATAGAATTCCAAATGCAGGGTGGCTCCAAATATTGGGTTTAATTCTCAGATTATGCGTTTGTATTGATCAGTGGTGAATCCTTTTATCTCTTTGTGTGTGTGTGTCCTCTGTTGGCACATTCCTCCCCGCTGTTTCTAGTGATAAGATTTTCTAGACTACATTGTATACAGTGACATTTAATGGCTACCTGGTATAGACTGGTATTTGATTCATTTCTTGATTGTAACTGTAGCATCAAAAGATGGACCATCAGAGGTTAAAGATGTGCCATTAGAAGACATCCAAAGTGTTGACATCGAATGAAAACTGAAAACAACCCATAGCAATTGCTTGTTAGTTGCCTGCTACTTCTTACTAAATATGATGTGACTAACAGTGACTGATGTCTGTTCCTGGTAGGGTGTTAGCCAAGAAAACTGTCAATTTCTAACCTTTAAGGCTTTTGTGAGCCACAGACTGGCTAAACTTTTCCTTGGCTTGTGACAATTGTTATCCTTTGTGGTGCTTCACCTTGTGTAGGTTGTCCCATGTCTTTATTTTTGGCAAATTGTTCATCTTGAGCAGGCAGCCCCATACCACCCAAGAAGGTTCCTACAGCCTCTGACCAACACCTAGCCGCTGTGTGATCAAGAATGAAAATTAATTTTCATTTCAGTCTATGAAAAAATGTAATTAGCAAGGGAAATCCGCTGCCAACATAAGTTATGTCCCTCATTTCCATAGGCAAATGGATTTTTTTAATTACTCACACACTTTGCGTGGAAATCTATCTGGATGGATAATTAGAGCTGGCAGGTCATTCTAAGACACAACCTATTTTCCATCACTTTTTACCCTCTCCAAACTTTTCCTTCAAATTCATGTTCTCCCCTCTTAAATCATCTGCGTTTGATAGGCCAGGAGAGCTAGAAGAACTAGGCGTCTGTCTACAAGGAACCCTTTTCCTCTGATCAGAAAACTTGTTTAATATTGTCTGTTAAATATATTTAAAAAAAAAAAAAAAAACTTGTTGCCTCTGAGTTGATTCTGTCCCATAGGGTTTCCAAGGACCATCTGGTAGGTTAGAACTGCTTACCAGCCACAGCACTTAACCACTGCACTACTAGCTACATGTAACCCTAGAAAGTAGCAGACAAGGAACTGATGGCCAAGACTGCACAGTGGCTTTTGTTTTCTTAGATATGCTCGCTGGAGAAAGGAGGTGGTTAAGCTTCATAGAAAGGTTGGAGAACACAAGTAGAGAAGGAAGTAGTATTATAGTTAAAAAATAAGAAACAGTAAGAACTTTCACTCTTCTTAAATAAAAATAGTGTATGTGTATACTTGGAAAACTGCTTACAGGGTGACTGCCAGACACTAAAAATAAAGTAGTATTTCTGGGGACAGTCTGGAAAAGTAGAAGTAGCGATATAGGACATTCTGACAAATAGAATTGCGGCAAGGAATAGGAGTCAGCAATGCACACTCTAAAGCGAAGACCCTGTGTGACTTGCTTAGATCACTAACCCTCTCTAAGCTTCTTTTTCTTCATCTATAAGATAAGAATATTTTTTCTAATATTTGGGTCTCTAGTTTACAGTTTCATACACTAATAGAAATAGTGATTCACCCATATACCAGCATTTCAGCAGTTCAACCTCTTCAAGCTGAAAATAAGTAAACTTAGAACAACCCAAAGGAAATGCTGTTTTACGTAACAGGTGGGGAAAATATAGAACATATTGCCATGTGAAGTGACATAGGCTGAAAATATCACTAGATTTCTTTAGTGCATCTACAAGTTTAGGATAGAAGTTTCCAAATGGAGTGTTAATTTAAAGGTGTTTGGAGGATATATCCCTATCCTTTCCTCATTTTTTTTTTTTTGGTTATGTGGTATCAGAACGGATCACTGAATAAGGTCAACCCTGAAGCCGAAAAAGGAGCACCTCAGCTTTGCTCTTGCTCATAGTACCTTTCTTCTGTAAAAACTCAAACCAAACCCACTGCTGTCGAGTTGATTCCAACTCACAGCAACCCTATAGGACAGAGTAGAACTGCCCCATAGAATTTCCTGGTGGATTCAAACTGCTGACCTTTTGATTAGCAACTGTAGCACTTAACCACTATGCCACCAGGGTTTCTTTTCTCTCTCTCCGCCATCCATAAGTGTGTACTACTAAAGAGGAGTTAGTTGATGATAAAGTCGTCCCGCTTGCGTCCTGTAGAAGTATATTAATTATTAAGCAGGGAAATGCCCACAGAGAGACAGCTTATGAGGGAAGAAGATGATAAAGCTGACCTCCAGATCGTGAGCCCTTAACAATCTCTCCTTGTGAGGGTTGAAGTAGCCAGTTCCATGCCCTCTCAAGTTTGCTGTCTTCTGTTTATCAGCATGGTACAATTTAAGCACATGCTAGTATTGGAACCTCAGTCATACAATGCCAATACTTGGTCTTATCATTAAGTATGAAAAATAGGAGGCCGAAAATAGAAAGCTAAATCTAGCTCGAGGTTAACACAACTGTGTGGTTTTCTATGATGCAAGTATAAAATAACGGTTTCTTGCCATTCAACCCAAGCACTGGAGCAAATCCACTAATGTCCTCAAGTTGTGTGTACCTACATGGCATTACACAGGTCACATGATTGGCATTGACCTGCCAGGTGACTGGCTGGAATGTTTTCAAAACAGCTAATTGGGGGTCATTCCAAGGACCACAGGAGTCTTGATATTGAAGCTAGGTCAACAAAGGCGTAATAGAATAGATACTTGAAGATGTCTTAGCAATCTAGTGCTGTTATAACAGAAATACCAGAAGTGGATGGCTTTAACAAAGAAACATTTATTTTCTCATAGAAAAGTACACTGAAAGTCCAAATTCAGGGCATTGGCTCCAGGTAAAGACTTTCTCTGTTGGCTCTGGGGGAAGGTCCTTGTTATCAATCTTTCCTTAGACTGGGAGTCTGAGGATTCGGGACTCCTGCTGCTTTCCAAAGGATGTGCTCTGTTCCTGATACTGCTTCATGGTATTGTAAGGTCCCCCACTCTCTGCTTACTTCCCTTTCCTGTATATCCCAAGAGATTGCCTCAGCCAAGCCAAGTGCCGTCGAGTCGATTGCCTCAAGGCACAATATAATCTTACACTTGGGGTCCTGCGCCACCAACACAACTGCCACCCACCCTCCCTCGTTAACATTCTCAAGGTAGATTTGGAAAACACAGGAACACTGCACAGTCTGAGGAATCATGGCCTAGCCAAATTCCTGCATACATTTGGAGGGGCACCTAATCTGTGACAGAGTATAACAAAATTCCCTTAAATGAACACAAATTTGGACACCAACATCCAGTCTTTGAATCCTGGTTCTTACTATTTGCACAACGACTTCATATTCTCCAGTTCTTTAAGGTCATCATCTCAATGATGGAGGTGACAGTGGTACCTGCCTCATAGGGTTGCTGTGAGGATGATGAGATTGTATGTATAATGAGCTTAAACAATGTCTACCACTTGTATTTCAGTGTTGGCTGTTTTTATTATAACTGGTGAAGTTGATGCTAGATTGAGCAATAGGAGACCTGGGTTTTAGTGCCAGCTTTGTCATTTACTGTGTGTGTGCTCACCTTAAGAAAACTTGCTGGACCTCAGAATTCTCATCTGTAAAATACCCTATGATTTCATTAGATTGTCTTTAGAGTGTCATTTGAAGTTACATCATCCAACACTTAGATATTTAAGCTGCAGTATAAAGGAGGTGCTTCTGACCTGAAAAATCCACATAAATGCCTCCATGCTGCAGTCCACTGAGCATATAACCCAGCCATTTCATGCTTCGTTCTGGAAACAGTAAGGAAGAAGCGTTTTCTTACCCAGTTATATTCCAAGGAAGGGTCACGAGATCTAAGTATATTTCTTTAATCTTATTAAAATAACTTGTGGTGGAAGTCAGTGGCTCTGAAGGAATAATACCTCCTTAAACTTTAATTTTTCCTAACAGCCCTGTGTTACTGACTTTATTAGGTATTTAAAACTAAAACTGTTATCTCTAAAATCTTGGGCAGAACAAGGTATGCTGTAAATTCTCATTTGCAGAGGTGAGGTTCTATTTCTGAAAATAGCTTTTATAATTTAAACTTGTAGTAAAGCCAGTGAATGAATTGGAGGAAAGTGGAATGAAAATAGACACACACACAAACATGCACATGTTTGTTATAGAATGCACCATTAATCTCAGGATAGCAAAAGATCTCTTTAATAAATAAGAACTTTTGGTGGTTTCTTGTTACTGCAGATAAAAGAAGCGAACGAAAACCTGCAAGAGGATGAAGAGGACACAATTGCAGATTCCACATTTCAGAGCCACATCATGGGTAAGAATGCATGTCTTGATACACCTTTAAATGTGACACACCTGGTACACACCACCTTCTTTCAGCCATGGCATGTTCCTGGAAACCAGGTTGTAGGGCAGAGTCTTAACATATGGATATTATCTGAATCTTCATCTACACTGAAAACCACTGTAAAATAAATGGGTCAGAGCAGCTTGGAGAAAACATACATGTTTTTCAGGTAACACCAAAATGCAAAGCAATGGAATGCAAACTGATGAGAAGTGAAAACTTCCAACATGAAAGTGATACTGGGGATAAATCATTTCTCCCTAAGAAGGATATCAGCTTTGAATCAATTCAGTTTCTATAATTTGTTCTAGAAGAATCTATTGTAAATACTAACTGGTTAGAAACGTGGGGTGATAGTGTGCTTAAATATCTTTTTTTCAGCAGAGTGTATTTTACACATACAACCAACTACATTAAATGTAGTTTGTCATAATCTTTAGCACATGTTTCTCATTTTTGTTAAAACCCTGATTATAGAAAGGGTTCTATGGTCCTGTCTTTGAAATAAGTTTAGCGTGTCAGCTGTATCTTAAAACTGTGCGTAATCCCAGACTGAAGGAACTCAAGTTCCCAACACAAAGTGACTTGGCTGTCATGCTTTTAGCAGTGGGGAAGTAGCCGGTGATGGAGGAGCTGTCTGTGACTGTGATCCTTGCCAGGAGATAGAAGAGCTGATAACTTGAAGAGCTCTGGGCCACCTTGGACACTCACAGAATTATTTGTTCCCCAGGCTCTAAAACTAGCTGTGACTGTGAACATGCTGAGTGCTTAGCACCACAGAAGGCACCACAACAGGATGGAATCATTTCTCCAAATCACATCTGGGCATGGTAGATACTATTGAGTACCATGTTCCAGGACATGACAGCCCTCCCAGATCGCTGGTTTCTAGTGTAATCGGTACCCCTGATCCTGTCTTTTCAATAGTAGTATCTCTAGCTGCCACCATTCAGCATCCCAATGCTCTTAGTGCCAAGTGGGTACATTTGTTACCTAGTTTCCAGTGTGCCCAGCAGTCTGCAAACTGTAATTTACAGTTTATCTCAGAGAATTGTTGTACCCCACAGTTTAATGAGACTGGTACATCATTATTATTCTTCTCATTTGTAATTGGGAATACAAAAGACTTAACAAACAGCTGAATTAATGTAGTCTGAATAAGATTATTATTCAAAAAAGATATCCTTTATTATATTTGTTGATGTAAAATGCTTACATTGGCATCAGTTCCTGTGTAGTTAGCTAATATGCAAGATATATATCACTTAAAAGACTTCGATATGATGCTATGCAAAGCCCTTCTGAGGTGTTCTTGGTTCTGTAAAATAACTTACATAAAGCAAGAGGCTGGATGTTTTGAAGAAATTCACAATAATCTAAGTATTTCTAAATAGACTAGAAATTCATTAGCTCTCTGCTGTCCAGCACAGTAGCCATTAGCTATATGTAGCTATCTAAATTGAAATTGAATGAAATTAAACAAAATAAATAAATCCAGTGCCTCAGTCATATTAGCCCCATGTCAGGTGCTTAGTGGCTACATGTTCGCTACGTTCTGTATGAACGTTTGTACCATCATAGAAAGTTCTGTTGCATGATGTGTCTTTAGGGTACTCTGCTGGTGCTATGCGCTGTCAAGTTGATTCCATCGCATAGCAACATGCGACAGAATGGAACCACCCCTACCCACAACCTCCCCCCAACCCAGCCCCAAATTCCCTAGGCTGTAGTCTTTATGGGAGTAGATCGCTAGGCCTTTTCTCCTGGGAGCTGCTTGTAGATTCAAACCACTGACCTTTAAGTTAGCAGCTGAATGCTTAGCCATTGTTTTGCCAGGCCTCCTTTTAGATGACTCTGATGGGAATACCTGGTATAGTGGTTAAGTGCTTTGACTGTTAACTGGAAGGTAAGTAATTTGAATCCCTCAGCTGCTCCTTAGGAAATCTATGGGCAGTTTTACTCTGTCCTATAAGGTCTCTATGAGTCAGTAGCATCTCAGTGGCAGAGGATTTGTTTGGTTTTAGTGGGAATACATTTGGACTTTTTTTTTTTTGGACAGAAGACTTAACTTCTCTGTTCAAAACTAGTAGGGAACTATACCAATAAGCTGCTGTTGGCTACAACTTAGCAGAAAAAACTGACCATGACTTAAGCAATAAAGTCATTTAACCATCTTAATGGGACACTGTTGGTGTAGTGGTTAAGTGCTACTGCTGCTAACCAAACGTTCGAGAGTTTGAATCTGCCAGGTACTCCCTGAAACTCTATGGGGCAGTTCCACTTTGTCCTATAGGGTTGTTATCAACTCAGCAACAACAGGTTTGGTTTTTGTTTGTTAATGGGGCCCTGGTGGCATAGTGGTTGAAAGAATATGACTGCTAGCCAAAAAGTCAGCATTTTGAATTCACCAGCCATTTCTTGGAAACACTATAGGGCAATTCTACCCTGTTTTATAGGGTCACTATGAGCCAGAACTGACCTGATAACAGCAGGTTTAACCATATATTAAGATGGAGGAAGGCAGACATGAAAGAGGTCTCTAATTAATACTGTTCTCAACCTTGGCTTGTATCACCTGTCTGCTCTGCCCTGGTGTTACCCTGTGAGCTTCTAAACCTCATGTTGTTGCCTCTGTTTGCAAAATGACCACTGTCACTGCAGGCATCCCAACCCACTGAGGTAAACAGTATAAGGAAGAGAAAAATTCTTCCAGAATACCCCCAAAACTCCACGTTACATGGTATTGGCAAGAATTGGAGCACATGGCCAGTTGGGAAAGCATGTAACTTTTTAGCCTGTATCACTTAAGGAGCCCTGGTAGTGCAGTGGTTAATCACTCAGCTGCTAAGCAGAAGGTCAGCAGTTTGATGCCACCAGCTGCACCACAGGAGAAAAATATGTTCGTCTGTTCCCATAATGATTACAACATTGAAAACCCTATGGGCCAGTTCTACTTTGTCCTACAGGGTCACTGTAAGTCAGAATTGACTTGACAGCAGTGGATTTGGGGGATCACATGACGTAGCAGAGAGAAGAGAGTAGATGCAATTCCTTCATTAGCAAACCAATAGACCCTTAGAACAGTTGTGAGTAGATCTAGTTCCGCTGACGGGTTTGGCCAAGACTGCATGTGATTCTGCTAAGTTATGTTATGTGCTGTCATTCCACAAGAATATTGAGATTGTTTTTGAGCACTCACTCTCATTTTCTTCATTTTGTCCAAGTATTGTTGCATATCCTTGTTGTATTTTATAACCATGGGATGTTCCCAGATAGTAGCAGCTTAGCGAATTTAAAAATGTTCCTCTAACTAAAGATCAGTGAGTGTCTTCAACCAAGAACAATCAGGAAATTTGTGCTCCTAAATGTTTGCATTTTTGTGGTTGAGAGCAATCATGCTGGTTTAATCAAAATGCTATGAATTGATTACAAGATAGGAAATTGTTAGCTGCTCTATATTGAGGCTCAAGACTTATGAATTATGTAAAATAATTAAACTAGATATTTGTCTCTAAAACTCCCCTAATATCAAGACTTCTATTTTAATAGGTAACAAGCAAATGATTAGTCTAGCCCAATAAAAATATTAAGACAAGTAACTACAACCAACATGTTTTTAATTTTTTTCTACTATTAGACTATAATAAGTTTACCCTATAAAAAGCAAAAAAACGAAACCTAATGCCATTGAGTCAATTCCTACTCACAGTGACCCTATAGGACAGAGTAGAACTGCTCTAGAGTTTCCAAGGAGTGCTTGGCAGATTTGAACTGCTAACCAAATGAATAGCAGGCATAGTACTTAACCACTACACTACCCTAGGTATCATACTAATTGGAATCCTGGTGTTGCTGTGGTTAAATGTCATGGCTGCCAACTGAAAGTTCAGCAGTTTGAATCTACCAGCTCCTCTTTGGAAATGTTACAGGAAAGTTCTTCTCTGTTCTGTACGGTTGCTGTGAGTTGGAATTGACCTGATGGCAACACTTTTTTTTTAGTATTATACTAATTAGGTGATCTTGTTTCACAGTGGTTGAGACACTCATCTGCTAATTGTAAGGTTGGGCGCTTGAACACAGCAGCCACTCTACAGCAGAAAATGTAGCATTCTGCTTCTTTAAAAATTCGGCCTTGGAAATCTGATGGGGCAGTTCTCTGTTCCTTAGGGTCACCGTGAGTCAGAATCAACTTGACAGCAATGGGTATGGGTTTTGTGGGTTATACTAATTATCTGGTAAGGTTGAGTGATCAGCAGGAATACTAATAATATTGTCTTGTATTAAAAACATGAGCCAATAATAGTCATCAAAAGTAAATCCCTAAATGGAGATGATATGTAGACATTTCTGGGAAAAGGAGTAAATGTCATTTAAGAAATTTGTGGAATCAGCCAAGCAAAACTGAATGGCATCTACCAAAACAGGAATACATGATCAACTCTAATGAGATGATGGGTACCTTTTACTGTCTGCTATCCTTTAAGAATTACAAAGAAAAATCTGCCCACTAGTTCAGTGGGCAAATACTTTAGTGCCCCATAACTGAAGGAACCAAAGCCAAGCCAAGTGCCGTCAAGTCGGATCCGACTCATGAGAGAACCCTAAAACCAGAAAATAACAGGATAAAATATTTATCTAGCCCTGATGACCTAATTTTCCTTGGCTAGCTCTGTGAAGGTACCTTGGAATTCTCCTTTTCACCTTAGGAACTGATATTGCTTCCCATAAATCATGCCTTCCTAATCTGTGTTCCCCCTTCTTCCAGATTCGCTGTCTCTGGCGCCAGCTGTTAAATGATATGGAGGATAGCAGGTGCTCACTAAGTCTTCAGATTTAGTTAACAGGCTGTGAGTGAGTTTAGTTCCATTTTCCAAGGTATTTCATTTCCCTCATCTTTGTCCTTTCTTAGATGTTAGCTACTGAGCTGGTACAGTAGTTCCTGTCAGTGTAGTAATGGATTGAAAAAGTACCTGAAGGGGTGACATATTTGCATTGTAAGAAGACAAGCTTTACTTCTAATTAAGACGAACTCTTGGGTGCTATGGAGCCCTAGTGGTAGTGGTACAGTGCTTAAGAGTTCAGCTGCTAACCAAAAGGTCATCCGTTAGAATCCACTAACCCCTCACTGGAGGCCCTGTGGGGCCGTTCTACTCTGTCCTCTAGGGTCACTGTGAGTCAGAATTGACTCATCAGCAATGGTTTGGTTTTCTTGGTTCTATAAGTTTCAGACACTTATAGTTCTGCTAAGAGAAAAATTTATGGTGAGGAAGAAAGCGCAAGCCCATCCATACTTCAGACAAGGAATATTCCAAGAATCATACCAAAAAGGAAAAGAGTTTACTTTGTGGTATTTGAGAAATGGCCTGTCGGAATGCTCAAAAGTGAGTGACTTGAAACGGAGTTAAAAAGAGAAGCTATGGAGCCCCACATACAATGGACATTTAAGACATGGACCTTGTTCTTGTAACCATAAAGCATGTTAATACACAACAATAGCATATCCAGACTGGAGTTAGGTAGATGCTGAAGGGACAAAGAAACATATGATATTCAGTTAATGTTTTCAAGTTAGCTTGACAGATTCTGAGTGAAGGTCAACAACTACAGCAGCTTCTTCAACAAAGCAGAAGAGAAGTCTGGCCTGATGGCAGAAGTCTTTGTGATATGGCCATTTTTGTTGTTCTTGTTGTTTTTCCTCTTTTTGTTTTTGTTTTTGGCCAAGAAAGAAAGGAAAGGTCTCAAGAGGTCTTAATTGAGTACCTCAGTTATACAGTGAACAGGAACCAGGAAATAGGTGCTTATCTCATCTGAACGGAAAGAACTCTGAGACCCACTTCATTGTATTACAGTCCTAATAGAATATGATCAACAGTTGCTATCCATATATAGATTATACAGTTTATATGATCCAGATCACATTCAGTTTTGATGCCCAGGTTGGCTATAGTTTGCTATTAGGTTCAGGTGGAATGGAAGAAACCCCAAAGTATAGAGTCTCACACATGTCAAGTCCAAAGGAAGGTAGTTCAGGGCTGGCAGGACACGTTCCCAGGACCAGCCTCCTCTCATGCAGTCCTTCTACCTCATGTAGTTTCCATTCCCAAGGCCATGTCATGACCCAGAATCACTAACGGAAAGCCAGCCCTTTACCCAATTCCAACAGCAGAGAGGGTGATGGCAGACATACATGCCACTTTAAGGACATTTCCCTTCTGCTACCATTGCACTAGGTAGAATTTAGCTGTATGAGATGGTAACACCTAATGGCAAGAGAGAAAGGAAACTTAGTTTGGGTTCTAGGCAGATAACTACGTGTGTGGAGGTTAGTATAGCTCTTGAAGAAGGGAGGAATGGATATTAGGAAATAACTGGCACATGTAGTCTGTTGTCCAGCAACTACCAAGGTGATCCCATTCAAACTCAGCTGGTTGTTGAGAAAGGAACATAATCAACTTAGGAAAGTTAGGAGACTTAGGAAAGCCATAGGAGCATCAATTGGGAGAGTTGTTGGGAATGATGTAATTAATTTCAGTGATTTATGATTAGTTTCTGTTTTGGATGATCTAAGTACCACTGCTTTCTATGCATGCAGCTAATCTGGAATAACTTTCTGAGAAAATGTATTGAATTTAGATTAGTTTGTCACTGCCGTCTTTATGAAGAAGCATGTAATTGGTCACCAACAAAGTACTTGAAGGTTAAAAATAAATCTCCTGTGGCATGCAGTTCCTCTAGAATTTTTCTTTCTCTAAAAACAAATAGGACAGCAGGGCTTCTGGTTGTGTAGCTGTCAATCAATTAAAGTCCTCAATAATTATCTGTCTTATTCCAAGAACATTACTAATTTTCCCTGCTGAGAAAATTTGGAAAAAGTTTCAAAGTTTAACATAAAAGGAATGACAATCAGATTAAAAAAGAAAATTAAAGTGCATTTCATAAAGTTAATCAAACTTCTTTCAACTCTTTGAGTAGAAGGCTATTTGAATCAGGTGTCACATTTGGAATAGTGTGCTGACATATTTAGGCTTCATTGTGGAAAAGGAGAACCATAGATGATCAAAACAAAATGTTGGTGGAAACTATAAGTGTTCTCAATAACAACTTTGATAGATACAGGTCTCTTGACTGCCAACAGAGTGATACAGAAATTAAAACTACGAAGATGATAATTAGAAAGCAAAGATGCCTCTTTGAGTTCTAAAATGTGCCTGACCGAAGTCATGATCTTTTCAATCATTTCACATGCATGTGAAAACTGGACATCAGAAAAGGAAGATCCAAGAAAGATTGATGCATTTGAATTGTGGTCTTGGTGAAGAGAATTGATATACCATGGACTACTGGAAGATGACATAAATCAGTTTTGAAGGAAATGCAGCAAGAATACTCCTTCAAAGTGAAGATGGCAAGACATGATGTTGCTCTCTTTGGATGTGTCATCAGGAAGGCAAATTACTAAAAAAGGACAGAATGCTTGGTGAAGCAGAGGGTCAGCAAAACCAAGGCACTCCTTCCATGAGACAGACTGACCCAGCGACTGCAGCAGTGGGCTCCAACAACGTGATCGTGAGGATGACACAGGACCAAATAGGATTTCATCGTGATACACACAGGGTCAACATGCTTTGTCACTGACTTCAGTGGCAACTAATGACTAAAGCGAGATGATAATGCCTGTGGGTGTGGAATAGGATGGCATGGTTTTAAATGATTCAGATTCCATAATACTTTCTAGGATGATTTAACTTTTATATTTCCAGACATACCAGGTGACATCTATGAAGAATTGTGGAAGTAGTATCTCGGGCAACACTGAGGCTGCTGTTCCTTCCATTTATAGCCACAAATGACCAGCTCTATAGACACAACTTTGTGTCTTACAGATGCAGCCTGGAACACAGACTCTGCTTGCCATGACATTATGCATGCCACTGTATACTTACATGAAATTCCTTCTGGCAAGGACTGGAAATAATAATATGGTTTTCCATTCCTTGAGTATCCATTAGTACCCAACTGTGTGCTTGGGATATTTCCTGTCATTCACTGTCTCATTCCATCATGGAGCTCTAGGTTCTGTTTAGTTCAACAAGCCTGTGTTAGTGTCGTCTACAAGCTACACCTTGTGTCAGAATCTAAGTATGCGGAGATGAGTGAAACAGAATAACTGTATGCTCTGGGCTTCATTCTAGGAGGGGAGACAGAGAAGTAAACAGATAATTCTAATATAATGTAATCACTGATAAGACAAAGACCTGCTCTGTAAACATATGACGGCCTGTCTTAGTCATCTAGTGCTTCTATAACAGAAATACCACAAGCAGATGACTTTAACAAAGAGAAATTTATTCTATCACAGTACAGTAAGCTACAGGTCCAAATTCAGGGTGTCAGCTCCAGGGGAAGGCTTTCTCTGTTGGCTCTGGAGGAAGGTCCTTGTTGTCACCGTTCCCCTAGACTGGGAGCTTCTGAGATGCAGGGATCCTGTCTCCACAGGATTCACTCTGCCCCCTGATGGTGTAAGGTCTCCAGCTCTCTGCTTGCTTGCTTGCCTTGCCTTTCCTTTATATCCCAAGAAATTGCCTCATAGCACCCAATACAGCCTTAGAGATTGAGTCCTGCCTCACTAGCAGAACCACTGCCCAGCCTCCCTCATTAACATCATGAAGGCAGGATTTACAACATAGAGGAACATTGCATAATATGGGGTATCACGTCCTAACCAAATTGCTACGCATATTTTAGGGGGAACAGAATTCAATCCAAGACTGGCGCAGAAGCGTGACGTGTGGCTCACCTTTGGTGGAGCTGATAGTATTGTTTGTGGTTTATAAGGGTAGGACAAGAGTAAGATACTGTATTTAAGAGCATTTACTCTTTAGACTGGGACGAATTCTCACTTTTAATGCCCAAAACCTCAGTTTGATTCCCAGACAATGTACCACATGTATAGACACCCCCTGTCTCTCAATGGAGGCTTTTATATTGCTATGGTACTGAACCAGTTTAAGCAGAACTTTCAGACTAAAATGAACTAGGAAGAAAGGTCTGGCAGTCTGCTTCAGCAAATCAGCCAATGAAAACCCTTTGTGTCACAATGGTCCTGTCCCTAACTAATCACCCATCACGTGATGGCTCAGAATGAAGCAGTGTTCGGTTCCATTGTGCTTGGGGTCATCATGAGCTGAGGCTATCAGGTAGGACATAACAGCAATGTCATTTAAACCAGTGGTTTCCAAACTTGATAACCATCAGAATTGTATGGAAACTTAAAAATTCTGATGCCAAACTCACAGCTGTACCAAGATAAATCACCGTGTCTACAGATGGGAGCCAGTTGTTTCTCATCTTTAAAGATCCCCCAAGTGATTCCAACATAGAGGAATGTTTGCAAACCAGTGTCCTGAGGGATAGGATTTTATCAGCAAAGATGAGAGGATGTCTTTCAAATCAAGGGAAAGAGAGTGATCAAAGATTTGGGGATAGGAAGGAGGGTGTCACATTGTAGGGGACGGTCATCAACAAGAGACCAGGATTCAATGTGAAGATCATTAGGTGTAGACAGAGCCAGTTTTGTAGGATGGACCAGATTGTGGAGAATTTGAGGGCCACACTTACATATTTGAACTTCATCCTGGAGGCAGTAAGTACACTAGAGATTTTTACAAGACTATTTTAAGAAGTAACTCTTGTTTCATTGTGATGCTCACATTTATAATTTTAAAATTCTTATTTTCTCTTAGCCTAGGTAAAGACACTCGTTGTCTTTATCCTCATTAATATGTTTTCCTTGTTAGAGGTATGCTGTCTTAAAGGGGGTCAGGTATTCATGTAAAAGGGACAGACACACAGGAATATTTATGATTGACAAAGGTCTCCCTGCCCCCAGATTCTCTCCTGCCAACCTACTAGAATGCATGAGTTTTCCAGCTGTTGGTATTTCCTTTGAGTGAAGATCCTTGAGAGTAATGTGAATGAACCCAGGCACCGGAGGAACACTCCATAAAGGTGACAGAAGGAACGTATTAAGTAAGCTTTGCCTTTCCCACATTTTCCCAAGACTTACTAATTTAAAAGACAAGGTTATGGAATCCAAAAGGAGATGGCGTGACACAAAAGCGTAACAATGGGTTCAGACATACTAACAATCATGAAAATGGCACAGGCTTCAGCAATGTCTTCTTCTACTGTACATACAGTTGCTGTGGGTCAGACTCAGTGGCAACTAACAATAGGTACGAGAGTGTGTGTGTGACTTACAGCATGGTAATGAATAAGTGGAGGCCAAAACAAGGTGAGATAGCAGAATGCCTCAGCCCCGAACTTGATATTTGCCCAAAGCAAGAGAAAATTCTGAAAGAAGATAAGACAGTGACATACTGTACTAATGCCTACCATTTAGTCAGAGCTTTCTGTATTCTGGGTATTCGCTTAGGTGTTTTCTATATGTTGCCTTGTTTTATCCTCACATAATACCCTGCAAGTCAGATATTATGGTCACCAAATTACAGATGAGGAAATGTATGTTCTGAAATCTATACTTAGCTTGACTACATACTTAGTATGTGGTAAAGCCAGCATCTAATCAGATTAGTCTGTAGATGTGAGATAAAGTTAAGTAAACCTCCAAAAATTCTAACTGATGACTAGATAACTTTTTTGGACCCTTGTCAGGGCACAAAGACCAAGGATCCCTTTAGTAGACAGTTTGGCCAGCAGTTGCAAACTTAAGTACATACCTGGATCAATGAGTCAGAAGAGCTGGGCTTTAAGTGTGCATGCTTGCATTAAATGAGTGATGGGAGAACATGGCCCATCCTAGGGAGTCAACTACTTTTTAATTTCAGTCATCACCATAAGTGAACCAGTCCTGTATAGTCAGGTCTTTCCATTTTTCAAGGGAAGCCGAAACTCTAGATTTTTATATGAAATGTGATTTTTTTTTTTAGATGTCGGCACAGTTAGAAAAAAGAAATCTTCAGGGACTCTTTTTTTGGCAATATTTCCAATTATAGTTTCAAAGTATTGCACAGAATGTCACCCCTAAAAGTACAGGATGTAGTGTAAAAAGGTACATCTTTTGTTAAATGCATGGTTGAACTGCAAGCAAATAATTCCTCAGAGACTAGGAATGGCAAAACCCAGATAAAACTCATTGCTGTCAAGTCAATTCCAACTCATAGCAACCCTACAGGACAGAGTTAAACTGCCCCATAGAATTTCTAAGGAGCACTTGGTAGATTTGAGCTGCTGACCTTTTGGTTAGCAGCCATAGCTCTTAGCCAGTACACCACCAGGGTTTTCTAGAAATGCAAGAAAGCTGAAATCCACTAAGGTTAACAGAAAGCTGGAACCCTGGGTGGTGGCAAGGTTCGTGAGCTCACTGCTAGACAGAGGCTGGAGGTTGGCCTGACAGCACCTTAGACGAAAAGACTGGGCAGTCTACTTGAGAAGAAAACGGCCATTGACAACCCCAGGGAGGACAGCTGTGGGCTGATTCAGAGCTGTAGTGGCTGTAAGTCAGATTCAATGCCATGACAGTGGACTTGTGTTTTTTTTGTTTTAATGACCGTTGTAAGCAATGACAATAATAAACACTTGTAAGTCATGACAATTAGAATGTCAGTGAGCTTTTCTCAACCACAGTGAAGAAAATGTGCAGAGAAAGAGTAATTGTCAGTCTAGAATTGAAGACTCTGAAACTATGCTTCAAGAAGGAAGATAGCAAAGACATTTTCCAAACCTAGAAAAGCTAAATGTTCTAACAACATGTCTTCACTAGAGGAACTTCTAAATAGTGTACATCAGATTGAAGAAAAGGACACAGACAGAGTCATCTGGTACATGGAGAACCAATAAATAAAGATGGTAGAAAATGTATAATAATGAAAGTAATAACTCATGTACATTGCTAAAATATGTAAGTATTTCACAATAGAATTCCAAATGATAATAGAACATAAGTTGGAAGAGGTGGTAAGATAGCGTTATTGGGTTCTCTTATTATTGAAGAAAAGGATTAATGTACTAATGTTAGTGTTTGGTAGGCTACACATACATGATAAAATTTGTACAGCAACTATTAAAAGGATAGCAATTTCCAAACTAATAAAAATAGTAGGCAAAAAAAGTGGAATGGTATGGAAGAAAAAGTCAAAATCAAAGAAAATGTAGAAAATATGAAGTATATATAAAACAAGTTAGGTGTGTAGAAAGTATCAAGTAACAGTAGAAAAGTGGTAGAAATAAACCTGAATATGGGAGGATTTACAGTCAGTGTGTGTAGACTGTAGCTTCTAATTAAAAGGCAATATTTATCATTCATATCATATCATATCATACCTGTTTACATCTGATAAGCCTAAACACAAGCATTCAGGAAGGTGGAGATTAAAAGGACAGAAAACTACATGCCACACAAATGTTAAAGATGTAAAAATGGTCAAGCAGTATTAGTAATATAGAAAAATAGGTGTAAACAAGTGCTTTTTGAGTTATAGGCTGTGACGTATTAGTAAGTCATGAAATCGATTTGGTGAGTAGATTGCCAGGCCTATCTTCTGAGGCATCTCTGTGTGGATTTAAACCTCTAACTTTTTGATTAGCAGCGAAGTGTGTTAAGCATTTGTGCCACCAAGGCTGTAGAGTTGGCCCCTGACTCATGGTGACTTCGTGCACTCCAGAAAGAAACCCTGCCTGGTCCTGTGTCATCCCTGTGACTGACTGCAGATTGGGCCACTGTGGTGCATACAGTTTTCGTTGTCTCAGTTTTGGAAGTAGACCACCAGGCCTTTTTTCCTAGTCTGTCTTAGTCTGCAAGTGCCACTGAAACCTGCCAGCATCACAGCAACAATCAAACACCCACAGATAGACGGACCCCAGTAGGCAGTTCTGAAGCAGTAGATCAGAGGAAGAATTTAGGAACAAAGGCTCTGGGCAACCTTTCACTCTTAAACTCTAAATCTTCCATGTTACCTCAGGTTATTCTGAATTGACTGTTATATTGTAGATAGGCCAAACTGTCTGTGGTTTAAGTGCTGGTAAAACCAGCATCTCTGAAGGGAATAAAAATTAATCACTGAAATGCTCTAAGTAAATAGACAATAGGCTTGCCATACAGGAAATTGTAGCTTTTCAGAAGCCCCATAGCCAAGCTCGCAGGGCTTATGAAGCCTGCTCTAAGAACTGAATCACACATGCTTAATGAAAACGGCCTCAATTAAGGTGATCTACACCCTCAGTACACCAGAATTCCCAGTGCCCTGTCCATTAGACCTGACATATTTGAGAAAATAAATTAGGTTAAGAGAGGTATAAAAAACTTGAAAGATAGCTCAAGTGAGGGCCATGACAAGTTGTGGAGATGAAAATTGAGTTGTGTGCTAAAATTCATGACTGAGAAAAAGTAGGGAGAAAGCAATCTTGGGACCTGGGGGGTTGGGGCACTCCTTACTGGAATGAATTCTCACTCGAGAGATGGATCTGAGGAAATGAGAACAGGTTATAAAGGAAGGGAAATATCCCAGTAAGTCTATTATAACATGGAGCTGTTCTGGACTGTTTTAATGAGTCATAGGCATGCAACCAGCACTTCATTGTTTTTAAAAAGAAGCTCTCCTTTGTGAAAACGGTAGTGCAGGGGAGAATAACGTTATCAACGTGAGCCTTCATTTCTTTCATCAGTCCATTGATGGAAAGTAAGAAGAGTCATTTAGCAATCATCTTATCGGTGATGCAGTGCCTGCTCCCCGCATGTTGCACCCGATCAGATAAAAGGATGATGTTTTCTTTATCTTTGCTGTGGCACCCTGGCGAAGCTGAAAAGCTTTTCAGGAAGAAGGAAGAGGCATCCAGAAGTTAGCGGGTTATGAAACATTGTCACAGCCGGGCCAGGAGCATTGAATCAATTTCCAATATGTTTCTTATGTAGCTAAAATCTGTCCTCTGGAGATGTTATTGTTTGATTATAAAAGCCAGAAGAATTTGAGGGGAGACTTTCATACCACTGTGATAAACAGTCTCAGCCTGTAACTCAATTGTGTCAACTCCCAAATGGAGGGGAATATGCTTGCGGGTGACTTTCTGCCCATTTGAAACTCAGCCATGTGTTTGCTTTCAGAGACCATTTGGAAAGAATCCTGCATGTACAGGAAAACACTTGGAGTGGGCATCAGCCGACTTGCTTCTCACTGAAGCCACTGTGTTTCCTAAGGTGCCCTTCCCGTGTCCACTTCCCGATGATCTAGTCGTCAGATGTTTCCTTGATGTGTGTGTGTACAATTCTGCTTTAAAATCATGTGTTTGAATAAGTCAGTTTCTTTCTCATGGAGCTTATAATTTGGGAGGGGAAAATGTATTTTTTTAATAATCTGGGTTGCAATTGCATCAGCTTTTGAAAATATATATATATTAAGGAGGCAGTGTACTACGGTAATGAATGGTGGCTGAGGGCAGGAGGGGGTCTGAAGTCCACACTGAAATGTTATCAATCAGTGCAAAACATGTCTTTCTACTCCAAAGTTTCCTCAACCAAAAGATCAGGGACATGTGCTAGACACTTGGTAGTGTCTTTCTGGCCCAGACCCCTCTGCTTCTTGAGCAGACGAGTGTACTACCCGAACTTCAAGCTGTCTGTCCTGTCAGGTTCCCACAGCCCGTGAATCTGTGGGAAGATGGTGGTTTCAGTCATGTGGTTTGATTACATTAAAGAAAGTACAAAACTGGTCCAGCTGCTTCTGGGTAAGACTGAGACGCTGTCCATAGCAACAGTGCTGTGACCTGTATTTGCCCAGTGGCTGACATTTCGGAGAGTGCTTCCATCCGTTTCCTTGACAGCCTCACAACCTGGGCTTTCCAGTAACATCTGCTCAGGCTCCAGCTCTGCTATGCCAAACCAGACATTTTGCAACTTTGAGCAACTTCCTAAAGATCTGTAACCCTCTGTTCTCTCCACCAGAGACAATAGTGATTCTTTTCTTGAAGTATTTTTGAGATCTTTAAAGGTATTTTTGTACATGAGCACTTGGCATCTTGCCAGGTGCTGGCAAAAAAATCAATTGCTGATCATCATGTTTGTAGTATGTATTATTATTGCTAAGAAGACATTTGCCATTGAGTTGGTCACAGCTCCTAGCAACCCCATGTGTTTCACAGTAGAACTATGCTCCACAGAGTTTTCAGTGGCCGGGTTTTCACAAGTATATGATCTAGACTTTCTTCCCCGGCACATCTGGCTGAACTTGAACATCTAAACTGCTGGTCAGGAGCCAAGCATATTAACTGTTTGCATCACCCAGGGGCTCTGATTATTACTGAGAGAGGTGTGAAAGGTATAGGTATCTATGGATAGCATTCTGAATGATAAAGTGATACCCCTTGCTGTTCACTGCAGGGGAGTAACGGGATTCATACTGATGATGATGGAGTGATGGATGGCCTTGATTTTAGAAGTTACTGGCTGTCAAGTCTCACACAAGGGGAGAAAGGCCTACAATGGCCTTTTGTTTCTCCAGCCAGTTCTTAACGTAGTGCAGCCCCTGACAATGATGTTGACTGGTAACGGTCAGTCATGTGCAGTGTTCCTTTTGACCTGCTGTTCAGCCAGTGTCTTCCAGCCTCTTCCTCCCGGGCTATCCTGAAGCACTGGAGTCATGCTCACACCATAAGTCCAATCAGTAAGAAAGGGCTAATGAGAAGAACATGCAGCTTCTCCACAGGGAGGAGTGGGTCTCTTTCATGTTTGGTATTCACAGCTCAAAGCACTACCATAAACCGAGCTCACTTCAGTTACTAAATATTTTTTACTTCACATTTACTCCATCCCAGAGATTGTGCCAGACCCTCGGGCTATCGCAGTGGAGGGTACGTGGGCTTCAGATCCGCTGAGCTTTCTGATCTGATTCCAAATCAAAATCTTTATTTACATCTCTTTAAGCAAATGGAACTGGAAATTAATTCACTCTGGTATCTTCCTAAATACCTGACTCTACAAGAGGGTTAATTTCCCTGGTCTTCCCTCCCCACCCCCCCCCCCCACAATTTCACTGGACATTACAAAAAAATTGGTTCCTATAGACAATCTTGTCATTGTAAATAATCAAGAATTTATATGCCTTAGCACTCCCTAAATTACGTGAACTTACTCTTCTCGACATGCTGGCAAAGGCAAATAATTTATTTAAAACAGATGGCATGCAGAGCTGTTGTTTAAATGTCAGCTCTACTGCTGTTTATTGCCCTACTTCTTCTGGGAGTTGTTTGCATGTTGGATTCACCTGGGCACTCAGTCTGCAATACTGAGAAGATGGGAAGCTTAGCTGGGTATTGTTTCCTAATGAATCCTTTCTTTATGACAATAGCATGTGATGATGACTGATGATGTAACCATGACTTAACCTTGGATGACTGTTAAACCAATATGCATTATTATTTCACTAGAATAAAATAGTAAGAACTGTTTTACTTAATTCTTTAGCATGATTTTTTGAAGAATATAATGAAGACTTTTACTTTACCCTTTCTGGTTTTATGGGTGCAAACAAAGTTACATACTTTTTACTGAAATGGAATCTGAATTCAAAATCCATTTCTGTATATGTAGGTAGTTTGGGTCATCCAGAAGCTGACCCCGTGACAAGTTTTCAAGTGCAACTGTGTTGTCAGGATGTGCAAGAAGGACCAATAAGGGCAGTGAGACCAGCAAGGGAAATAAGCCAGTAAGCCACCTGAATAAATTCCTAAAGCAACAGCACACATAGCGTCAGCACTGGCTACATCATTCACAGCGCCCAGTTCTGGATGAAAATGCAGAACCTGTCGTTCAAGTGTTATTAAGAATTCCAAGGTGGTGACAGCAGAGCACAGTTACCGGTGTGGCTGCACAGGTCACAGGCACGTGGCACCATCGTTGGCCACCATTGTAAGAGGCAGAAGCTTACCCTGAGGGAAATCCTGAGAATCAGAAACCATCACATTGTTTTCTCAGCTGAGTAGTGAGTGTGCTGGAGCTCATCAGTGGCTCCCATCACTGAGTAGTCAGGGGCTACTTCTGGGACTGTTACCTTCAGGCAGAGAAATGCAGCTTCTGGCAACTGGAAGTTCAGAAGGAACACATTCAAGTAGCCAGGCCCCCAAAGAGCTGGACAGAACACCAACAGGGCCCACCAGTGTCTAGACCCAAATCCAAGAAGTTTGCTGATATCTAAAGCCAAGTGCCTTGAAATGTGAGCTACCTCTTTAAGGGAGTATTTGCCGAATTTCTCTTATTACCAGCAGTATCCCTCTCAGATCTCTTGCTTTCCAAACTGCATCTCAACCACCTATTTAATCAGTCAGAATATCCATAATGGTCAACATGTGCAAGTTTTGCCATACACTATATAAACAAAAGGCTGTAATCTTGCATTGTTAAAATGCAGACACATTTGCTTTCCAGTGTTATGATGAGTGACCCTAAACCAATCATTTCACCCCCCATGAACTTCAGGTACCTCATTAGGGAAGGGAACTTAGAACTTTCAGTATATTTCTACAAGACTTATGGAATCTACATACTATAAAAATACTGAGAAGACAGTTTTCAAACAATTGTTTCCTTCATAAGTAGTTTGGTCATCTAATGCTGCTATAAAAGAAATACCACAAGTAGATGGTTTTAATGAATAAAAGTTTATTCTCTTACAGTCCACTAGGCTAGAAGTCCACATTGAGGGCAACAGCTCAGGAGAAGGCTTGCTTTCTGTGTCAACTCTGAAGGAAGATCCTTTTCTTCAGTCTTCCCTTGATCTGGGAGCATCTCAGTGCCGGAATCTCAGGTCCAAAGGACAAACTTTGCCCCTGGCACTACTTTCTTAGTGGTATGAGATCCCCCCTCCCCTGTCTTTCTGCTCATTTCTTTTTTTTTAATATCCCCAAAGAGACTGACTTAAGACACTGTTCTGATCTCATCAGTATAACTGGAAATAATCCATCTCGTTACCTCATAGTGATAGGATTTACAACACACAGGGAAATCACATCTGATGACAGAATGGTAGACAGTCATATACTGAGACTCATGACCTGGCCAAGTTGGCAGATATTTCTGAGGGACATAATTCAATCCAAGACCATAGATAATAACAGTATCTAGTAAAGTTATGTGGGGTGTGGGGGAAGTCCTTCCATTGGACTCATTTTAGATCAGCCATCTCGTGTGGCACATATGTGAAGGAGATATAGAAATTATCTTTGAATTAGAAAAAAATTTCCCCTAGTTTGGAGCTTTAATAATTGCTATGTGCCACAAATACCAGCTCCTTAATTACATGTAATTAGATTTTAACGGGATGATTAGAATATTAGCTAGTTAGAGGAAGTTGTAACTGCTGTCATCTGTCTAAATGACGAAAGATTTTAGTCTGCTTCATCCACACCAAGGAAAACTGAGCTGAAAAGCTCATCATTATCCTGTAAAGTGGGCACAAGGTGACAAGAGGTTTTCAGATGCCAGGCTGCGAGTGTCAGAGAACCTCGTCATCATCATTTATGTCAAACAGTAGAGCGGGCAGCCCTGTAGAAACCCTAATCATAAAAAACCTTTCAGTTTAGCCTTCTGGATTTATGTAAGGAAAAGAGCTAGATGTTTTTACTTGAATTGAGTCTAAATTTAAAATTCAGTTTGAAGTGTTTAACACCTCAATTGCCTCACAGAGGTGCCCTCTGCAGATGAGCTCCCTTACCGCGAGGGAACCAGAGCTGTGACAGGCCAGTGCAGAGGGAAGGGCCTCCAGCCCCTGGACATCCATATGCACCACACTTCATATTTCTGCTTTAGCAATAATAGGTCCCCATTAGAGAGAATCTGTGTCTTAGAGCAAAGCTCCTCAAAGGCCAAACATGGTGACTTCTGGCATGCAAGAGATGCCCCTTCTAAAATCAGTCAGAGTTACTGTCCGTGTAGATGATTGTGCTGACTGGTCAGAATCAAGGAAAGCGATTCGTGCATTGTGCAGTCTACATGCTGCTCAGTTCCGGTAGCAAACCGAGCTGCCATGGGACTGAAGTGCAGTGGCCTTCATTCCCACAAATAGCATGTTATCTGAGGTTCTGCAATGGGGGAGGTGCTGTCTCAAATCCACATCAGGCCTTCGTTTATTGATATAACCTCCATTAGATAGTAATAATGAAACTGACATGTGGGAAGGCCATACATTGTGCACGGAGTGAGACATCTCCATTTTTGACCAGCCCCTGCATGAGACAGTGACAAGTCACAGACACATGCCTGAATGTCTCCACTTTGTTTACTGCACTGGGATCCAGACAGAGTGCATCAAGCATCTGAATCCTGCCAGAATGAGTGCAGTGTCCCAGGATGGTGGCAGACCTGGGGTAGGCAGAGGCAGAAGTGGTGAGACATGTGCCTTGTTTCACAATAAACTGTTCCCATTAGCAAGTTTGTATTTAAAAGAATGTTAAACTGCATTTCCAGGGTGGAGATCTACAGGCATTTGGAATAGAAACTTAGGTGAATTCTTCAGAAGCAGATGGGCTGAGCTGTGCCATTCAGAGGGAGGTTTCTTCTTCTACATAGTTGTCTCTTTAGCTGTCGGAGATCTTAGGAGCTCTGATATGTCCTGTTGCTCAGCAGTCCTCAGGATCCCATAGTGACCCTGCCTTCTCGTCCTCATTATGCTGTACTCTTCACTTTTTCCCAGGCTGCTCAAAAGGGACTTCTTGAAATGTCCTGTGGTTTGGAGAACTTACCACAGATGTTTTTATCTTTTTTATGCTGAAGTTCTTTTATCTACTTTTGGTGTCCTCCTGAATTCCACTGTCGACAATGCTGTCCATTATTACTTCCCTTTCTAATTCTGCAGCAACTTTTCTCATAGAGAATGTCTCCAAGCTCAGCGCCAGATGTGTCCAGTATCACCTCAGCATCATGATCTGTTCAGCTTTCCCATCACCTTTTTCCCATGCTTCTTAGGTATTGGCAGGCCACTCCCATTACTGTATTTTCAGTTTTCCACATTTGGAAAAAGGAGATTCTTCTTTTATGCTCTGTTAACTCTTTTTCCTATCGTCATAAAATACGTATTTTCTAAACAATCAATATGACACTTAATATCAACGTGTTGTTGCTACTAGGTACCTTTGAGTCAGTTCTGACTCATAGCTATTAGGTGAACAACAGACCAGAGCATGGCCCATTACTGTGACATCTTCGCCATTGTCATGTCTGAGCCCATTATTGTAGCCAATGTGTCAGTCTATCTTGCTGGAGCTTTCCCTCTCTGCCACCGACCTGTTACTTTACCAAGCATGAGGTTCTTCTCCAGGGACTGATCCCTCCTGATAAACATGCCCAGAGTACCTGAGATGAAGTCTTAACCATCCTTACTTCCAAGAAGCCCTCTGGCTGTACCTCCCCTGAAAGTCTGTAGTATATTTAATTTTCTTCACCAATACCGTGATTCAAAGATGTTAGTTCTTTGGTCCCTCTTATGTACTGCCCAGTTTTCTCATGCATAGGACATGATTGAAAATACCGTAGCTTGGGTCAAGAGCACCTTAGGTATCAAAGTGACATCTTTGCTTTTCAACACTTTTAAGAGGTTTTTACCATTAGGTTGTCAGAGCAGCTCCTTTATAGATATGAGATGGGAGGGTGGAGAGAAGGGGACAGGAGTTGGTTGTATGAATACAAGAAGAAGAGGGTGGAAAGCAGGAGCGTGCTGTCACAGGATTAGGAGAACAGCTAGAGTTGCACAGAGGTCTGTATATTGGATTTCTTATGACAGATTGACTTGGATTATAAACTTTGGCTTAATCACAATACATTTTTTTTTAAGTCTTTTGTAGCTTGCTGTAGCAGATTCACCAAATGCAATATGTCATTTGATTTCTTGACTGCTGCTTCCATGACCATTGATTATGGATTCAAATAAAATGAAATTCTTAATAAAATATCTTCTCTATTCAACGCCACTTGGCTTGGCCTATTTATCATAATGTTGCTAACTGGTCCAATTGTGAGGATTTTTGTTTTCTTTATGTTGAGGTGTAATCCATACCAAGAGCTATAGTCTTTGATCATTGTCAGTATGTGACGCAAGTCCTCTTTCCTCTCAGCAAACAAGGTTGTATCGTCTGTACATTGACTCAGGTTGTTAATGAATCTTCCACCAACCCTGGTGCCACATTCTTCTTCATACAGTCCAGATTCTGAGATTATTTGCTCATCATACAGATTGTGTAAGTATGGTAAAAGGATACAACTCCTGCACACACATCTTGTCTGATTTTAAACCATGCAGTATCTCTGTGTTCCATTCAAACACCTGCCTCTTGGTCTTTGTTCAGTGAGTACTGTTAAGTATGTTATTCAACATGCAGTGATGGCATTCTGTTGAAAGGAAGGTTACGAAGTTGCCCTCAATGATTCCAACATACACTCTTTTTAAAAAATGTTTTATTGTGCTTTAAGTGGAAGTTTACAATCCAAGTAAATTTGTCATACAAAAATTACTCACTGCGGTGTAACTCTAGCTGCTGTCCCCACTGCCACCCCCCATGACCACTTGCTCCTCCTTTCCACTCTGTTTCCTGTGTCCGTTCAGTCAGTTCCTGTATCCCTCTGCCCTCTCATCTCACCTCTGGACAGGAGCTACCCAGTTAGGTTCACGTATATACTTAAACTGAGAAGCACACTCTTTACCAGTATCATTTTATGTCTTACAGTCCAGTCTAATCTTTGTCTGAAGAGTTAGCTTTGGGAATGGTTTCAATTCTGGGCTAACAAAGTGTCCAGGGCACATGTTTTTCAGGACCCTCCAGTCTGTCAGACCATCAAATTTGGTCTTTTTTATAGACCAACATGTATTCTTGATAATACCCTTTGAATTTATATATATTGGTCTTGAGTCAAAATGATGGTAGCTTCTTATCATGTTTTCTGTCAAGTCTCATATACTTTTCCTGAACACCAAAGAAAGGCCAAAACTTTATAAAATTCAAACTTAAAATGCAGAGTCAGTGGTATTGAGCTAATTCCTGACCTTTTTCATCTTTCATACAATTGCCCTAACTTTTCAGAATCAAAATAATACGGTGAAGGCAGCATTGAACTTGGAACCACAATACCTAAGTTTCAGTTAAATGGCTTACTAATTGAGCAAATCTTTGACTGTGTTTCCTCATCTAAACTAGATGTTTGATTTCATCTTTCCCTAACCCAGTGCACAATTGTTGGGAGAATCAAAGGGAGTAGATTCGTTGTAACACTTCTGTACTCTTCAGTGACACTATCCGAAGTGCGTGGGACTCTTTACACCAGTCCCTGGAGCTATAGTAGGTTAGTGAAGTCAGAGTCGTCTGCTGGTCTGTTCACTATTTCCATTTCTGTTGGAGCTCAAGTTGAAATGCTGTCCTTTGTAGCTAACCAGATATTTGAGGGTGTTTTTCAATGACGTTCCTCTTATGTATTTTTTTAAGGAAATACATAAGAGAAAAATACATAAGGAAAAAAGGTGTGCTTTGTGACACCTTTGCTTTAAAAGCCCTAAGGCCAGAGCATCCTCATTAGGTCCTCTGTGGAGAATGAATACGGTGGTTGACAGCCAAAGGGCCTGAGGCTATGGTTTGATGGCATATTGATAGTAGACATGGAAAAGTATTTGAAAAGGACAGTCTTTTTGAACATGAGCTTATTTTACAGATTGATACTGAGATTATTTTAAAAAGTGACACTGACAAGGAAGATAAAACATGTACCACACCAGGTAGATTGTAAGATACAACAGACTTTTTTTTTTTCCTTTTTTCTTTAAATTCTACTTTACATGAAAGTTTACAGAATAAACTACCTTCTCATTAAACAGTACGCTTTGTTTTATGACACTGGTTTACAACCTAGCCACGTGTCAACACTCTACCTTCTTGACATTGGCTTCCGTGTACCAGCTTTCCTGTGCCTTCCTACCTCTTCTATTCTTTGCCCTTAGGCTGATGTATCCCTTTAGTCTAACTTTTTGTTTTTGTTTTTGTTTTTGTTTTTGTTTTTTAATGGGACTCGATAATCTTTGGATGAGCTAAAAGGATGTCTAGAGCCATACTCTTAGAGTTTCTCCAGTCCATATCAGACCAGTAAGTCTAGTGCTTTTCTTTGTGAGCTAGAATTGTGTTCTACATTTTTTCTCCAGCTCTGTGTGGGACCCTCTGTTGTGGTCTCTGTCAGAGCTGTCAGGGGTGGTAGAAAGGCACCACCTAGTTATGCTGGACTCAGTCTGGTGGACGCCATGGTAGTTGTGGTCCATCAGTCCTTTGAACTAATTTTTGCCTTGTGTCTTTAGTTTTCATCATTTTCCCTTACTCCTGACAAAGTGAGGCCAGTGGAGTATCTTAGATGGCCACTCAGGCATTTAAGACCACAGGTACTACTCACCAAACTAGGATGTAGAAAATTTTCTTTATAGACTCTTAAGCTCATTGACCTAGATGTTCTCTGAGACTGTAGTCCCCACAACACTCAGCCCAGTAATTTGCTCCCTCAGGGAGTTTTGATGCACCTACTCAGTATGACTATAAAACATCAATAAAAAGGAAATGCTGAAGAACGAAAGAAGCCTCTGGACTCAGTTATAAATTAGTTCACATTGCCCATGAAGGAAACCCTGGTGGTATAGTGGCTAAGTGCTGCAACTACTAACCAAAAGGTTGGTAGCTGAATCTGCGGGGTGTTCCTTGGAGACTCTACAGAGCAGTTCTACTCTGTCATGTAGGGTTACTATGAGCCAGAATTGACTTGACAACAGTGATTATAGTCCATGATTGAGCCATGGTAACACCAGTGGGTAAGCATTTGGCTGCTACTGGAAAACTCAGCAGTTGGAAACCACCAACCACTCCTTGGAAACTCTATAGGGTCATTCTCCTCTGTCCTGTAGGGTTGCTGTTAGTCAGAATCAGTTCAACGGCAACAGCTTTCATTTTGTTTAATAGTCCATGATGGAATAGTAATTGAACTACAGAAAAATAATGATGAATACCAAAGGAGGGAACACAACAAAGGAATGTATTTTCAGCAACATCTTGGAGTTTGGTCAAAAGGCAGAGTTGGGTTGTTTTTGCTAATTGTAAAGTGGTATAAAGACTTGGACTACTTGGCAGACTTGGCTTTGAATACTAGCTATTGTGTCCTTGGGGGATATGTATTCTCTATGCATTTTTCTTCTTATCTGTAAAGTGGAGATAATCTCTGAGTGACAAGGATATTGTAAAACTCAACTGAAATAGTAATTAGGAAAGTATATAGCAGACACTGGTTGGCTTCCGGTAATTTATTTTCATTCCTAAGATAAAATCTCACTAAGACAGCAATGATCTTCTCCTTGCCAGTGACTGACTCAAAAACCCAGGCGTGGGCCAATCTTGGTGAAATGGATTTGTCCAGGAATGAGTTTGTGAGCTCACATGGCCAATTTTTCAGACAGCAGTTAGTTGGATATAGGGAGAAAGTCACCCAAAGAGTTGAATTGTCTCTGCGTCTAGATGTGGGAGTGCAGCCAAGTGATACCGAGGTGCTGCACTCAACTCCTCACCAGCCTGAAGATAAAGTTGAGACCCAGAAGGGGCAGAGCCAAGCAGAATAGACACAGCCCCTAGATTAAGCTGACTTTGAAGCTTGCCGTAATTAATCCTGGATATTGAAGTAATACAATTCCTTACTGTTTATCATGAGACTTACTACCAAGAGCATCCTTACTCAAGTGTTTGGTAACTTGAATGCAGGATATAATACTGTAATCATATACCAGTCAAGCCTCTGAGCTTTGATGTCTACATAGACTTAGGACCAAATGCTAGCCCTCCTATTATACTTTCAGGTTCCGTCAAGTCAGTTTCAACTCATAGCAAAGCCTTGTACAACACAATGAAACATTGCTTGGTCCTGCATATTCCCAAGTCACTACTACACCTGGGCTCATTTTTGCAATCACTGTGTCAGTCAACCTCATTGAGAGTTGTCCTCGTTTTTTGCTGACCTTCTACTTTACCAGCCATGGTGTCCTTCCCTAAGGCTGGTCCCTTCTCATAACACATCCAAAGCATTTGAGACCAAGTCTCACCATCCTCACTTGTAAGGTGCACTCTGCCTGTACTTCCCCAAAACAGATTTGTTCATTCTGGCAGTCCACATGGTATTCAGTATTCTTCCCCCAAAACCATAATTCAAATACATCTATTCTTCTTTGGTCTTTCTTATTCATTATCCACCATTTGTGTGCATATGCCAAGCCAAGTGCATGCATATGAGATGATTGAAAATACCACAGCTTGAGTCAGGCACACGTGAGTCCTCAAAGTGACATTTTTGCTTTTGAATACTTTACAGAGGTCTTTTGCAGCAGATATGCCCAATGCAGTCCTTCATTTGACTTTTCACAGCTGCCTCCATGGGTGTCAATTATGGATCAAAGTTAAATAAAATCTTTGGCAACTTCAGTATTTTTTGTGTTTACCATGGTGCTTCTAATTGGTCCAGTTACAAAGATTTTTGTTTTCCTTATGCTAGGGGGTTCCAAACTGAAGGCTGCCTCTCCTGCATATAGCTATATGACCATAGACAAGTTTATTAACTTCCACAAATCTTAACTTCCTTATATGTAAAATTAGAATTAATGAGATAATGCAATGAAGTGCTTGCCTAGTAGTAAGCAATCAGCTAATGCTCTACTGCAGAAATATGAGGTATAATGAAGGTTAAATACATTTCCACAAAGCATATATAGACTCCTTATAAGGTCATAAATTAGCAACTCTTCTCCTTAAAGACTCTTTCTGTGAAGATGCATCTTGGGCATATAGCCAGGAAATCTAGGAGTCTCTTCCCCACCCCAGTCTAGGGAAGTACAAGGCTACAGAGCCACTGGCGTGCTCTCTGATAATAGAGATCCCTAACCTCTCCAAGAGGCAGGTAGATAGACGGAAAGAACCCAAGCTTAGGAATCAGACTGGCACTGTGTCTGTGAGCATCTTCATGTCTCAGCTTTCCTTTCCTCCTCTGTAAAATAAGCTACTTCCCAAGATTATTAAAAGGATGAAACAATTAAAAAGTAGTCTCAACCTGGTATTGAGGCATAGTCTCCATCTTGTTCCCTAGTTAGAACTGAAGCCCCTTCCTTGCCAGTACAGCTTTCTGATGCCTTCTATACTTACTCAGGGGTGTAGCTGGAGACAGCTCAGTTCCTCTGTTCTGCAGTGACCTACTGGGGTTTCACTTTAAGACTTCAGTAAATCCTTTATCAGAACACTGGTCGTAAAATGTTTAAAATTGAGTGCATCAGGGTATAATTTACGTACAAGAGAATTCACTGTTTTTGAGTGTACATTTCAGTGAGGTTTTTTTTTTAATACGACTGAGTGAAAATGTACATTCACATGTAAATTTACATGCCCACCTATATGCAGCTTCCACTGCTCTCCCTGTCTGGTGACTGCACACTATTCCTCTCTGCTCCATACATGTCTCATCCTCCCAACAGTCTCCTTTCCCCTCCTCTCCACCCACTGTCCTTCCTCCAGCCAGAGGTCAGCAGGATGATATCCTATAGATGCAGAGAACCATAAAGTGCATCAGTGAGTTTTTTTATAGTTGTGTAACCACTGCCACAATCAAGATGCAGAACATTTTCGTCACTCTGAAATATTCCCTCATGCCACTTGGAGCCAGTCCTTTCCCAGTACTACTGTGCCCAGGCAACCATTGGTCTTTCTATGACTATACTTCTGCCTTTTCTAGAATTTCACGTAAATGGAGGCAACCTTACAGAATATAGTATTTTGAATTTGTCTCATTTTAATAAGTATAATGTTTTCAGAATCATGTATGTTTTGGGGTGTATCAGCAGATTGTTTCTTAAATCGTTGATTAGTATTACATTGTATGGGTGTACCACAATCTGTTTATCCATTAACCAGCTGATCTTTTTAATTTGGGGCTATTATGCATAAAGCTGTTACAAGTGTATGGATAACACAAGTCTAGGTAAGTGTGTATATGCGTGTGTATGTATATGTATGTATGTATGTATGTATACACACACATAGTTGGGTAACAGCAGGGTATTATTGCTGGGTCACATGATGAGGGTATGGTTAACCTTATAAGAAATTTCTAAACTGTTTTACAAAGTAGTTTTACATTTTGTGCTGCCACCACCAACATACGAGAGTTCACCTGCTTGATGTCTTTGCCGATGTTTAGTGTTGCCTGTCTTTTTAGTTTTTATTCAGGTTAAAAAAGGTTAATCTTAGTGAAAATTAAAAAGCCTGGCAGTACTAAATTTTGTCAAAGATATTTGTATCCCATTGTGGTTTTAACTTGCATCCCTCTGATGACTAATGGGAAACTCTTGTGGCATGGTTGTTAAGTGCTTCATCTGCTAACCTAAGGTTGGCAGTTTGAATTCACTAGGTGCTTCTTGGAAACTGTCTGGGGCAGTTCTCCTCTGTTCTGTAGGGTCACTATGCGTCAGAATTGACTCAGCAGCACTGGGTTGGGTTTGGGTTAATAACTAATGAAGAGGCTGTAGTGGTATAGTGGTTAAGCCCTTGGCTGCTAACCCAGAAGGTCAGTGGTTGGAGCCAAGCAGGTGTTCCACAGGGGAAAGATGTGGCATTCTCTTCTTGTAAAGATTACAGCCTTTGAAACCCTGGGGGGCGGTTCTGCTTTACCCTGTAGGGTCACTGTGAGTCACAGTCAACTGGACAGCAGCAAAACGACTAATGATGTTGAGCATCTTGGCCTGTATTTATTTGACATCCATAAATCTTTTTCAGTGTAGTATGCATTCATTTTCTTTGTTCAGTTTTATATCAAGTTATTTATTTGGTTTTTTATGCTGGGTCCACATTCCTTATTTGAAATTCTTCACCTGTCTATTGCTTACCTATTAATTTTCTTTATATTTTTGTGAATTTTAATTAATTTTGCTATTAATTTTCTCAAATGTCTTAAAAGACTTTTTTAAATAGCAGTCACATCTAATTTGTCATTTTGTTTGCTTCTATGGTTCTTTTTTGTGTGTTGTTATTAAGTAGTTGTTAGTCAACCAAATGATTACATAAATTTTCTTCTGTTTTCTTCTAGAAGTTTAAAGGTTTTAGCACTTATGTGTAGCTTTATGCGTTAATTTTTACATAGTATAGTGTAAGGGGTGAGGTTTATTTTCTTCAATATTTCAAGTACCTCTTGTTGAAGATCCCATATTTCTTTCATTAAATTATCTTGCTGTCTTTCTTAGAAATCAGATGACAATATATATGAGTCTCTTCAGGAGTACCTATTCTGTTATATCCATCGGTATCCAAACCCTTACCCTCCAAATCCAAATCCAAATATCATGTTCTAGTTTGGTGTAGACATAGAGAATTCAGGTAGTATAAGTCCTCTGATATTGTCTTACTTTTAAAAAAAACTGTTATACATTTTCCAGTCATTTTACAATCATTTTGTCATTGTCTATAGCAAAGCTTGCTAATGTCTTGATTCCAAAAAAAAAAAAAAAAAACCACTGCCATCAACCCAACTGTGATTCAGAGTGACCTGACAGGACAGAGTAAAACTGTACCATAGGGTTTCCAAGGAGTGTCTAGTGAATTCCAACTGCCCAACTTTCAGTAAGCAGTTCTTAACCACTAGGCTACCAGGGCTCCTATGTTTTGATTAGGACTCTGTTAATTCTCTAAATCAATTTGAATAAAATTAACATCTGAACAACATTAAGTCTTCTGCTCTATAAATATGGGATTTATGGAGGTATTCTTTAATTTCTTTGAACAGTGTTTTGTAATTCTCAGTGTGCAAGATTTCCCCATATTTTATTAAGTATGTCACTGTTTTACCTACCCTTTTATGCTATGGGAAATAGTATTGTTTTCATTTTAATTCCCAATTGTTTGTTCCTAATAAATAATAATGTGGTTAATTTTTATAGCAACTTATTACATGTGACCTTGCTAAATCCACTCACTAATTCTGATAGTGTTGGTGCAGATTCCTTAGGATTCTCTTTGTAGTCAAACAAAGAGAAGTAGAGTTAGTTCTTTAAAATCTCTGTCTTGTATTTCTTTTCCTGCCTTATTGCCCTGGGTAGATGTTCCAATACTTTAAATAAAAATGGTGAGAGCAGAAATTCTTGATTTGTTCCCATTATTTGGGTAAAAGTATTCACTCTCTTCCTATTGTGTATGGTATTACCTTAGATTTATTGTAAATGTCCTTTTTATAGGATGAGGAATTTCTGTGCCTACTTGCTGAGAGTTTCTCTTTTAATCATGAATGGATGTTAAATTTTATCAAATGCTTTTTATGTATTTCTTGAGTCGATCATATGGTTTTTCATTTAACATTATTTAATTTTTGAATGCTCAGAAAACTTTACATTCCTTTAATAGACACCATGAGGTCAAAATATCATATTACTTCTGTTGTTGGAATTGATTTGCTACAATTTTTTTTTGAAGCAATTTTACATCCAGTTTCATGAGGAATATAAGTCCATAGTTTTTCTCTGTGATGTCTTTGGTTTTGATATCAAAGTAATACAGGAATTATAAAATAATTTGGTCTAGCAATTTGTTCACTAATTCCAAACATAAATAAAAGGCAAATTATTTTAAAAAGGGGTTTTGTTAAGTGTTCTTCCCTCTTCTGATTCCTAAACAGTTTATGAAGAATTAGTGGGTTTTCTTTGTTTTGTTTTGTTTTGTTCTTCCTTATGAATTTCATAAGATTCAATAGAGAAGACACCTGGGTGTAAAGTGTTTTTTGGAAAAAAAATTTAATGCAAAACTCAATCTCCTTAGTTGATGTAGCACTGTTCAGCTTGTCTACTTTTTTCCTTGAGGTTCGGTAGTTGGTTCTTGCAAAGATTATTTCCATTTTGTTTGAGTTGTGGAATTTCTTGGCATGTAAGTGTTTATATATACATATTTATTAGCTAAACAATCCGTAGCAGTGTCACCTTGTTCATTCCTAGAAGTGGCAATTTGTGTCATTTTTATTTTGCTTTGTTTGGGGTCCTTTTTTTGTTTTAATCAGACAGGTTAGAGGGTTATCATTTTGCCAGCTAACAAAGAACTAGCTCTTGGCTTCATGGTTTGGTTTACATCTACCACTATAGTATTTATTTCTGTTTCTATTATAGTGTTTGTGTAGATTCTTTAGGATTGTCTGTGTATGCAAATGAAGAGAAGTATATTTCTTTCTTTAAAATCTCTGTCTTTCATTCCTTTTCCTGCCATATTGCCATGATTGGGACCTCTGATAAATTGAGTAAAAATGGTGTTTTTCTGCTTTATTTTGGATTTTTATGACATTTTTTTGTCTCTACTTGTAACTTATTACCTCTACCTTTTGTTTTAATAATCCATCTAATTTTTAAGTTAATTATTATATATTTTCCTTATCACAGTGCACCTTAAAGAATATGCTACATGGTATTTTCCTATCACTCTTCCCATCATTTGCACAATTTCCATATGTTTTCCTTCTACATATGTTAGCCAAGTGGGCCACATATGTTAGGAATCTCATTTATACTTGCTTGGGTGAATTCTCTCTCAAACAGGTTAAAAGATAAGAAAAATATGTTTTATGTACACCATGTATTTACTGAAGGAGCCCAACTCGCACAGCGGTTAGGTGTGCTGCTAACTGAAAGGCTGGCAGTTCAAACCTGGAGGGAAAAGAAGTGGCACTGTGCTTTCATAAAGATTAACAAAAAAAAAAAAACTCACTGCTATCAAGCTGATTCCAACTTAGAGCAATCCTATAGGACAGAGTAGAACTACCCTGTAGCATCTCCAGTGAGCCTGTGGTCGACTCAAATTGTCGACCTTTTGGTTAACAGACATGGCACTTAACCAGTAGACCACCAGGGTTTCTTCCATAAAGAGTACAGCCCGGGAAACTCTATGTAGTAGCTCTGTTCTGTCCTATAGGATTGCTGTGAGTTAAAATTGACTCGATGGCAATGGGTATGCAGTTACTATTTCTAAAACCATTTGTTCTTTTTGTGTACATAGAAATTTCTACCTGGCATTCTAGCAAAGGTTGTGAGGATGACACAGGACCAGGTAGTGTGTTATTCTGTTGTACATAGGTCGCTGTGAGTCAAAATTGACTTAGTGACACCTGACGACAACAGCAGCTATCCATTTTTCATCTGCCTGAGAAGCTTCTTTAAATACTTCTGATCTGGACATGCATTTTGTCACTTTTTTGTTTGTTGAAAAATTTTTATGAACTTTAACTTTTGAAATTGAATGGTTGCTAAACTGAAATTATTTTTGAATGGCTGACAAGTATTTTTTTTTTCTTTTAACTGATTAACAGTGTCATTCCATTTTCTTCTGGATTGTATAATTTGTGGCAAGAAGTCGGATATCAGCGTCATCTTTCTTCCCCTTTAATGAATCTTTTTTCTTGGTTACTTTTAGATACTGTCTCTATCAACTTCACTATGATGTTCCTTGGTGTAGTTTTCTACATACTGTATCTCGTTGGAGTTCATTAAATGGCTTGGGTTTATATAGTTTTCTTCAGATTTGGTAAATTTTGGTCATTATTCACATAATTTTTTCTTCACCTTTCTCTTCTGTGAGGGCTTTACTTGTATATATTTATATCATACACTTTATATTGATGCTCACTGATGCTCTATTTTTCTTGAAATCTTTTTTCTTCCTGAAACAGTGATAATAATACATATTGCTATGTCTTTATGTTACTAAACTTCTTTTTTTTTTTTTTGCTAAATCTAATCTGTTATTAATCCTACATAGTATGTTTTTCACATTGAAATGCATGAGCTTTTTCCTTTGTATTATTTTCCTTTTGGTATTTTTATTCCTTTAGTATGTAAAGCTTTCCTTTACATTTTTATGCATATTCATAATATCTGTAACAATCATTTTTAGACCTTGTATTTTAATTTCATTACCTTCTGTGTCAATTTATAGTGATTCATTTTTTTTCTTGAACTTATAGGTCATCTCTTCCTCTTTTTCATGTCTGGTAATTTTTATCATCACCCAAAACAGTGAATTTTGCATTGTTGAATACAAGATTTTATTGTATTCTTACAAATGTTGTTGGAATTTTCTTCTTCGAAGCATTTAAGTTAGTTGCAGTTTAGTTTTTCTCTCCCCATCCCCGTCCCCACCCCCAAGGCTTCCTCTCCTGTTTTGTTTTTACAAGTCTAGAGAAGACTTTATTCTGGTAATATTTTAGCCTTACTACTAAGGCTTGCGTCACATGTCTGTCCGTTTATCATACTGGGGAGAAGATGGAAGGAATACCCAGAGTCGCTATACCAGAAAGAATTGTCAATGTTCAGCCTTTTCAAGAGGTAGAATATGACGAAGAACCAATGATACTGAAGGAAGAAATCCAAGCTACACTGAAGGTACTGACAAAAAACAAGGCTCCAGGAATTGATAAAAGATGAATGGATGTCTTTCCAGAAATGAATACAGCACTGGAAGTGCTCATTTGATCATGTCAACAAATCTGGAGTAGAGCAAGCTGGGCAACTGACTGGAAGAGATCCCTATTTATGCCTATTCCTGGGAAAAGTGATCCAAATGAATGTGGAAGTTATGAAATAATATCACTAATAGCACATACATGTTCAGTTTTGCTAAAGATCATTCAAAACTGACTGTAGTAGTATATTGACAGGGTACTTCCAGAAATTCAGGCCAGACTCAGAAGAGGACATGGAACCAGGGATATCATTGCTGACATCAGATGAGTCTAGGCAAAAAGCAGAGAATACCAGAAAGATGTTTATTTGTGTTTTATTGTCTATACAAAGGCATTTACTTGACTGTGGATCATAACAAATTATAGGTAACATGGTGGAGAATGGGAATTCCAGAACACTTAATTTTGCTCATAAGGAATGTGTATATGGATCAGGAGGCAGTCATGCAGACAGAACAAGGGGACACTGCATGGTTTAAAGTCAGGAAAGGTGTACATCAGGGTGTATCCTTTCATAATATCTAATATGTACATTGAGATAATCCAATAAAGTGGACTATGTGAAGAACAAGTTGTCAGAATTGGAGGAAGACTCCTCAACAACCTGTATTATGCAGATGACACAACCTTGCTTGCTGAAAATGAGGGACAATTGAAGCAGTGATGAAGACCAAAGACCACATTCTTCAGTGTCGATTACACGTCAACATCAAGTAAACAAAAATCCTCACAACTGGACCAATAAGCAACATGATGATAAACTGAGAAAAGACTGCGCTTGTTAAGGATTTCATTTTAGCTCAGATCCACAATCAATACCCATGGAAGCAGCTGTCAAGAAATCAAAAGACATTGCACTGGACAAACCTGCTGTGAAAGACTTCTCTGAAGTATTGAAAAATGAAGATTTCATCTTGAAGACTAAGACAAGTCTGACCCAAGCTATGGTATTTTCACTTGTGTCATGTGCATCCACAAACTAGACAATGAATAGGAAAAACAGAAAAAAAAATTGTTGACTTTGAATTGTGGTTGTTGGAGAAGAATATTGACTATACCATGCACTGCCAAAAGAACAAGGAGATCTGTCCTGGGTGAAGTACAATCCAAGTGTTCCTTAGAAACAAGGATGGTGAAACTAAGTCTTACATATTTTGGACATGTCAGAAGGGATCATCCCTGGTGAAGGACGTCATGCTTGGTATAGTAGAGGATCGGCAAAAAGGAGGAAGACCCTCAGTGAGATGGACTGACGCAGTTGCTGCAACAGTGCACTCAAGGATAGCCAATATTGTGAGCGTAGCCCAGTACCAGGCAGTGTTTCTTTCTGTTACATGTATGGTTGCTATGAATCAGAACAGACTTGATGGCACGTACCAACAACCAAGGCTTGACTGAGAGGCTTTGTCCTATGTCTTGTGTATTGGAAGGTCTGTCTTCTGTGGATTGTGGGAATATAAATTACTGTCATCCTTATATGAGCTCCAAAATTTGCTCAACATACTGCTTCATAGTAATTCTATCTCTGTCTTCATGAATTCTACCCTATGCATGCAGAGACCAGCATTTAGCCAAACACTAGCTGTTCTTCTTCTTCTCCAGTATACTACACTGTGATTCTACCTGTCTGAACCGCCTTTTATATCTATGTATATGTCTTCAATTTAGCAGAGTCTGTAGCTTTCTGTTTGTTCTCAGTCTTTATGTACTACATTCTAGAAGCAGTCTTCAGGCAGTAAGCTGGAACACGTGTATGGCTCAAGTCATTTGGTTTCCTAGATTCAGAGATCAGTTTCTATGTTTCTTATTATACAGTGTCTGAAAACCCTATGTGTGGGTATGTGTCTATAATCACATATGTTGCTAGCTGATATCCAGTTGGCCCCCAACCCATGACGTCCCCATGTATTACAGAGCAGAACTCCCCTTAGGGTTTTGTGGGGGGTTTTTTTGGCTGTTATCTCTACAGAAGCAGTTTACCAGGTATCATAGATTGTGTGCCCCCAAAAATGTGTATAGCAGTTTGGCTAGTCCATGATTCCTGGTATTGTGTTATGTTCCTACATGCTGTAAATTCTGCCTCTATCATGTTAGTAAAGGAAGATGGTTGGTGGTTTTGTTGGTGAGGCCAGGCTACATCTATAAGCTTGTATTGTGCCTTGAAGCAGTCTCTTGGGACATAAAGGAAAACAAGCTAACAGAGAGAATTAGAAACCTCATACCACCAAGAAAAAAGTACTGCGAGAAGGGTACATCCCATAGACTCAGAGTCCATGTGTTTCAGAAGTCCCAATCTGGGGAAGATTGATGACAAGGACCTTCCTGAAGAGACAAGACAGAAAGCCTTCTCCTGCTGCCAGCACTCAGAATTTGGACTTTTAGCCTGAAACTTGATGGAATAAATTTATCTTTGTTAAAGCCATCCACTTGTAGTATTTCTGTTAGAGCAGCACTAGAAGACTAAGACATCAGGTCTTTCTTTCATGGAGCCACGGCATGGGTTCAAACTGCCACCCAGCTAATCACAAACTGCTTGCCACACCATTCTATTTTGTGTACGCACCTTTTCAAAAGAAGACAACCTGAAGAACTGACTGCTAAGTGGTCCGGTATTATCCTTCTACCCTTAACTGATCCATATAGCATTGGCTGACAGTCCCCCAGTGACTCAGTAAGTAGGATGCCATCTTCACCAGCCAGGAGACAAAGGTTGCCACCCCAGGGAGTCTACCTGGGGCCAGTCACTAGAGTATACAGAGATGGCTGGTGACCAACTCCACTCTTAGAGCTACACCTCAGCTCCTGTTGAGGTAACACCAGAGAAACTAAACAGCTTCTAGGTGGCATACAGACAACAATAAATAGCTAACCATTTAAAGAAGAAGTCCACCATGGCTCCAGAAAACTCCCAAAATAATCAAAAAATTTCCCAGATGAAGAAGCCTTTCTGAAACTGTCGGAAGTCAAGTACAAAAGAATTATATAGAGAACCTTCCTAGATTAAACAAAACACAGCAGAACAAAATGAAAAATGAAGTTATTTGGACTGATGGAATGTCAATGATCTATTTTGTGTACACACAAACGTATATCTACATATGTACACTCACTCTGTAGTGTGTGTGTGTGTGCATGTATATGTGCATTTTTATATACATATACAAATGTATATATGTGTAGGTATACACAGATACATACGTTCTAATTTTCTACTTGTTTGTAGCAGGAAGGCAATTCCTATAACAGTTACTTCTTCATATATGAAAGCAGAAATCTATATGCATACATGGCTAACTGTATGTCTGTCCTCTGGTATGTTGGATTACATTGTGTCTTTTTTTTACCTTCCTGTGTAGACAATAATGGAATACTGGTGAGTGGAAGGTGGCAGCTGAAATGGAAAGGTAGGCTCATCACCACTTCAACCTTCTCTTCACCCACATTTAAACTGTATCCACATAAAAGAAAGTAAACGATCCTTGACTATTCAGTAATAATAGATTACTTTATAATAATTAAAATCTTTACTAAGCAAATAAGGCATATGAAAATGAGCATTTAAAAAAAGCTTAAGAGCACAAAGGCTTGAGTTTTCTTCCTGTCAGTGTCTAGTTTAAAAATACTAATACTAATTAAATGCAGAGACAGATGGAAAAAACATCTATAAACTCTCAATTCTTTCTAGAACATTTCATTAAATATTGTAGTTGCAGTAATATTAGCAAACTAATGAATTTATCATTTTAGAATATCTAGATTTATATTTTTAATTTAAATATGTTAGGGTACTAATACAAAGAATGCTTTAATTCCAATGGTCCTGTTAGTATCTTTAGTAACGTTTTCATGAGTTACTAAACTGATAGGTTTAAAACACCCCATGCATCTCTATTTTTTTTTATATAATTCTTGCCAAATAAAACTGTTTAGAATCTCTTCCTTCAGTCCCTCACTCCCAATTTATTTTCTTTCCTCTGTTCCCTCGCAGGTCTTATCAAGGCAGATGTTATCCAGTCCGATGAAATAGACAATAGAGGTAGTTGTCCCTATAATTCAGCAAGTCTGATATGGAGTAAAAGGCATTTAGAGAGACAGAATTACCCATAATTGCCACCTGTGTCTATCAGATTTACCACAAAATTGTTCAATGTTTTATTTCATTTTGGCAGGACAAGTAGAGATGGAGTGATTCAATGAGAGAAGGTACGTCATTGAACAGAAACAAATATAACCTTTTAGGTTAGATAGGCTGTACCTTCTCTAAGGGGAAATTATAACTTACTCATTTGGAAATGTGATCTGAAAATGTAGTGAGCTGTGATCACAGGAGAATCGGGAAACATTGTTCATTTAGATCTCTGAAATACCCTTCACGCATACCAGTCCAAAAGTGAGTCTAAAAAAAGATACAAGCAAATAGCTAAATCATAATTAGATTACAGGAAAAAAATGTTGAGGACAGAGTAATTGTTTTGTGGATAAGGATAACAGGGAACAAAAGGGAGAGAGAAGCTGACCTTCCTTCAGTTAGCAGAACACTGATCACAGGTCATTGCTGAGACCACTGTAGTTTTGCATTTGTAGTAAAGATACTTGAGACGATTTAGATAGTGAAAGTAAGATTGTTGTTGGGTTTCTCCTCTCTAACTCCCCAGTTAGAAAAATGTTAAACTAAGGACGCAACACTTTACATACGTATAGGAAAGTGGTGAATTTGCTGTCATTGCATTGTGAGAAACTGGGAGGGTTCTGTGTTGTACTTTCATAAGCTGCACTTTGAGCCAGAAGTGATGACTTCTGCAATAGGACCTAGAAGTCCACAATCCATGTCTTCTCCTGGGTCAGCTTTCCACCTAAAAAAAATGCTAGACAGTAAGTTGTAGTGGTCACATTAGCCTACTCCTACATACCATGGTAAATATTACATGCAGTGTTGGCCATTGTTTTTCAGGGCAAGCATCGTAATATTTGAATGGGTTATGTGATGACCTCAGAGTTTTTTCTTCTAAGAGGTGAATGTATAGAAGTAGTTATTAGAATTTGTGAAATCAAAAAGGGTTTAAAAACTTCCATAACAGTTTCCAGAACTCTAGATCAGGGGCCATCTCCAGAAGCTTAGAAGAGGTTGTTTTAGTAACAGTGCCTCCCAGGAGCACATGTTATATAGCAAACTTAAGGAATTTTTACTTAGGGGTCATACTAGTTCAATATATGTAAATTCAAGAACGATTTCTGACTTCATTGTTAATGTGGGTGTTTGGAACATATGTTTAACCATCTCCCCCCCATTACGAATAAAGTCAGATCCTTCCGTCAAATTCTACCACTATATTGGGTTCATAGGAGGCCAACTGAGTCTGCGATACCACTTCCTGTATTGGCTTAAATAGTTCTCTGTCTTTACAGAAGATTTTCATAGTCCATTTTTTTTGTTGTTGTTTTGTTCTTATTTTTTCTAATATTAATTCCCTATATTTCTTTCTTATTATGATGATTGAATGAAAATGTACATTCACATATAAATTTGCATGCCCACCTATATGCAACTCCCACTGCTCTCCCTATCTGGTGACAACACACTCTTCCTCTCTCTTCTATACATGTCTTATCCTCCCAGCACTCTCCTATCCCCTCCTCTCCACCCACTACAAAAAAAATAGTATTTTCCCTATGTAGCAGAACACAAGACCCCTCACATACCATTGTCTTGCCTTATACCAAAAAGAGTATGTCATTAGAAAACAAATTTATATTTCTCATGATTTGTCAAATCTCAGAAACTGTAAGTCTGATTTGAATTTAGCTATCAAACTGAATTTAGTCTTACAGAAAGTCATCTTAACAACACAGCCAACAGTTACCCGATGATTGTGAATAAATAACCTATGTAGTCATTTTTAACTACTTTGATAAAAACACAGGGTAAACTTAGAATGAATAACCTACATTTAATTGATAGGGCTTTGGAAACAGGCTTTCTTTTTTTCTCCTTTTTTAGCTTGTTTTAGCTGTGCAGATGAAGAAAAGAATGTGTAAATAAAGAGATCTGTTCTCCCATCTGTAGTTTACATTTCTGCTGCCAGTACCACATGTAGCTTAAAGATGTTTAGGAATCTGGAAAGAACTTGTACAAAGACTTATTTACATGACCACTTGCATTAAGGGAAGCATGCCAATTAATAGTATGGTATGAATATTAAAAGTCTACAAGTCTCTCTTCCTTCTGGCTGGTGTGTTGGGACCTCATAGCAACTTTTGTAGATAAAATGAAAGTTTTGAAAGTAAAATACAGTTTGGATTTTAAAGTTTCATACTTCCCTAGGGTTTGTGAGGGTCAAAGAGGGAAAAGCTTGCAATTACTAGGTTTGTTTGAATCCTTAGAGGAGGTAGATCAATGCACAGAAATAAACATAACCTTTTACAGTAGATGTGATGTTCCTTTCCTGACTGAAGATTATGGCTTAAAGACTTGGGAAGGTTCCCTAAGATTGTATTAAGTCTATGCACAAAGGAGCATCAGTAAACATCGTTTGTATTTAGACCTTTAAAAATGCCTTTCAAGGTGACAGCCTCAAAGTAATGCACTCCATCCTTTCTGCACATGGGTCAGCTTTCAACCAACTTCCAGTTCTCTACTCCGTATTCATTAGTTATCTATTAATGCTTCTGATCAATTAATCCCAAAGGAAATTGTTGTCAAAAGATAGATACTTAAGAGATAACCAGTATAGTTGTTTACAGAAATATGCCTAGATGCTGTAGAATGGGAATTCCAGAAGATTTAATATTGCCTGTGTAGAACTGTACATAGACCAAGAGACAGTCATTCAACAGAACAAGAGTATACTGTGTGGTTTAAAATTGGAAAAGCTGTGCCTCAGGGTTGTATTGTTTAACCACAGTTGTTTGATTTATATGCCAAGCAAATAATCTGAGACAATGGAGCCTATGAGGAAGAATGAGGAAGCAGGGTTGGAGGAAGACTCATTAACTTGCGATAAGCAGACGACACTTTTGCTTTACAAACGTGAAGAAGACTTGAAGCACTTGCTGGTAAAGAGCAAAGACTCCAGCTCTCAGTATGGATTATACCTCAATGTAAAGAAAACGAAAATGTCCTCATCTGGGCCAATAGGCAATGTTATGATAAACAGAGAAAAGAGTGAAGTTGTCAAGGATTTCATTCTACTTGAGTCTGCAGTCATATTTGTAGAAGCCGCTGTCAAGAAATCAAATGACATATTGCACTGGGCAAATCTGCTGCAAAAGACTGCTCGAGAGTGTTAAAAAGCAAAGATGTCACTGTGATGACTAAAATGCTCCTGACCTAAGCCATGGTATTTTTAGTTATTTCATATGCATGTAAAAGCTGGACAATGAAAAAGGAAGAATAAAGAAGGATTCGTGTATTTTATAGTGTTGGGTGAAGGTTATTGACTATGCCATGGCCTGCCAGAAGAAGGAACAAATCTGTCTTAGATGAAGTGCAGGCAGAATGCTTATTAGAAGTGATGAGGAGGAGACTTCATCATCTAGCTTACTCTGGCTGTATCATCAGGAGGGACCAGTCCCTAGGGAGAAACTTCATACTTAGTAAGGTAGAGGATCAGCAAAAAAAAAAAAAACGTTAGATCCTCAACAAGACGAATGGACAAAGTAGCTACAATGATTATGAGGATGGTGCGGGACTGGTGAGCACCCGGTCCTGTGAATGGAGCCCAATCTGATGACACCTAACAATGATGACAGCAACCACATGGGTGCTATCACTAACCACTGAATGTGGAAATCCATCACTGTATGTATATGATATTCCTACAGAGGTCCTCACCTCTCTGTGACAACCACTTCCGAACAATTACTGAGCACCTGCTTTGTAATGAGATTGTAGCTCTGAAAATGAGCTATAATCACTTGAGTCAAAATAGTTAAGAAAAACCACACATTGTCCCACAGTGATAGGCAGCCAAGCAGGTCTTTAAACTTAGTCTTTCAGACTGTGAAACCCTTTTCTTTCTCACCTCATCATTCTGGACTTGCCGTGTAATTTAGAACTAAAATCATATTTTCCTAAGCCTATCCTACAATAAACTCTTTGGTCAGTTACTTTAATACCACTAAGAGTTAAGGTTTACAAATCCAAACAGTTAAAGATATGGAAATGAGATCTTTGGGAGAAAATTTGAGACACTATAATCTGAATTTTAAAAAAGACTAAGAACAAGTTATTTAATGGCTGGCAAGTCTTAAATACCTGCCAAGTTCCTGCTAATTCACATTTCAGCAGCTGGGAAATTTGCCGTAAATCAGATCATGAGGAGCCTGAATGGCACAATTAAGAGCTTGTCTGCTAACCCAAAGATCCGAGTTCAAATCCACCAGTTGCTCTTTGGAAACCCTATGCATAGGGCAGTTCACCTCTGTCCTGTAGGGGCCCTATGGTCAGAATTGACTCAGTGGCAATGGATGTGTGTATGTGTGTTAGAGAGAGACAGAGAGATCATGCTCAAAATAAACTTCTCCCTTTGCAAATATTTATCAAGAATTTTGTTATGTGAACAGTGTAGACAAGTTTGGAAGAAGCATAGTAAACAATGAAGAGAGCAAATTGTTTCAAAAGTGAGCAACTCACTGTTTTGTATAAATACATATAGGAAATTAATTGACTAATCTCATCTACACATTATAAATAGCCCTGGGGAACTTGACTCAGTAAGAACTTAGTTTGCATACTGTAAAGGATGCTAGTGTCAAATAGGTTACTGGCACGCAGCATGGTTGACATGCTCTCACCTGTTATCCTGAGGGTGAAGGGCAGAGTGATGATTCTGCAGACTGTTGCTAGGTCTGGGACCTTCAGGCACAGTAATGCTGAGACGCAGGGGAGGAGGCTGGGTAGCCAGCTACAGAGCCATTCCACTGGCCATCATCTGTCTCGGTCACTGACCCTTGTTCTAAGGGCATGAAAGTATTAAGAAATGAATCTTTAAAATATTCTGGATGAGTTTGTCCCTCTGGCCTTCTGAATTAATGAAGTCTGGCTGGATGTGAAAATTAGCTACAGAGAAGGAGGAAGTCAGCTATTTTCCTTGGTTGCTGGAGTCAGAACAGAAAGAGGCAGATTCAGATTTCAAAAGGAAAGATTCACATTCAGTTTAATAGAAATAGAAACTATCTAAAGACTAGAGCTGTTTCTTCATTCACCCATTCATTCATTAGACATCAATGACAGCTGACAATGTGTCAGACACTGTGTTAAGCAATGGGAACTGAAAATAAGTAACAAGACCCCTACACGCTTTTCTGTCAGTCTAGTGCATATAACTACCATAGTAGCTATAAGGGCAATGACAGAATTATGAACAAGGTTACATGAGAATGTCTCATTCTTCTAGTGCTACTGTAACAGAAATACCACAAATGAATGGCTTTAACCGAGAGAAATTTATTCTGTCAGTGTCTGGGAGACTCAAAGTCCAAAACCAGGGTGTCAGCTCCAGAGGAAACCTATTTCTCTCTGTCAACTCTGGAGAAAGTTCCTTGTCATCAGTCTTCTCTTGGTTAAGGAGCTTCTCAGCACAGAGACCCTGGTTCCAAAGGATACAGTCTTCTCTTGACTCTTGCTTCTTGATTGTATGAGATCCTGCCATCTCTCTGCTCACTTCTCTCTATTATGTCAAAAAAGACTGTTTTAAGACAGAATCTGATCATGTATATCTCATACACATAACTGCTGCTATTCCATCTCATCAACATAAGTAGTGACAGGATTTACAACTTAGAGAAAAACTACATCAAGTGACTAAATGATGGAAAATCACGCAGTACTCACAGGAATCATGGGAATCATGGCCTAGCCAAATTGACACACATATTTTGGGGGGACTCAATTCATTCCATGACAGTAAATAAATACAGTTCTGTCCTAAGGAGTTTCTTCTTGCTGTCGTTAGGTGCCCTCAAGTTGTTCTTCACTCACAGAGACTCTATGTGTAGCAGACCACTGCCCAGTCCTGCACTATCCTCGCTACGGTTACTGTTTGGGCCCAGTGCTGCAGCCACACTGTTAGTCCATTTCGTTGAGCTCTCCCTCTTCTTCACTGACCGTCTTCTTTGCCAGGCATGATGGCCTTCTCCAGGGACTGGTCTCTCCTGATAACATGTCCAAATTACATGAAATGAAGTCTTCCCATCCTTACTTCTAAGTAGCATTTTGCCTGTACTTCTTCCAAGATAGATTTGTTCATTCTTCCAGCAGCTCAGGAGGCTTATCATCTAATAATACTTACTTTGGGAATAGCTGACATTTTTTTTAATAACTGTGTGTTTCTGCTCCAGGCATCTTACTGAGTTTATCAGATTTTGTTACTAGTCCTCAAAACACTCCTAGGATGAAGATGTTGTTATTAGCAGCTACTGTGTCAGCCTCCACAGCAACGCCATATGGACACAACATATCAGACAGCTGTGATCTGCATGGTTTTCAGTAGCTGACTTTCCAGACGTAAATCACCAGGCCTTTTTGGTGTGTAATTTTGGAAGCTCCACTGAAACCTGTTTAACATCATAGCTGTATGTAAGCCACCATTGACAGACAAGTGGTGGCTTCATACAAACTGTGCTGACCAGGACCTGAGTCTTCCTCATGGAAGGCAAGAGTGCTACCACAGAAATACCACTGCCCCTAGGATGAAGATGATCTGATTATCAGATGAGACTGGAGCCACCTACTAAGGCAGATGATGCAGGGAGCAGCGTGGCTAAAACTCGTTGGCAAGATGAGTAGGGATTTTATATCACACACCATAAGTAAACAGTTAAAATATCCTAAATGGAAGTGTTTCTCCAAGTTTTCTTCTCTGCCGTCTTCCCATGAGGAACCTCCCTCTCACTGGCTGCTTGTCTCCCCTTAGACACAGCAGCTACCCCCTCCTTCTGCAGGCTTGATTCTGGACAATATTCCTGACCCATGCAATCTTAACATTTTTTTCTCCCGTGAAAAAGAGCCTTATAAAAATACCCATATCAGCTGCTAAGAGACTCAAAAGGCATCTCTGTATCTTTAAATGCCAGAGATACGCAAAGCAATGCATTTAAGATCTCAGTAAAACAAGGCCACCACTGAGGCCATTGTAAATAGGAAGTTCCCCACTGTTACACTATGGATGGCTCTGAGGTGGCCAGTGGACCATGTTTTCTCTGTGTGCCATGACTTTAAAAGGACTAGGAAACAGTGCTGTAAGTTCTCTCCTGAAATGTCTTGGCCTTGCTGGTGAGAGAAGTCATCCTGAGAAAGAGAGAAACGTAAATGGGGCAATGGGAAATAGGGGAGAGTGCTGGCCATGGGCAATGATATCATCAGTGACCTTGGAAGAATGGATCCAGTTACTCCAGGCTGAGACCTACCTCCTGAACTCATTAGCAAGGGCCTGTTGGCTGCTGAGCTAACAGCCACAAATGGGAACTTAGACTTGCCAAGATCAAGTCCAAGTCAACTCTTCAAGAGGCAAGGCTGACTTGCCCCTTTGAACTTTGTTCCTGCCTTGCCCATTTAATTGTCTCATGAGTCCTTATAATTCCCAAGGAATAGAGAAAGCTGGCTTTAGAAGTATAATATCCATCTTTTTTTTTCAGGTTAAAGTGTTTTTATGAAGTGCATGGAACTAATAGTGCCTTACAGAAACTACACAAAGCCAGTGTCAGCACTTTGAATATAAAGTCCCATTTCCAAAGCTTTATATGTTATCAAGAAATTGGCTTGAGGGTGAAACTCACTGTCTGAGCCTCTGACTGTCCATACTTCATTTCATAGGTACCTACAAATGAGTCCTTCACATCTACCACATATTTGGCATCTGTAATTTTTTAGAAATAAAAAATGACCTTAATAGCAAGTGGTTTCTGAGCTTAATGTCAGTGCACACAAATCTCAGTCAGAGACATCATGAATACCAAAAGTCCTGTTTTATAGATTCAAGTATGACAGTATTATTCATTGAAGGGAAAGAAAAATAATTCAAGGGATAGAAGCCAGGAAATGTTAGTGTACTCGAAAGGTCATCACTTGTACCCCAGCTACATCACCATTTTCCCTGCCTTCAGAGCTCCTGTCTAGCCTGTTTCTTTGCAACCGCCCTGTGACCTTGTGTTTTGCCAGCATACACAAGCATTGGTGTCTGGGGCTATCTCCTGATGAAGGTGGAACAGCAGCTAGAAAGCTCACTTTGTTTTTTGGATCTATAATCGAAGGGACTAGATTCAGGGCCCTCTGAGGCTTGAGAAGTATAATATGTGAAGGTGAGAGTTTTTCAGCAAAGCCAGAACAGCGCTACCCTTGGAAGCAGTGCCTATCACCAAGTCCAAGAGGCATCATAAACACTAAAACACCAGCGTAGAAGCCTAAGGAGCCAATCCAAGTGAATGAAGGGATGAGCTGCTAGGTGATTGCAGTTCTCAGCAACTGCATAGAACTGCCAGGGATTTGGACTATAGTCTCCAACCATAGAATGCAAAGGAACAAGAACCAACCAATTCAGGGCTCAGCACCAACGCCAGGGGTCAACTGGAGCCGTGTGTAGGAGCAGGGAACCATGCTGTGAGCCTTTTCACATGGCTGCTTCACATCCTGCTCCTGAAATCTAGTGTCGATTTTTTGAGAGGATGAATATAGCCTGGTGGCTGAGAGCATCATCCATAGTTGAACAAGCCTGGATTCAAAGCCAGACTCTTTATTTATAGCATATGACATGGGCTAGTCATTTACTTCTTTGAACGTGAAGCTCTCATGTTTGGGAAACAGTAATAGTAGTTCTTACTTTATAGGGTTCTTTTTTTTTTTTTTTTACTTTATAGGGTTTTTGTGAAGACTAAAAGTGAGGACACAAAGGAAGCAGTGAACTTTTGTTAGCCATAATAAACCAAGACCATGGCTGTCAAGTTGAGCCCAGCTTAGGGTGACCCCATGTGTGTCAGAATGGAACTGTGCTCCATAAGAGCTTTCCATGGCAAATTTTTCTGATGAAGATTGCCAGGTCTTTCTTCTAAGGTGCCTCTATGTGGATTCAAATCTCCAGCCTTTTGGTCAGCAGCCAAGCACATAAATCGGAGCACCATAGGACCCCAGTAGCTGTAATCAACCTGTTGCGTTGAGTCTATGCTGGCAACCCCACGTGTTACAGATTACAACCCTGCTGCTCAGGGTTTTTTTGGTTGTGATCTTTAATGGAAGTGAAACACCAGGCCTTTGTCCCACAGTGCCACTGGGGGAGCTCAGACTATGAACAGTTTGCACAACTCAAGGACCTTTGGCAGCTATAATAAGCAGTCACAATTTTGATGAACCGTCTTCACTAAAGACAAAGAAAGTCCCATGCTGAGCACTGTGGTTCAGAAGTAGGTAAAACTGAGGATGCTGGAAGTAAGTTCTTATGGCTGGCAGCTCTGGGCCTGTAGGATCTATAGCACATCTCAGCTGTTGCATCCCATCATCATTGATTCCCGTATCCAAAGACTAGGTTTGTTCTTACTCCTGTGTGGGACTGAAATATTTCAAACAATTCAGAATTGCACAAACATGTGGATATGCTACATCCATGTTGTATGTCTCAACTAAAACAAAGAAAGGACTCTTAATCTGAATGGCACTCTTTCTTTTTACATACTTCTGGTAGAGCTGCTCCATGCAGACAGCTGGTGATTTCTCAAAAACAGATAAGGCAATGAACAATCTGTAAAATTAGTTGCAAGTAAAGCTGAAAGGGTGGAGGTTCTGAGATGAATGGGGGCTAAAGCTTAGCCGCTTGTGGTCCTGGGAAAGGAAATCATCTCTCAGGCCATGGTCCATGACTCACTCCTGAGATTTGATACAGGACAGAGTACAACGGCCATGTGAAATTTTCGAGGAGCACCTGGGGGATTCAAACTGCCAACCTTTTGATTAAGAGCTATAGCACTTTGCTGTGCCCAGGGTTTCCTGTTTTTATCATAGTGCTAGAAAACTCCCAGAATTCTGTTCCTTATAGCAAACTAGTTTTCAAGGGTAAAGTGGAGGAATTTGCAGATTCTGAAGTTTGGATATTACTTTCTCAGGACCAAATAAGATTATGTCTGAAACATATTTAATTATAAACTATTTGCCTATGTATGGAATATCTACTAATAGCTAAAAAATATACTAAGCACTTTGTATATGTCCCCATTCATTCTTCCCATTATCTCACTGTGTGCTAGGCATCATTTGAAGTCCTAGGGCTTTGACAATGGACATGTTTCAACCCTTAGATTAACTCTTTAGGGGACCTGAGATCCCAAACGGCTAAGGATCTTTTGCAGGATCACATGATTAATTATTGGCAGAGACCACACTCCAAGCCACAGTTCCATAAAGCACCAGAGACATCAGCTGTTGATCCTCTAGACACAAAGATTATGTCACATGCTACTATGTTCACTTTCATCCCTAACACAATGCTGAGGTGTGCTTGTTAAGTAGTCCTAGACTTTATAAAATGTTGTTAGAAACTTTGCTAAGGCTGTTTCAGCCCAAAATTCTCATATGAACAGGAAGCAGCAAGGTCTTGGAAGCTGTCTCATTGGCTTCGGTAAAGCAAACCAGCATTTTATCAGTTCAATATCTGGTAATTTCTTCAGCTGTTGTATTTTTCTCTAGCTCTAAAATTTGTTTTAAGGATAAGATATAATTAGCAGAATATGCCACTTACATGGTAAAATCAGTGTGATTTGTTCTAGGAAATAATGAGGTGACAAGAAACCCCAAGGGTAGAAATGAGTTTTGTCATTGCATAAAGTGAGTGTGAAAGACGGAGTTGTTTTGTATTTTTCTCATGAAGTCCTTAAGAAGCAGTTGGGTCAAATGAAACACTCATGATAAGTGATGTTCCAACAGGTGAGATACGCTCTGGGACAACCTTTAGAGCTTGTAAATTTCTTGTCCTGACAGGCAAATTGAGAGGCCAGTTACTTGGCTAATTGCTCGACGGATAATAATTCCTGCAAGAGATGTACAACCATCTTTTGTTAGGACATCCCTTCAGTTTGCTATTTGTGTTCATTACTCAGTTGATCAATTTCTCCAAATCAGCTCAACTTATATGACTCATAGGTTAAAATAAAAAAACCAAACCAAACCTGCAGCAGTTGAATCAATTCTCAGTCATGGTGACCCCATAGGGCAGAACAGAAATGCCCTGGACAGTTTCCAAGGCTGTGATCTTTATAGAAGGAGGCTGCCACATCTTTCTGCCATGGTGCAGCTGGTGAGTTCAAACTGTTGACCTTCTAGTTAGCCGCAAGCCCTGAGCCACCATTATGCTATTAAGGCTCAAGACTGAAATAAGGGTGGTCAAAATGGCATTGGGTCTCTAATGAATGCTCCTTTTATGCCATAACCCTAGAGAGCCATCCAGGGTGCATGTACCTGTGACTATAGCTGCTTGTAATAGGCTGGCCCTCTTACTTCTTTGGGAATATTTTCATATTCAATTAAATGTCAGTTTTATAGGCTTCACTAGAAATTTACAATACCATTGATAACAGTTTCCAGTGTTTATCGTTTCTCTTTCTCTGAATTCTTCCTTCGAGATGGCTCCTTGTCCCAAGATCGCACCCAGGTACCCATGATCCTTGTATGTCAGCATTCACTAATTCTCATTCTGTTCCTGTGTCTCAGAATCAAGCTGCCAGATGAGAACCTTGGACAGTGGCATTGGAACCTTCCCACTGCCAGATTCGGGAAATCGGTCAACAGGCCGGCACATGTGCAAACCAGACTCCCCAGAGGACGCTGAACCCATCATGTCTCTCCAGCCAGCCCTTTCTACACCTTCCATCAGAGCCCAAACCTTTGACCAAGAAGTGCCTTCCTCCACAGACAACCAGGGCTCTGCGGACACCACCCTTGTTCATTCCACATCTGACCCCATTATGACCACCAGGGGGATGCAACCTCTTCAAAGTCGCCTCCCCAAACCAGTCTCCTCAGGTAAACTGGCAGTTACCTTTCCAGTTAGATTGCCGTCCATCCACAGTCACACACCTGCTGACAAAAATGGACAACAGACAGCTTAACCAGGAGGGGAACGAGTCAGGGCCTCTGCAGGGAAGAAAGGCTGAGGAGTGGAAATCCCTGCCCATCCTCAACCCAAAGGTGAAACAGCATGTACTAAACCCCACCTGCAGGATTACATTGAGGCACTGACACACGTAGGAAAAAGACAGATGTGTGAGCATCAGTATAAAGATACCATACAAACATACATTATATTTTAAAACTTAACTTTGAATGACCAGTTTAGGCCCAAGACATAAACTTAGCTAAAAGATTGTTTGCAGTGTAACCAGAAATTTGTGACAAATTCCTATTCTGTTCAGATTTATTTATATGTTAAACTGTAGAAGAATCCCTTTGTGACATCAGGAGTAGATTCTGTGTTAACTACAATAATGTGGAGCAAACCTTCCCATTGAGAAAGACAATTCTTTGTCATGGTCAGTTGGAGCAAGCTTTCATGATTAAAGATAGGGCCAGGGCAAGGGTCAAAGTTTTTTCATTGCTCCCTAAAGATTAAAAATATTTATTGCGGCCCAGGATGACACTAAATAATTTTTAACTTGGATGGCTCATGTTACATTTGCAGCATGTTTAGGCATACAAAATAGAACTTGAAATTGCAGGCTTTCATTTATGATCCAATGATTTGAAAGGAATTGCAAGTGGAGACTGTATTACAGGCTTCTGAGAAATTAGAAAAGAAGACTTTTAATTAAACATCTTTGAATAAATGGGATCAGGCTATTCCCATGGTTGAGTTCTTCCTTCCTTCAGTAATACCAACTGCCACGAATATGTCGTTGCAAACTTTTGTTCATTCCAAGCCAAGGCTACATTTTAAAAGGCCATAATGCATATTATTTTTGAAATAAATGCATTGTTAATTAATGACACAGTCACCAGAGATTCAGGGACAAAGTCTTAGTTATAGATTAGGTGCTGCATGCCTGAATAGTCACACTTGTGACCTCAATTCAGCGGCGGGCTGCCGAGAAGACTTCATGATTAAACACTGTCATTTTAACAAATGGAATAGAAACCGCGAGTCTTGAATTGCTTCATAAGAAGGGGATAGGAAGGAGATTGTTCAGATCTTGCTGCTAATATTCACTGCACCTGCTTTCTAAGGTTTGGGTCTTAATTAAACTGTCATGAATAGTTGTAAAAAAGTAGTATATGGTAGACAGTGACATTAGTAGACTACGGCATTTTAAAATGTGCCATCCACCCTGAAGCTTCCTGTCCACCAGATGGCTCTGCCACTGTAGTCCATAGGCAGGGACTGCTGGCTTTCTAGGACTTCTGTCTTCTCTGTGGCCATTAGTCCTTTCAAAATCAAGGGGACAGAGAATGGACTGGGACAACAGAAAAGTGAGATTACATCCCCTTTAGAGCAGTCACTTCCTGCTTGAGGTATGCATTTTAATTGATTCTCTTTTACCCCTGTATAAAAAAATGGAAACAATTCTACATACCTCTCAATACTGATGAAAACCCAGGTACTGAGCTTCTTCTCACAGTACAAAATGCTCTTGAGAGACTGTGACAGCATGTCCTGTTGATAACCATTGAGGCTGGAGGGTGAAAACAGCAGTTTGCCTTTCTGGCATGGTGAAGAAATGTACATTGCAGGCTAATCTGGAATTATGAATAATGGAGAAAGTCTCTTTCATCATGCTATGTTCATTGAAAAGGCCTTATCCATTGCTACTCAAAGTGTGGTCTGGTCCATGAACCAACATCATCAGCATCACCTGGGAACTCCTCAGAAATGTAGACTCTCGGACCCTAGCACAGACCAACTGAATCAGAATCTGTATTTTAAAAAGTCCATCAGCTATCATAGAGTAGGTTCCAGCTCATGGCGACCCCATAGATGTCAAGAGTAGAACTGTGATCCATAGCGTTTTAATGGTTGATTTGGGGGAAGTAAATCACCAGGACTTTCTTCTGAAGTGCTTTGGGGTCAGAACATCTGACCTTGTACCACTCAGGGACTCCAACAGAGAAAGCTGGTGCGCCTTCACAGTTCACTGTGGAAAGCACTGCCTGCTGAGGAGCCCTAGTGGTACAGTGGTCAAGAGCTCAGCTCCTAACCAAAGCTTAGCAGTTCAAATCCAGCAGCTGTTCCTTGGAAACTCTGTGGGGCAGTTCTGTTCTGTCCTGTAGGGTTACTATGAGTTGGAACTGATTTTATGGTAAATGGCTTGATTTGGTTTGGTTTTCTAAGATCCTTAATGAACTTAGGGCAGAGTTTGATCAAACTGCACTATTCAAAAAGATATTGACAGATATTGCAGCAAATGTTCCCTGTTCAAGTCTGTTTGGGAACAGCTGCCAATTTGAATCTTCCTTTAGGAAACTAGGACAGTGTCCCTTTGGCACGTCAAAGGCTCTGAGAAGTCTTCCAAAAACAGAAACCTGCTTGTTATTTAGTGAATAACATTATTTGGAAATAACTTGGGTATTTCCCAAATGCTTTTCCCACTGAACCCAACGTGAAAAATCAATTAGCATCTTGTTGAAAAGTGGTCAGAAAACAGTTTGCCTGTGTCACCATGGTGTTTGTTCTCTAGAGATATACATAAAGATGGAGCTGCCGTGGGTAGCACAGGGAAATCTAGTTTTTTAACATATGTGAATCTTTTTATTATTTCTGAATATCTTTCCCACTTCTTTCCCTAAACTTATAAGGTCTCATTGAGAGCTAGCCTGTGACTGCATATACCTTTTTTCCACATAGGAAAACTCACTTCTCAAAAGCAGAATGAAACCGAGCCAAGGCCCCAGCCTTGTCCATCTTTTAACTATGCTGAGACCACAATGGCAAGGGAGCCAGCCTGGGAGGGTGCAGATGCTGCTGCTGAGACCCAGGTAAGGGACAAATGAAGGGACAGGTGCTACATAGCTGGTGAGCCTAGTTGTGAAAAGTGAATTCCTTAAACACTTGTGAAAGATGTAATTGTAAGTCAAATGTGATGTTGGTTTATTGAGCAAAAGCAAAGAATTATTAAGTCACGCTATGAGTTCTTAGGAAACCCTGAAGGCAAAACCCTGGTGGCATAGTGGTTAAGTGCTGCTAACAAAAGGTTGGCAGTGTGAATCCACCAGGTGGTCCTTGGAAACTTGATGGGGCAGTTATACTCTGTCCTATAGAGTCACTATGAGTCACTGTCGACTTGATGGCAGTTGGTATGGTTTTGTTTTTTTGGTATGGGTTCTTAGGACCCCTTTGTTGAGACACAGACCTATCACTTGAGTAGACATTATGGAGCAGCAGTCACTCTCCCAAGTCACAGAAAACCATTTTAATGAGTTTAGAATTACTTCTGCATCTGGCTTAAATTAACCTTTACATTGCCCCTATGGAACTAGTAAAGCAGATAAAGTTACACACCTTTTACAGATGGACAAACCGAGGCCTGGAGTGGTCAAATGATGTGCTAGGTTCAGTGAGACCTGATTTCTTTAATCTCCACTGTTTTTGCTATGGGATCTTTTACCTGCACACAGGTCTCTGATATCTGGCTGGGCCTGGTAAAGAACCCAGAATTTTTGGTCACCCCACCTCACCCCACCCCTAGTGGTAACCTGGGTTCTGCTAAGAAGCCTTTCATTTATACCTTTCATTTTTTCCCTTAGACCATGCTCAGACTGCTCTTTCTTTGTCAGCTCATCCTGAGGCTCACCCACTGTAGGGTCTTGGTGACGCTGGCAGAGACCTAGTGGGAAAAAGGACATGGCTCAATCAGCCGTGCGGCCCACACCTCACTTACCCTTCTACTTCTGCTGCCCTTAGCAATTTCTTTCCTGCTATTGGGAGCCCCATTCCTATTTTTACTAGTTTCTGCCTGACTGTGATCAGGAAATCCCACAGATGGGTGCTAGCCCACATCTGAAGTCCCTTATGCGTGCTATAGCTGAGCCTTCTTTCAGCCCCTTGGCACCTCAGTGTGGACATGGGACCCTGGATCAGTACAGTTAGAGGTCCTCTGGGCTCACAGCTTCCTCTTACAGAGGAGGACACCAACTCCAAAGGGAGGCTGGCCTGTGCCCAGAGTCCAAGACAAAGTTACCACAAGGCCATACCTAGGACTCAGCCCTCACAGATTCTACATCCAGTACACAGAGTGGCTGCTTCTACAGGATATGGGTCTGAGAGGCCCCTGTACTCTGCATGGCTTAAGTTAGACACAAAAGTTTTAGGACTTCTTCAAACCACAGTTCCCAAAGTTGATCAGACATGAGAATCACCTGAAGGACTTCATAAAACATATCTTGCTTCCCCTCCCTCAGGTTTTGATTGAGTACATCTGGAGTGACATCCAAATATTTCTTACAAGTTTCCAGCTGATGCTACTGTTGCTTGGTCAACAGAAAACACTGTGAGAACCAACATCCTTCTCCAAAGCACTCTCTGATTGTTTTGGGTACTGGAAAATTGAGGAAACCATTAAGAAACCCCCAGAGTTGGAGGAAGAATAGCATTTTAGAAGTAACAGGTGGTATAGCAAAGAGGAGGGAAGTCATCCCTAGAAAGTTAGGGGCAAAGAGAGGGTGTTCCCACACTGGCCAGGACAAGCCATGTCCCCTCTCTGTGATGGGGGCACTCCTGGCACAGCATACCCGGATGCCCACATACACATCCTGTGATGGACCCCTTTTTCATCATTGTGTACCAGTTTTGCCTACTTACAAAGCCTACCCCAGCTTATTAAAGTTGCCTCTGGTGGTATAGAACTTAGAACCCTGCCTCACTGGGACTGTAAGATAAAGTTTGTAGCAAGAGTTAGGTGTATATTTCCAGGACCCAGAACAGTACCTGGGTCAGTTAGGGTTTGTTGAGTGGAGAGGTCAGAGACTGCATCTCAGCACACCCAGAAAGTGTTACTGGAATCCTGGTGGTACACTAGACACAGGCTTACCTGGAGCCACAGTCAGGAGACCTTGGTGACTTTCCCACCATTACCGCCACTAGGTAACCCCCCAATACCTGGATCTGTAGCAGTGAACAATGTATCCCCCAAATCCAGCACAACGATCAGTACAGAATTAAAAAAAAAAAAAAAAGCAAAAAAAACCCTGCCACTGAGTTGATTCTGACTCATAACTACCCTGTAAGACTGAGTACTCAATAAATAATCTGGTAATGGGTGAATGGGCAGGTAAAAGTATAAAGGAAGTGGGGGACTGTTTGAAACTGGAACCTCCGCTGAAGGAGTTTACCTCACAAGATGTGCTTTTATAATCCCTACCAACTTGACTGCCGCCGAACAAACCCTAGGAACCCATCCCGTGTGTGTGTTCCTGAAACACTGACATGGCTGAGACGCCAGTCTAGAAGCATGAGAGATGTTCCTAGACACCCCAGTCCTACATGCAGGCACTGAAGTCCTGCATCCAGTCATCTGCTTGTGTCTAGAGGAGGGAACCCTGCTGATAACAGCATCAGCAGCCACAGACCTTCACAGACATGCCATTGCTGTCAGACCGGTACCATCCTCCAGGGTCAGGCTGTGTGTGCATGTGAGCAGGGGGGAAGCTGAGTCCCTGGATCCATGAACCACCAGTAAATTAGAAGATTATAGGGGTCAGCATTTGCTTACTTTCCCAAAGTCGACTGTCCTTTTGGGGGCTGGAAGGAAGTTATAAATTAGGCAAACATTTATTCTTTTGCTCTCAAGGTTGATTTTTTTTTTTTTTTTTTTTTAAGAGCCTCTGTTACTTGAAAGCCACCGATGAGTTCAGTTAAACAGACAGGCCATTAGTCTTGGAACAGCGGCTCATAATAGGCACTTGAGAAAAATAAGACCCTATAAGGAAGGAAACAAAATGCAGAGCTGGTAACTGTGGAGACATTACTAGGCCTGGCACAACAGCAGAATGCGGTCAACAGCTTGATTATTGTGTGGGGCCTGTTTCCCCAGCTCTGCTAATTGACTAGACTGCTCCAGCTCCTAGTCAGACAGACAGATTGACAAACCAGAATTGTTCTTCTGGGAGGGACTGGGCAATGGCAGGGCGCTTCGGTGCACACACCAGCAGACAGGTAGGAACGTTGCACATTCTTGTATGATATTCTGCTCCATCGTAATTTGTATAAATATTCTTAACAGTCTCGTATTACTTGTTTAGGACAAGGTGCCCAGAATGTGTGTGTACTCTGCCAGCCGTGGCAGTGGTAGTGACAGTGACCCGGACTATGGAAATAATGGTTTTGGAGCTGGAAGGGGGAAGTTAGTGAAAGCAGTGAAGAGCGCCACCCAAGGTAATGCCCGGCAAGTGCCCTGGACGGTCAGGCGCCTCTATGCGGGAAAGCCGCTGCTGATGCCTTCCACTGTGCTCTGTGCCCTCTCCAACCCACCCCTTGATTTTATATCTTAGTTTCTCTTCTCTCTTGAGATCTAATTTTCTGGTATGTACAGAAGATTGTGTGCATCAGTTTGTTTTCTGGTATTATCTTCATGACATGACACTGCAGTCTGTAAGAATTTTATTTCCAAATAAGGCATTTCCAAAAAATGTCTCCATTTGGGTTATCTCAGTAATGAAGGGATAATTGTAAAGATAACTTTGTTCTTAATTACATGCTTTGGCAGATTAAATCGTCCTATGGACCGAGCTATGGACCGAGTTTTCCAGGCTCTTTGTTAGCATATTGCCATGTGGCTCTGGACCTGTCTGTGTGCCGTTATGCGCAGGTCTGCTGATGAGGCTGAAGCTCCCTCACTGTGTTATCCTTTGAATCAAATTCACAGTAGGAAAATCGTCATTCTAATGCATTTAAAAATATGTCTATTCTGATGACATTTGCTTATAGATACAAAAAGATAGAAGAATTCCTGACACAAAAGGTGGTCTGGAGTCTGCTTTTCTTCTGATTCATTTGGGGTTGTCAGAAATATTTTAATGATGCCATGGAGAATCATTCTCTTCCTATTACTCAAACTTTTTCTGATTTCTAAATTATATGATGAAGGGTGATTTTCTTTCTAAAGCAAAGCTGATACATTGCTTTAGGAAAACAACAGTGTAATGCAGTAACCTTGTGTGTTCCCAGTTTTCAAAAGAGTCTTGGTATTTGCAACATCTGGGGTCAAGGGGTTAAGAGTAGCCTAATCGATTACTGTGTTCCTTGCTTCTTACGGATTATCAGAGGAGTGGGACAAATGATTGAGTCATGCAAAGTCTCACCTAGAAAAAAATTATGAACGTCCTTGACATTCGGTTAGCTTGTTGTCCTGGTGGCGTAGTGGCTTGAGCGCTATGTCTGCCAACTGAAAGGTCAGCAGTTCAAATCAGCCAGTTGCTCCTTGGAAACTCTATGGGGCAGTTCCACTCTGACTTCTAGGGTCACTACAAATCAGACCCACCTCGACAGCAGTAGGTTTGGTTTGGTTTGGGGGTTGTCCTTGTTGGCCCTCTGTGGTTCCTCATTGTCCTGATCATGGCAGGGGAAGGGGAAAGTGGTCATCCCTGGAGGTTTCCCAGTGAAGAACCCTAGGCTCAGGCCAAGTTTCAGTCCATCCTCTTCCCTTGCACTCATCATCGGTCCACAGATGAATAACTTTGCCTTCTTGACCCTCAGCTGCCCCACCCAAGAATGGTTTCCAGGACCCCTTCCCAGCTCTGGAAACCTGGTGGCAGAGTGATTAAGAGCTTTAGCTGATAACCAAAAGGTAATGAGTTGGAATCTACCAGCTGCTCCTTGGAAACCCTATGAGGCAGTTCTGCTCTGTCTTAAGGGCTGGCTCTGAGTCAGAATCAACTCGATGGCAATGGGTTTTAGTTAGGTTTCCAACTGTAAGATGCCATTGCTTCTCACTGCTTAGGATATGTCAAATGGTCAAAGATTCCTGCCAGACAGAAACCAATGGGCATATTTAAAAAAAAAAAAAAAAAGGAAATATATGCAGTTTCTTGAAAAGTGCTATGGAAAAAGATAAAGTAGATCAGGGTCAGGGAGAACAGGAGCATGAAAGGGGGAGGTTATACTTAAATACAGTCTGGAATAAGGCTCATTGAGAGGGTGATATCTGAGCAGAGATTTGAAGGAAGGAAAAGAATGAGCCAGGAGGATATCCAGGGAAAGGCATTCTGGGTAGAGGGAACAGCCAGTAGGGAAGTCTTGAGGCAAGGGTATGCCTGGCATGGTCAAAGAACAGCCAGAAGGCCAGTGTGGCTTAGCAAAAGGATCAAGTGGAAGACTGAGGGGATTGAGGGCAGGTAAAGGAGAGAAACCACAGCTTGTAGAGCCTGGTGTGCCATTGTGAGGCCTGTGCTTTCACTCTGAGAGGACAGCTTTGAGCAGAGGAGCGACATAGCCTGACAGGTTTGAAAAGGATCGCTCCAGCTGCTGCATTGTGAAGACTAAAGAAGTGACATCAGCTAAGAGGCTGTTGCAATCATCTGAGCAAGAAATGACAGGGACTTGGACCAGAATGATAGCAGTAAAATGAGCTTAACTGTCTAGCAGAACTGTCTGTAAGGACACAAACATTCTATAGCTTCCTTGTTCAGTACTGTAGACACCAAATGTAACTGTCACACACTTGAAATGTAGTGTGAACTGAATTTTTTAATTAATTTTTGCAGTTGTTTTCCTGACATTTCTCACTTGAGCTTTTCCTGTTTTTAGTTTTTGAATGTTGTTTAATTTTACTTAACCAAGCCAGCCAAGTGCCGTCGAGTTGGATCCAATTTACTTAATATTAATTTAAATATGAATAGCCACAAGTAGCTAGTGTCTACCTCAATAGCCAACACAGAAGGCAGGAGTCATCTGATTCTGAATCTAGCTGAAGATGTTATGGGATTCACTGACAGACTGGAGATGGGGTGGGAGAAAAAGCAGAGTTAAGAATGAGACAACACCAAGCTTTGTGTCCTGGCAAGGACAGAGTTGCTATTTCTTAAAATGGAGACGACTGAGGTTGACGTTTTGGGGGGACAGGCCAAGAGTTCAGGTTGATGTCACTGGACAGGGGGAGCTGCATATAGGTGAGCATGCAAATTTATATGGGAGTGTACGTTTTCATTCAAACACAAAAAAAAGAGTTCAGTTTGAGATGTTCACTCAACAGGCAAGTGGAGATGTTGGGTGGGCAGTTGGCTCTGTGAGTGTGAAGCTCAGCAGAGCAGATGTGGGTATATAAGCCTGCATATGCTTAGCATATCCAAAAAACACAACCAAACCCACTGCCATCAAGTTGTGTAAAGGCAAGGGTTGAGTCGAGGCCAAAAAGTGGGAGGGGAACAGAAGGCCTGTGTATTCCATAGTCAGAGGTTGGGGAGAAGAGGAAGAACCAGGGTAGGAGACTGAGCAGGAATAAGTAGAAGAGAATAAACAGAGTTAAGCACGCTGTCTTAGAAGCCAAGTGAAGGAACTGTGGGAAGAAGAAATGCCATCATTCCATATGCTGTTATTTTAGTCATCTCGTACTGCTCTAACAGAAATACCGCAAGTGGATGGCTTTAAAAAGAGAAATGTTTATTCTTACCCAGTACAGTAGACTGTAAGTGTGAATCCAGGACGTCTGGACCAGGGGAAGACTTTCTCTCTTCATTGGCTCTAGAGGAAGGTCCTTGTGTTGCATCAGTCTGTCCAGGGAGCATCTCAGCATAGCAACCTCAGGTCTGAGGGGTGTACTGTACTCCTGGTGCTGTTTTCTTGATGGTGAGAGGTTCCCAATTCTCAGCTTGCATCCCTTTCCTTTTATCTCTTGTAGGATGAAAGGTGGTGCAAGCCACACTCCAGGGAAACTCTCTTTCCTTTGCTGTAATCTTACCTATTACCACAGGCAGAGATTAGGCTTTACAGCATAGGAGCGTCACACACTGGAGGGCAATCACACAATATTGGGAATCATGGCCCAGCGAAATTACTGTGTAAGTTTTTGGGGAACCCAGTTCAATCCATGACAATTGCTTATGACTGAAGAGAAGAATACAGTCTTCCTATCAGTTCCTGTCCTTCCCCCCGTGTGCTGAGGGAGTAAGAGGCCATAGTCAACAGGGGTAAGGAAAAAGGGATGATCTAAACGCAGTGTGAAATGTCTTCAGAAAGGAAACAAAAATTTGGACAGACACTCTGACCTCAAATGAGAGTGCCATACCCTGGGGCTCACATTTTAACATGGGCTTTTGAAACAGGCTGTGCACGGCCGTCATCACAAGCATGAAGCTGTGGCTGTGCAGCAGGCTGAGCCGTGAACTTGGCTCCTCTCACTCTTGCTCTGTCCTGCTGCAAAATGAACTGAGTCCCTGCTGGAATTTGTTCTCTCCGTACTCTTCTCCTTCTCTTCCCTCCAACCCAAACAAATCCCTCTTTGAAAGGAGTTGGCTTATTTCATTTCTGTTGCTTGTGCTTCAGGGCAAAATTCGGCTGCTTGGGGGAAAGCTCTGAAGTTGAAGCAGAGTGAGACTGGAAGCAACACAGTAAGGGGACCCTTCCTTTGGCGGGCCCATGCCTGCTGCCTTTAAAAGATGGGCTTGTGGCCAGAGCCCCGTTATGACACCCGTTATGACACACCAGGAAAATGCACTGTGTCGTCAGCTTCGGTGGCTATAGGTGTGTGCTGGCTTGTCACAAGTGCTAGGAAGGGAAATTGGCATATAACACCACTACCTTTTTAAATGCTGGCATGCCAAAACTGGTTCCCACTGATTCAGTTCTGACTCATGACGACCCCATGTGTGCCAGAGAAGAACTGCAGTCTGTGGGGTTTTTGATGCTGATTTTTCTCAAGGAAACTGCCAGGGCTTTCTTTCAGAGCACCTGTGGGTGAACATGAAGCCCCATCCTTTTAGTTAACAACCAAGTGTGTTAACCATCTTTACAACTGAGGGACAGAAAAACATTGGTAAGATGATACGAAAAGAAAATGCAAACAATTAAGAGAAAAACAATAGAAATACATTCGTGGTGCCTAGGGGAGATCTTATTCCATATAAGTCACCATTTTGCATTGCTTCCATCACATATGCCCATAAAATTGATTAGTCACCTACCCCCTTTGATTTTCTCTTTCAGTAACAAGGTTTTATAGTAGAGGGCCCCAACCTGCACAATGGGATTTGCCAATAGCTCTTGAAGCTATATTGGATGTTCTCCAAGCTAATTAGCCTTTCTAAAACACACCCACTTCTCCCTGGTACCTTGAAATTTCCCACAAGCAAGGGAGGATATTCAACAATGGCAATTTGTCCTCTTATGAGATGTACAGCGAGAAGACACCTACCCCTCCCACAGACTCCTGCCCACTCACAAGCCACTCACCCTACCGGTGCCACCCTACCGTGGGGACCCAGAGTGGCCCAGGACCCCACCTAGTGCTTCCACACACCTGCGTCCTGCTTTGCATCACACCAAATGTGGCTGAAGAAACCTCCTTTCTAAAGACCTGCCGACTGGCTCAGAAAACACCAAATATGCTATTTTTCTTTCAAGGTTATTTTCTTTAGCTTGAGTTTGAAAATTGTGTTAAAAGTCCCAGTTAGTACCGCAGTGGTAGCAGGAGCAGGATTTAGGAGCTGAGGAGGCAGCTCAGCAGGTCAGGTGGCAGACAGAAGTCATTTAGTGGCTTTGTTTCGGCAGAGCTGCCCCCTCTGAATTGCTAAGCTGGGCATAACAAATACTGCTGCCCTCTCATTCAGGCAGTTCCTCAGAGAAGGCGTGAGCTGGGCACCATGGTGGGAAAGTAAAGGGGAGAGAGAGCAGACCCACAGAAGAATGTGGGATGGGGATTCTAAAACAGAATTGCAGCAATGAGGCCCTCACCTCTGGACACAGAGCAAGAGGGGAGTCTCACCCCTAAGTGAGTTCCCTGGGTCTAGTGGTAAAAAGTGAATCATCATGACTAGTATAGGCCTCCCCAGGCTTCTGATCCACCTACCTTGCTTCCCACACTATCATTAGCCCTGCAAAGCAGTTCAAGTGCAGCAAATGCAAACTGAAACCTCCTTCTTAGTGTTCTAGAAATCTGTCCTGCCTCCCAAGTTCTCTGTATGAATGGATGGCGTCGTCATCCTTTTAGAAATACAAACTAGGAAACTAGGAGTTTCCTTTACCCCACATACTGGCTGTCGCTAAGTTCTGCTAGCTTCCTCTCTCAGATACTTCTCACATCTTTCCCCTTCCCCATCTCCTCTCCTTTGCCTCAGTCCAGGCCCTTGCCTCAGCCACCTTGATGGCCTTGGCTCCTTGCGCTGGTCAACTCATTGCCTGGTCTCATCTTCCTCCGTGCTTCATCCACATGGCCACCAACGTGCCTGTCCTGAAATGCAAAAGCCCATCATGTCCCTCTGTTTCAGTCTTTCAAGGGTTTTTGATGACTCCAACATGAAAATACATCTCCTGTTTGCCTACATGGCTCATCTTGGTATTGCCTCTCCAGCCTCGTCTGTTTCCATTTCCTGCCTTAAGCTTCACTAAGAATCCAAGCACCTGCTCTTCTTGCACATGTCATGTTGCGTGAGGCTTCTGTGCCTTTGTTTGTATGGTGTCACCTCCCTTGACTGGCTCCTGTATCATCACTCTTCTGTAATCTTTCACCTAACTCCTACTTAGTTTTTAAGATTCGCTTTAGACTTTGCCTGCTCCAGAAGTCTTCCTAGACGCTGCCCATTAGCGAAACCCAAAGCCCAGGGTATTGTTTCTTGTATTACCCTGTACTTTTTATTTCTGTTACTTTCCACTTGATGTCTTGTACTTCTTCGTGTGTTGTTCTCATCATTGTGCCCAAGAATGCTTATGGCACGTAAACCAAAGCCCATTGCTATCAAGTGGATTTCTTCTTATAGTGACCCTATAAGACAGAGTATAACTCTCCTGTAAGACTTACAAAGAGTGAGTGGTGGCTTCAAACTGCCTACCTTTTGGTTAGCGTCAGCCTCTTAGCCACTGTGCCACCAGGGCTCTGCCCAGCATATAGCAGGTATTTAATATATGTGCATTGCATGAAAGTGCAGTTAATTTGCAGCCCTGCTTGAGACTTTGGCTAGCTCTTCATGTTCACATCCGTCAAACATTTAAATCTCCCCTTGTCCAAAGCAAGAAAGATCCAGAGCATTGACCTGCAGACATAAACCCCAAAAGGATGTTTCTTTTTGCTCAGAGAGCTGTCGCGGAGAATGGGGGAAAGCACACTTTCCAGTTTTTTGCAAAGATACAGAATTGTAGCTTATTCTACCATGAGGCCAATTCCAACATGTCAGAATCCCCTCTTCTTCTTGTTTTTAAATGGTCCCATGCACTCTCGTTGATTCCCACACCTTCTCCCTTCAACTCTGGAATTATTGTCATAGAAAGCTGCACATACCTAGGTGAGTACATCATACTCTGCAATTCTAAATTACAGAAATAAAGGCTGAGAACCATTGTTTTTCTCATGTTCTTTGGGAACCTCCAAGTAAAACTGGTTTGTAGATAGACAAGACTGAGAAAGAAAGCAAGGGAGATGTTGACCTCTACAGTAGGCTATTTCGATAATTTATTACTTAATGTGTGAACCCCAACCCCCCAAAAAGAATTGTTGCCTTCTGGTTCACTAATGCTCATAGAAATCCACAGGGCTGAGTAGAACTACCCCATAAAATTTCCCAGGAACAGCTGGGGGATTTGAACTGGCAGACTTTTGATTAGGAACTTTAGCTCTTAACCACTGCACTACCAAGGTTTCCTTAAATGTATATTATATATTAATTATTTTTATTTCGTTATTTATTCAATTCCTCTTTCCAGGCCAGTGCCAGACACTTTGGGTATGTTGATGTTACAGCCCTACTCCCTAAATGCTTATCATCAGACATACAGGCTTGAAATGTAATCTGAGAAAAATAACAATAAAGGACCCAAATGATTATGTTCTACTGCCCAAGGCCACACTATTGGCTGCTAAGAGTGAGAAACCAAAATTCCCTTTTCTTTTAGGTTTTCATAAAAATCATTTCACCAAAGAAAAAGCTTACTGGGGTCTATAGATCACCACATTACAGGACTCACTTTGGGGAGGGTCCTCTTCTGCCACAAGCCCCATACACTCAAAATGCAGGGGCCAGGTAACTTAGCAAACTGAGTTCCCACAGCCCCCAAGTGACACTCATCGTATCAAGCCCCAGTTTCCCGAACAAGAAGTACATTTTCTTTCTCTGAAGCTGATTATATTCAACAACTTACCAAGAGCCTGGGCAGTTGAGTTAAAAACAACTGGCTTTGCAGTAATTAGAAAAATCCAAAGCAGTGATGGCTGTGGGACAACATTAAAAGGGAAGCTGAGGGGTCACTTCTCCAGCTCCTGATCTAATTCATCAGTGTGAATATTTAGAGATCCACAACTAATTATACAGAGATGATGAATTTTAAAAATGCTACCACCCTGGCTTCTCAAGGCCAAGGATTTTGGCTATTAATAGAGCAATCAGATTTCGCTATATTATAGAAAATTCACACAAAGTTGCATCTATTTTAGCACATTCATCTGGCACATTACTTAAAGATGACAAATCTCTGTAATGTGCAAAATCAGCATTAGGGTAAATGAAATCCAAACTCATTATAATCACTCTCAGTACCCTAGAGAAATTTATTGTTTAAAATGGACACTACAAGTAAGAGTTATCTTTAGTTCCTCCTGGAACTTCTCCTCTTATTAGGTCAGTGTAAAGATTGGCTTTATTTATTTACTTACTTCCATTTATTTTATTGTACTTTAGATGAAAGTCTACGGAACAAAGTAGCTTTTCAGTAAACAACACACATACTGTTTTATGATGTTGGCTAACAACCCCACAAGAGGTCAACACTCTCCCTTCTCAAACCTGAGTGCACTGTTACCAACTTTCCTGTTCCCTCTTGCCTTGCAGTCCTTGCCCCTGGGCTGACATGCCCCTTAAGTCTTGTTTTCTTTTATTGTCCTGTGCAATCTTTGGCTGAAGTGTGAACCTCAGGAATGATTTCAGTACTGAGCTGAAAGAGTATCCTGGAGCCATAGTCTCAGGGTTTCTCCAGTCTCTGTCAGGCCAGCAAATCTCTTCCTTTCTGCATTAGAATCTTTGCCGTGAACTGAATTATGTTTCGCCTAAAAGGCATGTATCAGTTTGGCTGGGCCGTGATTCCCTGCCTCTAGGATGTTAACAAGGGTGGACGGGCAGCAGCTGTGTTGGTGGGGCAGGACTCAAGGTGTAAGATCGCATGGTACCGTGAGGCAATCTTTTGGGATAAAAAGAAAAGGGAAGCAAGCACAGATTGGGGGACTTCATACCTCAGGAAGGAGTGCCAGGAATAGAGTGCATCCTTTGGAATGGACCAGGAGTCTGTGTGCTTCACAAGTTGCCAATCCAGAGGAAGATCAATGACAAGGACCTTCCTCCAAAGCCAGCAGAACAAGACTTTCCCTGGAGCTGATGCCCTGAATTTAGACTTTTAACCTGTGTTTCTGTGAGAAAATAAATCCCTCTTTGTAAAAGCCCTCCTCTGTAGTATTTCTGTTATAGCGGCACTAGATGACTATGACAGTTTTGCTCTGCATTTTTCTCTACCTCTTTGTCAGGCACCTTCTGTTGTGATCCTTGTCAGAGCAGCCAGTGGTGATGGCCAGGCTCCAGCTCGTTGCCGTAGATTCAGTTTGGTGGAGGCCGTTGCAGAGGGGATCCGTTTGTCCTTTGAACTATTCTCTCCTCTCTTTCTGTAGTTTTCTTCATTCTTCTTGCTTCTGAAGGGAAAAGACTAGTGTAGTATCCTAGAAGGCTGCTCACAGGCTTTTAAAACTCTAAACACTACTCACCAAGGTAGAATATAGAACATTTTCTTTGCAAATGGTGTTATGAAGATAGACTTTTTTTTTTTTTTTTTTTTGACAAACCCTTCCCCGCCTGAGGTAATAGACATGTGCAATAAAATACAAAAGATGCGTGCCTTCACATTCAACTTTTTTGGACGACAAACGGCAAGTACTGACTATGACCAGAAAGCTGGTCTGAAATCCTTACTGGAACCATGGTCTCAAATTTCTCTCTGTCGTCGTTTATCCATCATCAGAAAGTCCAGTGCACTTTGAGCTGTTGTGACACGATTTGTCATGTGCTGAGGTTTGGGGATGTTAGTGGGAAAAGTGTTATCCACAGTAACAAAACAAAGCAAACAAAAAAGCCACCAGCCTCTAAAATCACGTGACCCAGAGCTCACCATCAGAAAGAGCCCACTGTGCCCTGAAACATCCTTGGAAAGGGAGATGGGGACATGACCTGCATTTAATTATTGAAGCTGCGTATTGCAAGACCGTTAAGAAAGCAAATGTCATGATGGACAGAATGAGTTTACCCTCCTGTCGAAAGAGCAATGTGCCGTGGCGAGGTCGTTGCTCAATTAAATTGGACTGCAGGATACAGAGGAGACGGAGACCCTAATTAGACATTTTGGAGGGAAGAGATACCTCCTGGCGTTTGTCACCCTCTGATGCACATCCTCCCCCACTGTTACTCCAGCCCTCCCAGGGCTTCCCCCTCAAACTCACACATGTTACAGCCACAAACATTTAAATGAGGGCTTGCAGAGTGGAGTTTGAAAGTCAAAGACAAATCCTCAGCTGATACAGTGTAGGTAAGGAGGGGAACAAAGGGTCCATAATGCTGTGTAAATTAGCAATTCTTGGCTTCTAAGCGTGAAAGAAATCTAGGCAACAGATCTAAAAGTCGATAAATAAACAGACAATTTATATGGTTTCACTGGTGGAAATGTGCACGTTACAGGTAGGGATTTGTCTTTTCAGCCTTATGTAGGGGAGCAGAAGGCTGTGTAACGTGATGGAAAAACTGGCAGAATGGCCTGTAAGGCCCATGGCAGTTCTGCAGGCCTGTGAATGTGGTTGAGGATGGCTTTTTTGTTGAAGTTGCCCATAATTTGGTTCATGCCTCTGAGTGTTCACACTGGATCATCTAGCCCAGTGGTTCTCATTGAGAATGGTTTTGTCCCTCAGGGGACATTTGACAATGTCTGGAGACATTTTTGGTTGTCACAGTTTTGAGGAATGGGTCCATTAGATGATACGTTAGAGGCCAGGGATGCTGCTAAGCCCCCCACAGTGCACAGGCAGCCCCGAAGCAAAGAATCACCCAGCGTACAGTGTTAGTAGTGCCGAGAGGATTAGCCTTTGGGTATCAGGAATGTTCATTGAAATAGAAGAGCCATCAAATATTTGTGCCAACCTCCGACAGCATCCAAGTGCTCCTGCCTGTTCAGCAAGTGCACGAGGCCCCGGTCCAGCAACCTAATTCGGTGGTTACAATGCCCTTCTTCCAAGATGCTTTGAAAGGGGAAAGTTCGTGCTCCAGTCTGGGCCTTTCAGATTTGGCTGTTGGTGGCATTCCTGGTGCCTCTGCCAGAGCATGCTAGTGAGAGGCCGATCATCTAAAGGGGAAGCACAGAACACACATTATTGAACGAAGGCTGCTCCATGTTAATCTTCTTAATAATATTTAATTTTGGTCCCTCCAAAAGAACATATGTCCCAAGGAGGCAGAACTCCTGCACAGACTTGAAAGTAGAGGAGGTAAATTGCAATTTCATGAAAAAATTGGAGGAAAAGTTTAGTCAACAGGTGTTTGGCTTTTCTTTGGAGAACTCAGAGTTTCATATTTGGCTTAAAAGCAAATAGTAACATTTGGAAGGGGCCCCTTGCCAGAACATTCCCCACTGATGGGTAAGACAAGGAAGATTATCATAAACCTGGGGAATAAAAACAATGATATAAATAGAAGAAGTTCTGTTAAAAAGAGGGAAAAGGAGAGAAAAGAAAAGGCTCAGTGTCTGAGAAAAAATACTTGTACAAGTAATGACCACTGTATGTAAAAGGATAATGCAATGTTTTAACTTTCTGAGACATGGGGGAAAAAAGAGATGTACATATTCTAATAAGAATGTTTTTTGGTCTGTTTTCAAAGAATAAAGATGCCATTTTTAACACTCTCCTGCTTTAACTGTCCCTCCTAACGAGCAAGAAACCTAAAAATATTACATATACACTACAGCCGAGGAAATGAGCTCTAGAGTAAACAGTCCCAAGTGGAAAATGCCCAAGTCTCGTCTACCCTGGGACCAGTAGAACTACACGGTACCCAGCTGTCACTATTGAGCATTCTGATGAGGGCCACAATAGACAAACACTAATAGAATGGATGAAAGCTGTGAAACAGAACTCAAATTCTTAAAATTTGACTTGCTGGGTCACTTGAAAGAGACTAGAGGATTACCTGAGACTTATCAGCCTGAGATTCTCTTTAAAGCTTCAACCAAAACTATCCCCTGAAGTCACCTTTTTGTGAGAGAATAGGTGGGCATAGAAAATAAAGGAGATTACCCATGAGTGTGGTGCGCCATTAAAAAAATCATCTATGTGAGACTGAAAGGTCTGCAGTTACTCTAAAGGAAAGTTCAGATGATAGAAAAATGAAACGAATATCAGTGATCAACTTGTGTAGAAATCATCAAATGGGAATCTAATTTGCTCTGTAAACTTCTACTGAAAGCACAATAAAATATAATTTTTTTAAAAAAATGATAAAGGCCAAATGCACATCTTCTTAATGTGCAGTTCAAAGTGTTTGCCAATAGAAATGCCAAGCATCATTCAGTGAATTGCAAAATCAGCTCCCTCTCTGACGATCTTGAAGCCATGGGCCATTTGTCTGGGAGTACTGAAAATGCCCTTAACTGAAAGTTAGGACACCCAGGTTCTACCTCTGCCTCTGCAATTAATGGCTTCGTGACTCTGGTGGGGTTAGCCTTTCTGAGCTTTTTGCTATACACTGCCTACCTTGCCTTGCCTCTCAAAGAGTAGTTCCCCGTATGGCAGCATCTGAACTGGGAAAAGGCTTTGACATTTCAGAGTGATAAATAAATGTGAATGTGGGTGATGCAAACTGTTAAGGTTAATGCTATTACCCAAAAGGTGGGCAGTTCAAGTGCACTTAGAGGCACCTCAGAAGAAAGTCTTAACAGTCTACTGCTGAGAAATCAGTCACTGAAAGCCCTGTGGAGCACGATTCTACTCTGACGCACCTGAGTCACTGTTGACTCCACAGTGAGTGGTTTTTACTGCTGAGACAAAGGCTGATTCACGGACCTTAAGGCTGAGGCTAGCCTAGCAATGGAGGGGGCACAGAGACCTTGACAGTTGTGGGCCAAAATAGTGAGAAGCTAAAGCCTCACAAAGGTAAAGTTCCATCATAAATCAGCTAAAGTTAAACAATTTCATTAGAGGAACTATCATATTATCTTTATCTGTTGTTAAAATTCAGTCTAAATGAGAAAGAACTGATTTAAACTTGCCTGAATCAAACCTGGCTATATTCTCTTCTTAAGGTTTATTCTCACAATAAGTAGTGATATCCCAAACAATCACTCAGCATCATTGTTTTCAGATTCAATTACACGGGAACCAGAAATAGGTTAGGCTAGATCAGGTGGAGTGAAGTTTTGCTTTTAATTAGACCAGGAATTTTATGATAAATAAATAAACCAGCATACTCTTTAAGAAATTTAATTAGAAAAGAAGATAGCATCTTTTCCATGTTATTGGCCAGACTGGCTCTTGATTGTGTGCAGGCAGAGAGAAGGCCAGTGGTTGGCTTCTGGCTTCCTGCCAGTCAACGTACACATCTGCTTTACTGCAGTCCCTACAAGCATCGTAAGGACTGTTTTCTCTTCCACTCTCGTCTTTTGTACTTTTTATCTCAGTTGGTTTGGGAGGCTCTATCCCTCCCTCTGCTGTGATATTGTCACTTAGACCCTCTTCACACAGACACTTCTAGGTGTCTTCCTGCATTTATTCTATCAATATTCCTTGGGAGAGAAGGCTGTAATAACAGTCAGTGTCTGGAAAGAAGATCTCAGGCTGTGCTCATGGGTCATTACCTGACGGATGGTATCCCATGAAATCTCTGAGATGCACAGAAGGACCCAGCACATTGATTGGGTAGCACAATGTGGAATAACTTAGGTTTCCTGGATCATAGCTTACTTGGCAATCTTGAGCAAGTATCTTCTTTGCCCTCTGTGGGCCTGCATCAGCTAGATACCATCTTCCAGATCTTCCCTGGTCTGATGGTCTCTCACTGTGTGAACAAATGCAACAGTGACTTGGAAGTGAAGCTTCATGCTGTTTGAGTAGGCTCTGCCATTTGGAGAGGTTCTTAGAATTTCCTTCAGATAAAGTTTTTGTGAAATTTGATTTTATTCTTTTGAACAGACAAAAGTTCTCCCCTATCTCTGTGCCCATAGCCCCTTATAAAATCAAAGCAAACCTATTGCTGTTGAGTCGATTTCAACCCTTAGTGATCCTATAGACAGAGTAGACCTGCCCAATAGAGTTTCCAAGGACTGGCTGATTTGAACTACCCCGTATAGGTAACCGTTTTTGTTAATTTCTCATTCATTCTTCCAGTCTTGCTTTGCACAAACCAAGCAAAGCCAAACCCACTATCATGGAGTCAGTTCTGACTCATAACAACTCAATAGAAGGGAGTAGAACTGCCCCATAGGATTTACCAGGAGCAGCTGTTGGATTCAAACTGCAGCCAGTCTGTTAACCATTAGGCCACCAGGGCTCCAAACCAAACAATTATGAGTATATATTTCTTATACAAAAAAGTATATTATGTGTATTATTCTCATTATGTTTTGCTTTCTTACACTTAACACCATTTCCTGGAGATTGTTCCATGTCAATAAATAGAAGTTTATTTATTCTTTTTAATAGCTATCATGTGTGGCTGTCCTGGGTGGTGCAAACTGTTAACTGCTTAACTGCTAACTGAAAGGTTGGAGGTTCAAACCCACCCATTGGTGCCACAGAAGAAAGGCCTAGCAGTCTGCTTCTGAAAGATTAGAGCCCTGAAATCTCTGTGGAACAGCTCTATCCTGCACATACGATGTTACCACGAGTCAGAACCAATTTGACAGCAACTGGTTTGGCCTTTTGGTTTGTGTTGCTGTATCATATTACTTTAATTAGTCCTCTGTGAATAGTAGTAGAATAGATTCCCAAAAGTTAGATGCAAATTCCCAAAAGTCAGAAATGCATCTCTAAGGAGTTGTACTGTTTTTCACATCCACCTTCAGTGATGGAGAAGCCGGGGCCTCCAAAGTCTTACCAACAAGTTTGAGGTCAAACTTTTAATGTTCTGCCAATTTAATACATCAGAAACAATTTTCCAGTGTGGTTTAAATTTGACTTCACTTATTCAAAGTGAAGTTGGGAATTTTTGCTCAAGCATATTTAAATATTTTTTTTATATTCTGTCTCTGCTCATGACCTTTGCCCAGTTTTATATTGTATTATTAATCTTTTTCATCACAGTCTCTAAGAGCACTTCAAAATATAAGGAGACTATTCCTTTGTGACAGAAGCTGTAAATATTTTTTTTCCAGTTTTTGATGTGCTTTTGATGTCTGTTATGAAGTTCTTGACAGTGCAGAAGTGTCTACTTTTTCTGTAGTCAAACTTAACAACCTTTTGTTTTATAACAGTTAGACATAGATAGAAAGACCAAGGTTATTTAAAGAAAAAAAAAAAAAACCTCATGTTTCTTCTGGCACATTATGCTTTAGAGTCTCTTTCTCATATATGAGTCTACCTGTCTTAGAAAAAGAAAAAAAATATGACTTTTCAGTTGTCCCTCGTCAGTTTTATTTTAAGGAGATAATTTAGCAAAAGGAACATCAGTCAGTTTATGGCCAGCTATGTAGGTGACAGTTTGTTAAAGGAATAAAACCAAAAGATCTTAGTCTCGTCCTTTATAGTGATTTAACAAGTTAGCCTGGAGGCTTCATTAGCACTGTCATGGGTTGAATTGTGTCCCCTAAAAATGTATGTGGCAGTTTGTCTTGGCCATGAGTCCTGTTATTGTGTGATATACCTACATACTGTAAACCCTTCCTGTGTGGTGTTAATGAAGGAGGATGGGCAGAGTTGTGTTGGTGCAACGTTACTCAACACGAAAGACTGCATTGTCCGTTGATGCAGTCTCTTGGGATACAGTGAAAGAAGCTAGAGGAGAGATTTGGGGACCTCATACCATCTGGAAAGAAGCAGTGCCAGGAGCAGAGCACATCCTTTGGAAAGGACTTGGGGTCCCTGTGCTTCAGAAGCTCCCCACCCAAGGGAAGACTGAGGACAAGGATGTCCCTCCAGAGCCAACAGAGAAGGCCTTCCCCTGGTGCTGATGCCCTGGATTTGGACTTGTAGTCTGCTAGACTGTGACAGAATAAAATGTCTCTTTGTTAAAGCCATCTACCTGTGGTGTTTCTGTTATAGGAGCACTAGATGACTAAGACAGGCACATTCTTGTGTTTGCTAGTCAGCAATTTCACCACCAGTACCAATTAATGGAAAAGGCTCAGAGGAGCCATGCCCAGGTAAAGGAGTGCCCTTCATCTGCTGATGCATTCGGGTGATTCGTGGAGTGTGGCTATGCTTCTGCCTTTGGAAGAACCTCACTTCAGATCTGAAGATGAGCAAGGAAATAGAGTTAATGTGCAAAACACGGGTTTTAAACAGGGTGAAAACCTCTTTTTTGACCATGATTATAAGTGTTCTCAGTGATACTTGTTGGTGAGTCACCATGAGTTATCATTAAGCTAATTACTGATGAGAAGGGAGAAGAAACTTATGATGTGATTATGTCCACTTATAACTTCTTGTCTCATTGTAGAAAGAAAAAATATCAGAAATATTAAATAATCATTAATAATACAAGCAATGAATATTGAGTATACCATGGACTTCAGAAGAATGAACAAATCTGTTTCTGAGGAAGTACAGCCAGAGTGCTCCCTAGAAGCAAGGGTGGAAAGACTACATCTTGCTTACTTTGGACGTGCTATCAGAAAAGGTCTATCGCTAGGAAAGGACAGCATGCTTGGTAAGGTGGAGCGCCAGCAGAGAGGAGGGAAACACCCATGAGACGGACTGATGGGCTCCAACATCCCCATTCTTGTAAGAATGGTACAGGACTAGACAAAATTTTGTTCTGTTATCCATAAAGTCTGCATGAGTTGGAGCAGACTCAACAGTACCCAACAACAGCAAATAATACCAGCAGCTGGGTTTGTCCTGACAGCTTAACATATGAAAAATGATATGTCAGTTCCTCAAAGTGTGGTAAGAGACCCTTTCCTAGGCCTGCTTGTCTTTCTCATACCTCCTCTGTGACTGTACATCGCTGACTATCAAAGGGTCTTATTTTCCCCTGTATAAGACTAAGGAAATGGAGTAGATAATCTCAAAGTCAGAACTGTAGATCCAGGTTGTGTCACGTTCCTCTGTGATCCCATAGATCCCTGGCTTTACCCTGACCATTGAACTGCTATTATCCTCTTCTTTCTCCATACTTGTTGTTAATGGAAGAGAGTGTGTTCTTTTATACTGAATCCCGAACACGTGACCCGTGCTTACTGAGTGTTGACTGAAGACCTGGGTGGATGAATGCTCTATGGCCCTTGAGGTTGAGCATGGACAGGGTTCTGTGGAGGAAGAATGGAACAGTCAGTCAGGATGTCTTTGTAGAGAGCCTTCTGAGGAGAACCTTGGAGAACGTTGTGGATTGAGTTGTATCCTCCCAGAAATGTTCGTCTGTTTGGCTGAGCCATGATTCTCGGTACTGTGTGATTGTCCACCATTTTGTCATCTGATGGGATTTTCCTATGTGTTGTGAATTCTGTCACTATGATTTAGTGAGGTGGATTAGCAGCAATTACACTGATGAGGTGTACAAGATTGGAGCTAGTGTCTTGAGCCATTCTCTTCTGAGATACAGAAGAGAGAAGCGAACAGATAGACATGGGGGCTTCGTGCCGTTGGGAAGGTCGTACTAGGAGTGGAGTGCCTCTTCTGGATCTGGAGTTCCTGCACTGAGATGTTCCCAGACCAAGGGAACACTGATGCATCACAAGGACTTTCCTCCAGAGCTGACGGAGAAAGCTTTTCCCAGAGCCAGTGCCCTGAATTTGGACTTCTAGCCTACAGGACTAGCGGTGTAGTGGATAAGTGCTACGGCTGCTAACCAAAAGGTCATCAGCTCAGATCTGCCAGGCCCTTCTTGGAAACTCTATGAGGAAGTTTTACTCTGTGCTATAGAGTCTCCATGAGTTGGAATCAGCTTGGGCAACGGAGCTGTTTCTGGACTACAAGACAATAAAATTCCCTTTATTGAAGCTATCTACTTGTGATATTTCTGTTATCGCAGCACTAGATGACTACTGACCAAGACAGAGAACGAAGTTTGGGTGAACAGGAGGGAGACCATAGCTTCTCTTTGGGATGACTAAGCGAATAGGGGAATAAACAGAGAGTGGTAGTCAGAAGGGTGCGGTGATTTTCTGTGAGTGCTGATCTTCCCCTAAAGCCACTTAACAGAACGGAAGGTCATAAGATTTTATGAGAGTAATTTATAATATAAAGATGGTGCCAGCTGGCAGTGATTTTGATCTTACATGTACCACTGAATTTGAGATGCGAGTAGAGGATCAGCGTGGGATGCAAATGATGAACAGGCTGGGATTGGCAGTCACTGGTCACAGAATCTGCCCTTCAACTTGAGTCTGTCCTGCAGCCTTGGCTGAACAGCATGCAGAAAACTTGCCCCCATCTTTCTGAGTCTTCTCCCATTTCCAATAGTTTGGAGACTTTGTGTAACAAAATAACTTCATTTTCTTGTCTGCATTCCCTTTCTCAAGCTCCATGAGAGCAGGGATTTTTGTTTTGTTTAGGGCCATAGCCTCATAATTCTTGGCACTCACAGGATATTTGTTAAATGAGTGAATTATGAGTGAAAGAATGAATGAATCCTCCTTAACTTATGCTTATTTGGCCTCTGCTTGTACTCCCCCATTGAATTACAGTACACATCACTTTGCAGGGCAAACCTGTTCGTTGGCATTCAGTGTCCCAAATGTGAATATTTTGTTGGAAAATTAATAATGCAGATTGTATATGGTTTCAATCTTTATATTGCATTACCTTTTTTCATTTTGAAGACAATCATCTAATAATAGCTATCCTTGCATAGGAATTACTCCTTGCTAAGCATTATGATTACAACTTTTGTGATTCCCTAAATAACTAGATTATATGAGACCTTTTTGGGAAAATTACTTAGCATATCTGTGCTTTAGTTATTTATGACCCAGTCAGTAGGGGCACATCCAGAAGTCAAACCCAGGCATTCCAAGTTGAGTATGTGTTAAAAAAAAAACAAAATCGAACTAGCTGCTATCTGGTCACTTCTGACTCATGTTAATGCCATGAGTCAGAGTAAAACTGTACTTCATAGTGTTTGGGATGGCCAGTTTTCAGAAGTTGATCACTGGACCTTTCTTCTGAGGCCTCTCTGGGTGGATTTGATCCTCCCACCTTTTGGCTATCAGCTGAGAGTATTAGTTAACGATATACACCACCCTGGGCCTCCACACAGGGGTGTGTTATTGTCGTTAGTATGTGCTATTGAGTCATAGCAACTCCGTAGGACAGAGTAGAACTGCCCATGGAGTTTCCAGTGAGTGCCCGGTGGACTCAAATGGGTCTTACCTTTTGGTTAGCAGCCACTATACCACCAGAGTTCCCCACCAGGGCATATCAAATAAAAACCAAACCTGTTGCTGTCAAGTTGAATCTGACTCAATAGCAACCCTATAGGAGAGAGTAAAACTGCCCTATAGAGTTTCCAAGGAGCACCTAATAGATCTGAACTTCCAACTTTCCGGTTAGCAACTGTGACACTTAACAACTACACCACATAAAACCAAACCAAACCGACTGCCACTGAGTCAATTCCAACTCATAGCGACCCTATATTCTAGGATTTATTGGACCTGCTCTTGTGGTTATTACAGAACAACATATTTCAGCAGCACAAGGGTAGAATATTTTGTTCACTGTTACACTACCAGTGCCTCAAACACTGCCTGGTACACAGACAACAGCTAATAAAATATTTGTCAAATGAATGAAAGGCACTGGTCCTATAATAAATGATTCCCTTTATTAGCAACTCACCTGAGCTTTCAGACCAGGCATAAATGAACTAGTATTTCTGGCTCCTCTCTCAAAGCTGAAAACTGGGAAAAAAATGAAGAAGGAGAACAATCTTAAAAAGAAAAAAAAAAAAACTGTCATTTCAGTTCCATAAAACAACTCATTAGTCCTCCTTGGAGTGCAAAGTGCACTCATATAATATGGTCAAATTACAAATGTTATTCAGTTGGAACAAAATTATGGACTAGCACAGCTCTTCAAGTTCTGTGTTTGTTGAAAAAAAAGCAAAATGAGTTTAACTTCTTGGTCCCAGAACAAGATAGTCTTTAGCCTAAGTAATACTCCTAGATTTACAACTGACTATGTCAAAGTATATTTTTCTTTTATTTCTTTCTCTAAATTGACTGCTAAAATGTGCTGTACTACTGAGCATCGTGTTTAAAAAGAAACTTGAGAATGATTTGGGGCATGGGGAAGAGAATTCTACTTTTCAAAACTCTCTAGTTTGGGTCTTAGAACACCTGTTTTTAGAATTACTTTTAAAGGAAATATTAGTATAAGATTCTGTGAAAGTGATGTATGTTTCCAAAAGAAAGAATTTCTGGTCAATGCTGAATTTAAGTGATGATGACAGACATTCTTATCTTCTTGCTGGTACTAAAGGAAATAGTCACAGTGTTTCTCTAGTTAGGATGGTGATTTGTTATAGCAATTTTGTTTTCTTATTTTTATTTTCCATTATCTGGTGCATTTACTTTATCAGGCTAAGAAAGTTCTTTTTTAATCCTAGTTTACTAAGAGGCAATTTTGGTTGTTTCTTGTGAATGAATATTGAATTTAATCTAAAGGCATATATACATCTATCGAGATGACCATATTGTTTTTGCCTTTAATGTATTAATTTAGTGGATGGTATTTATATGTTTTAAAAATTAAACCATCTCTTTATCCTTGGGGGTACCCTTGTGGTGTAATAGTTAAGTGCTCTGTCTGCTAACCGCTAGGCACACCTTGGAACCTCTATGAAACAGTTCTACTCTGACCTCTAAGGTCTCTGTGAGTTGAAATCAACTCAATGGCAGTGGATTTGGTTTTGGGGCTTTATCCTGGTGATAAATCTAATTTAGATGTTATATTTTGTGTATCCTGATAAATTTAGTTTGCTAATATCTTATTTAAGATTTCTACATAAGTAATCATTGATAAAATGAGTTGATATGAGTCTATAGTGTTATTTTCCTGTGATTTGTCTTGCACTTTCTTGTGCTTTATTGTCAAGGTAATGCTGGTTTCAGAATGAATAGGAAGTACTTGTCCTTTTTATTCTTTATGAGAAGTTCTATAATTTAAAATGACCTAATGGTGGAGAAGTCCCTTGTAAATCTGTCTTATCTTGATGTATTCCTTATGGGCATATTATTCCATTTCATGAATAGTTATATAATTGTTGAGGCTATTGCTTCTTTACTCTGTTTTCATTAATTATAGAAATTTCCATGGGAATATGGGGATTTTGTCTAAGGTTCCATGTCTGTTGGTATAAGATACCCGATTGTACTCGTCTTTTTAGTCTGTTTGTCTCTTTCTCATTAATAGTATCTATATATCCTTTTCATATTTTAAAATCTATATTGCTGGAGATTTTTTAATTTTGCAAAACTTTTCTAAAGGCCAACTGTAGCTTTCCTAGTCTTATTGTCTCCTTTCCCAATCCCCATTTTATTGGTGTCTTAGTTACCTAGCATTGCTATAAAAGGAAGACCACAAGTGGATGCTTTAACAAAGAGAAATTTATTATCTCATAGTCAGTAGGCTAGAATTCCATATTCAGGGCATCAGCTCCAGGGTAGGGCTTTCTTCCTCTACCTGCTCTGGAAAGAGGTCCTTGTCATCAGTCTTCTTGTCTAAGAGCTTCTCAGGCTCAGGGGACCTTAGGCCCAAAGGATTTGCTCTACTCCTGGCTCTGCTTTCTTGATGGTGTGAGGTCCCAAAACTCCCTGCTCATTTCTCCTTTATCTCTTTTAAGATAAAAGGTAGTACAAGCCACACTTCAGGGAAACTCCCTTTTCATTGGCTCAGGGATGTGACCTGAGTTAGGGTGTTACATCCCACCTTAATCTTCTTCAGCATAATCTAGTCTTGTCTCATTAAGCTCAGGCAGCGATTAGAATTTACAACACATAGCAAAGTATGTCAATCACCAAATGGAGAATAACCACACAATACTGGGGGTCATGGCCTAACTAAGTTGATGTATATTTTAGAGAGACATAATTCAGTCCAGGACAATTGATTTCTACTCTTATTTTTATCATCTTGTTTTCACATTGCTTATGTTTTCTTATTCTTCATCTAACCATTTAGGAAGGATGCTTAGCATGCTCATTTTTGACGTTCCTGTATTTCCTTTATCTCTAGTCCTTTTTTTTTACAATCAAATGTTTTTGTCCTTTTTTCTTGTTTTTGTTTTTCTTTCATTTTTATTCTGCCGCCTTTTAGTTTAGATGGCACAATATGGCCATAAAACAAAAAAACAAACCACTACCATTTATTCAGTTCTAACTCATAACAACCCTATAGGACAGAGAAGAACTGCCCCATAGAGTTCCCTAGGAGCACCTAGTGGATTTGAACTACTGACCTCTTGGTTAGCAGCCATAGCACTATACCACCTGTGGTTCCTGATATGTCCATAGGAAACTCAGAAACATCTGTAGGCAAATTGCTAGAAGCAATGGAAATCTAACATGGTGAGTGAATAAAAGGTCAATATTTTCATTGAATTCTGTATAACCAAAAAAACAAAACTCCTTAAACCAATTACTATTGAATCAACTCTGATTCATGCCAACCCAATGTGTTATATAGCAGAGCTACTCCATAGGGGTTTCTTGGCTGTAATCTTTCTGGAAGCTTGCCAGGATATTCTTTGGCAGACTCCCTGGGTAGGTTCAAACCATCAACCTTTGGCTTAGCAGCTGAGCACAAAGCACTTGTTCCACGCAGGGGTTTCTATATAATAATAACAATAAATTAGATATATAAATTAAAAAAAAAAAACCTTCAGACCTAAGGGAGGAGAAAGCCTTCTTAAACTAGTCACAAAACAGTACATGAAAATTAAGAACTTCTGTTCATCAATGGACAGCCTAACAAAAATTAAAAGCTTACCTACAAACCAAGAAGGGATTGACGTTGTATATCACTGAGAAAAGATCAGCATCCTATGTCTACAGTGAGCTGCCACTGAGTCCTAAGAAGACGACAACAGTCTGATAGGAAAAGTGCAGAAGATAAGATAGGGCATTTTGAAGACTAGAAAATATATCAGGGAAAGTTTTATGAAGACTGCACAGAGATACTGTATTACACATTGTTGATTGACAGAAATTAAAAATAAACGATAATGCCTTGTGTTACAGAGCACATACATTGCAAGATCTCTTTTGCTTTTTTGGAATATAAATTGTCAGAGTCACCTTGGGAAAAAATTGGCATTGTTTTTTAAGGAGAGTCATTTTTATGCTCCTTTACCCACTGACTCAACTCCTAGAAAGATGCCCTTGAGGTAGTCTAACAGGTAGGAACCAGGAGGCTGGTGCTATTGTTGATATCAGATACCTTGTAAGAGCAGAAACATCTGAAAAAGACTGAAATGTTCACTGACAGGAGAACAGGAAAAAAGATTGTAATATATTCACATATTAAAGATTATATGACAATGAAAATGAAAAACCACAGCTACACATACCTCCCTGGTTATCTTAGTAACTTGGTGTGACCAAAGCAAGTCTCAGAAGAATGTACACAGTATGGTACTCTTTTTACAAAACTCAGTAGAAGCAAACTAAACAGCATGATTTTAATGCGTGTCTGTGTATATGATAAAGAATCCCTGGGTGGTGCAAATGCTTAATGTGCTTGGCTGGTAACCAAAAGATTGGAAGGTAATCTACCTGGAGGCCCCTCAGAAGTCAGAGTTGGTGATCTGTTTCTAGAAGATCAGCCAAGGAGAAGCTATGGAGCACATTTCTACTCTGACACACATAGTGTTGGAGTTGACTCAATGGCAACTGATTCTGGTGATATACATGATAAAACTAAAACAGAAGAGAACAGGAAATAGTAACAGTACTTATCACAGCAGTTGCTTCTATAGGAAAGGCTGAGGATGGGATAAGGGAATGACATGATAGGTAGTAGTAAGTTTAAAATATTTTGGTTCTTGAGTTGAGTATTAGTTCCGCAGTTATCCATTATATAAAATAAATAACATCAATGAACAATGCTTAGTCCAACAATGTTAATTTATTGTGAACACTACATTATGATTAATCCAATAGCAAGAGCCAAGCTTTTTAAACTGCTCTTGGATATGAAAATGATTCCAAGGAAAAGTGAACATTTAAGAACAGAAAGTTTTGAGATTTCCAAGAGCTTTGAAATATTCCATTTCTTATGCACTAAGCAAAAAAAACAAACAAACAAACAAGTTTTATCTACCTCTACTGCCTACTCTCCCATAACTTCTTAGATTCAAGAGAGGAGTTTCAATCAGTACTAAATACCACTTTGTATTACTTCCAACCCATATAGTATTCTGGTTTTTTAATGAATAAATGGCTGAATGATTCCACTGTTGACCTATTTGTCTCTCTTTTCACAGGATACATATTTGCATATAGGCTATTATTGACATCCCAGAACTGTTGTATTTGTTGTTTTCTAACTTGCTTTAACATTGTTTTGTGAACATCTTTTCATTCCTTATAGTTTTCTATAACATTATTGTAATGACTACATATTTCTTTGAATAGACTTGTGGAAATTGGTGTTTGTCCAAGATTTAACAACTGTTATACACTACTTTGCCACACTTGTGATTAAGTTCCTTTTTTATACATCTTTATCTTTGTTGTTGATATTGTGGAGAACATAAGAAATGAACCTATACCAGTTCAACAGTTTCTGTGTGTCCAGTTCATTGGCACTGATTGCTTTCTTCCCGTTGTGCAGCCATTCTCACCCTCCTTTTCTGAATTCTTCCTCCCTTATTAATGTAAACTCACTGTTACTTAAGTTTCTTATCTGATTTTTCAAGTTGATGCTATCAATGTGACCCGAAATAGATGGGTCTTAGAAGAGCATACTGCTCAAGGCAGACAATCTTTACTAGATAAGCTAAACTGTAGTTTTAAGATGTCAGGAATATTTTTGTTTTGAGGTTTAAATATATCTCAGGGCATTTGCTTCAGGGAATCATCCAGCCTCCACAGCTCCAGAAAGTCTAGTTTCCATGAGATTTTGAAATCCAGTTCTGCATTTTTCCCTCTTGATGAAGATTCTTCTAAAGAAGTTTTGATTAAGATGTTCAGTAACAGAAACCAAGCACCATCCAGTTATCCTGGTGCCGTGGCAAAGGACGCAGTTGTTCATGGAAATATTCTCTATCTTTCTTCTGTTCCTTACTCTGCTTCTTTCTCTGCTGTTCCTGGTGAATAGAGACCAATTGTTATAACTTGTATGACCACTTGGAAACTTTTAAGATGTCACACCCTACTTTGTGAATCAGGGGATAGAACAGAAGCCCTAAATACAAGCTCTATATTGTAGCTGTCTTACATTCTTATAGACCAGAGTCACTGGTAGGGAGTATTATGCTTAAGTGTAAGGGCCGTTTCTTTTCATCTTTCCCTCTTTGTTATAGCTTTTTTATTGCTACCCCCCACCTCTTTGTTATATTGATTATTCATCTTCTCATGTCTTATCAGACCCTGGTAAACAGCTTCCTAGATGTAGCCAGAACCAAGATAGGAAGGGACCTGGCAGAGAACACAAATCAGATAGGCTGGTGATCCCATCAAGGGAGATCAGAGAGGGCCAAGACAGACACTCAGCCTGTGATAGGTGGTCATGAGTAATGGATGAGTTGTGGAGTGCTCCATAGGAGAACTTTAGGAGAAGAGGTTATATGCAGCATGGGATCAGGCCAGAGATGCTTAGCTAGAGGCAGTGTAGATTGAAAGGGAAGAATTATAGTCTTACCTAGTACAGTCCTCGTTGTTCAGATGAGAAAAACACCCAGCATGACCTGCGAGTGAACTGGCCCTAAACTTAAATTTTTCCCTACCCTCAAATTCAGTTCTCTTTCTGTCATAGACCAGAGACAGTCACCCAGGACAGTGAGTTTTAGGTTCAGTTAGTGTTCTTCCAAGGCAGGAGTGGCCAGTAGTAGCCCTTTATCTCAGTATTAGCCCTGTCTTAGGGGAAGATGGGTTTAATCTGCCACTAAGTGGAACCAAGTAAGGACACATGATAGTCTCAGGGGTAAAGAGGCAGAGAGGAGGAGACTGAATCAGTTCTCCCCAGTACATCTTTCATGAAGGGAAAAAGTGATTAAAAAAGAGAACTGTACTGACTCAACAGCACTTGGCTTAGCATGTAAATGTTCACATATATGAATCCCTAGTTGCACAGTGGTTAAGAGCTAAGGCTACTAAACAAACAGTTGGCAATTCAGATTCACCAGCGGCTCCTTGGAAACCTTAGTGGATAGTACTACTCTGTCCTGTAGGGTCTCATGCAGGATATCCATATATAGGAGCATTGGTGGCATAGTGATTAAGCTCTCAGCTGATAACCGAAAAGTCAGTGGTTTCACCCTCCAGCTGCTCCACAGGAGAAAGTTATGGCAGTCTGATTCTGTAAATATTGCAGCCTGAGAAACCCTCTCAGATAGTCCTGTCCTGTCCTATAGAGTCACTATAACATGGAATCAACTTGGCAGGACACAGCAACAGCAAACACATGTATAAATGTATATGTGTATAGGTATTTATGTGTTTTGTGCATGTATGTAGTTATATACAGTAGTCCCCCCTTATCCTCAAGGGTAAAAGCCTGATGCCTGAAACCTTGGATAGTACTAAACCCTCTATATACTATGTTTTTTCCTATATACATGTAATAAAATTTAAGTTATAAATTAGGCACAGTCAAAGGTTAACAACTAATGATAGAGCAATTATTAAATAAAATAAGGGTTACTTGAACATAAGCACTACGATACCTTGACGCCAGCCAAGTGCCGTCGAGTACGATACCATGACAGTTGATCTGACAACCAAGACAGCTATTAAGTAACTAATGGGCAGGTGGTGTGTACAGCATGGATACGCTGGACTAAGGAATGATTCATGTCCCAAGTAGGACCGAGTGGAAAGGAATGAGATTTCATCAAGCTACGGAGAGCAGCGTGAAATTTAAAATTTATGAATTGTTTACTTACGGAATTTTCCATTTAATATTTTCAGACCCCAGCTAACCACTAGGCCACCAGGGCTCCTCGTATGATACATTGCTGTCAGGCCATTGAGTTGGTTCTGATTCATATTGATTCAGTGCACAACAGAACAAAACACTACCTGGCCTTAGGCCATGTCCACAGCTGATTTTATGCTTAAGCCCATTGTTGCAGCCTCTGGGTCAATCCATCTCATTGAGGGTCTTCCACTTTTTCACTAACCCTCCACTCCACCAAGCATAATGTCCTTCTCCAGGTACTGATCCATGCTGACAACATGTCCAAAGCATGTAAGATGCAGTCTTGCCGTCTTTGCTTCCAGGGAGCACTCTGGTTATACTTTCTCCAGAACAGATCTGTTTGTTCTTTTGGCAGTCCGTGATACATCCAGTATTCTTCTCCAGCACCCCAATTCCAAGGCATCAGTTCTTCTTTGTCTTCCTTGCTAATCATCCAGCTTTTGCCTGCATATGATGAAATTAAAAATGCCATGGCTTAGGTCAGGCACACTTTAGTTTTCAAGGTGACATCCTTACTTTTGAATACTTTGAAGAGGTCCTTTGCAGCAGATTTTCCCAATACAAGGTGTCTTTTGATTTCTTGACTGCTGCTTCCATGGGCATTGATTATGGACCCAAGTAAAAAGAAATCCTTGACAATCTCAATCCTTACTCCATTTGTTGATAGGAGTGGACAGATGGCAAGTTTTGTGGAACAGAGGCAGTTATAATCAGAGTTTTCAAAGGATCATTTGCATGGATGTTGAACTCCAACAAGATTTAGGACTAAAGAATTGTGCTGGAGACCCTGATAGTAGACTACAAGCTGAAGTCTTCAAGGAATAATAGGGATTGACCAGGAGATCTATAAATCCTTTACCAAAGAGTTGATTCTGACTCATGATCATCCTGTGCATTATATGGATGATTGTAATAAAAAGAAGACGCGCATGGCAAAGTTAGATGACGCAAAATTCAAACCTAAGCATCTCAAGAGAAAGCAGCAGGAGAGAAAAGAGAATACTTGCTGTACCTCCATTTCCCTAGGGAAGAGTCAGATTTTTTTCCTTTGAACTAGATGAAGAGCGTGTTGAGAAACAATGACAAGATCAGGAATCCTAAGTTTCTTAATGGTACTGTATAAAAATGTATATAAGACTTAGAGAGATTAATCCTGTGGCTTAAAGGAAAATGGTAGCAGCAGGACTATATGTGTTGAAGGTTAGTTGGGGGCATAGGTGTTTCTACAAGCTTACAGATTTGGGAGCTCCCTCTTCACACCTGCCACTGAGAGTATAGAATTCAAGAGGTACATTCTTACCTGAAATGCCTGTTACACTCAGCCTCCCATTTTTCTCCTGCATATGGTCATGTGAAGGTCAGTGGAGAGTGCTCTTGCTAGAATCATACAGAGCTCTGAAGTGACGTGTGGAGATCAAAGGTAGAATGGTCTTAGCACCCGTAGTACAAAACTTCTTGGGAAAACAGAAATAGGCATTCTACACCTAAGCAGGCATAAGATGACTCAGTGCAGAGTACAGGTGAATGAAAGGGTTGAATCTCTTTTTTTTTCTGAATACTCAAAGAGTGAAAATACACATGACTGGAGATGAGTCTGTTTTTATGCAGTCTGTGTGTACGAGGACTGCCAGTTAAGCTCACAAATTCATCCTAGAAAAACTGCTACATACCTCACTGCTCTATATCACTACTGTCACTTTGAAATACTCTCCTTGGGAACCGATGTACCAATGCCAGTGTCTAGTCCACCCTTCAAAGCAATTTTGGAGCTCTTTGTCTGGAATGGCCATCAGAGCCGTCGTTATATTGCCCTTGATGTCCTCGATGTTATCATAATGTCTTTCTTTCAGTATTTTCTTTATCTTTGGGTAAATAAAAATGTCATTAGGGAGGGTGTTCTAACAACTATTTGTTTACTAGCTAAAAACTCCTTCACAGACAACTATATAATTAAGTTTGCAACTTGCTACCTTGGCACTATGTGCAATGATCATTCCAGAAAGAGTTCCAAAATTTCTTTAAAGGGTGGACTGGGCATTGATGTCAGTGCATAGCTTCCCAAGAGGAGTGTTTCACAGGTAACCGTAGTGATATTCAGCAAAGATGTGTGTAGCACGTAGAACAGTTAAGCCCATGGACTTGTCAGACCTCAAAGGCTATACTGTGGTAGGCCCCAAAACACAGTGACTCAATCCAAGTAGAAGTCTCTTTCCCTCTCAGAAATAGTCCATGAGTAAGGAGATGATCTCAGGCCTGGCTTTGTTCCATCTGTTTATCCAGGTACTCATGTTCCTTTGTCTCATTGCTTGACCATCATCAGCCAGGATGTTTCATAGCCTTACCACCACAGCCAAAGCTGTCACACCAGTACCTTTTCTACATTCCAGCTCCCAGGAAGAGAGAACAAGGAAATAAAAGGCAAAGTGTTTCCTTTCATGGATGTCACCTTTGAATATGCATACATCGCTTTGTTGAGGCCATATTGGTCAGAACGTAGTCACATGGCTACTCCTGGATGCTGTGAAGTGTGATCTGTATCTGGGAAACCAGGTGTCCAAGTAAACTTCAGAGGGTTCTAATTTAAAATGAAAATTACAGTATTGGTTAACAGTTAATTGTCTTTGTTACAGATATGATTACAGATGAATAAGGAGTGACTTTAAATAATAGTCTTTGTATGTTTAACAAGTTCATCAGAATTTAGACATTCAAATGAGTGCCAGGGGGTTATACATTTATATATCAGTAGGGCTGCATTTGCTCAAAATGCTGTTAGAAATTCAAAGGCTCTGGATTATTTGTTAAGTATACAAACATAGTACTTTACAACTGGAAAGGCTCTTAATCATATTTCTCATGTTGTAATTATCTTGGTATCTTGAAAACCTAACATAGTGTTACACAAAATAATGTCCTCAGTAAATGTTTGTTGAATGAATGAGAGATTCAATTAAACCTTCAGTCAGCCACACCCAGCCATCTCAACTGATAGAAGAGGAAAACTCAGTCCATTGTTCAGAAAGGTATCTGTGTTTTATTAAGGGAAGTAGATTTCCACCCACTGAGGCTGAATTTGGCTTGTAGAATTATCTTGATGTCATTCAGAAGCAAGTCTAGTCAATCTGGACAAAATCAAAATGTGACTGTGGAGGGATAAGTCTGATATACTTGATTCTGAAAACAATTTCAAAAGAAGAATTTTCAAAATGAGTTAGTAGAATAAATGTACCTAAGACTTAGTGACTATATAGAAAGAACAGTGTGTCTTTGGATATACAAGTTTGAGTATGTCATTTATTTTTAAAATGTTCACAGTTGATACCTTTTAACTTCAAATAGCAACAAAGGATTTTAAATCCTAAAGAAATCATTCTTTAAATCTGAGATTTCCCACCCTGGGGTTTTTAGACCCATAACAATCCTCCAAGGAAGTAATGGGGTAGTTTGCACATCACGGTCCCGAAGTAATCCCTGTAAATGAAACATAAAAGGTTTAAAGGACTCACTGAGGTTGGTGATGATGGCGATGGTAGGAAGGAAGCTATGATGGAAAAAAAAAAAAAGGAAAATACTGAGACCTAGAAACCAATACGTGTTCTGTAAATGGTGAGAACAGACTGCAATTTCCCCACATTGTGGAAGCCTGGGGGACTGTTTAGATTCTGAGTCCAAACTCTTCTGGGGAGCTAATTATATCTCTGGAGTTTACTTGCCCCTGTAGGTCGACCTGCTTACAGCTTGTTAGTTTTGCTTCCTCTGCCTCTTTACCTGAGGCCAACTGATCATGTAAAAATATCTTCCTGTCCCCTGGGGAGGGGGAAGAGGAACCTGGAAGGTCCTTTAATTTCTGGGTCCATGGCATGCACAAGTTCTGTCATTAAACACTGCCCATGACAAACTGACACTGCCAAATTGACACTGTCCAGGAGGTCCTTGTAGAACATACTACCTCCACTACATAACATTTATTTGTATTTTGTTTTTTCATATAGCACAGAAATATCCTTCAAGACGGTGCATCCTTCTCTGGATGGAAGTAAACCTACTCCTCAAAACAGAAAGATACATTCTTTTGTGCAACTTTTGAATTTATTATGTGGTTCCCTTAATTGGTGAATATTCAAGGCCGTTTGTCAAAAAGCCTGACAGACACAGCCATTGTGAATTGCAGCCCAACACAAAGTACAATCATCCCTGTGTCATTTGTCATGATATATTTTTCATTCCTTTACCTTTCAAAATGAAATTTAGGTTAGATTCCAGTTTCCTTCTCATTGCCTCTGGGAGATCTGTTGCGATCTAACCTCTCACCTTACCATTTTTATCTTGGGTGTCAAAGAAGAATGCTTTGAATAGTCAAATTATACAGGGAACAAGTCATTAAGATAAGTGATTTCTTTTTTCCTAGAACTAGCCACACTTTTTGTGTTTCCCCTCCTGCATCAGCTCCCTGAGAAGAAAAGCCCCATCTTAATCTCTATACTTCAGCACCTAGGACAGAGGCTGGTATGTCTTCAAGGACTTACTACATCCTTGTCTAATATTTTTGGGTAGAGTCTCTGAGTGGTGCAAGTGGTTAATATGCCCACAAGGTTGATGATTCAGGTACACCCAGACACACCTAGAAAGCAAGCCCTGGGGATCTACTTCTGAAAAATCAGCCATTGAAAACTCTGTGGAGTGTGACTCTACTCCGCCACACATGAGTGCGTCACAATGAGTCAGAGTCAACTCAGTGGCAACTGATACTGGTGTTTTTTAGATACCGGAGCAAAGCACTTCCTATTCCTGAGCTGTAGTTCCAAAAAAACAGTTAAGAATCCTAGCTGAATGGAGAGAGCAACAGACCTGCTTGTTGAGTATGCTGTTTGTTAGCTATGAAATCTTGGCCAAGAGACATCTCTGGCACTTAAGTTTTCACATCTGGAATAAAAAGATCTGATTAGATCAGAGATTTGCGAACATTTTTTAGGAAACTACTTTCAAAAAAAGTAACTTTCTACAAATATAGAGATCCAGTATGTGAACAAGGTAAAAATGTAGGAGTAATGGGCACAGACAGTACCTTGCCCCTTGACCCTAGGTCACTATAGGTGCAGCTGTAGTATATGTCAGTGCAGATCCTACAGCAGTGATTCTCAGGCGTGGCTGGATCTTGTGGTTGTTAGTTGCTTGTCAGTTGCTTCTGACTCACAATGACCCTGTGTACACCAAAATGAAGCACTGTCCAGTCTTGCACCACCTGCATGTACGCTGGTATGTTTGAGTCCATTGTTAATGGCTATTGTGTAGTGCCTTCCAACCTAGAGGGCACATCTTCCAACACCGTATCAGACAATATTCTGTTGTGATCCATAGGGTTTTGACCGAAAGCAGAGTGCCAGGCCTTTCTTCCTAGTCTGTCCTAGTCTGAAATCTCTATGAAGCCATCCTGGTGACCCTGGTGGTATTAGAAATACCAGCGGCATAGCTCCCAGCATCACAGCAACATGCAAGGTACTATAGGGCTGCCAGGACTAGTAGCTGTGATTTCCACCTTAAAGCTGAAATGCCTTACCCCTGCCAGAACTTGGCAGTGTCCAACACAGGACAGTTACAAGAAGGACTTCTATGACTGACGTCTCTGGGTGGCATTAATAGTTAAGTACTTGGCTACTAACTGAAAGGTTAGTGGTTCAGATCTACCCAGAAGCACCTCAGAGGAAAGGCCTGGCAACCTGTTTCTGAAGGAACACAGCTGTTGACAACCACATAGAGCACAATCCTACTCTGAAATACACAGGGTAGCCCTGAGTCAAACCAACTCTACAGCAAGTGGTTTTGCTTCATATTTTTATGTCATTAACTACAGTCACCCATAAAAGTGAAAAGTGGAAAAGTAGGTGCCCCTTTACTCTGCAGAGTGAGAGACCTGCTTGCCCTTCCTAGCTTTGCCAACACCTGGCTCTGTGCTTCTATTTCTTCTTCTGTAGAATGGGATAATAACAAAAAGAGAATAGGTGCTGTTTCTTGAGCTTCTACAATGTGGTGGGCAAGCCCTCTGTATATATGCATTATTAATTATCTTTACAGCAGTGGTTCTCAAACTGGAGCATGTATCAGAATTACCTCAAAGGCATGTTAATCTACAGATTACTGGGCCCCAGCCTGAGGTTCAGAGAAAGTAGGTCTAGGGTGGGGCCTGAGATTTTATTTTCTTGTGAGTTGCCAAATGATGCTGATGCTGCTGGCAGCAAGAAAACAGCAGTGCTTGCTTGTAGTGTGTGCAGAAGAAACCACAAAACCACGTGACTCAAAGCATCTTTGTAGTTAGACAATCATGGCATCTCTGACTGGAGGGCATTAGAAGGTTTACAAAGTAAATTAAAATAGAGTTTTAGCTTGATGGCTATATTGATACATGTAAGCTGGCCTTCTTAAGAATAACAAAGATTGTGGGCATGGCACACGACTGGGTAGTTTTTGTTCTGTTGTACATAGGGTAGCTGTGAGTTTAAAGTGACTGGATGGCACCTGACAACAAGCTGAGCGTACAAATGTTATTGTTGTTTTAAGTAACTATGGGGGTATTTTTACAAAAAAATAATAAATTCCTGCTGAAATACTGCACAGTGTTTTTATAGGCTGTCATTTTGGTGTCACCACCTCTGGCAAGTGTCGCCTGCACCCCCTAGAGCTCCCCAGGGATGTTAGGATGTGTGCTCCCCAGTGTCGGGTTTGAAATGCAGCCTAATAAAAAGGCACAGAATGACAGTCTATTCATGCAAGTTTGAAATCACTGTTCATATTTCCCACACAGTAACAAGCAGACAGAAACCAAGCCTACACAGCTATGATTAATCTATTTTAAAGGAGGAAAAGTGGAAGTTTGATGGGAAGAAAAACATTTACTCTAACAACTCATTTGAAAACCAGAGACTCTCCTTTTCTCCTGTTGACTTGGAAACTGATTTTTCTTTATTTCTTGAGTTCTTTTACTTTCCCAGAGGGCTTCAAACTTTTATTTAAATGAAAAGTCATTTCCCAGTTTTCTACAGTCTGGGAAATAGATCAACTCTATCAAAATGAAAAATGTCATTGTATACACATCAGCTTCCTTCCAGGCATGGAAAAAAAGATGGGACCTTGACCCATAGAAGCCTGTAGACAGGTCAGAAAGTCTCAGCAGAAAACAGGGATGCCATTTTTCTTTCTACTTATGTTAGTTATTTCTATTTCTTGAGAAACCTACAGGTTTTCACAGAACAGGAAATGTGGTCTAATATCGCATTCCCCTAAGAGGATTCAGCACTCAGAGTAGCAAAGAATGACAGTCTGTAAGTTACACCGTGCAACTTAAATGCACAAATTTTCCAGAGTAGCATGTAAATTCATGCACATATTTGTAGTGCTCTGGTCTTAACTGATCCCCATGCCTCATCCTGATAGATGACTCCAGGAACCAACACTTTCAGATGATTTCTCTTTAGGAAAGTATTGTTAGAAGTCTAGGGACGTGGGGTCATAGACCACTGTGTGATCTACCGTACCATGCTCTCTGCTAATTAACGTGACCTCACTTAAAGATGCTTAACACTGGTCATTTGAAGAGTTACCAACTGTGAGTCTAGAATAATTTTGTCTCAGTTTTTCCACTTCTTTAATGGACATAAGAGTACTGACCGCCCCAAAGGTCTGCTTAGGCTACACCGATGTCAGTCAGATGCTTGCTACTAGAAGTGTATGTACCATCACCTTTGTTGCAAATTGATTTCACTGTGTTAAATTTCTTAAAAACAAACCAAGATTTACTATCTTTGGGTTGGGTAAAGTCACTGCTCAAATGGTTAAATTAACAGCTAGTATATATAGTATTTTGAAACATATTTAATCTTCAATAGAAAAATTCAAGAAATCCAGAGAGAAGGGCATACATCTCTGAAATGAAATACACTTAGAAGTTTTTAACATTAAAAGAAATGAGACTAGCAGTAGTTCTGACCAAGGGCGCAATAGGAGGAAAATATAGAACAAAACTCAAACTCCTAAAAAAATAAAAAATAGGACAGTGAACCAGTGGAGACTAGAGGAACCTCTGAGACTATGGCCCTAAAATGCCCTTTGAACATAGAACTGCAGCCACTGTCAGGGGTCACCTGTCACCCAAATAATAGATTGGCTTATAAAATAAACAGTATCACCCATGAGGATTATGCTTCCTTAAGTACTCCCCTATATGAGACCAAATGGCCAACATTTACCCTGAAGCAAAGAAGAGACAGAAGAGACAGTAAGAGGGGCAGGTTAGCATACGTAACACTTAACGACTACTTCACCAGGGTTTTTGTAAAGTTATATAGTGTGTAAAAAACTTAAAAAGTCAAATAGGGGAAAATGCAAATGTAGATGACACAGACTTCTATAGAGGTATAATGAGTGGCAAGAAGTATCTTATATACTATTTCTAGTACCAGCACAGTTTTTTGTATGTGGCACCAAATATCCAAGGCTTCCTGTTTTGGATTTGTTTCCTCTTTTATGCCCCAAATGCCATAGCAAGAAACCAACAGAATTAAGACTGACATATGTCCTCCTTGAAGAGACTATTCCACTTGGAATCTGCCATGTGCTACTGTTTATTTAGGGGTTATTGGACACAAGACAGGAATCATGGGCAGAAATAAAGCAAGGAATAAAGTAAAGTTCTACACGTCAAAAGGTCTGTCATAAAGACAGCACCTGTCCCCCAGACTGCTTTTCAGTCACTGAATCAGGTATCTCTCTGGACAGACTTTTAAGAGAGAGATGCTGTTGTTCATTCTTAAGCTTTTTGCTCTTTACCAAGAAAATAATGACTGAGCTTAGCCTTGACCCAAAGTGTTGGGCCACCTACCTTGTGTGACACAACAAGGACTCTTTACAAAGCCATAGTGATGTTTTATTTGGTTTTAGGAAGTCTGGAAAATTGGTCACACTTTACTCATTATGCCAGATGAATCCCCAGTGAGCATGAGTCTAACTTTGGCTGTGACTCACCAGTTTGGCTTTAATCCCTAAGCAAGTAAAAGAAGTTAAGCCGCTCCGATCCGCAGCACACCAGGTGCATTCCCTGAGCATATTGTGGGGAGAAATTCTACTGAGGAGTAGAATCCTGGGCCTAAAGCCAGCGTTTTCAAGTTTTACTAGGGAATTGAATTTGAATTTATTTTTAAAGAGAGGAAAACTTTGGGACTAAAACTTTACAAGAGTCTGGGGCCAAGTACACATTTAGAAGGAAATGTTGATACAGTCTTTCCATCACACTTGAAGTGAGCCATGCAATGGGACCAGTGTAACTTTTGGTTGTTAATTATTTATTTACCAATGAGAAACTATTCCTCAGCCCTCGTATTCATGGTTCACAGCTCAGGAACATAAGTCTGTGACAACTTGTATGAAACTCAATCCAAAAAAGTTCTTTGTACTCCAGAATCATTTTGCACTCTGAAAGATACCATCTTTCCTCATTATGGAATCATAAGTTCCATACAAATCTGTATATACCTTCTTTCTTGGTTTATGTACTGCAGACTTAGACAGTTGCAACCCCAGGGACATACCAAATGCTCTAGCCATATGAATTTGCAAACACTTGACCACAAGGCCTCACATTTGAAGGTTTCAGCAAAGCACTAGAAGACATGGTACTTTCTTCTCCCTCATCACTAGTTACCTTCCTGACTGATGGAGAAAGGGACCAGGACCAATGTAACTTTATATGCCAATGTGTTCATTTGTGCATCAAAAGAAGCTTCCCCAAAATTTCGGTATTCCTGTGTTTCTGACACTCTAAATATAGCCTCATTTCCAATCTAATTTTTTTCCTTTTCAAATGACTTTTTTGTGTTTTACAAAATTAATGTAATGATAATTTCTTAATTTCATATGGCACAAAATTAAGCATATATTTGTGTCTTCAACCTCCCATTTTTAAGTCTACTAAAGAAAAAAAGACAAATAAAATTGTCTACCTTCTTCACATCAGTCAAAAGATTTGATACGTATGTGTTTCCAAAGCCAAGATGCAGAGTGGTATAGTGGGTGCTGTATAGAGGAATTACTAATAATTTTTACCTCAGTAGGGAGAACTTGACTCTGATCAGCAAGTTCTTAAGGATTTGTTAACATCACAGCCTTGGACAAGTGGTCATTCCTAGATGTAATTCCTAGCCAGAAGAAATGATTATCTAGCCAATAAGACTAGATATCCTAGATACATTTTTTTAGTTCCTGTAATTAAGACAAGAAAAGAAAAGGATAAATCCACCAACTCACTGGTCCATTCTGGTGTGTGAGGTGTTCCGAACATTCCCACCTCACTTGCAGGCACATTAAACATAGATGTGGAAGGAGAGTGGCCGAGGGGGAGGCATGGCAGGATGCTGAAATGGGAAGAGTGAAACCATGGATGCTTTCTCACTGACTGAAATCTACTTTATTATGTTAAACAGTACCCTCACTCACAATTGGGTGTCCAATTTGCAACTGTATACTAATTTAATTAGAAAAGTACTTGGATCTTTATTTTTATTCTAATCATGAAACCAGTTCTTTGTACCATTTGTTTTTCGCAATATAATGTAGGTTTCTCATTCATTTTTCATTGATTCAACTATATTTACAGAGTTTGTGATGGTTAAAGTTGTGTGTCAATTTGGCTGGGCCATGTTCCTCAGTGGTTTGGCAGTTATTGTATTGTTTGGAAGCTTTCTAATGATACAATCACTTCTATGATGAAATCTGATCTAACGTGATCACTTCCATGAGCAGCCAATCAATGGAAAGACTATTTCCTTGAGGGTATGGCCTGCATCCTGAATAGGTGGACTTTCTGGCAAGACTCACTGGCTTTTGCTCATTCTGAATGCTGTGGCTGGCTCCTGGTCATCTGACCCCCATTTCTTGAGACTTGTTCTAGCCTCTTACCTATCATCTTACCTGTCAGTCTTGGTATTCATTCGTCTCCACACCCTGCAAATCAGAGGCTTGCTATCTGACTTTCCAGGCTTAGATTCACTAGCACCTGCAGCTGCATGAGTCAAGAGATGCCTCCAGTCTGACTCAAAGATTGGAACTTTTCAGCCTCTAGAACCTCATGAGCCATCTCCTTTATATAAATTATCTCTGTATATATTTATGCACTGCATTCATTTTTCTTCTCTCGAGTACCAAGCCTAAGACAGAGTTTACACTGTTTAATAAGTAACAAGTAAGACATTGTGCAAGAAAGCTATTAAAAAAAGACAAAATCTGTACCTCTATGAAATTTATATCTTAATAAGGAAGACACAATAATAAACAAATATGTGGTGATATATGTGATAACAAGTCAAGTAGAGTGAATGGATAGAAAATAATATGGCTGCTGCATTAGAGACAGTTATCAAGGAAGGGATCCCTGAGGAAGAAACATGTGAACAGAGGTTTGAAAGAAGCAAAACATTGGGATTTGACTATCAAAGAAGGGGCGTATTGGGCAGAGGCTACAGGAAGCACAAGGGCCCTGAAGCAAGAGTGTGTTCTGTGGGTACTAGGGCCATTAGGGCTGAAACAGAGTGACAAAGAAGGAAATTAAGATGGAGATGAAACCAGGGGCCAGATCACAGAAGACCTTGTAGGGTATGACAAGAGCTTTGAATTTCATTCTTAGCAAGAGCAAACCACTGGAGGATTTTGAACAGGGAAACAATGTGGTCTGACTTCCGGTTTCAGAGGAATGCTGTCCTGTCAAATGGAGAACAGGCTATAGGGAGGTGAGAGTGGATGTCCTAGAACCAGATGGGAAACCATTACTGTCATCCATGCAAGAGATGGTGGCAGCTTGACCTAAAATGATAGTATGGAAAAAGATGGTGAAGAATGGCTACCTTTAGGATACATGATGAAAGTACAACAAACAGGATTTGCTGCTTGTATCAGCCGAGGTCCAGCATGGCGTGTGAGCCACTCTAGGTCATTTCATAGAATGATTTTAATACAAGGAGTTGCTTGACCAGATAGTGGAAGACCTGAGAAGCTAAACAGGAGATAGTCATTAATCCAGAGATTAGCAAAGCAAGCCACCTCTAGGGATGGAGGGACAGTGGCAGAAAGTGAAATAAGGGTCCAGAAACCTGGCCATGCAGTGACAGCTAAAACCATGGGCATAAAGACTACCTGGGAAAAGTTGTAGCAACAGAGGAAAAAGTAGCTACTGCAAAGATTGCCACAAGAAATGGAGATGAAGAAATGTCCTGTTTTCTCCCCCTCTTCCTGCCTTCCAGGCTTCTGCCAATGCCTCCCATTGTCTGAATTTCCCCAGAAGCCATAGGGAAAGGGAGCCTGGGAAACATAGTTTTCTATGATGCAGAGCAAAAGAGAGGTTTCAGCTCAGAACCTATTGGTAATTTGCAAGACTAGTGGATGTTGGACATGAGAGAAAAAGAAGAGTCAAATATGGCTTCAAGTTTCTGTATCTGAGACATCAATATTCATGTCATAGTTGGAAACAAAGAAGGATCGGTAGTTGGAAAATGCAGCCTTGGTAATAGAAATGATGCCGGATATCACATGATAGAAGTTTGCAAGACTAATGACTTCTTTGTTGCAAATACCTTTTTTAACCCACACAAACAATGACTGTACACATGGACCTTACCAGATGGAATACACAGGAACAGAAGTGGCTACATCCGTGGAAAAAGACAATAGAAGAGCTCCATATCGGCAATCAGAACAAGACCAAGTACGAAATGTGATCGTCAACTAATCACATGCAAATTCAAATTGAAACTGAAGAAAATTAAAACAAGTACATGAGAACCAAAGTATGACCTTGAGTGTTTCCCTCCTGAATTTAAAGACCATTTGAAGAACAGATTTGATGTGTTGATCACTAATGACCGAAGACCAGATGAATTGTAGAATGACACTAAAGACACATCCATGAGAGAGCAAGAGGTCGTTAAAAAGGCAGAAAAGAAATAAAAGATCAAATTGCATGTCAGAAGAGACTCTGAAACTTGCTCTCAAAAGTCAAACAGCTAAAGAAAAAGGAAGGAATGGTGAAGTAAAAGATCTAAACAGAAGATTTCAAAGAGCAGCTCAAGAAGACAAAAATAAAGTATTATAATGACATGTGCAAAGAGCTGGAAATGGAAAACCAGGAGGGAAAAACACATTCTGCATTTCTCAAGCTGAAAGAACTGAAGAAAAAAATTCAAGCCTTGAGTTGTAATACTGAAGGATTCTACAAGGAAGCTATTAAATGACTCAGGGAGCATCCAAAGAAGAATACACAGAGTCATTGCATCAGGAAGAATTGGTCAATTTCGGTCATTTGAAGAGGCAGTGTATGATAAGGACCCAGTGGTACTGAAGAAAAAAGTCAAATCTACATTGAAGGCATTGGCACCAAACAAGGCTCCAGGAATTGGTGGAATGTCAATTGAGACAATTAAACAAACAGATGCAGTGCTGGAAGTGCTCACTCATCTATGCCAAGAAATTTGGAGAACAGCTACCTGGCCAACTAACCGGAGGTGATCCGACTGAATGCAGAAATGACTGAACAATATCATTAATGTTACATACCAGTAAAATTTTGCTCAAGATCATTGAAAAGTGACTGCAGCAGTATATTGACAAGGAACTGCCAGAAATTCAGACCAGATTCAGAAGATGGCAAGGAACCAGGGATACCATTGCTGATGTCAAATGGATCTTGGCTGAAAGCAGAGAATACTAGAAAGATGTTTACTTGTGTTTCAGTAACTACGCAAAGGCATTTTACTGTGTGGGTCATACTAAATTATGGCTGACATTGTGGAGAATGGGAATTCCAGAACATGTAATTGTGCTCTTAAGGAATCTGTATATGGATCAAGAGGCAGTTGTGTGAACAGAACAAGGGGGCACTACATGGTTTAAAGTCAGGAAAGGTGTATGTCAGGGTTCTATCCTTTCACCATACCTTTTGAATCTGTATGCTGAGCAAATAATCCAAGAAGCTGGATTATATGAAGAAGAATAAGGCATCAGGATTGGAGGATAACTCATCAACAACCTGCATTGTGCAGACAACACCCCCTTACTTGCTGGAAGTGAAGAAGATTGGAAACACTGATGAAGGTCAAGGACCACAGCCCTCAGTATGGATTGCACCTCAGCATCAAGAAAACAAAAATCCTCACAACTGGACCAGTAAGCAACATCATCATAAATGGAGAAAGGATTGAAGTTGTCAAGAATTTCATTTTACTTGGGCCCACAGTCAATGCCCGTGGAAGCAACAGTCAAGAAATCAAAAGATGCATTGTATTGGGAAAATCTGCTGCAAAGGACCTTTTTAAAGTATTGAAAAGTAAAGATGTCACCTTGAAAACTAAAGTGTGCCTGACACAAGCCATAGTATTTTCAATCACATCATATTAATGTGAAAGCTGGACAATGAACAAAGAAGACAGAACAAGAATTGATGTCTTTGAATTATGGTGCTGGAGAAAAATTTTGAATGGACCACGGACCACTGAAAGAACAAACAGGTCTGTGCTGGAGGAAGCATGAGTAGAGTGCTCCTTGGAAGCAAAGGTAGTAAGACTGTGTCTTACATACTTTGGACATATTGTGTGTCCCCATATGGTCGCAAGGATGGTGCAGGACCAGATGTTGTTTCATTCTGCTGCACATAGGGTCACTGTGAGTTGGAACAGACTCGATAGCCCTTAACAAAAACACAATACTGATATATAGAGATGCTCTGATATGTAAGTGTATATACTAAGCAGGAATGCTATTTGGCATAATTTAGATAATTTAATAGAGATTGCCTGCACTGCTCTGTTAAGAAGGAGTCTGAGTGTGGTTTCAAGATGTGGAAAGAACTACAAAGATTGATTAACAGGGCATAGGAGGGAGCAGTTGATACATAAACCACCAAAAAAGAACAAACCATTAGCCATTGAGTGGATTCCAGCTATAGCAACCTGCAGGACAGAGCAGATCTGCCCCATAGAATCTCCAAGGAGTGGCTAGTGGATTCAAACCGCCAACCTACTGATTAACAGCCATAGAATTTAACTACTACACCACCAGGGTTTCCATTTCCACATAAGTTGCAGGAATTTTCAGTGTCTACACTAAACCGGTGAAGTCTGCATCACCAACGCAGTGTGAACCTAGTCTCTCACCTACAGGGACTTCTGTTGTTTTCTTATAATAATGGTAACAGCCTATACTGAATCCCTCTGGAACACAAGTATTCTCATTCTTCCTCCTCTCTCAAGAGTTCAAAGAGTACATCTTGTGCCACTTCAGCCCAACAGGTTCTCTCTTACACTATAGAAGACACAGAGTGAATCGCACTAGCTCTATTCTCTTTGACCTTTTTGTCTTTCTGCAGATGAATCCAGGCAGTTCAGATCTTAGGCCAGATCTTTGAGCTGACTGCACAGTAAGAAGTCATTCCACAGTAGATGGTTGTGTTTTCCTGTGTGTAGTATGGCATCCCCTATAGTTACAACCCTGTGCCCTTCTCATTATTTCCCTGAGTGTTTTGGAGTAAGCCAAGCTGGTGACCTTCGGCAGCCATAGGTAATACAATCATCTGGAGTGTTCTGTACCTCAAGGAAGTCTTCCATTCTAGGCATAAATTCAGTCAACTAGACTTTTAAAATCTCTTTGAGAGATTTTAAACATAATCAAAAATGTCTTTGAAAAGAGGCTTTTAAAATGAAGTCAGGTACCTTCCACCCAAGAACCGCACCACTGGTTTTCCTGTCTGCCCCCACCAGGAGATTGTAGCCCTGCTTCAGACATGTCCACGTGACAGGTGAAATCTCCTTGGTTGCCTTCCTGTTGCTTTTAAGTGCTGTGAGATATTCCATTCCCCTAAAAGGAGAATGCAGGGAATTATTTTAATACTCTGGCAGTGCCTCTGGTGAATATAAATTATTGATTTAATGAATTCATGAAGCCATATTTGTGATTATTACCTGAAAGTAAAAGCTGTTAACTCTTTTGTTGTTTTATCTTCAGTGAAATAACAAGTTATTTTATTATTCAAATGGGGCTCATTTCCTGCTGTTTTCAATATGATTTTTAATAAATATGTAAATTCTAAAATTAATTTACAGCATACTTTGGGAGGCATGAATTTTCAAATGACAAAAATCAGATGGATTGTAAAATTATCCCCCTTAAAATCATCAGTCATAATGAACAGAATGTATCAACCTCTTACAGTTTTACAGCTTTTTCTTCATCTTGTTGGGGACCCACTTAAAATTAATTATAAAACAGTATATTTCTTGGGCCATAATTCATTCACAGATTAATTAGATTCTGAGTTAATATCCCATCATAGGATGTGGTAGGAGCCAGCGATGTTTTCTGGTCATTCACAGTTCCAAGAGAGAAACACTGATTACTATTCCCAAGTGACCGAAGTGCCTGGCACTGATGACTGATCACATTCAGACCATGTAAGGTGTAACATTCTTCACCACATTGCTTCCCTTCTTGGCTCACAGCAAGAGATCTTTATTGTACCTGAGCAGGACAGCCAAATGCACTCAACCAGTCTTACATGGATTGATTCCTATTTATTATGTTTCCTTGCTTAAAATGAAATTTCTGTAGCTATTCCATGTGTCAGGAAGGTGGGGGTATTGGTGTCCGTGCTTGGCAGGCCTGGACTTAAATATTATTTTCCAAGTCATTTTCCAGTGGAGAGCAGCTTTTGTGTTAGATTCACAATTATAAATAATACTTTGATAGCACCCAGCAGGAATGTTTAAGGGACAGCTTGCCAGTAATTTCTTTGACATTGATCTAAGGTAAATATTTTTCCTAGTCATTTCAGAGAACTATAGATGGACATTGTAGAGAAGCCATACACATTGAATTCAAAACAGAGAAGTACCAGCCCACTCATATTTCACTAACTGAAATTTTGGATTTGCACAGAGTAAAGATAATTATTTACTTCTGCCCTCACTTTTATAGTGATGCCTCTTATGATCTGTGAAAAATTGGCTACCTGTTGCAATAGTCCACTTCTGCCACTTTTCATTTCTACTCTGTGGGACATAGCCCAGGCCAGAGACATACCAGATGGTCTTAAGACTTCACCTCGTCAGAGGACGGACTCCATTAAGTCACACCTACTGTTGTTAGCGCCTGTTGAGTTGGCTCTTGACTCATGGAAACCAAAAGCACAGTGGGCTTGATCCATAGGATTCTCACTGGCTAATTTTCAGAAGTACATTGCCAGGTCTTTTTTACTAGTCTTAGTCTAGAAGTTTGACTGAAACCTGGGCAGCATCTTAGCAACATGCAAACCCAACTGACAGACAGGTGGTAGCTGCACTTGAATTACACGGGCCAGGAGCCAAACCCGGGCCTTCCACATGAAGGACAACTACCAGAACCAAAAACCCATTGCTTGTCGACTGCAACTCATAGGAACCCTATAAGACAGAGTAAAATTGCCCCATAGGGTTTCCAAGGCTGTAAATCATTACGGAAGCAGGCTGTCACACCTTTCTCCCAAGGAGCAGCTAATAAATATGAGCTACCAATCTAACAGCAGTTGAGTGCTTACGTACTGCACCACCAGGGCTACTGTCATGAACATTAGATTATAATTAATCCAATTATGATAGCCAAGCTTTTGTAAATCTCTGTTTTGTCTTAAAGTGATTCCCAGGGAAAATAAACATTACAGCAACATTTTGTTACTTTCTGATAGTGTACCAGGTGGCGCAGTGGTTAAGTGCTTGCCTGCTAACGAAAAGTGTTTTGCCTATTAACAGTTTAAATCCATCAGCTGTTCCTTGAGAACTCATCGGACAGTTCTACTTTGTGCTTTAGGGTTACTATGAATGAGAATTGATTCCACAATGAGTTTTTTCATTTTGACACAGAAAAAAAGCTAACTTGGACCTGCCATATTCCTTCATCTTGAGCTAAATCCAGTGAGTCAAAAAAGGCAAATCAATATTCCCTTCAGTAATAGATGCAGTAAAGGGGCCAGTGTAGACTCTTGAAAGCCTGGGGACATTCACAGTGTCTTCCTTATAGAATTATATTTCAATTACTCCTTAGCCTACATTTGAATAAGTTCAGAATCTCTTACTAAGAAAAGGCCCCATTTAAAACTAATCTAGAAAGTAACTTAAACCTCAAACCAAATCATGCTGAATCCATTGCTGTCAAGTCGATTCTGACTTAGAGCAACTCTTCGGGACAGAGTTTCTAAGACTGTAAATCTTTATGGAAGCAGACTGCCGCATTTTCTTCCTGCTGGAGCACATGGTAAGCTCAAATCACCCACCTCATAGTTGGCAACCAAATGTTTAACCACTGTGCTTCCAGTAGTCCTTGAAACCCACTTCTGAGGAAGTACTCATCAAGTGTAGGGTTTGCTGATGACAGGTCAAAGGGCAGTAGACATGTCTTCCCATCAATCCCAGGAAAGACAATAGTAGAAAATCATGTAAGAGGGAAAAACTTGAGAATAAAAACATCCTCTCTACCTACCTTGTATCCCTGGGGCAATCCCAAGTGTTGACAAACTAGGTAGAGTAGGTGTGAGTTTCAGTCCACCACCCACTACTGCTATTTTTACTGCATAAAGAGTGGCTTTTGCCTTTCATTTATTTATTTATTTTATTAGATTTGAGGAATTTAGGAAGTCTCACCAGGACATTTTGTTTTTGTTTAAAATGTACTTGCCCTAGACTAGGTAGCATGTGGAAACATTATTCTTCTGACTGGAACCCTCATGCCTGGATCTCATTAGATTTTGAGAGGCTGTCATGTGGAAAAGTCACTCTAGTGTCTTAGCCTGAGTTCTGCAGAGAAGCAAAACTAGTGAAGCAGCATTTTGTGTGTCTGTGTGTCTGTGGTGGTGAACAGTTTTTCTGCTAATCAAAAGGTCAACAGTTTGAATCTACTAGCCACTCCTTGGGAACTTTGTGGGTTAGTTCTGCTCTGTCCTATTTGGTTGCTATGAGTCAGAAGGACTTATGAAATAGATCAAAACTAAAACCACTGCCATCAATTTGATTCTAACTCATAGATACCCTATAGGACAGAGCAGGACTAGCCCGTAGAGTTTCCAAGTTTGTAAATCTTTACAGAAGCAGACTGCCATATATTTCTCCGACAGAGTGGCTGGTGGTTTCAAACTGTCAACCTTTTGGTTATCAACCAAGCACTAGGCTTCCTCGAAATATACAGAAGTATAGCTTATAACACAACTAATATATCCATGTTGGCTCTTGAGACACTTAGTAAGTTATGTTATTTCTGCCATAAAGTTTTTTAGTGAAAGTGCAAGTCAGATAACCAGAGTGAGGCAGCTTGACTTAGAAAGATTCTGAATTTTAAAAGGAAAACAGGAGAGGCTGGGCAATCAATATGACCTTCACTACCCACAAGTGAAATAACTTATGGAAATAATGTAAAGACCCTGTGAACTCTCTTGCCTGACAGAAAGGTTTTAAATAATACCTTAAGAAAATCAAAAGCAAACATCTCTTGGACCTTCTTTACAGATTAGATATGAAATGAAAGACCCTGAGTTATACAATTAGCTATTGATTTTGTTGATCTATATTTAATTCTCATAGTAATCGAGCTGTGTTTACACAGTAGTATGGGGCAGGCATACATCATTTGGAGTGAGGGCCCTTTCACTTTTATATTAATTTAAAAATTAGATTGTTCTGTGCATGTGAGGCAAAAATAAAGTTTGTTTTTATTGTAGTGGATGGCAGACTGAAACTCATCAAGTGGTGCCGAGCCATCCTCCATGGCTTATGCAGATACTAGCTTTTATAATGCAATAGTCAGTTTGCCAAACGCGTATGTTTCAGGTTATGGAGAGAAGAAAAGTATCTGCATGCTACCTGGGACAGGAATTTTCTGTTAAAGGAGCTATAGAATTTCATCTCCCTACAGTTTCATTTCTTCATTTGATCCAGCCCCATTATATTTGTAAGTTCATTGCCCTAATAGTCTCAGTGCTGCCTTCAAGAATGTCATCAGTGTGATGTTTCCATTCTCACAGAAGCACCAAAGCATATCACCAAGTTCCCACCTGTCTGAAGGAGACAGGAATCTGGGCTAGGGCAACTTGCCTGAGACTGGCTCAGACCAAGGCAACATTGACTGGCTGAAATAGTTAAAGGCCAGAGCCGGTATCTGTACCATCCTTGGTGGGACAGCTTTGCTCTTTCCTGTGACATTTCACCTCCTGCACAGATTATTGTATTGGCTGCTGCTCCTGGATTTCCATGAATTGATGGCAGCTGCTGCCGTATGAGGACTGCCAACTGAGTTCCCAAACTCATGCTAGAAGAAGTGCTACATACCTTGCTACTGAATGTCACTTGAGTAACATTCAAAGTAGTCCCCTTGGGAAGATATGCACTGATGCTCACACTTAGTCCACCCTTGAAAGCAATTTTGGAGCTCTTTTTCTGGAATGGTTATCAGAGCTGTCATCCTGTTACTATTGATGTCCTGAATGTCATCAAAATGTCTTCCTTTCAATATTCCCTTTCTCTTCAGGCAAAGAAAAAAGTCATCGGGGCCAAGTCAGGTGAGTAGGGTGGGTGTTCCAGTACAGATTTTTGTTTACCAGCTAAAATCTTCCTCACAGACTATACAGTTAAGTTCATGAACTTGCCGCCATGCCAATGTGTGCAATGGTCATTCCAGAAAGAGTTCCAAAATTGCTTTGAAAGGTGGACGAGGTACTGGCATTGTGGTAGATACTCCCAAGGGTAGGACTTTGAAGGTACGTGTAGTGATACTCAGTGAATTCAGTGATATTCAGCAATGAAGTATGTAGCACTTAAAACCATTAAGTTCACGAACTTAATTGTCAGGCCTCGTACCTATCTGCTGACCAAGGTCCACATGGGGTGCAGGGGAACACCGCAGCTAGCCTCAGGGTCAAGCTACCCAGGCAGGATGGCTGTGAGATGTAAGTCGACAGGTTTCTGCTTTTGACAGAGAGAGAAAATTGGCTTTTGCCAGCGTAACTAGTAGTTGTTGCTATTGTTAGTTGCAGTCAAGTCAGCTCCAACTCACAGCGACCCTGTGTGCAGCAGGGCAGAACAGGGCCTGGTCTTGCGCCGTCGTCATGATTGTTGATACACGCGAGTCCATTACATAGTTACATGATGTTGCTAGACACTGACAGTCCCTTCCTGCTCAGGTTCCCTCTGACAGAGTTAGAGGCTTTTTATGCTCCCAGTCCACTGACTCTAAGTTGGAGATGGCCCAGCTTGCTCGACAAAGAGGTATTCAGATTTAAGATATGAAATGATGGAAAGGGTAGTCAAAGATAAAAGTCTAATCAGTCTTTTGAGTCACACAAGTAGCATCCATATTTATTTTTAATCATAATGGTGCCTACACATTAAAGGCAAACAAACAAACAAAGTTGATGCCCTTTCTCTCATTGCCTGGAATCATTGAACTGGCACTGAAATGAACAGGTCTAGAGGTTCCCAACTCATAACTCGCTACATTTTTTTAGCTAATATTCTCTGCTGAAAGAAGAAAGCATGAACCTAACAACACAGATGAATATCCTCTGTTTACTTAAGTTACAAAAACTGCTGGCAGGGAGCTGACTTGTTTTCCCAATTCCAGGTTATCATAAATAGTGCAGATTTTTTACCTTTGGGGAAATTGATCAAATTGGTCAAATCCAGTGCTTGACTAAGGGAATCAGCTTCATTGTAAATTAGATTTGTGACTCCATCCATTATCTGTGAAAGCAAAAATAAAAGAGAAGTTTCAAATGGCCAGTTCATGTGACGACGCTAACATGGAAGTGTGTAGAAATCGCATCTTCTGCACTTTCCTCTAAGAGTTTTACCCCACCTTGTAAGTTCCTCTTCCCAAATGTCTTTATCTCAAGCAAGGCTTGAGATTTCTTCATGTTTCTTTTTCTTTCCTGTACCCTCACATCTACTGCCGTTTTCTATACAGACGCACTTCCTGTCTCTTTGATAAAATGACTTCTGTTTCCTTCTAATCCAGTCTTTAAATGCCCTTCAAGACCATTGTCTGTCTCTGAAATGCATTCTTTTCCTTCCTGTGAGGAGTATAACTCTCTAGCATCCCTAAGCTACCTAGTGATTTCTCTTTGCTTACTTTTTTTCTTCAAAAGGTAAGCTCATTTTTCCCCATCTGGGTTCAGAGGTTCCAGCTGAGGTCATTGAAAGTCATTGATCATGCTAAATGGCAGCAACATAGTTAGTAACATAGTCATAAAAGCACATTTCAGCTGAAAATTACTCTTTTACCTAATAAAACCAGTTTGCCTAGAGATACTAAAGAATCACCAAGACCCTACTCAGGGAACAGGGAGTGCCCCAGTGCTGAATCACATCTCCCTGCATGGATTGGGCAGAGAAAGTGGTTCTCTATTACCAATGCAGTACATTAATTTTTCAGAAGGGCAAGTGAAGAATAATGTGTCCCGTTGAGATAATAGAGGGATTTGAGCACTGGGCGAAAGTAATTATCCACGTTGAAATTTGACCAGGTCAGTGGGGTTAAGACCGCAACTCTTGAGAGAAGTGTGGAAAGGTCTTCATTGTTCACAAAGGTCCTCCTATCTATTTTTATGTCTCATCTCAAAAGCAGCTCCATCAGGAATGCAATAGGAGATGGTATTAAGGAATAGATTAACTAATGCCTCCTGAGAAAAGAAAAATGACTTCAGCTGCACTTTCCCTTGAGGTCAACCTGCCCCCAGTAAGTATCACTTGGAGATGTGTGCAGATCTTCAACTAAGAGACTTGAGGTTAAAATACCTCCTCCTTACTCCTGTTCCTCTTAAGTATAGCACGTAGCTCTTCGCTGAGTCCATCTTCCCAATGCTTAGAATTTGTTCATCAGGAGGGAACTGGGGTAAGTTATACCTTCAGCTTTAACCCAAAGCTGTGTATTAGACAGAGTGGCTCATCTGTTTGGATGAAATTTCTCCTAACCTTTCCATCTACTACATCACATCCCTCCTATTTCTTCACCTCCCGAAAGTCTTCTCTAGCCAGCCTAACCCACTGTAGTGTTGGAATTGTCCTGCATTGTATTTGTCCTAATACATCTCTGTGTAGTTACAAGCCTATAGCTCACACAGTGAGAGATGCTGAGTGGAGGCAGGGCAAGTGATGGTGACACTTCTCCCCACTTACATGTGGAGGAACCTCCCTAAGACAATACCCCATTCACTTCTCCCAGGGGAGAGCAGGAGTGACTTACTTAACTAGCAAGTTGGGGAAAGCCCTGGGAATGCTTAGATGTATCTCTTGCACTTCCATGCCCTCTCTGGTGTCAAGATGCCTGTCAGGAGCACACTTACTGTTCTCTTTCCCCTGGGTAGGTTTTATAGGGAAGAGCTTTGTCCCCTGGTCCAGAGCTGCCAGTTATTGAGTAATAAGCCTTACTACATCTAGGGACCAGTATTAGGAAACATCTTTGCAAACAGAAACTACATTCTCCAACATAAACATCCTCAATGATGAAACTCACGTGTTTGGCCTCCCAGCTTCCTTTCTTTTTTGTCTTATTTTTCAACTCACTCAGAATGAAGATGGGCAAGAGGGATTTTAGGGTTATTTATTGTGTCGCTTCAGTTCCAATAATAGATGCATAGAAGACACCCAGTTAAGATTTGTTTTAGAGTCGCAGAGCTGTATAGAACCGGAAGATTCTAAAAAACTTCACTGTAAAGAAACTAAGATTCAGAGGGATTACCCAGCTAATTAGCACAATGCCAGAAATTGAACACAAATATCTAAATACCTGATCTGGTACAGAGTGATTAAGATCTTACTTTCTGTAATCAGCTACTTCTGCTCAAGTCCTTATTCCCTAACTTATTACCCATGTGTCTATGAACTAATATTTAAACCTCAGCATTATGTTTTTCTTCTTGTATAAAGAATAATAGTGCTGTCTCATAGAGTTGTCTCAAAAAGATTAAATGAACTAATTCATGCAACGCATTCAACCCAGTGCCTAGCACATCTCAAAATATTTCACAAATACAGCTCTTATTTTCATACCATGTGTCTTCTTGAACTGATTGGCACAAATCTCTGTGGCAGTAGAGGAATAAGAACTTAGGTTGATTAAGATACCATTGGCATTAATCTGCACCGAGCTCCAGCCCTCCCTGTAACAGTGCCCTGCAGAGGGATGATGCTGAATGTAAATGTTACAAGTCAATTTATATCTCTTCCTGACATCTTGCAGTGGATATGCTAACCAATATTTTCAAGATATAATCAAGGGGATAGAAACTTATTGGAAATAATGGAGAACTAGCCTTCATCTTAGAGCAATAATTGTGTTATTTCATGAATTTGCTGTTGGTTTCTCCCTTATTGTGGGCAGGAGTTTCTGTCTATGTATGTGTGACATGTATCTCTTTGGAACTGATACCATGTATCTATTTTTTCTCGTTTATCTCTTGAGTTTTTCTGTATCTTCTCATGTATTCTCCCCATTATCCTTTTATCAGTGGCTAATACAGTGCCTTCTGTTTTATCCTTCCTAGTTTCAGGATATTTTTCTGAGCTAAATCTCTACCCTACGACTGTTGTTGACTGCAAAAATATATGTATGTGTGTGTGTGTGTATAATGTGTATATATGTGTATATGTATGTGTGTATGTATGTGTGTATGTATATGTATATGTATGTATATGTATACATATGTGTGTATGTATGTGCATATGTATATGTATACATATATTTATCTAGTAAGGATCCCTGTGTTGAAAATCAGAAAACCAAGGTTCCAAGTATAATTTCTCAATTGCTGTTTGAATTTCTGTTAACCACTTAATCCCTCCAACATGTCCCTGTGAAGTACAGCTGACTCTCACCACCTCACTCTCCAGGCTCAAGTAAGAACAAAGTGAGATAAGAGATGGGAAAGCTGTTTAGAAATGCAAAGCTCTTTACAACCCAGGTGCAAGGCCCCTGGGTATCGCAAAAGGTTGAGCACCGGTCTGCAATTTGGACTTGTTCAGAGAAGCCTTAAAGGAAAAGCCTGGTGATCTGCTTTGGAAAGGTCACAGCCAAGAAAACCCTGTGAGCACAGCTGTCCTCTGAAACATGTAGGGTCTACTTGACAGTAACTGTTTACTGCCTTGGTTGGGCTGACACTTTCCCAAGTGTGAGTAGTGAACTTCAGATTCCTTGAGGCAGGCACATCTTTATCTGTGTATTTCCATCTTTACAATGATTCTGTTCCTGGAAGAATCTAAAAGCCCTAGAGATAAGACTATTTAGGCAACTGTTGGTCCTGAACCAGACCACAGAGTGAATGGTCTATAGCAGTAGAAGAAAGTTAGATGGACAGTTTCATAGAATGCCCTTCCTCTTCCTTCCTTCTTTATATATCTTAATTCCATTTACCCCTTCAAAATCATTTCAAGAGCCTCTCCTTCCCAAAAATTACCTGTGTGAATCAAGACCTCACTGATTTCTCACAAAAAGCTAGTCACATAGTTGATGGCTTGATTGATTAATTTGTTGACTGACTAACTGCAAGGAATTAAATTAGGTAAGGTATAATTCTCAAATGATTTCTGTAGACTATGTCACTATCTACTTCTTGTTTTAATTATCACTAATAGTATAGTGCCATGGTTCTATCAAAGACAGGAAAATATTTTAAGAATATGAAAAAGCTGTTTCTTTTAAACTTGATAATATACTCTGTCTTCCCTCCCCTATACATTCCCAAGTGCGCTAAGAAACCCCATCTAAAAGTGAACTGTACAACTGTTGCCACCTATAGGTGACAAATATGTTAGATTGATTTTATCGTAATTCTGATAAAGTGTAATATACACAGAAAATACAGATAGTTTACAGTACCTAAACAACTGTTGCCAAACACTGAGCTTTAGTGTGTTTATTATCATCATTAATATTATTTTTTCATAACTCCAATTTCAGAGGACCCCTTTAAAAGTAATATTGATGACTATCTATAAAGCACTTTTCCAGGATAGACGTTAAGAGTGTGGAAGCCGCAGGCAGACGACCTGAGTCCAAATCCCAGCTTCACGGCACACTGCTACATGACCTTGAAGATGTTATTACTAAATTTCTCAAGCCTTCATCCTTAGGAAATGCAGACACAATGATACCTAACCTGTAGAACAGATATAAGGGTCCAAACAGATAATTCGTGTTAAGTGCTTAGCAGAGTAATTACAGAGAACAGGCACTCCTCTCAAGTGTTAACTGTCATTACCATGATCAGTTTGCCAAGCACTTTTACACAAAGTTGCTAACAAATAAAATGTGGAAGTTCTGGGCTTTTTTTTATTTGCTTGTTTATTTTCAAATATTTTATTGTGCTTTCACGAGAAATTTACAGCCCAAGTCAATTTATCATACAAAAACTTGCACACATTGCTGTGTGACTCTTAGCTGCTGTCCCCATCTGTGACAGCACAGTCCTCTCAAATGTGGAATTATTTTTTTGCCATGTGCCATATAGAACATTAACACAGTACTGTTTGACCTCAGTTCCTCCTTATGTGTTAAATTTAAGCATGACATGTTTAAAATTTTAAAAATACCTAAGACAGGTCAGCATGGAGGCTGCTTCAGAGCACTTCTCTGTGTAGGCAGGAACATACACCACCTGAGTGCTTTCACTCCTAGCCAGCGGGGTGACTGGAGACGCCAGTGCCAACAGGTGAGAAGTTTCTGATGCTGGAGGAAGTTAAATCCATCACCAAGGATCCACTGAGTATCTACTGATGATTTAGTATGGGGCTGGTCCTGGAGGGAGAGAACTAGCTGACAGGAAGTGAAAGAGGACATAAAACACATGTATAAAACATGACCGCTTGCTCAGAAACCCAAACAATGCAGAGATTGCAATTTTACCTCCATGGTGATTTTCTCCTGGTGGTGTTTTGATTTAATATGAGATGGAAAAAAAAAAATCAAGGCATTTTAAATACAAGTGATAATGGGCCCTTCTTTCAAGTTCGTCACCTCTCTGACCATTGTAGTACAAGCATGAAGTATTTAGACAACATGAAATACTATTTGTGTCCCATAATCAAATGGTATTTTAACAGTCATTGGCCCTTCCTTCATCTCTGCCTTAATGTGTGGAATTGTATGTTTCACCAGTCTTTTTTTCTCAGGCACATTTTTCTAGACCAGTGGATATCAGACTTGCACAGCTATGAGAAGCATGTGGCCAGCTTATCCAAGTGCCGATTGCTGCTCCTCCCTCCCAGTGTCTCACATAGTCAGCCTGGGTAGAGCCCTGATGGCACAAACACTAAGTGCTTGGCTGCTAACCGAAAGGTTAGTGGTTCAAACCCACACCGTCCGTAGCTCTTCAGGTGCATGGCCTGCTGATCTGTTCCCATAAAGATTACAGTTTAGAACTGCTGTCACGTGGTGTGGCTGAGTCAAAATCGATTTAATGGCACCTAACGACAACACCGGTGCTGGGTGAGGCCCAAGAATTTGCGTTTTTTTAACAAGCTGCTGTGATGCTGGTGTATACGTCAAGAACTAAATTTCTAAAATAAAGACACTGTCTTACTATTATTTACCAAATGTCAGGGGCCTGAGACACTTTATTTCCAATACTTCAATCCTGAAAGAAAGGTGTTTCTTATCAACATTTTACACGTATGGAAGGTTTCAGCACAGCCAGTGAAAGGGCCCAGCTAGATGGAAGCCCAGAGCCCTCTGTCTCCAGGGCTGATCAGCCCTCCTGCAAGACACAATTGGACTCAGCTGTGTGTCCCCACTACCGAAACCTCCAGCTCCCTCGAGATAGCTTTTCCAATAAGTGTCTGTTGAATGGAATTCAGATTAACATAGATCAGAAAGAAACCGGGTAAATGTTTGTGGTTCTTAAATGAAGAAAAAGATGACACTCCGGTGAGGACCGAGTTGCCCTGAATGCCCTTTATTTACCTCCATTTGGGGTAATCAGAGCATGTCCTTGTTTCATTGTTAGCTGCCATAGAGTTGATTCCAGTTCATGGAGATCCCACGTGTGCCAAGTAGAACAACTCCACAGGGCTTTCCAGGCAGTGATCTCTCGGAAGCAGATCACCACGCTTTCTAAGGCACCTCTGGGTGGGTTCCAATGGCCAACTTCTTAGCTAGTAGTTGAGTGCTTAACCATTTGCGCTCTCTCCATATATTTTAATATCATACTATGTGATTCTTGCAAAAAAACTGTTTAAAAGCTGTCATAGTATAAAAAGGAAGCTCTTGTATGGAGTTATTTCTAATTATGGAGCCAGTTTTCTGTAATCAGCTGTTCCTCGGCTGGCCTCTAGTTTCAAGGTAGCCATCTGAGACTGAAAGTTAGCTTGGTGAGTAATGGTGTGGTACATTACTAGTATAATGAAATAAGCACTGTTTCGGGGATCATTTTCAGAAATTACCATAGAATTATGACATTTCTCATAACAGAGAGAGAGAGAGAGAGAGAGGCTCTGCCTCAGCCTGCTCTCAGGAGACCAAACCATCCACTTCTATTTCTCTCTCTCTATTAAATATTTAGCATATGCTAATCCATAGGCTATGGATTCATAGGCTGTATCTCTTTTCCCCCTGATCAAAACCTAGTTTCCTCACTATACTTCAGTGCATCTGTTGTTATGATGGGAGATGGATCTAAATATGACATAATCTTGGGGAGTGGCAGGAGAGATAGTCTGGCAAGTTATTTAAGTAGAATATCTGGTTGGCAAAATGAAAACAAAACAAGTACACAAGACACACGGTCTTTTATTACATAAAAAATGCATCATTTGGTGAAAATAACTGGAGCATGGAAGGCAAACTGGAAGTAAAATCCTATTTTCTGTCATTTGCAGGATAGCCCATTAGCATTACTCTGAGATTTGGATTCCTGATCTTTAAAATGGGAATAGGTAACTTGTCAGTTTGTAAACAGGGGTACAGACAAAATATGCCAAGTGTCTTCTACATAGTAGAGATCTAATAAATGGAGCCCTGCTGGCACGGTGGTGAAAGCGATTGACAAGGTCAGTGGTTCAAAACCACTAGCAGCTCTATGGCAGCCTTGGAACCCCGTGGAGTTACTGTGAGTCAGAATCTACTCCACAATAATGGGTTATTATTATCTATAAGTCCTCTACCTAGTTTTTACTTGGCATTAAATGGAAATTTTGACAATACATGAAGTCTTAGCAACATGAAAATGCCCATACTTCTCGTTGTTTTTTGCATCTGTGCTTCCCTGTCTCCTCCCCACCCCCTACCCCAAGACCTAAACCTTTAGGAGCCAGTGAAACAAACATATTCATGTTTACAGGGTTTACCCTACAACAATTATTAAATATGGCCACAGTATTTTATAAAGTCCTGAAGAATACCAACAACATTCTATAGTCTTGTTTAAATTGATACTACAAGAAGGTCCTGGAGGAAACTAGAAAAAAAGAGGGGGAAAAAAGTCAAGTCAGTTGTCTTAGAGTTGAGTAGAACTGTCCATAGAGTTTCTAAGGAGTGGCTGCTGGATTGGGGCTGCCAGACTTGTGGGTAGCAACTGGAGTTCTTACTGTGAGTTTGAAGCCCTAGAGTTCTACAGAAGCGACACCCTCAGATCTTACGATCTCTTTCTAACATCTTAAGTCATATAAACGGACAAAATATAAGCATGGCAATGCTTCTGACAACTTGCTAACAACCACTTAAATTTTATGGCAATTTAAGAGATTTTATGCCTTTTTTTCCCTAGAACCCTATCTTCTGGCTGAAATTCAGTCTCTATATTTAGAAACACAACAATAAATACTTAGTTATGAAAAGCAGAAGTTTGAAACTTCGATTAAGAAAAATAAGGCACTTTACCTGAACAAATTTTAAATGGATCCATTTAAAATGAAATTAAATGGAATCTGTCTCGGTAAAATGATTACAGTCTTGATTTATCCCTAAAATTGGCTTTATTATTACATTTAATTATACCAGAAGATAGTTAAAGACTTGTAAGTCCTCTCTGTCCCTTTAAACTGCACTTTAGGCAGACAGTAATTGAATATTGGATAGGATAACTTGATTTTCCAAAGAAATATGTTTCTAATATTTTCCTTTTTTTTTATTGCAGAAATTGAAACAAGCTGAAGAAACTAAAGATCCCGAGAATAGATTATCTAAAATTTCCCTGGAGTCATTCAGTAAATTTAACAGCAATACCGTGATTTTATTAGAAAAAGAAAAGAACTCTCTGAGCAAGGCTGAAAGACAAAAAGAAGAGAAAGAAAAAACTGAAGAGGCATCTTTGAGCAGCTCAGATAGGCCTAGGGTAGACAATATGGAATCTTTGAGTGATTCTTTGTATGATAGCTTCTCTTCCTGTGCAAGCCAAGATTCAAATGATATAGAAAGGCCTTCTTTTTTTTCCTTCCCTTAGTGAGCTGGGAATGGTGCACTTGAGAAATGTCTGGGTCGGTGAGAGGGACAATAGTAAGCTGTTACAGCACCAGCACCTACATGGTCAGACTCACCACAAGCAACGCCCTGGAGCTTACTTCTGTAACACAGCAACAATGATGGATTCTGCTTGTTGTGTTTCATGAGAATTAAAAGTAAACACATGCACGATACACAAGTCTTAATTTTGCACTTTCTGTGAGTACTTGTACAGAAGTTGTAAATTTTTTGGAAAAGAAATTATATTTGTAGCAAATTAAAATGACAGCAATAAATGGATTCAGTGTCATGCTCTTGAAATGATGTGCTAAGTCTTAGAAGTTGATGATAATATATTTTTTACAAATTCCAGCTGAAAATTTTTGTGAAGTTCATTAAGCTAGTCCTCAAATTGTTTGCAGGTACATTTGGTAAACCTGAAGCAGGGCCTGCTGAAAAACCACAAGTATCATGGTAATTCCCATGTCACAATCCAAATTTCATGTAAATTCTAATTCTCTTGCAATTACAAAAGTACTACCAGAGAGATTCAAGTTCTAGTAATAAGTGTAATTCTGCTTCTGGTGAAAAACGAAAAGGGTCCCCAAGTGTGACAGTGATTTAAAAGGAAGTGATCTATTTCCAATTGTAGGTTTTTCCCTCCAAACGTGCCATTATATCTTTTGCTATGTGCGGCTTCTCTGTGACTCTAAACATTGTTGGTTTTTCTCTTCATGGTCTTTTTATGAAAATCTAGGCAATCTAGAAGTAAAAGCAAATTCCTACTTGCAATATTCACTTTTAAAAAATAAAATGGTTGGTGCTACAGTAAAAAAAAAAAATACTTTCCAATATTCTTTTTTGCTATAGAGACTTTATACATGAGGATAAATTCTATTTCAAAGGTTATGTGTATTTTTTCTAGATGTGTACTATTTATAATTGCTTTTGTACAGGAGCTTGTAAACTAGGCATAATAGAGGTATTTTTAGGATCTCTGGTTACTTAGCACACTTGTTCCTTTAAAGAATACGATCAGTGTTATTTGGTTAATCTGTGCAATTTGTTATATTTGAATTTTGTTATCTTAAATGAAAATTATGTAAAGTTTCATTGTCATTCAGACTTTTAAAAATACTTTTGTTTCTGAATAAAAGTTCTATCACAAGTGTACCGTCTGAAAACTTATGCGAACTTGTTAAAAGACCCTTTGGCCCAGTCACTTAATTGAATAGTGACTCACAGGAGCACCAGGGGTGAATTCCCCAAAGGAGTAAATAAATGGGCTCTTTCGCTCCAGTGATAGTAATTCAGCCCACTGTAGATCAGTCTGCAGACAAGCGAGTAGTGGTCAAAGCATTTCAGCCTCCCCGAGGGTTAACCAGCTAGAAGTGAAAGGAGGAGGGGGCAAAGCAATAATAGGCGCCGGAGGCAGCTATGGAAGAATCTCTGCAAGGGAATTGCAAGGAAGTTATTTAAAACCATTGCCAGACCTGCTTCCTTGACAGGATGGGGAAATAAATGCAGCGTCCTGGCCTGAGACTCTGCTTCCCCTAAGAGGTGGCTTGAGGACAAGATAAAGAGGGGCAAAGCTTATGAAACGATTTCCACTGAAATGGACGCTCCCTAGAGATTTGCAGTCAACGCATCGGAGCTTGCTAGATTGGGGGACAGGGGCGTTACGGTGCACAGGTTCGGCCGGCGGGCTCCGGCACCACCTGCTGAAAGACTCGGAGAGGAAAGTGAAAGCGGCTAAGGCACCCCCGGGAGCATACCAGGTGGGTCGCGTGCACTTTGGCGGGGGGTGCTGGGTAGGGATACGGGGGTAGACGCCTGACAGCCAGAGCCCTGGTCCATGACTGGGATGGCGCCGTGCTGGAGACGACGCGGGAGTACCTACTAGGAACCTGTGAATTTGATCACAGCAAGATACAGGTGCCGGGCGTTTTGGAGACAGGAGGTGGAAGAGAGTAATCTCATTCTTCACCCCAGTTGGTTTTCGGGTGGCACCTTTAGGCAGTTGTCCCGCGGAAGGCCCCTTCCTAGACTAGGTGACCAAGGTGGATGCCAAAGCACCCTTCGTCAGTGCGCACAAGCGGGGAACAGTGAAGGAAAGACGCCCCGGAGCGAGCACGCCCTACCAGTACCCCGCCCACTCCCTTCGCAGCTGAAGCCGACCTGGGCCGTGAGCAAGGGGCTTCCCCGAGGAGGCGTGCACGCCCTAGGGAGCCAGCAGGTGCGCAACTTGGCCGGCTCAGGAGAACCTGCCTTTCACTGCCAGCCTCCCCGCGCGCCTGGCTCCAGGGCTGCCTGATGCGCCCCAGTCCTGGCTGGGTGGGCCGTTCCTCGCTATGGGGGTGCTGCCAAGACCCCGGGGTCGCAGAGGAACTAGGAATGCACCCCTACGGGCCGAGAGCCCGCCGGAATGCCGGCTCCCGCCTGCGCACACCGGTCTCCCAGCTCGCGCGGCGGGCCCCGCGGCACCTGCTACTCCCTCTCTATTGCTCCCCCTCTAGCCTCTTAAACTAGTCCTCACCCTTTTCCGGAGACTGGCGGGGGAAGGGGAGGAGGGTGGCAGGAAAGGGGTGGAGACGTGGAGAAATGAGCCTAGCCTTCCCCGCCCGCCGCCCCCACCCAAACTCGGCAGCCGTCACGTGGTGCCTGGAGTGGGAGGTGGGAGAAGAGGCGAGACTTTTTTGGGTGCTCTGGATCGCCAGTAGTTCGTTTCAGTCTCAGACACCAACTCCGGAGGCGCAGCACCAGTCCCCGGAGCGCAGGCAGGAGGAGCGGCGATCCCCAGCTGGGAGCCCGAGGGCGGGCGATGCGGACGCCGCCGGCTGCACCTGCAGCTCCTCTTGGCGGCAAACGTCGCCTCGGCGGCCGCAGCGTAGCCCCCAGCAGCCTCGGCAGCCACAGCAACTGCGGCCCGGGCACTCACCGCCGCGGTCGCCGCTTCTGATGCGTCTTCCCGCTCTCGGCTCCGCGGCTCCGGGAGGATGTGGGTTCTCGGCATCGCGGCAACTTTTTGCGGATTGTTATTGCCTTCAGGTAAGAAAGGAGACCAAGCGGCCGGCAGCCAGGCCAGGCGCGCGCACCTCCTCGGCCCGCTGGCCTCGCCGCCTCCAGGGCGCCCTCCTTGGGAACCCGCGCAGAGCGGAGCTGTCAAACTGGAGTTTGGCAGAGGCGGCGGTGCGGGTGCCTAGAGGCGCTGGACTCAAAGTCTCCGAATCCCGTGCTGCAGGAAAGCTGCAGCTGCTCGGGCTGCTCTGTCAGGAGGCTAAGAGCTGGGTTGGGGAGGAGGGAGGGTCTGAGCTGTATTGGGCCTGTGAGAACGAGAGGGCGCGACCCTAAACCCGATCAACTTGTCAGGCTTTGCTGGCAATTCGTGGGAGTGCTGCCACTGACAGGTGACCAGCGCACGAGCAGCCTGCGGTCCCAGCACGCCGGGGCTCGCTGCCGCGCTCCAAGGGCTACCAACCGATGCGGGCCTTGTGGAAGGCGCGCTGGGTACGGTGCTGTTCTGCCGGGGCCTGAGCAGGGATCAGTTAAGTCTAAAGAGAAAGTCGGAAACCCAGCTGGCTGGATGAGAAGTGCGAACGTCTCGCTTCCTCTACCCATTTCGAAGTTCAGCTCGCCACCGAGTTCTGCAGAACCGGAAGCTTAGAAGCGGAGCCGAGCAGACCAGTCGCCGCTAAGGCCGGGGCCCTAGGCTGTGTGGCGTCGGGACCCTGGGTGAGCGCCTACACACTAACACGCCAGCTCCCCTCACCCCGTGCAGCCACCCTAGGTGCATCCCGAGACGGCTGGAGAAAGCGCCAGCGGACTAGGGGCGCAACAGCACTTGTCTGGAGCCTCCTCCTGGGTTCCCTGGTGGTCGCGCAGGGAGCCTCGCAACCACAGCATGGGAACGCTGACTTCAAAAATTAAATATACAAAACTAAGAAAGCGGTTGCGTATGTAATCGTGAACCATGACACAATAGTAATTAACTAATTTGTAACCAATTAGCAATTTGGTAAATCTTCTGGTGTTGACTGGCTGTGATGCGCGACAGCGTTCATGGGAATTGTTTTCCCCTCTTTTCTAGCTTCCTTGGGAAGAAGGAGAGAATAGTGTTGGACGAGCTCTTTGCTGGTGGAGCTAGGGTTCCAGGGTAGCAAGCAAAATTCGACTTTGTCCTGCAGGACGGTGGCAGCCCGCGCCGCCCCCTGCCGGCCTCAGCCACAACCCGAATCTGCCTGGAGACCCAGGTGGTTTTCCCAGGTATTCCAGAGGCCTGAGCGGCAGCAGGCTGGGGCAAAAAAGACTCCCGTTTTGGAAAGTGGGCTCTGTAGGGACCGGAGCTGAACCCAGCTGTGTCTGTCCTGCAGGCTTTGCGCTGCAAATCCAGTGTTACCAGTGTGAAGAATTCCAACTTAACAACGACTGCTCCTCCCCCGAGTTCATTGTAAATTGCACAGTGAACGTTCAGGACATGTGTCAGAAGGAAGTGATGGAGCAAAGTGCAGGTAAGAGCCGTAGGCGTTTCCTCACCCCTTTTCAGACTGGTGCAGGGGGTGGGAGTGAGGGGTCGTTAAATTACAGAAAAAGAGACAGATTGATTTCATGCTCACACATCGGTTAGCACATGTTTACTTTTGCTGTGCTGGGAAAATGGGAAGATCCGAGTTACTTTAATCTCATTAGAGTTAATTACCAGGGCTTCTCCCGAAGAGACTTGGGAGGAGAAGTGTATTTAAATCAGTGTCTTCCCTCTCTTTATTTACTTGTCTCTTCTTCTATGCTAGAAGCTAATCAGGAAACTATAAAAATACACCAATAGCCAGGCCAGAGTTGGGCAACTGGACAGTAGTAGCATGTGAGTAGTGTCAGCCTGAAATATGGACCTGGTGGAAGCTCCCAGAGGGCAGAGCTTGAAAAATGTGTTTTGTCATAGAGCCTCACCGTATTTCTTTGGAGAACACTACAGGATCTTTATTTAGTTTTAGAACTGATGCATCAAACTCCAGGCATAAATTGCCAAGCTCTTTTAAAGGAGTGCAGTTCTCAGACCCTCAACTTAGCTGTTTGCTGGCTGATGGAGGGGGCCTGGATATAATGGAAAGGAAGAAGGGAGTTTGTAGGAGAAGATACCCCTCATGCCAAAATCTTCTCACTGAGGTAGAACTTCTCAGTTTCCCCCCAAAACTAATCTTGTCAAAAGTCACAGAAATTGCATCTGGGTATTCGGGGAACAGGTGGGCTATAGATTCAGTTCAATAAATGGAAATATGCCGTGTTAAGGATATTGAAAAGATGGGAGCCAGCTTCATATGGTGAATGGCGCTGAATGAACCAAGCTTCGCTTTCATTTGGTGAAATGCAAACAGACCCCAGCCCATTCCCCAAAACAAACCTGTTGCCCTTGTGTGGACAACCAACTCAGAGCAATCCTATAATACAGGGTAGAAATGCCCCATAGGGTTTCCAAGGAGCACTTGGTGAATTCAAACTGCCAACCTTTTAGTTAGCAGCCTGAGCTCTTAATCACTACACCACCAGGGTCCCAAACAGACCCCCACGACACTGTTGCAGTTAATCCAGACTTTTAGTTTTAAAACAAGCACCTGGGGGACAAAAGTTTCTTCTTGGTGAAGGGCCCAGAAATGTCATCTTGCTGACTACCTGCTAACTCGAGGGTCTGATGGCCGCACCTCACTGTGGTATTATGTGTGTGAAAATAATATTATTCTTATCAGCCTAGGAACACATTCTTTCTGTCAGAATCACTCTTCTGGAAAGTGAGACACAATTGCTGTCAAGAGTAACTTGTCCCAAGAAAAGCAGCATGCATTGTTTTGTCAAGCATAATTTGGACTTTTTTTTTTTCCTTCTTCTTCTTTTAAGTGAAGTTTCTTTAGCTAACATTGATATGGAGGATTTGTCAAGCTGTTTCTTCTCTGCTTGTTTCTTTCCTGGGCATTGTACCCAAGCAAAAACTTATAGCCCTTGTACCACAGGGACTGCTGTGATTTTAGTCCGAATCACTCTGACCACTTTGTTGTTGCTCTCAAGTGTCTACAACTTTCTTCCAGGCAGTAGTTTAAAGCCAGACAAAATGGGGACATAGTGTGCTTACATTAGCAACTTCTCAGAATCCTCTGGGACACTGCTTACCTGAGAATTACATTCTATTACCTGAGGGATGGTTGAGACAGGAGAGAAAAAGATGTTGAACTGAATCACAGGCAGAAGAGGTGTCTTTTTTCTGAGAGAATTTCTTCTCCAAAAATGTGTCTAAGATGAATACCACACGCTCTGTTTTCAAGGTGCTGCTTTTCATTTGCCTTTTTTTTCTCTTCCAAGCCACGCTGTAAGAGAGGCAAGGCAGATGCTAAAACTCCCATTTCATCCTTAAGTGTGTAGCCTGGAATTGCTGCCTCTTAATCAACTCTGTCAAGGTGGGGACCTCCTCTCTAAGCCAGACTCTTCTGGCTGCATGTCATATGGGTATATCCAAAGGTGGAAAGAGGTAGAACTAATAACAGAATTCCAGCTGTGACTAGTTGTGACGTGTGAGCAGAAACCCTGGTAGCCGAGCAGATAAGACCTATGGGTGCTGACCAAAAGGTTGGCAATTCAAATCTACCGGATGCTCCTGGGAAACCCTATAGGGAAGTTCTACTCTATCCTGCAGGGTTCCTGTGTGTTGGAGTTCACTGGACGGCGAGAGGTTTTTGTTTCTTGTAGCAGTATTAGTTTAGTGATGTTTGAGAAATGAAAATATAAGTTGGTTGAGTCACAGATCAAACCGGTTTTGAGACGATGTGAATGCATGTGTGCCTGGGGAAGCAGGACATCCTGAGCCTAAGTTTAGTAGAAATCAGCCTGCCGTGTCTGTTTCAAGGTGTGCCGATACTTGCAGGTCTTTTCCATTTCCATCTCCGTGTAACTGGCTGACAGTACACCCTCCTCTTTTTGACAGGGCTGGAGCACAAACCTAAAACTCTGATTGTTAAATGGCCACTGTGGAGTAATCGTCATCACAATAGTGAGACAACAGTAACAGCTCATTTTTATTTTGAGCCTCTGTGCGTCAGGCTCTTTCCTCGGCACTCTGCATGTAACGTCTCAGGAAATTTGGTGTTCCTCCCTCTGGACTGCTGTTCCCCATGCCAAGTCCCAGCCAGCGTTCAGTTTTTTTAGTGTGACATTCTTCACTCTGGAGAGGGTAATGCCTGTTGAGTGATACTATTAGCATGAAAGCCAGAATTCTTTGTTTGGTTTTTTTTTTTTTTTTAAGTTTGATTGTTGCCCTGAGAAGAGTAGAGGGTTAGAGCTGAAAGGGCCTAGTAAGCCTTAGTCAAGGAGACACGCTGGAACTCCCTTGGGAGTTTTATCCAAATCCATATGCCTGGGCCCTCCTTGAAGAAACTCATTCAGTAATCTGTGGTGTGCCTGGGCCTTTTATCAAGCTCCAGGGGTGATTCTTTGGTGCCCGAGTTGACAACTCTTATGCTTCTCAGAAGTGATGTGGTCCAGCCTTTTTGTGTTATAAACCCATTGCCACTGAGTCACTTTTACTCATAGTGACCCTATAAGATAGAGTAGAACTGCTCCACAGGGTTTCCAATGCTACCATCTTCACGGAAGCAGACTGCTGTATCTTTCTTCTGTGGCTAGTAGGTTAGAACAGCTGGCTTTTCTGTTACTAGTTCAGTACCTCACCACTGTACCAGCAAAGCTACTTTTTTATGTTACCGAAAAAATTCAAAAAACCAAACCCACTGCCATCAAGTCAATTTCAGCTCGTAGCAACCCTGTAGACAGAACAGAACTATCCTACAGAGTTTCAAAGGAGTGCCTTGCAGGTTTGAGCTGCAGATCTTTGGATTAGTAGCCATAGTACTTAACCACTATTCCACTAGGATTTCCTTTTATGTTACAGAAAAGGAAAATAAGACCCTGAATACTTAAATGTCTGGTCCAAGTTCACCAACCAACTATTTAGTAAGAGCTACTACAAACCTCTCTCTGAGGCAGGAACTTTGCTACAGTACTAGCTGGTCAGAGCCTTACATGGTAGATACACTGCCAGGTTTGCCTGAAAAAAATCATTCAGCCAGAGATCTAAGTGCTGAGACAATTTTAGTAACCACCAAGTTTATCCAACAGCATGAATGGACTGGTCAGATGGACAGACGGGCAGCAAAGTGGATGTCGAAAGAATATGAAAGCCAGTTGGATTTTTAGAGGTTGAGTGCTTTGCAGACTGGCATTTTTTAAAGGTTCAAAAAAAACAAGGCTTTAAACGAATTAAGAGGTTTTAGTGAACCAGGCCAGTCTGACATTAAGATGTAATAAAAGTCGTTCTCTGTCCAGAAAATACTAACGATGCAATATGCCCAGGCCTTCACTTAGGCCTTCCTGGATTAAGTTTGCAAACTCTGCTTTTATGAATTTTGAAGTGGGTACGTTGAATTTCCAACTGGAAAGTGCACTTAAAATTAACCTTTACCTATTCCCCAGCATGGCATTCCTATCATGTGGTGCTGCAATTATTTTCCATGTTTCCCCCCCTTGTCATTTTTGGGGTAATAAGACACAGGTTATAGAGAGGGGAGAGTTTGGTTCAGCTTCTTTCAGTTGTCCTTACTAATTGATATTTATGTGTTTGCATAACAAATGACTTCTCCAGTGTTCTGCACTTAATGAGTTAGCAGCTCCTTCCCAGTGCCCTTGGTAACATTTCTTTTGCTCTTTCTCCTCACTGCAAGTCACAAAATATTTCAAATATTGATTTTCATTTCAGAGTAGAATGCCTCCCACCCCAAGTATGAATTTTTAAACCAGGGTATAAAGAATGTGAATTTGCATTTGTTTGACAGTGCAGTCTTGTAATTAGAGTTTTTTCCTCTTGACTAGATACAGTGAAAGGGGTATAATTTAATTTTTATAGACTAGCCAATTGCTGCCCTTCGTAAAATATAGCTCTGTCAGTGAGCAAAATGTTACAGGTTCGCCTAAACCTTACTTAAAAGTTAAAAGCAGTATATTGAGAGAAAGTCCATGGTCTGAATCAGTAACCCAATCGATCTCTTCACCCATCCTTTGCAACATGCATTAATCTATTTGTCTGTTTTGCAATACAAGAGTTACTGATTTACATGACATGTTGCATCCACACTTTGGCTGTGTACGTAATGGCTATTTTCCTTTTGGATTAGTTAGTGCTCCTTAAGTTAGGCAAGGATAGCTGCATGGCTTGGATAGGTTAATTTTACCCTTTATTTTCTTGTGATCTAAATAAGTCATAAGAAGCCAGGACTTCATTATCCTAAGATACACTCAGAGTCATCTACTGAGTATAAAAATAAATTTAAACAACTGAGGTCTACATTTTATAAAATTGATACTCTGCTTAATTTCACCACATATTGAAATAATAGGCTCTAGTTTGTCCTTTGGAGTCCTTAGGTGATGCAAACAGTTAATGTACTCAGCTGCTAGCTGAAAGACTAGAGCTGGGAGTCTACCCAAATGTATCTTGGAAGAAAAGCCTGGTGATCTGCTTCGAAAAAAGAGGCCATTGCAAACCTTATAGGGAATAATTCTACTCTGACACACCCCGGATTTAAACGAGTTGGAATGAACAGGAAGATAGCTGATTTAGTTTGTTCTTGGGTAGACTTGGCAGGAAGGAGGATAGGTTTTGCTCATCCATTTTATTTCACGGTACCTTGAGTTTATCTTGGTTATCGGAAACCCTGGTGGTGTAGGGGTTAAGTTGCTACAGCTGCTAACCAAGAGTCACAATTCAAATCCACCGAACAGTCCTTGAAAACTCTATGGAGCAGTTCTAATCAGTCCTACAGGATTGCTGTGTGTCAGGATCAACTCTAGAGCAGTGGGTTTGCCTTAAAGTGGCATGGTGGTTAAGTACTATGTCTGCAAACCAAAAGGTTGTCAGTTCAAATCCACCAAGGCACTCCTTAGTAACTGTATGGGGCAGTTCTCCTCTGATCTGTGAATTGGAATCAACTTGACAGCAGTAGGCTTTACCTTGGTTATCTAGTGCTGCTATATGAGAATACCCAAGTGGATGTTTAGAAGGCGTGAAGTCCAAATTCAGGGCACTGGCTCTACAAGGAGGCTTTCTCCCTCTGTTGGTTCTGGGGGAATGTCCTCATTCCTCGGAGACTGTCTTCATGTGCTGTGGCTGTCTGTCTTCTCCATCCCTGCTGCTTTATCTACTGCTTTGGAAACTGTAGTATAGTGGTTAAGAGCTAGAGCTGCTAACCAAAAAGTCAGCAGTATGAATCCACCAGGAGCTCTTTGGAAACTCCATGGGGCAGTACTACTCTGTCCTCAAGGGTCACTATGAGTTAGAATTGACTTGATAGAATGGGTTTGGTTTCTGTGTATCTTAAAAGAGACTGACTCAAGATACCTCATAGACTAGTATTCCCTCATTAACAGAACAAGGAAAACCTATTCCCCAGTGGGATTATAACTACAAGTTTAAAGGAAAACATGAAACCCATTGTCATGAACTCATAGTGACCCTATAGGACAGAACAGAACTGCCCCATAGGGTTTTCAAGGAGCACCCAGTAAAATCAAGCTGCCAACCTTCTGGTTAGCAGATGTAGCTAACCAGTTACGTAGCTAACCACTATGTTACAAGATTTCTGACCACAGATATAGGGATGAGGATTTGCAGCACGTATTTTGGGGTACACAGCCCTTTCTACCTAGCTTCCTTATTTAAGATGCTTGTGAGCATCTTAAAGTGACACACAGTGACATACAGTAACATACCCAGTGAAACCTGTCAGTCAAAACTTGACAGGACTACCTTGTTTTTCTTGGTCTTTCAAGTTTTCCATCTTTGACAGGGTAGAGTTGTAACGCTTTTCTGTGGCTCTTTTTATTGGGAAATACTTGAGTTTTCCTTCTCTGGCAGGTTTCTACCTTAACAAGTACTAGTTTTCACAGTTTAACAATATATACATATGTGTATGTATCTAATAGTAGATTTAATTCTTGTAAGGCAAATAGAAATATTAGGGTTCTCTTTCTTAGCTCGTATTCAGATCATAAATTACTTAATCCTTACTGTCTTCATTGTGGACACAAATTTTTTCCATTTTTTTTTTTTTAATTTTTTCCAGGTCAGCTTTCTTAGGACAGTTATATCTGTTAATCTTCAGTGTACCCCGTCTACTCCGTGTCATTCCTCCTTCTGCTACTCCTCCCCTGTTCTATGCGTTTAAGACATCACACATCTAGTCCGTGTTTCCTAACCCTCGGTCCCTATTTGAATTGATCAGATGGGCTATGGAATACATGCTACAGGCATGAAGTGGAAAACAGGGATCACCATATTTTAACTTGGACTAAGAAAGCATCAACAGATTAAAAAACTTTAAACTTAAGAAAAGAGAAGAATTCAAATATCAAGAAAAACCCACTGCCCTAGAGTTGATTCAGACCCACAGCAACCCTACAGGTAGAATAGAACTGCCCCATGGAGTTTCCAAGGAGGGCGTGGTGGATTTGAGCTGCCAACCATTTGGTCAGCAGATGTAGCATTTAACTACTACACCACCAGGGTTTCCTAAATATCAACAAAGGCATCCTCATGTATTAACACTGGCCCTGTGCAATCAGTTTTCTTTTCAATCTCAATAAAGTTACGAATTACACAGAATGAGATTCTGTGCAGTGAATATCAATATTATTAACTCCTTTCCAGGGGGACACTAGAAGAACACTATTCTCTTTAGAGCGAGATGTTTTTGCAGTTCATCCACTTGGTTTTGGAAAAGTGTCTGTCACCCCCACAGGGCGATGGTACCCAGCTTCTGAGGAAGTATGTGGAGGGTGGATATCAAATGTTTGTGGGCCCTCAGATGTTCCAATAAGTGAAGCATCTGTTTACATTAACTTTCCAACTGCTCACACAGCCAGTGCTGACCTTCCATCTCCATACGTAAAACGTTTGGAGATTGATCAGGCTCTCCCATAGCATTAATTCCTCCAGCTATGGTTTCATGAAAGCTGCCTTTATTGATGGTTTTCCTAATAAGTTTAACCAAGAGAGGCTTCCTAGCTGTGGTTTTATTTTTCTCCGAGTGAAAATGAATTGAAGTATGAAAACAAAACACACCACTGCTTTTGAACTTTGAAATTCGTCTTATATTATGCCTAAAACAAAAAGTTAGTTTGCTTTCTTCTCACTTGCTTTCCTTCTTTCTCCTTCTTATTCTCTGTCTTATTCCTTCTGTTTTCTTACCATTGTCACTGATTCTCATTTTTCTTTTTGCATTTTTAACCATTTCATTGAGATATTATTTGCATATCTGTTACTTAAGGCTTCAGTTAAATCTGTGACAAATAAGCCTACAAATAAAATAATTATTTTGTATGCCTTCAGTTTTTCCTTATGTGATAAACTCTGGGTTTGGGTTACATAGAAAGTGGCATTCCCAGGCTGAGCGAAGGGGCCTGTTCACTTGTTAATAAGTTGATTCCAGTCTTCCGGCAGCCTCCTTCATGACAAAGCAAAGCAGGAGATAAACTGAATTAAGTGCTTTCCACAAGGTAAGGCCACAGAGTGTATATAATAAATTGCTTTTTAAAAGAATGCACTTAAATATATTAAAGCAGTGATGGCTCCAGTCACTAGTTTCAACTGGTTTATGGCTTTGCAAATCAGGAGAGGGATCCAGGCACAAAAGTGATAAAGGTTGTATTATTTTAAGGAAGTTGTGATACTCGGTCCAGCACATTTCTTTTCTCACTGAACATGGCTAATAGCTTTTTATGTTTTTCTATTTCTTGGACTTGTTTGAGAGAGCAATAGAATGAATGGAGATGGTCCCAGAGGCAGGTAGTGCCTAATACCACACTCAGCGTGCGGTGGTCCGTGCCCGCTGCACTTGGGATGAATACGAATAAGCAGAGTAGTTGCTTTATGATGCCCTCCACTGCAGCTTCTTCAGAGAGCATCGGAGGAAGCAGAAGTATTAAGTGATGGTGTGCAGTGGTTTTACGCACTGTTTTATTGCATATTGGAGATCCAGCAAGGCACTTGGGACTCCACTAACTTCAGAGAACCTGTGCAGAAATGACAAGAGGCTAGGTTAACTCGTTTTCCACTCAGTGAAGACAGCCCAGCCGGGAGTGCAGAAGGTTCTCACCATCAAAGCAAGCTTGAGATCCTTCGGAGAGTTTGCATGCCTTCAGAGGGAAGAGCAGAGAGCGGGTGGTGCTGCCCCTAGAGAAAGCAGACATTAATCTGCTGTCTTTCAAAGGCTGAACAACTTCCTACTCAGCCTCTCACTGGCTGCTGGAAGAGGAAGAAGGGGTAAAGCAAGTCAGAAACAAACATTTTGCATAACAGAGGGTTTACATAGACTTAACCAACCTCTGTAAAAGTGGGGTCTGTACCTAGGAGTCATCTATGGGTCCTGCTCGCCTGCACCCTGTTGCGAAGAATTTCTAGCCAGTGACCTTCTTGGTGTAGGTGGTGACACAAGTATAACAGGAGGTTTGGACAATTGTATGTTTGCTCGGGTGTTCTCGAACCCACAGTCTGCCTGACACCAGGTTCTTTGAGTAATTTAGAGTCCCTTTTCCTAATCCAGTTGAACTACAGATTCATTTATGAGACCTCGTTCACAGTTAGTTTTGTACACCGTCTCCAAAAGGACACTGTTCTCCAGCCCCTTAACATTCTCTCACTCTCTGTCATACACACACTGGTATACAGACACCCAACAAAAATTTATATAGATTTTATACATTATAAAGATATTATATTGTAACACAAATACTTCAAGAAATAAAGTTTCAAGCTAAACAGATTTATCGGTCTACATAGGTTTGCTGTGAATCAGAATCAACTCAACAGCAACATCAGAGAGGATGGGGCTTGTATCTCCAACACAGAAAGAAAAATAAAAATTAGTTTAATATATGTTTTGCTTTTAAGTTAAATTATAAATAGCCTACTGTAACACCTGTTAGTTCCAGTGCCGGTTCATCTATTCCAGTTTATCATGATTGCATGTATGCTCCATAGGGTTTTCAGAGGCTGGTTTTTCAGAAGTAGATCATCAAGTCTTTCTCCAGGGTGCTTCTGGGCAGACTAGAACCTCCGTACTGTCAGTCAGTGACTAAGTGCTTAACTGTTTCTACCACCCAGGGACTACTATGCCTGTTAGTAACAGGTATCATTGAAGGAACAACTCTAAAACGTAAACTACCCATTTTTCTAGCCTGTCAGCTTGCTTTCAAGGCTGAGCTGGCTTTGCTTTAAGAACGAGTGTTTCCAGGGAAAACACATTCACAATGCTCATACTCTTTTATAGGACCTGGCTAACTTGATAATCGAGTCAGCTTTGAAAATGGGAAACAGGGCCAGGTCACTAGCCAAGCCAATCTTATCAGCTGGAAGGTTAAGTGATTTGGAACTCTTTCACACAGAGGGGCTCAGCCTTAGTCTCAGGCTACCTTAGGAAGAAAGAAAATCCTTTCATGCAGTCCAACACTCCCTCCCCGCCAAGCCTGTCTGCCCACCTCAACTACTCAACCCCCTACCAAACAGGAGGTGCAAGTTTAATACATACATAGATATGTCCTGCCAGATAGAAGCAATTCAGACATTCAGCTATAGAGTATACCTCTAAGCCATTTAGTTTAGGCAAATTAAAACTTAGGAGGAAGCAAAAACGAAAAAAATAAAAGACCTTTTTGCTGCCCTGCTGTCTGTTTTGCACACATGCTGTTTCTGTGAATTCAACACATCATTCATGTTCTTGCCCCTTTTATTCAATATGATTAGTGTCATTGTCCTAACACCTGGATGACATTCTTACCTTGAAACCTGAGAAGTTCTGGAGTTCCAGACAACAAGAAGCGTTTTGGTCCATCTCCTTGATTAATCCGTGGGGCGCTGCCTCCTAAGAGATTTAGCCAGCACTTGCTACTGCCAGAGTTCTTTATGCTGTTGCCTCTGTGCGAGGCTTCCGTCCCCATATTGCTTAAGAACGTGTTTGACTATAAGTAACAGGACTTTAAACCCTAAGACATTTATTATTTACTTAACAAGATGGTCCAGAAGGGGTCATGTAGTGATCTGTGTTAGTTACCTAGTGCTTCCATAACAAAACACTACATTTCTGTATTAAAAACATGGGAGGCTGTTGTTGTGGGTGTCATAAGAGTCAGTTCTAACCCAGAGCAACCCTATGTGCAACGGAATGAAATACTCCCTGGTCCCATACTATGCCAACACTTGCTGCTATGCTTGAGCTCGTTGTTGCAGCCACTGTGCTGGTCCATCTCATTGAAGAGCATCCTCTCTTCTCCTGACTCTCCGTTCTACCATACATGATGCGCTTCTCCAGGGATTGATCTCTCCTGACAACGTGTCCAAAGTATGTAAAATGTAGTCTCATAATCTTCGCTACTGAGGAGCATTCTGGATGTTCTTCTTTCAAGACAGTTTTGTTTATCCTTTTGGCAGTCCGTGCTATACACCCTATTCTCTAACACCACAATTCAAAGACATCAGTGTTGTTTGTTCTTCCTTATTCATTGTCCATCTGTCATGTATGTGGTAGGATTGAAAATACTATAACTTTTGTCAGGTGCACTTTAGTCTTCAAGGTGACGTCTTTGCTTTTCAGTACTTCAAAGAGATCTTTTACAGTAAGTTTGCCCAATGCAATGAGTCTTTTGATTTCTTGACTGCCACCTCTGTAGGCATTGATTATGGCTTCAGGTAAAATTAAGTCCATGGCAACTTCAATCTTTTCATCATTTATCATGATGTTGCTTATTGGTCCAGTTATGAGGCTTTGTTTTCTTTGTATTGAGGTGTAATCTATATCAAAAGCTGTGGCCTATGGTCTAAATCAGTAGAAGTTTTAAGTTCTCTGCACTTTCAGCAATCAAGGTTGTGTCATCTGCATATTGCAGGTAGTTAGTGAGTCTTCCTCCAATCCTGATGTCCCCATCTTCTTGATATAGGCTAGTTTCTCTGATTACTTGCTCAGCATACAGATTGCATAATACAGTGAAAAGGTACAACCCTGACACACACTTTTCCTGGCTTTCAACTATACAGTATCCCCTTGTTCTGTTCACACCACTACCTCTTGATCCATGTGCTGCCCTATCATGAGCACAATTACATTTTCTGGAATTCCTGTTCTCCACAATATTATTCATAATTTGTTACGGTCCACACAGTCAGATGCCTTTGAACAGGCAGTGAAACTCAGGTAAACATTTTTCAGGTATTCTGTGCTTTCAGCCAAGATCCATCTAACAGCAGCTATGATAGCCCTGATCCTATGTCTTCTTCTGAATCTAGCCTGAATTTCTGGGAGTTCCTTGTCAATATAGTGCTGCAGCACTTTTGAATGACCTTCAGCAAAATTTTACTTGTTGTAGTATTAATGATATTGTTTGATAATTTCCACATTCAGTTGGATCATCTTTCTTGGAAATAGGCAAAAATATGGATCTCTTCCAATTGGGTTGCCAGGTAACTGTCTCCTAAATTTCTCAGCATAGAAGAATGAGCACCTACAGTGTGGCATCTATCTGTTGAAACATATCAATTGATATTCCATTAGTTCCTGGAGCCGTGTTTTTCACCAGTGACTTAAGTTCAGCTTCAACCTCTTCCTTCAGTAACATTGGTTCCTGATCATGTTCTCCCTCTCAAAATGGTTAAACATCAACCAGTTCTTTTTGGTGTCATAACTGTGTGTTCCTTCCATCTTCTTTTGATGCTTTCTACGTCATGTAATATTTTCCTCGTAGAATCCTTCACTGTTGCAACTCGAGGCTTGAATATTTCCTTTTGTTCTTTCCCCGTGAGAAATGCAGAGCATGCTCTTCCCTTTTGGTTTTCTATCTCCAGCTCTTTGTGCACGTCGTTATGGCACCTGGCTTTGTCTTCTCAAGCTGCCCTTTGAAATCTTCACTTCTTTCACTTCATCATTTCTTCCTTTTGCTTGAGCTACTTGATGTTCAACAGCAAGTTTCAGAGTCTTTTCTGACATCCGTTTATGTCGTTTTCTTTCTTTCTTGTCTTTTAAATGACCTCTTACTTTCTTCATCTGTGATGCCCTTGATGTCGTTCCAGAAATGGTCTGGTCTTCATCAGGCTTTACTGTTCCGCACATCACGTCTGTTCTTGAGATGGTCTGTGAATTAAAGTGAGATATACTCAAGATTGGAAACCCTGGCGATAGAGTGGTAAAGTGCTATAGCTGCTAAACAAAAGGCGGACAGTTCACATCTGCCGGGTGATCTTTGGAAACTCTATGGGGCAGTTTTACTCTGTCCTGTAGGGTCACTATGACGTGGCGTCTACTTGATGCACTGTGTTTTTGTTTTTTAAACTTATGGTCATTTTTTGCCTCTTGTTACAGTTTCCTCAGTTCCCTTTTGGCCTTGCACATGAGTGATTTTGATCTGTTGTGCAGATGGCTCCTGGTTGTGTTCTGACTGATGATATTTGAGTTTTCCATTGTCTGTGTCATCCTACACAGATATAGTAAGGAAACTAGAATTCTGAATTGAGGGTGTAACTCCAGGGAGAGATCTTACTTGTCTATTTTAGCTTCTATAAGCTGCTGCAGTCTTTGGTGACCCTGGGCTTGGAGATGCATCTGCCATGGGTATCTGTCTTCATCTGGTATCTTTATTGTGTATGTCCGTGTCTGCTTTTTTCATAACTCGGAAGTGATTAGATTCAGGACTGTCTTGACCTACCCAACTCTGGAAGGCAGTCCCTGGGTAGCAAAATCTTAAAAAGAAAAAAGCTTATCTTACTGCACAGTAAGTAAAAAATAAATAAATAAAAAGAACATGCACGTTATTTGCATAAAAAGATGGTAATCAAGAAGTTGGTGATTTAAACCCCAAGTAGTGCCCCTGATGATCTACTTCTCTAAAGATTGTAGGAAAAACAACAGCAACAGCAAACAATCAAGCTGAGTTCTACCCTGTAACACATGGGGCCATCATAAGTCAAAGTCAGTCAAGAGCAACGCTTCTGTTATTGTTTTCTACTTGGGTATGTCCTCACTAACATAACAAAAGAAAGCCCCTGTTTCTAAACCAGATTGCGTATGTGGATACAGGGGCTAGGGCTTCAATACGTTATTTGAGTGGACACAGTGCAGTCCATAACAGGGTTGCTCCCACAGCTCAGTGATGCCTTTAAAGACCCAAGGTCTCCCCATTTTCTGACTCACTTTCTTAAGTCTGTTGATTTCATTGTCTTCAGCCTTGTTACCTCTCGATCAAAAGCAGGGACATTAAAGGGACAAGACAGCACAAGCAGGTTTGTCTTCAATTTACCCTGTTTATCAGATGGCAAAAGCTTCACCAAAGCTTTTGGCTCATCTCTCATTGGCTAGAACACTGTCTCGTGGCCTTTGCTAACTGTAAGAATGTGCAGTTTGAGGAAGACAAAAGGGATTAAGGTGACTGCCTTAAGTAAATCATGGTGTATCCTCTTAGGTTGGATACAAAATGAGGATTGTGTTAGCAAGGAAGAGAGCACATGTGGTGATTGGGTGGTCATCTGTCAGTGTCTGCCAGATCACTGGTTGAAAAATCTATGCACAGGATTTAAAAAATTCAAGCACAGTGCTTCTAGAGACCCTAGGAGAAAGGACTGGGACTAGTCCCTCCCTGGAATATCTTGTGTCGTGTTGCCTCTTCCTGGTTATTGTGGTTGTCAGTTGCCATCCAGTCAGCTCCAACTCATAGCAGCTTGATGTACAACAGAAAACATGATCTGGTCCTGCCCCATCTTCATGACTGTGGATGCACTTGAGTCCATTGTGGTGGCCACTGTTTATTGTGAGTGCCTTCTAACTTAAAGGCTCATCTTCCACCACTATATAGAACAGTGTTCTCTTGTAAGCCATAAAGTTTTCGTTGGCTAATTTTTAGAAGTAGATTACCAGGCTTTTTCCCCAGTGTGTGTTAGTTTGGAAACTGTGCTATAACATGTCCGCCATGGGCGACCCTGCTTGTGTTTGAAATACCAGTGGCATAGCTTCTGATATCATAGCAACATGCAAGCCACAACAGTGAGACAAACCAAGAGATAGGTGATGGCCTCTACCTTAGACTTGCCTAAACTAAATGCTAAAGAGCATAATAAAAGTATCTTCACCTTGGATCACTGACACATTTTGGAAAGGGAGAGAAACACATATGCCTGCAACTGATGTCCTGAAGTTTAGCACAAGCATAGGGCATTGTGGATTTCTGATTCACCAAATGCTGAGATGTGAGAGAATAGCCACATTTTACTGTGAGAGTATTTTCTACAGAGAAGAATGGCATTTTCATGGTGACACATACAAGGTTGTTTTGGATTAAATGTTCAGGTGTTTTGAACTCATCCCATCTGAAGCCATTTTGCCACCAAGGACTCTATTTTTCCTAAGCTTTGGCTAATTTGTATGCAAGACACTGATGAAGAATCTTTGAGTATTAATCTTACTGTCTTAAGTCATGTGGTGCCCTTATAACAGAAAAACCACAAGTGGATGGCTTTAATAAAGATAAATTTATTTTCTCACAATTTAGTAGGCTAGAAGTCCAAATTCATGGAATTAGTCCCAGGGGAAAGTTTTCTGTCTCTTTCAGCTCTGGAGGAAGGTCTTTGTCTTGAGTCTTCCTTCTGGACCAGGAAACTCTCTGCACAGGGAGCCTGGGTCAAAAAAAACACATTCTGCCCCTGGCACAACTTTCTTGGTGGTATAAGGTCTCCACTTTCTGCTTGCTTCTCTTTCCTTTTATCTCTTGTAAGCTAAAAGGGGTGCAGGCCACACCCCAGGGAATTTCCCTTTACATTCGATGAGGGACATGACCTTAGTAAGGGTTTTAGAATCCCATCCTAATCCTCTTTGACATGGAACTACAATCACAAAAATGAAGGCCAACCACAGAACACGGGGAATCATGGCCTAAACAAGGTGACATGTATTTTGGGAGCACAATCAGAAGGACATCAAGGTTAAAAATGCAAGTTCACATTTCATAAACCTTGGACAGCAGTTAATACTGAGAGAAAGACATATTATCTGTTTCCTTGATCTTCCATGGCAAGGTGGAAAACAAAGACACCAACTGAGAGAAACCAGTAACTGCACAGAAACCTTCCTGGCTCTGAAAGTTATAAATGAGCAGAGTAGTCTAAATCTAACAAAAGACTAAAAGAAAGCTAACAATCATACATTATGGGTTGGTTGGTTGTTTGCTATAATGAAGTTGGCGTCAGTGGTTAACAGCCTTGAAAATTAAACTCAACCGAAAAAAATTTTTTGAAACAGGGTAATCAAAGGCTTCTGAATAATGAAGTTAACACATCTTCATTACAAGGAAAAAGAATGTGTTCTTATGGTCTCTTGCTTCCTATCTATTTGTTTATGACAGTTGTAGCTGCTGTTTCAGCAAGCCAGCCAAGTACCGTCAAGTTGGATCCAACTCAGACTTTCATTTTTTGTACCCTTAGAGGTCATTGCAGCTCTTTAGCCCAAAGCCAAACCCTTGGCCATCCAGTCAATTGCAACTCATGGTGCCTTCATGTTTTACAGAGTAGAACTGTGCTCCATAGAATTTTTTTACTTACACTCTTTATAGAAGCAGAACAGGGCTTTCTTCCTCAGCTCTTTCCTGTTGCTTTCAATTTTCAGTCTACCAGCTAGTTCAAGAGAGAACGATGGCTCAGGCTCACGAGAGATGTACAGTGTAGAACTTGACACCGTCCTATACAGACATGCGTACATATGCATATCTATGTGTATTTCTAAAATATGCTCTTAGCATTCCTGTGACCACCTGTACTTTAAGTAGAAGGCGTCTCTTTGACCATTAAGATACAAATACCCATGGCAAAGGGAAAGTACTCAAAAGCTGGAGCACAAAATTGTCCGGAGAAGTCCTACTTTCCAGATTGTCTCCTGTCTTTGTGTTTAATAAACAGTGCCCATTGTGGTGATAACAAGGCACTAGTATACCTAAGCCTTCACTTTCTTTGATGGTCCTGTTAGAATGCAGACACAAGATTCTTTGCTCAGTGTTCCTTAAGAGAAAGAATACTTGGAAACAAATCAAAAATCTTTTATTGTTTCTTTCAAAGCTCTGTGAAAATACATATACTTCATTCCAACTACCCATTCCCAAGCATTTTTTCTTTGAGAAGCCATATCTGGTTTGGCATGGAATATTTATTGTGATGCAATTATAAGTATGGTACATTAAGTGGCAGTTACTTTTGGAGAAGAGGAAAATTAGTCTCAGTCCCAGAAGTGCATTCACACAGATTTGCCATAGAAGTTTGACTTTCAAACAGAATTGCATAATATGGGGTAATAGACTATTAAAGGCTCTGCGTAGAAATTTCTGTCTTTGTACCAGCAAAGTGAGCAGGAGCAAAGGAAACGACTAGAAAAGATAAATGTGTGATGGTCCATAAAGAAGAAAGAATACATACTTTATGCTGCTATTTAATTAACCACCGGGACAGATACTAACGTGAGAAATTTAGGAAAATAATTTATTTTAGTCATTCTTACCCAAAATAGATTGGAAAAGTACCATAGTCCCGGACTCTCCAGGATGACGTATGGTTGCATGTACATCTGGGAGTTGCTCTAAATCCTCTTTCTGCCCTATCACAGCTGAGGGATTTTCCACACACCCAGCAAAAACAATGCTAAACTTTGATACGTGGTAGCTGGGGTCTCAAAAACTTGTGAGTGGCCACCTAAAATACAATCCAGGGTCTCTTTCTGTTCAGAACAAAGAGTGAAGGAAACTAAAGACTCAAGTTAAAAATTAGTTCAGTGAACTAGTAAACCACAGTGTGGTGTAATGCATCACTTCTGCATGGCCTGTCTCATCATAATCTCGTAACTCCCACCCAAGTGATTGAGTGGGACTGAGAAACAAGTTAATCGTGGCCCTCTCAGGGGGATTAGCCAGTTTTTCCATCCCGCTAGAATTAAAAGAGAGCAAATTTGACAGCAGGATGAGCACCACCACCAGTAGGAAAGAAGAGTCAGCAGCAGAGCACATCTTTGGACACAAGATCCCTGCTCTAAGAAGCTACTAGAACCAGGAGACTGAGAGAGAAAAACAAAGAAAGCTATAACACTGAAGATGGTGAGAAGCTGTGACAGAGAAATTGTGGCTGGAGAGACTGGCAGGAGATGGCACAGTGGGCTTGTCTGCCCACAGAAAGAAAACTGAGTGCTTTCAGGCAGGAAGCTGGAGGAACAGGGTGACTCTATGCGCTTGGTAGAGCTGGGCTTACTGACTATGGAGCTAAAGCTGAGTGCCTTGGGGCCAAAACTTACCTGTGGAGTGGACTACATTTGAGCACTTGTCAGCAGAACTTGATAACACTTGCCTGAGCAGGGACAGAGGCTAAGGGGCCAGCAAGAGGGGTGCCTATAGGCACAGCTGAAAAGAGGCTCTCCTGATGGAAGAACTGTATCATGTGTGTCCCTGAACCTGAACTTTAACCTGCTACTCCCCTAATAAACTCCATAATCATGAGTGTTGTCTGTGACTCTGTGTGGCCACTGCAATGAATTACTGGATGAAGCAGTAGAGAGTGTCATGGGAGGGATGGTTGGTACCAGAATTGGTAAAAATGACAGTGAGAGGGGGCATATCTGACCTCCACCCCATAGGAACCAGCCTTGGAATGTTGATTCTGATTCACCTTCCACCCTGTAAAGTTAGAAGAGAGCAGACAACACCTCCCTCGTGCCCTTTTTACACACAGCCTGTTCTACCCTGAGACTAGAAAAGCATGATGGTGCCCAGCTACCACTACCAATAGATGGTCCCAGTTAGAGTGTGAAAAAAGCATTGAACAAGATTGAAGTTTATAAAAAAGACTAGATTTACTGGTCCGAGAGAGACTGGAGGAACCCCACAAGACTATGGCCTTTCCCTGGGCATCACCTTTCAGCCAAATTGCAAACCAACATGAAATGCATTGCCGCCAAGTCAATCCTGGCACATAGCAATCATACAAGACAAAATAGAACTGCCCCACCAGGTTTCCAGGGAATAGCTGGTGTATGCAAACTACTGACCTTTTAGCAGCTGAACTCGTAACCACTGCACCACAAGGGCCGTGGGCCTACAAAATAAACAGTAACACCCATGAGGAAAGTACTGCTTAGAACAGTCATCTATATGAGACTTAAAGGGCAACATCTGCCCAAAAACAAAAACAAGATGAAAAGGGGCAAGGAAACCAGGGCAAATGGAACCCAGAGTGATAATGAGGAGATTGCAGGGATTACCACTAATGTCAGAGAACACTTTGTGCCAAAACTATTGACCAGAAACCTATTTTTCTCTGTGAAGCTTCACCTAAGACACAATAAAAATAAATAAAAGGCATTGTCCAATGGTTATTGTTCACAATTCACGAAGTCCAGGGGCTGTTTGGAGTAAAAGATGACTTTGGAAAACACTTCCCAATCCCCTAGGAAATCACTGTTATGGAATAAAATTCTAGGGCACTGTACAAACTATGGCAAATGCATTCTATTGATGTCTAGGGAAAGCCCAGTAGTTATCAGTTGTCTTCTCACCTAGGTTGTAAGCTTACAGAGAAAACAGGAGCAAGGCAGATGAGGACAAAATTATCACCCACTGCTATAAGTGAAGAAGGTTAAGTTGCATGGAATTGCTTTGAGGCAGGAGTCAAATGGGCTTTAGCCTTAGAGTTCAAACCAGTGAGGTATCCATGTACATTTATAAAGAGAGACAAAGAGATTGAGAGTTACTTCAAGGAATTGTCTCATGATTGTAGGGGGCTGGCAAGTCCCAAATATGTAAATCAAGTGGCAGAAAGAGTACAGAGGGAAGAGGGAGAGAGAATTCTGCTAAAATATCTCTCTATAGTCTAGAGGTTGAGCACACCCTAAGGAAACTCTCTTTTCAACTAATTGATTGATCAATTACATTACATTATGGAAAGTAATTACATTATACTGCATTAGATTATGTTATGAAATAGTAACTAGATTACTGTTTGGCCAAACTACTGTGACTACAGCCTAGACAATTTGAGACATGAAACTAACCATCACAGTTTCTAGATTAGCATCTCCAAACTAGCTTATTTATCCAGTCACAGGTAAGGCCAGATGGAAAAACCTTCTTCCCCAAAAGAGCAAAGGAGAATACCTGTTTGTTGTAGGCCACTCATTCCCAAGAAGGAAAAGGAAGAGAATGAGTGAAGTATATCCATTTTATCTTTCCCATATTTACCAGTCAGATAGATCACTCTTACCTCCTTTGAGGCAGAGGGAAGATGTTGAGGCAGGAGCTTCACTAATTAAGTTCCCTCCATATGGGAGGAAACATCAGGACTTAGAAGGACTACCCTTCTAAGGGTTTCAAGCCATTACACTGGAGAATTGTCATTTGAGGAGCCATTAAACTCTTCAAGGTGTTAGTTAAACAGAATGGATGTTTGCATCTCTGTTGGTCACCTCAGCATTGAGACACACCTTTACTCTATGGGTCATCAGTCTGAGCTATGGCCAAGCGTATTTCTTCAAAGTATTTGCTTGGCTGTAACACCAAAAAATCATATAAACTAGTCCTTCATCCATACCAATGTCTCTTTTAAAACCTTTTATTTTGCAGTAATTTTAGACTTCAGAGAAAAGTTACAAAAATGGTACATAGTTTCTATATGTACTACCAAGGCTTGCCTAATATTAACATCTTGCATAACCATAGCGCAATTACCAAAACTAAGACATTAGCATTGGCACAATACTACTAACAAAACTGTTGTTAGTTTGGGGATTTCATCAGTTTTTCTTCTTTGTTTTTAGTCATCATGCCACCTCAGGCTTCTCCAAATCTCTAACAGTTTCTCTGTCTTTCCTTGTCTTTTTGATAGTGACACTTCTGGAGAGTTCTCATCAGTTTTTTGTAGATGTCACATGAATTGAGGTTTGGTGTTTTTCATAATAAGATTGAGGTTATATGTTTTGTGTCAAGAATGCCACAAAAGTGATATACCCTGCTCAGAATGTATATGACATCAATATGTCTTGTGGCTGGTGATGCATACATTAATCACTTGGATAACATGGTATCTGCTGTTTCTCCACTGTAAAGTTACTGTTTTCATCTTGTGATTAATAAATAACTCAGGAGAGATACTTTGAGACTATGGACATATTGTGTTTCTCTTCATGCTCTTGCACAATAATTTCAGCACTTGTTAGTATATATTTTCTGCATCAGTTATTACTGTGGTGCTCTAATTTCTGTTTTCCTCATCCTTGTTATGTTTATTAATTGAAATTCTTCTGTAAGGAAAAGCTGTCCCTTTTACTCTCCAAAATTCAAAGAAGACTCATGGTCAAGTAATTTTCAACTAATAGCAACCCTATAGGACAGAGTAGAACTGCCCTATAGGGCTTCCAAGGAGCAGCTGGTGGATTTGCACTGCCAAACTTAGAGGTACCAGCCATAGCTCTTGAACACTGTGCCATCAGGGCTTCCTTTCACCCCTACCTGAAATTGCTGCGTCAATACAAGCAATGTATTTCATTGGGTGAATCTGCTGCGAAAGTCCCCTTTAAAGTGTTAAAAAGCAAAGATGTCAATCTGAGGAGTAAGGTGCCCCTGACTCAGACTTCAAATTTTTAGTTGCCTCATATGCATATGAAAGCTAGACTATGAATAAAGAAGACCAAAGAAGAAATGATACCTTCTGGTGTTAGCAAAGAATATCAAATATGCCATGGCTTGCCAGAAGAAGGAACAAATCTGTCTTGGAAGAAGTACAGCCACAAATACTCCTTAGAAGGCAGGATGATGAGACTTCATCTCACATACTTGGGACGTGTTAGGAACAATGAATCCCTGGAGAAGGACATTATACTTGGTAAAGTGTGAATTTAATTGACCTTTAAAAAGAAACAAAATTCTGATTTTGTTGATTGTCTATACTTTTCTGTTCTGCACTTCGTTTTTCCTTGAAGGAAGGGAGGAAACGATAAAATCAACGACAGATAAGGTGGAGAATAGAAGGAAACTCTAGTGGCATAGTGTTTAAGTGCTGTGGCTGCTAACCAAAAGGCCGGCAGTTCAAATCTACCAGGCACTCCTTAGAAACTCTGTAACTCAGTTCTACAGTGTCCAGTAGGGTCCCTATGAGTTGAAATTAACTCAACAGCAGTGGGTTTGGTTTTGGTTTCAAGTTGTAAAGTTAGGTTACTGATTTGAGATCTTTCTTGTTCTTTAACGGAGATATTTACTGCTATAAATGCTTTCTGAGGACCATAAGTTTTAGTATCTTGTGATTTCATTTTTATTCATCTCTAAGCATTGGCTCATTCCTCTCTCCATTTCTTCCTTGACCCACTGGTTGTTTAATAATGTGTTGTTTAATATCCCCCCATTTGTGTATGTTCTATACTGTCTTCTGTTATTAATTTGTAGATTCATTCCCCTGTGGTCAGAGAAGATACTTTGTATGAGTTCAGTCTTTTAAATTTATTGAAACTCACATTGTGATCTAACCTATGGTCTATCTAAAGAAAATCTATGTTTACTAAAGAGAAATGCATTTTGTGCTATTTTGGGGTGGAGTGTTGTGCAAATGTCTCTTAGGTCTGATTGGTTTATGCTAGTCATAGAGTGTTGCTGTAACGGAAAATACCACGAGTGTATGGCTTTAGTAAAAAGAAATTGATTTCCTCACAGTAAAGTAGGCTCAGAGTCCAAATTCAGAGCATCAGCTCCAAGGGAAGCCTTTCTGTCTGCGTCAGGTCTGAAGAAAGGTCCTTGTCTTTAATCCTCCACTGGCTGAGGCGGTTTTCAGGTACAGCCACCCAGGTCCAAAGTCGTGCTCTTCTCCCCGTGCTGCTTTCTCAGTGATGTGAGGTCCTTTACCCTGCTGGCTGCCTTTCCCTTTCATTTCTTGTGGGATAAAAGCTGGTACGGGCCACGTGCCAGAGAAATACTCTATATCAGATCAGGGCTATGACTTCAGTAAGGTCCTACTCTAATCCTTTTTAACATTCTCAACCTTAACTATTAACCATAGGCAGAGATTAGGATTCACAATTACACAAAAATTACGGTCACAAAATAGAGGACAACCACACAATACTGGAAATTGGGAATTTACTCAGATTTTGGGGGGAAGCATAATTGAATCCATGACATTGATATCCTCTGTTTCTTTAGTGGTCTTCATTGTAGACATTCTGTCCATTATTAAAAGTGGTGAGTTAAAGTCTCCCACTGTTATTGTAATTCCCCCTTCAATTCTGTTAATGTTTGCTTCATATGTTTTGAGGCTTTTATGTTAAGTACATACATAATTGTTAAATCCCTTTGATGAATTCATCCTTTTATCATTGTGTGTGAGTGTGTCCATGTCCTTATTCACTTACAGAAGATTTTTGACTTAAGGTCTCTTTTTTTCTGGTATTAAAATAGCTACTCCCAGCTTCCTTTTTGTTACTATAGGCATGGAATAATTTTTCGCATACTTTCAGCCTGTATCTTTGGGCCTAAGATGTGTTTCCTGTGTACATCATATTGTTGGATAATGTCTGTTTGTTTATTTGTTTTTACTCTATTCTGACTCTTTGCCTTTTGACTGGCACATTTAGTCACACTTACAATAATCACTAATATGAAGGAGTACTGCCATTATGTTATTTTGTGTCTATGTGTCTTCTACTTTTTTTATCCCCCATTTCTGGCAACTTTGTCATTAGTATTTAGTTTATCTTTATCTTTCAGGTTTTGGGTTTTTTTTGGGGGGGTGAGGATTAGATGTAACATCTTACATATATAACAACGTGATACAAATTGACACCAATTTAAGTTTAAATCAATACCATCCTAACTTTAGTTCCCTACAAATTGCTGTGCTATAGCCTTGGCACAACCATAGCCTTTTGTTTACAGATTGTCCAGAGTTGCTCCCACAACACAATGTAGTTCAGTAGCAGTGACAAAAGTCCATCTAACTGATACCTTTACTATCCCTTCACAGAAAACATGTGCTGACCCCTAAAATCAAAATTTACCACCTGCCATTCAGGTTTGAGACAGGAAAACCTAGCACAAGGGGCATATAAAAGGGCAAAGTGAGGAAGCCACCTATGTGGGCAGTGACCAAACCAGCACTTGCATGAGAACCTCCAAAAGGGTCACGGATGTCTAACCTGGTCACCTTGCAGGTGAACTGAGTGCTCCACAGTGAACCTTCATGCCTTCACCAATAAAATTCTTTAGGGACAACACAGGATAAGAGCCTGTCCTCTAATGAGGCAGGTTAGACCAATCAGTCATAAAAATGGAAACAAGACAAATGTAGGCAAAGAAGGAAAGAGAAAGCAATGAGGCAGTAGCAGGCTAGTCTCTCATTTGCCGTAGCTAAGGGTTATCAGGGGAACCTGAGGCATTCCCAAGTCCCACGTTGCAATGTGTAATGAAATGTTTGCAGTTAATGAGAAGCCTTCTCTGTGAAAAATAGAAATGACATTCATACTTAGCATATACTCTTTCCCTTGGCTTTCCCAAAAAGTACCTTGGAAGTTTAGACAACTTGCGTCAGAATCATCTAGGTGGACTCAAAAATAAGAAAAATATAAATAAAAACAAATGCATTGCCTCTGAGTCGATTTCGCCTCATACAAACCCTACACAACAGAGTAAAACCGCCTCATAGAGCTTCCAAGGAGCTCATGATGGATTAGAACTGCTGATCTTTTGGTTAGCAGACATAGCTCTTAACCACTACACGACAAGGTTGTCTCAGAGAATCTATATTTTTGATGAATGGCCAGGTAATTCTTTTGCACACTAGTGTCTGAGACTCTTGCTTGAAGAGCTCTCCCCTAGAGGGGTTCTAACATTGCCCTTACCTGGGGAGTGGGCACACCTTAGGAGCAGCCCCTCAGTGAAGTGCACAGGGGAGAGCCTGGATGGAAGATGGTTTGGGCCGAAGGGTTAGCCACCCTACAGGTAATTCAGTAATTAGTGAGTTTCTGCATCTTCCTGCCAAAGCCAGGTTGACCATCAGGCTTCTGGGCCAGATCCCCTGCCGTGGAGTCATGTCTAAACTCACAGCAAGGTGGATTTCCAAAGCTCAGCTCACTGCTGGGCTGGGTGTACTTCAGGTAGGATTGTTTCAGGTGCTTTTTCTGTCTGCTTGGTCTTCGGTGACCTTGCTGTGTTAGGAGCTGGCAAAAAGAGCTGGACTCAAAGAGAAAACACCATCTTTCTTCTTCCCTCCGTATAATCAATAATTCAACCCCGTAAATCAAGCCCCATGCCTGATGGAGTGCTGGCCACAAAGAAACAGACAGAGGCTATCCAGCATCCACATCAGCTTCTAGAACTTGTTTCTTTCTCCCTCCTGACTGTCTCCTGACGTGCCTTGGCTCTTCCCTCCGTCTGAATGCAGAACCAACACATCTTCTAAATTGTAGCCCAAATAAAAGAAGCCAGAGTCCAGGAGGAACTGGGATGGAGTGTGTAAAGCTGTGGGGAAAGAGGAGCTGGTAATGGTAAATGTCAGAGCAAAGCAGGCAATTATCATTGAACTCATCCCCTCTGAATTAAGTGCCCTTCAGTAAGTATGTGAATGTAGCTACTTCTCTGGATTAAGGACACAAGCAAGAAAATGCACCATGGATATAATGACAATCACAATAACACCAGTTGTCTTAGCCATCTAGTGCTGCTATAACAGAAATACACACATGAATGGTTTTAACAAAGAGAAATAAGTTCTGTTACAGTCCAGCAAGCTACAAGTCCAAATTCAGGGTGCCAGCTCCAGGGGAAGCCTTTCTCTGTTGGCTCTGGAGGAGGATCCTTGTCATCAATCAGGCTTCCCCTGTACTTGGGACTTCTAAGTCTCAGGGACCCCAGAAAGGATGCATTCTGCTCCTGGAACTGTTTCTTGGTGGTATGAAGTCCCCAACTTGCTGCTTCCTTCCCTTTCCTTTCTATTCCAAGAGATTGCCCAAGGCAATCACATTCAGTCCTGCCCCATCAGCACAACTGCTGACCATCCTCCCTCACTGACATCATAGAGAAAGCATTTATAACATGTAGGAACATCACGTGATACTAGGGAATCACGGCCTAGCCAAATTGCTGCACACATTTTTCCAAAAGCAAACCCATTGCCCATTGAGTTGATACAACTCATAGCAACCTATTGGACAGAGTAGAACTTGATCCATGGTTTCCAAGGACTACCGGGTGGATTCAAACTGCCAGCCTCCTGAGTAGCAGCTGTAGCACTTAACCACTATACCAGTAGGGTTTCTGCACATTTCTGGAGAGACACAATTCAATCCATGATGTCAATAACAAGCTCTTGTGTAGCACCTACTTTGGAAACCCTAGTGGCATAATGGTTAAGTGCTACAACTGCTAACCCAAAGCTCTAAAGTTCAAATCCCCCAGGCACTTCTTGGAAACCCTGTGGGACAGCTCTGCTGTGTCCTATAGGTTTGCTATGAATTGGAATCAACGACAACAGGTTTGTTTTTTGTTTTTCAAATCTACTAGGTACTCCTTCTAAACTTTATGGAGCAGTTCTACTCTGTCCTGTAGGGTCACCGTGAGTCTCAATCAACTTGATGGCAATGGGTTTTGGGATTTTTTTTTTTTTTATTGGTTTTGTGCCGGGTAGTTTTCTGGAGTGCTTTCCAACATTAGTTCATTTAATGGGATATGCTTATTTCTAGTATCTGCAAAATAGAAGATACCCACAGTGGTGCCAAAATGTTTATGTACCATCTGTTTGGTACATTTCAAACCAGATATATATTTAATTCTAGTGCACAGGGGACAGAGGCTCCTATGCTGTTTCTCCTGACCTCATTCCTGTGCTCTGTTGTCAGCATAGCACTTGCCAGCATAATCTCCTTCCTGGTCTAATTTCACAGGTCCCAGGAAACAGGTACAATGTCAGGGTGGAATGAACTCTCTGGGAAGTAATCTCAGTATCTTATTTACTCTCCTTCATTCATTGGGCACACCCATCATTCACATCCTAAATATGACCAGTTAGCGTGAGCAACTACCTGGAATAGCATAATCCGTGCTGTTTCTAAAGCAAACAGCCACTCATCTAAACCCAAGAGCCCCCAAGAGGCCCTCACCTCTCTACAGACTTCTTTGTTTTCTTTTGTTTTTCACATTGGTCACCACCCCCATGACACGGCAGCAGTCTCCCTTCCTAACCTTAGACTCTCTCTTACCAGCTTTGCTGTTCCTTCTGCGTTTTAGTCCTTGCCCATGGGCTAGAATGCCTCTTGAGTACAGAGCACAGAAGTTTTAAATGCTGGGTGTCTTAATTAATTTGGAGATGGGAGATGGTGTGCTTCACAGGCACATTTCTGGTCTGCTAGAGCTGGAGCAATGACGTGGTAGGGGCAGGACTACTCTCTATGCCCCGGAGGGTGACATGGCCTGGGTGCTAGGCAAGGCGCGTTAGCCCGCCTGTTTGATGGACAGCCCTCCATCAGTTACCTGAGCCTGCTCACTTTGAATTTCTCAGAACCTCTCACAGCCCTGCCTCTGTCACCCAAGGACTAGAGGTTTGTATTAGCTGTACCTAACCTCTGTTAACCCATGCCCACTGGCTAATGAAATAAAAAGTTGGATGGAAACTAATCAGAGAAACAGATATTACCAGAGGACTTCCCAATCCCCCTCAAATTATCCTCTTTCCTCTCTCTTACTTTCTTTGGCTGCTTTTATTCAGTTTCTTATTCATTCAGTATTTATTGAGCCCTTATTATACACCAGACACTGTCCTATGTGTTGGAGCTTACCTTCTAGAAATAAAGATGTTAATAAAATACATAGTGAATTAAATGAGATTAGCAGAAAAATCAGGCAGGGAGGGGAATAGGAAGCATCCCTCAGATATCTGGGAAGTCACCAAGGGGTGTGCTACACACACTTTTGCCCTCTCCTGTCCTGCAGTGCAGGCTAATGTGACCACCAGGACAACACAAAGATGCAGGGAACCAAGCCCACGGTGCTGATGAAGTCAGGCTAAGCCCTCGCAGTCTTCACTGAAGCCTGTCTGAGGCCCCAGTGCCCTCCCCAAGTGCTGTGTGCCTGAGCTGCATTCTACCACTCTGGGTCTACAGGCTGCTGGGTCTAAGAGTTTTCCATGAAATGCCTCCCTTGTATTTTTAAATTCTATTAATTTGGAATTATAGATACAATCCATGAGTATAGTAAATCATGAAAACATCACAAATCAAAAGTGCTTCCTGATTACTGCCCATGCCTGAAGAGATTCACAGGGTTCAGTGGGCCCACTTTTAGATTTCACTCAGAGCTGCAACCACACGTGCTTAGATTATGTACGCATGCACAACCCTACAGACTCACTTACGGCATATGTTGTATTGCCGTTTGTTTTCCTTAAATAAGTTGTTCTCTGCCATCACATCGGCCACTGACTCATGGTGGCGCCATGCACAACACAAGAAAATGCTGCTGGTCCCCCGTCACCTCTATGATGAGTTGCCAATCAGGCCTTTGTGATCAGTATGTTTTTATTTGCGTATGTTCTAGAAGTAGATCACTGTGCATTTCCAGTCGTTTGTGTCAGAAAACTCTACTGAAACCTGCTGAGTATCAACATTCAAGTCCCCACCAATGACAAATGGGTAACAGTTTCACATGAGGTCTGTTGGCTGGGAACCCAAGAACCCTGGTCTCCCATATGGAAGGTGAGAATTCTGCCACTGAGCCATCATAAATGAAATACTTAAATATCATTCTGAAACTTCATTTTTTCACTGACTGGAAGGGAATCTTCCAGAACAGTATAGAACTCTGCATTTTCCTTCTAACTATTTCTTAACTTCCCATAGTTTAAAGTTACCTTTTTCCTAAAAAAAGAAGTGTGTTTTGTTTTGAAGAGTAAAGGTTGAGATATGGAACTGCTGAATTTGTACTTTTCATAGTTTTTATAGATCCTTCTTGATTGCTCTTAGGCCCGTTGTGCTCCCACCAGCAGCATAGGAGAGAGCTTCTTGTGGTTTTCTCACAGCCTTCTTCTCCTGCAAGCCCACCCAAACTTGTTGGGCTGGGTTAGAAGAAGGGTAGGTGGACACAAGTCTGTTGTCTTCCTTGCAACCCTCATGCTAGGGCCTTGGAGCAGTGCTTTCTAGCTGGCTGTCTTCTTGAGGGTGTGTTCATTCCCAGGCACCCTCTGCTGGACGCAGCTAGAAGGTACTTGTGCTACACGGGAAGAGGAAACAAACAAAAAAAACCTTGCCATTTCGATGGCACTTGGCTTGGCTGGCCATTGAGTCATCTGCAACTCACAGTGACCCTGTAGGACGGAGTAGAGCTGCCCCACAGAGTTTCCAAGGAGCACCTGGTAGATTCGAACTGCTGACCTTTTGGTTAGCAGCTGTAGCACTCAACCTCTGTGCCACCTGGTCTTTAGCCATTTGATGAAAAGTTCTTCAGGGGCAATCTTTCTCTCAGAAGTTTAAAGGGATGGGGGTGGGTGCTTTATGCTCATGGTTCTAACTTCAGATGAAAAAAGGTCTGCAGTTTTTCATCAACTGTACAGCTACTGGTTATCACCCTGCAGACCCCTAGCACCCTTCCCCAGAGACAACCACCATGATCTTTTTCTAGTGTGTGCTTTCAGAAATATTTTATGAATATGTATACAGATGGCTTGGCATACAGAATGGATGTGGGAGACAGTGAGGGGTTACAATTAAGTTTACTTAAAGAATTCTTTGCCTTTAGAGAACCTTTAGACAACCTCTAAAACCTTGGAATTTTCCTAGTGATTGAAGTACTTTTGATGAGGGCTGTAGGGTGGCTGTGAGTTGGAATCAACTCAATGGGAGTGAGATTGGTTTGGGCTTTCTATTTTTTTTTTTAGTCTAGTACCTTACTGTACAACCCAGAGATTGCCTTGCTAGTCATTTGGTTTATTGGGGGGGTTCCAGACCACACCTAACCCCATGAGTCATGCTCAGGTAGAGGCTGGCCACGCCAGAAAGACCCACCATGTGATACCAGTTTGTCTCAGGAAAAGGGGAATAATTCAAACAGTCTTGTCTACTTAAGAATTAACAAACCCGTTGCTATACAGTGAATTCCAACTCACAGTGATCTTATAGGGCAGAGCAGATAGGATTTATAAGGAGTGGCTGGTGAATTTGAACTGCCATCCTCTTGGTCAGCAGCCATAGCCCTTAACCACTATGCCATCGGGGGCCCACCTGAAGCAGCCCCAATAAACACTGTGGACTCAGAAGCTCCCTGAGCTTCCTGGTTGGTGGTAGACATCGAGGCAATGGGAGGGTAGTGTGTCCCTGTTTAAATAGTGGAAACTCTGCATTTGCAAGCCTCTCAGGCCTCACCCTATGCCACTCTCCACCTGTGTACTTTTTGCTGTATAAAATGTTAATTGTAAGTATAGTGCTGTCTGTGAGTCTTTCAAGCAAATTATCAAGCCCAAGGGAGAAGCAGGAGCCAGCAGCAGAAATGACAGGACCCTAAGGACCCCCAGGCTTGAGGCCAGCATCTGAAGTCTTAAAAATACTTGGTAGCCTGGAAGACTGTGTGCTGTAACTTAATATCTAACCTAGCTCTGGTCAGGTTGGGAGCAGAGGAAGAAGTGCTGCATGGACAGTTGCTATGCAGTTGAGTTGCAATAGAATACTTTGATTTGAGACTGATTTAATTATTACTTTTGATGTCAGTGGAGTAGCATTTGATTTTTTACACAGTGTGTCTAATTTTACCCACTTTTTTGCCCCAAATGGAAGCATACTAAACCATGGTATGCAGTTTAGTAGAGTAGGTCAAATCATAAAGTCTCATACCAGGCTTCCTAGGTTCAGATCCTAGCTGTGCCACATATTAACCCATATAACTACCTAAGTAAATTAGTTAACCTCACCTTGTCTTGGTGTTTCCACTTGCAAAATGCAGATTGCCACTAGAGTTATTATGAAGATTAAATGAATTAATATTTGTAAAGTTCTCAGAACAGTATTTAGAAAATTATAAGAAGACAGGAAGTGAAGGGAGGAAAGGAGAGTCTATCCATACATTGTTTTTAACCATACATTGTTTTTAACCAGCTATCCCGGGGCTTATTACTCGCTGATTTGCAGCTGCGTAGGAAGCATTCATTGTGTGAATGAGCCATGGAGCATTTAGCCAGTCACCTGCTGATGCAGAGTGTGATTGTTCCTTCTTTTGTTTCTACAAACCGCTCTGCAATGACTAGCCTTGAGTATAGCCATTTTGCATGTGTGGAAATATGTAGGGTAATTTATACGGGTGGGATTGCTGGGTCAAAGAGTATGTGCATTTGAAAAATGTTGAGAGCTAGCACAGCATTGCCTTCTAGAATATATACTGATTTACATTCTTAACTGACAGTTTGTTAGAGGCGCCGTCTCCCAAGGCTTACTAATGTAGTGTTCATAATCTTTTTTTTTAACTTTAAAAGGTTTTTTTGTTATTGTTATTTTTCTTTTTTTAAATTCTATTGTGCTTTAGCTGAAAGCTCATGGCTCAAGTTAATCTCTCCTTCAAAAATTTACACACGCATTATTTCGTGACATTTGTTACACTCCCCACAGTGTGACAGTATGCGCCCCCTTTCCATTGCGGGTTTCCTGTGTCCATTCATCCAGTTCCTGTGCCTTCCTGTCTTCTTGCTTTGCTTTTGTGCCAGGAGTTGCCCATTTGGTCTCACATATTTGATGAAAGTAAAAAGCACGTCCCTCATGAACGTTGTTGTTTGTTTTATAGGCCTGACTAATCATTTTCTTGTTTTAGTTGCACTTCAGATGAAGGCTTACAGAGCTACTTTCTCATTAAACAATTAGCACACATATTGTTTTATGACATTGGTTAACAACCCCACAAAGTATCTCTCTTCTCAACCTTGGGTTCCCTGTTAGCTTTCCTGTCCCCTCCTGCTGTCTAGTCGTTGAATCTGGGCTGGCATGCCCCTTTAGTCTTATTTTGTTTTATGGACCTGCCTATTCTTTGTTTGAAGGGTGAACCTCAGGCATGGCTTCATTACTGAGTTGAACGGGTATCCAAGGGTCATACATACTCTCAGGGTTTCTTTGTGTTTTGAGTTAGAATTTTGCTCTCCACTTTTCTGCAGTTCTTTCCAGGGCCCTCTGTTATAATCCGTATAGCCTAACTAATCTTCATCTGAAAACTGGGCTTCAGTTCTGAGTTACCAGAAGGTCTAGGGACCATGGACTCAGGAGTTCCTCCAGTCTCTGTCATACCATAGTGAGTCTGATTTACTTTCATGAGTCTGCATTTTGTTGTACACTTTTCCCTCACTCTGTCCAAGACTTGCCGTGGTGATCCCTGTTAGACTAGCCATTGGTGGTAGCTGGGCACCATCTAGTTTTTCTGGCGTCAGGCAGACTCTGGTTCATGACCCTTTAGTCCTTTAGGCTAATAGTTTCCCTGTGTCTTTGGCTGTCATCATTCTTCTTTGCCCGTGACAGGGTGAGACCAATACCTGTATCGTAGACAGCCACTCAGAAGCACTGAAGACCCCAGACGCTACTCACCAAATCTGAATGTAAAAAATTTTCTTTATCATCTATGTTACGACAGTTGACACAGGTGCCTCCAAACACTATGGTCCCCAGCACCAGCACCTTGGCGCCTCAAAGTGTTTGATGTGTCAAGGAAACTTCTATGCCTTTGCTTTGGTCAAGTTGTGCTGACTTCCCCTGTATTATGTGTAGGCTTTCCTTGTACCAAAGTTCACACTTTTCTACTATCTATAGTGGTTTACTCTCTCTGTCGCTCTCTCCCTACTCTCATAATCATTAAAGAATTTGCGGGTGTATGTGTGTGTGTAAACTTTTTCACAAGTTCTTACAATAGTGGTGTTATGCAGTATTTGTCCTTCCGTGACTGACTGACTTCACTCTGCCTAATGCCCTCCAGACTTACCCATGCTATGAGAGGTTTTACAGATTCATCATTGTTCTTGTCATTGTGTAGTATTCCATTGTGTATGTGTACCGTAATTTGCAAATCTGTTGATCAGTTGATGGGTAATTAGGTTGGTTCCTCTTTTTGTTGTCGTAGGTTGTGCACAATGAACAAGTGTGTACATGTATCTATTCATATCATGGCTCTTATTTCTCTAGAATATACTCTTACATGTGAGATGCTATATTTTATGGTATTTCTATTCCTAGCATTTTAAGGAGTGCCATATCGTTTTCCAAAGTGTTTGCATCATTTTACATTCTCACTAGCAATGCATAAGAGTTTCAGTCTCTCCACAACTTCTCCAACATTTGTTGTTTTGTGTTTTTGGATTAATGTCATTATTGTCAGGGTGAGACGGTAGCACATTGTAGCTTTGATTTGCATTTCTCTAAGAATTGCTGAGTCAAAATTTACTCCCCAGCAACAGGTTTGCTTTTTGGTGTTTTAATGGTTAACTTGGTGGTATAGCATTTAAGAACTACAGCTGCTAACCAAAAGGTTGGCAGGTGAAATCCACCAGACACTCCTTGAAAACTCTACAGGGCAGTTCTACTTTGTCCTGTAAGGTCACTCTGAGTCAGAATTGACTCAGTGACAATGGGTTTATTCATTTTTGCATTGGTTAATGATTGTGAGCATTTCTTCTTGTGTCGGATAGCTGCCTGAATGTCTTCTTAGGTAAAATGTCTGTTCATATCTTTTCCCCATTGTTTTTTATTATGATTAAGTAAAAGTATGCAATCCAAATCAATTTTGCATGCCTACCTATCTGCAACTCCATCTGTTCTCCTCACTCTGTGACAGCACAGTCCTCCTTTTCACTCTTTACTTCTAGTATCCTCTTAACAAGCACCTGTCCCCTCCTCTCTACTCTCTTCTCTCCCATCCAAAAAGTAACCAGTAGAACAAACTCCTATAAATGTATAAAACAATAAAATACACACACCACATGCTTACACTTTGTCCCTGAGTCCAGTCCATTCTTGTCTGAAGAGCTGACCTCAATACTAGTTTCAAGTCAGGGCCAGCAGCAAGTCTAGGGAGCATGTTCCCAGGGGACCCTCCAGGCTATCGGACCATCAGTTCTGGTCTTTTAGTAGAGTTCTTGAACTGCATACCTCTTTTTCTTCTGTTGCCTCAAGGACTCTACTTTGTATCCCCCATAGCAGCTGCCTTGGGTGGTGGCTGGGCACCATCTGCTTATTTTAGTCTCACCCTGACACAGTGTCCAATTCATATGGGTCCTCTGTCTCATGTTCCCCACTTTTTATTTGGATTACTTGTTTTGTTTTGTTTTTTTTGTGATGAGATGTGTAAGTATTTTGTAGATGTTAGAGTTAAGATTCTTGTCAGGTATGTTATAGCCACAAGTTTTTTTCCCCCCAGTCTGTAGCTTTCTATTTTTACTCTTTTGGTGTAGTCTTTTGATAAGCGTGTTTAATTTTTACGAATTCTCAGTTACCCAGTTATTCTTCTGGTCCTTGTGCATTGTTAGTTAGGGTTTGTATACTATTTATGCCATGTATTAGGGTCCCTAGCATCATCTCTATTTTTTTCTTCCATGATCTTAATCATTACAATTTTTATGTTTATGGTCTTTTTGACTTAGCTTTTGTATATGGTGTGGGGTATGGATCTTGTTTCTTTCTTTCTTGCTCTCTTTCTTTCTGTCTCTCTCATTCTTTCTTTCTTTCTAACATCTGGATCTCCAGTTATGCCAGCATCATTTGTTAAACAGATTATCTTTTCCCCATTAACAGACTTTGGACATCTGTTAAATATCAGCTGCTCATGAATGGATTTAGGTCTGGGATTCTCCATTCTGTTCCAGTGGTCTCTATGTCTGTTTTTGTGCAAGTACCAGGCTGTTTTGACTACCATGGCTGTATAATAGGTTCTAAGATTAGTTAGTATAAGACCTCCCACTTTATCATAAGACCTCCCGCTTTATCATACTTCTTAAATAATGCTTTACTTATCCCAGGCATCTTCCTTTTCCATATAAAACTGATGATTTTTTTTCTCTACCTCATTAAAAAAGACTGTTGGAATTTGGATTGAGATTGCATTGTATCTGTATATTGCATTACATCTGTATATTTATATCTGTAGTATTGACATTTTTGCAGTGTTGAGTCTTCATATCCATGAACGTGATATGTTTTTCCATTTATATAGGTATCTCTTGGTTTCTTACAGTGATGTTTTGCAGTTTCATTGTATTAAAACTGCTATTGAATTGATTCTGACTCATAGCAACCCTACAGGTCTTTTATTATATACATCTTTTATTGTATAAGTCTTTTACAGCCCTGGTTAGATTTATGCCAAAGTGTTTCACTTTCTTTAGAGCTATTTAAGTGGTATATGTTACTGATTTCCTTTCTGAAGTTCTCCTTATTGGTGTAGAGGAATCTCAGTAATTTGTGTATGTTAATTTTATATCTTGATCGTTTCAATAGCTTTGTTGTGGATTCTTTGGGATTTTCTGTGTATAAGATCATATCATCTGAGTAAAGGGATAGTTTTACCTTTCCTTACCAATTTGAATGCCCTTTATTTTTCTTTCCTATTGCTCTAAGTAGGATGTCCAGCATGATGTTGAATAGAAGTGGTGATAAAGGGCATCCTTGTCTGGTTCCCATTACCAAGACTAATGCTTTCAGTCTCTCTGTCCTTTATTTTGTCAAGGAAATTCCCTGCTGTGTTAGTCTTCTAGTGCTGCTGTAACAGAAATACCACAAGTGTTGTTGCTGTTGTTGTTAGGCATCTTTGAGTCAGTTCCAATTTATAGTTACCCTGTGAGTCGGATCCAACTAGGTGGCACTTGGCTTGGCTTAGCTGTGCACATCAGAATGAAACAGTGTCTAGTCCTGCACCATGCCCACAATCATTTTTATGCTTAAGCTCATTGTTGCAGCCACTGTGTCAGTTCGTCTTGTTGAGAGTCTTCCTCTTTTTTGCTGACCCTCCCCTCTACCAGCCGTGATGTCCTTCTCCAGGGATGGATCTCTCCTGACATGTCCAAAGTATGTGAGACACAGTCTCACCATCTTTGCTTCCAAGGAGCACTCGGTTGTACTTAGTCCAGAATAGATATATTTGTTTTTTTGGCAGTCCGTGGTACACTCAATATTCTTCTTTAACACCACACTTCAAAGTCATCAATTCTTCTTTTGCCTGCCTTGTTCATTATCCAGTTTTCATGTGCATATGATACAACTGAACATACCATGGCTTGGGTATGTGAACCTTACTCTTCAAGGTTACATTTTTACTTGTCAATACTTTAAAGAGGTCCTTTGCAGCAGATTTTCCCAATGCAATGCATTTTTTCATTTTTTGACTGCTGCTTCCGTAAGCTTTGATTGTGGAACCAAGTAAAATAAAATCCTTCACAACCTCATTCTTTCTCCATTTATCATGATGCTGCTTACTGGTCTAGTTGTGAGGATTTTTATTTACTTGATGTTGAGGTGTAATCCGTACTGAAGGCTTTGGTCCTTGATCTTCATTGTGTTCCAAATCCTCTTCAATTCCATCAAGCAGGGTTGTCATCTGCATGATGCAGGTTGTTAATGAGTCTTCCTCCAATCCTGATGCCTTGTCCTATTTTCATATAGTCCAACTTTTCAGATTATTTGCTTGGCATACAAATTGAAAAGGTATGGTGAAAGGATAAAACCCTGATGCACATCTTTCATGACTTTAAACCATGCAGTATCCCCTTGTTCTGTTCGCACAACTGCCTCTTGATCCATATACAGATTCCTCATGAGCACATTTAAGTGGTTTGGAATTCCTGTTCTCCATGATGTTAGCCACAATTTGTTATGACTCACACAGTCAAATGCCTTTGCATAGTCAATGAAACACAGATAAGCATCTTTCAGGTATTCTCTGCTTTCAGCCAAGATCCATCTAAAATCAGCAATGGTATCCCTGGTTCCATATCCCCTTCTGAATTTGGCCCAAATTTCTGGCAGTTCCCTGTCACCACACTGTGGCAGTCACTTTTGAATGATCTGTAGCAAAATTTCACTTGCATATGCTATTAATGATATTGTTTCATAATTTCCACACTCAGTTGGATCGCCTTTCTTGGGAATAGCCATAAATATGGATCTTTTCCAGTCATTTGCCTAGGTAACTGTCCTCCAAATTTCTTAGCATAGATGACTAGGCACTTCCAGTGCTGCATCTGTTTGTTGAAACATCTCAATTGATATCCTGTCAATTCCTGGAGCCTTGTTGTTTACCAATGCCTTCAGTACAGCTTCAGTTATTTCTTTCAGTACCATCAGTTCCTGATCATATGCTACTTCTTGAAATGTTTGAATGTCCACCGGTTCTTTCTGATGTAATATAACTTGTATTCCTTCTATCTTCTTTTGATGTTTCCTGAGTTGTTTAATATTTTCCCTGTAGAATCCTTCACTACTGTACCTTGAGCCTTGGATTTTTTCTTCAGTTCTTTTAGCTTGCGAAATGCAGAGTGTTCTTTTCTTTGGGTTTTCTATTTCCAGCTCTTTGCACATGTCATTATAACATTTTATCTTCTTAAGTCACCCTTTGAAATCTTCTGTTCAGTTGTTTCAGTTCTTTTACTTTGTCATTCTTACCTTTTGCTTTAGCTACTCAATGTAAAAGAGCAAGTTTCAGAGTCTCTTCTGACATCCAATTTGGTCTTTTCTTTCTTTCCTGTCTTTTTAATGACTTCTTGCTTTCTTCATGGATGATGTCTTGGATGTCATTCCACAACATTCCTGGTCTTCAGTGATTAGTGTTTAACACATTGAATCTGTTCTTGAAAGAGTCTCTAAACTCAGGTTGGATATACTCAAGGTGTACTTTGGCTCTCATGGACTTGGTCTACTTTCCTTCAGTTTCACTTTGACCTTGCATATGAGCAATAGACAGTCTGTGCCACAGTCATCACCTGTTCTTGTTCTGATTGCTGACTTTGAGCTTTTCTGTTATCTCTTTCCACAGATGTAGTCAATTTGATTCCTGTGTATTCCATCTTGTGAGGTCCAAGTGTGTAGCCATCATTTATGTTGATTGCTAAAGGTACTTGTAGCGAAGAAGTCAATGGTCTTGCAAAATTCTATCATTTGATCTGTGGCACCATTTCTGTCACCAAGGCCATATTTTCCAACTACCGATCCGTCTTTGTTTCCAACTTTTGCATTCCAACTTTTGTGTGTTTGATCAGTTTCTTCATCTTTGGACTTAGTGGTTGGTGTATAAATTTGAATACTAGTTGTATTATTTGTATTAACTGGTCTTCCTTGTGGATATATGGATATTATCCTATCACTGCAGCATTGGACCTCAGGACAGATCTTGACATGTTCTTTTTGACAATGAATGCAACACCATTCCTCTTGAAGTTTTCATTCCCAGCATAGTACACCATATGATTGTCTGGTTCAGAATGGCCAATACCAGTCCATTTCTGCTCACTAATGCCTAGGATATTGATGTTTATGTGTTTCATTTCATTTTTGATGATTTCCAATTTTCCAAGATTCATCCTTCATACATTCTGTGTTCTGTTTATTAATGGATGTCTGCTGCTGTTTCTTCTAATTGTAAATCATGCCACATCAGCAAGTAAAAGTCCTAAAGCCTTTACTCTGTCCATGTCATTAAGGTCAACTCTACTTTGAGGAGGCAGCCCTTCCCTAGTGACCTTTTGAGTGCCTTCCAACCTGGGAGGCTCATTTTCCGATACCATATCTGACAATGTTCCTGTGCCATTCATAAGGTTTCCACTGGCTAGTTATTTTCAGAAGTATACTACTACATCCTTCTTCCTATTCTGTCTTAGTCTGGGAGCTGAGATGAAACCTGGCTGCCATGGGTGACCCTGCTGGTATCTGAATACTGGTGGCATAGCTTCCAGCATCACAGCAACACACAAGCTGCCACAGTATGGCAAACTGACAGACAAGTGGAGGACACCATGAGTGAATGCTTTTAAAAAGAGAAATTTTATTTGTTACAGTCCAGTAAGCTGGAAGTCTAAATTTAGGGTGCCAGCTCCAGGGGAAGGCTTTCTCCACTGGCTCTGGGGAGAGGCCCTTGTCATCAGTCTTCTCCTGGACTAGAAGCTTCTGAGGTACAGAGACCCTGGTCCTTTCCAAAGGATGTGCTCAGTTCCTGGCATTGCTTTCTTTCTTGATGGTATAAGGTCCCCAGATCTCAGCTTGCCTCCTGTTTTTTTATATCCCAAGAGACAGCCTCAAGCCACAGTGCAATTCCACACAGTAAGTCCTGCCACACAAACTCAACTGCTACCCATCCTCCCTCATTAACATCACAGAGGCAGGGTTTACAGCATGCACAATACATGGAATCATGGTCCAGCCAAATTTCTTACACATATTTTGGGGGTAATGCAGTTCAATCCATGATATCTCCTATTCCTATTTTGCTGAGAATTTCCATCAGGAATGGGTGTTGGACTGCATCAAATGTCTTTTCTGTATGGATTGATATCATTGTTTGATTCTTTTGTTCAGTCTGGTGAATTATATCGATTTTCTGATGTTGAACCATCCCTGCATACCTAGCATGAATTCTACTTGGTCACAATGTATTATTTTTGTTTATATACTGTTGAGTTCTGTTCATTAGAATTTTGCTGATTTTTTTTTTTTTTTTGCATCTATGTATGTGAGAGATACTGGTTTGTGGTTTTCTTTTTTTTTGTGGTGTCTTTCCCTGGCTTTGATATCAGGGTTATGCTGGCTTCATACAATGAATTCAGGAGTATTCTTTCCTTTTCTACACTCTAAAATAGTTTGATTAATTATTGGTGTGAGATCTTCTCTGAATATTTGATAGAATTCTTGAATGAAGCACCTGGGCTGTAGTTATTTTGTTGTTCTTGCTGAGTTTATTTTATTTTTTTAAATGACATCTTCGATCTTGTCTTTTCTTGTGAGTCGTTTAGTTTTTCTACCTCACTTTGTGTTAATTTAGGAAGGTATTATGTTTCTAGAAACTTGTTCATTTCCTATAGGTTCTGAAATTTGTTGGAATACAATTTTTCATAGTATTCTGTTCTGGTCTTTTTTATTTTAGTTGGGTCTGTTTTGATATCACCTGTCTCATTTCTTATTTGGGTTATTTGCTTCCTCTCTGTCAGTTTGGATAGTAGTTTATCAAATTTGTTGACCTTTTCAAAGAACCAGCTTGGTTTTGTTGATGCTTTCTGTTTCTTTTTCCCTCTATTTGATTTACTGTTTCCTTTCTTTAGGTGTTTGGATGCTTCTTTTACTGCTTTCTCTTTGAGTTGTAGGGTTAATATTTTGATTTGGGCCTTTTTTTCTTTTTTGATATGTGTGGTTTTTGCTATAAAATGAACTCTATCTAAATGCTTTCACTGTATTCCAAATGCTTTGGTAATATGTTGTCTTAGTCAACTAGTGCTGCTTTAACAAATACACAAGTACATAGCTTCAAAAAGAGAAATTTTCTTGTCACAGTTTGGTAAGCTACAAGTCCATTCAATATGAGAAATTATTACTGTCCAGTAGGCTAAGAGTCCAAATTGAATATCAGCATCCTGGCAAAGGAACCTCAGGTCTGAAGGATGTGCTCTGCTTTTTGTGTTGCTTTCTTGTTGGTATGAGGTTCCCAACACTCTGCTCACCTCCTTTTCCTTTTCTTTCTCAAGAGGTGACCTCAACACAATTCAAGCTTGTAGATTGAGTACTGCCTCACTAACACAGCTGCCACCCATTTTCCCTTGTTACCATCCTAGAGGCGGCATTCAGAACACATAGGAGAAGTCACACCATACTTGAACTCATGGCAAGCTAAATTGATACACACATTTTGGGAGGGACACAATCCTATCCATACTATTCCACCCTTTGGCCCCCCAAAATCATGCCCTTGCAACATGCCAAATGTATTAATCTCATAGCAGAAGTCTTAAAGTCCAAGTTCAAAATCCAGAAATTCCTCTTCAACTGTGTTATCTGGAACACGAGTTATCTGTTTCCAAATACAGTGGCAAAGGAGGCAGGCACAAGTTAAACATTTTTATTACAAATGGAAGAAATTGCAGGGAAAGGTGAAATGGGCACCAAACAAATTAACAGAACACATTATATTAGCCCCCATGGCTTCCAAAATAATATTCCATACTCTGAGATATTATGCACAATAATCCTACTTTCCAGGCTTTAGGTATTGGCCATACTCTCCAGATTCTGAGTGGAGGCACTGGGGCTTCAGTTCCACCTTCCAGGCCTACTGAGACAGCAATTCATCTCCCTTGGCTTGAGGCATCCCACTCTTTGAAACCCCAGAAGCAGTGGCTATACCTTTTACCTTTTGGTTATAACTTAAGACTGAAGCAACTCAGCTTCTCCTGCTCCTTGTCTATTCAGCTTCTGCTTCCTGTGGCCTCTTGGCCTGGGCCTCAAACCTACGTCTGCTCCACTGGGGCAAGCATTCCAAAACTGTGTAGCCCCACTAATTTAAATACCTGGAGGCACCCCACTCTGCCAGCAGGCCTGCTGCACACAGGTATTCAGCATTCTTTCTCCATAAGTCAGCTTCTGGTCTTGCTGCTGCCTGTCTGCTGCTGCTGCTGCCGCCGCTGACAATCCTCTGTTGCGTTTCTCACTATCTTCTGCCTTCTCAGGTGTTAACAGTTCTCCTTGGTTCTTTCAGTCTTCCATCCATTCACAGTTTTATCCATTCACTTTCACATTTTAGGTATCTGTTAGAGTAGTACCAGATGACTGGGACATGTGTTTTCATTATCATCAGAGTCTATGAATGTTTTTTTTTTAATCCCATCCTTGATATCTTCCATTACTCAGTAGTTTTTAAGCAAGATGCTGGTCAGTTCCCATGTGTTTGTTTGTTTGTTTTTTCTCTGCAATTTGTGTTATTTACTTCTACTTTTATGGTATTATGATCAAAGAAGATGTTTTGTATTTTGGTGCTTCAGATTTTGTTAAGGATTGATTTGTGGTTTCTATTCTGAAGAATGTTCCATGTGCATTGGAAAACAATGTATATTTTGCTGCTTTTGGGTGGACTGTTCCATGTATGTCTATGAGGTCACATTGGCTGATTGTGGCATTTAGATCTGTTTCTTTATTGAGTTTCTTTCTAGATGTTCTGTCCTTTACCAAAAATTGTGTATGTTGAAGTCTTGTATTATTATTGTGGAATTGTTTCCCTTTTCAATGCTATTAAAAATTTGTTGCATGTTATTTAGAGCACTCTCACTGAGTGCGTATACTTATTACGGTTATGTCCTCCTGGTGGATTAATCATTATACAATGTCCCTCCTCAGTCTTTACAGTGGATTTTGCTTTAAACTCTGTTTTACTGGAGATTAATTTTGGCATTCCTGCTCTTCTTTGGCTAATGTTTGCTTGATATATTTTTCCACCCTTTGAGTAATAGTTTATGTCTTTGTGTTGAAGATGTGTCTCTTGCAGACAGCATATGTCTGGATTTCTGCCCCCCCCCCCCCCATTCTACCACTCCGTCTCTTTACTGGTACATTTAGGACATTTACATTCAACATAATCATTAACAGGTATAAGTGTACTGCTGTCATTCTGTGGTTTTATTCTTGCATTGTTTTTCTGAAATTCTTTCTATTGCTTTGTATGTCTGTTTCTTGGTTTGACAGGTATGAGTGTACTGCTGTCATTTTGTTGTACTATGTTTATGTGTGTGGTGTTCATGATTTTCTTTGCTCCATGTAATTTTCTGTGCTGAGTTATTTTATGATTTTTCTTTCATTATTGTTGATTTGTGTTTGTTGAGATTTTCTTTTTTATTTTGATGGATGAGTTTGTTAGCTTCCTTCATGGTTACTTTGAATTTACATTTACTTTTCTATGTTTAAACCAGTCTTTTATTAGTTTCTGTCACTGTTACTTCCTCTCCGTGTGGAAGCTCTATGACTATGTACTTTATTCCCTCTTTTTTGTTTTGATTTTTTTTTACATATTTATGTTTCTGGTTCCCTATTTCCAGTCTTTTAGCTTTGTTGCAGTTTTGTGAATTCACTATGTAGTTTGGTATCTGCTTGATCTGTCCTGTGTCATAGTCTTGGATTGCTGTCTGATGTTGTTGGTTCTCTACCTAGAGGACTTCCTTTAATACTTAATATAATTTTGTTACTTTTTTTACATATTCCCTTAATTTCTGTGTATCTGGAAATGACCTAATTTCACCATCCTATTTGAGAGACAGTTTCCCTGGATACATAATTCTTTACCGGCATTCTTTCCCCTCCTGTGGTTTATATGGTATCCCATTGCCTTTGTGTCTGTGTTGTTTCTGCTATCAGAGCTTAGTTTTAATGGTTCTCCTTCAGAGGTGATCTTCATTTTTCCCTGGCATTCTCAGGTTTTTTTGGCTTTGTTTTTGAAATGTCTGGGAGATTTTCTTTTGGGGGTCTGTCCTGTATGAGTAGATATCTTCTGGAGAGGCATCCTCTCACATTTCTTCATATTAAAGAAGTTTTCTGCCACCAAATCTTGAACAGTCTTCTGTGTTTTCAGTTATTCTTCCTCCTCACTCCCTTCTGGAATTCCAGACACTTGTAGAGTTTCCCTTGATAGTATCCTGCATAATTCTTAGACTTTCTTCATTTTTCTTCTTTTCTCTGATGTTTCCTAAAATTGGTATCAAGGTATTTATCTTTAGTCTCAACACTAATTCTGGTTTCCATTTTCTCACTTTTGTGCCTATGAGTTGTGTAATTCTAAAATCTTATTAATCTTTTGGATTTCTAGTTGCTGTTTATATGTAGTTTCTAGTAGCCTGTTTATTCTGTGTTTTTATTCTTACATTGTTTTCCTGAATTTTTGTATTGCTTTGTTTGTGTATTCCTTGATTTGGTCTCTGTTTTCCTTCATCTCCTTCTTAATCTCTTGTAGAGCTCTGTATAATGAGTGTCTTGAATTCTTTATCAGGTTGTTTCATTTCCTTGTTTTATTCTGGAAAGACTTTCTGGTTGTTTATTTTGGTTACTTGCTGAAGCCATCTTGTCCTGTTTATTCATGTGATTTGATAGATTGTTGTCTCCAAAGTATTAAGAAGTTGTTTTATGTTTGCTTGCTGCTTCCTGAATTTTTATTGTTTTGTTTTGATATATTCAAGTAGGCTGGGCATATGTTCAGTATTCTTATGGGGCTGCTGAGGAAGTAGGTGGAGTTTTGATTGAAGAGATGAATTTGTGATGCTGGTCACCTGGCCATAGGTGCAAGTAGTTTCCACTTTATTGGCTTGGTTGTTCCACCACTAACTGGTTGGTTGGGGTGCTGGTGCTCAGGACACTGGTCACCATGTGTGTGGTGCAGAGACTCCCCCACAGTACTGGGTGGGCAGAACTGCTTGGGGTGTTTGGAGCAGGCATAGGTCTGTAGTTGCAGTGGAAGGTGATATAACCAGCTGTTGGATGCCCAGTGGTGTTGGCTGGAGGGATTCGCAATGCCATTGGTTCGTAGGTACTTGTTGCGGGCAGCTGAACGAGTGGGTGGTACTGCTGGCCCTCAGACCCCAGTGTGGGTGATTGGTGCCCTTTCTTAGGTGGCAGAGTGGTGTCTGGTGCTCCAGATCTGCAGTTTTCATTTGGTTGTAACAGATTCAAATAGGCTCCAGCTGTGAGCCCTGCCCACTTTGTGCCAATGAGGCCAGCCAGCAAATCACTATTAATCAGTGGAGTGAAGGTCACTGCACATCCATGGACCCTGTATGACAGTGCTGAGCTAAGGGGTCACACACCTCAGGCCAGGCCAAGAGCTATAGGCTTAGAGGGCAGCCTGGTATCGACTGTCGTAGATCTGCACCTTCCACTTGGCTGCTGTCAGTGAAAATGGGCTTCAGCTGGGAACTCCTGCCACCTTAGGCCAATCTGTGGTTGCTGTGCTGAATCAGCCAATAAGGCACTGGTGTGAGCGATCAGAGGGGGTGGAGGGGCATGCACCTCTAGACTAGGACTGTGAGTTCTGGCTTAGGTGTTGACCCTGTGGTATGGATGTTGTTGGAGCAGGGAGGGGGACAGGTGAGGAGGAGAATATGCCTCTTTCCTGGGGGACCTCTGGCAGGCTCAAGGCTGCATCATGCTTGGTGGGTTGCGAGTGTGTGCTGAACTTGTACATATCTGGTGTCACTCCTGTTCGGCTTTAGAGGTATGTACAGAGTTGTTCCTGTTTAGGTGCCCTAAATGGGGTGGGTTTCAGCTTGAGATTCTGCCTCTTGCTTCAGTACGTCCATGCTATGTGTAAATTCATATAGCAGAACTCCAGTGATCCGTAACTCCCCATTTCCACAGGTTTTGAATCATCTCTCCTGCCACCTCTCAGTCTGATTCTTCAGCTTTGTCTTTGATGCTTAATGTTCCTAGATTGTCATATGTATCTGATTCCCTTGTTTTTTTCAAGTCTTTGTTGAGAGAGGGATGGCATGAAATGCCTGATTATTCTGATATCTTGGCCTCACCACTCAATGACATTTTCATTTGCATTTTTGTTATGAGTAAGGTGAGCATATTTGCATGCACTTTGAAGCCTTTTATATTTCCCTTTCTGTGAACTGTTTGGTTCATTTGCTTTTTCCATTTTTCTAATGGTTTAGTATTTTCTTACTGATTTGTAGGACATTTTAACCTATTAAGAATATTTAGTCTTTGTGATGTGAGATTCAGACTTTTTCCCAATATCTCATTTTTGCTTACAGTAATTTTTACCAGGCAAAAAACTGTTTTTATTTTTGCATAGTTTATCAAATTCATCAATCTCTAGTTGGCTTTTGGGTACTGCTCCACTGAAAATCTTTTTACTGATAATGAGTTATAAAATAAATCTTTTAAGCTTCCACAGTTTTTTTTAGTTAGTTCTATGGTTGTTCAACATTTGAATCTTAGTACATCTGTTTGGAGTTAATCCTCATAGGCATGAAAGTAATGGTGTCAGAAATAGTCCTAGATCCCCTTTGGGTCCACCCTACTGAGCTATTGTTGTGAAGGCCACTATGAGTTGGAACCCACGCCATGTCTCCTGTGTGCAACAGCATGAAACATTGCCAGGTCCTGTACCATCCTGACAATTGTTATGCTTCAACCTATTGCTGCAGATACTATGCCAATCCATCTTGTTGAAGGTCTTTCTCTTTTCCACTTACCCTCTATTTTACCAAGCAAGACATCCTTCTCTAGGGACTGATGCTTCCTGATAATACATCCAAAGTGTTTGACATATAATCTGACCATCTTTGTGTCTAGGGAGGATTCTGACAGTACTTCTTCAAAGATGGATTTGTTTGTTCTTTTAGCTGTTCATGGTATATTCAGTATTCTTTGCCAGCACCACAGTTCAGAGGTGTCAGTTCGTCTGTGTTCCTTTTTCTTCATCCAGCTTTTGCATGCTTGTGAGGTGCCTGAAAACACCATGGCTTGGGTCAGACACACCTTAGTCCTTAAAATGACACCCTTGCTTTTTAAAACACTGTAAAGAGATCCTTTCCGGCAGATTTGCCCAGTGCAGTGTGTCCTTTGATTTCTTAACTGCTGCTTGCATGGGTGTTGATTGTGGATCCAAATAAAATGAAGCCCTGGACAACTTCAGATCCTCTTCACTTTCGGCTAGCAAGGCTGTGTCATTGGAATGTTACGGGTGGTTAATGAGTCTTCCAGTCCTGATGGCCGCATTCGTTCTGTAGTTCAGCTTTCTGTTATTCTGTTATTCTCTCAGCATACAGATTGAATAGGTACAGTGAAAGAATACAACCCCGACACACATATTTTTGTGACTTAATCACAAAGCATCCCCTTGTTGGAATGATTTCTTCTTGATCTATGTACATGTTCCTTTGGAACACAATTAAGTGTTACAGAATCCCCATTCTTCCCAATGTCACCCATAATTTTTTGTGATCTACACAGTTGAATGCCTTTGCTTAGGCAATAAAACGCAGGTAAATATCCTTCTGGTATTCTCTGGTTTCAGCCAGGATTTCTCTAACATCAGCAATGATATCCCTGGTTCTGTGGCCTTTTCTGAATCCAGCTTGAATTTCTGACAGTTCCCCTGCCAATATTTTGGTGCAGCTGTTTTTGAATGATCTTTAGTAAAATTTTATTTGCATGTGGTATTGATGATATTGTTTGATAATTTCTACAGAAGATTGGATCACTTTTCTTTGGAATAGGCATGAATATGGATGTCTTCTGGTCAGCTGGCCAGGTAGTTGTCTTTTAAATTTCTTGACATAGACAAATGAGCACCTCCAGCACTATATCTGTTTGTTGAAACATCTCAGTTGGTGTTCTATCAATTTCTGGAGCCTTGTTTTTTGTAATACTCACCATGCAACTGGGACCTCTTCCTTCACAAACACTGGTTCCTGATCACGTGCTACCTCCCGAAACGGGTGGATGTTGAACAGTTCTTTCTGGTGTAGTGGCTCTGTGTATTCCTTCCATCTTCTTTTGATGCTCCCTATGTTGTTTAATATTTTCTCCATAGAACCCTTCAGTTTTACCACTCAAGGCTTGAATTTTTCCTTCAGTTCTTTCAGCTTGGGAAACGTTGAATGTGCTCTTCCCTTATGGTGTTCTATATTAAGGTTTTTGCATATGTCATTGTAATACTATGTCTTCTGGAGTCACACTTGGAAATCTTGTGTTCAGCTCTTTTACTTTATCATTCCTTCTATTTGCTTTAGCTACTCAGTGTTTAAGAGCAAGTTTCAGAGTCTCTTCTGAAAACCATTTTGGACTTTCTTTCATCATGCATGATGTCCGTGGTGATGTCACTGTACCACAACTTACCTGGCTTCAGTCAGTACTGTTCAGCTCTTCAAATTTATTCTTGAGATGGTTTATAAGTTCAGGTAGCATTTACTTTGGCTCTTATGGACTTACTCTAATTTTCTTCAGTTAGAACTTGAATAAGCAACTGATGTTTCTTGTCATGAATTGAACTGTGTCCCTCCAAAAATGTTTGTATTAGTTTGGCTAGGTCTTGATTCCCAGTATTATGTGATGTCCTATATGTTGTAAATCCTGGCTCTGTGATGTTAATGAAGGAGAATGGGCAGTGACCCTGTTAGTGAGACAAGACTCAATCTCTAAAGATTTCATTGTGCCTTGAGGCAGTCTTTTAAGACACAAAGGAAAAGGAGGCCAGCAAAGAATTGGGGACCACAAACCACCAAAAAAAAACAGTGCAAGGAGCAGAACACATCCTTTAGAAAAGACCTAGGGGTCCCATTCCTCAGAAGCTCCCAGTCCAAGGGACTACTAATAAGGACCTTCCTCCAGAGCCAACATAAAAAGACTTTCCCTGAAGCTGATGCCCTGAATTTGGACTTGCAGCCTGATGGACTGTGGCAAAGTAAATTTATCTATGTTAAAGCCATCCACTTGTATTTATTAGAGCAGTACCAGATGACTAAGACTGCCACAGTCGGCCCCTGACTTGTTCTGACTGACAATACTGAGCTTTTCCATCATCTCTTTCCACAGATATTGTCAGTTTGATTCCATCTGGTGAAGTTCATGTGTATAGCTGACATTTATGTTGGTGAAAAGAGATATTTGCCATGAAGAAGTTATTGGCCTTGCAAAATTCTCTCAGGAATTTCCAGCATCATTTCTATCACCAAGACTGTATTTTCCAACTACTGATCCTTCTTTGTTTCCAACTTTTGCATTCTAATCACCATTAGTTACCAATGCGTCTTAATTGTTATGTTTGATCGATTTCAAACTGAAAAAGTTGGTACAAAAAGATCTTCATTGTTTTCCCTTCTTTGGCATTAATGGTTTGGTGCCTAATAGTCATATTAACTGATTTTCCTTGTAGGTGTATGGATATTATCCTATCACTGAGACAGTGCTTTTTGCTTCAGGATAAATGTTGAAATGTTATTCTTGACAGTGAGGGCAATGCCATTACTCTTCAATTTGTCATTCCCGGCATAGTAGACAATGTCATTAGCCAATGCAAAATAGCAAATACCAGTCCATTTCAGCTCACTCATGCCCAGGATAGCAGCGTTTCTGCATTGCACTTCATTTTTGACAACTTCCAATTTTCCTAGTTTCCTACTTTGTACATTCTATGTTCCTATATTAAGAGATGCTGGCAGCTATTCTCATTTTTGAGCATAGTCTGTAGAAACCAAACAGTGCCCCCTCCCTTGTGGACTTAGGCTTTATCTTCCAGACAAGTCACCTTTTAGGACTTTCTGACAGTATTAGAAAGTCAAGCCTTCGAATGTTGCAGTTGTAGAAAAGAATGACATGAAAGTACATGTTTTAATGTAAATCAAATGTATTTCTTACCTCCCACAAAGAAATTTTATACAGTTAAATTCTCTTGAACTGCCTAAAGCTTTTCTGTAGCACCCAAAGCAGCAATTCATGAGGAGGAAGGGCCCAAATCAAAAGGACATCTGTCCACATCTAGGACTCAGTACCTAGGGAGCCCTCGGGATAGTGCCTGGCATATAGGACAGCACTTAAGGAAGCTTGTGGCTAGCTGCCCTCAAGTTAGCTCTGACCTTAAGAATAACAGAATGTTATTCATTCTGTGCCATCACCTTGATTGTTGGTATGGTAGAGTCCATTGTTGTGGTTATTTAATTTCATAAGCTTAGCTATTATTTTAAATTGAGTATCAAATTTCAGCTTTAAGAAGGCAAATAACAATCTGAGACATCCTGATTTGGTGACAGGAGAGTTCCTGGGTAGCACAAATGGTTAAACACTTGACTACAAATGAAAAAGTTGATGATTTAAATCCACCTAAAGGTGTCTTAGCAGAAAGGCCTGGTGATCCACTTACAAAAGGTCATAGCCTTGAAAACCCTATGCAGAGTTCTGCTCTGCAATACATGGGCACCATGCATCAGAACTGACAGCAAATGGTTTGGTTTAGGTGATTTTGTTTAAAACAGTCTTATACAGAGATGCTTCCTTATGCAGCCAGAGAGTATATGGTATTGAATAACAGCTTTGCAGTAACCACATTCTAAATGCAAAATGTCCATGACAAAAAAAAAACCTGAATTGGGCACTCTGCCAACCAAGCCTTCTTCACTCACATCCAACGGGCTCTTTAAATGGGAATGATTAGGACTACTTCAGAAGGGAATTTGGTCTTTGAGAATATTTTTGGATTTAATAAACATATAGTTGAGAGCCACATTTGTCATCAATTATATAATAATAGTAATAGAGATAAAAACTAGAAACACAGTTATGGTCCTCACTGGCATTAGGGAGTTTCAACCAAAAACAAAAGTACACGGTGTACACTCCTACTTGAAAAACTGAACTTTATTTGCTGGTATAGTAGCTGAAATTGGCACCCAGAATAACTTGTGGAACAATTTTGGTGAAATAATCAGTATATATTCACCCCACACACTGTTGTGGATTCTTTTGTGGGGGGGGGGGGATGAGGGGGACATGGGTAGCTCTACCAAATACCTCAAAGCAACACCTGCCTTGTAGGAGGTGTAAGGAAAATCTGTGGATTAGGGCTGAAAGAGACAGCTAACTTTGACCAGTACATGCTAACCCAGTTCCTTTGGTTCTGTGTGTTGCAGGAATCATGTACCGCAAGTCGTGTGCGTCGTCCGCAGCCTGTCTCATCGCCTCCGCAGGGTACCAGTCCTTTTGCTCCCCGGGGAAACTGAACTCTGTGTGTATCAGTTGCTGCAATACCCCGCTCTGCAACGGGCCACGGCCCAAGAAAAGGGGCAGTTCTGCAGCGGCCCTGCGGCCGGAGCTTCCCACCACCATCCTGCTCCTGAAACTAGCCCACTCCTTGGTGCACTGCTGAAGGAGAACCCCCCAGCTGCTCCTGCCTTGTTCTCCAGGCCCTCGTGTGCCCCCGTTGGCTGATTTCTTCTGGGTGTCCCTGTATTCTGGGGTAGGGAAGAGTCTGTGTCCTTTCACTTTTTTGTTCTTTTGCAAATAACAGAAGAGCTGAGTGTCAAACATTTTTTGTAAGCCCTGAATAAATTCAGTCTGACTGAGTTTCCAGTGTGTACTTGAAGAAAGAGGGTGGAGCAAAGCCAAGGTCAGTCTGCGGGACTACGCCCTCAGAAGACACTCAGGCGACACTCAGGCACACACCTGCATTTCTGAGTCCCCAGCTTCTAGTGCTGTCTCTGACGGCAGCTCCAGTTCATCTTGTCACTGCTCTGTGGGATGCTCTTGCCTTTGCAGGGGGGAGGGCTGGTTACCACCCAGGGCTTCCTCACTTGACATTCAGGCTTCGTGCTCCTGGAGACCCTTCTCTGCAGCAGAATTGGCTTCCGCAGCGGCCTCTGCTGGTTCTGTCTCACAGCTGGGCTCCAGTGAATTGAGGCTCAGCTGCGGCGGCTTTGAGTCGGCCTTGGCGTCCCTCTGGAAAGTGCTTAAGAAAACCTTGTTAGTTCTCCTGGCCGACGAGTGGCGCCAGGAGGACGAGATGAGCGGGCGGGCAGAGCGCGCGCTGTCGGCGGGGACGCGCAGCCGCTTCTCGTGGTTGGCATGCTGCAGCGTCAGGCGGCAGCGCAGCACCTGCACGAACACCCGGCGGAACTGCTGCGAGGACACGTTGTACAGCAGCGGGTTGACCACGGAGCTGAGGTAGAAGCAGACGTCCGAGAAAGGCAGCAGGATCATGTACGCCCGGAAGTAGGTCTTGGTCCAGTCCTGCTTGGGTACGGCGGCAGCCAGGATCCTGCGTATCTGGTTTGGCATCCAGCACACAGCTAAAGTCACCACGATCAGCCCTGAGAGGGACGAGAAAGAGGGAAGAATGGCGTGAGAACCCGAGTTCTGTACTTTCTCGCCAGGAAGTAGTACCCGTTTCTCGGTGCTGTGTTTACCAGCTGCTTTTACCACTAGCACCAAAAGAGAAAAAAGAATTCAACACAGTTTCGAGGCTGGGGGAGTTGACTGTGTTAAAGCCCATTAAATGCTTTAGGCAGTTTATTTATACCTGTTGATGCCTATTAATTTCAAAAATGTTCTCACTGATGTTTGTGGATCCACGAAGCATTTTATGTTGTCTATAAATCTGGTTTTATCTTTTTGAATTAAAGAAACAGATATATACAGACCAGCCATATTAAACAATATTATATTTTAAAGAATGTCAGCATAAAGAAGACCAGACACTATTTTCACATCAGGGGAAGCAAGATCATGAATAGCCCGTCAATGGCATCTGTCATGCCACTTCTTTCATAAATGCTTTTAGACAGATCATCTCTTCCACCCCAGTGAGGGAAGAAGAAGAATTATCCAAAAGCAATTTGGAAAATACAAAACTTTCTTCAACTTGACCTTAGGTTTCAGTCAGTAATGTGTTTGCTGCCTTCTTAGCACACAGCCACAGGGTCAGCAGACCCCAGAAAAGGGAAGACAGCTGAGATGATCCTTAAAAGTAACACTTCAGCTTGCTTACTTTGGAAAAGTCCACTTGCTAGAAAAAGACATCATGTTTGGTAATGCAGAGGGTCAGTGACAACCAAGGAAACCCTCCATGACATGGAATGACATAATGGCCACAACACTGAGTTCAGACATCACAATTGTGAGGATGGTATGTGACTGAGCAATGTTTTCTTATACAGTAAAACCTGTGAAAGCTGGAACCTGGGTATGATTGAAACCTGTCAGAGAAGGAAACTATATACTTCTCTACTAAAACAAATGGTAGAAAAGTGGTAAGACTGCACTTACAGGCAGAAAACTTGCAAGACCTGGAGTTGCAGCTCTCCCAGGCTTCACTGGACATACAGGCTGCCATGAGGTAGGGCCAACTCAGCAGCAACTAACAACAAAGAGACCCTTTAGTGGTCTCCTCTGTGCATCAAAAGTTGACTGTATGTGAAAGTATACAATCCAAATTGTATGCTTTCACTTAATCACAATTAAAGAAAAAAAAATCCAAAAAAAAAGTTGACTGCATGTATCTTCGTTCCCATTCCAACTTAGACTGTCATCATTTTTGTGAACTTCTGACAGAGAAAGATGTTATATAGGCCACACTAACAACTGCTCAGAAGATGTCGAGAGCATTTACTACAGTAACCAAATAGCATGGAGGGAAAAATGAGAGACTGGCCAAGCATTTGCTCCTTCCTGTTGGGGAGCCAAGACAACCAAAGTGTAAGTTGCCCTTTGGAAAATTTAGAAAAGCCTCCCTCCCTCACCCAACTTTGAATAATACAACAGAAGCAAAGTTCATTCACATTTTCAGACCTTCTGATTTTCTAAGCCACAGGGAAGCAATTGTTGGCAATGATCCCTTTCTGCCTCTGATGGATGGTAAATATTTCACTGACAAATGCACCACGGAAAACAGCCATATTTCGGCATCCAAGGCCGGCACTCCTGCACAGCCTCATCTCAGCTTGCCTGGCCTGGAGTGGAGGTAGCCTGGGTGTATCCTCTGGTACTGAAAGAGCCTGGCTGCCCAGTGACAAGTGTTCAACAAATCCCAGTTGTCAGCAAGAAAGGCCTCAGAAATACTGTTCCCCTGTTAATTTCCAAGAGTTTCTCCTGTCAAGCCTCAGCCCAAGCTTGAAGTTCCCACCAATGTCCTTACTTCACTGCTTTCAATTTGCTGCCCTGAGAACCTTCAGTGAATTCTAAAAATAAAATCGGCTAAGTAACATATTGATCTGATGAAAAGGAAAAAAAATCACTTTAAGAGAATATTCTGAATCACCTAGTTACAGCTCCTGGATGGGAACAAAAAAAATCAACCTTTTTCTGTTATTTTTTTCCCCCACTGCTTTGAGCAGAGTTACTGCTTCCAGGCACCTGTGCTACTCCAAGTTCATCCTTAAATTACTGCTCTTCATTTCGATCTCATGCAGCTTTGACTGAGAGTTTCACCTCATTAATCGTGAAGGAGGTAGGGTACTTACCATATCCAAGGAAGCCACCCATCTCCACAAAGTTTTGATTTTTTCCCCCCCTTCCTATCACTGAATTTCAGAGAACAAGTACAGCCATCTTCATCTGATGACTTGTTTCTCAGACTATGGAAAGGGAGCACATAGTTTGAGATGTGCACTGTGATATCCACTATGAGAAATTGTACTTCAGGCAGCGAAGGACTAGAAAGAAGATAAGAACTGGCTTGCCCTTAGCACAGGCTGAACACAGCACAGCCTTTAAAGCCTGAGGCGGCAAGGCAATGTGAAAAGAGGGCCCGGTTGAAGGGCAAGGAAAGAGAATGAAGAATTCCCCCAAGGGAATGTTTTGGTTTTTTCTGCCCTATTGTAGTTCCTGGTTTCCTTGATCTCTTTTTTATGCAAACTTTGTCCCTGGGTGACACAAAAGGTTTGCACTAGTAACTGTAAAAATCGGTGTGGTTGGAACCCACTCCGAAGCTTATTGAAGAAAGGCGTGGTGATCTGCTTTTGTAAATATGATGGCCCAGAAGACCCTATGGGTCATTTTCACTCTGTAACATGTGAGGTTGCACGAGTCACAGAAGGGGTCTGGCTTGTCGTTGCTGTTCTCTGTTAACCTCTCCCCCTTTACCAGTCATCAGTTGTTCTTAACTGACCATCTCCTGAAAAGAAGTGGCCTTCAGTTAACACAAGATCAAGCATCTTGGAAGGTGGGTGCAGACAAAACGGTGAAGGCTGTTTTTGTAGTTGGGGCCAGGATTTAATTCTTCCTGGGAGACTTGAGACTTGAGAGCTTGACATGCTGGGTGTACAGAAGTAGATAAGATGGTAGATACAAACTTAGAAAACAAAGTAGACATGGACCTTAGTTAGAAATGGACTAAAAAAAAAAAAAAAAAGTATGACAGGTCTTCAAATAGAACCAAGAAAAAAATTCAGAATATGAACTGAGTTTTCCCTGTGCCAGTTTCTTTGCTAAACACCCTCCATTGATTTCTTATGCATTTCTCACTCCTGACAACAACCTGGTGAGACTGGAACTATTTTTGTCTCATTTTACAGATGGGACAATTGAGGTTCAGAGAAGAATGTCAGTTACTTAAGGGGAGTAGCCAGTGTACATGCTCGCCTGACTCCAAGACCCATGGTTCACACAAGACAGTAAACATTAATCATAATTCTACTACTTAAAAAGGGCCATAAATCAGTGCAGCCCAATAGAAATAAAATGTGAACTACATCTGTAATTTTAAAATGTCGAGAACCACATTAAAAATGTAAAAAAAAAAAAAAACTACTCTCATTTCAACATGCAATCAATATAAAATTTGAGTTGGAAATGTTTTACACGCTTTTTAACATGCCAAGTACGTCTTTTATCCTCAGAGCACATCTCAGCGGGGACCTTTGGCCAAAAAGGCTGCCGTCCTGAACAATGTAGACTTTTGAAATCATAGCCCTTTCCTGCAGTAGCAAGGCCCCCTTTTTCTTCTCTCTGCTAGTCCCTGTGTTGCCCCCCTTTCCAGCCGTGTGCCCAGAGAGCCATGTCAAAGCCAAAACGCTCCCATGTGGCCTATATTTATCATTTTGTGATTTTGCCAATCCAGCCAAGGCTGCATCCTGATCTCATTTTTGAGTGTGCATTTTCAGCTACAGCACAGAACAGGTTTATCTAGTCTTTCCATAGAGAGCTTTCCATATAAGGGAACTCCAAATTATTTAAAGCTTAAATAATTCTGAAAGCATAGAGATGCATTCGTCATTCTAAACTTTGGCTAGTCATTGGGGAAAACTGTAGACTGTGCGTTCTCTGGTGGTTAGAAAATATTTTCCACACCTCACCTAGAGACGGAAAAAAAAAAAGTTTGGTGACTTTCTACCCATGCTTTCTTTGAGGAAGATGGTGAGTTTTGCGTCTGAGAGCAACCTAATAGAGGTTAACCTCTTGGGAGAATAAAAACAAACTAGACCCCTTGAGAAACCGGTCATTTTGTAATGACCAGTTAACTCTTTATTTCTCTGTTAGAAGAATCTGTTTGCTATTTTAGATGATGCTGTGGTGAATAAGGAGTCCCTAGGTAGTGCCAGTGGTTAACGCACACAGCTGCTAATGCAAAGGCTGTAGGTTCAAGCCCCATCTCCCCCAGCACCTTGAAAGAAAGGCCTGACAATCTACTTCCAAAAAATCAGCCCCTGAAAACCCTGGGGAGCACAGTCCTGCTCTGACACACGAGTCACCATGACTCAGAATCAACTCAACAGCAAATGAGCGTAGATACTACGTCCAAAAGCAACTTTTTATTCTGACTGTTCAGAATTGCTTCGGCTCTAGACCCAGCTCCCCTGTAGCTGAGACAAAGCTTTAAAACTTTATTCACCTCTTAACAGAGTGCATTAAAGATTTTACTGAACGTATGTTTATCTGCAATCAACCAGGGCTCGTACATTACATCTGGAAAAATCTATAACACTTTGATCTGTGTGGTGTAATGCGAAGCCCACAGTACAATACCTTTAGTGTGAACTTGAGTGAAGATTGGTGAACTGAACATGCTGACGTAAAGCAGTTAAACTGTTCTAACTGAATTACTGATAAAGCTCTATCATACTCAGGACAGCTTTGTACTCTGGGTTACAAGACACCTTTGTACCTTATGTTTTTCTGCATAACGTACTTTTATTTTTCCTCCTTGAACACCACACCAAAATGACAACAGCCATTAGATGGTGACAAAGATTTGTTCTCAGCAGAGCAGTGTTGTTGAAAACACACAAGTAATGCAGATGTCCAACAGCACCCTGCCCGGCAGCCTGAAGCTTCAGCAGCATTCGAGCTAGCCTGCGCGGTTCAATTGCCAGGCACGCGTTAGGCTACGCAGCCTGAGCCTGGGGCGGCCGGGATGTGTCTGACCCTGTACTGCTGTTCTCTCCTCTCTAAACTTGAACGTAACTGTCTGTGTATTCCCCAGAAATCATCTTTGAGTCACAGGATATGCAAGCAGGAAAAGACTCTCAGAACGAGCCAAATATCCCTCATTTTACAAGTTAAGTGATTGCCTCAGTTATCTAGTGCGGCTCTAACAGAAATTCCACAAGTGGACGCCTTTAACAGAGAAATATTTCTCTCCGAGGCCAGGAGGCTAGAAGTCTGAATTCAGGGTGCCAGCTCCAGGAAAAGGCTTTCTTTCTCTGTTGGCTCCAGAGGAATGTCCGTTTCATCAGCGTTCCCCAGCTGAGCAGTTCCTCAGTACAGGGACCCAGGCTCCAAAAAACACTCTATTCGCCTGGCTCTTGTTTCTTCATGGCACGAGGTTCCCGTGTCTCTTTGCTTGCTTCTCTTTATCTCAAAAGAGACTGACTTAATACACAGCCTAATCTGATAGGTTGAGTCCTGCCTCTAATCCTGCCTCATTAATATCAGAGAGGTAGAATACACAACACAAAGAAAAACAACATCACATGTCAAAATGGTGCGAGCCACACAATACTGGGAATCATGGCCTAGCCGAGTTGACACACATTTGTGGGGACCACAGTTTAATCCACAACAGTGATGAAACTCAGGTTAAGTGATTGGCCCAAGACCCCATGGCATGAACACCACGGGACTCCTCCTACCATGCCATGCCCTTTTGGAACACTGAATCCTATTCGAGACTGGCAAATAAGACTTTTTTTTTTTTTTTTTTTTCTATCCTAGATTTAGGCTCTCATGCTAGCCATTCATAGCATGGAATACAATGAGAGGCAGCTCTGTTTCTGGATCCCATAGCACAGTCTTCTCTGATACACTATTTCTATTCAGTTTTAGAACTAGGACCCTCAAGAACAAGCATTAGAGCAAACCCTCTAACACTGTCTTCCCTAAAGAGGATCCATCTGTTTATGTTATCATCCATCTGTCACCTGTCTGTCATCTATCTGTGCATCTGCCAGTCGACTGTTTGTCTATCTACCTACCAATCCACCTTTCATCTACCTATCTTTCTATCACATAAGTACCTGCTACAAAAAGATACTTAGCTGGCAATAAATAAGAAAGGATCTGGACTCTGATTTCTTCCCAAGCAAAGGTATTTTGTGTGGTTAAAGAAATTCCAAAGGTTTGTTTTTCTGTCTTATGCTGAAGTCCTGTTCACTGAATTGTTGAAGCCTTGGGTAGGAGCAGATGTTGAGGAAGATTTAAGATTTAGATGATTATGACTCCTCTGTTCCCACCTTGCTTCTTCTTGATTCACATTTTCCACTTCTGTCTAACTCGGACTACAGGAGCTAGATGTCATGGATTGAATTGTGTCCCCCAAAAAATAGGTGTAGCCATGTGACCATGATTCTCTGTATTCTACGACTTTTCTCCATTTTGTGATTTTGCAGTGCTGTATGTTAAAGGATTAGGGTGGCACTGTAAATCCCTTTATAAGATCACCTCCCTGCTCTACTGTAAAGGGAGTTTCCCTGGGGTATGGCTTGCTCCACCCTCAATCCTTTCATCCTGCTAGAGATAAAAGGAAAGGGAAGCAGGCAGAGAATTGGGAACCTACCACCACCAAGAAAGCAGCACCAGGAGAAGAGTGTGTCCTTTAGACCTGAGGTTCCTGAGCCAAGATGTTCTCTGGACAAAGACTGATATAATACCAGACTTTCCTACAGAGCCAACAAGGGGGAAATGCTTCCCCTGGAGTGGACATCCTGAATTTGGACTTGTATTCTACCAGACTGTGTAAGAATAAACCTTCCTTTGTTAAAGCCATCCATTTTGTGGAATTTCTGTTAGAGCAGCCCTAGCTGACTGAAACAGAATTTGGTACTGGGAGTGGGGTGCTGCTCTAGCGAATATCTAAAATGTGGGACCCATTTTGAAACTGTGAATGGATAGAAGATTCAGAAGGAATGAAGAAGGCACAGATGGTGAGAAACAGCAGAGGACTGGTGGCAGCAGCAGTGGCAGCAACAGAACCAGAGGCAGTGCTGGAGCTGACCCATGGAGCAAGAAAGCTAAGTACCTATGCACAGAGTTTTCCTCATGGAACGGGGTGCCTCTGGGCACTTGAATCAGTCGAGTTAGCCTTGCTGACCCACAGAGTGAGAGAGCTGAGTGCCTTTGTGCAAGACGCTTTCCAACAAGAGTGGGGTGCCTCTGGGCACTTAAATCAGTGGAGCTACAGAGCTTTGAAACATGTGTCCCAGCAGGGCAGATGTGGGCCAGAGGCCACACAGAAGCAGAAGCTGAAGAGACAACCAACGTGAGAAGCTGAGCTGCCTCAGTCTCAAAAGGTATGGCCATGACCTCAGGGGTCTGAAAGGGTAGAACCATGGTGTCCTATGTTTGTAAGCATGGAACTGCCACTCATTTGGGCTTAGGGTGTTCCTAAAGCTGATGGGGCAGAGTTTCTGTCCATGTGGGCCTTGAAGGAAGAGTTGTAGCACAGGGCTGAGGATCTCCACTCAAAATGCAGAAAATGTGGCCAATACCTAGAGTCCGGAGGGCAGGGCCATTGTGTAGAATGTCCCAAAAAATATAAGAGTATTTTCAGAGCTTTGAGGGCTGATGTAATGAGTTCTGCTGACTTGTCTGTTGCCTGTTAATACCTTCTTTCCCTACAGTTTCTTGCATTTGTAATGGAATGTCTAACTTGTGCCTGTTCTGCCCCTGTACCTTCAGAAGCATATAGCTTACATTCTAGGTTTCATAGGTGTACTGAAATTTTTAAATTTTAGACTCAGAACTGATTTAAGACTTCTACCATACGGGATAGACATGATTTTGCTATGACAGGTTGTGTTACATGCTTCAGTGATGTAATTTTTGGGGTGCCAAAGGGTGGGATGTCATGGATTGAACTGTGTCCCCCCAAAAGTATGTGTAGCCATGTGACCATGATTCCCTGTATTCTATGATTGTCCTCTATTTTGTGATTTTGCTGTGCTGTATGTGTAGTGGGTTAAGTGCTACCACTGCTAACCAAAAGGTCGGCAGTTCCAACCCACCAGGTGCTCCTTGACTACTCTATAGGGCAGTTCTACTCTGGCCTGTAGGGTCCCCATGAGTCAGATCTGACTCAATGGCACTGCATATGTTAAAGGATTAGGGTGGGACTGTAAATCCCTTCATAGGATCACCTCCCTGCTCCATTGTAAAGGGAGTTTCCCTGGAGTATGGCTTGTCCCACCCTTAATCCTTTCATCCTACAAAAGATAAAAGAAAAGAAAAGCAGGCAGAAAATTGGGAACCTCACACCACCAAGAAAGCAGCACCAGGAGAAGAGATCATCCTTTAGACCTGAGGTTCCTGCACTAAGATGCTCCCTAGACAAAGACTGATACAATACCAGAATTTCCTACAGAGCCAACATACAAGGGGGAAACCTTACCCTGGAGTGGACATCCTAAATTTGGACTTGTAGCCTACCAGACTGTGTACAAATAAATCTTCCTTTGTTAAAGCCATCTATTCTATGGTATTTCTGTTAGAACAACATTAGCTGACTATAACACCAGACATCTCCTCCTGCCACCCCATTTAAATTTTGGACTTACGTATTCACCCACGAAACTTATCTTGATTGGGGTCTGTTCGAGACCCTGTGCTAGGAACCAGTGACACAAAGCAGAACAAGATGGAGCAGACACAGCCCCACGGTCACTTGCTCAGGACCATGAAAGCAATCTGAGCAGTGTGTTGTGGCAGCAACAAGAAGGGCAAGCTGGCCCTGTCAGAGGCAGGCACACGCGGAAAATAAAAGAAAGAGCCCGGATAAGGGCATTCCAGGCAAAGACGCAGCATGAACAGGGGAGGAGGAATGAGACAGCAGCTCACCTTCTGAGAGCTGCAAGACACTCAGCCTGGCTGGAATAAAACAGTTGGTTGGAGACAGCGGGAAAAGAGGATGGATAGAGAACACTCCCTCAGATTTTGCAGACAATAAATTAACTTGCATATAGTAGGGTGAAGAACATCTGCTCCTCAACTGACATTTAAACAGCAAATTGCTGCTGGAAAGTAAACATATGGTTAGTTGAATGAAGAGTCAGGAAAAGACAAATACATCCAATAAAAGATCTGAGGTCTTTCTCAATTTATTGTGTTTGTGTTTGCCAGTCTGTTTCTGCAAGCCAGTCAAGATGGTTGGTTTTCCTTCCTGACCTTGGCTGACCTGAGGAACCCAAGACAGCAGCAACCTTGTCTAGTCTCTAACCTCCAGGACAGGGAATCTCAAAGCAGGTCCCTGAACCAGCAGCAGCAGCAGCAGCAGCACCTGGGAACTTGATGGAAAGGCAAATTCTCTGGCTGTAACTAGACCTGCTGTCTTGAGCCACTGAGTCAATTCTGATTCATGATAACCCAGTGGGTTACAGAATAGAACTGTTCCACAGAGTTTTCTTGGCTGTAATCTTTGTGGAAGATTGCCAGGCTTTTTAGTTCCTGGTGGTACAGGGCGGGTTCGAATGGCTAATCTTTTTGTTACCAGCCAAGAGCAAACCATTTACACCACCAAGGGATCTATACTTCGGACCTATTGAATCAGGATCTATGAGGCTGGAGCCCAGCATTCTGCTAACAAGCTCTCCAGGAGGCTGTTTAGGTATGCTAGTGTTAGCGAATACTGGGCTAAGAGAACAAAGTGATGGAAAATCCACACCGTGGTGATCTGCTGGGGCACTATCAGTGTCTGTGCACCCCTTTCAACTGTCCTGTTTTAATAATTATCTACCACTTGAGCTGATGGCAGCTGAAAGCAATCACTCTGTCACTTCTGTCTGAACACAGCCCTCCTCCTTGGTTCCTTCTATTTCATTCCTCCTTTGTTGCTCTCTCTCACTCCTCCTTTTCTCTCTCCCTCCCTCATCCTTTGTGCACTGCAGCGTCTCTTCTTTCTGTATGTGTTCCCCCAGGATATAAAGAAACAGCATCTCTCCTTTCTTTTCTCTCTTTCCTTTTCCCTCTTTATCTCCTTCTTTTTCCAAAAGAACCACAATCACACCATGTGTAATATTTGCCTACATTGCCAGCACTCACCCTCTCTCATTATTTTTTGGATGGCTTTTTGAAGACAACTGTGTCAGCTGCAGGCAAGTTCCTTAATAGCTAACAGGTGCTGCCTTAGAGGGTGGTTACCACTCATTGCTAAGTGCCAAAGGAAAGCTCTGGAAATAACACAGATGGGCTGTAGGGACAAGGATTTTGACCATGCATTGGACACGTGCCCACTGAGAGCAGGCTTTCTGTTCCATGCCCTACGACCCTGTGAGGGCTTGTCTGGACAACTGTTGTCACTTTTCCGATGACCTACTAGCTCGGTGACCTTTCTTCACATAGATCTGCCCTTTTAGCTCTATTTCCTCTTGGGATTTGATCTTTAGGAGATGAAAGGAGTGCTGCTGGGGTTTAGTTTCCTGGGAAGAGCACAGGCAACAACTTTAAAATGATGTGAATGCCAGAGATGACTGCTTCTGTCCATGAAAGCAGATGGCTGATGTCCCATCCTTGCCCAGCTATCTGATGGCACCCAGAAAGCATTCTCCAATAGTGGGGCTCCATCCACCATGTTGATGCCAGAGACCCTGATTATGGCAGAGAAGCCGGATTCCACATAACCTACAGCTTGCTCGGCATTATATCCATCTCATTCTGCTTTACGAGCGTCAGTGCAAGAAGAAAACCTATCAATCGCTACAAAGGCAATGGCAAATATATCTTTCTAAAATAAGCCCTTCTGTCTGGGAGCTGGAGGACAGCCACGTGTACCAGTGGAAGCAGCATTTAGGGCCACCATGATTTAGTGCTTCCTGTTCTGCCATGAATGCATGTGAAATGATCAACTGGAATACACTGAATAAATATTTTTCTATGTAGATCTCAACTGTATGTAGCTGTGTAGTTTTCTATTGCAAAAAGTCTGTTGTAAATCCATGGATATTAAAGTTCTCAAGTCTGTATAGCTACCAAAGCCCATAGGTGTTGCTCTCAGTCTAACAGGTGACACCAAATGTTCCCTCCTAGTAACATACATTACAGAAGTGGGTGGTGGGAATGAGGGGCAGGACCCAGAACACCCTCAACCCACTGAGGAAGCTAACAGTTGCTGCCTTAGAGGGTGGTCACCACTCATTCCTGGGGCATCTCCAACGGCAGATTAACCCATTATACCCTGGCACTAGCTCTTCCACTTTTAACAATGTTGATCAATGGCTGAGAGGTGGCTGCTTCTCATAGAATTCAGAGCCCTATCAGTGGAAGAGAGGGGTCCCTGGATGGTGCCGAGTGAACACATTCTGCACCTAACCAAAAGGTTAGAAGTTCAAGTCCACCCATCCTGGTCCAGAGTTGCCTTGCAGGAAAGGCCTGAGGACCTACTTCTGAAAAGTCAGCCACTGACAATCCAATGGAGCACAGTACTGCTCTGACACATATGTGGTCACCATGAGTCAGGAGTGATTCAGTGCCACGTAGCAAATGGTAGAGAACTGAAACTGGATAATGCCAGCATGGCAAGTGCCTCGTAGTCTACCAGCGAGCCAACAGAGCCGTGAGAGTGGTGGAGAGAAATGCTCAGGTTTTCACAGCCTACGGGTCCACTTGGAGGGCCCTGCAGGCTGCTGGCATTGGCACTGGAAGCCAGCTCCCTGTGGAGCCCAATGAAATCACACAAAGCTGGGCTGAAGAAGCCCTCAGCTAGGTCCTCATCCTCCAGAGGCAACCTTGGCATTTCTAGCATTTGGAGGCAAGCAAAGATGCCTACAGCCACTACTCCCTTCATCTTCCCTTTCCTAGGTTCACTTGTGGGCTCCATCCCTGCCATGGAGCCTGAGACCCTGGTAGAGTCAGCACTGTCTGTGGCTAAACAGAGGGACAATCATCCAGGGCCTGCCTCTCCATCCCAGGGAGCAGAGCCCCAGCCTTGGGACAGCACAGAGCTAGGCACTTACTCCTTGGGTGCTAGCTTCCTCAGCTGAAATGGGCCTGGAAGAGAGAACCAGCCACACAAAGACTGTGTGCTACAAGGTACTGTCAACCTATCTTGCCCAAAAGGTAAGGCCAGACCCAACTACCGCACCCTGCTACCGCTCTAGAACTGACAATAGACAGTAAAAGCAAGAAAGTGGTCTCCTTCTACCCTGGTCTGGTGGTGGGATGCCACACTCCACCGGCTGCCGCGTGGCCTTCCAGCCTCCCACCTCTGCTCTGCTCTCCCCACTAGTCATGCCTTCACACGTTCTGATCCCTCTGCCTAGTACCACTTCATCCTCATCACCTGCTCTCCCTCCTGCTCTGTCTCCTCCTCCTGCTCCCAACCGCCTGTGTTTTGTCCAGCTCTTGTTCTACAGGCCTCTGCTTAGTGTTGCTGTCTCTAGGAAGCCTTCCCTAACTCCAAATATCTACATCAAGTACTACAATGTGAGTTCCATCAGCACCGTTTATGACCCACCACCATCACTGTAACATTACAGTGTAAACTAGAGCATGAACACCACGAGCGAAGGACATTCTATCTTTACAAAACACCGTTACACAGTAGATGCCCAATAAATGTTTGCAGGAGGGAGAGTGGATGTTAGGGGACCAGGCAGGTGAAAAGGGGGGGAGGTGAAGTAGAAGGTCCTTTAATATGCATTTGTTTAGATGTTTATGCAATCAATTTGAGGCTGGCTTCCCTGTCCAGAGGGGTCAGTACAACTCTCCTGCCTAGGGCCTACCACCTGGTTCATTTCCATCTTCCATTCTCAGGGGCAGAGGAAGGGAAGGTGGGAACTGAAACAAGGGGTCATCCTCCCATTCATACACGAGCAGGATTCCCTAGGCCCCAGGAGGAGTTCTGGACAGTTTTTCAAGTGAGTTTGGGTAGATACCTGAGACACCAGCAACTTTAGTCTCCTACTTCCTCTGCTAGGGAGTAAGCATCATTTTTCTTCTCTTTTTCATCCAAGTTGGCCCCTTAGGGTACAAACAGAGTTCAGGTGAGTACAGAGAAACCACATACCAAAGAGACAAACTGGAGGGCATTCTCTGTCCCAAACTTATTCAACGCAGGGCCCTTTAAATCACAGTCCCCCATGACGATGCTGCAAGTCTTTGTCAGAGAAGCTGCAGACGCAGACTCAGAGCACAACGCTAGGATCTGCTGCCAAAGCGGAAAACTTAGAGAGAAACGCTCACCGAGAAGAGCATCCGGCAAACGTAGCGGGTGACCTTTTCTGTACTGTATGTGGATGGCCTCGAGAGAATTCAATCTGACACTATAGCCATAAGTGTCCCTTTGGTCCACACCCTTGGTTACAGGGGGAGAGGGATTGGGGCATGAGCATGAAGACGGCCAGGTTGATTCTCCTCCTATTCTAGGCCTAACTCAAATGTTCCAATACCAAGTTCCCTAGGGGACCCCCAGTTTTGCCTCCACCTGAGCTGGGTCATTCACTCACTACAGAGATACTTAGCCTCCCTCGTGAAAGCTAGGGCTCTCCACGGATGCAATGGACGTAACAGCTGCTGAAGGGATTAAACAAGAGACAAGGAATGGAAAGTGCAGAGTCCAGTGCTGGTGGCTTCCTCACAGCTAGGACCACCATCGTCGCATTTTCATCCCCACCTCCCCCACCCACACTACTTAGTCCATCACCTTTATCCTTCCCTTTGCACCCCCCCACCCTCCACCAACACACTCCCTCCACGGCCACCCCCGCTGTCTTCACCATCTCTGTCACTTCCACCGGTACCCACATCACTACCACTCCTACCATTACCGCCTTTTATTTTATTTTTTGACCGTCTCTATCACCTACACCACCTCTACCACGAGGAGCACCATGATTACCACCAGCGCCACCATCACTGGTGAGACAGCTGTCAAAGATCACAGATCTAGAGGAAGGCAGACAAAAACCACAGAATGTGATACTTTTTCCAGCCCTGGATGCAAATAAGACCAAGAAAGTTTCAGTAACTTGCCTAAAGTTGTCCTGCTAATGAAAAACAGAGAGAAGACCAGAATTTACATCTCTTGATTGTCAGCTCTTCTCACCACCTAGAAGCAGACTTGCACCATGCTGACCTAAGGCCCTGATTCATGCCCCTGCCCCACATGCTCACACGTATGGGCTATTTCATGTTAAAGGTGCTACACAAACAAAGAGTGGGAGAAAGTAATCAAGGAGGAATATGATAGAAGGAAGGATTACAAGAAGGATAAAACTGCAGGTCTTAGGAAGACTAGCGTCCTGAGCCCTTGTTTAACCCCTCTCAATTCTTCTCCAGGAGGAGTTACATGGGGCAGGGTCAGAAGGTTCCTGAAAACCACACCTAATACCATCAAGTCAACTCTAACTCATAGTGACCCTATAGGACAGAGTAGAACTGCCCCATAGAGTTTCCACGGAGTACCTGGAAGGCTGGAACTGCTGACCTTTTGGTTAGCAGCTGTAACCTTAATAACTATGCCACCAGGGTTTATAGTTGATTCAGGACAATAGCGTCTCCACCTCAAATAACCTCGATGTTTGCATCTTTTTTCCACCTGCACAGCTGAACACAAACCCCATGCCCACACTCATATGGAGGGCTGCGGTCACATAACTTCAAAGATGTGTGGCACAGTGGCAGGGCTAAGGGCTAGGACGTGGGGTCAGATAGACCTCAGTTTGAATCTCAGCCTTACTGTTTACTAGGTATGTGACCATGGACTTACATCTTTGTTTGCCTGTGTGAAATGAATAAAAAAAATAGTATCCACCCCATACTATTTCTATAAGAAGAATTAAAGGTGATAACGTATGGAAGCACTGAGCATCATAATGGCCAATGAATGGCAACTCACACTACTTGCTACACAGTCAGGTGCCAGAGGTTGGTGGTGATGTCAGCTAAAATTAAGTCAAGAGGTCTAATGGACCAGAACTACCACAGCCTCTACCAGACTAAACCCAGAACAACTAGACAGTACCCAGCTACCATCAGTGATTGTTCTAACAGGGATCACAATGCTGGGTTCTCAGACAGAGCTGGATAAAACTGTAGAACAGAACTCTAACTCACAAAAAAAGACCAGACTTAATGGTCTGATGGAGACTGGAGAAACCCCAAGAGCACAGTCCCCTTAGCTCAGTAATAAAGTCATTTCTGAGGTTCATCTTTCAGCCAAATACTAGACAGTCCGATAAAACAGAATGACACTAAACTGGCACACCAGACCAGGGTCAAGGATAACAAGGCAGGAGAAGGCAGGAGAGCTGGTAATGGGGAACCCAAGGTCAAGAAGTGGAGAGTGTTGACATGTCCTGGAATTGGTGATCAGTGTTGCTAAATGATATGTTTACTACTTGTTTAGCGAAAAATCAATTTGCTCTGTCAACTCTCTTCTAAAGTACAATAAAAAAAAAAAAGATGGAATTATAGGATTGAGTGTATTTATCTCCAACTCACAGCAACTCCATAGAGTTTCTAATCCTGTAAATATTCATGGAAGCAGACTGACACATCTTTCTCCCATGAAGCCCTCAACAGTTTTGAATTGCCAACCTTTTCTTGAGTAGATCAATCACACAATGGTTGAAGTGTCACCAGTGTGACATGGTCCATCTTCAGAATAATGGGAACAAAGGCTAGAATAAGAAGTTGCTAGCTGACTGCCGGCACAAAGCATTAGGTGACGTGGCAACCACAGAGCCCATGTACCTGGGGAACGTGTGCACAAACAGAGTGAATTAGGGGAGAAAGGGGATGTGGGGAGTCCTTTTCGGGAATGCAAGCTTAAAAGGGAAGACTTGGGTGATGTCTGGGAAAGACTGTTAACAGGCACAGTACTCAGCCGAGGAGGAACCACGGGAGGGACATGCAAGTTAGGAGAAAAGTTGGTAAGGAACTGTTTGCTCATGCTCTGGCCTGTCTCCTTTGTGGCCTCCTGCACCCGATTTTGCAAAATTGAATAATAAAGCCTTGCCCTCACTAACTAGGCTCCACTTGGATTTCTTGGGCACTCATCAGATAGAGAGACTCTGGTAACGACCTATCGGTGACCTCATAAGGAATAAGGCAATCCACCCCAGCCACTGGGGTAGGGTCCCAGTTGGGGGTTTATACCAGCATGCCAGCTGCCAACAGAGACTGAGATGGCATCCAGGGTTCAGATGTTTCCCACACCAGTGTTCCATGTTTCACGCAGGAGCCGTGGAAGTGCAGTGGTTAAAACACTCAGCTATGAACCAAAAGGTCAGTGGTTAGAATCTATTAGCCAGTCTGTGGGAGAAAGATGTGATAGTTAGTTTCCACTAAGATTTGAGCCTTGGAAACTCTCGGGGGGAGGGGTAGTTCTACTCTGTCCTATAGGGTTGTTATGACTTAAAATAGACTGGATGATGGTAGTTTTTGTTTCTATTTCATACACTGTTCTAAGCTCTCGGTTTACAGTTTGCTTATTTAAACCTTAAAATAAGCTCCATAAGACAGCTACTACTTGATTTCACTCCTACTGTATAGATAAGAAAACTGAGACACAGATAGGTTAAATGACCTGCCCTGACTCACACGTGTGGCAGGTGGCAGAGCCAGGACTCAGGCAGAAGCAGCCTGGCCCAGTCCCTCTACTCTTAAACACTGCAACTCAGCAGGACTGCCCTCAGCAAAGTCGCAAGGGAGAAGGGGGAATAAAAATCTTTTGAGTCCCATATCCAAATTAAGGTAACTCACATTAAATGGTCACCTATTCAGAAACACATTTCTTCCTGTAGATGTCATAGTAAAGAATAGACTCTCAGCTGTCAAGAAATAAAGACCCCTGGAATGTATCTCTGTGACAAGGAAAAGTATCATCTAAAAAAGGGCCTTTTATTCATTTGAGGCAGACACAATAAACATTGTTGTTCTCAAGAAGCTCACTGGAATTCAGGGATGCAAACTAGCTTTGAATAGGAGTCTGGCAGGGCAGGCACCTGCAGAACGGCTGTGCATCTGATTGGATTTATTTTACAGGGAGAAAGAACCTGTACCCAACCCCCACTCCCATGCATACAAGCCTTGCCAGGGAAAGACACTTTGCTGTGAAAATTACTTTCCACCCAGAGCTGAAGACTGTTCTCACCTATCTTCTCTTCCTCACAAATACAATCTGGATTCCAGGTTCAGAACAAACTAGAAAATGAGTTCAGTCCTCCGTTATCTGCTCATCTCAGGGATGTTTGCAAGGAAATTCCTGGAACAATCTATAGCCAAATGCCATGCATGACAGGAGGCAAAAAATAACATCAGCTGACGGCAGAGATACCAAAAGAAGTTCACAGGGCAGCTGAGCTTGTGCCCAGTTTTATTTAGAGCTGAGGTTCTCTGCTGGACTCAGTAAATCTCTCAAGAAAGCTGAGGAGATGGTATCAGACTCTGAAGATAGGGTTTTATTTTTTTTATCGAGAATGATCAGATGAGGATGCCTGCCTGTTAATGATTAGAAAATGAAATTATTGCGGCATGAAATGATAACAAGAAGAAATCCCTCCTGGTGGGATTTTCTTTCAATCAAGCCAAAAAGACTGCTGAAGAAATAGCCTGGCAGATTTGGGAAAATTAAGTACAGCCTCTTCTTCCAAGGGTTACTTCTGTAACTGTCAAAAATGTGTGTCATTATACACAGCCAGCAAGGTACAAAATGACAACAACAGCCCTCTGCTTTGGGGCATTGCAAGCTACTTCGCCTCTATTAGCTCACTTGCTCTGCCTCTGCCCCGCCCACCTGTTCACTAAAAGGTAGAGTACTTCAGGGCGCTGTCCTAAATTTCTACTTCCCATTTCTTCTCTCTGGAAAACTCCTCCATTCCTCTGACTGTAAATTCATTGCCATCGAGTCGATTCAAACTCATAGCGACCCTACAGAACAGAGTAGAACTTCCCCATGGGGTTTTCAAGGCTGTCATCTTTACAAAACTGATACATTTTTCTGCCATGGAGCAGCTGGTGGATTCGAGCTGCCAACCTTCAGTTAGCATTGAACACTTAACTACTGTGCCACCAGGGCTCCTTCCTGGTTTTAAATGCCACCTCTCAACCAGTTGCCATGGAGTCAACTTTGACTCACAGTGATCCCATGCACAACGGAACCAAATGCTGCCTGAGCCTGTGCAGGCAAGAGCAAGAGGAGATGTGGAACAGACTATTGTGATCCAGAGGGTTCTCACTGGCTAATTGTTTAAAGGAGATAGTCATTACTTTCTCACTAGTCCATCCTAGAAGCTTCACTGAAATCTGTTTAGCATCATAGTATCACACAAGTCTCTACTGCCAGATAGGTGGTGGCTGAATATGAGGGACACTGCCTGGGAATTAACCTGGGGTCTGCCACACAGAAGGTGCGAATTCTATCACTGAACTCAACTTCCCACAAATATCATCTCTATGGATATGTAATTCCCAAATCAAGGTACCCAGCCTAGCTAGACACACGCAGCCAGCCTCCCACAGCCAACTGCCTATTCAACATTATCTCTTGGAAGGCTCATCTGCACCCTGAATGGAACATGCCCTGAATGGAACATGCTCAAAGCTGAGCTAAGGACTAGTCAGTCACCTACCCAAATCTGGTCTTCCTCCATAGGACCCACCCCTGACAAACTCTACCACCACCAATTGAGTTTTTCTAGTGAGGAAAGTGTGAGTTGTCCCTGTTCTCCTCCCTCCCGACCTCTCTCATTCAACCAATCACTAAACTCTATCAGCTAACCCTCCAAATCTGACCCCCTTTGTCTATGTTCCTATTGCCACCACACTGCCACCACTATCTCTTGCTTGGACAAGAGAGAAACCTGTTATAGTTTGAATTGTATCCTTGCAAAATTTATGCTTACATCCTAAACCCTGGTATCAGTGAATAAAACTTTGGAAATAGTGTCTTCAAAGATGTTATCAGTTTACACAAGGTCACACTGGAGTAGAATAGAACCTAATACATTCTGAGTAATGTTCTAAAAAGAAGAGAGGAAACACAGACACACATGACCAAAGAGTTATGCTGTAGCTGAAAGCCAAGAAATACTTGGGCTACCAGAAGCCTATAGAGACAAGAAAGGACTTCCCTCTAGTGCCTTTGGAGAGAATGGGGTCCCCCTGCCCACATCCTGAATTCAGACTTCCAGCCTCCAAAACTGTGAGACAATAAGTTTCTGTTCTTAGAAACCACCCATTTTTTAGTATTTTGTTACAGTAGCCATAGGAAACTAATACACCCCCTAACAGCAGTGTAGTTGTTAAGTGCTTTGTCTACTAACCAAAAGGTCAGCAGTTCAAATCTGCCAGATGCTCCTTGGAAACTCTATGGGGCAGCTCTACTCTGACATATAGGGCTGCTATGAGTTGGAATCGACTCCATGGCAGTGGGTTTGGTTTTGGCTAATTGGTTTCGTTCATAATCACTCTTGCCCAAGCCATTTTCCACATGATCCCGAGTCATCTCGCTAAACCACAAATCAGTTCATGTCACCCTTTTGTTGAAAACCTTTCAATGGCTTATCACTGACCTTAGAATAAAGCCCCAACATCCCTAACAAGTCCTGTAACATATGGACTAGCTTACTCCTCCAGTCTTGGTCCCACTTTCTACATCTCTTCTAGACAGCTAACTCCAGTCTTAGTTCCTGGATCCAGCCAACTCCCTCCCGCTGCAGGCTCTTACCCACCCAGTCTCCCTTCTCCCTGTCTTGTTAATGGTGAAGCTTTGTTTACTTCTATACTGAAAGACTGCTTCTTCCAGGATCTCATGGTTACAAAACTCCAAATCACAAGCATTTCTTGACAATACTCTATACACCTGGATTTATTTAACTTGAAATGTGTACCTTTAACGTCTGTCCTCTCAGTCATATAAGCTCCATGGATTGGGGGCTGAGTCTTCCCTGTCCCATATTTTCAGTGTCTGCCGCAGAGTAGGTACATCATATACTCGGGAAGGCCTTCCAATTTGATTTCTCGCAATGATGAGGTCAGAGATGGAGTGGGAACTGCCATCCCTATTTTTACTAATGAAAAGGTGAGATGTATTACCTGTAACCAATTGGTTTAGGTTACCAAGAAAATTAGTGGGAGATAGCCTGAAAACTAGGACTTTCCAATACCCAAGTTGGTGCCTTCTTCACCTCAAAAAAGGCTTTCCAATGAATAAAGGACAGTGGTATCTTTATCAATGTCCCCAAGTGGTGCAGTTTGTGCTCAACTATTAGCATAAGGGTTGGTGGTTGAACCCATCCAGTGGCACCACCAGAGAAAACTCTGGCGATCTGCTTCCACAAAGTTTACTGTCAAGAAAACCCTGAGGAACCCTGTTCTACTCCACAAGACATGGGGTCAATGTGAGTTGGAATCTACTCACCTTCGACAGGTTTAATTTGGGGGGGGTATGTTTTTACTTAGAATGCTACACAAAGTTAAAATACTTCCCAGGCCAGGTTTACACTCCTGTCTTCTAGAGACCCAGTGACATACCCCTTCCTAGAGTGGGGCAAGCCTCGGACCTTTGCAAAGACAGACTGATATCTTTCATCCCAGCCTAGTCTTTAAGGACCTATGTAACCACAAGTGACACACTCTAATCCCACAAACTCAGGTTTTCAGACTGGAAGAACTTTAGAGATGGCAAATGCATTTCCTTGCTTGTAAAATGAGGGGTTGTCTTAGATTTATGTGGATCTTTCCAGCTATAAACCTCTAAGATAAAAAGATTATTTAACTTCCCTATACAGCAAGAACATCTAAAAATTATGGGTGATATGAATTTTATATGGATATTGTGGGAATTAAATTAGATAGCATACTTACTCTTTCCAGTATTTCCAGGTTCACAAATTCAAGGACTTGGAATCAATTCCTTGCATAAAACCCTCCCTGATGCCACGCTGCCTTCACTCCTGCTACTCAGTGTGGTCCATCACTTCCCAGGAGCTTGTCAGAAATGCCGAATCTCGGGCCCCATCCCAGGCCTATTGATTAGAATCAGCATTTTAACAAGACACCTAGGTCGCCTGTGGCGTTCCTTTCAGAATCCAAGCTTCTTGGTGTCACGTGCAGGCCCTTTACTACTAGCCTGCTGCCCCTCTTCTAAGTCTCATTTCTTAACACTTCCGTCCGGAGCCCAGTGCTTCAGCTTTTCCAAATGGCTCACAATTCTAGGACATTCTATGATGCTTTACCTCCATGTCTTTGTACAAGGCGTACTTCAGGGAAATGCCTGTCAGCTCAAGTATCCTCTTCTTTTGGAAGGACTCTCTGACTTTTCAAAGAAAATAATCATTGTCTCTTTCAAACGTGCCTAGACCTCATTCTTGCTTTTAAGGCAGCTGCAACTACATTATTTTAACAACAAATTCTCATACCCTGCTTCACTGTGTGTGCCCTGAGAGTAGGGCCCCTGCCCTAGCCATTGTCTCATGCCCAGGATGGAGAGTGATTCGTAATATGGTCCTTATACATGTTTGTGGAAAGCATAAAAAATATTTAAATCTTATTAAAACACGTGCCAAAGTCCCACACATTTTTATCAGACTGGAATCCTACTGCACTGAGATGTTATCTTCATCCACCCTAACAGGTACCTATCCACAGACCCCACTGGATCCCTTCAGTGTATGGTAACTCACTTCAGTAGGATATGGCTACTTAGAAAAATTATTTTGGATTTATAGGAGAAAAATCAGATATCACCTTTCCAAAATCTCACTCCAGGAAGATGTGCTAGAATAGGCTCAGGTTGTTCTAGTACCTCGACGGAGAGGAAAAGAGGTCAAAGGAGTAGCTTAATCCTTTCCCAGGGAGACCATCTTTTGGCTTTAGATGGACGGCAAGCAGGATGCCTCTTCTGCCCTGCCAGGGCCCTGCCTAATAATGTGTTAAAATCTGTAACTCTTTTACATTTCCAGTAACAGCAAGTCTGAAGGCATTTTGAACTGATAGAATTAGGGAAGAAAACAGAGAAGGATGCAGATAACCAAATGCCACCTCATGCAAACCTGCCCAGGACACACCAGGCTGGCTGGCAGAGGGTTGTAGAAAGCTCTGGGTATTAGCCTCCAGAAACTCTATAACTTAGCTGGCAATACATGTCCCCCATGACAAGGCTCTACTTGAGGGTGACTACTGGCAGAAGTCAACTTCCAGCCTGGGAAAACGAGGCAAGTCCACACTCAGAGATGAATCTGGAGCAGGAAAGAGGGAAAGAAACAAAACCCCAGGGAAGATGGTAGGCACCAAGGAGCCAGCTGCACGTCGGCACTGAGCATGGTCAGAAGCCAAATTTAACTCCAGAGACAACACTTTAGAATGCTTCTGTCTGAGTCAGAAAACAAGCCCTCAGAGCTAGCACAGACAAGCACAGTTCCTCACCTGATCACAGACTGGTTACAGTCGGCCTTCAAGTCCTCACCCATTTACCCAGCCCACTGTATAAAAGACAAAGAAAGAGAGGTCCCGAGAAGGCAAGTACAAGGAAGTAAGGGGCAGGGCTCAAGCCAGACTCCTTTCTCCTCCTTCCTATCCAGGCTCCTTTCTTCAATTCTGATTTCTGCAAGCCCAGACGACTGACACAGTGAAGCCACAGGGTAGAAGGCAGCACTGGGCAGTGAGGGCCGCTTTAGGGTCAGGATCTCCTGATTTTGAACTGGCCCCTTTCAATGACTAAATGTATGACTCTGGGAAGCACATTACTTTACCCTCTTGTCCTCATTTTTTTTAAACTACAAAAGTAGTAAATTAAAGCCTTCCTTACAGGGTAACTGGAATATAAAATAAGATTGTGTATGGAAAATACCTGACACTTTGACACTCAATAAATGTTATTTCCTCCTTTCTAGACTCCTGAGTTTGAGGACAACATGAGGCAGTATCTTTGCCACCATCCCACCGCAAGCATGGCTTCTGCTCCAGTTGCACATGGATAGTAAAATAAATATTAGTTTTTGTGCATGCTTAGAATTAATCCTTCCTTCCACAGGTAAAAGCACCTTGTGGTTCCCCTGGGGAACCGCTGTCAGAGAAGCAGAGCAAGGAGACACAAAGAGAGACTGACCCCTAACACTGATTGAACCTGGATCCCATCAGGCCACCCAAATGTGGTCTACCTAGACTTTTCAAGTGAGTAACTTAATAAATTTCTCTTTATTTTTATTTTGCTTAAGCCAATTTAATAGAGTTTTCTCTTGCAACTGAAAGAGTCCTAATCGTTCCAAAATCATTGCCAGATAGCCAGGTGTGGCTCATGGTGATCCCATGTGTTTTAGAGTACAACTATTCTCCATAGAGTTTTTGATGACAGTGATCTTTTGGAAGTAGATCCCCAAGGCTTTCTTTCCAAGTACTTCTGCGTGGACTTGAACCTCTAGCCTTGGAGCGCTTAGCCTTTTGCACTACCCAGAGACTCCGCCAGTTACACAGCTGTCTTTCGTTTAGTAGCCTGCAGTGGAGCTCCTTCAGCCTCCTACAGAAACATCACTCAATCTCTCAGGCAGAACCTGAATCCTGCTACCTGTAGACCAGCATTTCTATTTGTCCACTGGAAGAATAAGAGACAGAGGGACAGGGGTCACCACTCTTCAGCTCTCATACCACTGGGATCTTTATTTACCAGCAGTCTGATTTCTCTTTATTGATGAAAGAAACCTCATCCTTTCCTTTCATTGGAATTATATACTTGTTTAATTCATTTCCTTTGCAAAAAAGAAAAAACACCTTACCATTTCTTTTTCTTCATGCAAAGTATTTTTGGATATAGAACTAAGAGATGAAAGGTGTCAAAGGACATGCCAATTGAACATCATTAGCCTACCAGTGAGAAGACAGAGGGTGAGCACTGAGCTCACTGCCATCAGCAGCAGAGTTCTCCAACTACCAGGCCACTGTCTTCCCTGTACCTCTCCATAACTCAACATATAAGCAACGTCTGGCACATGGGCAAAGGCACTTATGGGTCTATTTAAATATCAAATAATTATAAAGATGCCTATGGAGAAAGCACTATAGGTCTGGACTCTAATCCCCGTTCAGTACTTACTACTGGTATGACCTTGGGGATTTCATTTAATCACTATAAGCCTATTTCTTCATTGCTACAATTAGCAGGTTGGGCTAAGGGGACTATAAAATGTCAGAAATGTAATGAACCTAAAGTAGATTGTAGACAGACTGGAGGCTGAGTGCTGAATCAGTACCGAATGGGAATAATAGTTCCTCCCAGTCCTGGACCCAGTAAAGGTGAGCATCTTCTGAAGGACACAGGACGAAAGGGAACTGGAAGCCCTGCAATGCCATGTACTGCAAACATGGTTTTTTTTTTCTCTTACACGACTCTTTGGTGCCTTCCTCATCTACTTTTTGCAATGTTATTAAGACTGGAATGCATTGTGTTTTGATCATTCACTTTTGCGCAGTTTGCCTACAACAGTCTGGGTTTGCAACCACTGTCCCAGCTTATTCTGCCGAGTTGTTATTATTAACTGCTAGTGAGTTAGCTTCAATTCCTGGCACCCCGATATTCCACAGAACAGACACGGCCCAGTTCTGCACCGTCTTCAGGATCACCGGTGTGCTTGCATCCATCGCTGCAGCCGGTGTGTACTCGGAGTCGTCTCCCAAACTAGGGACTCATCTTCCAGCATTATATTGGACAATAATCTGTTGTGATCCGTAGAGTTTTCATTGCTTGATTTTCAAAAGTTGATCACCTGGTCATTTATTTTAGTCTGTCTTAGTCTGGAAGTTCTGCTGAAACTGTCCACCATGGGTCATACTGCTAGTGTTCAAAATACTGGCAACATAGTTTCCAGTATCATAGCAACATGCTAGCCACCACTGTATCACAAACTGACAGGTGGTGGTCTACTAGACAGGGCACAACAGCAAAAAGCCCCATGCTCAAAATTGTCTATCAACAGAGGGCTCACACACACATACACACACACACACACACACACACACACAAAATACAAAATAGTCCTACGAAACAAGAAAAATACAAAAAAAAAAGGTAGAAAAAAATGGGCAAAATATCTTGAACAGAATCTTCCCAAACGATGCTGTCTAAATGGCAGTGGTGCTCAACATCACTTTGATAAAACATTCCACATGCTCTGTTGAATTTACAAAAATTCATAGCCAAGGACTCAGTAACTCCCCTCTTATGTGTAGACCAACACAAAGGAATAGAATAGGTCCACCTAAGACATGTACAAGACTGCACACAGCAAACTGCCTCTCAGTCCCAAACTGGATACTACTCAAATGCTTCTGAGCAGTAGAATGTATAGACACACTGTGGAACAGCCACACAGTGTGCATGCTCTAGACTACAACTACACACTACAATATGGATGAATCCGAAAAACACAACACTGAGTGAGAGAAGACAAACACAAGAGATTACATGGTTTATGATTCCATGCACACAAAGTACAAAAAGAGGAAAAACTCATATACAGTGATAGAAGTCACCATAATAAAGCAGAAGCATCAGTGTGCAGGCCACTTCTGGCTTTTTCATCATTCCAGAACATTCTGTGACTAAAAGAAAAAGGACGGAACCCATTTCCCAAGGCAATTTTGCTGGCTTCTCCATCTAAAAGCAATCACAACTACAAGTACTCCAGAATTTTTGCTTGAATAATCACAGTGTTTTCAAGCTAACAGGGGCAGCAGAAAGCATCTCATCCAACCTTGTCATTTTGTAAATGAGGAAACAATGGCCAGGACTCACCTATCAAATGAGCACCTTCTGCCTCTAGGTAGATGGGCACCTCTCTCAAAGGCTGGTCCCCAGCTTGGAGTCCTCCTTCCTGCTCTCCCTACCCAGGAGGACCACTGGGGCATGTGGAGAGCATAGCTCTTTTATCTCCGCCTTGAACTCCATGACAGCAACCCTGTAATACCCAGCATCTCTGTACCCTATGAAAGGGGCTAGAAATGAACACGAAACATTCTTATCTAGAACGCATGTACCAGAAGGCTATGATGGATTATAAATGCAATCCTCAAATTAATCTTGGAAGGTGCACATCATTTAAACTACCTAGCTGATTTAAAAACCACCACCACCCCAACAACAGAGCTCCTGTGTGGTACAAGTGGTTCAGAGCTCATCCACTAACCACTAAGTTGGCAGCTCAAATCCACCCAGAGGTGACCAGGAAGCAGAACTGACAATCTGCTCCCAAAAGATCACAGCCTTGAAACCCTACCACCTTCTACTCTGCACATGTGGGATGGCCACAAGTTAGAACCAGCAACTAACAATAACAACAGATAAAAGAACTGAAAGCCAAAAGATTTGTCCAAAGAGAGAAGGGCTGGAGCCAGGCCTTGGTCCTAGGTCTCTCTGCCTCCCCCATACATACTTTTCCTCCTACGCTATGCCTTCCTCTTCCTGCACCTCAAAATGACAACCTAGCAAGTATCAGAGTAGATGGGTCCAGTGCCCAGTCCTCTCGGTAACTGCCTGTCCCACAAAGACCAAGTAGCACCAGCAGCAGGCCAGACTCCCTCAAGTGACTCAATTATAAAACAAAATGAAGCAGTATTTATCAAAACTCAAAACGTGCAGTAGATACTTGCTGTGTGGTTGGCTCAGATCTTGGGCCTTGGCAACTCCAGACACCAAGCACAAGGAGCTATAAGCTTTGAGTCGTGGCATTCACAGCAATGCCTATGACACTTTTACCTCTCTGTTAACCTGCTCTTTGAGAGACACTTCAGCAATGAGCTCAGGGGGTTCACCCGAGCTCAGAGACTAGCTTTCCACACAGTCACTTCTGACACAAGGCAGGAGCTTGGCAATCTTCCAGTCATTGCTGGGAAAGGAGCTTCCAGGGCAGCAGCCTGAGGCCAGGCAAACAGCTGCAGCCCATGGAAAGCCACCCATGCTGAAAGATGCACATCAGGTCTTTCCACATCTCTCTGGAAAGTGGACACATCAAAAATTGAATGCTTGTGGTTTGATGCGCAACCAGTGAAGGAGAAAGAAAGATCAAAAGAGATGGATGAGAGGAAGTGTCTGTGAATGGGGGAAAAAAATGCCAACTAGGCCCCAAGAGATACTAGAAGGGGCAAAGACAACATCCTGCAGGAGGAGTTCTCATTCTGGGCCTTTCCTGTTTAAAGCAGAATAACATATCACCTCAAGGAGACAGTGGCCCAGTACTTAAAGTGACTGACGGCTAACCAAAAGGTCAGCAGTTCAAAACCATCAGTGGCAACTTGGAAGAAAGATATGGCTGTCTGCTTTTTTAGAGATTTACAGCCTTGGAAAACCTATGGGCTAGTTACAAGCCACAGTCTACTCCATGGCAGTGGGTTGGGTTCTAGAACAAAAGGAAGGGAATCTGAACTACAAAATCCCCCAAAAGGGGGCACTCAGGGGCAGTGTACAGTGTACAGACAGCCTGGAGATAGCATGGCTTCTTAGCTTCACAGTCCCAGAAGTCTGAGATGTAGACAGAGTGGGAGAGGGGAAGCGGAGAAGGCTGGAGGCAGTAGTTGGAGGCAGGGTGGGTAGTTGGAGGTCCTCTCCCCAAAATGTGCCTTGCATGTTACGTCACACACTAAAGTGTGCTGAGAAATCCTGACAGTGTTAGGAGTACCTTTGGGAAGACCTCCATCCCCACAAGGCTTACTCATCAGAGGCCCAACCTCATCATTCTGGAGTGAACTGCATAGGGAGCTGGGCCTCTTATCTTAGGAGGGAACTGTCTTGAAGGTGACATGTGGAGGGGGTTACAGCACAGGACAGCAGGCCACTGGCTCCCCAGATATTCAATCTTTCTTGTTGAGAAACGCTCAGGTAGGCCAGTGGCCTGAGCAGCAAGCATTCCTCAGAGCCCAGAGTACAGACTGCAGCAGCCTCACAAGGCCTCAAGTTCAAAGCCCTGTGCCCAGGGCCCGTAGCATCCTCTCCAGACAGTGGCAATAGTATGGCACAGTCTACAGTGAGGAGAACTTGTCCTGTCCTAAAAGGACATGGAAACTCAAGCAGACAGTAGGACACAGTTCAGTTGATGGCAGGGATGAAGCCTCGTCAGGCCTAAGCAAGGATGGAAGTGACATGGCCCAGTTGCGTCATCCTTAACTTCACTGGCCCACAGTGCTGCTGAGGTTGGGAGGGAGAGCAGGGCATCTTACGGAGGGGTTATAAGGCAAGAATGCAAAGGGAAATGTGTGATGGCAAAGAAGAAGGTATTCACAGTGAAAAGGGGCATTTGCTCCTTCCCTCCCCATCACTGAGAGAAGGTTCATAGAGGCTCCTGGTCTCACCTGGGTAAGCGGCATGGAAGGAAGGCTACTGAGGTCTGAAACAGGGGAGCTCAGTACTGAGGTGAGAAGGTGGCAGAGCAACTGAAATGACAAAGCTCTGGGGCCCACACCAAACTCCTCTCTGTAAGAGTCACGAAAGAAGAGCTCGGGAGCTTACCACTCAGCCCCTCAATGCCCTTGTCTACAAAAGTGGACATAACATCACCCACCCACCTTCTTCACACGACTGAGGGATCAAAGAGAACACATTAGAATGATAAGAGTGCTATCTGCTCTCCTGAATGTGAACAAAAGTCTCCAAGGGTGTTTGTCATTGTGGTTAGCCGCCCTTGAGCAGCCCCCAACTCACAGTGACCCTATATGTGCACAGTAGAGCTCTGTTCCATAGGGTTTTCAGTGGTTGTAACCTTTGGGAAGTCACGTTTCTCAGCCACCGTGCCTCTGGATAGATTCTAACCACGAGCCTTTCAGTTAATATCTGTGCATTGATTCATCTGGGCCATCCGGGAACTCCTCCCCACCTCCTGAGGCTGGTGCAAACAAGGCAGGTCCGCTCTGTACCAGCCAGTGGCCAGCTTCCCTCCCAGAAAATTATATCACTAAGCGTGTTAGAGAGGATATTGGCCTCTAAGTTACAACTCTATACATAATGTGACCTACTTTAAGGAGAAGAGTGCAACCTGGCTGCCCACAAAAGTGGAGCAGAAGTGGGCAGAACTGGTTTGAACCTGTGTACCCTCTGGAGGTCTCTTGACCTCTTTGCCCCACATCCGTGAAGTGCAGCTAACAGTGCCTGCCACACAGATTCTGCCCTTGTAAGTGCCAGTTGAGAAGGTTTCTCTCTTCCAAGGTGGGACCACACAGGAGTGCGGTGGCCTGGAGATCAGAGAGCCCCATCAAGCACATCTGAGCCTGTTGCAGAGCCACCCCACACTCCCGGATCTTAAACTGGATCGCTCAGCCACCATGTCCAGCACCTGAACTGGCTGCAACTGTGGCTGGCTGCAGAAGGCACACCTGGCCCATCCCACAGCACCGTCAGCCCTGGCCGCCATACACGGGAAAGTCCAGGTGGGCCTGCAGTGATCTTGCCTCTATTAAACACACTTGGCTGACAACTTGCATCAGAAAACTCTGCACACTAGAAAAGTGCCTGATGGAGGTGTAGCAGCCAGTCACTTTACAGAGGTAGGGGACACAGGCAAGCTGGGAACGCACTACCCCATCCAGACCACCAAGGCCCTCAGGGTGATGAGCATGGCTGCTGTGCTGCTGGGGTGCAGAAATGCCTAATCCAGCTCCTCAGTAACTGCCTACACTGCAGCCTTTTCTGAATTCTATTTCAAACTCAGAGGTACTCAAGAGCAGGAACTGCTACCTGTGTCCCCAAATACTGGCCCCAGGGATTACCCAGGCTCTCGGCCTCAATCCCCCTTCCAAAGGCCCCTGTGGTTCCTAGGGACCCCCATGGCTACAGGCTAGCAGGCTGGCATTAAATGACGGTGATTAACAGTGTAACAATGCTGGATGAAATGGACACCAGACACAGGCAGCTGTGGGGTGAGAAATGACAAGAAACCCCAGGCGTGACCCACAGGGGCTGCAGCTTTACACCACCAGTGTGCCTGCTCGGGTAGGATGGAGGTTCTGCGCCCCTTCTGCGCAGATGGAGCACTCCCTCTCCCTGCCCAGGCCCGCAACCCCAGCAACAGCCTCCATCTCCCTGACTTCCTCCGCGCCCACACAAGACACGGCTGTGTATTTAACACTTCTTTACTCTTTGTTCCCCCTCTGTCATAACAGGAGCTATGTTCTCAACCTATTGTCACATTTATGATCAAGAAAGCCCTAATTTCCAGTAATAATCTTAAGTGACAATTCAGGGCTAAATGTACTTTAATGCTTTGTAATGCTTCTGAAGCAACGTCTCAAAATTATAACAGAGCCCCTGAAATTACTAGTCTGAGTAAAAGAGGGAATGAACAACTTGAAAGAGAAAATGCAACTCCAGCAAATTGATCTCAGGCTGAAATGACAAGGTTCAGCAAGGCTCTGCCATGTAAGTGAGCTAAAGCCGTGGAGACCTTTGCCAGGTGGCCAAGTGGCCTAGCTGGAGGCTGTAATTATCTTTTAACTCAGGCAATGGCTTCTTTTTTCATCTTCTCTGTTTATCAAGAGGAAAACCAGTTGCCCTCAAAGTCTGTTCCAACTCACAGTGAGCTCATGTGTGCCAGAGCAGAACTGTGCTCCAAAGGGTTTTCAGTGGCTGATTTTTCAGAAACAGATTGTCAGGCCTTTCTTCCATGGAATCTCTGTGTAGACTCAACCCTCCAACCTTTGAGTTAGCAGCTGAGCATTTAACCATGTGCACCACCGCCAGAATCTTCTTAGCATTGTTTTGGAAAGGTGGGGAAGAAGAGGGGACACATTTAGGGGGAATCAACACAACAAGTCAGGAGGTAGGTTTTGGAGAAGAACCTCAGCAGGAAGAACAGAGGGCAGTCACAGCAGAATTGGGCCATCCCACTCATTTTTGTTAGTGCTTGCTCTCTGCCATTCTGTCCTCTATCCCTACCATTAAGCCCTGGTGGCGCAATGGTAAGTACTGCAACTGCTAAAGAAAGGCTGGCAGTTTGGATCTATCAGATGATCCTTACGAACCATATGGAGCAGCCCTATTCTGTCCTATAGGATCACTGTGAGTCAGAATCAACTCAGCAGCAGTGGGTTTTGGTTTATTGCTCCTAAGTCACACATGAGTACGCTGAGGCTCAGAAAGGTTGAGAGACTTCTATGCAAGGATATAGAGTCAGCTGCGTGTCTTGTATTTGACTCCAGACTAACTGTAAAGTTTATGCCCCTTCTGTAGTCCAGAAAAGATACATTTTTAAAAATACATTTAAATATAAAAAGATTTCTTTTTAAAAAAAAGAAGGAAGGGATAAACTGGGAAACTCGTTTCCTATATACATGACAACCAAATGTCTAATTTACCCAAAATTAAAAAGAGCTCTTACATGGCTGACTACCTCCATGAATAACTGCCTCCTTTGTCACAACACCAGAAGAACTGGATGGTATCCTCTTACCATTAATGACCATTTTGATTAAAGATCTTATAGAAGAATCCAGATCAAAAGGTAGAAAGTACAGAAAAAAATTTCTCATACTCATGGACTCTAGACTTCATGGAGTCATGAAGGATGGATGAATTCCTGAAACTGAGATAATCTTTAAAGCTTAAACCAAAAGGACCTACCAAACTCTTCCTAATATTGAACAGTAATATACTTTAATTGAAACCCTGGTGGCATAATTGTTAAGACCTATGGCGGCTAACAAAAAGCTCAACAGTTCAAATCCACCAGGCACTCACTGGAAATGCTTTGAGGCAGTTCTACTCTGTCCTATAGGGTCACTATGAGTGAGAATCAATTCACCAGCAAGTTTTTTTTTTTAATTTTTTTTATTTTATTAAAGAATGTCTGCCTTGAGCATTATGCTCTTTTCAGATGTATCTATATGAGATCAAACTGACAACAGCAACTTGAAAGATTAGTGTATCTCAATGGGGAAGGAACAACTCAGAAAAGGAAGGTGAGAATAGTTGCACAACTCAAAAAATGTAATCAATGCCACTGAAACACATTCGCAGAAACTTGAATCAGTATGTAATTTTGCTGTGTATATTTGCAACAACAACAATAAGTTTAAAAAACAGCTCTTATACATCAATAGAAAAAGACTAGTAGTATAAAACACAGACAGAACATACACAGGTAATATCAACAGCAATAAATATATGAAAAAATAACCATATTAATACTAAAGAAAATGTGAATCAACAGAGCAATGAAATCTCATTTTTCTCCTTTCACAGAGGCAACATTTTTAAAGACTAATAATAGGCAATACTAGTGAGGGTTGGATATGAAAGTTGGGGAGAAACATTTCCATTTACCTAAAGAGAAATCAGCTTGGCCCCCACAGAGGCAACTTTGTAATATCTTCCAAGTCCAAAGGTGCACCAAAAACTCCATTTCTGGGACTGGAAGTCATAAAACGACCTACTTAGATTTGCAAAGATTTCAGTACAAGGAAGTTCACTGCCAGAAATCATTACTACAACCCAAACATCCACCAACAGTGGATATTAAATAACTATAGTGCAGCTGGGGCACTGGTGGTGCAGTGGTTAAGAGCTCGGCTGCTAACCCAAAGGTTGGCGGTTTGAATCTACCAGCTGCTCCTTGGAAGCCCTATGCAGTGATTGTACTTTGTCTTATAGAGTCTCTATGAGCCAGAATTCATTTCACAGCAGTGGGTTTGGTTTTTGGTTATGGTGCAACTACATATGGCCATTAAAGAAGCAAGACAATTGTATGTGCACAGAAATGGACCCCAGGCCACAATGGACCAACCGTACACCAAGAGATCTTACAAAACTGGAAATCAAGACACATGGCACACCAAGAGAGAAGCACTTCATCCTGCAGAAGATAAGGGGAAAGAAAGAGGTTGAAGGGGCTGTCTTTAGAAAGGGGATGTTTGCAATGAATCTTGAGGAAAAAGTAGGATTTTGCTGGTGGGAAAGGGCATCCAGGAGGAAAGGATATTCAGTGAGAGCACCTCAGCACCAGAACCTCAGGTCAGAAGGACACACTCTGTTCTTGGTGCTGCTTTCTTGGTGGTACGAGATTCCCAGTTTACTCTGCTCTCTTCTCTCCCTTACATCCCACAAGAACAGAATGTGTCCTTCCAACCTGAGGTTCCGGTGCTGAGGTGCTCTCACTGAATTTACACTTAGCCTACTGAACTGTGATAATTTCTCTCATTGAATGGGCTCGCAACTCGTAAACAGGTTTATGGCTTACCAGACTGTGACAACAGTTTCTCTTCCTGAAACCATCCACTTGTAGTATTTTCTGTTGGAGAAGTACCAGATGACTAAAACAGTCACTATGACTTGAACTCAAGTTGATGGCAATGTTTTTTTGTTTGTTTGTTTTACACCTCATAATAGAGACTTTATAAATACAGGAGAAAGGGAATGAGTGAAAGAATAAGTGGATGGATGACTCAGTAACTGAAGTCTGTACAGAGTGACTTAGACAGCCCCTTACACATACTTGTACCACAAAATTACAAGGTTAAAATCAAACTGATCCCTTAGTACAGTGTGAAGTATTTCCCTTTACCCAGAAGCTTCTCTTGTCAATTCTTCTAGTGTCTCTCTCCATCCGTCCAGAATTCCATTGTCTTGGATGACTTTCCTAAATCATCGTGCTAAGCTCCAAGTGCTCCAGAAAACTCAAGCTAGATAATTTTCTTGCTTCGGGGCTCCAGACCAAATCACCTTATTTATCAATCTATCTGTCTATCTGCCTGTCTCTCCTCTATCTATCTATTTATCTATCTGCCTATCTGTCTATCTGTCTATCCATCCATCTATCTATCTGTCTGTCTATCTCTTGATCTATCCATTTTTACCTTCTTCAGAATCATATTAAAGTTCATTTTCCATCTCAAGAAATTTCCCTAGACCCATGGCTCTCTGCCCTTTCTGGTTCTGCTCATTTCCTACCCTCTTCAAGAACTCTGGTGCCACAGTGGGTAAGAATTTGGTTACTAACCAAAAGGTTGGCGGTTCAAGCCCACCAGCCACTCCTTAGAAACTCTGGAATTATTCTGCTCTGTCCTATAGAATCTCTAGGAGTTGGAATTGACTTAACAGTAGCAGCTCTGTTTTGTTTCTTTCTATCCATTCGTGGTTGATTTGCTGTTTTGGAGCATGAGAGGTAGGTTTTTAAGTCTTCAGGTACCCTGGCTTTACCTACATCTGCAGGAACCTGCTTGGGAAAGACTTCTTTTACACAATCTGTCATCAAGAGCTCTGGTAACTCAGACATGAGCTCACAACCACAGGCCGGCATAGGACATATCTGAGAAGAGACGAAGCTCTGCAGGGCTCTTCTGCAGCATCCCTCACTCCCTGCAGGCAGGTGACTCTTGCCTCCCCTGGAGGCTGCCCCTTCATTAGTGGTATTTTCAGCTTGTATGGATCTCTTACAAGCATCACTGCACATCGCCCTCCCATTTAACAACCAGGTTCCTTCCTGCTGAGATGGGTCTGGCAGCAGGGCAGCTCCAGGCAGAGGCTGGGCTTTGTTGCAGAGCCAACTTGGGGTGTATAAATGCCAGCTGACTGAGAATGTCAGGGAGAGTGTAGAGTCACTGTTAAGTCACCAGTTGTAGCTGCACTTACTCTCTTTCCTGCCCACCCCTAAGTAAACAGATTTGTCCAGCCAGGGAGACCTGGAGTTTGCTGCTTCATGAAGCAGTGGCTTTATTTCATTCAAATCTTGCTTCACAGAGTTCCACTTCTAAGTCTTCTCAAGGCAAGGGTGCTGATCCTATTTTCATACTGTTTAGATCTGGACCAGGACTAGGGTAAGGCAATAAAATCGGACCTAGCTTAGAACCTGGCATTTGACAAGTTCTCAGAAAATGCGTGCAGTTGCTGTGGAATTGACTCTGTCTCATGGAAACTTCATGTGTGTCAGAGTAGAAATGTGTTCCACAGGGTTTTCAATGGCTAATTTGGAGGAAGAAGATTTCCAGGCCTTTCTTCCAGTGGATAGGAAGGAAACAAAACAAAGCGGGTAACTTGAGTCCTGCCTCACCAACACAGCTGCTGTCCATCTTCCCTCATCAACATCACAGAGGCAGGATTCACAACATATGGGAGGAATTGCACCATATTGAGACTCATAGCCAAGTCAGATCAATGCATACATTTGGGGGTTGGGGGACAATACAATCCACAACAGTGACCATGTAGAACAAAACAGAACTGCTTCATACTTTCCAAAGAGCACCTGGTGGATTTGAACTGCTGACCTTTGGGTTAACAGTCATAGCAATTAACCACTACACCATGAGGGTTTCCATTATGAGTTACACACTCTGTTCAACACTGGAGATGGAACCCTGAAAGATGTTTACCTGTGAGCACATCCTAGTCTAGTGGAAAATACAGGTAACTCAACAGTGTCAGTGGACTCTGACACTGATGAGTGTCATGCTACCACATCTAGATGATTAGGAGGAGGATGAGAACAACTAGTAACACTGGGTGCTCACAATGCACCACACATTGTACTAGCGAAGGCGATAGAGCAACGAAGGATGCGAGCTCACCCTGAAAAACTTGCAGCAAAGTATGGGAGAGAAACTCATCAACAATTTCAGCTCCATAACCTACGGGCTCTGACCTCAGGTAAGAACCAATCCCAAGTATCTGAGGAATCGAGAAGTCTGAAGGAAGAGTTTACACTGAGACCTGAGAAACTTAAGCTTAGCTAAGCACCGTGAAGGTGGGGATGTGTTCTGGGCAGATGTAACAGGACACATCAAATCTCATAAAATAGAGGAGTTTTGTTGTTGCTGTTCTTTAAAGTTTATGAACATATGTGTTACCCTTGAACAACTGCCAGGCTATTAGGAGTGTGACAAAACAGGAACAGGTAGCCAGTGCAATAGACAAAGAAAAGAAATAGGATGGAAGAGGAAGGAAACAAAACTCTCACTATTTATAGATTACATGATTGTATGTAGAAAACCCAAAAGTATCTACAAAGACACTATTAAAATAAGTGACACTATCAAAATCTTTGAACACAAAGTTCATTTTTAAAAAATTACACAATTCATAATAGCAACAATAAATATCTTACAATAAATTGAAAAAATATCAGCAAGACCTCTACACTGAAAGCTAGAACTTCTTACTGAAATAAAAGGTGACCTAATACAAAAGCCAGCCAAAGGGATATACTATATTCATAGGTTAGAAGACTCAATTCTCTTCCCAAAATTTACAAGTTGATTCAAAAATTTATACAGAAATTCAAAGGCCAACACGAGCAGAGGAAATCTTGAAAATGAGGAACAAAGGTACAGAGCTTATATGATCAGATATCAAGACCTGTTACAGTTATACTAATTAATTATACTAATTAATACTAAATAATATTATTTAATACTGTGTGGCAATGGCACAAAGATAGATAAAGTGATCAACATAACAGAAAAATTCAGAAATATATCCACACATATGTGGTCACCTGATTTAGGACAAAGTGACACTTCAGAGTGATAGGTAAAGAATGGAATTTTTAGTTCACAGTCCTCGATCAACTGGATCTCCTAGTGTTAAAAATAAATCTTTCCCCCTGACCTGATGACCACCCATAAAATCAACCCCAGAAGGATGGCACATCTAAGTGGGAAGGGTAGCTTTTAGAAAGAGCACGTTTATGCCTTGGACAAAGCAAAGATTTCTTTGCAGGAACTGATTAAAATGGAATCTAGTCAAAATCACAAGGTCAAAAGACTGAAAATCGACCTCTCATGTCACAAAAGAAAAAAATCAAACGACAGGACACAATACAGGTGAAGACAGCACAACTGGACTAAACCACAAACGAAGAAGTGTCCTGAATACAACCAAACACTTTGAAGGACAGAGTAGTAGGGTGGGGGTGTCTGGAGACCATGGTTTTAGGGGACATCCAGGTCAATTTGTGCCACAAAGTTAACTAAGAAAATGTTCTGTATTCCACCTTAGTGAGTAGTGTGTGGGTTCTTAATTGCTAGCAGGTGACCACCTAAGAAACATCAACTGGTCCCAACTCACCTGACGCAAAAGAGAATGAAGAACACCAAAGACATGAGGAAAATAGGGCACGAAAGACAGAAAGGGCCACAAAATCCAGAGACTGTATCAGCTTGTAACTGGAGGAACTAGGTGACGCCCAGCTAACACTAATGACCGTGCTTAGAGGGAATACAACAAACAGGTCCTAAAGGTGTGAAAGAAAAGTGGGGTGCAGAACTTGAACTCTAGCTAAAACACCAAACTTGATGTCTGATAGAGTGGAAGGTCTCTGGAAGACATGGTCTCACAAATCTCTCTCAGCCCAGAACTCAAGTCATTCCAAAGCCACCTCTTCAGACATAGACTGGACTGTATGACACAAAAGGATACTGGTGAAGAGTGTGCTTCTTGGCTCAGATAGATAACTGAAACTAAAGGGTCAGCTTCTGTCCAGAGGCAAGAAGACAGGAGGGTATAGGAGCTCATTCAGTGGACACAGAAATACAAGACGGTGAGGAGGAGTGTGCTGTCACATTGCAGGGGTGGCAATCAGGACCATGTAACAACGTGTACGTCTCTATATGACAAACTGACTGGGACTGTAAACTTTCACTTAAAGCATTTAACAAAAGAAAAAAAAAATCAACCAAGATGAGAGGGATCAAAGGAGCAGGAGCCAGAAAAGGAGCTGATACCCAGGCTCAGGGGTAGTTCCTGCAATGGAGGAAAAAGCTTTGATTCTTGGAAGAAAGGAAATTTAGAGGAGGTAAAAAGGATTAAGACATTTAAGTGCTGGTCCTTGGAGTATAGATTACCTGGGCCTGATGCTCCCGGAGCTCCTTAGCAAGGTGATCTAGGAAAGTCAGTGAAGGTCGCATCACCGGATGGAGGGTGACCGGACTAGAACCACCATGGGCAGTGGGAGCTTTAGGGAAAGGAAACCTACAAAAATTTGGGTATTTGTTTCCCTTCAGGCTTATGATTGTGCAACATACGCATTTGTGTAGATGCGAAACTCAGGTCTTGGGGGCACTGAATTGGCTTGGCATGATAAAGGCTAATGCCTCAAATTAAACACTTCACTAATTGACCTTAAGGAAGCGAAACTTGAGATGCTTACTATGTGTAAATGCCCATCGAAGGGAAGAAACACAAGGCAATTACAATAATTTATTTTTGTGGTGAGGAGACGGGGCGTTTGGGCTTTATCAGAGACAAGAGACATTGTTTTAGTCACCTAGTGCTGCTCTCACACTACCACACAGTGAATGGCTTTAACAAAGGAAGGTTTATTCTTACAAGTCCATATTCAGGGTGTCCATTCCAGGGGGAGGCTTTCCTCCTTGTCAGCTCTGGAGGGCAGTCCGGTACTGCATCAGTCTTTGTCCAGGGAACATCTTGGCACAGAACCTCAGGTCTGAAGGACGTGCTTTTCTCCCGGTGCTGCTTTCTTGATGGTGTGAGGTTGCCGATTCTCTCTCTGCTGCCCTTTCCTTTTATCTCTTGCAGGATGAAAGGATTAAGGGTGGTGCAAGCCACACTCCAGGGAAACTCCCTTTACAGCGGAGCAGGGAGGTGATCTTCTGGAGAGATTTACAGTTCCACCCTAATCCTTTAACACACAGCGCTGCAAAATCACAAACTGGAGGACAGTCATACAATACCGAGAATCATGGCCACACGACTACATCTATTTTGGGAGGACACAATTCAATCCATGACAGACATCATCAGATAAAATTTTTTGGAAGCGGGCTGCTTTCAGCCTTGTCTTGGAGGAAGCTTGTATTTTGTGAATCAGTTTTGCTACATCTTCAAAGCAGTCTTCAGAGCAATTTTGTAAAATAAATAGGTCATAATAACTATAAGAGATCGATGCAGAAACTTAATGGAGACATACAAACAGCTTACTCTCTCCTCAGTGTTCTGAGGTTTACTGATTCCTCACCCAAAGTTGTCCTTCCTCTGTTGCTTGAAAATAAATGATAGACCATTTCAGAGAATGGTGATCAGCAAGGGTAGTCCATCTGAGTTGCTCGCAACACGCCACCTTGGCCGTTTGTCATCACCATCTGAAATGGTCAGGAATCACAGACAGCCAAGCAAGAGAAGCTTACTAAATCTAGCATCCAGTCCTTAAGACTGTAAGAAAAGAGCAGTCACTACCAAATCACGGGACGCAGCCACTGATGGGGCTGGCAGGAAGTGACAGACCTCAGAGAGATTTAAGAAGGGTGACTTTATCTGGACTTAAAACGTCAGGAAGCCGGTGCTTCCGACCATGCACATGGTGCCACAGTGAGGTGAACAGTGTGGCACATGCTGGCTGATTAGGGACCAAACTCATTTCTTCCTCTGTTGAATCCCCCCCCAAAACAAACCCATTGCCAACAAGTTGATTCCTACTCACAGCAACTCCATGTGTTACGCAGCAGAATTCCTCTGTAGAGTTTTCTTGAATGTAATCTTTCCAGGAGCTGATCACCAGGACTTTCTTCCATGGTGCTGCTGGGTACGCATAAGCCACCAAACTTTAGTAATTGAGCACAAACCATTTGTATCACCTGTAGGCACACAGGGTAAGTACACTTCTCCGACTCTCCGGACCTCAGGTACGGCCATATGACTGACTTCTAGCCAATAAGTATAGGCAGAAGTGATCTCACTCCCTGCAGTCTTGGCTCTGGAAATTCCCTGCACCTATTATCCATGTTCTTTCAACCTTCCAATTCCTGATGCAGACAAACTCAGTGACTTTGGGAGCCGACGGCTGACTACTGAAGAACCACAAGATGAAATGGTCTTGAGGAGGCTACCTGCCAATCAGGAACACACACTTTAAATTTTATAAGCGTGAACAACATACTTCTGTCAAACTGCCACATATGATACGTTTTGGAGTGCTTGCCACATAATTGATACAGAACGTTCACAAATGAGGACTACGCTAGGAAACACGGGTTACTGGACAGCTGTGGTATTGCAGCTGAGGTCGTTCTGTACCACTTAGCACTGACCAAAAGAAAAGAACAAATGATGGAGAGCGTGTAAGTGTTTTCAGTGTCTCGATGGAGCTGACAGAGGGGCTGGGACCAAAAGGGTGTGGTATTCTCCGTCATTTAACAGTCTATGGGATGAGGCAGATAGGAAACCAGATGATCACCATGCATGTAGGATAGAGCATAATAAATTCACTAACAGAGTCTTCCAAAACTTAAGAAAAGCTCTCCAAGGCAGGAGATATTTAAACCTTTAAAGTCTGTTAAGTTTTGAAGGAAACAGAAGCAGGTACCACGCAGAGGTGAGGGTAGAATGGGAAGGAGAAGCCATTTTAGAAACAGGAAAACATAACCTGCATGGATTTGTTGTCCTCTCTGTTGTTAGGTGCTGCTGGGTCGGCTCTGACTCGCGGCCACCTTACATACAAGGAAACGAAACATCGCTCAGTCCTGCACCATCCTCACAATCCTTGTTAGGGCTGAGCCCATTGTCACAGCCCTGGTGTCAGTCCATGTTGATGACGGTCTTCCTCTTTATCGCTGACTCTCTACCAAACATGATGTCCTGCTCCAGGGACTGTCGCCTCCTGACAACATGTTTTGGCACTCCTGCTTCTTAGGAGCATTCTGCTATATTTCTTTCGTGATGTATTTGTTCATTCTTTTAGCAGTCCATGGTATATTTAATATTCCTTGCCAAAACAATAATTCAGAATCATCAGTTCTTCTTTGGACTTCCTTATTCATTGTCCAGCTTTCACATGCATATGAGCCAATCAAAAAAAACCATGACTTGCTTGGGTCAGACACACCTTAGTCCTCAAAGTGATATCGTGGCTTTTTCAAAGTTTCAAGTATTGCCCAATGCAATACATCATTTGATTTCTCAGCTGCTGTTTTCATGGTAATTGACTGTGAATCCAAGTAAAATGAAATCCTTGACAAAGTCAATATTTTCTCACTTATTATGATATTGCTTATTGGTACAGTTGTGAGAATTTTTGTTTTAAGTTGAAGTACAATCCATACTGAAGGCTGTGTGAGCTTTCATCTTCATCAGTAAGTATTTCAAGTCACCTTCACTTTCAGCAAGCAAGGTCGTGTCATCTGCACACAGGACTGCCAATTAAAAGTTCACGAACGCATCCTAGAAAAAGTGCTACAAACCTCATTGCTGAATATCACTTGGGGAACCTTTGAAGCACTCCTCTTGGGAAGCCGTACACCAACACCAGGGCCTTGTCCACCTCTCAAAGCAATTTTGGAACTCTTTCTGGAATGGCCATCAGAGCTGTCATTGTATTACCCTTGATGTCCTGAGTGCCATCCAAATGTCTTCCATTCAATGGCTTCTTTATCTTCAGGTAAAAAAAAAATTCACCAAAGGCCAGATCAAGTGAGCATGGAAGGTGTTCCAATACAGTTATTTGTTTACTGGCTAAAAGTTCCCTCACAGACAACTATACAATCAAGTTTGCAAACTTGTCACTGTGCCACTGTGAGAAATGTTCATTCCAGAAAGAGTTCGAAAATTGCTTTGAAAGGTAGACTAGGTGCTGACATTGGTGCATAGCTGCCAAAGGGCAGTACTTCAAAGGTGACCGTAGTGATACTCAGTAATGAGGTATGTAGCACTTAGAACAAACAAGTTCAAGGACTTAATTGCCAGAGCTCATCTTACAGGTTGTGAATGAGTCTTCCTTCAATCCTGATGACACATTCTTCATCATACAGTCTAGCTTCTCTGATTATTTGCTCAGCATACAGACTGAATAAGTGTAATGAAAGGATACAATTCTGATGCATACCCGCCTTGACTTTAAGTCCTTGATCTGTTCAAATGGCTGCTTCTCGGTCTATACACAAGTTTCTGACAAGAACGTTTAAGTGCTCCGGAATTCCCATTCTTCACAAAGTCATTCACAATTTTTTATGATTCACATAGTTAAATGCCTTTGCATAGTCAATAAAACAAAGGTAAACACACTTCCGGTATTCTCAGCTTCCAGCTAATATCCGTCTGACATCAACAAGGATGTCCCACATTCCATATCCTCTTCTAAATCTGGCTTGAATTTCTGGCAGTTTTCTTTTGAGGTACTTTACACTAAATTACAAAGCTGAAAAAGACTATGAGTTGTTGAAGAAAATATCTGGGACGTCCGTCTGGCTGGAGCATAAAGAGGTCAAGCCAGAGGTGACAGTGAGCAGCAGACTAGGGGAAGGACAGAAAACCACTGTCTCACAGGCCCAGCTGCAAGAGTAGGGTGCAGGTAGGGGTGCCGAGAAGTGGGACACCCAGCTGGACTTGTTTTGAGAAAGACCATTGTAGTACAAGAGCAGAGGACAGAGGGTACGGTCACAGAGGGTAGAGACAGGGCTTCAGCTGGAGGAGGCTGAAGTGACTTTGAGCAGAGGAGAAGACAGGCATTCACAAACAACACGGCAACTCTGGTGCCTAGTAAAGTGCCACAGCTGCCAACTAAAAGGTCAGCAATTCAGATCCACCAGGTGCTCCTTGGAAAATTCATACGGCAGTTCTATCCTGTCCTAAGAGGCTGCTATGAATCAGAATCAACTCAACAGCAATGTTTTTTTCTTACAAGCCTGCCGGTGTCAAGTGCACCGGAAGCTCCCCTGCTAGAGGGCGGAAGGCTATTAGCAGGAAGCTTCAGACCTGTCTGAGAAGCTGTCTGAATCACTCTTAAGAAGGCTGTTTTAGGAATTTAGCTCTACCTGGGTTCCAAACTCAGCTCCCCTCCTTGGTCCCTTGTGACTTTGTGCAAGTGAATTCACCTCTCTGAGCCTCCGTTAGCCCACTTGTAACAACTGGGCTAATACTGTTCTCAAAGTATGGCATGAGCTAATCTAGTACATGGCACACAGTTGTAATAAATAGTCTTTAGTACTCTTAATAGGGAAGGTATCTGGCGTTGCAAAAAGTGGCAGGTGGCGAAGCTGACTATACAGAGAAAGAGAACCCACCTTTTCTCTCCCTTCCCTGTTCTTAACATCTGAGCTCTTTAAGGGACCACTGGCCATGCATCTCAAAGCCATTATCTGCTGACATGTGCCTACCCATGATTGTCTCAAATGAAGCATCCCCGGCACCTCTGGACAATGTGACAGACTGGAAAGCATGCCGCTCACCTTTCTTTAGACAACAGCACCTCTCCCCTGTGTTTACTTCTCCGTTTACTTATCTATTTATTTATTTTTAAGACTTGTTTGTCCAGGTGCTGCTGGTGTGGGGCTGCTGAAATACCACTGAGAGATCAATCATGAAAACCCAGCTCTGCACCAAGGCATTCAGTAATGAGCCACCTCATGCCAGGAAAATAACGTCTCAAGTGCTCATTGATTCTGCTGCTCCCCTCCTGTAATCCCACCAGGGCTTGTGATGACTGTGACATTCCCTGCTCAGCCCGGCCTGGAAGTGGGGGTTGGCTAATGGACTGCTTTAAAGGTGACTGAGCACAGACTCTCTTGGTGCCCCAGCAGGGGCCTGGGGCAGCAGGAACAAAGGAGAAATCGGCAAATACAATGTTTGTGGCCATTCTGCACACACACAGGGCCGTTTTTCCTCCCCTGGGTTCAGAGGGACAGTGTAGCTACTGGGACCTACTTTGCAGCCGTAGCTGGCCCAGCAGAACGCCAGCCTGCCACAGGCCCACTCAGCAGGCAGGTGTTTGAACTGTAAACAACCATTTGGCGGATGACAGGATTTTCTAGAACTGAGTCAAAAAGGAAACAGTGGAACTGAGACCTACAGAGCAGAAAGCCTGACAGCAAGGAGCTGACAAAATTGGCCCTCAAAATGACAGGGAGCCGGAGGGCCTGTTGTGTGTTCAGAAGACAAGTGCAAGGGCTCACTGTGCAACAGCTGGGACTTGTGCAGCTCGTGGAGTGAATTTTGAGGGGTACCTCCGACGTGCCCAGTGCTGCTGCCCCCTTTCTGAGAACTGACATCAAGAAGCAGGTGCTTTATGATTGCTGTCATTATTATTATTATTTTCAGCGTAATTACAATTTAAATGCCCCAAATCCAACCTAACAAATGCATCATGGTCAGCAAACAATTTTTACTTTTTCTTTTTAAGTCACAACCCACTCCCCAACCCTTTTTTCCCCCCTTTTTGTCCCTTATATCACTGATCTTCTGATAGGGAGAAAATTGGGAAATTTAATTGCATGCATGTTTGTCGTATTTCCCCTCTCTGGGGGTTTCATTACAGGCCGGAAACCAGAGAATTGCCTGCCACCTCTTGCCTTCTATTCCAGATATTTCTGGGTTTTAATAATTATTCATTAATTGCACACTATGATAAGATCCTCACTGTTTTGAAACATTCTCCCTCTGGCCTCTATACTATTAAAGACCCTGATTGCCTGCCAAGAGCGTAAAATTAAAAATCAAAGTGCTACCTCTGAAAGGTTTAAGACGCGCCACATTGAGAGAATTTTTGCAGTGTGCAGCCATTTATCGCATCTGCAGCTCGAGGAAAAGTATAGCTCCATGTTGAAGTGGTTCTCTCCTGAAACATAAGTCAGCAGGCCCAACAGAGGAATTTTTCTCACTGCTGTTATCTCCTGTCCATGAGCTGCTCCTGCCCCCAGATAAGACTTGCCTGTTGCTGAGGTCAGACCTCAAGGAGAACCTTAGATTAGGGAGAGAACCTCTCAACGTTCTCTAAACTATAGACAAGCATCATTTCAAGGGCAAGTCCCATTGAGATTAGCCCCTGAGGCCATTAGAAAGCAATTCCCTGACATTTTCTTTCAAAGCGTATACCTACTCCTCACCCTCTAACTCTGGATTTCAACGTCCTTAAAGGCAGGGCAAGAGACTGTCTTTATGGCCAAACTGATAAACTTGATACAGAAATCAGTCACACAGGATGAATGAATGAGAGAATGAATGAAGAAGGGTTTAGCAAAGGACAGGAAAAGGATGTGTTAGAATTTCTTTGGGGAAAAATAAAAGCAATTACCATCAACAGCTGAGGAAACCCTGGTGGCTTGTGGTTAACTGATACAGCTGCTAAGCAAAAGGTCAGTAGTTTAATCTGCTCCTTAGAAATCTGATGGGGGAGCTCTACTCTGACCACAGGGTCACCGTGAGTCAGAATGGACTCAATGGCAGTGGCTTTGGCTTTGGCCAACTCCGGAAATCTATAGCCCTGAGCAAGCTAACACTTGATATACAAAATGATACCCAGGCCACATTTCCATGTGGGTTACTCTCTGCTTCCTTCTCACCCTCCCCATGGAAGTTCTCTGATCCCTGTCACCTCCAGCCTTCCAAGTATGTTTCTTTCTCTGATTAAGCAGATAGTGGGGAAGGTGTAAATAGAGCCCAGGAGTCAAAGACCACCAAACTCTGTCCTTGATTGTGACAAACCACTGCCTGGGAAAGGAGTAGCAGCATTCTCTTCTCACGGGATCATCCCTGCATTAATTTCTCCTGGATCAGAAAGAGATTCTGAGATTCCAGAAGGAATGTTAGGCTTCTATCTAGTGAGAACAATCAAGTATGGAGTCACAAACTCAGGTGCTTCCTGAGGTCAGGTACTTGGAGAAGGGTGAAGAGTCAGACACTAGGGAGACGTATGGTCTGAGGGTAAACTAGACAGAAAGTGCTGGCCCCATCTCCAGGCATACATGCTCAAAATTACATTAACACTGCTGTCCTCATTCAGCAGTGAGGGCCCTGGTTCTAATCTGGTGCCTGCTTTTTGCAGTGAGGAAAACCAAAGCCCAGAGAGCAGATGCACTTGTCCAAGTCCCAAAGTCTAGAGAAGCCCAACCTTGGGTTTTCCTGGTTATGCTGTGACTCAGGAAGTGAGCCCCAGGACCTCACTCTGCCAGCTTCCCTTTACACCACGGGATTGTTTAGGTTATCCCTTATGGCCTATCTCCATGAACAGCCCTCTTCTGAAAAGAAAGAATCTCCTACTGCTAAAACTGACAGAGAGAGCATTCCTGCCCACTTCCCCCTCACCTACAGCCTGGACTAAACCTAGAGCAAACAGGCCATCACACGAGTCCTTCCCTAAGGACCTTATCTCAAGGCTTAGAATCATATCTCAGCTCAACAAATCCTCAGCATCATCTGAGAAAAACTCACAAAGCCAACACAAGGAACCCCAAAAGCTCTTGTTCCCAATCAGACTTCCAACCATCTGGCAATTCCCAACTTTCGCTGTTACTCCCCAAGGCCTTGCCCACACAGGATTATGATGTTGGTCTCATCTAACCCAGCTGCTCCAGCCTCCCTTCTTCCTAACACCTGCCTCATCGTGCCTTCTAACTTAGCATCCCCTACTTTATCCTCAATGCTATTAGTGCATGCCTTCCTCCCACACAGATGTTACGTAGTTCAAATGAAGAAACTTCAGAAATGGTGATACACAGGGATTCATGGATGATGCAAGTGGTTGATGTTCTTAGCTGCTAACAGAAAGGTTGGAAGCTCTAGGCATCTGGGAAGAAAGGCCTGGCATCATACTTCCAACAGATCACAGCCATTGAAAGCCCTACTCTAACACACATGGGTCGTCATCAGTTCAGAATCAGTAACACGTTATCATGAAACTCAGTTACTCAAGGATATTACCTATCATATATATGGACTATATTATGCCCAATTTTTAAAATTTACATTTATTGAAGACTCCCTTCCAACTTGTCAAGCACTGATAGAAGCACTCGATATGTTTTCAGTTAATCCTGACCATGATCCTAAATAACAGCACTGTTTTCAAGTCCGTTTTACAAGTGAGAAAACTGAGGCACAGAGAGGTTCAGCAACTCACTTGTCTTTACAGAGCTATCGATTGAGCATAGCCAGAACTCACCACCCCCATCTGTGTGACTGGAACACATGTTATTCTGCATCATGCTCTCATCTTTATTTTGCAGTCCCTTAGCCAGTTTAGGAAAAGGGAAGAAGCTATTAGATGAACTGGTAGGTTGCAGACAAGACCTTCCTTCTGACTTGTTCCTCCTCAGATTCTCTGTCCCAGCCCTGGCCTCTACCCACCCCTTGGACTCCTGGGTGTAGAGCACTGCATTTTCAGGCAAGAGAAGCCATGGGTCAGCCAGCCCACCATAGCTTCAGATGACAAGCCTCATAAATGGAAGCAAAAGCCAAGCCCATGAACATGTTCATAAAAAGACAACTCTGCATCTCAATTTAACTCCAGCAAAATTCAATTTCACTTTGGGAATGATCTCCCTTTGGCCCCTGCTACCCTGTCCTGATGTCTGTCTTATTTAAATGTGTGCAGCTGGAACATTCCACTGCTCAGCTGGCTGAACACCCCCTGGGGATTCATAACAGGGAGCGAGGCACTCCTGGATTCATTAAATCTCACTGCCAAATAGCAACAGTCCTCACCCAAGGAACACATGGTAGAAGATGCATTTTAAAAACCACACATAATAGAAAACTTGCCTATGACTTTTCTTTTTCTTTGTATGCACCACTACAGCTTTCCAGACCAGTGACAATAGGGCAAAGACCAAGAGAGAGAAGATAAGCCGCATGCAGCTTCCTGGAGCTGTAGAGACAGCAGAGAGACTGCTGAAACTTCAGTGACATGTCCATTTGGGCTGTGCCAAGAGGAACCAGGCCACTGGCCAGACCAACAGGCCAAGTCACTGTCCTAGATCACACTCATCCCAATATCTATGTCTGGGATACCCTTCCACCTCCTCCTACCCCACTTTCATCCAATTCCTCTTCATTTAGCATGGGCCTCATCTTTCTGAAAGAGTCCCATGTGGTGTACATGGTTATGCACTCAACTTAATAGAACGTCCGGCAGTTTGAACCCACTCAGAGGCATCTTGAAAGAAAGGTCCAGTGATCTGCTTCTGAAAGATCACAGCCTTGAAAATCCTATGGACCACAGTTCTACTGTACACACACTGGGTCTCCAGGAGTCAGAATCAACTAGAAGGCAACAGTTTTTAATCCTTTTTAAGGCCTTCTTCTCATAAAGTCAGACGCACTTAGCCTTGTCCACTGAGAACTTGAAGGACACTTATGACACTCACACACTAAAAGGGTAACAGTTAAGGGCACAAAGTCTACTGTCCAGTGACATGGCATCATAGCCTAGGCTCCAACCACATATTTGTTGTGCAAACTTGGGCAGCTTTCTTTCTTAAGTACTATAAGTACTTATATTTCCTATACCCCAATTTCCCTGAAAGTAAAGTGAACAGTACCTAAATCTTATGTTACCAAGATTCAAGCCAACATCACATGTAAAGCATTTAGCACAATGGTAAGCATTAAATCAACATTATTATTATAAATTTCATCTCTTGCACTCTGCTCTATCAACCATTTTTCCTCTGCTTTAGCCACATTATACTGCTCACCACTTTCCAAAGCACCATTCATATTTTATAGCTCTTTAGGTCTTTCAATTCCTTATATCTAAAATGTGCTTCCTTCATATTTCTGTCTCCCAAACTCTTATTCAACCTGCAAAGGCCAACTCAACATCTCTTTGTCTGGGAGGACTTCCTTAAGCAGCCCAAGGAGAGTGACTCAGTCCTTTCTCTATGTATTTGTAATATTTCCTACATAACCTTGTACAAAAAAAAGGACTTATGGTTCTGCTTTTATGGTTAGTATTTCAAAGCAATCAAACTGCAGACCTCTCAAGAGACAAGCTGTATTCATCTTTATGTCTATAGCACCAGGCTAAGAGCTGTGTGCTGGGATTAATTGGCTCCTTCTGTGTATAAGTCGTGTTTCCTCTCCCGGACTGTTGGCTCAGTTTCTTGTGATGTCAAGGCCAGTGTCTTTTATGTTTTTATAGCTCAGAGCTCAAAGGTTTGCGTAGGTGATAACAAATGCCATGAACAACCATTGCTTCTGATAGGCAGTTCTGAGATAGTGCTTCACATGAAGGGCTTCCTTTTCTTTCCTTTTAATCATTGTAGCAAGGGCTGTTGGGCCATCTATCATGTGCCCAGACATGGCCTGCCTGCCATGGGCAGAGAGAAGGAGGTAGCGCAATAAACACTAACCCCAGATTCTTGGTCCAGTGTACAATGTGCAGTCCAGAGAACAGTGCCTTGATCTGATCTTCCCATATGCGGTGTTCTATCTCACAGATACACAGAGCAGCCTGAGACTCTGAGCCAAAGACAAATCACTCATGTGACACTGTGTGTGCCACACAGAGGGGCCAAATGCACAGTCAGTGTATGCTTGGTTTGAGAAAAGTTTCTGAAAGGTGGCAGTTCCTAGGCTGAGTTTTGAAGTAGATATATTCAAACCTATATGTTCTTCACGACCACATATTGAAATACACACACACATACACAGGCTTATATCATTCTCTGTTTTTGTCACTCCCCTCTGCCCAAAACTCTGCCACCACTGTAACACAGTGGTTAAAAATCAGGCCTAAATACCACAGTGTTATTTCTGTTCTTAGCCTGAGTCAGAGGCATTGGCTGCTTGGAAAGCTGGAGGAATAAAAGAAGTCTTTTGGAAAGAATGTCACCATTTGCAGCTTTTAATGACTAGCTTATGACCCGAGTGGATTTCAACACCCCTTTTGTGCACACACATGCCCACATGTTTGGTGACCCACTTTTGAGAGGGCTTCAGCTTAGCTAACACGAGTGGCTGCTAACTAAGAGTTCTGAGGTTTCAGTCTACCCAGAGGTTCCTTGGAAGAAAGATCTAGTGATCTATTTCCAAAAAATCAGCAAATCCATGGAGCGCTGTACTACTCTAGCACACACAGGGTCACCATGAGTCAGAGTCAACCTAGTGGCAACTAGTTTTCTGCTTAGCTTAGAGAGCAGGAGTCTCCAAAGAGTAGGCAGGTTCAGGACATTGACAAGCAACGTTGATGGGAAGCAATTATGAACATACACTCAGCATCTGAGAAAGACCTTTTACCCATACCTCATATATAAACAGATGTCTTTTAGTCTCCATTTTTTGTTGTTAATTTTTATGTCAAGGTCTCATGGGGAAAAAAACCCATAACCTCCCTTGAAAGCCTGTTGAAAACAGTATTCAAAACTGGCATATCCTACCCTAGCAAGAACGTCTTCATTCGTTCCCATTACCGCTTAGGTTCTGAGCAGCTCTTGGCGCTCTTCACTGCCCTCCACATAAACCGTCATGCACATTCCTAAAAATGGTTGCGAGCTCACCCCTTGGCCTTCCTGTCACCCTGCTGACTGGCTTTAACACATTTCTCATTTTCTACCTCCTATTATTTTCTGGCTGCTCTTCTCTACTTACTTATCCCCAGAGGGTCCCCATGTGTCCCACCTGTACCAATGACAGCGATAGCTGTTTGAGGACAAGGACTTTCTTTGATGTCCTCTGGATCTCTCACATAAGCATGGTCTTGCTTATGATCACAGGGCTCAAAGTGACCTCAGGGATTGCCTACCCAAACAAAAACAACATCAATCCATTCTGTCACAGAGGCCTCATGTATTAGAGAGCACAACTGAGTTTCATATGGTTTTCTTGGCTACTATTTTCACAGAAGCAGCTTGCCAAGGCTTTTACCTCAGCGATGCCAGGTGAGTTCTAATCGCCAACCTCTCAGCTAACAGTGCCAAATGTTTGCACCATCCAAGGATTTATTGCCTACCCAGGGCAACATCACCTATGGAAAAGGTTTGTCCTCATCTCCCCCTTGAAAGGCAATTTTAGTCTGCCTGTTGCTGAATTACAAGCTTCTGCATAAGTTTCAGCTTCATGGAAAATTTTAATGTCTGCCAAAGTTTTCTGTCTAGGCTGCTCTTTAACTTTCTATGGAGTAGTCTGAACTCCCACAACTCCACATCTGTTATTGTTGTCATGGTTGGGTCCAGTCAAGTGGATTCTGACTCACAGTGGCCCTAACAGAGTAGGACTGCTCCATAGGGCTTATGTAAAACCACTACCAGGGCCATCAAGTTGATTCTGACTCATAGTGACTCTAGAGGACAGAATAGAACTGCTCCATAGAGTTTCCAAAGAGCACCTGGTGAATTTGACCCGCTGATCTTTTCATTAACAGATGTAGCATTTAACTACTACACCACCAGGGTTTCCCTAGGGCTTACATACTGGAAAGTGAATCTGTTGTCCTGATGCCTTCTCCACGTGCTGTCTACCATCTGAGTGTCCCCAACCCTGGTTCACATTACAATTAGCCAACTGCTGTTGAGCTGACTCTGACTCATGATGACCTTTTCTGTCCAAGGAGAACTGCAGTCCATAGGGTTTTCGGTGTTTGATTTTTCAGAAGTGGATTTCTAGGCACCTCTGAGGGGGCTCAAACCTCCAGGCTCTTAATTGGCAGCTGAATGTGTTAACACTTTGTACCATCCAGGGACTCTATCTGACAAAGGCAAGTGATTTCAGAATCTTCTGAGCAATGCTTGAGTTTCTCCTGGGATGTTCTCTATATTTGTTTATCTGTTGTCAGCAAGTCAGTTCTGACTCCTAACAACCTTAAAGCGCAGAGGAAAACTGCTTCATGGGATTTCAAAGGAACAGCTGGTAGATTCAGACTGCTGACCTTTTGGTTAATAGCCCAAACTCTAAACCACTGTGCCACCAGGGCTCCAGGTTGTCCCCTGAATGGAGCAATTACCTTTCTTCTCCACTGCTGGAAGAGATTCATGTGACAGCATGCTCTGTGCACGAGTCTCTGGTACCCCTTTTCTTCCTGCTGATGGGGACAGGATGCTGATAAAACCCAGAGTCAATGAGTATGGCCTGTGAGAAGTCTGAAGAAAGAAAGAGTCCACAGAAGTGCAGATAAATAGTTACAGGAGCTGGGCCTTTTATTGGTGTCCCAAACTAGAGACCCGATGTTCTAGAAGAGACTGTAAGCAGAGCTGCCCAATGCTGCAACATTCATCTCCTTGCCTGCATCCTGACCCCAACACAAGCAGCCTTCCATTCAACAGTGGCTTTCCACTCTGCTGTCCAGAAAGTAGATACTGTGGTCCACAGCTGGGCCTTCACTGTCTATCTGAATTTAGGTATAGCAGGAAGTCACGTGGCATTACAGAAAATACGACTGCATAGTCTCTTCAGCCTTGACGTGGACCTCTGCACTACTCCAGTCCTCACTCAAGGCTGATCACACCTCTCCTTCAAGTTCAACCTGGGCTGTTATGACCTTGAAGGAAGAATAAAGGCATCAGAACCCACAATGAGAAATGGATTCCACCACAGGAACAAAATTGGAGCATATCAATTAAACCTCCTTGACATACTGATGGTAAGGCACAATGACATAAAGCTTTCCTAATATAGCAAACATACCCCAATCATAAGGCAAGACACACATGGGAACAAGGAGAAAGTTTTTTTCAAACGCTGCTGCCTAAGTTCTACTCTCAGAGACTCTGATTCGACTGGCCCAGAGTACAGCCTGGCCATTGAAATTCTCAAGTGGTGCAAATGGTTAAGCACCCAGCTACTGACCACAAAACGTTGGTTGTTCAAATCAATTCAGAGGCATCTCAAAGAAAGAGCTGGTGGTCTACTTGCAAGAGATCAGTCATTCAAAATCCTAGGGAGGAAACATCTTCCATCCTGACACACATGGGGTTGCCAAGAACTGTATCCAACACAACAGCAATTTTTTTTTTTTTTTGTAGGGGAGGGTGCAGCCTAGACACCAGGAAATTTTTTATTGTTATTATCATGATTGAATGAAAATGTACATTCCCATATAACTTTGCATGCCCACCTATATGCAGCTCCCACTGCTCTCTCAGCCCAGTGACAGCACAGTCTTGCTCTCTGCTCCATACATGTCTTATTCTCCCAACAATCTCCTATCCCCTTCTCTCTACCCACTACCCTGCCTCCAGTAAGAAGTCAGCAGAATGACATCCTATAGATGCATAGAATCATAAAGTGCACACTTGATATGGTCACTCTGTGTGGCCAAGTCCAATACTTTCCTGTCCGAAGAGTTGACCTCCATTATGATTTATGGACAGGGGCAGCACCAGGGCCACGGGCCATGCTCCCAGGGGAACTCCGAGGTCCCTGGACCATCAATTGCAGTCTTTTAGTGGAGATCTCAGGGTGCACCCCTTTTTATTCTTGTGTTGCCAGTGAGGCTCAACTTTGTGAACTCCATCACAGCTACCACTGGTGGTGGCCAGGTACCATCCGATTCTCCTGGTCACAAGACGATGTAGTCACCCACTCACGTGGGTCTCTCTGTCTTCTGGGTTCTCTTTCCCCCATGTCGTTTTGGTCCTTGGTGATCATCCCCTCCTGCTAAGTTGGGGACATTTGCTGTACCCTCAGATGGCATCTTGGCAGCTTTTAAGACCCCAGACACCACTCACCAATGTGGGGTGCAGGGAACTCTCTTAGCAAACGCTAGTTGTATCAATTGGCCTCGATCTCCCCTGAGAGCATGGTTCCCAGCCCCCCCGCATCAGCTATTATGTCCTTACAATATTGGGTTAATATGGGAGGAGTAATTATGTTATGTTGAAGTCCAGTTAAAACTGATCTTCTTTCTCATGTGTGCTATCACAGATTTCACCCAACCAAATTTCTATCAACTATCTAATCTAAACTCTACCCCCACTGACCCTCCTCCCTCCCCACCCTTGCAGCTGTCAAAGAGTCTTTTCTACTATGCATGAGTCTATTTTTAAGTTCTTATCATAGGGGGTCTCATAAAATAATTATTCTTTTGTTGCTGACTACTTTTACTCAGCATAATATTCTCCAGCTGAAATCAGGTTATGAGACGTTTTCTAAAATTATCATTGTTCCTTATCATTGCATAGTATTCCATTGAGTAAATATACCATAGTTTACCCATCCATTCCTCTGTTGTTGGGCATCTGGGTTGATTCCACCTTTGTGCTATTGTGGACTGTGCTGCAATAAACATTTGTGTGCATGAATCAGTTGGTGTGAATGGCCTTAATTCTGTAGGATATATGCCAAGCAGTGGAATTACTGGGTCAAACGGTATATCTCTTTCCAGCTTTTTAAGGAAGCGCCAGATTGCTTTCCAAAAAGGTTGCACCATTTTGCAATCCCACCAACAGTGTAGGAGAGTTCCAATTTCTCCACAGCCTCTCCAGCATTTGTTGTTGTGTGTTTTTTGGATCATTACCAACCTTGTTGGAGTGAGACAATACCTCATCGTAGTTTTGATTTGAATTTCTTTAATAGCTAATGATTGTGAACATGTCCAGAGATGTTTTTTGGCTACGTGGATCTCCTCTTTAGAGAAGTGTCTGTCCATCTTAATTGGATTCTTTATCGTTTTCTTATTGATACTTTGTACTATCTTACAGATTATGGAGATGAGACGTTGGTCTGATGCATAGTTGCCAAACATGTTTTCCCATCTGTAGGTGGGACATCAGGAATTTTTGTTGTTATTGTTCAGTTTTTCAGATGGTTATAATGTTCTGTGCCCAGGTTGAGAAGCAAGGAGGCAAAGGGACATTGAAAACACACAGAGGCAACAAGAGAGACAAAGAGAAGATCAATACAGAGGTGGTGTAAGAGAGATAGAGGAAGACATGGAGAGAGAGGGGAGAAGGAGTAGAAGACTGTGAAAAATTGAGCAAGACAAGAGGAAGGAGCTGGTGGAAGAGACATATAGGACAAGAAGGAGAATTGGGAGTGGAGAAAAGGAATCAGACTAATAGAGATAACACAGATGGTTGGGAGGAGAGAGGGAGTGAGGGAGAAGGCTAAGAGAACAAAAAGAGAACAAATGAAGAGCAGAGCAGATGGCAGAGAAGGAAAACAAATAAAAGCTATTTATTAAGGGCTTACTGGGTACGTAGCCCACTGTGTGGGGGGCTTTACAAAACAGAGTGGGGGGCAGAGGAGAGGGAAGGAGAAAGAGCAAGGAGACCAAAACCCCTACACACAGGTAACAGAGCAAGAGAAAGGGAATTTTCATAGCCAAACCTCAGAAAATTGTATAAACACAGGCAGTCTGCCCAAATCGCCCAGACAATGGCACTTTGAAACTAATTTAAATAAGGTCTCAAGGGGGGCAATAAACCCAAGTTTTTCATTAAGTTCAACTTGGTCTTTTTCCTTCTCACATGGAATTAGTCTGCAGCACCTTGATAGTGTTCCTCCTTATACCGCACTGGGGAGCAGGCCAGCTCGGAGAGCAAGCCCCTAGACAAACCGCTGCTTCTCGGGTGTGGGAAGACTTTGCTTTGAAAATCCTAAGTTCAATGAGGCGCCCAAAAATGAACCTTTAGCTTTAAAGGAGCTTAATTTTTGTTTTTCTTCTTTTCTGAAAACAATCAAAAAAAGAAGACGCCAAGGGTTCCCAGGAGCATGGTTATAATTAAAGTTTCCTTAGCATTTTCATTAGAAACCTGCTTCGGTGCTTTATACCTCAGCAGTAAAACCAGAGCTGCTGTGCATGTTCTCACAGCATAGGGTCTCTGTAGGAGGCAGCAACTTGCTCTGATAACAACCAGAAACTGCACCTTGCAATGATTGGTTCTTTAGAAGGGCAAATGCTTCTGAATACTGAGCTGTTTCCTCACTCTCCCCACACAGATAAAATTATTAGAAATGGAATGAGTAACGTTTTGTGATTAAAGAAACTAATTTGAACCCAGTATATCCACAGTTAGGTCCCCGGCTGGCTCAGTTTACGTGTGTGCTGACTAACTGAAAGGTTGGTGGTTTGAATCCACTCATCAGCAATGTGGAAGAAAGTCATGGTGTTCTACTCGCATAAGAGCACAGCCATTGAAAACCACATGAAGCGCAGTTCCACTCTAAGACACATGGGGTACCATGAGTCAGGATCAACTCAATCACAACAGGGTTAGTTTATATCCACAGTTATGCGGCAGAGGGTTCAGTGGTGGAATGCGAGAGACCTGGGTTCCTTCTTGGTCAGTGCACCTCGTGCACAGCCAACATCCCTCTACCACTGTTAGCCTGAATGCTATTTGGATGCTGAACAGATCTCAGCAAAGCATCCAGACTAAGGTGGACTAGCAAGAAAGGCAAAAAAACTGTCCAGCACTGACTTCAAGGCAGCTGACAACAACAACAACACACCCACAATTAACAGGAGGTGCACCTTGAGTAACATGATGGTGTCCCCTTCACTAGGCTATGGTTCCCAGTGGTTTGGACACATGCTAGACTAGCTGCTTTTCTGTATTGTAATTTAATAAAATATAATGAAACCACAGTTTCTTTACACTGCATTCTGCCTCGAGACCTTAACTAGATATTTTGGCAGGACTTGCTCTCTTCAGTCTGCACCATTTCCATTACCCTATCTATAGATCTTGGGATGCAAACCTGCAGAGTCTCTAGCCTCCCACCTGCCCTACAGCATTTGGACTTACCATTTCCCATAAAGCCATGAGCCAGTCAATCTTTCAACCTCTCTATTGTTCTCTCTGCCTTGCTTTCTTTCTTACTGGTTCTGTTTTCCCTGGAGAACTCGGACTGAGATGAGTGATTTTTTGTGGGAGGAGGGAGGGTCGGTGCTGGCGAACTATTCCTGGGTCTTCAATGCACCTTCACCTAGGTCTCCAAATGATCCAAGGCAGGCACCTGCAAGTTACAGGTTCAAAGAACTGGAAAGTCAACTCATCTCCTACTTGAATGAAACAAATTTGATCCCTTGATAACCTTAGCAAAGGGTGTTAATTGTATATGGTATCTGCTGCAAGTGTTACTGCCCAGTGTCCAATCCTGACATCACTAAGACTCAAAAGAAAAAAGGGAATTCACTTTGAACAACCAGGACCACCATCACCACTTACATAGTCTTCAATATGGGCCATGTATTCCAAGTGTTTTATCAACACTAACTAGTCTGATCATCAGATCAGCCCTATGAGGTAAGTACTGTTACTACACCCATTTTACAAGTGGAGCAACTGAAGTACAGAGTACTGAGGTTACTGCCCCAAGATTAACCAGTTAGTCAGTGGTCAATTTGGAATAAAACTCAGCCAGACACTCTGGCCCTAGGACTCACCTTTCTATCCTGCTTTTCAAAGGGGATCTCTACGTATATACAACTAAAGATGAAAAATGATACTATCACCTATTCAGGGTCTCAACTCAGAACCCAAAGTGTCTGGTTTGTTTTGAAGTGAGGTATGGGAATGACTTCAATGATCTGATCTGAATTAACATTTCAATTCACTATGATTAAGTATTTATAAAACATTTACTATGTGCCAATTTCTATGCCCAGTCTTGTGACAGACGGGACTAAATAAAGTCAGGTCTATTCTGCTCTAGGATCCTTTAATGTACGTGTTCATAAAACTTTTAGTATCTTCTTGGGAATCCAGACACAAAGGTATAAGCACATTCACACACATAAACATAAAATCAATAGCAACACAAAGCTTTATACAGTCTTTGAAATCACGTTAGCCAAAGGAGAACTAACAGATCATGACATCCAACATTCCCGTTTTACAAATTGGGTCAAACAGCCCCAGAAGACTGAAATGACTTGCTTGGATCATCTGACCCTCCCTGTCCCTGTTTATGGAAAACTTTGAAGTCAGCACATGGTGAGAATGAAGTATACCCCAGTGACATGACAGGAAATGACAGACGGTTGTCCTCCAAGTGTTAAACCAGAAGATTGATCCATGATGAATGTAATTTACCATCTTGTGATCAACCCAGTGATTACCTGAAGTATTGGGGAAGACACAGATCTCCTGACGAGGGGGACAATAAAAGGGGATATTTGGACTGGAGGACAGAAATGGGCTTCCCAAAGAGCCAGGCAAGTAGAATGTCCAACCTCCAATGCCACAAAATCTCAGAATGCAAAGCCTCAAGTATAGCCCTACTCTGGATCCCAATTGCTTCTTGTAATTCTCATCCTCCAATTTGGATTTAATTCTGAACAGCAGACATATTGCCAATGGCTTATTTGCAACTCCACCTGTTGTAGCTCTTAGTTGACCTTGAGTCATTCCCCAGTTCATGGCGACCCCATGCACAATAGAATAAAAGGCTCCCAGATGTACGCCATCCCCATGATAAGTTACAGATTAGAACATTGTGACTCACAGGGTTTTCACCGGCTAATTCTCAGCAGCAGATCTCCAGGCCTATCTCCTAATCCATCTTAGTCTAGATGCTCTGCTGAAACCAGTTCAGTATCAGAGCAACATACAAGCCTCTACTGATGGGTGGGTGGTGGCTACGCATGAGGTGCACTGGCCAGGAGTTGAAACCAGGTTTGGGCCTGGAAGATGAGAATTCTACCACTAAACCACCACGACCTCCTGCATCCCCACTTAGATGATTAAAAATTACCTCAAACAGAACAAGTCCAGCTCCTGGGATCCCCACTCCCAATTCTTGCTCTCTCCTCTCTGTCTCAGTGAATACCAAGCTCACCCTCCTCCTTCTTCGGGTTAAAAAAAAAACTCAGGAGTTATTTTTTATATTTCCATTTTTCTTATGTTCAATATCCAATCAACCAAAAAATTCTGTTGGTTCCAATTTCAAAATATATATAGAATCTGATCTCTTCTTACCACTTTCATTGCTACCACCCTGGCCCAAGTGACAAAATCTCTCATGTAGAGTATTGCAATAGATTTCTAACTAGTCTTACTTCCACTCTTGTCCTTTAATCTCTGCTGTTCTCGGCACAGCACCCAGAGTCATTCTTTTAAATCCTTAGTCAGATCCTTTCACTTCTCTGTTCACAGCCTCCAATGGTTCCCCATCCAATTCTAACTAAACTGCAAAGCCTTTACAGTGGCATTCCAGGAAGTGGACATCCCACCACCACTTTTCTCCCAAACCTCTTTTCCTAATAAATGCTCCTCCCTGCCCCTGCCCCCTACCACCACCACACTAGCCTTCTATGATGGTTCAGGTCACATGTCAATGGTTAGGCTATAATTCTCAGTGATTTGACATTATGAAGTAGTTTGGCAGCCCTACCAAAACTAAACCAAATCTACTGCCATAGAGTTGACTCCAGCTCATGGCAACTCTATAGGACTGAGCAGAACTGCCACACAGAGTTTTCAAAGCGCACCTGGTAGGTTCCAACTGCTGACCTTTTCATTAGCAGACATAGCACTTAATCACTACATTACCACCTGAGTTTCCTTGTCAGCTACACAACATGTAATTTTGGCTATATAATCTCATCTTCATGATGATATCTGATATGATGTAATCACCTCCATAATGCGCTCTCCTAAGATCAGCCAATCAGTTGAAAGGAAGTTTTCTTTGGGGTGTAGTCTCTCTCTCTGTCTCTCTCTGAACTTCCTGGCAAGGCTTGCTGGGTTTTGCTGTGCATTTGGTTCATTAACATCTTACCTTCAGTTCTTAGGACTTGAGCCAGTAGACCGCCATCTAACCTGCCAGTCTTGGGTTCATCAGCCCTTGCAGTTATGTGACTCAGGAAGAGTCTCCAGCCTGATGCCTGAGCCACAAACTTGGGACTTTCCAGCCTCTCCATACATCTATGTCTACGTCTACATCTATGTCTTTAGCTGTATCTACACAAGCAGATGAAGATTTATATCAAGCAAATGGTTATTTTATAGCTATCTATACACCACACACACATGTAGATAAATACACACATATACATGCCTCGATGGTTTTGCTTCTCTAGAGAACCCAGCTTAAGACACCTCCATTGAAAACACCAGGTATGCCTACCTTTGGGTCTTTGTACTCCTGTGCCCTGTACCTGGATCTGGGTAGTTAATGTACATGGTTGATAAATGAAAGTTTGGACATTCACGTCCACCCAGAAGTACCTCAGAAGACAGGACTGGTTACTGGATTCTAAAGAAACCGCCCATTGAATACTCTAAGGAATACATTTCTACTGAGACATACTTGGAGTCACCATGAGTTGGAGCTAACTCACAGTAAGTGGTGCCCTCTATTTGGAATGATCATTCTCTAGATGTCCACGTGGCTCACCCCCTTCAGGTCTTTGCTCAAATGTCATGTAACGAACCTTGTTGACCACTGTATTTATAATTATACTTCCATGCCTTATTGTTCTCATTAGCTTTGACCATCATTTGACATGGTATATGCCATTGTATTTGTTTATTGCTCCTTCCCAATAGACAATAACCTCCATGGGTCACAAGGGTATTTATCTATTTTGCTTTCGATGTCTAGAACAGCGTTTGGAATTTAGTGAGTCCTCAATAAGTACTTATGGAACAAATGAACATACTTCTACTCCCCAAGTAAATTTATGAGTACTCTTTACATTCCATTGCTGGTAGGAATGCAGAAAAGTACAGCCATCTTGGAAGACAGACAATTAAACAAGCCACACTTTGGCCACACATCCACCATACAATGCAGCACTCCCACTTTTAGTTATTTTCTCCAATAAAATAAAAACTTAGGCTGACACAAAAACTTCTATGTGGATTTTTATAGCAATTTTATTTATAATACCCCTATAGTGCAATGGGTTTCATTCATTTATATATGGCCTTTTTGCACTTGAAGTTATAATTCTGCCAAGGTTGTGGCCCAGCCACAATTCCTATGCAAATTGAATGACTGTGGTCTACCAAGGAGATTAGCTGTCCTGACATAAGGCTCATGCCTTAAAGCTGACAACGAGGGCAACCTTACTGCTATCAAGAAGAGCCTGGAGTGAAGCATGTCCTTTGGACCTGGGGTCACTGCACTGAGAACTTTCTAGACCCAGGAGACAGAAGGAGCTGTAACAGTGATGCCAGTATAAGAAAGCATTAAATGGGGGCAACCACAACAAAGCACAACAGAAAGAATGGCAGCAGTAGTACAAGTGGCAACTGGTAAAACCAGGAAACTGACTTGAGATGGTCAACCCTACGGAGCCAGTGAGAGCCGAGCACCTTAAGGCAGGAGGCTTACTGATAGAGTGTGGTACCACTGGGGACTCATCAGCAGAGCTAAAAAGCTATGACATTTATCCGATCAGGACGTGACCAAGAGAAGGCCCAGTGGCAGGCACAGCAAAGAGAAGTCCTATCCGTAGGCACAGTGGAGAAGGATATCTGCCTGTGGGTACCACTGGGAAGCTGGAAATTCTCTGGTTAGAAGCTTACATGACTGAAGAACTGTATCCTATTTTCTGAGTTGTATCCTGCTACTTCAAAGTTGAACCTGATACTGAGTTAGAGCCTCTTATTTCCCTAATAGACCACATAATTGCATGTTCTGTGAGTTCTGTGTGGTCACTGCAATGAATTACTGTATCATCTACCCTACCTCGTGAACATCACAGAGGTAGGACTTATAACACACTCTATACAAGGAGAGTGTGCCAGTGGAAAAGGTGGCCACTGTCATAAATAGTGAAAAAGTTGTAGAGTGGAGGTATGTATGACTCCACCTCCTAGAAAACCAGCATTGGGTTGATACTGATTCTCTCTCATCATGGATGTAGATGAAATTATGCTAGTGGAAAACAGCCCCAAATTGAAAGCCACCACAATGTCCTTCAACAGGTGACTGGATGAGTACAGCTCAGCCTTTCCAAGGCTGCTTATCCACTGTGTACATTTTGATCTTTGGACACAAACACTAGGGTCTACATAACAGCTCGTTCCCATTCTAAGTTTCCATGTCAAATTATCAAATGGGCATTCAAGTTTTTAATACATCAGTCTCTCCAGATGGTTGGCTGTGAGTCCACCTGTCATGGACTGAATTGCATCCCCCCAAAATATGTGTATCAAGTTGGCCAGATCCTGCACTGTGTGATTTTCTACAACTTCATCATCTGACGTGATATTCCCATGTGTTGTAAATCCTACCTCTATATTAGTAAGGTGGGATAGGTGGCAGTCATATTAACAAGGCAGAACTCAATCTACAAGATTAGATTGTATCCTGAGACAATCTCTTTTGAGATATAAGAGACAGTAGTGAATGGTGGGATGGAGTCTAGGGAGGAGACCTCACATAACCCAGAAAGCAGTGCCAGGAGGAGAATGTGTCCTTTGGTCCAGACGTTACTCTGCAGGGAAGCTCCTAGCCCAGGGGAAGACTGATGACAAGGACCTTCTTCCAGAGCTGACAGCGAATGCCTTCCTCTGGAGCTGATGCCCTGAATATGGACTTCTAGCCTATTAGACTGTGAGAGAACAAACTTCTGTTTGTTAAAACCACCCATTTGTGGCATTTCAGTTACAACAGCACTGGATAACTAAGACACCACCCCTAACAGACAGTCACTCTCATTATTTTGACACCGAAGAGGAGGGACAGTGCTCGGACAAGGGTGCCGGCGTCAAAGCAAATTTCACTTTCTACCATCTTTTAATCTATGGTTTAGAATCAAAGATTGGTAAACCTCAAAAGGCCCACAGACCCAGTCTGGTTCATTCCCCATTCCACTAATTCTAGAACAGAAGCTCTATGATTATTTAAGGTCATGCAACTAAGCAGCGGCAGCCTGGGCTTGAATCCTAGGGCTGGTCTTCGAATAACTGGGTCATTATTCATCTGTGAGTGTGTGTATTTGTATGCGTGTGAGACAGTGTGTGCTGTGTGTGCATCCTCAACCTCACTCATCTCAACCTCACTCATTCTGTTTTCTCCTTCATAAGCCTTTCCATTCCTATTCCTAGATTTCTGTTCTTGATCTGAGAGAAACAGATGCATTTGTTACCTTGTAAATGCTTGAAATGAAATCTGAAGTTCGGGCAACATGTGCTGTGCTTCTGAGTTTTGCAATTACCTTGCAGGACTTTTGTGTTTGACTTTCTGTTACTCAGTAGCTTCATATTTGGAGTTGCTATAGACCAAACTCACATGTCAAAGAATAAACAATAAAATCAGTTTGTATTTTAGTTCTACTATAGCGGGTGGGGGTGGGGTGGGGTGGATGGAGAGGTGGCAGCCAAATTTTAATGAAGGCATTATTTGTGGTTCAAATGACTTGTAATGAATTTCTGCTCACCCACAGTGGCTGATGGGAAATGAAATTAAGCTACAGCAGTCCTTTCCCCCACATTTCAAACTGTATGGCCTTCCCCACCTTCCCGCTTTCTCCAATACGATCTCCTTACCAAGGAAGAGCTGAACCATGTCCTGCAGTGAGCATGGAGAAAAGAAAAGCACCTTCACGCCTCCTTCAGGTTAAATGCACACTTCACTCCTGACTTTTCAGCTACCTCATTATGCAACATTTTGTACTGACAACAAAAAATCTACTACCCAAATATTTTTGTGCTTTAATGATGCACGCATGGCAGCAACCCTTTCAAAACAAGTGGAGCATATAGTGCCCAGCTATGTTTTCTACCCCTCAGGTCCCACATAATTATTTTGGGATCTGATCTTACTCCATTTTCACGTAAGACCTATTTCCACACAACAACCTGATCTTTGGAACCCAACCATGTTGTTAGGTGAAGAGTGGGTGCAATTTTTCATCTTTCTGTGTCTGATACACAAAGCAACAGGGTAGCCATTGTTGAGGCAAGTACTGACAGCTTTGAAAATAATAAAACTAAATAAGCTTTCATAATGCATTTCAAGAAAAACAAAGTGAAAAGCCCACAAACTAGCTCTGTCCAGGCATAGAAGACAGTTCTCCCGGCCATTTCTGTACATATAGTCCTGACATCCTTTGATGTGCCAGAGTATGCAGGAGATCTCCACTGGGATAAGACATCCAAGCTGGAACTCAAAAAGGAGCCTGGTGCCTATTTGTTCAAATGAAATTTGCTTAAAGGATATGAAAAGTTTATTAGATAAGCAAAATTAATTGAAATTACATCTCTGCCTAGAAGATATGCACACAAGAAAAAAAAAGATCAGATACAACATGACAATTAAAATCTCATTACATATCCAATCCCCAGTGATTCATGGGTGCTTGAGAGCTAGAGGAGGGGAGGCTGAACCTCTTGGTTCAGCAACTGATGTAGAGGGAACATGGTTGCTAAGTAACAATTTAGTAACCAAGGAAGCAAGGAGGTGAACACTTGCAAGAACCTTCTTCTCCAATCTTTTGCTGCATACAAGAGTCCCAGTGATTACCTACTGGGACTTCTCTAACACTGGAAAAGTAAAAAACTCTTAGTCCATTTGTCTTTGGTATGCAGAACCCCAAATGGCAATTCTGATGCATATTTAAAAAGTGAATCAACTTTTGCAATCATTTACTTAGGCAATGCACTGAGTCTAAATGAGACCTGTTCTTCAGTTAAGCCAGAACAAGAAGGTGTCAGGTTTCCCTGGGTCTTTTCTTCTTGCTTCTTCTAGCTCTCTACCTGTGACAGATGGTATTTACCAAAGGTTGCTGCAACAGTGTCTCGCATCCCACACACTCCTCTGCACTGTAATTGGCATACTCCAGTCAAGAGATGGAGTCCCGTCCTCCTCTCCTTTAGCCTGAGTGAGCTTGGGACTGCTTCTACCAATAAAGCACAGCAGGGGTGACACTGTGGTCTCTGAGGCTAGGTCACAGCCTTATTCACTGGAATACTCCAGCTTGGAAGCTCTGAACTTCAGCATAAAAAGTCTTTTAGGTCTGACTCTTCTGAGGCCACCATGCTCTGAGAAAGCTTAGCCACAAGTAAGCTTAGTCTTCCTCTTCCAGGCGTCCCAGCCCAGGCCCCAGATATGTGAGTGAAGAAGCCTCCAGATAATTCCAATCCTCAATCACCAAGTTATCCTCTGTTTCTCCAAGTTGTCCTTTCTGAGGTCCCAGGTATTGAAGAATAGAGACAATACATTCCTACTGTGTTCTGTCCCAACCCACAGAAACTCAAACATAATAAATTGGTTGTTGATTGAAGCCACAATGTTAGCATAGTTTATCTACAGCAACATAAACTGAAATATGATGGCTGGCCATTCCTCCCTCCCATGTCCAACGGTACAGGGCTCTTACTGCCACCAAGAAGGGAATATGAGGCAGTGAGAAGGAAAACACATCACTCAAAGGGATTCTGGCAGGAGCCAGGCCAGCCCTCAGTGGCCTTTATCAATTGCTCTCTATTCCCTGCCTTTTTGAGCTCCACCGTCTTCACCATCACAATTACCAACACCTTTCTCTCCTCTTTCTTAGGTTAAACCTTGAAGCCTGTAGTAGGATGCAAAGATAACATACTTCACAAGCTACACTCAGCTGAAGCCCCAGCTAAGAGATCTGGGCGTCACTGTCACGAAACTCACGGACCTTAACAAAGCTGGCTTAACTTTGCATGCTTATAATAACCTGACCTCTATTCTCCACCATCAAGAAATGAGTAGCCAGGGAAGTATAACTTATTTTAACATTGGTTAAAACCAAACCTGAAGAGGAAAGCAAAAAGGTTCTTGTTTCAAAGTATTTTACTGTAGTCCAAAGCCAAACAACACACACCATTCAGACTTTTATGAAGGACTTTAACCCCAACACTGGCTCAGCTGTGAGAGGCAGCTACTTCACAGCAGTGTGCTGTTTCTTGGCCAACAATGACACGGAATTTGTTAAAAATAACTAGAGATATGGCAGAAGAGCTACAGAAGAGCTATAGAATCTTGGTTTCTATGCTTTTGTTTGCTTGAAGAAACTTTTTGTTTTAAGACAGCACAGCTTCCACTTTCAGCAGGTATACGAGTGTCAGTTGCCACAGAGTCGAGTCTGACTCATGGCCATTCCGTATGTGTCACAGTAGAACTGTGCTCCGTAGGGTTTTCTATGGCTGGCTTTTTGTCAGCAGATTATCAGGCTTACCTTCCAGGCCACCTCTGGACAGAGTCAAGTTTTGAACCTTCTGGTAGCACCCAAGCACATTAACCATTTGCAGGGCCCACAGAGTCTTTCTTTGGCAGGTCTAGTGCTGGTGAGCTGCCATAATGTCCAATGCAGATTTCAGTCACTTTGCACCAACCTAATCCCTAATGTTGCCAACCTGAAAACCAGATTCAATATAGACTTACTCTTAATACAAGTTGACAGATTCCTAAATTTGAGAACTCCACTTTTCACTGTAACAAATTAATCAAGTTGGATGTATTTGCTACTCTCTGAAAGGACATTAACTTGAAAGAAAAGTCTAAAGAACCAAAGTAGCCACTATTGCCTGAACAAGCTGAAGATACTACTGGGAGTCACTGTCATGGACTGAATTGTGTTTCCCCTCAAAATGTGTATAGCCATTTGGCTAGGCCTCTGATTCCTGGTGTTGTGTGACAGTGCTGTATGTTGTAAACCCTACATCTCTGATGTTAATGAGGGAGGACAGGTGGCAGTTGTCTTGGTGGGGCAGGACTCCGTGTAGGGGATTGTATTGTACCTTGGGGCAGCCTCTTGGGATATAAAGAAAAGGGAGGCAAGGAGAGAGTTGGGGACTTCATACTACCAAGAAAGCAGTGCCAGGATTAGGGAGGACGCCTGGGTTCCTTGCACCTCAGAAGCTTCCAGTTCAGGAAAACACCGACAACAAGGACCTTACTTCAGAGCCAGCACAGAAAACCCTTTCCTGGAGCTGACACCCTGAATTTGGACTTCTAGCTTATTGGACTGTGACAAAATAAAATTTCTCTTTTTAAAGCCATCCACTTGCAGTGTTTCTATTAAAGCAGCACAGATGCCTAAGGCAGCCATTTAAAGCCAGGGAGAAAAGACAAGAAGTCAAGAACCCCATACAATAGGTACAAATCTATACCATATTCAGCCTTCTGTGCACCAAGTAACAAATGTCTGAATTAATTTCCTCCTAATGTTTCTAATTACATTCTAATTATCGACACAGTTAGGTTCCAAAGACTAGGCTGTTACACAAAATCTGTGTTATATGAAAATGGAGTATCACCACATCAGATCACAAAACAGAAGATGACTACATCATTACCTAAGTGCCAAATTACATTATTACACAACTGCCAAGCCACTGAGAATCATGGCTTAGTCAAGCAGACACATAATGTTAACCATCCAAGTCACCATTACTCTCACCTCTCACTTCCCTGTTCATTACTACCCAACATACCTGTCAGTACACAGAATAATAGTAGACTTTTTACTATTACAGTAAATGTGAAATGTCAAATAATGAGATTGTCAATAAGTAACTGTATAATCCTGAAGACTATCACCCTGTGTTTTAACTATGGAATGCTAGGCTTGTCAGGCTTGCTCCGGCAGCTTTGCTGGGGAAACAATCCGACCCATCTCCACCCAGGAAGGCAGGGGCTGAAGCAGACACAGCACCACCTATCAGGCAGTAGATGGTACATCAAGTTCCTGCTGAAGAGCTGGCAGGACAGGAGGAACTGCTGGCTCTGCCCGCATGCCCTTGCAGATTCAGAAGTCAGGCTCTGCCTCTTCCTCAGACCATTTTGCAATATGGCCCTCTGGAGAAGGCAGGGCGCAGTATCCACATGTGGGCATGGTATCCTCATGATCACCAACACATTACCCTCATCTTAAATACAAATAAAAACCAAACCCATTGCTGCAGGTCAATTCTGACCCACAGCAGTTTTAGAGGGCAGAGAAGAACTGCCCTGTAGGTTTACCAAGATTGTAATCTCTAGGAAAGCAGACTGCCACACCTTTCTGCCAAGGGGCTGGTGGATTCCAACGGCTGGCCTTCTGGTTAGCGGCCGAATGCCTAAACACTGCACCAGCAAGCCTCCCTTGTCTATAAATAAAGCCAAAAAGCCACTGCCTCTTAATGAACTCCAAATCATAGCGACCCTACAGAGAGAGTACAAGTGCCCCATAGAGTTTCCAAAGAGCACCTGGCAGGTTTGAACTGCCAACCTTTTGGTCAGCAGATGTAGGATTTAACTACTACACCACCAGGGTTTCCAGTGACCCTATACACTGAGTATAAAAGTTGAAAGGAGATGGTTGTGTTATTTTGTTGCTGTGCCTTCCCTTAATATATTTTTTTAAGTGTTGGCAGAGACATCACAGATACTTTATTGTCTCTCTTTGAAGAACACCAAATGCTGCAACATTAGTGTTATTAACATATGCATTACCTCGAGCTGATTTGTTCGCCCAGCTGTAGCTCCCAGTGCCCCACCAGCGGCAGCATCGTGAATCAGCTAGCATTAATGGGTGTCTTAATGAAGCTTCTGTGGTGGAATTGGACGCTCAGAGAGGGATATTAAAAAATCACGAAGGAGTCACCATCTCTGTGAGTTGGTGTCTCTCTCTGCTGCCCCTCCCCTTACCCCAAAGTAAAACAAACTGCAGCTCAACCCAGGTGACTCCGTCTTGCGGTTGGTGGAGTTCTCCAAGGTACCGGTGGTGATCCTACTTGAAATGTATTTCTATACTGTAAGTGACAGGACAGAGTTAATTAGCAAGCAGTCAAACTAGTCCTGCTCCAGTCACCTGCCTGCCTAGGAGAACCCTGCCCCAGCTTCAGGAGCCAGCCCAAATCGCTGAGACTAGTACTGCCCCGCTGCAGTAAGCACAGCCATGGGGAGCACACCGGGAGTTTCTTCCTGACCCGAGGACCACCGTGCACTGGCCTTCTGCAGCTGGAGAAGGAGGATGGGGCAAACCTGGCCCACAGGAAAGCTGGTAGAGCTGGGGCGGGCACACTGGGAATAGCGAAGGCACTGGCCAGATGCTGCCAGCACAGGATTAGGTCCTGCAGCCCAGGCTACTGCTTGGAGACTTTGGGAAATGTTTGTGGGTGGCAAGTCACAGCAATCCTATGCAGGAGGCCTGCAGGGACATAAAGCCCACATCTTGATAAATGTCCCTGATGGGTTCTGTCTCAGCTAGATAGGGGTTGCCAGTGGAGGACAAGGACGCCCTGTGGGTGATGAGAATGACTCCCCTCCAAAGGCCTGAAGAGAACCCTCAGATTCTTGGTGGAAAGCTGTGGGGGTAGGAATCTTTACAATAAATTGGTGCAATACCTCCCAAAGGTTGAGAGAGTACCTCATCTTATTACTCATTTATATAGATACGCTCTCCCCCTACAATGCATGCCAGGTTCCAAAGCAGTGCAAAAATAGGAGTACATTTTTGTGTTGAATCCTCTCAGTGAATTTATGAATGGGCTTCCTTGGCCTCCTTCCTGGGCCCCGATGGTTCAGCACACCTTGTCAATGGCCATCTTGCTCATCCCAAGTCCACGTTGTTGGCGAGATTCTTGAGATGTGTAGAAATCATTGTCTCCGGAAATTCTCTGTCCTACCGTTAGAAGTCCATAAACACGATTTTGCAGATTATCCAAATGAATACAGTTCGATTGAGAAGATTATTCCAGTTTGGGGACAAACACGGCTTGATAATCACGTAATAGGCATCCTATTTCCTGCCCAAATTGCCTCTGAAAGCCTTATTTGCATTGGAGCCAGTCTGCTTGTCAAAACACCCCATCCTTTCCTAGAAGTCTCTAGAATGAGCCCATCCTCTTCCCCCTTTTATCTTCCCTTTTGAAATGTAACCACATTCTCTTTCTGAAAGAACTGGAGACCTGGCCGGCCCTCTTCTCCTCACAAAAACAAGCTAACACTGACTGCTCTGAGAATAGGGCAGAGCATCAAAGCCGGGAAACTGAACTCCACCTTCCCTCTCCTCCCATTCTCCAGGCTTTTCTGGGACAGAAGTAAAGGTCTAGTAGCACTTAGGCTGTCTCTTACTTCAGAAACATCCTCTCTGTACTCAATACTCAGTCAGCCTGTGCAGGGGAGCCTTCCACAGTGGGTGTTCTTTGCTCGTTTGTCTAATAATTAGCCGAATATTTTCTGACAGTCTGTTTGCCTTAGAGACTAAAGCTGAAGATGCCTCTATTTGAAAATAAATTGTTCTCAGGTCTGATCCCAGCCTTCTGGCACCAGGGCCTCCATAATGGTAATCACCTCCCTTTCCCTCTGCTGGAAAGGGCAAGTACCCTGTAGTCTCTGCCTGACACGCATGTCCCGCCTCACATCTAGGCTTTTCTTCAAAGGCCACGAAAATTCATCCTCTTTTCCGCCTCCAAAAAAGATCTCCCCACTACCAGTGGCAATTTTAAATCTTTTTCACTATTTCTTTGGCATTCACAGCATCGAAAGGTATAGTTTACGGCCTTTCTCTTTATGACTTGCTTGTAACCCTTAGAATGTTACAAAAGTGACTTCTGAGGCTAGGTCAAGGAAATGTCAGGTCCCTATCTGTTTCTCTTTGAACAATTGTGTTGGGAGCTGTGGTGGCACAGCTTTCAAGAGTTCAGCTGTTAACCCAAAGGTCCATGGTTCGAATCCACCAGCTACTCCTCAGAAACAACATGGGGCAGTTCTACTCTCTTCTATAGGTTCTCTGTGAGTTAGAATCAACTTGATGGCAACATGTTTGTTTTTTGGGGTGCTATGTAAGAAGTCATCAGCCTATCCTGATGTCACCATGTATGAGGAAGCTCAGGCCACTTGAAGACATCATGTTAATACTCTAACAGCTGAGGTTTCAACCCAGAGAGAGTCTATTAATTGCCGACACAAGAAAGAAGACACCCACCTCAGCCCCCAAGGGCCAGTTACCTCAAGCCATTAAGCCTTCTCTACTAAGTCTCAGATACCAGATGCTTTCTCTGCTCTGCCCTGTCTCATTCTTAACACGTATAATTCACATGTCATAGATATACTCCAACAAATTTGAAAACCTAGAGGAAGTGGACAGATTTCTAGAAATACACTAGTTACCCTAACTAACACAAAATAAGGTTGAAAATCTTAAGAGACCCATAAGAAGAAAAGAGATTGAAAAGGTAATTTTAAAATGGTCCATACTTAATTAGCTACTCAGTTTTTAGGTGGTTTGTTTTACATTAATAATCCCTGAGGTATCCCTCATACATCATTCTCTTCCTCAGAAGCGTTCAGCACTTCTGCATTCAGAGAGCACCAAAAAGACATCAACTATAATTAGCAGGCCCATTTGTGTTCTTATTATAGTCCTTTAGTCCCTTTCCTTTAAGTTACATTAAAATATGCCTAACTTTAGGGGCTGAAGGGGCTGTCAACATTGCTCTCTGAGGTGTGTATATTGGAGGGTATTACATACAAGTGTTTACTACTAGAAAAGTCCACTAGCTTTAAAACTTTTTGACCCACTATAAAGGATGCATTTTACATTCTTATCCAGTAAACTAATGTATTCATACCTAGAATACAGAAAGCTAGATGAACTACTTGTGATGAGTTCTGATTCTTTATTACATCTCACTGTTTGCAATGCTTATTGTGAACACTAAATTACAACTCACTAATGGGTTGCAACTCACATTTTGAAAAGCACTGTTTTAAGCACCAAAGTAAGGAGGAAGAAGACAAGAATGGGAACAGAATGCTCCAGGGCCCTAACACAGGTGGGTGTCGTCTAGGGCCTCCGTCCACCAACCCCTGGACTTCTTCTCTTCTGGTGTCCCAGCCAACTGGATGCCCAAACATCACAGAGCATTAGTCAGCTTGACCTTATCCACAGCTGATAATCCCCTTGGTTCTGTGAGATGTTAAGAGGTAGGCTGGCTAAGTCCTGCCATGTGATCTGTTTTGTTTATCTCCAGCTCTAGCCTAAGCTGGAGAACACAGCCAGTAAACACTCATCTGTCCTTTCATAAGTGGCTATGCAAGAAGGCTTTATGGGAAGTTGAACTAAAACCTGCCTGAAAGATGAGTTTGCAAATCACTTAAGAAATGTATTGTCCAACTACAACAGACCTAACTGAAATAAAAAGGAACATAACAGAGTATTATGAAAAAACTATACTCCAATGAATTTGAAAACCTAAAAGAAATGGCCAAATTTCTAGAAAGGTACTAGTTACTCAAACTAACACAAAATAGTGTCGAAAATCTTAACAGACCTATAACAAGAAAAGAGATTGACAAGTAATTTTTTAAAACATCTCCAACAACAACAACAAAAAGCCCTGGACTAGATGGCTTTACTGGAGAAGTCTACCAAACATTCAGAGAACAGCTTATACTAATACCACTGAAATTCTTTCAGAACACAGAAGAGAAATACTTCTGAATTTGTCCTATGAATCCAGCATAACCCTGATATTAAAACTAAAGATACCACAAAAAAGAAAATTACAAATTAATATCTCTCATATATAGAGACAAAAATTTTCAACAAAATTTTAGCCAAAACAATTCAGCATTATATATTTAAAAAAATAATACACCACAGTCCAGTAGGATTCGTAACAGCTATGCAAAGGTGGTTCAACATTAGAAAATCAAAGTAATTGACCACATAAATAAAAGGAAAGAAAAGAATCATATGATATGTCAACTGATACATAAAAAGCATTCAACAAAGTCCAACACCCATCCCTGATAAAAACTGTCAATACAATAGATATAGAACAGAAATTTTTCAACACAATAAAGGGCTAGGGTTGCCATGAGTCAGATCTGACTCGATGGCCCTTGGCTTTTGGCTGGCATGTAAAACCAACAGCCAACATTATTCTTAAGGGAGAGAGGCTTAAAACATTGCCCTTGAGAATAGGAACAAGACAAGGATGCCCTTTATCGTCACTCTTATTTAACACGGTGCTGGAAGTCCTAGCTTGAGCATTAAGGCATGAAAAAGAAATAAAGGGCACCCAAATTTTCAATGAAGAAGTTGAATTGTTCCTATTCGTGGATGAGAAAATACTGTATGTAGAAAACCCAAAAGACTCCATGAGAAAACTACTGAAAGTAATAGAAAGATTCAGTGGGGTAGTAAGACATAAGATAAACATACTAAAATCAGTTGGATTCCCATATATCAGTAAAAAGAATGATAAAAAGGAAATCAGGAAAAGAATGCCATTTATAGTAGCCCTTCCCCCAAAATACTTAGAAGAAAATCTATTCAGAGATGTAAAAGACCTATATAAACAAAACCACAAAACAGTACTGCAAGAAACTAAAAGACATCTATGTAAGTGAAAAGTATACCATATTCATGGATGGGTAGACACAACACTGCAAAAATCACAACTCTATCCAAAGCAATTTACAAATGCAATACAATCCCAATCCAAATACAAAAAGTGTTCTTTAAAAAGATGAAAAAACTTATCACCAAATTTATATGGATAGGGAAAATGCTCTGGATAAGTAAAACACTACTGAAGAAGAACAAAGGAGGAGGACTCATATTACCTGATTTCAGAACTTACTATTCAGCTACAGTAGTTAAAACAATATGGTACTCATACAATACAGATTCATTGACCAATGGAGCAGAATTGAGAGTTCAGATGTAAATCCACCTGCTTACAGTCACCTGATCTTCATTCAACAAGGGCTAGAAGTCCATTAAATGTGGGGAAAAAATTTTTTTTTCAACAAATAGAGCTGGCAAAACCAGATGTCCATCTGCAAAAGTTAAATAGGACCCATAGTTCACACCATATACAAAAGCTAATTCAAAATGGATCAAAGACCTAATACAAGCTCGGCTAAAACTGTAAAGTTCACAGAAGAAAAAACAGGATTGACGTTGGAAGCCCTAATACATGGCATCAACAGGATACAAACCATAATCAACAACACACAAACTTCAAAAGACAGATAATTTGGACTTTCTGAAAATTAAATATTTATACTCATCAAAAGACTTCACCAAAAGGGTAAAAAGAGAATCGATAAACTAGAGGGGAAAAAATTACCATTACGAATCAGAAAAAGGTCTAATCTCTAAAATTTATAGGAAAATCCAACACCCCTACAACAAAAAGACAAACATTGCAATTTAAAAAAGAGGAAAGGAAATGAACAGACACTTTATCAAAGAAGACATTCAAGGAGCCAGCAGACACAAGAGAAAATATTCATGATCCTAGCCATTAGAGAGCTACAAACAAAACTCCTAATGAGATATCATCACATTCCAGCATTACTGGTGCAAATCAAAACAACAGGAAATAACAAATGTTGGAGAGGCTGAGGGGAGATCAGAACTGTTATGCATTGCTGGTGGGAATGCAAAATGACATATTGGTACTTCTTTAGAAAGCAAGAAATACCAGACGATCCAGCAATTCCACTCCTAGAAATATATTCTAGAGAAATAAGTCATCAAATGAATAGACATACGCACACCCATGTTCACAGTAGCACTGTTCTCAATAGTAAAAAGATGGAAACAATCTAGATGTCCATCAACAGATGGATAAGCAAATTATGGTACATACACACAATGAAGTAATGTGCAACAATAAAGAACAATGATCAGTGTATGAAGCATTTCATTACGTGGATGAATCTGGAGGGAATTATGCTGAGTGAAGTAAGTCAATTACAAAAGGACAAATGCTGTATGAGATCACTACTGTAAAAACACATGAAAGGGTTTACTCACAAAAAGAAGCAATCTTTAATGGTTATAAGAGAGTGGAGGGGTGAAAAAAATAGACAAGAGATAAGTGATTACTTTGGTGAACAGTTAGACAGTACACAATACTGGGGACACCAGCACAGCTTGTCCAAGGTAAGGTCATGGAAGCTCCATGGACACATCTAAACTCTCTGAGGGACCAAATTTTTGGCCTAAGGGTTGTGGGTACCATGGTCTCATGGATCATTTAATGGGCATAACATAGTTTGCAAAGAAAATGTTCTACATTCCACTTTAGTGAGTAGCATCTGGGGTTTTAAAAGCCTGTGAATAGCCATCTAGAATACTCCAATGGTCTCACCTCTTCAGGAGCAAGGGAGAATGAAGAAAACTGAAGACAGCAAAATGAAGATTAGCCCGAAGGACTGACAGATCTCAGCTACCACAGCTTCCACCAGACTGAGTCCTGTAAAACCGGATGGCACTCCGCTATCACCACTGAGTTCTCTGAGACGAACCACAGCAGAGGGTCCCAGACAGAGCTGGAGAGAAATGTAGAACAAAATTCTAACTCAGAAGGAAAAGACCAGACTTGCTGTCCTGACAGAGACTAGAGAAATCCTGAGCACATGCACCCCAGACACCTTTTCAGCTCAGTAATAGTCACTCCTGAGGTTCACCTTCAGCCAAACTTTGACAGACTCATAAAACAAAACAAGACTAAAGGAACACGGTAGCCAAGGGGCAAGGACTAAAAGGCAAGACAGGACAGGAAAACTGGTAATAGAGACACCAAGGCTGAAAAAGGAGAGTGTTGACACGTTGTGGGGTTGTTAACCAATGTCATAAAACAATATGAAGCCACAATATGTATACTATTTAACGAGAAACTAGTTTGTTCGGTAAATTTTCATCCAAAATACAACTAAAAAAAAAAAAAATTGGGACCATCCAAGTTCTTCCTCATGTGATCATGACTTGAAAGACAGTAGCATTCTAAGATCTTTAACACTGAACTCATTGCTTCTGAGGCAGAAATGTGTTTTTGTTCAGTCTATAGCACAGCTGTTTTCCAACAAGTTCCCTCCCCTAAGTGGTACTCTGCCCACAGGGCTGATGATGGGGAGTTAAACCAACTTCCTCCTCTTCACTCACCACCTGTTGCTTTGGTTCAGAAGCCAATTTTGGCTACCTGCAGATGGTTTGTAAAAGGCTCCAGAGAAGCTGGCTGGCCTTTCCCTAGCACACCTGTCACTTATTCAGCTGATGCAGATTTCTGCCAGGTAACTCCAAGAGCAGTAAGTGGAGCCAGGAAGCAGTTTGTCTTCTAACTACTGTGCCACCTGCTTCAGCTAAGCTGAATCCTTTTTTTTTCCCCTTGAAATACCTGCAGTAAATAACTCCATGGCCATATAAAACTCAGTAAAACTGGAGAGCATGCTGAATACATTCCTATCTAGATAACTAGTTAAAAAATAAATCATTCCCATGGGATTACAGGACCTGGGAGCAGCATACTTCAGTAATCACTTAATAAAAGTGACTTCTGGATGGTGATCATTCCTTGCTGAACAGAGCAGCTATGAAAGACGGTTTGGTTCTCTAAGGATGTTTACCTCCAGTTTGTTTGAAAATCAGGCTATCCTGCCATGGCCTAAAGTTCTCATTGCCTCATGACCCAAACTGCATTTCCACTTGAATATAAGAGGTCAAGCTCAGGGGGCCTGAGGACAGTGTCTGCCTCAGACACTTGATTCTAGTTTCTTGGTCTTTGGCAGGAAAGCAGAAGACAGATGTAGGGAAAGAGTCACTGAAAAGATAATGAAGCCACCAGATGAATGTAACCTTTAAAAACTTTGGTAAGGCCTATCTGCCTCTTGTGGGCAGTGAAAAAACTGGGTGGTGCCCTGCTATCCTTAATGAATGTTTTAATCGAAGATTCTACAGATGAATCCTTATCAAAAAGGAGAAACACAGAATATAATTTCAACTTCTCATGGATTTCAGACTTTCTGGAGCCATGGAGGCTGGATGAACCCCTGAACTATTGCCCTGAAATAATCTTTAAATCTCCCCTGAAGCATTCTTAAAGTCTCACTTAACTAGCAAAGAACATCTGTGTTGAGCCTTATGTTCTTTTAAGATCCATCTATATGGGATCAAACTGAAAACAGCAGCTTGAAATACTAGATAGGAAACTTAGGGGAAGTTAGTTTACATTAACAGGTGAGGAATAACTTTCAAAAGGAGGGTAACAGTGGTTGCACAACTCAGCGTAATCAATGTCACTCTACTGTGCATGCAGAAATTGTTAAATTGGTGTATTATGCTCTGCTGTGTATGTTCCAACAAAATAAAGAAAGAAATTATATTTTTAAAAATTGTTAAGACTTTGCAAAATTTCCCATGACTTTTGGGGCTCTGGAGCCTATTAAGTGTTTTGCTTAATTTAATCAAGATCAGTCTCTTCCTAAAAAAGGTCACTCTTTTTCTGATAATCTTATGATGACTTTAACTGAGTATTATGTAAAATGGAAACCAATACCCAATGCAGACTTTAAAAGATTCCCTGCCAACTAGTCGTTCTTGCTCTGGTCTCCTGATCGTCTGTCAACTCAAAACAATTTAACAAAATGAAACTCACAGACAGAAGTCCCTGTAAAACCACAACACTCAGCAAGTCTCCATGAAACTGCCTCAGAGATCTTTCAACCACAGTCACCCTTTTTGCCACTGTTCTACCAATGAGTCAGTAATGCTGTGATTATGCTTTTTTTTTTTTAATGTTTATTCTACTTTAGGCGCCCCTGAATGGTACAAGTAGGTTACTACTCAATGGTTATCCAAATGGTTGGCAATTCAAACTCATCCAGAGAGGCATCAGAAGACAGGCCTGGTAATCTGAAAGGTTCTGAAAGGTCACAGCCAAGAAAAACCTGTAAGGCAGTTCTACTCTGCCCACGTGGGGTCGCCATGAGTCAGAATCGACAACTAACAACAATAACAGTACTACTACTTTAAACAGTGGTACTAATACCACTGACTATTTTAAAGGAGAAATAAGTTTGCTGTTAATTTTGATCTTATCTGATCATAAGGACAAATCATAAAATTAGATTTGGATACCACACCCTCTACTTGGTTTCCTCTGACTAATAACGCCTGGTTTATTGACATTTAAAATGCATACAACAAAATATGCAGATTCTCTGTACCGCCAGCGGGAAGTGTGATTAAGTACATGAGACAACATATTTTCACTTTCTACCAACGGTATTTCTGACCCAAAATCTGAAACATGAATTGCTAAAGACCACCAGCCATGACCTGCCAACACGCTTTGCTGCTAAATGCCCTCATAACTGACAGAATCCATTTGTGTCAACTGAAGGGAAACAGCTCCTATTACAAGAAAACCTCTCAGGGTGGAAAGTAAAACCAATCTCCAACTCATTAGTGCCATCCTGTCTCCAACTGAGGTGACAGCAGCATTGAGTGATTGCTAGGCAGTACTTTGGAGACATTGGTAGTTCAGCGGTAGAATTCTTGCCTTCCGGGCAGGAGATCTTCACTGTTCAGCCAGTGTACCTCAGACACAACCACATTCCATCTGTCTACAGAGAGTTGTGCATTGCTGTGATGCTGAGCAGGTCTCAGTGCAACTTCAAGGCTAAGACAGACTAGGAAGAAAGACCCAGTGATCTGTTTCCAAAAATCAGCCAGTAAAACTCCTATGGGGATCTAAACCACAACTGATCATGGAACAGCGCAGGATAGGCAGTGTTTCCTTCCGCTGTGCCTGGGGTTATTACGATGCAGGGGCTGACTCAATGGCAGCTAACGATTACAACAGGCACTAGATGACCCTCGTGATCCTTAAAAAAAATCCTGAGAGGTTTCACTCCCATTTTATAGATGAGGAAACTATTGGTGACTTTATATAACTCCTAAATTATGCAGGTAATACTTGTAACCAGGAACAAAAGTCCAAATTCTGTCTCTAAATTCTCTAAATCCTGTATTTTTAATCATTTTGTAAATACTGTCTGTCATAAAACTCACAACTTCCAAAAGCTCCGAGTTGTAACAGAAATAGACGTTTTAAAAAATCTACAATGAATGAAGCTAACATTTGAATAGCAGACTGAAACTTAGGGCATTTTATATCTAATTATCCCAATATCATAAGACTCTTAGGGCTCTTCACAGAGCACTTGACCATTTCATTTCCTCCTTAGAACTTTAAGTATAAACATGTAAGGACAATTAAGAGCTAAAATGTGCTTCAGGCTGAAGATGCTGTTATTCTCAGATAAATCAGGGGGGAAAAGCAGCAAAATATCTCCATTTGTTGTTTTTAGTTGTTGTTGAATCAACTAATTCCATAGAGTCTTCAAGGCTGTAATCTTTCAGAAGTAAGCTTTATTTCTGAGGTGCTTCTGGGTGTGCTTGAACTGTCAACCTTTACCATTTTTGTCACCCAAACTCAAATCTGTTGCTGTCTCATTGATTCAGACTCATAGTGACTCTATGGGCCCAAACAGAATTGCCCCTTAGGGTTTCTGAAGCTGCAATCTCTGCAGAAGCAGACTTCCACATCTGTCTTCCATGAAGAGGCTGGTGTACATTTGAGCCACTGATCTTTCAATTCACAGCTGAGCACTTTAGTGACTGTGCTAACAAGATTTTTTTCATGCCACCCAGGGATGCCTTAATACCTCAACAGATTTCAGAAAGTGCTTGGTCAGAAATACAGTGATGAATACTCAATTTTTAGTCAGCTAAGTACATATGCCAAATCCTGGTGGTGTAATGGTTAAATGCTATGACTGCTAACCAAAAGGTTGGCAGTTCAAATTCATCAGACGCTTCTTGGAAACTATCAAGCAGTTTTACTCTGTCCTATAGAGTCACTAAGAGTCAGAATCGACTCAGTGGCAGTGGTCTTTTTTGGGGTAAGTCCACTAGGTTCCCTCCTGATGTGATTAAAAAGTCTGCATCAGACCAAAAGAAAACAGCAAAGTATATGAAGAAAAGGCTGATGTAACTGAAAGGAGAAATAGACAACTCCACAACTATAGTTACAGATTCTGAGACTTCTTTCAACAATTAACAGAAAAACAAATACATATTTAAAAAAAAAAACAACTCACCACCACAATACCATCAACAAACAGCATTTAGTCAGCATTTACAGAACACCCTACCCAACATGAGCAGTATACTCGAGTATCTTCTGAGCTATAAAACAAACTTCAATACATTAAAAAAAAAAAGAGGGCATGACATGTATAGAATGGAAAGGAGTATGCTGTCAATAGGCAAGGAGAGCAGGAGTTGCAGATAGGTGGGCAAGCAAATTTAAACTGGATTGTGCACTTTCACTCAATCACAACAAAAAAAATGAAATCATACAGTGTTTTCCCAAACATGATGAAATCAAAACTGCATGTCAAAAAAAACAAACCAAACAAAAAAAAAAAAAATAGAAAGAGAGCAGAAAACACTCCAAACACTTAAAAGTAAATATACATCTAAACAATCCATGGATCAAAGAGTAAGTGTCACAGGGAATAAGCATAAGTTGACTAAAGTGAATGAAAATGAAAACACATCAAAACCTGTGGGACACGATTAAAGCTGAGAGAGAAATTTATTGCATATAGTGATACATTAGAAAAGAAGAAACATGTCAAATTAGTAATCTAATCCCCCACTTTAAGAATCTAAAAAAAAGGAGAATAAAATAAACCCAAAGCAAGCAGGAAAAAGGAAATAATAAAGGACAGGAATCAATGAAATTGAAATCAGAGAAACGGGAAAACCAAACAAAGAACTGGTTCTTTGAAAAGATCAGTAAAACTGACAAACCTCTTGCCCTCAGAGAGTCAGCCACTGGGCTAAGGGCTGGGAATCGTCGACTCAGGGGAAGTCTAGTTCAACTGGCATGATATAGTCTGTAAAGACTGACTATGGTGAGCAGTGACTGGAGTCTTACAAGTCCACAAGCAGTCACTCAGATACATCTATTGGTTCCACCCAGCTGGAGCAAATGAGCATGGAGAAAACCAAAGACAAAGGGAATAATGGGTCACAACTAACACAGCCTCCACCAGACTCAGTCCAGAACAAGTAGATGGTGCTTGGTTACCACCACCAACTGCTCTGGCAGGGATCACAACAGGGAATCCTAGGCAGAGCAGGCAAAAAAATCATGTAGAACAATATTCAAATTCACATGCACAAAAAAAGAATAGACTTCTGGTCTGACAGAGACTAGAGAAACCTCAACAGTGTGGCCACCAGGTGACCTTCTAACTCATTGCTGAGGTTCTCCCAAGGTTCATTCTTCAGCCAAAAATTAGACCATTTTACAGGCCAACACTAACATATTGAAGGACATGTTTCATAGTTCAGTTGTGCATAGGTACACCACCCAGAGGCCAAGACTGACAAAGAACAATACCAAATTATGTAAAATAAAGTAGATGATGATGGCTTCAGCAAGTTCCCAAAACAAAGAATCAAGAAATTCTCTGGAGAAAGAAAAATTCTTCAAATTACCAAGAGGTAGAATACAAAAGATTAATATATAGAACTCTTCAAGAAATCAGGAAGAAGATCAAGCAAAATACAGAATAAGTCAAGGAACACACAGATAAAGCAAAACAGAAACATAAGAAGATTATAGAAGAGCATAATGACAAATTTAAGACTGCAAAAATCCATAGAGAGCCAGCAAACAGAAATCCAGATTAACAATAAAATTTCAGAATTAGACAACTCAATAGAAAGTAATAAAAACAGAATTGAAGCATTGGAAGTCAGAATGACTCAGATTGAAGATAAAGCACTTGACAGTAGCTTACCTAAGGAAAAACTAGTTAAGAGAATTTAAAAAATGAAGAAACACAAAGAATTGTGTGGGACTCTATCAACTGGAGTAATCTACAAGTGTTTGGAGCATCAGATCAGAGAGATAATGGAGAATCCAATAATTCTTGATGAAGAATTGTTCAAGATTTGTTGGCAGGTAAGTTCCCTGTTATCATGAAAGATAAGAACATATCTATCCAAGATGCTCATCAAACACAGCACAAGGTAGATCCCCAAAGAAAGCTTCCAAGACAAAATTAAACTTGCCAAAATCAAAGATATAAAGACAATTTTAAGAATGGCTAGTGATAAATGAAAAGTCATCTACAAAAGAGAGTCAATAAGACTAAATTGTGACTACTCAGCAGAAACCACAAAGGCAAGAAGACAGCGGGATGACATACATATAAAGCCTTGGAAGAAAAAAAAAACGAAACTGTGGTAGCACAGTGGTTAAGTGCTATGACTTCTAATCAAATGGTCAGCAGTTAAAAGCCACCTGGTGTTCCTTGGAAACTCTATGGGGTAGTTTGACTCTGTCCTATAGGGTTGCTATAAGTCAGCAGTCAATGGCACTGGGTTTGATTTTTTGGTTTTGAAGAAAAAAAATGCCAGCCAACAATTATATGCCCAGCAAAACTATCCTTCAAATATGATGCCAAAATTAGGACATTTCCAGACAAACAGAAGTTCAGGAAACACACAAAAACCAAACCAATACTATAAGAAATACTAAAGGAGATCTCCAGTTAGAAAATCCATTAACATCAAATAACGACCCAAGACTAGAATATAGGACAGAAAAAAATGAAACAAACCCAGACAGGGAAGTCACAAAACAAAGCAAAAATCCTGAAAACAGGAAAATAGAGACATCAGTATGTAAAAGATAACAATATTAAAATAAAAGGAGAAACTAAAAAGTATAGCAATAGATCAAAATTAAAAAATAAGAAAAAAGACTACAAAGAAAAAAGGCACAAACACAAATTGCCAACATCAGGAATAAAACAGGGAATACTACTACAGACTCTGCACACATCAAAAGGTTAGTAAGGAAATAATACAGACCACTCTACACAAGACATTTGACAAACTGTACAAAATGGACCAATTCCTGAAAACCAAAACAAAAAGCTACCACCATGAGGCAGATTTTTGGAACATTCCTATGACTATGATAGGGCTGCTATGACTTGGAAGTAGCTTGATGGCAACCAGTTTTGTTTTGGGTTTTGTTATAATTAAGAAGGAAATGGAATTCCCAATTTTGAAAACTTCCAAGAAAAATATGCTATAAACCCAGATGGAATTTACTGGAGAATTAAAAAAAATAGCTAAGAAAAATTAACACCAATGTAATTATAAAATTAACAGACTTCAGAAGAAAATTCAAATAATCTGTCGATCAATGCAAAAAAAAATCTGACAAAATTCAACACCCCTTCATTATTAAAACAACAAACAAATAAAAACAACTAAGAAAAACAGAAACAGAGGAGAATTTCCTTGATTTGATGAACAACATCTAAAAAAACAAACAAATTTTGCCATGAACTAGACAACGCTTTTTCTTTTACAAAACAAAAACTAAAAAGAAAAGTAATTAATTAGCAACAAATCTAATAAAAGATATTGTAATATCTTTAGTATAATGAGCTCTTGTTAACTACTAATAAGAAATATGCAAAGAGAATTTTCAGAAGGTAATATACAACTTACTAATAAACATGCAAAACAATATTTATCCTTACCAGTAATCAAAAGAAACCCTGGTGGTGCAGTGCTTAGGTGCTACAGCTGATAACCAAAGGGTTAGAAGGTCAAATCCGCCAGGCACTCTTTAAAAACTCTACAGGAGCAGTTCTATTCTGTCCTACAGGGTCACTATGAGTTGGAACCAACTCAACAGCAATGGGTTTAATAATCAAAGGCATTCAAATTAAACAGAGGCCATTTTGCCTATCTAACTGGTAACAGACGTTTAAAATAATATCAACATTGGCAAGACTCAATAAGCCATCTTTATAATGCTGCAGGAGAGTAAGATAGAACAACTTATGATCAGAAGACATTGTAAGTGATCAAAACGACCAAAGAGAGAAAAATGCTGAACTAGTATATTCTTATGTGATGATTTTGAAGAAGGGCATTGGTTTACAATGTTCATGATATATTAAAAATATTAGCATATAAAACCTGAATACATAAAATTATGCCAAGTCAAATTTTATACCTCCGTAGCCTTGAATCTTTTAATTGCATAAAAGCAATAAATACTTTAAAAAATAATGAATGGTGCTTAAATTATTTAACTGACTTGTGCTGTGGCTCCATAGATACTGAAGGTAGGTTCGAGAGGCTTCTCTTGCCCTGTCTGATTTTATCTCAGCTCCTGAAAGTTCCCTTGCTGAAAGTGGTTCTTTTCTTCCCCTGTGCCCTCTATCAGTGGCAGCTGACATTTGAATTCCATTAGCTTCAGAGACTCCCCTTAACACAGCCGAGATTCTTGGATGTGGAATCCTTTCCTTTCCCACTGAGCCTGTCAATCAGTCAATCAGATGGGGGGACCCAGGAGGATGGAACTTGAAGTTCAAAGGAAGAGTGAAAAACAATTTATCACCCAAGAATTGCTCCTACTTTGGCTGCCATGTCTGCCTCAATGGAAAGTGGCAAGAGCTCTGATTACCTTCTTGTCACTCTGACTGCTGGCAACTCTGTCTGCTAGCCTTGCTAGGAGGTTGGCACTCAGTCCTTGTGCAAAGGTTCTGCTTGAAAACACCAGCTTTCTCTCCTCCCCTCCTCCCCAGCCCCCCATCAATCTGAAAACTTCCTGATTGCTTTTCTTACTGGGGAACCCAAAGTGTCACTCAACAAAATGAGAAACAGCCAGTGGGTTATCTCAAAAGCTTCTACGATCAGCTACTGCCACATATGAGAAAAAAACAAAGTGAGAGGGAAGAAGTAGAGGCTGTTGTCATTGTTGTTGTTGTTGTTAGGCGTCGTCGAGTCAGTTCCGACTCATAGCGATCCTATGAACAACAGAATGAAACATTACGCAGTTTTGCACCATGTCCACAATCATTTTTATGCTTAAGCCCACTGTTGTGGCCACTGTGTAAATCCATCTCATCAAGGGTCTTCCTCTTTTTCATCGATCTTCCACTCTACCAAGCATGATGTCCTTCTCTATGGACTGTTCTTTCCTAACAACATGTCCAAAGTATGTACGATGCAGTCTTGCCATCTTTGCTTCCTAGGAGCACTCTGGTTGTACTTCTTCCAGAACAGATCTGTTTGTTCTTTTGTTGGGCCATCATACATTCAACATTCTTCTCTCATACCACAATTCAAAGGCACAATTCTTCTTCTGTCTTCTTTGTTCATGGTGCAGCTTTCACATGCATATGATGTGATTGAAAATATCATGGATTGGGTCAGGCATGTTTTAGTCTTCAAGGGGACATCCTTATTTTTGAATACTTAGAAGAGGTCCTTTGCAGCAGATTTTCCCAGTGCAGTGCGTCTTTTGATTTCTTGACTGCTACTTCCAAGGCCATTGATTGTGGACCTAAGTAAAATGAAATCTTTGACAACCTCAATTATTTCTCCATTTATGACAATGTAGCTCACTGGTCCAGTTGTGAGAATTTCTGTTTTCCTGATGTTGAGGTGCAATCCACCCTGAAGGCTGTGGTCCTTGTTCTTCATCAGTAAATGCCTCAAATCTTCTTCCTTTCCAGCAAGTAAGGTGGTGTCATCTGCATAACACAGGTTGTTAATGGGTCGTCCTCCAATCCTGATGCCTCGTTCTTCTTCATAGAATCCAGCTTCTCAGATTATTTGCTCAGCAAACAGATTTAAAAGGTATGGTGAAAGGATACAAGCCTGAGGCATGCCTTACCTAACTTTAAACCATACAGGTGTACCCTTGTTCTGTTCGCATGATTGCCTCTTGATCGATATACAGATTCCCTAAGAGCACAGTTAGGTGTTCTGGAATTCCCATTCTCCACACCGTTAGCCATAGTTTAGTATGATCCACACAGTTGAATGCTTTCGCGCAGTCAATGAAACACAGTAAACATTTTGCTGATATTCCTTGCTTTCAGTCAAGATCCATCTGACATCAGTAATGATATCCCTGGTTCCATGTTCTCTTCTAAACCCAGCTTGAATTTCTGGCAGTTCCTTGTCAATACATTGTTGTAGTTGCTTTTCAATGATCTTGAGCAGAATTTTACTTGCATGTGATATCAACGATATTGTTCAGTAATTTCCACATTTGGTTGGATCATCTTTCTTTGGAATGGGCATAAATATGGATCTCTTCCAGTCAATTGGCCAAAAGCTGTCCTCCTTTTTTTTTTTTTTGGCATAGACAAGTGAGTACTTCCAGCACTGCATCTGTTTGTTGAACTATCTCAATTAATATTCCATCAATACCAGGAGACTTGTTTTTCACCGATGCCTTCAATGCGGCTTCAACTTCTTCCTTCAGTACAATTGGTTCCTGATCATATGCTACCTCTTCAAATGGGTGAACATCGACTACTTCTTTCTAGAATAATGACTCCACGTATTCCTTCCATCTTCTTTTGATGTTCCCTGAGTCATTTAATAGTTTCCCTGTAGAATCCCCCATTATTGCAAGTCAAGGCTTGAATTTTTTTTCAGCTTGAGAAATGCATAATGTGTTCTTCACTTCTGGTTTTCCAATTCCAGCTCTTTGCACATGTCATTATAATACTTTCTTTGTCTTCTCAAGCTGCTCTCCAAAATCTTTTGTTTAGGTCTTTTAGTTTGCCATTCCTTTCTTTTGCTTTAGCTGCTCAACATTCAAGAGCAAATTTCAGAGTCTCCTCTGACATCCAATTTGGTCTTTTCTTTCTTTCCTGTCTTTTTAGTGACCTCTTGCTCTCTTCATGGAGGATGTCTTTGATGTCATTCCACAATTCATCTGGTCTTTGGTCATTAGTGATCAACACATCAAATCTGTTCTTGAGATGTTCTTTCAACTCAAGAGGGATATATTCAAGGATATACTGTGGCTCTCGTAGACTTGTTCTAATTTTCTTCAGTTTCAACTTGAATTTGCATGTGAGCAATTAATGATCTGTGCCCCAGTCAGCACCTAGTCTTGCTCAGACTGCTGATATGGAGCTTTTCCATCATCTTTTTCCACAGATGTAGTCAATTTGGTTCCTGTGTATGCCCTCTGGTGAGGTCCATGTGTAGAGTTGCTGTTTGTCACTTTTGAGGGTCTTCCAAAATCCTTGCGAATCATGTCATTTTCCAAATTTCCCAACACGATCCATCTCTGTGCCATGACTACTTTCTGGAAACCACAGGCCTGTCCCATATGCTAACAGCATGCTTTCTTGGAATTCAGACACCTCTGGGCATCTCTGGAAGATAAGTGAACTTAAGGCTTCGAGCAGCCTCATGGAAGGGGCACAATGACTCAACACCAGCTGGCAGCCCTTGGGAGGAGTTACCATAGAACTTGTGTTCTGGACACCGGGTTTGGTCTGAAGCATCCCTTCTTCTGGCACTCATGTCTCCCACATAGGTAAATGTCACTTCCTGACTCTACTTCTATGGGTGGGCATGGGACCTGGCCCTGGTCAATGGTAATGTCTCATTTCTTGGTGAAAATGATTCAGAGTTGGATAGATGATCCAAGGCAGACAAATTATAATCAAGTCTATGATTTCTTCACTACAACTACTGGGAAAGAGGATGGTAGCTTCCACAGTGTAAACCTATCACTGCTGCTGGTTATGTTTGGTATCACTTTGAAAAGGGGCCTAAAAGAATTGTTCTTGATAAAGCACAGCAGCTTCCTATGGATATCTGTGGTCCCCTGCATCCAGTCATACATGGACTTGTACACTTTTTGATTCCTTTATTCCACAGATGCTCTCCTCCTTTTCTAAAGCTACTTTAGAATGAGTTCTCTATCTTTTCCTACCCAAGATTTCTGACTAGTATAATCTCTCAGGCATAACAACAGACCTACAGAGAGATTGTAGTATTGAAGTTTTATCCAGATAGTTAAGACAAGGGGTCCGAAGAGAAGCAACCATTGGTAACGGTACATGGCACTTCCAGCCCTTCAGTCCCTACGGAGAAGTAACTTAAAAGGAGGTTAAAAGTATATACTGGCAAAAGATCACAACAGCACCTGGAAGCAAAGGCATAAGAGCCAAGAGGCTGGATGATCCGAGATGGTCACCAGAGTAGCCCATGCCATGCCACCACATGAGACAGATCAGAGGAGGAAGATACTTTAGAGTAGTCAGGAAGAGTGAAGGTAAGAAGCACCTCATGGCGATTTGTGAAAGGAGTTCTCGAGGCTGGAGGGAAGTTAGGAAGGTACTGTAGTTACAGGCATTTCACTAGGAGGACCCTAAGCCACAGATTTCCTCTTTATAAAGATCATACCAGCCTGCCACCCCTCACTTGCTTGTTTGGCTTCGGCAACCCTGGGTCACAGGAACTTTGCCTGTTACTCAAGGCTCAGCTTGAATCCTTGAGCCTGCCTAATGTATTTTTGAAGGCTGTCTCAAGACTTCTAGGTAGTCTCATTGGGGCTCTTCTAGCACTGAGATCCTGTACCATCACTGAACACTTAAATGATGCTGTCTTGCATCATCTGCTCTGCTTTTTATGGGGCTAGCTTAACGTCTGTAATGAGACTGACTGTTGTTTGAAAATCAGGCCCTTACTCCCGCTGTTCCAGCACAGTCTACACTCCTCCATCCCCTGGGCAGCACACTTAGTAGGCCTCCAGAAATTCTCTCATGTGCACTGATTAAGCCCCACTGGCTTTCTTCCTGCCTGGGTTTACAGTCACTTACTTGCAAAGACAAGGATAATGAAATTTAATTAACACACCCAACCATTTGATTTTAATTGCCTATGCTGTCTACCTCCTTATCTTTAGAGACTAGTTTTCCTTCCCACACAAAGCTCTTTCTTTCAGGACCTGGAAATGGATTTTTTTTAACCCCTGATTTTCTAATCTCACAAACTGCAGCTGCAACCCAGGGCTATAGAACAAAACAGCCTTGATTATCTTCAGAATGATCACATTTTTGTGGCAGATACTTCTCCTTGCTCAGTTACAGAAGCAGTCCAAATTGTTAGTGTAACATATAGCTCAGGGGGTGACTCTAATTTGTATCCTAGGAAAACAATCGTTAATCATTTCTAATAGGAAAATAAACCTGGGACAAGGTAAATGGAGTAGGTGTGAATGTGGAAATGGCAATTGAAAATACCTAACTAGTTGGCCATCATACCCATTTTGACTCATGGCAATTCCCATGCTTGTCAGAGTACGGCTGAGATCCAGGGTTTTCAATAGCTGATTTTTCAAAATCAGATTGCTAAGCCATTCTTCCAAGACACTTCCTGAATGGACTCAAATCTACAGCCTTTGGATTAGCAGGTGAGTGTGTTAATAATTTACACTACATAGACAGTCTTTAAAATACCTAGTTAAGACTGTCTGGGCAAAATTTATCCATCCATTCATCCATCCATCCATTCACCATCATTCAGCAAATATTTACTGATCCCGTCTCTTTAAGCATAAGGCACACACAGAGCCGGGTGTAGAGGGCGGAGGGCCTGTCCAGGGTGCCCGGTGTAAATGCAGCTGTGATTATTGTTAGGTCCTGGAAAAACAACAGCTGCTGCCTCTAGAAAGATCAAGTCCGTGCAGTGACTAAAGGAGCTTAATCAAAGCCAAACCTCTGCTAAGTGGGGGCCCAGGGTTTTATCGGAGGCTGATACACCATTCCCCACTAGGTACCCTGCCCCAGGAGGATTCTGGATTTAGTGACCATGACTTTGGGGAGGACAGTTCCAGAGAAGCAGTGAGAGGACAAACAACACTGTAGAGCACTGAGAAGGGGTGGGAGGTAAATCAAGATACTTCCTGTGGAGGACAAGAGAGGTCCCGGGGAGAGGAGGAGGAATATTTAACAGAGAAAGGTGTCTTTTCCTCTCTTTTTTTTTTTTAAGATAGGAGAAACCTGAACACTTTAAAAAGTGGATGAAAAAGAGTAAGTAGTGAGAGACAGAGACTGAAGGTATTGGAGAGAAAGGTCAGCTGATAAAGTGACAGACTGATGACGTGACACAGCAGGACCTCGGGAAAGGCAGGAGAGAACACCGGGACTACAGGCAGACTACAAATAGAGATCTTAGAGGACATAAAGGAACAAAACAAGGGGGAGAAAAGCCTAAGGCAATGCCCTTGGAGGTGAGGAAGACGTGAATGTGGGGAAGCTGCCGTGGAACAGAGGCCAAGCCCAAGAGGACAGCGTTAGGGCGGAGCAGCGGAGGTGGGCAGAGGAGAGGGACACTACCTCAGAATGGTGAGAAGTAAGGCGCTTCTTTGTGGAAGTGAGAAGATCAGATCCCGACTGGACCAGAAGAGATGGAAGGGACAGAGAACAGGGCTGTCAAGGCAGGGATGAAGGTGGAAAAGAGAATATCCCAGAGCCAGAGCCAAGCAGGGAGTGGCACAGAGAATGCAGACTCAGGGATCGCAGACACTACGGAAGAAAGGCTGGGTTGGGATGGGACAAAGATAGTGAGTGAGGTTCTAGGGAGCCCTGAGGAACCTCTTCAGCACCAGCTGGAAAGTTTGGTCTGATACCCACATCCTATCCTTGCTTCAAGATTAGGAGGTGTGTAGGTGGGCTGTGGTCAGTATTTTGCATCTGGATGACACTACACTCTAGGCTGCCGGATTCTCTCCCCACCGTGGCTCACGCCCAGGCAGGATACAGCCACAGTGGAGGTGTGATCCTTCTCTCAGACCCAGCCTTGACAGAAGCAGCAGTAGGCAATGTGGGCTCCAAGCACTGACCCAGCCTGCCCCACGGCTGAGCTGAAAACGGAGCTCAGTTACACCGGAACCAGCATCGGTGCTGACTTGGCAAATCAGGCTCAAATTCTTCTGATGGATTCTAGGCAGAGTGGAGTACAGGAAAACTTGTTCAGTCCTTCCCAACTATTAAAGCAGTAGTCAGTCCTACAAAAATCAACCATTTCTCTTTTTATTCTTGCCAATTATTTAACCACTTGCTCATTGCAGCCAAAAGAGGGAAAGTATGTGAAAAATAGTAAAAATTATAAGCTAAAAAGTTTTTCTAAATTTACTCCAATATTTCAAAGGACAGCGTAGCAGGAACAGAGGTCTAGGGACCATGTTTTCAGGGGACATAAAGGTCAATTGGCATAAGCAGTCTTTTTCTAAGAGTCTCCTGCACACCATATTGATGAGTGGTGTCTGAGGCCTTAAAAGCCAGCAAGCTGCCATCTGAGGAACACCAATTGATCCAAACCCAACTGGAGTGGATGATAACCAAGAATATCAAAGACTTGAGGGAAAATGCACCCAGGAGACAGAAGGACTCGCATGACTGGGCAATTACATCAACAAGAGACCAGAAGAATCAGATGGGCCTGGCCACCACCAAAGCGTTGATAGGGAACACAAAGCAGAGTCCCTGAAGTAGCAGGATGAAAAGTAGTATGCAGATTAAGAATTGTATTAAAAGACCAGAACTAATGGTCCAACAACCTGGAAGGTCCCTTAACAACATGGCCCCAAGACTTGCTGCTAGCCCAGAACTGAGAAGCCAATATTTCAAAGTATAGATTAGACTGAAACAGAGTGATGCATGTGGTGTGTGTACTTTATGGTTTAATACGTATCTGAGGCTGTTCCACTTGGTTCTTTTTAGAAGGGAGAAGAATGGGCAGAGAGTAGGGAACAAGTATTGCTGGAGTGGATACCAGAAGTAAAGAGTAAAAAAGAATGTGTTGTCACAGGGTGAGGAGAGCAAATAGAGTTGCAGAGAGGTGGGTACTTGGGTTTTCTATGGCAAATTGACTTGGATGGTAAACTTCCACTTAGTCACAAAATAATTTTTTTTTAATAGTAAAAATTGCCAGTTACTAGGAACTTACAACGTACAAGGTACTGTGATGAATTCATTAAATGAACTGTAGGAACAATCCTTTGAAATAGATAGCTTCACTGGCAGATGATAATACTGAGGGACATTAGATTTGACTTGGAAACCAATTTAATTGGTTTGGAACAGAATCCTGGCACTGGTGTGTATTAGAAGCTCCTCTTGCAATTAAAACATACAGTCAGAACTGGGAATCATTATTCTGGGATTATCACAGTATTGCTCTTGCCAGTGTTTGATATAGGATAGGGAAACTGGTTACACAGTAGGTAGTAACCAGGATTCAAGCCTAAATCTGCCTGACTCTAGCCACCCTTTCCATGGTCTTCACTAGCCACACAAAACACTCAGCAGTCCCCAGTTTCGTTGCCAGTCCTTCTTCAAAAGGACAACCCATGAGGTCAACAATTCTTGGATGATTCTCTGTGGTAGATAAGTGTCTTCATCAAAGTCTGTGGGCGGGTAGGTGGGGGATCATGAGCAGATGGAGTAGGTGGATTCTGGGATCATGATATGCTTCCAACACGGTCTACTATAAGTCTGAGTAGAGCAGGTAGCCCTACAAGGTAAGTTAGAAGACAACTGTCATGGATTGAATTGTGTCCCACCAAAAACATGCCTAGTAATTTGGCTGGGCCAGGATTCCCTGTATTCCATGACTGCCCTCCATTCTATAACTGATGCTGTAAATCCTAATCTTTCCTGTGGGGAATAGGCAGGATGATTATGTTAAAAGATCAGGGTAGCACTGCAACACCCTTGCTCAGGGAGTTTCCCTGGAGTGCGGCTTACACCACCCTTTATCCTTTCATCCTGTGGGAGATAAAAAGAGAGAGAAGCAAGCAGAACAGTGGGAACCTCACACCATCAAGAAAATAGCACCAGGAGTAAAGTGTGGCCTTCAGACTTGAGGTTCCTGTGCCAAGATGCTCCCCAACTAAAGAGTGAAATCACACAAGGGCTTTCTTCTGGAGCCAACAGAGGGAAAGACTTCACCTGGAGCAGACACCTTGAATGCAGACTTGTAACCTACTGGGCTGTATAAGAATCAATTTTCCTATGTTAAAGCCATCCACTTGCGGTATTTCTGTTAGAGCAGCACTAGCCTACTAAAACAGCAAGGCTTTCCTAGTTTGAGTGACTTAGGTAGAAAATGACATTGTCAAGAACTAGATGCTTGCTAACATTGCCATCTGCCATCTTCATCACAGAAAACTATGTTCTCTTGCACGTTCATTCAGTGAAAAGATAGTGGCAGAATGGTACATATAGAAGCTGTGAGCTGGTGTATGTTTTGCTGTGTATAATCTGAACAACAACAAAATAATTTTTTTGAAAATAGCTGCAGAGGCCCCAAGAATTACATCCTTACCCATAAATGGATGGAATGGAAATGGAGAACCCAAGGTTGAGGAGACAGTGTTCATGTGTTGCAAGGTTAGCAACCAGTGCCACAAAACAGTATATGCTCACTCCTCCTAACAAAGACTATGAAGGTCCAAAGACTATGAAGCAGAAAGAAAGAACAGCCCTTCCCAAAGATGAGGAAATCTTTCCTAAAGTACCCCACCCCTAGATTTCTCAGTCGCATTGGCCAAAATGGCATCAGAAACCCCTATCCTAAATCAACTACTGGCAAGGGGAATACCATGATTGTCCTAGACCAATGATTCTCAATTCTGGCTGTATGTTTTAATACACGCCAATGTCAGGGACCCACTCCAGATCAATTAAATTGGGATTTATGGGGGTGGAACTGCAATAAATATCAGTACTCTGTAAGAACTCCCTCTATGTTTCCAATGCACAGCCAGGATGGAAAGCATATGATTGGACCAACCAAGAGTCATAACTTGGTGATGGTCTACATGCCTGAAGAAATTCAGGGCTCTGCTGGGAAGGAAGCCGTGATCAAAATAAGCAAATCTTTAGAGGTATCACCAGGAAAGACCAATAGCTAGGAAAGGACATAACGTTTGGTAGGGCAGACGGCCAACAAAAATTAAGGACACAACAGCCACAGCAATGGACTGTAACATACCAATGATCATGAAGACGTAGCAGCTCTGGGCAATGTCAGACCTGACTTGATGGCAACTAGCAACAACAGCTGGGGAAAAGGAATGTTGACTGAGTTAACAACTGCAAGGTTCTCAGCAGAGGCTGTCACAGCCAGCCCCAGCAGCAAACCTCAGCAGGAAGGGAACACAAGACAGGAAGATGTTTATGGAAAGGAAAGGATTCGGGAGAGAAACCTATGGAATCTATGATGGACCACAACTAACACGGCCTGCACCAAACTGAGTCCAGCACAACCAAATGATTCCTGGCTCCCACCACCAACTACTCTGACAGGGAATAACAACAGGGGCCCCCAGAGAGAGCTGGAGAAAAATGCAGAACCAAATTCTAACTCCCCAAAAAAGACCAGACTTACTGGTCAGACAGCGATTGGAGACACTCCAAGAGTACAGGTCCCAGACACCCTCTGTAACGTAGTGCTGAAGCCCTTCCTAAGGTTCACCCTTCAGCCAAAGACTGGACAGGCCTATGAAACAAACAAAAACACACATGTATACAAGAACGTACCGGAACATCAGCCTAGGGGCAAGGACAAGAGGGCAGGAAGGGACAAGAAAGCCGGATGAATACAAATGGGGAATCAAAGGCTAAGAGAGTATCCACACCTCATGGATTTGGCAACAAATATCACAAAAGAATACATGTTTTAATAAGAAACAAATTTGCTGTGTAAGCTTTCACCTAGAGCACAATAAAAGACAAAAATATGACCAGGGAATGCGTCTACGAGAGGAGAAGGAGACTGGAACCTGCGATTTGATCCTAAGCTCCTTCGGTATTTCTCATGCCACGAGACTTCTCCTATATCACCCACTCCTCCTCAGGTTTAGTCTCACCAGAGTGCTGAGCTTGGTCTTCCAAAAAAGAGACGTCCAAATGACCTTACTGACAAGCTACGACTAATGAAAAGTTTAACGGGCTGGGAGGGGAGTGTAAGGAATGGGTAGGAGAACCCTCCCAGAGAGACGAAAAGAGGCTGGAAATAAACAGTCCTGGCTTTGAGAGTCCACTGTTGCCTGCTCGTGTTTCTGGCTTCTTAGGGGATTCATCCAACTGTATGTGCTCATAAATAACCTAAATGGGACAACTGCCTTGCTGGTTCATAGCAGAAAAATTGAGACTTGGGAGATGCTTCTGTATGGATGTCCTTCCACCTCTTTCTTCTCAGTCTCTCTCAGCGACACATGTCAGTGCTTGACTGTCAGCATGCTTGGCTGACCACTGGAACCACCTGGGGGACGTCTACATGACCCTAAAGCCCAGGCCGATCACCACACCATTAAATCAAAATCTCTAAGGGTCCGTCTGGGGCCCTGAAAGCTGCCAAGTGGCCATCCAAGGGCACAGCAAATGGTCCCAACTCAGCAGGAATGGATGCTCACCAAGGACCAAAATGACATGTGAGAAAGACAACCCAGAAGATAGAGAGACTCACATCAGTGGGTGCCTACATTGACTTGGGACCGGAAGAACCGGATGGTGCCCGGCCACCACCAGTGATGGCTGTGATGGAGCTCACTAAGCTGAGTCTCACTGGCAGCACAAGAATAGAGATCCCCACTAAAAGACCTCAATTGATGGTCCAGCGGTTTCGGGATTCCCCTGGGAGCATGGCCCCTCGCCCTGATGCTGCCCTTGACCATAAATCATAACGAAGGTCCACTCTTCGGACAGGAATGGATTGCACTTGGCAATGCAGTGACCATATATTGGATGCACTTTATGGTTCTGTACATCTATAGGATGTCATCCTGCTGACCTCTGGCTGGAGGAAGGAAAGTGGGTGGAGAGGAGGGGAAAAAGAGACTGTTGGGAGGATGAGACATGTATGGAGCAGAGAGGAATAGTGTGCTGTCACCGGGCAGGGAGAGCAGTGGAAGCTGCATATAGGTGGGCATGTAAATTTATATGGGAATGTACATTTTCACTCCGTTATATTAAATAAAAAATTAATTTAAAAAAACAAAAAAAATCTCTAAGGGTCAGTTGCAAGCATTAATATTTTTTACACTCTCTTGGTGCTTTTAATGTGCAGACAAAACTGAGAAGTACTATTCTGTGTTCTAGACCCCACTAAAAGCATGTACCTTTTATTATTTTCTTTAATTGTCATGTAATGAGAATCCTTATCAATGAATCATAGAGCTGCTGAAGAGAGAAGAGTCAAGTGTAACCTTAAAATGTCTGTTTTGTAAGACTGGCTACAGGGTGGTACCACCTGGATGTTACTGGACAATATATTTTTTTCAAGGTGGTGCTAGTAGCTACCAGTCTGGTACAAGTTATGGTGGAAGTGAGGTGGAAGTAGGCATCTGCAGAGGGGTGAGGATGGAGAAGAGAATACCCTCTCCTAACCACCCACCCGGGACAGGGCACTAACTCAGCACTGACATCCGTTAATAGGAAAGTACAAAGGGAAAATTATCTTGAATACAGAAAAAGGGAGGGAAATTCCATTAGCAGTGACTCAGAAATTTACAATAATTGAGTCCATTAGTGGTATTGACTTATCATTTGTAATGGCACTTTGCATGTTTCCTCATGGAATGGGCCACCCACCGATGCAACTGCGCTCACACCGGCAGCTGGGGAACTCAGGGATGCTCAGCTGGTGGTTTAGACAGCAGGACGCCCAGGGTCAAAGGGCTTAATCTGTAAACCAAGGTTGCTACATTTCTACCAACACAGATAATAACGGTTTTCCGGGGGACTGCCACCTCAGCCATTTCAGTTCATCATGAGGATAAATATGTTCAGCATAGGATGAGTTCCTCATCTTCTCCCAATCATGATTTTTTTTTTTCCCGCCCGAAGTAAAATGGGCTCTGTTGGAGGGTGTGGGAGGATGAGGTCTACCATTGATTCTGACACTTAGCAGCAGTTTGACTTACCCAAGAGCTTTTACAGATCCTGATGTTGATGCCAGGCGGCATCTCACACCTACTACAACAGCAGCTCCCAAAGTGGGACCAGACAGCAGTGTGCTGGAAGCTCCCCAGGGGATTTCAAGGTACAGCCAAGTCTGAGAAGCAGTACTTGAGAGGAGTGAACCTCAACCCCGGCTACTTATGAGGATCATCTGGGGAGCTTTCAAGGGACTCGATTTGAGAGATTCTGGCCAGACCCTGAGATCGTTGAAAGTCCCATGGGTAGGATTCCAATATGCAGGTGGGGCTGAGAAGCACTGAGCTGGAGCCTGGCGACTGGTCAGAGAGGTAGCCATCCCTCACCATAACCCCACCCCCTGCCGTTGAGTCAGTTCCGACTCCCAGCCACCCTATAGGTCAGATTAGAACTGCCCCATAGGGTTTCCAAGGAGTGCCTGGTGGATCTGAACTACTGACCTTTTGATTAGCAGACTTACGTAGTAGCACTTAAACACTACACCACCAGTTTCCTCAACACAACTCAGGTCTTCTCAAATCTTGGCAGGAATGTGATCTCTTGGGGAATGTGGCAGAATACAGAGGCTCAGGCCCTGTCCTAGTTGGTCGAGCCTGGGCCTCTGCAGTCTTCATTAGCTCTCTGGGTAATTCTCATACTTACAAAGGCTTGACAATAAGTAGCAAGGCATAGCCCAAGGGGAGCTGATTTTTGTTAGGCATATGCCCCTAAGCAGTTTAAAATGATTAGAATATTTATAAACTATAACCTAATTGTAAGTGCTCAAAGGAAACACACATTTGAAAGCATAGAGTGGCAGGTAGATTAAGAAATCATTTGTAAATATAATCACCACCTCTTGACATTTGACTTGTTTTAAAAATCTGTAGTCAACCATAGTGGAGCATGGTTGCAATGGCTTTTATAGTCCTGTATCCTAAACTCTTCTTTAAAGTGAGCTCAGCCTTAACCTCATCTCTGGAATCAGAAAGAACACTGGCATTTAACATAGAGGAACTCATAAACCCTGGAGGACAGAGCCACTTTTGTCAGGTTTTTATGGTTACTTTTGCAATGGGGAGCATTTTCACTCATGTCATGTTCAGATTTGTGTAATGATGATAAATGTCCTAGCAGCATATATCTTGGATTTCATTGTTTTCTGTCCTATCAGTGCAATGGGTTTTCAATTCCATTTTTCTGTTTTGCTGCATGAGGTTGTTATGATGTTAGAAATGTGGGAATAGCTTCACTCATTCATTCTTTCTGCATATGATGAGTGTCTAGTCTGTGCCAGGTTTTGGCACCATGGAGGGCGAAGAGAGCACCTGCTAGCAATGGCTACTCTAACAGTAGAACAAGAGGAAAGGCACTGGAGTGGCAGAAGCCTTAGGTGTCAGGAGTTCCAAAAGAGGAATATTTAACCTACTCTGCAGGTGTCCCTGAAAGCTTTGTATGTGACGGCAGTGGAACAGAGTGTTAAAGATTCGGTAGAGGAGTTGGCAGACAACCTGCAGTCTGGACAAGAGACTGAGGCTATGCAAATACAGTGGGCCTGGCCGATACCTGTAAGTGGATCAGTGCAGCCTGGAAGAGAGCCTCTGGAGCCACATAAGATGAGGCTGAAGAATTAGGCAGGGCCCATAACGAAAGGTCTTGTGTAACACACCAAAGGCTTGCATAACACGCAAAAGAATTTTTTCAAAGGCAGTGGTTAAATTATTGAAGGATTTTGAGCAGGAAACCAAACATAATCTGATTTGAGTTTTAAGAAAAATACTTTAGCAGGAGTGTCAATGATAGATTTGTGGCAGAAGAGATTAAGGTAGAGGATCTTAACCTCAGCTGCAAGGTGGAATCACCTGGGGAGATTTAAAAAACAACTGCTACATGAGTCCTGCTCACTGAAACGCTAATGTAATTAGCCTGGGGTGTGGCCTAGGCATCAGGATACTTACAAGCTCTCCCAGTATGGAACATTCAGTTTGATTAAAGTTAACAGCTGCACAGATGATTAATGTGGTTAATGTTGGTAAACCGCACACCTGTCATAAAAGCTGAAATGGCAAATATTGTGTGATACATATTTTTTACAAAAATAACAACAAAAAAGTTGCTGCTGAGATTGCTTTTGTATTACCAAACCTCTCATAGGATTTGCTTCATTAGTTTGAAGTTTTGGGTCATGGTTTCATGAGCCATGCCAATTAATTGGCCCAAAAATATGCTTAGTGGTTCTGTTCTACCTTTTCACTGTGTAGTGCTTGGGGTCTTAAAAGCTTGAAAATGGCTATCTAAGACACAACAATTGGTCGTCATTCACCTGTAGCAACAGAAGGAGAGTCAACAATAGAAGGAAGATATGGAGTTTGTGGTCAATTGTCTCCTGCCTCCTTCGCCATGAGACTAGAACTAGACGGTGTGGTGCTACCACTACTAAATGTTTTGACTGCAGAATTTATAGAGGAATTCTGATCAAAAGGGGGAAAGTTCAGAACAGAATTTCAAATTCTCATGGAATCCAGGCCTTCCAGATTCATTGAAGCCAGACAAAATGAAAAAACCTGTTGCTGTTAAGTTGACTCCAACACATAGTGACTCCATAGTACAGAGTAGATGAACTGTCCCATAGGGTTTCCAAAAAGCAATTGGTGGATTCAAACTGCCAACCTTGTGATTAGCAGCTGAGCTCTTAATCACTTAGCCACATGTCTCTGGAGGCCAAATGAATTCCTGAGAATGTTGTCCTGAGATAACTTTAAACCATAACTAGAAATACTTCCTGACATTTTCTCTAAGTCCAACAACAATTTTTAAGTAAATAACACCTACCCTAAACATTCTTTTAAAAAACTATCTATCTGGGATCTAAACAGCAACATCAAGGCTTAGAGCGGAAGCTTAGGGGCAATGAGTTTGTTAACAGTGGGGGAACAATTATGGAAAAGGAAGATAAGAACTGCTGAATAACTTTAAGAACATAATCAATGTCACTGAACTGTACCTGTAAAAATGGTTAAATTGCTATATGTTCTGCTGTGTGTATTCTTAACAACAACAAAAATTAAATTAAAAAAAAAAAGCTCTCCCAGTGAGTCTAGGGTGCAACTGAGGTTAAAAGCCACAGACATTTGCACTCAGTCAGGTGGAAGCAAACGCAGTAACCTGGGTCGTAAAAATAAGGCATCTTACCCCCCCAGGCAGGAGCTGACGAAGTACAGAGGACAGGACTACTGCTACGGGAGGTGAGGAAAAGAGTCAGTATAACCCACAGGTTTGAAGACTGTCAGGAGGGGGAGAGAAGAGTATGACTCAGAGAGTTGGCCTCCCGAGGAAGGCAGTCTGGGAGACGGACACGCACATTACCGTTTAAGAATCACGGCTGCAGTCTTTCCCATCTACTGCATCTACTGCCTTCTGAGTCAAACTGACTCGACGGCAGTGGGCAAATATGCCAGACAGCTCGCGCGCTAACAGTCACCTTGGAGCACTCATTCTTTCGACTCTTCCTTTTAAGACTCTGCACCAATGTTACCTCCTCTCAAAATCCTCCCATATCCCTGCACGAAAGAGCTACTTGCAGCATCGAACGTGTTCCCATAAACTGAATCTGGGTGCCGCCACGTTGCATTCATTTGTCCCCAGAGTTCATTTGTCCCCAGCATCCATCCACTGCAGTGTCTGGCCTAAAGTCAGTGTTCTGTAAGCTGCACCTGTGTTTACTGAATGAAACCCGGGCCTCCTGATTCGTAACTCAGGGTCCTAACTCATGCACTGCAGTCATTTTCTATACGCAGAAAGTCACCTCAGCTTCCAAACACTAATGCTATAATTTAAGCCCCAAACTTCTCACATGGCATAAGCCTGATACTACTTCAAAACTGGGGAAAGCACTGGGCTTGCTGTTTTCCACAATAAATTCAAAAAGTCATAACTCATTCTTTCAAATTATTTTACATGCTGCATAAAGCTCAGGTCTCAAGCCCATTCTTGAGCAGGCACTTTTCCCAAATTGCCATCTAGAAATGCAGTATTTCAAAATCTCAGAAACTTAATTGAGGATTTAATTTTCTAAGTGTAGAAAGCCTCCCTCTACTCATTTCTGACTACAAAACTTGTTTAGTTTCAAGGAATGGTGACTAAATTACAAACATCTACAACGTTTTTTCTTACTGTAAAGTATAAACTCCTGGGTATAAATATCAGGTTTTTGTTGCTGTTGTCATTGTTTTTAAATCCCTACTGTGCCTTGGCACAAAGTTGGTGCCTAACAAATGTGTTTCTCACCAACTGAAGAGGAGCTCCTCTACCTCGCCCAGTTAAACTGCACCAAGAAGCCTGCATTGACTGTGAAACAAATGACTGAGGCCCCGTCTAAGTGTTTATTCCCACCTTCCAGGACTGCATCTGTTTTGGAGCCTAAAAGAAAAAAAAAAAGGCAGCAAAACCCACTCCCGTATCACCTCCAAGAGCCCTGGCGGTGCAGTGAGTAAGAGCTGGGCTGCTAACCAAAAGGTTGGCAATTTAAATTCACCAGCCACTCCTTGGAAACGCTATGGCACAGTTTTAGGAGTGTCCTATAGGGTCGCTATGAGTTGGAGTTGACTTGACAGCAATAGGTTGGTTATTGTTTTTTATAACTTCAAACTGATCACCACATTAATCAGGTTAGGCCCGGCAGAAAAGACTTTCTCCCCGAATCCCAAACAATTCCATAAATCCTAATATTCAAAATACTTCTCCCCTTTCCTGCACCAGCTCATTAAAGCCTACTAGTCACATGATGTGTCCACAGGTGGCACAAATAGTTAAGCATATGGCTAGTAACCAAATGATAGGTAGTTCAAATCCACCCACGGGTACTTTGGAAGGCAGCCCTGGTAATCTATTTCTGAAAAATCATCCATTCAAAAACCTATGGAGCACAGTTCTACTCTGTCACCTATAGGGCTGTCATGAGTCAGAGGTGACTTGATGGCAAGAGATTTGTGGTTTTCAGTTACATTGTATAGAAAAGGATCTTCTTCTCCATATCACTAGTGTTCTTGCCTTAGAAATTGGATCCACAGCAAAAAAGCATGAGCCTTTGAAAAATAAGAATTTTTCAAAGGTGTCATGGAATGATGGAACTGTTGGTACACCTGGAGCACGTGTGTGAGATTCCTTGAACCGAACAACCTTGGGTGGGGAAATTAACGTGTGTGAGGGTTCACTCCCCACTAGCCTTCATTAGAACTGTTCTTAAGTTGTCTCATCTCACTGACACAAAAGGACTCCAAAAGAATGCATTGTTAGTCTTATTTTACAGATGAGAAAACTGAGGCACAGGGAGGCTAAGAAAATTACCCAAACTATTATAGTTATTAAGGCTGACACTCCCATAGGGGTAATGTTCTTCATGCCTCAAAAGCTCTGCTGGTTTTGTTTGTTTTTCAAACAGGAACACACTGGCGTGACTCCTGTTCTTCTCAGAACATGTCCTCCTATATGACAAAAGGAAACATTAGGGGATAGCCTGAAAGATCTTCCTACTGAACAAATTCTCCTTCAACTTATCTCTCATAGTAAGTGAAATTCCCACATTGTTCCCTGATGTTCTGCAAGGTTGCCAATGTTTTCTGCAGTAGGACAGAATTCCAAATTAAAACTCATTAAATATTTATTAAGAGTTTACTTTACCCATGGCTCCATGGTGAACGCTGTGGGGAAAGACTGACACAAAATGCCTGTGTGCTCCAGAAATATACAAGTTAAACAGCAATTTAAGATTTAGACAATAGTTTGTGGTGGTAAATAGAAGATGTCACTAACCCTCTGCAGGATGAATTGCCGAAGAACTTTCTCTGCAATGTCTATAGGCCTTCGGTCACATCTTGAAATATGAATTTCACTCATGTAGTTCCTGTCACCCACCCTGAGGAGATGAGACTTGGGAGAGGGGAGTTTTAAAACAGGAAGTCAAAGAAGACTTTGATGAAGAGGATTCTCCGAGGCTAGGCTGAGTTAAAATGGAACGGCTTCAGCTGTCACTAGAAATGATTGGACAAGGGGTATGTACGCAGGGGGAGAATCTAAAAAGAAAAGTATGCATTTTGCATTTACCTATGCCACATAGAATTGCCTACACAATTACACCCTCTCTCTTGAGCTGCCTCAGAGAATTCTAAATACTCTACCAGTTTCCACAAGTTGCTCCTGACACATAGGTGGACCCCATGTGGGTCACAGTAGAACTGTGCCCTAAAGGATTTCAAAGACTGGTTTTTCAGAATTAGATACCTAGGCCTTTCCTCCAAGGCACCCCTGGGTGGATTTAAACTGCCAATCTTTCAGTTACTAGTTGAGTACTTAATCATTTGTGCCATTCAGGAACTCAATCCAAATGTTCCAGGTAGGATGAAAATCTTGCCTGGCACCACATGATCACCTCTGTGCATACAGAAAAGGCATTGTGTAAGATCTAACACCTCTCTTAATGAAAACTTTCAACAGATAGGAGTGGAAAGGAAGTTAATCAATATCATAAAGGTCATATGAAAAACAGATAGCCAACATTATGCTTAATGGTGAAAGACAGAGAAATTTCCCCTTAAAATTAGGAACAAGACAAGGGTAACTGTCATTACCACTTCTATTCAATATTATATTAGAGGTCCTACCTAGAGACATAAGACAAGAAACAAAAGATATCCAACTTAAAAGAAAAAGTAGAATTATCTGTACTTGCAGATGACATGATCCAATACGGAGAATCCACAAGAAAGCTTTTAGAGTTAACAGGAATTTAGCAAGATCAACAAACAATAATCAGTTGAGTTTCTATATACCGGAAGTGAGGACTATGAAATGGAAATTAGAGAAATGATTTTATTAATAACAGCCTCTCGGAGAGTAAAATACCTATGAATAAATTTAACAAGGAATGTGAAAGACTTAAAAACAATGAAAACCTCAAAAACATTTCTAAAGATGATTAATCAACACCCAAAAGCCTGTTGCCATTGAGTCAATTTCAACTGAAGGAGACTTCCATAAATGATATTTCATTTCATGGAATAGAAGCCTTACTACTATTAATATGTCAGTACTACCAAAACACATAGTGGGTTAAGTGCTACAACTGCTAACTGAAAGGTCAGAAGTTGAAATCTGCCACGTGCTCCTTGGAAACTCTATGGGGCAGTTCTACTCTGACCTACAGGGTTGCTATGAGTCAGAATTGACTCAAAAGCAGTGGGTTACTACCAAAACAATCTATAGATTCAATGCAATTCAATCAAAATCCCAACAGCCTTGTTTACAGAAATGAAAAAACTAATCCTCAACATTATAGGGAAAGGCAAGAGACCATGAATAGCTAAAGCAATGTGGAAAGAGAAGAACAAAGTAAGAAGCCTTGCACTTCTTGATTTCAAAGCATTATATAGCTACAGTAATCAAAACAGCTTGATATAATAGCAGACACACAGACCAGTGGAATAGAACTGACAGTCTAGAAATACACCCACACATCTATTACCTATGGATTTTTGACAAGGGTAGTAAGTCCATTTGATGGGGTCAAAAGGGTCTCTTTAATAAATGGTGCTCAGAGGTTAGATAGCCATAGGAGAAAAATGAAATCGGATCCATGCCTCACACCATACACACAGACAAATTTAAAAGTGGATTAAGGACCTAAAGGTGAAAAACTAAAGTCATGCCATTTCTTAGAAGAAAATGCAGGCACAAGGCTGTTATGTCTAATTTTTAACTATGGATTACCTAATGTAAAAACAAAAGCAAAAATAGCAAAAGACAAAATAAGTAACAAAACAAAATAAATGAACATGAAATAGTTTTTTCATCAAAAATCTATCAAAAAAGTGAAAAAGACAAGATGGCAATTAGGAGAAGATCTTCAGAAATTACATATCTGATAGGATTCCAATAATCTAAATACACACAAAACTTTGAAAACATTAACAAAATAGCAGTCAAAAAAGGAGCAAAGGACTTGAATAGACATTTCACCACAGAGTATATTCAAATGGCCATGAAAAACATGAAACCATTCTGAGTTTCATTCACCATCAGAGAGATGCAAATCAAAACCATAATGAGATACCATTTCACTCTCATTATAATGGTTAAGATAAAGAAACAAAGCAAGCAAATGGAAAATCATAAATACTACTAATATGGAATCCTTATCCATTGCTGGTAGAAATGAAAATGGTATAGTCATTGCAGAAAACAGAGTAGTGCTTCCTCAAAAAAACTAAAATTTAAACTAACATATGATCCACCAATTCCACTGCTAGGAATATATGCAAGGGACTTGAAAGCAATGACATGGAGAGACGTACACCAGTGTGCACTAAAATATTATTCACAATAATCAAAATACAGAAACACCCTAAATGCCAATCAATGAATGGACAAACAAAATACACTTGATGAGAACATGAAAATACATACATACAGGGGAATACAATGTAGCCAGAAAGAGAAATTAAGTCTTGACACTTGCATGAATGTAGCTTGAAGACATTATGCTGAGTGAAATAAGATGATCACAAAATGACATGTACTGTATGACCCCTCTTGTATAAACAGACAACAGAAAGCAAATGTATAGAGGCCAAGACTTATTGTTTACTACCACAGGCAGGAGAAAGGCTTCCCTTTTTCTCCTGGTTAGGAGGTTATTGCTTATGGAGCACTCAGTTTCTCTTTAAGGTGATGGAAAAATTGCATTGATTAAGGGTAGGGTTACACAGCCAGTTAATGTAATAATTTGCACACCTTTAAAATGCCAAACTGGCAAATGTTGTGTGGTAGGTATATTTACAACAGTAACAAAAAACACTGAAGAACTTCTGAGGCTGTGTATATACAACCAAATACCTCACAGAATCTGGTTTCCTGGTTTCATGGGACATTCTGGTCCACCTGCCCTAATAACATGTTTAGTGTGTCCGTTCTACCTCCTAGTTCACTGTGTAGTGCCTGGGGTATTAAAGGCTTGCAAGCAGCCATTCAAAGTACAACAACTGGTCTCTCTTCACTTGGAGAAACATAGGAAGAAAGAGAATCAGGAAAAGGAAAAAGAAATGGAATATATGGCTAATTGCCTCCATGAAAAGCTGCCTCCTTTGCCATAAGACCAGAAGAACTGAATGGTGCCAGGCTACCTCTAGTTAACATTTTGATCACAGATTCTACAGAAGAATCATGAAAACTTAAAATTCTGTTCTGCATTTTCCCCACTTTGATCACAAATTCTACAGAGGAATCTATGATCAAAGCAGGGAAAATACAGAACAGGATTTTAGGTTCTCATGGAACTCAGAATTTCTGGAAACTCTGAGGCCGGATAAACTCCTGAAACTACTGTCCAAGAAAATCCTGAAAAGTTACACCAAAAATATCCTCTGAAGTCTTCTTCAAACCTAGCAATAGTTCAGCATAATTAGTTTTTAAAAAAAAATTGTCTTGAGCTATATCTATCTATATGGAATCAACTGACAGCAGCAACTTAAAAGATTAAATAGGAAATATAACTTACGTTAATAGAAGTGTGATAGTCTGGAAGAGGAGACTGAGAATGATTGCACAACTTGAAGAGGATAAACAACGTCACTGCATTTTAATTACTGACTTAGTGTATGTTCTGCTGTGTGTATTCTTAACAATAAAAAATAAAATAAAATAAAAAGTCAAGCCTAAATGAAAAATTCTGAATGGAAATAATAAGAACGTTCACACATTGTGAAGACTCTAATCATATCACTAAACAATGTGTGTAGAGGTAAATGAATGGAAACCTAAACTGCTGCATAAACCTTCATCAAAAACACAATAAAATATTAATTAAAAAGTGAACAAAAGGAAAACAACAAAAAGTCAAGCCTGACATGTGATAGCCTTTGCACAGTGTACAAAGGACTGGTTGTTAGAATAATGTGTTAGTGCCAGGAGTCCTCTTTGGCCATGGCTTTCTCAGAATCATCTGTGACAAGTTAAGAACTTACCGAAAACCAGCGAACTGCTAGAGTGGTATGTAGGAGCAAGGGAGAGGCAACTGTGACATAACCAAGAATTTCAAGAGCTAATTGTTGAACTGCCAGTCATTGACCATGGTGGGAATATTTGCAGCATGGAAACTAGCAAAAGTTAGAAATCAAAGTGTTCAAATTTGTTTTGGAGAGACAGTTTACCAGCCCACTCTTGCTGAGAGGCAGTCCATATGTTCTTTGTGCTTTACATTTACATTCAGTGTCATTCAGCCAACGCGAAGTTTAAGACTACATGCTTAATGAATTTAATAACTTTGGCATTCAGCTCTGAGGGGCCTACCACACATGGGCAATGAAGAAGTTTTTCCTTAAAAGCTATTAGCCATTTCTATATAAACTAAATCAGTTGTTCTCAAAGTGGGGCCATCAACCAGCAACATTATCATCTGAGAATTTGCTAGAAATGCAACTTCTCCCATCCCATCCCAAATCTACTGAACCAGGAACTCCAGAGGTAAGACTCAACAATTTGTGTCTTAAAAAAGTCTCTAGGTAATTCTAATTCAAACTAATTTGAGTAATTAATCTAGAGCTACTTCCTCTTTGTTTAGGCTGGATTCTAAAGAAAAGTAAAACCAGTAAAGCATATGAATATAGATAAAGAGATAGGTTTACTTCAAGAAAATGGCTCATGGGATTATACAGGTTGGAGTATCCCAAGTCTGTGGGACAGGATAGAGGCTTCTATTGATTCACATGGCTCCAGTGGCTAATGAATCCAAGATCTACAGGTTGGAGAGCAGGGTTCTTGCTCACAGGCTACAAAGATCAAACAATCCAAAGATCAACAGGCAGAACTATTGGCAAGCTGCTAGCTGAAGTTCCAAGGCCAAGAACTCAGGTCCAGAATGAGCAAAAGCCCTACAGCCTTGACAGAGTCCACTTGTATTCAATGCAGGCCACACAATTAAGGAAAATCCCTTTTAACCAACCAGCTACTCACAGCAGATTCCCCTCCCCCCCTCCATGTAGTTGATCACATATTGTCATGGATTGAATTTTGTCCCCCCCCAAAAATGTATGTGTTGATTTGACTTGGCTACAAGTCCCAATATGGTGCCATTCCTCCCATGTGTTGAGAATCCTGCCTCTGTGATAACTGAGGATGGAGAAAGGGCAACAGTTGTGTTGGTGAGGCAGGACTCAAGCTATAAGCTTGCAGAATATAAGGGAGAGAAGTGAGCAGGGGAAGTTGGGAACCTCATACCACCAAGAGAGAAGCACTGAGAGCAGAGCACGTCCTTTGGACCCGAGGTTCCTGTGCCAAAATGCTCTCACTGGATTTGGACTTAAACTACCAGACTGTGATGATTTCTCATATTGAATGGACTTGTAGCTTATGAATGGATATGTGGCTTATCAGACTGTGACAATAAAAGCTTCTCTTCATGAAACCATCCACTCGTGGTATTTTCTGTTAGAGCAGTACCAGGTAACTAAGACACATATTACATCTCAGCAAGGAAATGAAAGTATCATATGACCACCAAACCAATAAGAATCATGGTCCAGCCAAGTTGGCAAACAATCTTAACCATCACACTCCTAAAAGTAAAGCCAATTTTTGGCTTTCACATTTATATATTTTACAAGGTCTGACAATTAAATTTGTGAATTCATCCAAGAAAAAGTGCTATTTACACATTGCTGAATGTCACCGTGATCACCTTCGAAGTATTCCCACTGAGAAGCTATGCACCGATGCGAGTGCTTAGACCACCCTTCAGAGCAATTTTGGAATTCCTTTTCTTCAGTGGCCATCAGAGCTGTCATCATATTACTCTTGGTGTCCTGAATCTCATCAAAATGTCTTCCTTTCAATATTTCCTTTATCTTTGGGTAAATAAAAAAGTCATTAGGAGCTAAATCAGGTGCGTAGAAAGGCTGTTCCAACACAGTTATTTGTTTACTAACTAAAAACTCCCTCATAGACAGTGCCATACGAGCTGCTGCAGCGTTGTGATGCAACAGCCATGAGTTTATGGCAAAAAGTTCAGGTCATTTGCATCTAGCTTTTTCATGTAGCCATTTCAGCACTTCCAAATAGTCAACTTGGTTAACTGTCCAGTTGGTACAAGTTTTTTGCAATGTTTTCATAAGTTCTGCTGGTTACTGGCCACCTGACAGGTCTTCATTAGTCATGCTTTCTCTCCCCCAGGAAAATGTTTAATCCATGTGTACACCACTATTTTCTTCATGGCATTATCCCCATAAACTTAGACTATCAGGTCCCTGATTTCAGTTCCACTCTTGCCAAGTTTAACAAGAAATGTAATGTTTGTTCATTGCTCTAATTCAAGCTCTGACATTCTTGCAATGGTACAGAAAAACACACAAAATAATGACCCCCACTCAGCAAGACACTGCCACAAGTCAACATGGACCCAGCTGTGAGACACTGATACACCAAGGTTACAAAACCTTATTGAGTTTTTTGTACAGTACTGCCAACATGAGCACATGGTGGCAAGTTTGCAAACTTAACTGTCATACCTTGTTGTGTGTATTGTACATACTTATACCACATACTCAACAAATAATCAGGTATTTACCAAATACCATTGTGTACTAAGTAGTGCAGAAACCTTCAAGACGGTTTCCACTGGAAGCTCCTAGTGTTCACATCCTTCTTTAGTGTTCGCTTACTTTGAATCACAGACTGTGTGGACAACAGAGTGCTAACGTATAACTTCTGAAGCCAGGTTATAAAATACACCGCTATTCCCATACCGATCTCTCATCATTTGCTCTGGGAGGACCTATTCCCATACCGATCTCTCATCATTTGCTCTGGGAGGACCTATTCCCATACCGATCTCTCATCATTTGCTCTGGGAGGACCCAGCCACCACGCTATGAGGACACTCAAGCAGTTCAATGGAGATGTCAACAGCCAGCATCAGCTTGTAAGCCCTGAGCCACCTGATATGTGGATCCTCCCGCACATAGCAAGCTTTCAGATGATTGTGGCTCTGGATGACTGTTGGCTGCAATGTCATAGGAACCCCTGAGCTAGAACTCACCAAACAAACCCTTCCTGCACTCCTGACCCACAAAAGTATAAGAATTAAGATGAAATTTTAGGGTAATTTGTTACAAAACTGCTAACCAAAAGGTCAGCAGCTCAACTCTGTCAGGTGCTCCTTGGAAACGCTCTGGGGCAAGTTCTACTCTGTCTACAAGGTCTCTATGAATCAGAAGTGATTCGACAACATGGGAGTTTTGTTGTTGTTACACAGCAATAGATAACATACTGTACTCAGAATGGTAAAAGGTAGAAATAAAAAGGCAGTTGCGTGTTGGAGAGAAGTGCTGAATGATAGTTATACGTGAGTTGTATACCAATGTTCACTGCAGTAGTATTCACACTAGTCAAAAGGTAGAACAGACTACATAGCTAGCAAGAGATGAATGGATAAGTAAAACGTGGTATGCACACACAATGGACTAATGAAAGGGACCTCTTTACAATGTTGAAAGGCAAAGATGTCCCCTTGAAGACTTGAAGCTGTGCCTGACTGAAGCCATATTTTCAATCATATCATACACACACAAAAGCTGGACAATGAATAAGGAAGACAGAAGAAGAACTGATGCCTTTGAATTGTGGTGCTGGAGAAGAATACTAAATGTATCACAGACTGCCAAAAAGGACAAACAAATCCGTCCTGGAAGAAAAACAACCAGAGTGCTCCTTGGAAGCTACAATGGCGAGGCTGCATCTCACATACTTTGGACATGTTGTCAGGCAGTCAGCCCCTGGAAAAAGACATCATGGTTGGTAGAACGGAGGGTCAGTGAAAAAGAAGAAGACCCTCAACAAGACGGACTCACACAACAACTGAAACGATGAGCTTAAGCACAGTGGCTACCCAGGGGTCAGGGACCGTGTGGCTCATCATCATGTCCCACTTTGGGAGATGGGCTCGGCACAGGACCGGGCAGTGTTCTGTTCTGTTGCGCACAGGGTTGTTATGAGTTGGAACCAACTTGATGTTGTCACCTAACAACAACAACAACAACATACAATGGAATCCTAGTCAGCCGTAAAGAAAAAGGAAGTCCTGACATACGCAGCAAATGAACTTTGAAAGTTCATTTCACTCAGCATTATGCTGAGTGAAATAAGTCCATCACAAAAGAACAAATGTTATATGATTCTACTTACATTAAATATCTACAACAGGCAGATAACGTACAGAAGTCAAAGTTCAGCAGCGGTTACCGGGGGTGAGCGCTGGCAGGAGGAGGGAGTCATTTCCCAGAGGTCTCAGTTTTTACTTAGGGCAATGGGAAAATCAGAAAACAGACAGTAGGGATGGTTCATGATGAACGTAACCAATATCACTGAATCGTATGTGTTAAAAATACTGAACTGGCAAACATTGTGGTATATATCTATTCAGCACAACAAAGCAATTTTTTAAAAAACGCATCAAAAAAGGGTTCTTCCAGAAAGACATCTACTGATTATGTGGGAGATAAGATACTCACGCACTAAAGGAAAAATTTCCAAAAGAAGCATTAAGTAATTATTGTTGCTTTATAAGATAAAAACAAGTCTAGGGAAAAAGAAATGTTCATATGGATCCTTTGAGATATGAGTTACTCTGCAAAGTCAACCTTCTAGCCCCTTTTAAGCCCAAGAACAGCATTTTAATGTGCTCCCCTGTAACTATCCTGCATACTTCCTCACCGTTTCAGTAGGAGTGAACAGAAAATGAGTGCTGTTGATGGAAAAGGGTTGTCATTGTGGAAAGCAGTGGTGCTAGGTCCTCAAGATGCCATTGTGCTGCTAGTGTAGACAGCCAGGGGCCCCGGACTGAGGGTCAGCGACTGCCTTCAGCATACTGGGGGTGCTAACAGACACGACTAATCTCTGCTTTGCAGAGTCTACACAAATCCCCTCATTTATTCCTTCACCACAAACTCATGCATGTCCTACATTCCCAGTGAGAAAACTTCAGCTTGGAGAAGATAAGAGAGATTGCCCAGCTCTAAGTGGCAGAGCCGTGAGTTGTCTGACTCAGAGCCTGTGCTGTCCGTCATCTAGTATGTTGTCTTTAAGGAATTCTTGCTTCCTGCAGAAAAGTCCTTGTCATCAGCTTATGCAACAAAATAGTTGGAAGGTAAGACATGCTCACTGTTCAAAACCCAGGAGGTACAAAAATCAGTCTCCACAGCCAGCCACCATTCCCTTTCCCCAGAGGCTGCCACAACTACTGGTTTCTCTTGCACCCATATAGAGATAAATGGTAGCTTGCTTCTGGTCCTTACCATTTCTCCCTAGGGCCAAATGAAGCTTGGGCAGCTTCATCAGCCGAGGCCATCAGAGACGGTCTGTCCTTCAGCAGCACAGATGAGAAAAGACAACCTGAAGCAGCAGCATCTTCAGAGGTTTCCTCACCCTCCAAAACACTGTACTCTTGTTTACAATGGCAACATGCATCTTCTGATTCCATAGTGTCACCATCATCGGTGACTAGCTGCAATGCCAGCATCAAGGGTCAAGGCCCCCAGTGTCACCTGGCAGCCATTTGCCTCCATACCTGGTGTCATTTTTCTTCATGCAAGACAGGAATCAGGTGGCCTCAAGGATGGCCATGCCAAGGCTGCTGGCTCTCTGTCACCAGAAAAGGACGCAGAAAGATAAGGCAGGTGGGTTCTGGTTCTAGCTCTGCAAGCTTGAGCTAGACCAGCCCAGCTGTCTGGATCTCATTTTCCTGCATTCTAACAAGAGAATGGCAATAACCAGGAGGCTTCCTGAGAGGGCCAATCAGGTCAATGAGTGGAGCTGTGCCTCCTGGCAGCGTCTGCGACTCTATGTGCTCTACCACTTACCACTTTGAGGGTTGGTTTCTTTGTTCTTCTCACCCAGTGGCTACCCAGAGGGCAAGGACCTGTTGCTCACCATCATCTCCCAGCTTTGTGGACCACCTGACACAGCAAATGTTCAGTCAAGACTTCTAAATGTCTCTCTATGTGTATGGGCAATTCTTCCCAAGGCCATGACTCCCTTATTAAACTGAAACTTGTTACTGCGCACCATTGTCAAATTGGCTCCCACTCATGACAACTCCACATACAACAGAACAAAACAGTGCCTAGTACTGTGCCATATTCCTGATCATCAGTATGCCGGAGTCCACTGATGCAGCTATTGTGTGTTTTAAGTCTCTTCCAATCTAGGAGGCTCATCTAGAACTGTATCAGTCAATGTTCTGCTGCGATCTATTGGCTAACTTTTGGAAGTAGTTTGCCAGGACTTTCCTCACAGTCTGTCTCAGTTAGGAAGCTCTGCTGAAACCTGTCCATCATAGGTGACCCTGATAATATTGGAAATAACAGTGGCATAGCTTCCAGCCTCACAGCAACACACAAGCCACCACAGCATGACAAAGTGATTCAAGGGAGATAGGAAAAAATTACAACATTTTTTTTACAATCTTCACCTTCTAAACTATGACAAACTTATTTATTAAAGCCTCATCCCAAAAGTATACTCCCCAAGGGGAGGATTTTCTTTTTTCTCATTTTTTCATTGATGTATCCTAACTCCTAGAAAAGAGTCCAGCATATAATTTTGCTCGAACATCTGTGGACAGGGCTCTGAAAATTATAAAGTGGCATTGATACACTACTTTTGTTCTTTGACTTAGCAGGATTCCAGGCACAAGCAACATTAAACATTCCAATGTTTCCATCATGAGACTGAAAGACCTGGCTAGCCTTTACTTTTAGAGAACCTGAAAAAAGATCTCCTTTTGACCAAAATTGAAAAGCTGAACTACAGCGCAGGGGAGATGGTAAAAAGGATCCCAGACATTTATGGTTTCCACAGGTTGAGCTCTACAAATGCCTGTCAGCAGAATTGCTTTGTTAACCCTGGATATACCTGTTCTGAAATAATCTTTCACTAAAGGTATAAAAAGACCACATAATCAGACTCCAGTAAAAAAATAGTCTTTGTCCATCCTGGCATCAGTCTGTACTCTAAAGTATAACATGTACATGAAAGACCTTGATAATTTTAGGGTGACATGGCACACTCATAGCTATTGTTCTCTCTTGCTCAGCTTTAGACAGCCATGGTTATATGCCCAGCACTAGGTCATGGATCGTGATTGGTCTAGACTATGAATAGCATTCTGTTCCCCACTTTTCCAATGCCCCTGCTGCATGATTTAATTCTGGGGGGTATGGTTCTGGGACAGTCCCCCCCCCCCCATAACAGGGCAGCAGCTAACTCTTCCCCTTCCTTTTTCTTCCTGTGTCGTATGTGGACGTGATGGCTGGAACTACAGCAGCCATCTGTAAGCCCGAGGATCAGACATCAGCTCTAACATCACCAAGTTCCTGAACCAATGCCAAACCTTCCAACTTCCAGACTTCTTTTTATGTCAGAATAATGAATGTATATTCCTTCAAGCAGCTGCTAAGTTTCCAGGTTCTTGTAGCCAAAAGCATGTGTAAATGACACTAAAAGCAATGTATTACAACCACTGCACATACAGCAACAGAACATGCAACACGATCCTGGTGTTCTTTGTCCACTGGAACTAGAGGATATCGTTAGAGTAGATCTTCTAATGTCTTGAAAGTCCCCTTCCCATCATGCATTGTTGTTAGGTACCGTCAAGTCAATTCCAATTCTTAGTGACCCCATGTGACAAGGAAGAACTGGTTTCTAGATTGTAATCTTTATGAGAGCAGATGGTCAGGTTCTTATTCCACTGAGCCACCTGGTGAATGCAAACCTCTGGCTTTTAGGTTAGCAACTGAATACCTAACCATTGTGTACCCAGGGCATCTTCTTTCCATTAAAAACAAACAAGTGAAACAAAGCACTGCTGTCAAACTGATTATGACTCATGGAGACTCAGTAGGACAGAGTGGAACTGCTCCATAGGGTTTCCGAGGCTGTGGTTTTTATGGAACAGCCCTAGTGGCTCAGCACTTAAAGCCCTGGGCTGACTGAGCAGTTCAAACCTACCAGCTACTCCATGGGAGAAAGATGTGGCAACCTGTTCCTATAAAGGTTAGAGCCTTGGAAATCCCATGGGGCAGTTCTATTCTGTCCTGTAGGGCTGATGTGAGGTGGAATCAAGTTGTAGGCACTAAGTAATCTTTATGGAAGCAGATGACCACAGCTTTCTCCCCCAGGACAGCTGGTGGTTCTGAACCACTGACTTTCAGTTAGCAACTAGTGCCTGACCACCACACCAGCAGGCCTCCTTGGCACCATTACACACGGTAACCCCAGGGTGGATGGTGGGCGAATTGGCCAAGGCAGCCCTGCTGACTTAGCATTATAAAACCATTCAGGCTGGTAATGTGGTTTGGGGAGAAGGAACAATCACTGCCTATGAACCAGGACTCTAAATTCAGTAACTCTGTTTCTTTGTTATCTTGGGCAAGTCACTTTTCTCCTATGGGCTTCATTTTCTCACCTGTAAAATGAAGGAAGGAGTTAAAACAGGTAATCCGGGGTTTCTTTCAGCTCTGACATTCTATGTAATATATGGCAGAAATAAATTATTTTCACAACTCAGAAAATTCTTCTGTGCCTCATAATTGGCTGTCTGCTTTCCAGCTGCTAAGGCTGACACTCCAATGCCTTGTGTGAGCTTGGAAGTACAAAGCCACCTGCATTTATTCACAAACATGTCCTGTCTTTTTAAAATGAAATAGACCAGCGGTAACGGCAGCTTCACGCCACGGAAACCACAGACGCAACACAAAGTCCAAGGCTGTTGTCTGAGAAGGTACACCCGGAGCAGGGCCGCACCTCAACATCCAAAGGCCTGCTGTCTTCCGGAATCACAGGCCAGAGACGCACTGACCCAACACCTCCCCACATCCATCCTTTCCATGTCACCTGGTAACCCGTTTTCTCTTTTTGAAACCGGCATGATCTTTTGAGGCTTCCATGCTTGATCTGTGACAGCGGAAGAGGAAACCACCTGCAGCAGCTGACTCCCTCAGTCCTGTAACTGCTGGGCTGCGTGCATGGTCATTGTTGCCCAGCGTCCATTGTGTGACCTTTCCTCGATTGAGCTTGTCTTGGGCTGGGTGGTGAATCCCCAATGAGACAACCACACTGAACAATTTGATGGACTCCCTTTTTTCTCCCCCACCAACTCACAGAGCCCATATACAGTCACGGAGCTCATTAAAACCACTGCCCTGAGATAACTTGGCCCAGGTGTAGTTTAAGTGCCTGATAATCAGGGATACCCAACCTCAGGAATCTTACGATCAAGGAGGACAGAGACAAGTGAATTGAATACTGTACTTCGGGGTTGAAATTGCTGGAACCAAGGCTTGCCATGGCACCATAAGCCCAAAGCAGGGCTACTTACCTGCGTAGGGGTAGATGTGGAGGAAGGGTGGGAGTCAGGAAACCCATCCCCCAAAGGGAGAGTTCAGGCACTGCGAGCTCAGAAAAAAACAGCTGCTGATTGGGGCCTCTCCACCCTTGGCCACTGCACCGCACGCACAGCCAGCACCCATCTGTCAGTGGAGACTTGGGTGTCATGATGCTGAACAGGTTTCGGCAGAGCTTCCAAACTATTATGGACTATGAAGGAAAGCCTGGATATCTATTAATACTTCCAAAAATCAGCCGGAGGAAATCCTGATGATGACAACGGTCCAATCTGTAAAATGGCACAGGACCAGGCAACGTCCTGCTCGGCTGTGTGTGGGGTCACTGTGAGTCTGGGGCTACAACACTAGCCGCACTCCACTTCCCTATCTGCTCCCAATTCAGTGCTTCTCAGCTTGTCGGAAAATCTAACTTTCTGTGCACCTTAGCAGTCCACCAGGCAGGTGGGCCCCACACCCGGGACCCGCTTTGGCCTTCCTCCCAAGTATTCCAGGTGCAATTTGAAGGAGTCCTGGAAGGTACCATCCTACAGCCAAGAGGATTTGTGTTTCTAAATTTATTTACTCTCTAGATTGTTATGTAACTCTCTGGATTCTGGAAATACGGGGTCCAGATCATTGAGGCCTTGCCACAGATGGACATTTTCTCAAATGAGCAGAGAAGAAAAGCGGTTTAGGACTTGCTGGAAGGCTGGAAAGAGTCTTGGCATCAGGACAGGGCAAGTAAGACACGGCCTGAAGAGAAGCGAAGCTTATGGGAGACCTCCAGGGAACTGATGCCTTGTTGTCAATACGAGCAATGCCTTTCTGGGGTAGTGGGTCCCTCCACAATTCTGAAGAGACAAGGAAAACCCAGTGGGGGCTACAGAAAAGAGTCTTCCAAGTGATTAAAGGCTGGGGAATTTTGGTCCTGAAGAGAAGAGAGGAAAAGAAAAAGAGAAGGAAAGGAAGCCAAGTCTTCCGGGTCTGCGGAGGCGCCTCAGAGGGCAGGGCTTCCCGTCTTCACAACCAGCAGAAAGGAGAAGCGGCTTCTGGGAGCACCTCATTCCACAGGAAGATGCTCCTGCCAGTGAGCACTGTTAACTTTCAGGCTGCTGGGGAGGTAATGGGTCCCCCCGGGAGGACTTCCAAAAGAAGATCAATTCTCAGAACACTAGACAGTTTACGGTGGATGTTGTCCAGCTCAGACAAAAGGGTGGATTAAATGGACTCCTGGGTCCCCTCATGTCTTCGGATGCTCTATTTCTACCAAGGGGTGGCTACTAGAAAGAAGTTGTATCGTCTCTAGGTTCTGTCATAAAACCGAGAATATAAGGCATATTAAGTGAACAAGTTAATTATGAAACTCCACCTGTTCTACTAATATTAGTAACTCCTACTTCTCTTTTCCTTTAAGCTTAGAAACTAGAATCTCACTTTACTAAATACCAAGCCAAATCTCACCACAGTCAAGTTGAGTCTGACTCACAGTGACCCTATTAGAGTAGAAGTACTCCATAGAGTTTCCAGGGAGCACCTGGTGGATGTGAAAGGTTGGCAGCTGTAGCATTTCACCATTATACCACTGGAAGCTAAATCAGGTAGGAAAATTAATTTTGATCATTCTACATTAGACACAGCCTCCTAACAGGTAAACTAACCAACTTACAAGTGTTTTAACCTAGAAAGAAAAAGAAAATAATAATAATAACCACAACTTTTTTAATGAACATCTTTAAAACATTACTGAAAGTAGAGAGAATAGTCTAGCAGACTCTCATGTATTCCTCACCCTGATTCAACATCAACAGACCTAACAAAATAAATGGTCATTTCTTAGGACCAAACATCCCCACATGTCCAGTTCAGTTGGCTTGTTCCAATCAGGATCCAAATAAGGGTCCTATATGACACTTGCTTGTCCTCTAAAGTCTTAGGCCTTTGACTGGCACAGTGACCTTTACAGCACTGCCCACATTCTGGATCTGTCTGTCTGTCTCATACTTGTTCTCTGTTCCCTGTGTTTCCAGAAACTTTACTTTCCACCATCATGAAGTTCAAGTTCAACTTGATTTGGGCAAGAATACTTCTTAGGTGGTGCTGAATGCTTTCATTTCCAGAGGCACACAACCGTTATTGGTCTGTCAACAGACACACTGTCATGAATCAATGTATTTACATGGTGAAAACCTGGCTCTTCCCCATGATCAAGTTCACCATCAACAATCAGCGGTGGTTTCATCCGCCAATGGTCATTGCCTAACATTAGTTATTTCACTAACCAAAAAATCAACCCTGTTGCTGTTGAGTAAATTTCCACTCATGGTGACCCCACAGGGCAGAGTAGAACTACATCACAGGATTTCCAAGGACCAGGAGATTGAAACTGTGTCACCAAGGCTTCAGGAATGCAAAAGGAGGGCTTTTCAAATTCTATCCCTTTTTCCACATTTGGCAATCCTGGTTGCACAGTGGTTAGGTGCTATAGCTGCTAATCAAAAGCTCAGCAGTTCAAATCCACCAGGTGCCCCTTGGAAACTGTATAGGGCAGCCCTGTCTGTCCTATAGGGTCACTATCAGTTGAATCAGCTGGACAGCAGTGGGTTTTGTTTTTCTTCTATCTCTCATCTTTAGTTATGTATCTTAGCTTCCATGAGGAAGAAACAATATTAAAATGTGCACCCACAGCAGTGATTACCTCATACTGCAGGGATTAAAAAACACTGCTCAGGAGCAACTAAAGATCTTGAGATAGGAAGACAATGGTCAGTACAAAGGCAGAGATAAGCAAAAATCTGAGAACCAGAACCAAGAAGAGGTTCTGGGATTGGTAGCCATGGTTCATCGAACCACAAAGGTTTGCATGCTCTGGTATTACCCTTATCTCGCCTGTAGCTGATATCACAGAAGCATCTGGCTTCAGGGGAAACAAACAACCAATATATAGGGAGCCAAAAGAGGGCAAGAAGAAGGAACACCCAGCACATGTAAAAGCATCTGAGAGGGATTTGGAGACCCTTCAGGGCATCATAGACTGGCAGATGGTACCAGAATTCAAATTTATGCGCCACTGACAGACCCAACAGATGTCAAGCTTGGGTGAGTCTCTTGCAGAAATGAGTGGTGACAGTGATCAGCCACTGCTGGATTCTGAAAGCAGCCCTCACAAAACTAGAAGGGAAGCCAAGCACTGGCCCTTCCTGCCACCTCTGGCCCTGGGAAGGCCCAAGGATGCTCAAGCTTGGAAAGAGAGTCCGATTAGCATCTACACAGCTATTCCTACTCCGGATTCTCCTGGCCACTGCCGTTTTTTCTCCTTTGGGAAAACTGTGGTCACCATCATTTGCTCTCCCATTCCCTACAGAAGCCCCCTGGAGTGACAATTAATACCCTGCTTGCTGACACGATCATCACCCTTTCAGCAGCGGCTTCTGCAGGACTAGGAGGATCGCATGAGTGCATCGTCCCCACTGCCACTGTGCAGTTATTAGAATTTCCTGCTATAAAATGTGATTTTGACCATACTATCATCCTTGAGGAAGAAGACGCAGGAAAGGTGTGATGCTGAAAGGTGACACTGAGGTGCTGCAGGGGCCACTCTGCTCAGCATAGTCAGGGCCAAAGATGAAAAGAAATGCAAGCAAGTCAGGGCAGATGTTTAAAATATCCAGATTAAAACAAATAATAAAAAATAAACACCCACTGCTGCTGAGTCAATTCTGATGACAGTGACCCTACAGAACATAGGAGAAATGCCCTCATAGAGTTTCCAAGAAGCACCTGGTAGATTCGAACTGCTGACCTTTGGGTTAGCAGCCATAGCACTTAACCACTATGCCACCAGGGTTTCCATCCATAACAGCCCCAAATTAATTGAGATTTTGGAGAACTAAAGACAACAAAAGGAAGTTTTTAAATGACATTTTTAACAAATAGAACAAAAGGACAGACCCACTGGCTGATGAACGCATAGTGAAATAATAGGCAGCACACAAAGTTTTAAACCCTAACTTGGCTTTTGTCTTCTCTAGCAAAGAAACTAAAACCAAAGCAAATCCACTGCCACAGAGTCGATTCCGACTCACAGTGACCCTATGGGACAGCACAGAACTGCCCCATAGAGTTTCCAAGTACCACTTGGTGGATTCAAACTGCCAGGCTTTTAGTTAGCAGCCACAGCACTTAACCACTGTCCCTGCAGGGTTTCCCAGCAAAGAAAAGGGTCTTCATATTGGACAGTGTAGTGCTAGTATCCACCACCCATCTGGCAGTTTTGTAGAGTGTAGTGGCTGGCATGTTGCTATGATGCTGGAAGCTATACCACTAATATCTCAGAAACGAGCAGGGTCACTCATGGTGGACAGGTGTCAATAGTTTCTAGACTAAGAGTAGGAAGACCTGGTGGGCTCCTTCTGAAAGTTAGCAAATGGGGGGGGGGGGCTGTGGATCACAGCAGAACATTGTCCAATCTAATACTGGAAAATGAGCCCCCTTAGACTAGAAGACACTCAAAATACACAGTAGCCACAGCAACAGACTCAAGCACAGCAATAGTGAAGACAGCACAGAACTAGGCAGAGTTTTCTATTGTTATACACAGGGATTCCATGAGTCATAGCTGACTCGACCACCACGACAACAGAGCCAGTGCCCGAGAAAACAGCTGGAGTCTACACAGAGTGAACAGACAGTGAAAAATCATTCCATGTGTGTACGTGCGCATATGCTAGACATGCCGTCAGGAGGAATCAATCCCTGGAGAAGCACATCATGACTGGTAAAGTGGACAGTCAGTAAAAAAGAGGAAGACTCTCAACAAGACGGACTGACACAGTGGTTGCAACAACGAGCTTACGCATGGCGCAGCACCAGGCAGTGTTTCGTTCTGTTATATACAGGGTCGCTGTGACTGAGAACCGACTCGATGGAGCCTAACAGCCACATGTGAGCATTACAAGAAGAACGCACTAATCTCTTGGCATCAGTGTGGTTATCTAAAACCAGGACGTGTTCTGGGCTATTACACAAGATTTTTAGGGCATGTGTCCTAGAAAATTATTACAAAGCTTTTAATTAAAAGGAAAGCATGCACAGTCAAAGTGAGATGATGAAGTAACCAGGTAGGATTTGTTCTTGATGTTTTCCTGTCCAGTTAAATATGAAAATAGACACCTAAAGTTTACAGAAACCTGGTTCTTTATGTGGAGGGCCAAGTGAAGTCAAGATACACCTTAATAAACAGAACAGTCATTTGCGATCATGTCAGTGCTAACTTGTAACAACACCATGTGAGTCTGAGGAGATTTGTGCTCCACAGGGTGCTCAATGGCTGAGATTTTGGAAGTAGATGACTGGGGCTTTCTTCTGAGCCTCCTCTGAGGGGACCGGAACCTCTGACCTCTCAGTAGTCCAGCACTTTGATTGGTCGTGCCACGGAGAGACTTGGCATGCACCAGGGCCTGTGGTGGGTTCTGGGCATAAAGATGACTGAGACTTTGTTCTAACCCCCCAAATATCACAGTCTTTCTTCTCCATGTAGATGCTGCAGCTCTGTGAGATCATTTCTCTGTAGGCTCTAGGCTCTGCGGAAAAGCAAGGCCCTGATCCCCACATTCATGAGAAACTCGTAGACCAGCTTGGCATATGAACTTACAGTTAACATGACATGAAGGACAGAAGAGAGGCAGTAGCTCATTGGAGACTTGAAGGATGGACAGTATTTAGACACAAAAGAACATTCAATTTGAGGTTACTGACACAGGAAAAAGGCTGAATATGACGTGCTCATGGAGCAGTGAGAAGCCCAGTCAACTACAACGGAGGTTTTAAGTTCATTCATTCATTCTTTCTTCCAGTCTTCTACTGATGGCACAGCACTATTCTAAGCACTACTGGTGAGACAGACACAGTCTCATTAAGTTCACGTTGTATCTGAGGATTTAGACAGGAAACAATTATACAACCTGTGTTTTTGTTTTCCTTATCTTCTGAAAATACAATACATCATGCAAGCAAATATTTCATAAATGCAACTGGCAAAGGACATACTGACTGCCTGGGAACTCACCACCCAACCCCAACCGGAACAGCACCAGCGATTTGCATCTACCTATGTGCATGACTCACTGTCTAATCACAGCGGGGATGAGTGCCGAGGACATAAATCTCCATCTATAAGCACAGAATCACAGGGATGTGACCTAGTCTGGGGGTCAGAGAAGCCATCTCTGAGGGATATTTGTTGAGAAATGAGATTGTACAGCCAGGTGGGGTCTTGGACAGCTAACCAAGCAAGGGGATTCAGACTGCCTCACAACAGCAGCAGTGACAGTAAGAATGATGGTAAAAGTTGTACTGTGTCTTGGCTGCTTACCGTATGTTCTGCTAAACACTGTATACATCTATTTTAATTGTAATAATACCTACAAAGGACATCTTACTTTCCCTACCGGGCAGCTGAGGAAACCAAGGCTTAGCCTGGTAGAGTAGTATGCACAAGGTCAGGGTGCTGGCAAATACAGTCACTAACATGCAGCAAGGTGTGATACAAAGTGAGAAAAACAACATTTGCTGACTCAAAAGAGTTAAATTTCTTTCATTTGATGGTTTTCTAAATGATGCACTTACAAATATATATTTATTCATGAACTCTATCCATTAGGCTTCTATTCAGGTCACTATACTGAGCTCAGAGAAGACGGTAATGTTGATGGACCTTCAGTTAAATTTATATCCAATTAGCACTGAGAGCCAATAACATTTCCTCCAATGGGAAGCTGGGTTAGTTTTCCATCAACATATTACTGAATGGCAAGACCCCAAATAAAAGGTTCCAGGAGACCTTTAGCAATTGCACACTGCATGTTATTTAAACTAAAAACAATGCTGTGAAGAATTGGACTTCAGCATGAGCTGCACAGAGCACACCAAATGGAATTGGCTGGCTGAAAAGGAGACATGATGATTGAAATATTTTCCAGACTATTACATCCTTGAAGGGTTTAAACAGTGAGGGGAAAGACAGGGAAGGGGAGGAGAATGATTTAGGGTGGTTCATTCAAGAACAACAGGATTAAATTAACCTTGGGGGGAGAGGCTGGGGGAGGAAGCAGCATTATGCAAGATGTGGGAAGCTTCCCAAAGGAGATGTGTGCTGGGCTCCAGAATTTTGTAGCCCAGCAAAGCAGGCAAAGCCATCCATCATTGACGTCATTTACAAGGAAACTTGACAAATTGCAGAGAAATATATTATGAGCCACATTCCTAAACCACCTCAGTAATAGACAAACTAATAGGAATTTTCTATCCCTAATTCAGGAAAAATAGACTCCTTCAGATTTGTTTTCTTGGCTGGCTTGGTCAGTGTCATTTCCTCAACTTTAAAAACTGACGCCCACAAAGAAGTCACCCACCTTGGTATGTGGGTGCTGTATCAATTGAGCTCTAGTAAAACATCAACTCAGGGAAGGAGGTGGATTGCATTTCAATTTTTAAATGTCTATTAACTGAACCACAGTATTAATAAAGTCAACCTCTTAATCCTAGTTTACTTATAATTTTCAGTTGAGGCGACTGACATTCTAAATTACACAAAGCAGCCAAAACCTTAAAGATTTCTGGAATTAAAACCCAGCCGACCTAAACATTTATTGACTTCTCAGCATACTGAGAAAAATCCAAGGCTGCAGGTGGGGGAAAGGGTGGGCATGACAGGCACGGATTCGTCCTCCCGCTGCTCCGCGGTCTCCGCGCCTTCTCCTCCCTCCCAGTTCACACGACTGGAAGGAATGTTTGTGCACTGCTGCCCCCTGCTGGAAACATAGAACTCTTATTTGTCTGGGCCCAAAGAAAATGTAGCTGGAAATTTCAATTACTTTTCAATTCCCTGTCCTCCCATCCCCCACCCGAAGTAGCACACTCCCCAACGGACTCTGTGAGGAGACAAATCCATCTGAGCTAATGGGCAAACATCTTTTATAATGCAATTAGTGGGCTTCCTCATGCAGTGACCCGAGTGACCCTCAAGGCATAGCTTGCCAGAGGCAGTGGAAAATATGAAACACAGCATCCCGCTGCTCCAAGGACCACTTTATGAAAACACTCCCTTGAATTAACATTAATTCAAGCACTAGTGGCTTTTCTTCTCAGAGAATCCAGGAGCAGCCAAAATGCTGATGAGCCCTTCTCTACCCTTCATCTGATATTTGTGTAGGATGTCTCTTTCTCGCTGAGAAGTTATGGCATCCTTCAAATGAACCTATCTCAAACAGCCCCTGTGTACGGTGGCCCTGTCCAAGCTTCAGAGACCCCTGAGTTGTCCTTGAGTCCCTAGGGTGCCAGGATCCCCTGAGGCCTCATGAGATTTGACAGGGTCTTTATTGTAACAGCACCAGCGTCCGTGTGTATACCGAGGTAGACTGTGCATTCCTGGAACGTTGGAAGCTATACCCTAGTATTGCAACCATCAGCAGGGTCATTCATGGTGGGCAGGTTTCAGTGACATTTCCAGACTTAAAACATATTAGGAAGAAAGGCCTAATAACCTAAATCAAAAATTAGCTAATAAAAACCCTGTGACTTCCAACAGCACATGTCTGATAGAGTGCTGGAAGATGAGTCCCCTAAGTCAGAAGGTACTCAGACAAAATACACAGTGGCCATGACAACGGGCTCGAGCATACCAATGACAGTGCAGGTGGCACAGGACCAGACAACAGGTACTTTGACTGTACACCAGATCACTAGAAGCCAGACGCCTAGACTGTGGCATGTTGCAGAAAGAACAGAGGGAACAGAAAAAAGTGATTTTGGTTGGAATGATCCCATCTCTGGGCTGGAAGACAGGAATACAAAGATGGACATGACTAGGGCAGCTCACAACCCAGCAGTCAGTTCTCAGCCACATGGACTGTACCGGGCCAGCACTGGGTCTCAGGAGCAGTCCTGACAAAGCCCAGCATTTCCACCTGTCGGTGGTGTAGTGGTTAAGATCTACAGCTACCAAACAAAAGGTCAACCGTTCAAGTCCACCAGACGCTCCTTGGAAACTCTCTGGGGCAGTTCTACTCTGTTCTATAGGGTCACCATGAGTACAAATCGACTCAACAGCAATAGTCCCCCCACTCCACCCCCCCCCCCCCCCAGTAATCCCTCCTGACAGATTTCTCTCCACAGTTTCTGTCTGGCCTCTGCTGGTCCACCTTCCCTCCAACTGTAGTGAAGCTCCCTCACCTATGTGCTCCAGTCAGTTCCTTGCTATAAACAATTGGTTTTTAAAGATCACCGGCCATTGAATAGAAATGTAAATTCTTGAGCCCAGTCCAGACCCACTGAATGAGAAACTCCAGGATGGGGCCCAGTAATCTGTATTTTAATAAGGTCTTCAGGGGATTCATAGCTATGAGTTGGAATCTCCTTGATGGCAGTGGGTTTGGGCTGGGCTTGGTTTCCAGGGGATTCTGACATGTGCTCAAGTTTAAGAATTCCACCTACATCATCTTTTGTTTTCACATATCAACTCTCAACCATTAATGTCTCTTGACTATGCCTCATTAAATCCAAAAAAAACCCAAACCTACTGCCGTTGAGTTGATTCTGACTCATAGATACCCTATAGGACAGAGTAGAACTACTCCCTACAGTTTCCAAAGAACGCCTGGTGAATCCAAACGGTTACCTCATTACTACTGATTAAAAAAAAAGTAAGAAGTCTGATAAACTATTCATGCCAGCTATTGATGCCAGTGACATACCCATCCTTGAAGGCCTAGTCTGAGAGCAAAAGCTCCTAATTCTTCAGCTTCTGGCCAGAAAAAAATCAAGCATTTCTCCCGATTTCCTCTGTGGGTCAACTCACTCTGCGAATCTCACAGTAAGATATCAGACAGTCTCGTGTTGTTATTCGAAGCATGGTCTGTGAGCAACCTTCATCTGCATACCCCTACATGTAGCACACATATACATACATACACATCACACACGGTACACACACACACACCACATATACCCTGAAATGTCTGAGCCTTATGTAATTCGAGACCTCTGATACCTGGGTCATGGCCGACTCTATTTACTTTAGCATTAACAAGTGTTTGGTGAATGAACGCTAATAGATTGAATGAGAAACAAACTAGAAATTTTTGAAAACTAGACTGACTAAATCCAAGAATAAAATTCTAATGGTATACAGTAGAAGCTAAGCAAGTTTATGGATCCCAAACTGACCAAACCCATTGCCACCAAGTCGATTCCAACTCCAAGTAACCCTTACAGGACTAGATTCAAACTCCAGCCCTTTCGGGCAGCCGTTGCAGCTCTCAAGCACTGCCCCACCGGGGTTTGCAGGTTACAGACGGCAGACCTTAAATCACACCACATTTCCAGTTACAAATGGTGTCGACTGGTGTGTGTTGCACAGCTGCTTTGCATAGGCTGCCTGGCTGAATTTTTATCCTGTAGGGAAAGGGAGTCGAAAGCCGTCAGCCAGTTACAATGGTACAGAATAGTAGAGAGTTAGGGAGTCAGAACATGCCAGCGCTGGAGACTGAACCCACCCATTTTCCAGATGAGAAGCAATGATATGGAGAGATGAAATGACTGCCGCTCCCCACCCCCAAGTCATCCTGGTAGTTTGTGGCACAGCAGGGACGAGAACCCCAGCCTTAGATAATCCTATGCTTCTATTGCTAGCATTGTTTCAAAACCATCACAATTTTTTCTGTTCCTATTATCCCTGTATTAACAACAACATCAAGTTGTCTGCTAAGACCTAACCTAAGACCAAATAGCAAGGATCTAAACAAAACAGAAGGTTGATTATTTCTTTCATGAAAAAGTCCAAGTGGGCAGGTGACCCAGGGGTTAGAGCAGCTCTATTCCACGTGGTCACACAGGGTTCACCATCATGTGAATGCTGAAAACAGTCTTCTTCACCACTCAGGGGCTCTGGGTGTGAGAAGACAGGATGATAAAGAGAAAGCAAAGTATCACTCCTGACCACATCCAATCACCTTGCCCACCTGTAATGGATTCCCAGAAATGCAAACTGTAACTGAATAGTAGCTTGTCAAAAGGGATCCTATTACTAAAAGCAAGGCTGGGAAAATGGCTATTGAGCCCATGCTTCTGTGTTAGGTGAGGCTGCCTGGAGTCTCTGGTCTTTGATGCTATAATTGAGAGCAAGAGGTGCACAGAAACAGGAAGAATAGGACCAGCACTTAGAGGGGGAGGACTCTGGACCACTCTGCATACACAACTCCTTGCAGAAATAAACACCGAGCCTCACAGTCCCCAGTCCTTCCTGCCACACACATGCACACACACCTAGACTGGAGGATCTTCCCCACTCTGGGCCTCAGTTTTCCTACTTAGGTGATGATAGACCTGGGCTAGGGCAAGTTTAGGGGCTCCATTAGCTAAGACTGAGTTCCATAGCTTACTTAGCAGTCCCCTACGCAAAGCTGGGCCTCAATCCTTCTCTGACCACAGAATGTCTGTTGTCTGAGCCGAAGGGCAACACTCATAGCCATCTCTTCCTCCCTGTCACTGCAGACTGGCACTTCAGTCACCTTTACATGAGGGGCCACTTCACTTCACCATCCTTCAGCTCTTTCTCTGGGAGCATTGGAAGGAGGACCAGGGCCTACTGAGGCTCTGGCTACTTGGTAAGGGGGAAGACCATCTGTATTAAGGTCATTTCTAAAGTGCTGTGGGACAACTATAAGTTTCTCTAATGACAGCCTGTACTTGAAGACCTGTCCTAGGCAGCCATCCTACCACCCCACACGTCCCCTGCTGAAATCACAGCCAGGTCTATCTGCTGCACACAATGAAAGGATTCCTATTCATGAAGACTCCAGAGACGACACATTGGTCCTACTGAAATGTCTGGCTCACTCCTGCCTTTCACATTTTCCCTCCCACCCCCATGTCTTCCTTCCTCTTCCTGTCTATTTGGCATGAAGAGGTCTGTCATATGTCACACAAGGAGGAGGAGGGATCTAGCACGAGGGATCTCAGAAACCATCTACTCCAAACTACTTGTTTTTCATGCAGGAAAACTGAAGCCCCAGAGGCTAAAGAACCTGTCCAAGGTTGCACTGAATTTCTGTTAATGGAAAGGAAATAATTTGGAAAAGGAGAGTAGCGATGGCTTTACAGTATGATGAACATAAGATCATTAAACTGTACATATAAAAATTGCTGAATTTGCAAATATTATATATATGTGTGTGTATGTGTGTATATATGTATTTACGAGGACTGCCAATTAAGTTTGCAAACCATTCCTAGATAAAGTGCTACATACTTCATCGGTGAATATCACTACAGTCACCTTTGAAGTACTCCCTTTGGGGAAGCTATGCACCAACACCAGTGCCTTGCCCACCCTTCAAAGCAATTTTGGAACACTTTTTCTGGAATGGCCATAAGAGCTGTCATCGTATTACCCCTGATGGCCTGAATAGCATCAAAATGTTTTCCTTTCAATATTTCCTTTGTCTTTGGGTAAAGGAGCCACTGGGGACCAGATCACATGAGTAGGGAGGGGGTTCCAATACAGTTATTTGTTTACTGGCTAAAAACTCCCTCACAGACAAAAATGCAATTGCGTTTGCAAACTTGCCACCAAGCTACTGTGTGTGATGGCCATTGAGAAAGAGTTTCAAGATTGCTTTGAAGGGTGGACCAGGCACTGGCATAGGTGCATAGCTTCCAGGACAGTTATTTCCCAAGGGTAAAACTTTGAAGGTAATACTGTAGTGATAGTCAGCAGTGAGGCATGTAGCACTTAGAACAATTAACTATACTAATTGTATAGTTTCCTGTGAGGGAGTTTTCAGCTAGTAAACAAATCACTATATTGGAAAACCCTTCCTATTTACCTAATCTGGCCCCCAGTGACTTTTTTCTTTGCCTGAAGATGAACAAAATACTGAAAGGAAGACAGTCTAATGACATTAAGGACATCAAGGTAATGCACTGACAGCTCTGATGGCCATTTCAGAAAAAGAGTTCCAAAACTGCTTTGAAGACTGGATTAGGCACTGGCATTGGTGCATAGCTTCCCAATGGGAATACTTCAAAGGTGACTATAGTGATATTCAGCAATGAGGTATGTAGTACTTTTTTCTAGGATGAGTTCATGAACTTCTTTCTCAGTCCTCGTATACACCCTTGTCTCACTTATCAACTCAGTTAGGTTCCAAAGACCAAGTTATTAGCAAAAATGGCATCATGTGAAAATGAACAGTATCAAAACATATCACAAAATAGAGGATGACTACATCATTACATTACCACCAAGACACTGAGAATCATGGCCCAGGCGAGATGACACAGACACTGAACTATCAAACCAGCTTTACTTTAACCTCAGCATTCATTCCTGCCAGATGTACATCTTTCATGAGCAAAATAGTAGGATGGTAGATTTTTTATACTGTCATAAATGTGAGTGTTAGACAAGGTAGTTGATAAGGAAAATATATATACATATACACACACTGTATACAAACATATATATGTTCACAATTTAAAGGTTTTTTTCCAAGGGTCACATGATAGTTACTGGTGGATTTGAGATTGGAATCCAGCCGGCCTATGCTGCGTCCCACAGGTGTTTTCTCCATGTTCCCTCTCTCCTTTCATGTGGCTGTTCACTGCACTGTTAAATAGTAATAACAGCAATAATAAAAATAGCAACGGCAAGCATTACTGAGTGTTATCTGTGTTCCAGTCTCTGTTCCTGATCCTTTGCATGTGTTGTCTAACTGAATCATCAGACGTGCACTATGAGAAAGACATTATTTCTATTTTGCTGATAATGACACCAAGGACCAGAATGAAAAAGAAACTTGCACAGCTGCCTCTGCCTCCTTTGCAGATTGCCATGGAAATCAATGAGATAAAAAGTTACGAGTCTTTTAGTCACACACACATACACACACACACAAATGATTGCTGTTAACTTGATTCTGACACGACACCCCCATATGTGTCAGAGCAGAATTGTACTCCATGAGGCTTTTGGTACCTGAGTTTGGGGAAGCCTTTCTTTCAAGGCACCTCTGGGTAGATTGAATCACTTTCAGTTAGCTGCCAAGAGCTCACCCATTTGTGCCACTCTGCTACCCACACCTCACCCCAAATCTCCCTTGGGTTACCCACACTCCTCCTTCTCCTGGTCTTTGGGTTTTCATTTCACAGAACTTGCCAACCCACATCAATTTCTTCAGCTTTTCAGCTGTCAGTCATGGAAGAGTTTTGTTGTTGACTCACAGTGACGCTGCGTATAACAGGATGAAACACTGCCTGGTCCAGCGCCGTCCTTGCAAGCACCGCCGTGCTTCAGCCCACTGTCACAGCCAGTGTGTCAGTCCTCCTCACTCACGGTCCTTCTCATTTTTGCTCACCCTCTCCCAAGCATGATGTCATTCTACAGTGACTGATCATTCCTGATAAGACAACCAAAGAATACAAGACACAGTCTTGCCATCCTTGCTTCCAAGGAGCACTCTTCTTGTACTTCTTCCAAGACAAATTTGTTCATTCTTTCGGCAGTTCTTGGTATATTCAATATTTTACACCAATGCTACAATCCAAAGGCATCAATTCTTCTTCAGTCTTCCTTATTCCTTGCCCAGCTTTCACGTGCATTTGAGGTGATTGGAAAAACCATGGCATGGGTCAGGCGCACCTTAGTCCTCCAAGTGTCATCTTTGCTTTTTCACACTTTACATACTTACAGCTGACGTGCCCAATGCAATTCATCTTTTGATTTCTTGACTGCTGCTTTCATGGCTATTGATTGTGGATCCAATAACAAGAAATCCTTGACAACTTAATCTTTTGTGTTTATCATGATGATGACTATTAGTCCAATTATGAGGATTTTTGTTTTCTTTTTGTTGAGGTGTAATCCACAGTGAAGGCTGTGGTCTTTGATCTTCATTAATGAGTGCTTCAAGTCCTTCTCACTTTCAGCAAGTAAGGTTGGGTTATCTGCATAATGCAGGTTACTAATGAGTCCTCCTCCAATCCTGATGTCCCATTCTTCTTTGTTTCTCAGATTATCTGCTCTGCATACAGATTGGATAGGTACAGTGAAAGGATACAACCTTGACACATACATTTTCTGACTAAACCACACAGTAGTCCCTTGTCCTATTTTATTGACTGCCTCTTGATGCATGCACAGATTCCTCATGAGCACAATTAAGTGTTCTGAAATTCGTATTCTCTGCAATGTTATCCATAATTTGCTATGATCCACACAGTCAAATACCTTAGCATACTCAGTAAAACACAGGTAAACAGCTTTCTAGTATTCTCTACTTTCAGCCAAGATCAATCCTACATTACTATTGATATCCTTGGTTTCAGGTCCTCATCTGACTGGATCTACCTTAATTTCCTGGCAGTTGCCTGTCAGTGTACTGCTGCAATCATTCCTTAACCATCTTTAGCAAGATTTTGCTTGCATATTGTTTAATAACTTCTGCGTTCGGTTGGATTATCTTTCTTGGGACTGGGCATAAATACGAATATCTTCCAGTCAGTTGGCCAGGTAGCTGTCTTCCAATTTTCTCGGCATACAAGAACTGAAAATTAAATTCATGAACTCCTCCTAGAAAAATTTCTACATGTCTCATTGCTGAATATCACTGTGATCACCGTCAAGGTACTCCCCTCGGGAAGCTATGCGCTGACACCAGGGCTTAGTCCATCCTTCAAAGCAGTTTTGGAACTATTTAGGGAAAGGCCATCAGAGCTGTCATTGTATTGCCCTTGATGTCATGACTGTCATCAAAACGTCTTCCTTTCAATATTTCCTTTGGGTAAAGAAAAATGCCATTGAGAGCCAGATTAGGTGACTAGGGAGAGTGTTCAGTACAGTTAATTTGTTTGCTGGCTAAAAACTCCCTCACAGACAACTACACAATTAAGTTGGCAAACTTGCCACTGTGCCACCGTGTACAATGACCATTCCAGAAACAGTTCAAAAATTGCTTTGAAGGGTGGACTAGGTACTGGCATTGGTGCACAGCTTCCCAAAGAGAGTAGTTCAAAGGTGACCATAGTGATGTTCAGCAATGAGGTATGTGGCACTTAGAACAACTAAGTTTGCAGACTTAATTGTCAGACCTCATAGACAAGTGAGCAGCTCCCACGCTGTGTCTGTTTGTTGAAACTTCTCAGTTGGTATTCCGTCTACTTCTGGACCCTTGTTTTTCTCCAGGTCTTCAATGCAGCTTGAACTTCTTCCTTTATTACCATCAGTTCCTGATCATGTGTTACCTCCACAAACTGTTGAATGTCAGCCAAAGGCAAGTGCCGTAGAGTCAGAGCCGACTCATGGCGAACCAAGTCTTTTTTGGTATAGTGGCTGTGTATTCCTTCTGTCTTCTTTTGATGCTTCCTATCATTTAATATTTTCCCCCACAGAATCATTCAGTGTGATAACAGGAGGTTTGAATTTCTTTTCTTCAGTTCCTTAAGCTTGAGAAATGCTGAGCATATTCTTTCCTTTTGGTTTTCAGTCTCTACCTGTTTGTATACGTCATCATAATACTTTGCCTTCTCAAATTGCCCTTGGATATACTCTGTTTACCTCTTTTATCATTTTTCCTTTTGCTTTAGCTACCTGATGTTCAAGAGTACATTCTAGAGTCTTTTCTGACATCCATTTATTTCACTCTTATTAATGACCTCTTTTCTTCAGGTATGATGTCCTCGATGTCATTTCACAACTCATCTGGTCTTCAGTGATTAATATACAATGCATCAAATTTATTCTTAAGATGATCTCTAAATTCATGTGGGATATACTCAAGGTTGTACTTTGGCTCTTGTAGACTTGATCTAATTTTCTTCAGTTTCCACTTGAACTTGCATATGAGTAATTGATGATCTGATCAGCAGTTGGCCCGTGGCCTTGTCCTGACTAACGATATTGAGCTTTTCTATCATCTCTTTCCACGTAGGTAGTCAGTTTGATTCCTGTGTATTCCATCTTGCAAGGTCCACATTTCTAGTTGCTGTTTATATTGGTTAAAAAGAGTTAATTTCACCAAAGAGTCATTCGCCATGCAAAATTCTATCATGCAATCTCCAGCACCATTTCTATCACCACAGCCATATTTTCCAATTACTGAGGCTTCTTTGTTTCCAGCTTTTGCATTCCAATCACCAGTAATTATCAACGGATCTTTCTTTTCCTGGAAGACGTTATTATTAGTGTTTTTATGTGGATGATTTTTTTAATTGTCTTTTTAAAAATATTTTATTGTGATTTACGTGGAAGTTTAAAATCCACATCAATTTGTCATACAAAACTCCGCATACTCACCAGTTTGCTACTCTAGCTGTTCTCCCCTGCCTGTGATAGCACACTCCTGCTTTCCACCCTGTATTTCCCATGTCCATTCAACCAGCTCCTATCCCCCTCTGCCCTCTCATCTCACTTCCGGACAGGAGCTACTCGGTTAGCCTCATGTATATACTTAAGCTAAGAAGCACACTCTTCACCAGTATCATTTCATATCTTCTAATTTAGTCCAATCTTTGTCTGAAGAGTTGCCTCCCAGACTGGTTTGAGCTCTGGGCTAACAGTCAGTCTAGTGACCACGTCTTCAGGGGACCCTCAGTCTGTCAGACCACCAAGTCTACTCTTTTAATAGAGTTCTAGTTCTGCACACCCCTTTTTCTCCCACTACATCAGGGACCCTGTTATAATTCCTGTCAGGGAAGTCATTGGTGGTGGCCAGGCCCCATCCAGTTCTTCTATCAATATATCTTGATTGCACATTTGATCAATTTCAGATGTACAAGTTGGTAAAAATCCTCAGTTTCTTTAGTTTGATCTTAGTGGTCTATGCATAAATTTGAATAATAGTGGTATTAACTGGTCCACCTTGTAGGGGTATGAATATTGTCCTATCACTGACAGCATGGTACTCCAGAATAGATCTTAAATGTTCTTTTTGACAATGAATGCAACATCATTCCTCTTCAGATTGTCAATGCTGGCATAGTAGACAATCTCAGTGTTTAATTCAAAATGACTAATACCAGTCCATTTCAGCTCGCTAATGCCTAAGATACTGTTTATGCATTCCATTTCATTTTTAATGATTTCCAATTATCTTAGATTCATACTTCATACATTCCATGTTCCAGTTATTAATGGATGTTTGCAGCTGTTTCTTCTCATTTTGAGTTACGCCACATCAGCTTGACTCCATCCACATCATTAAGGGTGAACTGACTCTGAGGAAAAAGCTCCTCCCCAGCCTTATTCTGAGTCACTTCCAACCTGAGTGTCTCACTTCCTGGCGCTACATCAAACAGTGTTCCACTGCTGTTCGTAAGGTTTCTATTAGCTAGCACTTGTCAGAAGCAGACTGCTGGATTCCTCTTCCTGGTCTGTCTTAATCTGGAAGCTCAGTTAGTGTGTGGACAACAGAAGTCCCGAAATATCCAAGAGTGCTTCATTTGTGCCAGAACTTTAGGACTCAATTTTTATTTTCCAGAAGGTCTATTATCCCAAATCATGCTCAACCTTATTATAGATAAACCTATATCTCCTTCACTGTCCCCACTTGATCAAGGGAAAGAGGATCCCAGGAGAGGCTGACACAGGGAAACTTGGGCATGAAACTCATTCAGAGAAGTCACCAAACAATCTAAGTGAGAAAGAGTTGGCTGTGTGGGAGCATCATCAATCCGATTGACCCTTGATTTCATAAGGATTCTTTTCCTTTCAAAGAGGAGCTCTGGTGGTACAGTAGCTAAGCACTCAGCTGCCAATTAAAAGGTTGGCAGTTTGAACCTACTAGCCACTCTATAGGAAAAAGATGGTGGAAGTCTTCTTCCATAAAGATTACAGCCTTGGAAGCCCTATAGAGAAGTTCTACTCGGTCCTATAGCTAGCTATGAGTCCAAATCAATTCAGTGGCATGGGTTCCCCTTCCAAGGCAGCTCATTTGGAGGAAAGTGTCTGGCTGCAACCTAGTTTTGATTTCACACCACATTGCAGAGCAAAAGGATGAGGGAGCTTTCAGCTTTCAGCTGCCATGTCACAGTGGTGCTACAAGATTGCCCTTAATTGCATATTTGCAGCTGATGGGCAGCAGGCGAGATACAATTAGAAACCCACAGGCCCAGGTGGTCAGGCAAGGGTTGTTTTAACATGTAGAAATAAAATGATCCTTAGTAGGGTTCTCCTCCTACCTGTCATTCTAGCCAAGTTTCTAGAAAGGTAATACATTGTACCTATTATAACACCTAGGGCTGGGAAAGTATCCTGTACCCCCTGCCACCACCATCCCTCCCCCTTCCCGCCACTTTTGCAAGGTAAGGTATGAAGTGTCATACCCAGTGAGATAAATGAGTACCAAAAATAGTCTCACATCAGGTTGCCAACTGATTTTGCTGCCAGATAAGTTATGGTGACTTCCAGTTTTCCAGAACTTCTTGGGTTTGGAATCAAGGACCTGCTTTGCTCAATTTTCCTAGAAAGACTGTTTGTCAAGATGGCACTGATGAGGTTGTCTCTAAGAGAGGCATTCACTGTGAAATGGTTGGCATTTGCTTTCTCAGAGGCCCCCAGAGAGCATACTTCCTGAGGAGCTCCGTCAGCTCTTCCCAGATGGCTGCTCCATAGGCAATGAAGGAGAAACATGCAAAGCCATGTGTTTCTTGTCACACATTCCCTGTGCATCCAACTGGCCTTGGGGACTATGCCTGGAGCCTCTGTGCCACCATCAGCCAGTACTGTGCTGGGCAGATAGTGAGCACTTGTAACGTGCCATGGTAAAGGGAAGCTCAACTTCAAAGGAAACTAGGATTCATCCTTCATCTGGTAATAAGATGGGCAGAGAGAGTCACAGTGTTTACAGCCCTGTTCCCTCTTCAGTCAGCCAATACTGAGTTCTTACTGTGGGAGAGTGCCAAACTAAGATCTGTGGCACATACAAGGTAAGTGAAACAGGCACTCATTCTGTCCTCAGACAGCTGAAAAATGTGCACACATCACGATAAGACAAGGCAAGCCAGGGAGCACTTAGCAGGCAGAAATGGGGACTCTGTCAGAACTCAACTCCTGGAGCAGAGCTGCTATGATCTTTCTCTAAAACAGTAACTCTCAAACTCAAGTGTCAACATCACCTGGAGGGATCAACACACCACAGATTCCTGGTTTCCACCCTTGCTGTTTCTTTGTTTATAGGCCTGGGGTCAGGCTGAAAACAAGCTCCCAGGTGATGCTGATGCTGCCTGTTGGGGACCACACTTTGACAACCACTTCTCTAAAGAACTCTAAGTTTATTCACAATTGCCCACAGTTACAGGGCACTCAATACATATCTCATCTAATCCTCACAAATACCCTTCAAAGCAGCTATTATATTCCCTAGTTCATAGAGGAGACCAAAGACGAAAGATGCTAAACAAACTGCCTAAGCTCACACAAGTAGTAGGTAACAGAGTGAGGACAGGGCTCCTCATTTTCCCTGCACTTTTTGTTCATTTTCCTTGGATTTATACTCAGTGTTCATGGAAGAAGTCATGAAATCAAGCAACACACTGCATCGGGCAAATCTGCAGTAAAGACTTCTTTAAAGTGTTAAAAAGCAAAGATGTCACTTTAAGGACTAGCATACAACTGAACCACAGCATGGGGTTTTCAGCAGCCACATATGCATGCGAAAGTTGGACAATGAATAAGAAAGGCTAAAGAACTGATGGTCTTTAAATTATGATGTTGGCAAAAAACACTGAATATACCCTAGACGGTCAAAGAACAAACAGATCTGTCTTGAAAGAAGTACAGCAAGAACGCTTCTTAGAAGCAAGAATGAGACATCATCTCACATACATCGGACGTGTCATCAGAAGGGAACAGTCCTTAGAGAAGGACACCATACCTCGTAAAGTATAGGGTCAATAAGAAAAAGAAAGACCCTCAATGAGATGGGTTGACATAGCAGCTACAACAATGGACTCAAGCAGAACAGTGACTATGAAGACAATGCCAGACAGGGTGTCTGCTGTACACACGGTCACTTGTGCATCTTGTACGTCTGTTGTATAAGTGCTCGCTACTGGCCCTGAATAGTACTGGCTGATGGTGGCACACAGGCTTCAGACCCAGACCCTGAGGCCAGTTGGAGACGTAGGGAATGTCCTTTTGTTGCACATGGGGTCACTATGGGTCAGAACAGACTCAACAGCACCTCATGAAAACACTTGTTCCCCAAAATCAAGCCTCAGTGATGACTGACAACATTTTACAGGTTTAAGCTAAAAATGAACAAAACACAATGTGAGTTTTCATTACATTAACCATCGAAACTCAACTAAAAGATTGCTCATTTTTTCTAAGACAGTCCAGTCACACTTGTACTTTACAGAGTTAAATGCTTTTAAGAAATGATGGTGGCAAGAGATAGCCTTTTTATTTTTTTGGCACTTGGCTTGGCTGGCTGGCCTCATTTGCTAACATAAACAACTAAGTCTGGGTGGTACAATAGTTTGTGCTCCTCTACTAAGACTGGTAGCTAAAAACTACCTAAAGGCATCATGGGAGAAAGGCCTGGTGATATGGCTCTGTGAAGATTACAGTCAAAAAAAACCTACAGAACAGTCAAAATCTGTAACAAATGGGCTCACCATGAGGTAGAATCAACTGGACAGCAACAAGAAAAAGAGTAGTATCACTAGGTGAGTCAGCGCTGACTCACAGCAACCCGGTGGAACAGAACTGTCCCATAAGGCTGCTAAGACAGTTATCTTCACAAAAGCAGACTGTCACTTTGTTCTCCCATGACAAGGCTGGTGAGTTTGTACCGTCAACTTTCTAGTCAACAGCCAAGTGCTTTAACCACCATGCACCAGGCCTGGGTGTGTGGATGGATGGATAAAGAGAGAGAGAAACAGATGAAGACCTAATTTCAGTCTGTTGGTTTAAAAACTATGTTTTAAATTTGTGGTCTGCGAAATTCCCAGAAATAGCATTTGAACATTGCCTCCTAGCACCCATGGGGCAGTTGGGTTGGTTAGGTGGGATGGACCCCTCAGGCCAATTCTCTACTCATCTCATCTACTGCAGAACTCTCCCCTGGGCTGCTGGTAGCCACAGGCATAGGTCTCAGAGAAGCAAGAGCCTTTTTTCCTCTGATGCTTGATCCAATCTGTAGTCTACCAGTCAGTCCTCAGTCACTGAAGAAGGTCCACATTAATTTGACTTCCTGTTGTTCCCTGTGCCAATTTCTGTTTTCAGACAGTTGCTGGAGTCAAGTGGTAGGGTGACCTAGTATCCCCATCCACCACTTCAAAGGAAACTGAATCACAAAAGGAGGCCATGCTTCCTGATCTAAATGTCACAAAACAAGAGTGGCATCCACTCAGATGAGAAGGCAACACATGCAAGCATTAAGAAGGTGGGCTCTGGGGTCATACTACCTGGGGCCAAACTCTGACCTCCCAGATATCAGGTCTGCAACCTTAGGTAGGCTCCTTAACATATCTCTCTAGGTAAGTTTCTTCCCATTAAATCAGGGTGATGATATCTGCTGTAAGGATAGTTGTAAAGATTAAACATGTTAATATATATAAAGCAACTAGCAATAGTGCCTGTCACATAGACTACATTTAGATGTTGGCTTTTATTATTAATCAGTTCTTCACAGTCACTCATTAAGTGAACATTTATTGATGCCTACCAAGTTCTCAAGGGGGCTTCAGGGAGACAGAGATGGATGGGATAAAGTCCCTCTTCTGCAGAACCTCCAGTAGCAAGCAAACGAGCCATCTCATTATAGAAGGAGATCTGTGTAAGCAGGCATAGGCTAATGAGGGAGCCAGAGGAGGGCCGCAGTGAGGGCTTCCCAGAGGCAGTGACAAAAATATACTGACTTCATATATTACACTCTGGAACTGAGCAAAGGCTACAGATGGGCTCTAGATGGGATCAAACCAAGCAGGCTGCCACTGAGGCAATTCCAACTCATGGAGACCCATGTGTTACATGATAAAACTACACCACAGTTTCTTTATTTTTAATTATTATTGTTTGTTTTTGCTGTGGTGCAAACAGTTACGCACTGAGTCACTAATGTGTGGTGATTTGAATCTATCCAGAGGCACCTCAGAAGACAGGCCTGGCAATCTACTTCTACTTCAGAAAGGTCACAGCCTTGAAAACTCTATGGAACAGTTCTACTCTGAACGCATGGGGTCACTATGAATCAGGATGGACTCAGTGGCAACCAACAACAACCATCTTTATGGAGGCAGATCCCCAGGCCTTTCTTCCATGGGGCCACTGCGTGGAGTCAGACCATCAACTCTTTACTTAGTAGTAGAATGCAAAATATTTGTGCCACTCAAGGACAAAAACCACCGCCACTCAGTTGATTACAACTCAGTGACCCTTCAGGACAGAGTAGAACTACTCCATAGTTTCCAAGGAGCATCTGGCAGATTCGAACTACTGACCTTTTGGTTAGCAAATGCAGCACTTAACCACTATACCGCCAGGGTTTCCACTCAGGGACAAGGATTCTAAGTCTCCCAGCATGTAGAAGCCATGAGAAGACTCTGAAAATAGGAGAATCCTATGCCTCATTCTGGATCCCATTTACACAAGCAAATATTAATAGGCACAAATGGCAGGGGAGGAAAAATCTTAAATACTTTCAGCTCAATTTATAAAATAACTGATAATTTAAGTAAGTCATCAATGTGCATAATTATTTGACAGGGAGTGGTGGTAGAGAAGAAAGTTTTGTTCCATTAGAGACAAATACAGAAGAGGAAACTATGATACGAATATATAGTACATTAAAAATGTAAATTAAAAATTAAGGACCAAAGCAATAAATTGTGCCTATACATATATAGATATATATATGTATGTATACACAGCTATACAAATCACTAATCGGTATCCAGTATCATATTGCCTAATTCACTCAACATCAGTAAAAAAGATAAAGATCCCAGAAACAGGGAAGAAACAACCAACATTGTGAACTCAGTGGAGTATGAAATGTCAGATGACCTTGACCCTTTGGGAAACTTTTCCAAATATCCCACAGAGGACTCGAGATGATGACTTAGGGGCATGGTGCTGTGGGAGACATACCTCTAAGGTGCGAGTCAGAGGCAAAATGGGCAGGATCCAAGCAGAAAAACAAAACCCTATTTCTCATGGAGTATATACTGTCATGATGGACAGAGTGAACAAATGATCAAACAAGATACTTTCAGAGACTGTTAAGTGCTGTAAGGAGAATAAAAGAGAACTCATGGGAAGGCATTGGAAAGGTGGGTTTTAAGGTCAGTTTCCCACTCAATATCCATCCTTTCTTTCATTATTAACAGAACTCCAATTCTGTTAGGGTAGCACTTCCCAGGCTCCTTTACAGCTAGTGGTACCCATGCTGCAGTGGCCACGCCAAGGTGCCCACGTGATGCAACATGGACCATGAGGAGCAAGCCAAGTCTCTGGGTGGCAGTCTAAGTGACAGAGTTAGCAGCTTGTTCCTCCACTCTTCGCTCTTCATTTCCAAACTTCCCTACCCCCGCCCTCAAGGTCCTGCTTGGAAAGCCATGCTGCAAGAGATCCTGAGACCATAAGAACATACCCAGGCACTAAGTAAGCATGACAGAATGGGGACATGGACACTGATGGCATTTGATGTGCTGCACCAGCCCTGAATGGCCAATCTCCAGTCTTGTTATGTGAGAGAAAAAAAAAAAAACCCTAATCATGTCTAAGTCACTCTTATTTGAATTTTCTTATATTAATATATACTGCAATTTTTAACTGGTCCCTTCTGTGGCACTGGTCTCCCGTCAGAGACTGGCAGTAACATGGAATTAGGCAATTAAGTGGAACTCGGAAGAGCCTTGGCCCACCCTAGATCATACCGTCCCTGCTAAAAATGCTTTGATGGCCCCCATGGCCATGGGAAAGGAGATTTGCCTCCTGACCTCTGAGATATCATCATCTCTTCATCCTCTGCCTTCTCATTGTTTCCAAATGCTACACTCCTGGTGGAGTCTTGAGCAACTGACTGGGCTAGAGACCTTCTCACATCGAACAAAGCAAAACATTTCTATTGCCACGCATTGTATGCAATCAGATCTCTGTGTAAGGAAAAGATCTTAAAGCACTTGTTAGGCTGAAAATTCAGATTCCTTCTGTCTTGAGAGGGTATGGATGGCGAGTTGTTCTTTCCATGAGCAAGAACTGAGAGGTTGTGTCTCATCTGCCAGTAGAGAGGGTAGAGTTTAGGTGCCCAAACCTCTGTTTCAAGGTTCTGGCCTAGCCTATCAGCAAACATTCACTGAGCCCCCATCACAAAGATGAGAAACTGAGGTTGGTACCAGGGCTACAGAATTAGTAAGACAAGATCTCATTTAGATGTGCAAGTGGATGCACAGACAGGCAAGATAATCAATGCATATAATGATAATTTGCTGGAATTATTACAACATTGAAGGGCAAAGGCATTCATCTTGCCAAGAACTGAGTAGAAAGAGCCTTGGAAACAGCTTCCAAGAGAAGCTGGAACCTAGTCTCATGAAATAACTGGGCTAAAATTCTTGATAGAGAAGCTGCCTGATAAAATGGAAAAGGGATAGCATTTGGTTAGGAGGATGTGGTAACTGCAGGATTGTAGGATTATACATTACAAGTCAGAGGTTGGGGTTATAGAGGGGAGTAAGGAAGGAAAGAGAAAGAAAGAGAAGTAAGCAGGCACCAAATCACGGGACAGCCTTCATGCCACTGCTAAGAATTACCTGATCTAATCTGAGAGCAGTGGAAAAACACCGAAGTATTGTTAGTTGTGATAGCATCCAATTTGCATGTCAGACAGAGCCCTCTGATGGCCATGACGAGCGTGACTTCGAGGAGGATGCGGCTGGATATAGGGAGGCTAGTCAGGAATCTGGCAGGTACCTACTCAACATGAGAAGAAAGAGCACAGAAACAGCAACGATGAAGGCTGTCAGAGCAGCACCATGGGCCTCGTGCACCGGCTAGCTGCCCGATTCATGGCTGGGAGCATCCATTGGAGCAACCATTAGCCTGGCTCTGCTGCTCCTGAACATCCCATTTCATCAGAATGTGAGGGTCTCTAAGTGAGGAAAACACCAGATCTCCAGGCTCATATTACATGCCTCCTAGTTTGTAGTAATCAAGTTCAGTAACAAATGGAGTCCCTGCATTACACCTCCAAATCCCTATTAAACTTTTATAACATTAAACAATTAAAATTTTCTCCTAGATTGAAGGCTGCACTTTCTTTAGGAACATCACGAATGAGATAGAACACTCGGCAGCTTCTTATTCCCCACACATATATTTGACAGTATGCTTCATGCTCTGTTTGATACCAAGAGTCAGGCTTCAAAAAAAAAGGGAGGGGGGATACATTTTTCATGGCAACAAATAATAATAAAAAAAAAACTCCCTTTTTTATGAGGCCACAATTGGCAAAGCCCAGCTCTGATAATGAGGAAAGAGAATATTTATGAGGATCTATTCTCTTTTTATTAGCAGGGAAGGTGAATGGTGACAGGAGCTGTAAGCCGATTCATAGAGGCTATAAATCTGCCACTGACTTGCAAGACTAACAGTAAAAATGAAAATGTAGTGTCTTCTGCTTGTATGTTTTGTGTGTTCTTTATCACCCCTGAGTACTCAAAGCCCACGTCTACCAAATTCAACCTGCAAACACTCAAGAAAATGTGGAAATTTTGCCACATCCAGAAAAGTTTGGTCCAGACCTTCACTATCCAACATGGTAGCTGCGGGACACATACGGCTACTGTTCATTTGAAATGAGTCTAGTTGAACTGAAGTGTGCTTCCAATGTAAACTACATACCAGATTTTAAAAATCTACTACAAAAATATAGACCGTACTTATCTCATTAATACTTTTACACTGTTTATACCAGGGCTTTGAAAGAGTTCTGCCTGCTTCAGTCATGGCCAACAAAGTGAAACTGAAGGGTGTCTAAATTTTTAAATGCAGGTCGAGTGGAATAAGTGGGACAGGAAAAATTAGAGGTTGAAGTTTTGTTAGAAACTTAATCTTCCTGTTAGAAAACCAGGGTGGCATGGAGTAGTGACCAAATCTCTTGACTCAGCAGAGCAGACCGGACTGCTTGGACTGTGTGTCGCTCTCCATGGTCCTGGTAATAATTCCATTGCCCACATCAGGCTCAGGAAAGGACCTACTACTCCTCTTCCAAGTCTCCCATTCCAAGGTTTCAACCTGTAATCTTCCTCCATCCGTTTATCATTCTGCTTCACCCAATTTTAAAAATTCAAGTTGCTCCAATTTCACTTTGTTAGCCTGACTGAACCAGTTTGAATCAGTTCAAAGCCCTGTTTTATATTATACACTGAGTAATAGTACTGTGGATATATTGAGTTAGATAAAACATATGGAAATACTCTCAATTCTCTTAACTACTTGTTTTTTTTTTACACAAGGTCCCTGGGTAGTGCTAAGAGTTTGCATCAATTACTGACCTAAATATTCGTGGTTCAAAGCTGTCTGATGGCACCCTGGAAGAAAGACCTAGTAATTACAGATTACAGTGAAGAAAACTCAATGGAGTGAGTGATTCTACTCTGTAACACATGGGACTGCTGTGTGTCAGCATCAACTTGATAGCAATGGATTTGTTTTTTTGGTCTTGGTTTCTTTTCCTTTTTTCTTAATGAGGCTACTAGGAATGTTAATTTACCTCTGCGACTTACATATTTATATTGGACAGAATCTAGACCACAGATTTAACTCAGAAAGAGCCATCAAGAATTGGCTAGCATAGAGAGCTGACCTCTATAAATTTCTAATAACTCATTAGATATTGGTCTAGCAGGGGAACAGAGCTGTCTTCACACCTTCAGACGGGTGAGTTAACAGCCCTCAAGGTCCCTCACCAACAGCCCTCAAACACCCATTATCTCAGCAGTGCATCTAGGTTCATCAAGTTGAAGGAAATAAAAGGCAATAACAGTTTTTATAGTGAGCTGATTTTGCTGTTGCTCATTAGGAGCTCCAAGCTAAATTAATTAGAGCTTGATGGTTCCCTAATTGGAGAGGGACATAAATCTAGCTGAATGTGGTATTATGTATGACACCGTAATCTTGCACAATCTCATGCATCTGAATTTACAGCACTCCGCACAAGACGGAAAACCAGGTTCATGTTAATTACAATGGAAATTATGATTATTGATGAAGAGCATTGTAATAGATGATAATATAGTAGGTTGTAACACTTTTTCTCAGTAAAAACATTGATCCAGTCTTCCCTGGGATAATATGTTCAAGCTTGATCATTAAGACTATGGAAAATACCAACTGTTTTTAAAGTTAAGAAAATAAGCCAATTATTATACTGATGATTTTTTAGTGCAGTGATAACTTACCATTTCTCCCAAACACAGCAAAACAACAACATCAACAAAGCCAAGGAAAAGTCAATGATCTTCACAGATCCACATAACATATCTGGCTCACTTGTCCAAGGTAAGAAAGACAGGAAAGAGACACTGTGAGACGAGACACAGTGGAAACAGAAGCTTCATTCTGACTTGCCTTCTTTGTACCAAATGTGGCAAGTGGCATCAATACCTGAATATTCTCAATTCTCTTAACTGCTAAAAACATTTATTTTTAGAATTGAATATTTTAAGGCAAAAAAAGCAGGCAAAAACAAACAACCCACTTCCATGGAGTCAGTTCCAACTCATAGTGACTCTATTGGACAGAACTGAAGTGCCTATAGCGTTTTGAGGCCTGTAAAACTTTATGGCAGGCAACCACCACATTGTTCTTCCACGGAGCACATGGTGAGTTCCAACCACAGGCCTTTCAGCTAGCAGTTGAGCATTTAATCACTGTGCCACCAGTCTTCTCTTTTAAGGTCACATTGTCCATAAATTTGAAAGTTAACAACATAATTTACCCCAACAAAAATTACAAGGATATACCAGTGTTGAAGCATTTCCTCAAGAACCCCTGGTGATACAGTTATCAAGCATTTGGCTGTTAACAGAAAGGTTAGTGGTTCTGAAGGAGAAAGATATGTTAGTCTGCTTCTGTAAAGATTACAACCTTGGAAACCCTAAAGGACAGTTCTACTCTGTCCTATAGGGTCACTATTAGTTGGAACTGACTTGACAGCAAAAGAGTTCTTTTTCTGCTTGTTTGCTTGTTCTTTTTTTTTTTTTTTTTTTAAGTATTTCTTTCAAGCCAAGCCATTTTCTTGTTCCTCTCTCATAACTGGAAGGCAACAATTCATACGAGATAAGACTTGGCAAAATGAGAAAGATCAGATTCTATAATGAAATCAGTTTTGTCCTGACTGAGGAAGACCTGCAGTCACATGCTAAGGTGGTCACTGGATAAAGAAAATTTAACCAGAAAGCTCTCTTAACTTGAGGGACTTAAAAAAAAAAAAAAAAAAAAAATTCTTGAAAGAATAATACATTTTTCAGGTATAACAATATTTTTAAGACAAAAACATGTATAGAAAAGATTTCCGCCTGTCTTCTCTCCTCCCCACATTCCAAAATAGGCAACTACTTTTAAAAGGAGCTCTGGTGGTGCAGTGGTTAAGTGCTCAGCTGCTAAGCAAAACCTCAGCAGTTTAAACCCACCAATCACTCCTCAGAAGAAAAGACTTGGTGACCTGCTTCCATGGAGATTACAGCCTAGGAAATCCTGTGCGGCAGTAGTACTCTGTCCTGTAGGGTCAGCATGAGTTGGAATTGACTCAATAACACGAAACAACATTTATTAGATTTTTACATATTCTTTCAGGGCTTGTTTTGCATACGTGACATAAATACATATTGCTATTTTTCACTCCTTTTTTACACAAAAGGTAGCTGAGTCTACACACACATGCATAATGACTTCGCTTTTTATATTTACTATCTTAGAAATTTCTTCACAACAGCACATAGAGAGCATGCTCTTTTTTTCCTTTGTCTTTTAATCTGCTGCATTGGATCTTGTTATCCAATTACTTCAGACCCTTATATATGGACATTTGGCTTACACTCAATGTTTTGCTATTATGAAAATTTAGTTGGTGATTGTTACAGACTGAATTGTGTCCCCCCAAAATGTGCGTATCAGTTTGAATGGGCCATGACTCTCTATGTTGTGTAATTTTCCTATATGTTGCAAATCTTGCCTTTATGATGTCACTGAGGGAGGAGGGCTGCAGTTGTGTTCATGAGGAAGGACTCCATCTATAAGATTATATTGTGTTTTGAGGCAATCTCTTAGGATACAAAAGAAAGAAGCAGTAGAGACAAAGGTGGACCTCATACCACCAAGAACATAGTGCCGGGAGCACAGCACATCCTTTGGACCTGGAGTCACTGTGCCTGAGAAGCTGCTTGACTAGGGGAAGGCTGAGGACAAGGACCTTTCTTGACAGCAAGCAGAGAGAGCCTTCACCCTGGAGGTCAGGTGCTTAATTTTGACTTTTAGCCTACTTTTACTGTGAGAAAATAAGTTTTTCTGTGTTAAAGCCATTAATTTGTGGCATTTTTGTTATAGCAGCACTATATGATTAAGACAGTGATTTAGTAGTAGAATTCTCACCATCCATGAAGGAGACTTGGGGTTGATTCCTGGCCAATGTACTTCATTTACAGCTACCACTCACTTGTCAGTAGAGACATGAGTGTTGTTGTGATGTTCAGCAAGTTTCAGTAGAGTTTTCAGTCTCAGATGGACTAGGAAGAAATGTCTAGTGACCTACTTCTGAAAATAAGCCAATGAAAACTCTATACATGATAATGGTTGGTCTTCAACCTCTTCTGGAGACGGTGCATAATGGCACAACACTTTGTTCAGTTGTATATGGGGTTGTAGCGCTTTGGCAGCTGACTGGATGGTAGCTAACAGCAGTAACAACCTGTCCCTGACAGCACCCTATGGCATGATCTTCCTCCCTGCCCCCTTCCCTTTTCTCTCATTCACTCACCCATTTTACAAACATTCATCTCTCCCCTGTGTTACGTGCTGTGCTAGGTATCTTAGCATCCTGTGAAGGTTACATTGCATGGGCCTATCATGGGTCAGCAAAGAGAGGACAGAGCGACAGGCAGAGGCATTAGCAAACCATCCATTACCCACAGCTGGCTTTTCTGAAGAGGGAATTTCAGGTACTAATGAAAGAACATGTCACTTGGAGGTCATCAGAGTGTGTGCGGCTAACAAAAACATGAACTCCTGAGCCAGTCAGTCCTGTTGAGCCTCTAGCCCTGACATTCTTTGTTCTATGCTTTGGGAATATCCAGAGCAGGAAACACTGGCCGTCTGTACTCCCCACTCCCCTAGACATGTTCTGGCCAGTATTATACATCCCAGGTCACCTCCTGAGGGTCACGATCAGCCTGAGAGAATATTCCATGTTCTGGACCATTCCAGGCCTTCTCCTGCTACTGTTATCTGAGTGGGGCCTGCTCCTCATCCAGTGGAACCCTGCTGTCTACCGAGCAGCTGAGTTAGCCAGAGGAGGTGCTTCCTTTCCCAATGCTGGCTACCACACAGCTCCTTAAGGAGGTCTCTGAAAAGAGGTCAACAATGTTGAAAATTTCTCTCCCAATAGCCCAGTGAGCAAGAGGTGGCTGAAGAGTCAACATCTGCTGCTGGCCCAGAGCCAGGAAGTAGAACAAAGTCCCACGTGTGACAAGCATCTGGGGAAGATGCAGGGTCCCAGCATGGGAGAGAGGAGGAATCACAAACCACCTACTAAGAAATACGCACTAGGTGCCAAGCACTGTTTTAGTTCCCTAGATACATCAGTGAGCAAGACAAAGTCCCAGTCTGTCCACCAATACATAAAAGGTGGGTTATGTATCAACTCGTTGGCCAGCTGGCATTTGCTCACCGGTGCTCACAGTCACTTGAGTGGGAGAGAGTCAGGGAATGAGGACTAGCAGGCTTGGAAGGGCCTCAGAGACATCTTGAGACCTCTGCAGAACACCACCTCCCACTGACGGCTTGCCCATAGTCACAAGACAGGTTAGCACCAGAGTTCCTGGTGGCACAAGTGGTTAAACACTCAACTACTAACCCACTTCAGAAGAAAGTCCTGATGATCTACTTTCACAAATCAGTCACTGAAACCCTATGGAGCACAGTTCTGCTCTGATACAGTTCTGCTCTGGTCACCATGAGTCTGAAAGGACTGTTTGGTTTTGGAATCTTAACTAGTCCCCACAACCAAGAAGTGAATATATAGGTAAAATCTCAGAGAGGCTCCATAATCCACCTAAGGTCACACAGCTGAAAAAGTGCAGAGTAGATTCCAATAACAGGGTCCCCAGGCTGTACTCTGTCTAAGGGAGTTCCACAAAGACAAACCCTAACCACCAAGGACAGCCAGAATATGCCCATGTGGAGAGGAACTGGGGTGTGTGAAGAGCCACCAGAGAATGCCTGGGGCAGGGGCAATGTCCCACACTCATCTTTTTGGTACTCTTGTCTCTGCATGTCTGACTCTCTCAAAACTCCTTACCTCTTCCCCACTGCTGGGCTAGGGCAATATGCCGTGCCAGCCCCAGTTCATCTGGGTCTAGTCTCCCAGCGAACGCCTCAATACATCCCCTAACAATTTGTATGCTTCAGAGTTACCTACAGCTCAGCAACTCCTGCAAAGTTTACATATGCAGAACTGTGGAAGCAAGAATGAAGAAGTATGTGATTAGCCACGAGTCAGCCCTCAGACTGACAAGGCCAAGTGACAGCCTAACTCCCTTGGGAAAAGAAAGGTGGGCAGGACACTGACACATGACCAACTTCTTATGCTTGTGAGGACAAGGTGTTTGTCTTAGGGCTAGAGGATTAGATAAGAGAGAATGATGACCCTCAAGTGACAAATTGACCATGAGTCCATGCACTTTGTGCTAAGCACACAGCACAAGTGGGTTCAAGTAAGGAGTCTGGAGTCAGATGGCATGAGTGACTTTTTTAACTTCTCTGTGTCTTAGTTTTCTCATCTGTAAAATAGATATAACATTAGTAATGAGCTCTACCTTATACAGTGGTTGGGAGGATTATATAGCTAATACCTAAGAAATATTTGATCAGTGCCTAGCTGTGGTTCTAACTGCTAAGTAAGTGTTGACTATTATCTGCTAGGATCCGACTCGACGGCACTTGGCTTGGCATTATCTGCTAGGAGTCCATGGGTGAGCACAGAGTTAATGAATGTGCTAGGCTGTTAACCAGAAAGTTGGAGGTTCAAGTAAACCCACAGGTACTTTGGAAAGAAGGTCTGGCACTCTACTTCTAAAAAATCAGCCAATGGAAATCCTCTGGAGCACAGTTCTACTCTGAAATCTGTGGCGTTACCATGAATCAAAATTAACTGGAGACAACTGTTTTATTATATGCTAAGACAATGAACAGCCCAGATCCTAACTGGCTACTTAAAAAAAACAGAAAACAAAACCCACTGCTGTTGTGTCAACTCCCACTCCTAGTTATCTTACAGGGTACTGTAAGATAACTAGAAGCGGAACTGCCTCATAACAGTTCTAAGGAGTGACTAGTGGATTCGAACTGCTGATCTTTTGGTTAGCAGCCAAGCTCTTAACCACTGCACTACCAGGGGTCTCTGGCCATCTTAGGAAAATTTAATCTCCCTGCTCTCACATATAACACCACTGGTTAAAAAAGCCAAAATCTTGTCAGAATAATTCTAGAGCCTTTTCCCAGACCTACATTTTTTGCTCATGGTAATACATATCATCAACTGCATTCAGAATTTTAAAACCCATTTGTCTTTTTTGTTTAGAATATTATACAGAAGTGACTTTAAGATTAAAATAGTCCATGTACGAAAAGCTACGTTAGGTCTAGTCATCCCTCTGTTGCCCCTTCTGACACGGGCTATTTGTATTCCAGAGATATTCCGAGGCAGTGTGTGTCTAGTGATCAACTGGATGTAACACACAATCAGGTGAAGATCATCCCGAGGCACATTTGAAGAATTAAAATGTTTATGCTCCCCATTCATTTCCTATATTTCAACATTAATGTTTCTCTTTCATTTTATCATACTGATTATGGTAGTAAAACATGCAAAATGAAACCAAGAACAAAAAAGGATTTAAAACTGCATAGCAGTCAAAACCACTACAATGTCTAAGTTACAAGAAGTCCAAATGCAAGAAACTTGTCAGGGCTGTAGGAACACCTACCTAGCACAAATGTTTAAGCACTCAACTACTTATAGAAATGTTGGCAGTTTGAACACACTCAGAGGTACTTGAAAGAAAACCTTGGCAATTTGCTTCCAAAAGGTCAAAGCCTTGAAAACTCTGTGGAACAAGTCTCTCCCCTGTAATACTTGATGTAGACACGAGTCAGAGTTGACTCACGTGGGCAGGGGTATACAGGCAAAGGTAACTAACCACCACCTGATTCAGCATGAACACATTTAGCTGAACCTTTACCAATGGGCCCATGGGAGCTCTCCATTACAGTTGTGGGATGCACAGATTTGCAAGCATAGAAGTTTCCCCACTGTTGTTAGCTGCCACTGAGTCAGCTCAAACTCATGGAGGCTCAAAATGCATCTCTCCTACCCCTCTGTTACTGTCCCTGAACTAGGGACAAACAGACATGCGCCTTGAGAGCCTCTCCCCCACCTGCTATGCACAAGTCACAGATCCCACTTCTCCACACTAAGCTTTCCTCAAGGATTTTCCATGCAGGGCCTTCATGACTGTGAGCAGGTATACACAGGCAGGCGAGCCAGAGCAGGATTGTAGATAAACTGCTGGAGACTGAGAGTGAATTCACTGTGACCAGGCACTGCCTGCCACACTACCGACACAGTGTTTATTTACAGGAGAAAAACCCAAGAATCAGAGCAGTTACATGGCTCAAGGTCACAACTGCCCAATAGTGATTTCAAAGAATTCTGTGGAAGGGAAAATAGTTACACTATAACATAAGTGAAAGTCTTCAAATACCACTTATGTGCACACCTTGACCACTGCATCTATTGAGTTCCAAGTTCAGAGAGGGAGCAATCAGATAACTCACCTGTGAGTCTGTGAGTGAGCCTGTGCACACATATGAGATCTGACAATTAAGTTCACGAGCTCATCCTAGAAAAAGTGCTACATATTTCATTGCTGAAGATTACTATGGTCACCTTCAAAGTACTTCTCTTGGGAAGCTACACACTGACACCACTGCCTAGTCTACCCTTCAAAGCAATTTTGGAACTCCTTTTCTGAAATGGCCATCAGAGCTGTCATCATATTACCCTTGATGCTCTGAATGTTATCAGAATGTCTTCCTCTTAATATTCCTTTTATCTCTGGGTAAAGAAAAAAGTCACTGGGGGCCAGATCAGGTGAGTAGATACATTGTTCTATCACAGTTATTTGTTTACTGGCTAAAAATTCCCTCACAGACAACTATACAACGAAATTTGCAAAACTGCCACTGTGCCACCATGTGCAACGGCCATTCTAGAAAGAGTGTCAAAATTGCTTTGAAGGGGGTACTAGGTGCTGGTGTTGGTGCATAGCTTCCCAAGGGGAATACTTAACAGGCAACTGAAATGATATTCAGCAGTGAGGTACGTGGCACTTACAATAATTAAGTTCACAGATTTAACTGTCAGACCGCGTGTGTATGCACATAAGGTGTGCAGGCATATGCTGGAAGTGTAAATGTGTATACATGGGTGAGTTATGTGTGACTGTGCATGCAGATGTGTCACTATGTGAGTGAGCGTGTGCACTTGAACGTAAGTGGAATATGATTGGCGTATGCACAGGCATGTGTGAACGATCATGAGTGCTGTTTAGGGTTGCCACTGGCACTGGTTTTAGATGCAGTAATACCAAGTTTATAAGTCATTAGCTTTGGCCTATAAAATTATCAGTATTTAATGGTCTCCGCCTTCTGCGCCTTTCTCCACTTTCATTGTAATGCTCGTATAGTCAGAAGTAAAACCAGAAAGGTTGTTTTTTTTAAATCTAGGCCACACAGATTGAGGTGCTAGTAACACATTCCCAACCCCAGCAGGACAAGGGACTGCCTGTCTCTGGGGCTTAGCCAGGCTGAGGACAGAAGCCAGGGACTACAGTTAACCTGAGAAGACAGAGGGACCGGGGAAGATTCAGAAGACGGTTCCCTCTAGCTTCCCAGCTTCATAACCACCCCCTGCCTCTCCTATCAGTGTTTGAGAATTATGTAGCAGCTCCTGATTCTGTCCACGCACTCTAGATTTTCGTGGGGGAGGGCTGTTTCTCTGAGTTGACCTCCCTTTTCTTGGGAGCCTGAGGACCCATGCAAGTTTAATGAGTAGTCCAAGCACCTAGCAGCTCTGGGTTCCATAGCTAAAGCATAGCAAGTAGCCCATGGATAATGGGAGAATCAGCTGGAGCAGTCATTTCTCTGTCCCACGTGTCTATAGGACCATCTTCTCTTATCCCAGATGACGACCAGCAGCCCTCCCTCGGCTTCGAGTACACTGATAACTGATGACAGCTGAGCATATGGCCATCACCTTCAGTAGCAGATGACTGCTAAGTGCTCTAAACAGGGTTGATTGTAAATAAGATTTCTACTGCCCTTAAAATTGCACCAAGCCTTCGAGAAAAAATGTTGCATTCAGCTTCTGGAAAAAACATTGCATTTAGCCCCTGGAAAAAGCCCCTTTAGCTTGTGGTTTCCATTTAAAGTGTGTGTGTTAACTGTCCAGGTGGGTGGCTTCTTGTCTTTGCAGAGGAAATCTGCATCAGCTTCTTAAGACACGTGTTAGGACCCACAGCACTAGGTCTTTGATTCTTAAAGGGCAACTCTTCTTTCTGTCTACCACCTGGGCCAGGGCTGAGCCAAGACTGCAGAGGTGAAGTCCGGTAGCCTGGAATGCTTACTGAAGAGCCCCGGGACAAGACAGGGCTCAGAGCGATCTATGGTGCTGTGGTGAGTCTCTGGACTTCCACTGCTGGAATTCAAGCCTTACCCTGCTACTTTACAGCTGTGGTATCTTTAACAGCATGTTGTTAGCCTCTTCAACTCTCAGTTCCTACACCTAATACAACTAAGGAAGAAAACCCATGTAAAATTCTTAGAGTAGTGCTGATATCAGTAAGCACTCATAAATGCTACCTGTCGTTACTGAGACACATCCCTGCCAGGCAACAGGACAGGGGCACATGACTTCAGTTTTCTGACAACCTGCCCTGTCTCATGTAAGCTCTCACCCGCCGGAGAATCTGTGCCACCCCTTCTCACACTTTGCTGAGCACGGCCTGATGTTCTTCCTTAGGTATATGCTTGTATCCCTCCCTACATGTAAGTAGAATGACTTCCTACTTAAACACTTGTTTCTGAGTATACCACATGAAAACAGCTGGAGAGATTCTCACCAGATATGGAAAGATAGTTTGGGGGCAGTCTGCCTCTAAATTTTTTCTGGGCAGTGTACACAGAATTCATTCTAGGGCACCCTGGAAACACCTCAGTTGCTTTTCTTTCACTCCAAGAAAACATTAAACATTTCAACAAATAAATTCAGAAACTGTATTATGTATACATATAAATGTACACATGCATACATATACAAAGAGACACACATATATACACACATTTAATTATATTAAAATTTTATAGGTGTAGCAGGGAGTCACTAAATGTTCAGTGATTTTGTTTTGAGTTATTGTTTGAATTCTATTGTATACAGAAACAAAACATGCCACACAAAATGCTATCATCAGGGGTTAAAGTGGAAAAAGTTGAGAAAACCCTAAAATTAGTCTGATAGGGACCTCTATTTCTAGGTCAACTGAGAGGGCCATGCTTCTCTGATGATGTATAAGAGATGCCTTCAGGAAGAACATTCCAGAGCTAGTTAGGATAGGTGCTCTCTTAACAGCTTCGAGCCCACGGAGCATCTGGGTACCCAAGAGACTAGCACATGTCACCCAGAGCTGTTGACACCGCTGCTGGAACCTTGCTCCAAGAGTTGAGTGCCTACCCACTGTGAGCAGCTTGGTCTTTCAATTTCCACTTGAGTGACACTCGGCTGCCAGTCAGAAGACACATAAAATATATATTTAGATGCAAAAGCAAGAGAAAATGAATGGTGACTTTTGGTTTCTAGTTGCTGAGGAATCACATATCAGGTTAATGTCTAATATCTGACACTATTGTCAGGTGCTGTATTGTCACCTGTAATTGAACAATGAGCCTAAGGTGATGATGTCCTAATGATAAAGTCAAGCAGACAGCCTAATACAGGTACCCAGAATCTAGGTCTTTTCCCAAGTAACAACTACGCATTTCAACAGGGAATAGTGTAAAGGAATCCTCACTAATCTGTTTCCCAGTTTTATCCTCTTCTCTTTCAGACCTGGGCAGAAAGCATTTGTTTCTAAACGATCATCTGTAAGTCCTCAGAGCAGGCCCACTGAAGGCAGGTGTTAGGAATTGTTTGAGCTGCTTCTTAGTACGGCAGCTTCAGGGTGAGGAGCAGCAGGAATCTGTTCACATGCGGCACACTCCAGACTCGATGCAATAAACAGGGTGTTGGCAGGAAATAATTCTACAACTCTTCATTATGACAATTACATAAAAGTGCTATACACAAGTCCAACATTCACCTCTTAACTATTTACTTAATGACGTGTATGGGAGAAAGGTGTGGCAGTCAGTTTCTGTTAAGGTTAGAGCCTTGGAAACTCTATGGATCAGTTCCACTCTTGTCCTATAGGGACACTAAGAGGCAGAATTGACTCCACAGTAGTGGTTTTTTTTTAACGACATATGGTCAAGAAGATAAAGGGACACATTCCAGAACAGGACCCTTAGCTCTCTCATTCTGAAGAACGAGGACCCTTAGCTCTCTCATTCTGAAGAACGAGAGACTGCTAAAATCGTATAGGTGTAGCAGGGAGTCACTAAATGTTCAGTGATTTCATTTCAAGTCATTGTTTAAGAAGAGCTGTGTTTGCAAGTGAGTTCTTAAAATTCTCCTCCAGTTTCCCACACCTTCTTGCTTCGCCTCTCCCGTCTAACCAGAGCCCACTCTCCTTACGTGCAGTCTACCAAGCCCCGGTCAGGGCAGAGAAAGTCCTCAGAGGAAAGGAAACGAGGAAGACCACTCACAACCTCATGAAAATGACAGTAAAAGTTCAGATTGTGCAAGGAGGCCTGTTTTGGGGTGCCACATATTAATTATTGCACCATCCATCTGTCGGTTCGTCATACTGCAGTAGCTTGTCTGTTGATATGAAGCCAGAAGCTATGCCACCAGTATTTCTGATTCCAGCAGAATCACCCATGGGGTCAGGTTTCATAGGAACTCAAGACCAAGACTAGAAACAAAGGCCTGGGGATTTACGTTCAAAAGTTAGCCAGTGAGAAAACCTTGTATATCTCAACAGAACACTATCTGAGGCCTTTGCTTCGCATGGTTGCGGTGGACTAGAACAATAGCTGTGACAATGGACCAGAACATCCTGGTGACTGTGAGGAGGACAGGACAGGGCAGAGTTTCCTTGCGGTTCACCAGTCCACCATGAGTTGGACTTGACTCAGAAGCTGTCTATCTCTCCATACTGGTTGTCAGAAATTCACATGCAAGTAGAATTTTGACACTTTTGATGATGACTCCTTTACTACATACACATATATATACATACACATATGTAACCACACTCCCATCAAGATGTGTTCCTTGTGAAAATCTCAGCAGTGATCACTGACTTATAAGACCAGCTTTAAGAAAGATGCATGAAAAAGAAAAGGATGCCATCAAACAATTGTCCCTGTCAGTACAGCAAATTTCCACCATGGCTGCATAAAAATGAAAGCAAAACTCTAAAACCAAAGGCAATTTTAAAAACCAGTGGAAGTCAGCAGCTTTCCCTCCTGCTTCTGACACCGCCTTGTGCTACTCCACACGGGGGGCGCTCAGCTATCATTCCCTGACATCAGGAGCCGTCGGATCTCCCCAGTCTGATCCATCACGGCTGTTAATGGCTCCTGGCAGCAGGCGAGCAGGCCATATTGCTGAGATTCCAGGAGGCCCGTAGGCCAGCCGCGTGGGGCAAAGTGGAGCTGACGAGAACTCACATTGAATTTGCATATATTTCCACCGCTTGTCAGAAGTACCTTTGTCTCAAACAGGCCTGGAGCTGGAGAAGTGGAGAGAAAGCAAAATGGCTTGGTAGAGAGGAGGACTGAGCTTGGTGAAGATTTGTAGCTGCCTCCACAGGTGATGAGGATGCTTTGGTCTGAGTTGCCTTGCAGATAGTCACTAATAAAACTTATTACTAGGTTACTTACAGAGCCTCTGCCTTTGTTTCCAGGAGACTGAATTTTCTGGACCCTTTGTTTCCTGTACCAGCAAAGAGAGTTCCGATACACACAGCTTCCTGCTGGAGGGTAACAGGAGTCTTTGCTTACCCGGGTACATAAGAAGTAATTACAGGTTCCATACAGGAAATTTACAACACTATGTTCTGATATTAACCTGCCCAGCAGGAGCAAATGGCAAACACGCTGAGCCAGGCCTTACCCTTGTTTTCTGAAATGAAAGGGCATAAACCAAAACACTTCAGTGAGGGGAGAAAAAAGGCAAGCAAAACCACATCATGAATCTGTACACCATCTGCACATTCATGGAACACTAATGGGGAATAATTACACTGCTCCTGTGGCCCAGGTCTCGGGAATCAAGACTGGTTTCCCAGGTCTTCCCAGCGGCTGTTGTCTGGCAGAGGTGAAAATTGGGAAGTTTGGTGCTGAAACAGCTCATTAAAAGAACCTTGAAAAAGAGCGCTGCTCTTTGAATCTTAAAGACAGTAATGAGTAACTCAGCAGGCTGAACAGGGAAGAATTAACTTGTCCCTAAATTAAATCTCAGTGGCTAGGGACCAAATGGGAGCAAGGGTTAAAGGCAAATGAGAAGAGGAGGGGAGAGAAGAAAGAGGAGAGGAAGGGAAAAGAGAGAAAACGAATTCTTCAGCCAGGTACAGAGAAAACTTCTCCAAGTTGGCTTCTCAGGAGGACCAATCACCAGCTGCTCCCTGGCAGGAAAGTTAAAGCTGTCAAGATGTCCCATTTACTGCTGCCTGATGAGTCGGCAAGGAAGGTATGCTCTGTGCACCTTAAGTGGAATTTCAATCTAGCCTGGTCTCTCTGCTGCTGCCAAGGTTGGTAGGGATAGCAACCTGGAAGAAGCAGGACTTAGCATGCTCATCCAGAAGAGCTGGGCCAGGGAAGGCAGGCCATACAGTCACACAAGAGGACCCTTCTGGCCCACTCAGACCTTCACAGATCCCCCACCCTGGCTCCAAACTAAGGTCCAACAACCAATCTCTGCCGGTCAATAGCCCTGAGTCTAGGTGGTACCTCATTCCCAGCACAGGTTAACTCAGATATCTGTATTCCCAACTGTTTCTCAGCACATACAAGGTATATCTTCTCTAAATTCTATTCCTTCTTCAAGGCTGAATTTGTCCCACATTTTCCAGAACATGCCAACTACATACAATGATTTCTCCTTTCTGACCCCCTTGTACATCCCCACCTGAATGACTCAAGGTGATACATACCCTTCTATAACCTGACCGTTTTTGTTCTCTTCCTAGTATCGCTCATGTGCCTCAAACGAGGCTGAAACTTCCTGAAGCGCCCACGAGAACAGGTATCACATCCTCCTCCCACAGTCAGGGATTATCATGGGTTCAGTTTTGTCCTCCCAGTACGTGTGAGCTTGGCTAGGATATGAGTCCCAATATTGTGTGACTGTCTGCCATTTTGTCATCTGATGTGATTTTCTCATGTGTTGTAAATCCTGCCTCTAGCCCTGGTAGCATAGTGGTTAAATGCTATGACTGCTACTCAAAAGGCCAGCAGTCGGAATCCACCAGGCACTCCTTGGAAACTCCACGGGGCAGTTCTACTGTGTTCTACACCATTGCCAGGAGTCAGAATGGACTTGATGGCAGTGTTTTGTTTTTGTTTTTTAAATGATGTTAATGTGACAGGGTTAGAGGCAGTTATGTTAATGAGGCAGGATTCAATCTACAAAATTAGGTGTTGTCTTAAGTCAATCTCTTTTGACATATAAAAGAGAAAAGCAAGCAGAGAAAGGGAGACTTCACACTACAAAGAAACAAGAGCCAGGAGAATAGTGCATCATCTGGACCCCATGTGCCTGTGCCTCTCAGCTGGGGAAAACTGACATCAAGAACTTTCGCCCGAGAGCTGACAGAGAAAGAAAGCCTTCCCTCCTGGAGCTAGCACCCTGAATTCAGACTTGAGAAAACAAACTTCTGCTTGTTGAAGCCATTCACTTGTGGTATTTGTTATAGCAGCACTAGACGACTAAGACACCTATAATCTCAGCCTCTTCCCCATTTCACTTCGTTTTAGTCTCAAGAACCAATTCCACACAGCCTCTTCTAGTTACTACCCCGTCTTTCCCATTACTGATGTGTAACCTCACTTTGTTCCAAAAAATACTTCAGAAACTTCAGCAAACACAATCAGGATAGAAAAATAAATATAAGGAAATTGCGGAAGTAGAAAGTAAGGAGAGAAAAAAATAAGCTGAAGTTATGGATATGCTGAATGAATTTACACAAAACATATACAGGAAAGTTCTATCGCTGGCTGGAAATGGGATGTAAATTTGATTCAGTTTTTCTAGTAGCCAAAGCAAAGGGAAAAACGTCATTAGAAGGGATCATGAAAGAAGACATAATGTCCAAAGGACAAAGAAACCCACTGCTCAGATAAAAGCCAGTCACACCCAGAACTACGGACTGAGGACAAATTGCTCTATTGGTCCTAGAGGGAAACCTGTGTGGGTGGTATGGTGAATAAGAGGAATTAACAACCTGATGCACTGCCAGCAATTCTGACTCACAGCAACTCTCCAGGACACAAGAGAGCTGCCTCATAGTGTTTCCAAGGAGTGACTGGTGGATTCAAACTGCCAGCCTCTTGGTTAGCAGTGAAGCTCTTAACCACAGCACCAACAGAAATTATGCCGATATTACTTAGCAATAAAGATACAAAAGGGAACAAGACAGGACTACCCTGGCCTTCATGGGTCTTTGATTTTCTTACAGGTTTAATAGAAAGAACTGGAAGAGGGGTTCCTGGGATAACACAGTCAAGGAGAAGGTCTCCCTCCCTCTGAAGAGTAAAGAGGTATCAGTCAAGTCAAGATTCGGACTATTTGTATAGTGTCCCCTGGTAGGGCCAGCAGACCTAAACCTGATCCAGTGATAACAACTTGATAAGGTCCTCTATTTTGCCCACCTCTCCACAGCCGAGTGTCCTGGAAGAGTTACTTATACAGGCTGTGCCTAGTCCCTCGCCTCCCAGCTGCTCCTCAGCTCCCTGCCTGCCTTCTGCTCCCCGCTCCAGAGAACCCACACTGCAAAGAGAGACACGTCTCAGTCTGTATTCTGCTGGAAGTAGTCAGTGCCTGTGTCGCTGCTGTTCATTGCCTTCTTGAAATCCTCTCCTCCTCTGTCTTCTGCGGTCTCCACTTTGTTCCTGGTTTGGCTGTGGCCCCTTTAGACACCCCTTCTCCATCAGTTCTGTAGACTCATCTTCTTTTATTCGCTTCTAAAATATCAGGCTATGACTAAATGTTACCTGGAACCTCAGTTCTTCTCCCTCTATCTTCTCTCCCAGGTGGATATGACCCCCAAGAGTGCACCTAGCTATTGCCCATGTAGTTGCTGTTAGCTGTTGTCCAGTGAGCCTTCAACCCACAGCAACCCCCTACACAAAAGAACAAACACTGTCCCCCATAACTGGTTGCATATAGGACCATTGTGATCTACAGGTTCTCAATCGCTGATTTTCAGAAGTAGATTGCCAGGCCTTTCTACCTGGTCTTAGTCTAGACCTGGCCTTAGTCTAGATGCTCCGCTGAAACCTGTTCATCATGATAACAACATGCATGCTTTCACTGATGGAAGAATGATGGCTGCACATGCACAGGAGGTGTGTTGGCCAAGAATCAAACCCAAGTCTCCTGCATGAAAGGTGAGAATTCTGCCACTGAACCACAACTATACTGGTCTTCTAGGATCAGACCTATGAGGTCAGCGGGAGAGGTCCACATAGATGCCCCAAAGGCCCCTCACACACAGCACGTTAAAAAAAATATATCAAACATAATTCTTCCTCTCCCACTCTAACTGGTCCCTGTTCTAAATTCCCTACACTCATGTAAGCATCATCCACCTACTGCCTAAATCAAGGAAACCTCAGTCCCATGCTTAGATCCTCCTTCTCACTCCTCTTTTCCCATATCCAATCCTGCCACTTTTGCGTTGTAAATGTATCTCCTATTTATTACCTTCTCTATAAGCCCACCAATGAAAATTAATAACTAACATTGTTGAACACTTATGATGTTCCAGGTGCTGTCTAAAGTGCTTTACACTTTAAATCTATCGTGTAGACCTCACGACTATACTACGAGGTAAGCACTGTTAGCATCCACATTCCACAAGGGAGGAAAATGAGGCCAGAGAAGTTGTGTGACTTCCCCAGGTCACACAGCAACGAAATGTGAGAGTAGGATTTCAATCCAAGCAGTTCCTGACTCCAGAGCTCATATACCACCACTTTGTATCAGGTTTCACTTTGATTATCGATGATTGCTATACCTTCCTGATCCATCTTTCCCTCTTCTCTGCATGTCTGCTCCATCATGCAATTGATCTAAAACCCAAATGTGGTCTCTCCATCTTCTGTGGAACACTGTTCCATGATTTCCCATGGCTTGCAGAATAAATTTCACACTGTTGGTCACCTTATGCCACTACCCTTCCTGTATACACCTGCACACCTCTCCTGTGCCAGAACACGTTCTGATGTTTCTGACGATACAAAATGTGGCTCCAATTGTCAAGAAAATGTGGAATAAGTAGGCAAACAAAATGTACAAGTGAAAAGTTATACCTAAGAATTAAACTCAACATTATAATGAAAATGAGGTCTCAAGGCAAGCAGTTTGGGTTAGAGGTAAGAGGACAGACTCACGTGAGACATATGTGAGACCCTAAATATAGAGAGAAAGGACATTTAATGCATGCAGAATGAGCTGCCAAAAATGATTCTTTTCCATTACAAGCTGGGCACTCACAAATGATCAGTTCAATTCTGGTTTAGCTTGAAATACTTTAATATTCCCATATTGTTCCAGTTCAATACTTTCAGAAAATGAATAGGCTTGGTTCTGGCTCAAACTGCCTTACTAGGTGTTTCTGTTTTGAAAAATCCTTGGCTCAGTGGGAGAAAAAAAAGATTAATTTGAGGCTCAGCTTGATTCAAGGTTCACAAATTAAAGCAGTGCCTTCCAGTTGCCAGTTCCCACAGGAGCCGGCCTACCAGTTACATCTTCAGCCCATCAGTCTGTTTGCATGGCTCTGCCCTTCCCTGGGTGATGCAAACAGTTAATATACCTGGTTGCCAACTGAAAGGCTAGATGCTCAAGTCTACCCAGAGGTGCCTCAGAAGAAAGGTCTGGTGATCTACTTCAGAAAAATCCATCATTGGAAACCCTGTGGCCATGGACCCAGACACTCTGTTAGCTCAGAACTGAAACCATTCCAAAAGCCAACCCTTCAGACAAAAACAGAACTGGTCTATAAGAAATAAAATGATAGTCACAAAGAGTATGCTTCTTGGCTTGGGTAGACAGAGGAGACTAACTGGGCAGCTCCTGTGTGGAGGCAAGAGGAGAATGTAGAAGGATCAGGAGCTGGTTGCATGGATGTGGGAAATACAGGGTGAAGAGGAGAAATGTGCGTGTCACAGCGTGAAGAGAGCACCTAGAGTTACGTAGCAATGTGTAAGTTTTTGTATGAGAGCCTGACTTGAATTTTCAACTATCACTGAAAGCCCAATTAAAAAACAAAACACACAACCCCAGGGAGTACAGTTCAAATTTGGCACACATGGAGGACATCATGAGTTGGAACTGACTCACTGGCAACTGGCTTGGGGCCTTCCACAGACTATCAGCCCCTTCAGTCCTTAGAGGTTTATCTCGGCCTACCTCAACCCTGGGGCAGATATCTGGGGACTGCCCGGAGAGATTCTCACAGCAAGCACAGCAATATCTCCTGGTGAGCGCGGATTAGAGTCCCTGAAGCTGGGAGCCACGCAGGGCTTAGGAAGGGTGCATGGGCCTCTAGTGAGGCCAAACTCACCAACTCTTTCAGAACTGCTGCTGCCTCACTTCTTCCTGGTCTCTGCTCCAACGCCACCTTTCCTCCAGGGCCTTCCTTGATCCCTCACACTCCCACACCATCTCCTGTCTTATTCTCCATCTCATTTACCAGCCACTGACATCTCTTCTACTTTTTTGCCCTCTGTCACTCCCATTCAGCCACTTCGTCTACCTCATTCACTGTTACGCTCCCACTGTCTACAGCGGAAGCCAACAAATACATGGCAAATACCGGATATTATTGTGGTTTGGGGGATTATTTTTTTCATTTTGTTTCTCATACAAAAACTTGTACACACTTTACCATGTGATCCTAACTGTTCTCCCCACAGTTTGACAACACATTCCTCCCCTCAAAACCACATTTCCCATGTTCACTCAACCAGCTTGGTCCCCCTCTGTCTTCTCATCTGGCCTCTGGACAGGAGCTGACCAGTTAGTCTCCTGTATCTATGCAAGCCAAGAAACACACACTTTACTGACATCATTTTATGTCTTAAAAACCAGTTCAATTTTTGAAGCACTGGTTTTTGGATTGGTTTCAGTTCTGGGCTGGCTATGTGTCCTGGGGACCCTTCTGCCTGTCAGAGCATCAACTAGAGTTTGAGTTCTTCACTTCTCATTTCACCTATTTCAACAGGAACTCTTGTTGAGTTCCCTGTAAGGGCAGTCTTTGGTGGTGTTCCTCTGGTCTCACGCTGATGTGGTGTCTGGTTTATGTGGCCCTTTCCATCTCTTGGGCTCACACTTTGATGCCCTTCTTTCTCCTTTGCTCCAGGTGAGTTCAGATGCTTCTTAGATGGCCATTTGCTAAGGATACTATATTTCTTTACATGAAGAATAGCACATCTTAGTGAGCCTTTTCCCTCATAACATACTTTTCCTCTTTCATGTCCTGTCTCTCTCTGAAAACTAATTATCAGTGGGCTGTCTCCTTTCCTCCAAGCCTCCATCTCTCTCTTTCACTCTCCCTTTCCCTGTCTTTCTCTCTCTTGGGGAGATTTCTTTGGCTTTTCTCAGCCAAATGTTCTCTGCATATACAGAGAGCAAGACTTTGACAGAGAGCTTGTTGACTGGGTGAGACAGAATGCAGGACAGAGCAGAGACAGACAAAAACCTATCAGCTTCATGCCTTGAGTCCCAACCAGCAAAGTATAAGCTTTACCATAGCCGCTCAAGTGCTTCACCAGAACTGACCCCCTACTCCAAAATCCTTGTCCTGTGTTCAAAGGGAATCTGTGTTTGAGCGTCTTCTGACCTTTTAAGTAGATTTTTAACTGCCAGTTAGATTGTTTACATTTGTGATTTAAAAAACAAAAAACCAAACCCATTGCCTTCTAGTTGGCATTGACTCTGACTCATTGTGATCTTGTAGGACTGAACAGAACTGCCCCACACAGTTTCCAAGAGTACCTGGTGGATTCAAACTGCAGACTTTCAGGTTAGCAGGCAGCTGTAGCATTTAACCACTATGCCAAAAGGGATTCCACATTCGTGATTAAGAATTGATAAAACATATAGCACTCATAAGATGGCAAAATTTTATGCATGGCAGTACACACATACAAAAGGATATGAAGAGAAGTAGAATATTTTATCTGCCCAGTAACACACTGATACCCTTATATAATGAACGTTTACTGATAAAACCAACAAATCTGCTCCACATTTCCTCCTTTCATCAGCTGACACACATCCTCAAGCATTTCCTTACCTGGAGAATGTGAGCCCCAGGGTGATGGTTACTGTTATGTGTCAAATTGCCTAGGCTGTGATTCTCAGTGGTTTGGCAGACACTATGTAATCACCTTCCATTCTGTGATCTGATAAGAGCAGCCAATCAGTTGAAAGCTGAGTTTTCTTGGGAGTGGCCTACCTCTCATATAAAAGGATGCTCTCTGGTAAAGCTCACTCTTTCTTGACCCTGTACTCTTCTAGTTGCCTAGACTCAGGTTCTTGGAACGTAAGATCCAGAAGTCTATGGTCTGGTGGCTGACCTGCAGATAGTGGATTTTCCAACCCTTACAACCCTATGAGTCAGCAAAGGCCTCCAGCCCACCACCTGACCTGAAGATTTGGGGTTCATCTGCCCCTGTAGCCACATGAGCCTGTAGACGTCTTCAGCACGTCTATTATCTGGCTCACAGGTTTGAGGATTTAGCAGTCTCTAAAACTGCATGCACTATTTCCTCACAATTGTATGACTTATTTCCTTAAAGTACCTTTCTCTATACATATATTAATATGCATGCCACTGCTCCTCTAGAGAACCCAAGCTAACACTCAGAAATGGGATAAAGTGAAGTTCATGGACTCTCTAAAGGGGGCATCAGGAAGTCCTTAAACAAATTAAGAACATAGTCACCTAATCAAGAAGAGTTAGAAAATGTGAGTAATCAAATGTGTTCACCTACCATTTAATGTTTCTGATGGGTAATATGCAAATTAAAGAAATAAAACCCATTGCAGACAAGTCGATCTTGACTCATACAATCTTATAGAACAGAGTAAACCTGCCCCATAGGGTTTCCAAGGCTGTAAATCTTTATATACACAGATTGCCACATCCTTCTCCTGTGAAGCAGCTGGTAGATTCAAACTGCTGACTTTTCAGTTAGCAGTTGAGTGCTTAACCACTGTGCCACTAGGGCTTTGTTGAAAAGTAAATAAGACCTAAAAATGAACTGAATTTTGAAAGTTACATACATTTTTTTTCTCTAGTTTTATTATATTTGTCTTTGGTATTACAACTTTGCTAAGATGTGTCTAAGTGTGAACTTTTTATTTGCCATTCTTGAGTTTTAATAAGTTTCCTAAAGCTGTTTAATCAGTTTTGGAAATGTCACTTCTCCCAATCTGAAATTCTGAGAGAGAGAGAGCTTTTCAACTTATCCTCCATGATTCGTTTCACTTTTTCATCTCTTTATCTCTCTAGATGGCATTATGAGTAATTTCTTCAGATCTATTCTAGCTCACTAGTTTTCTTTTCAACTGCTGTTACTGAGGGTTAGAAATCAGCCATTACAATTTTCATTTCTAAAACTTTAATTTGGTTGTCAAAGCTGCCTTATGTACATTCATATGTTCCTTTCTTATTTTCTAAGCCCCTTTATTAACTCTGTTACAGTTGTTATGTGCCATTAACTTGGTTCTGACCCATAATGATCCCACATAGAACAAAACATTGCCTGGTCCCGCATCATCCTCACAGTTTTGTTGCTATGTTTGAGCCTATGGTTGTAGCCACTGTGTCAGTCCATCTTATTGATGGTCCAAAGTTTGTTGTTTTGGGGCATCTGGAGGTTGTTTTGTTTCTGCTGTGTTACTTTAACAGGATCTAAAGCTCAGTCTGAAAAGGAAGCTGATCACCAGACACTTCTATGTACTCCATTGAGTACATCTATTTTACCAAGCACAATGTCCTTCTACAGGGATTGGGTCCTCCTGAAAACATGTCCAGGTATATGAGACAAAGCCTTGCCATCCTTACTTCTAAGGAGCATTCTGGTGGTACTTCTTCTAAGACAGATTTGTCCATTCTTCAGGTAGTCTTAACCATATTAATTTAATCATACCTTAAATATACTAAATATAATTATTTAATAACTTGTGTCTGACAATGCCAATATCTGAAATCATGTGGAGGTAATTCAGTTGTCTTTTGTTTTTAGCCTCTCACACATTATGCTTTGTTTCCATATAATGTGGGGGCAGAGTCAAGATGGCAGACTAAACACACACCTCCCTAAATCCTTCTGGAAACCAAGGCCTGAACTGAAATTAAACAGAGGCTTCTGAACACCTAAAATGAGCCCCAGGATGCGGCATAGGGCTGTCTATTTGAAGTTTCCACTGAGTGGGAATTTCTTCTCTTTTGCCAACCCCCACCCTCGCTGAGTCCTGGCTCTCGCAGATTGCAGGTAAATCACCATTTTAACTTTTTTTCCCTCTGTCTTAGCCAGCAGGAGGGGCTGACGTGACTAGCAGCAAGGCTCAGATGCACTGCTGATGAGATTGGCGAGCAGAGTTGCCACATTTTGAGAGCCTGGCCTTGGAATCTTTGCAACTCGGCACCTGTGATCTCTCTCTCCCTTGGAATCTCTGTATCTCCATCACTGAATAGCCTTTTCCAAGGTGGGCAGGGGGAGCTTGTGCAGGACACCATCTTGATTCACTGGAAGGTGGATTTTCCTATATGGAGGCCTCAGCTGGACCTAATTCCCAGGCTGGGAGGCAGTGCCTGCCCAGAGAGCACTTTTCTGGCAGTAAAGCAGTCTTTGATACAGAGGTGCTAACTTTACCACCTGGGAAGAGGGACTTGCATACCTGAAAGCCTGACTTATTTTGGAAGCTGTCAGATACCTTTTACCTCTCAATAGAGAAATAACTACTGTGCATCCATACAGCATCTCTTCCAGCTTTTACTGTCTCACATTACAGAGTCAGCTGAAGGCTCCCTAGTGACTCTATAAGTGGGGCTGTATCTTTGCCAATCAGGAGGTGGAGCCTGCTACCCCAGAGAGTCTACTGAGCCCAGTCACTGCAGTATATAGAAGTATCTGGTGATCAACTTCCTTTTCACACTGAGCTTTAGATCCTGTAAAGTAACACTGGAGAAACAAAACAACGTCCAGATGCCCCAAAAGCAACAAACTTTGGACCAGAATATTAGGAAGAATTCACCTATGGCTTCAGAAGGCCACAAAAGAAAGATCCAAAGAATTTCCAGACAAAGAAGGCTTTCTGAAAGTATCAGAGGGCAAGTACAAAAGTACTATACATAGAGCCCTCCTAGACCTTATACAAAATGCAGCAGAGCAAAATGAAAAAGTAAGCAAGCTGTTTGATCTGATGGAATACCAGTACTCTGAAAGCCAACAGATCAAGAACAAAATCAAAGACACAGAAAATTCAGTTCAAAGTCAAGAAAACAGAATGGAACAAATGGAAAATAAACTTTCTGACTTGGAAGACTGAGCTACTGACTCCAGCATCTGTCAGGAGAAATCACAAAAAAAGAAATAAGAAAAATGAAGAACTACTAAGAAGCATGTGGGACTCTGTTAAGAAGAACAATCTACGATTAATTGGAGTTCCTGAACAGGGTGGGACACCTGAGAACTCAGAAAGTATTGTTGCTGAACTGCTGACTGAAAACTTCCAGAAATTATGAAAGAAGATAATATAGATATCCAAGATGCATATCAAATGCCACTCAATATAGATCCCAAAAGAAAGACTCCAAGACATATTATAATCAAGCTTAGGAAAACAAAACACAAGCAGAAACTCTTATAGGCAGCAAAACTCAAAGCAAAGCTAACATTCAGAGGGAAACCCTATAGGCTTTCATAGGATTTCTCAGCAGAAATGACGCTGGCATAGAGACAATGGGATGATGCATTCAAAGCCTTGAAGGAAAAGAATTTCCAACCAAGAATTATATACTCTGAAAAACTATCTTTCAAATATGAAAATGAAATTAAGACATTTGTAGATAAACAGAAACTCAGAGACTTTGTAAAAACCAAACCAAAGCTACGGAAATACTGAAAGAAGCTCCTGGCTTAGAATAACAAAACCATTAATTTTCTATTTCAGGAAGAAATACAGGACACATTATCCAGACATGCATTCAGTTAGAGAGGGCTCCAAACTCAATCAAAGCTGTAATATTAAAAGAAGTGATCCAGTGATCATATCTTTAAAACTATGATGTCACCATATTAAAAAGAGGGATGTACTAAGACTTGCAGTAGTTAAAAGTGGGCTCAAACATAAAAGACGACCTATCCATAAGTTGCTTGCAAGAAACTCACCTTAGACTTAAAGATACAAACAAACTGAAAATTAAAGGATGGAAGGATATATATCAAGCTAACAATACACAAAGAAGAGCAGGTGTGGTAATACTAATCTCAGATAAAATAGATTTTAATGTAAAATCCACCATCACGGACAAAGATGGACACTATTTATTGCTGAAAGGCTCAATACACAAACAGGACTTAACAATATTAAATATTTATGCACCCAATACTAAAGCATCTAAATACATCAAAGAAACACTGACTATACTCAAAAACCAGATAGATCACTCCATAGTAACAGTGGGAGACTTCAACACTCCACTCTCAATATTGGACAGATAGTCTAGAAAAAAGTTCAGTAAAGACACAGAAGATCTTATTGCCATTATTAAACAACTAGACCTCATTGACATATACAGAACTTTATATTCATCAGCAGACAACTACACTTTCTTCTCCTGTGCACATGGAACATTTTCCAGAATAGATCATGTGTTAGGACATAAAGCAAATCTCAACAAAATCCATACCACTGAATTATTGCAAAGCATCTTCTCAGACCACAAAGCCATTAAAGTTGAAATCAATAGCAGAAATAACATAGACAGAAAGCGGAACACAAGGAAACTGAACAACATCTTGCTCAAAAAGCCATGGGTTATAGAAGAAATCAAAGATGTTTCCATATAATGTTTTACGATGTCTGACAAGTCCGCAAAGTTAATCGTTCTAAGTGCTACATAACCTCATTGCTGAATAGCACTATAGTCACCTTTGAAGTACTCCCTTGGGAAGCTATGCACCAAGGCTAGCACCTAGTCCACCCTTCAAAGCAATTTTGGAACTTCCTGGAATGGTCATTGCACACGCTAGCCTGGTGGTAAGTTTGCTCACTTAATTGTATAGTTTTCTGTGAGGGAGTTTTTAGCCAGTATACAGATACTGTATCAGAACACCCTACCTACTCACCTGACTTGGTACCCCAGTGACCTTTTTCTTACCCAAAGATAAAAGAAATTTTGAAAGAAAGACATTTTGATGACATTCAGGACATCAAGGGTAACACAACAACAGCTCTCATGCCCATTACAGAAAAAGAGTTCCAAAACTGCTTTGAAGTGTGGACGAGGTGCTGACATCATTGCATAGCTTCCCAAGGGGAGTACTTCAAAGATGACCATTGTGATAGTCAGCAATGAAGTATGTAGCACTTTTTCTAGGATAAGTTTGTGAACTTAATCGGTAGTCCTTGTGTCTTCCCCCCCCCCAAAGTATAATCTAATTTTCCCCCAAAACTTATCTGTGAGAATTCCTTGAGGCCTGGGTTGAAGCTGAAACCCTCTTAAGAGGAAATGTTTCTTCCTGCCAGGTGCCTAAGACATGACCAACCTGGACTTTAAATGAAAACTCAGGGGCCACCAATATGTCATGAGTTCAGGGAGTGAACACATACAGGTACACCAGCATATACTCTTGCTTATGGGAAATGTTTTCCTCCCTTCCATTAAAAATCAAGAGTTGAGGCTGGAAATTTTTCTTGTCATTCCCTGGGGGCCAATTTTGAAGATGTAGCCACTTGGGGTCCTAACTTAATGTATGTTGAGTTAGTGAGAGTCTCTGATGAGATTTCCCATCTCCTACTGAGCCTAGGATTTTCATCTATGTCTCATAGCTATACAAACCACAGCCAAGCTCACTGGGTCTGGCAAATGCCCACAAGAGCTGACAGTCCCTTCCCTGCTGCCCTTTCTCATTTATTCTGTAGCCTCTGAGGCTCTTTACCTTTTGCCAACTCATCAATACCTTTGGAAAAACACTTTTTTATTGTTTAGCCAGCATGTATGTGTATGTGAATATGAATATCTATGCATATGAATATATATATATATACACATATCTATAAAATGTGGTGGCGTAGTGGGTTACGTGTTACATTTGCTAACCAAAAGGTCAGCAGTTCAAATCCATCAGGTGCTCCCTGGAAACTCTAGGAGTTAGTTCTACTCTGGCCTCTAGGGTCACCATGAGTCAGACCCGACTCGACAGCAATGGATTTATATATATATATATATGTGTACACACACACACACACACACACACACACACCCCCACACACACACCCCTAACCAAAACCCACTGCCATCATGACAACTCTGACTCACAATGACCCTAAAGGACATAGCTGAATTGCCCCATAAGGTTTCTAAGCAGTGTCTGGTGAATTCAAACTGCCAACCTTTTGGTTAGCAGCTGTAGCACTTAATGCTTACGCCACCAGGGTTTCTGTGTGTGTGTGTATTTGTGTATAATACTGCCACCCGAGGGACATGATAATTTCCTGCAATTTGTTACACGTATGTTTACCAGAATACTGGCCTCTAGAGCTGGCCACATGCCTGTAGCTAGTGCAACACATCAGCAGTCACGAGTAGTGAAAATACACTGGGTTTTCAGCATTTGCGAGTTCCCTAAGGGACCAAAGATGGGTCATTAACCTGAGCCAAGATCCAGGGCTCACATTACTATTCAGTTCCTTGGTATTAAGTATATGGTGCTAAGTGGAGACATTCCTGTCAAGGTTAGGGAAACTCTTATACTCTGACCCACCAACTGACAAGAGGGCAGCTGAACATACTGTTCAGATTCCAGGGACAGCATACTCACTGACACTTCTAAGATAAGAATTTTTTAGTAACCTCTATCCAAAATACTTATAAAATTTGCTATTTTTAACTAGGGTCTGCTCCAGGAAACAGCCTTTCAGATGCTGCAGGCATTCCTGAGGCTTGCACCCAATGCCTTGGGTAGGAATGGAGCACTTGAGTTCTCCATGAGGAATATGGATATACTTTGGAGCCTCTGGTGATATCCAATAGGAACAAAAATCTAAAGTGCAACTGGTCCTAGAATAAAACAACGTCAGCAATGGCAAGGATTCTAGACTTTTGAGAGATGTATACTAGCCTGTTACTGGACTCCCGCATAACACCAAAAGACTGATACCATTTATACAACCATGAGACCGGATATGTCAATCATAGTCTGAGCAATAGGCTTCTCCTTTACAATGTGGAAAGACAGAGAAGCCCTCCATCACTACGTGGAAGTGAAATCAACACAGAGGGCTTCCTAGATCCCCTAACGTTTGTGCAGCATACCCACCAGTGCACTGAATGAGGTAAAAAGGATATGAATATAAGTGTGGGACAGAACCTACAGGATTCTACTGATGAGAGACCCTGTACCTTGGCTGTTGCAACTGTCCCACACACATCTAGCCTAAGTGCCCAGTGCTCATCATCCTGTACCATGACCACAATGATAAAAACTAATAACTGACATGTCCTGTCTCCTTCTTCTGTGTCCACTACTGTTCTGAGCACATTTGATATTCATAAAACTCTATGCAGTATTAATATTTTCCTGATTTTACAGATAAAGAAACTGAGCTACAAAGAGGCTAATAAACTTATTCAAGCTTATACAGCTAGTATGTGGCAGAGTTCATACTCAAACCTGAGCAAGCCGGCTCTCCAGTCTGTGCTTTCAGTCCTTGCGTGACACTCCAGTGCACACAGTCAGGACATTCTTGCAACACTGAATGTTGTGTGTCAGGTAGCTCTGTAGCCAACCAGCTGCTGTCAAGTTGACTCCAGCTTACGGTGACTCTACAGGCTTCTCAGAGTGGAAACACGCTTCCCCTCATTTTCAGTGGCTGAGTTTTCAGAAGTAGATCATCAATGCTTTCTTCTGAGGCACCTCTGGGTAAACTTGAACTACCAACCTTTGGTTTAGGAGCTTAAGCATTTGTACCAGCCAGCATAACTGCACGCTAAATAGTTACTAAGCTCTTAAACTGCAAGTATTTCATTTTGTAGGACATATGAACAAGGTTCAATCCTATTAAAGCAGGATAAAGCATTGGAGGAGAAATTGGCATTGTGATAAACTATTCTGCCTCCATCTGATTTATAAACTATTACTAATGCAGAATCTAAGCTATCAAAATCATAAGTCATGAAAGTATATTTTAACCGGCTCCCAAAAGATGTTAACACTTTAGTGTCAAAATACCAGTGTTTTCAAAGATTTGGGGCAGCAGTGTGAATCAATGCACAGTGTGGTAGTCTCCAAAGGTGCTGCCACAATTCCTCCCTTCCATCGATGAGCCTGTGGCCTCTCCCATCCAGAGGTAATGCCTATTTCCCCTCCCCTTGGGTCAGGTGCTCCTAGGAAATGCCATGGGGGCAGTTCTGCTCAATGGCAGTCAGTTGGGGTTTGGGTCCAGGGTGGCCTTCTACTTGGTTTAGGGCAGAAGCGATCCCGTGCTACTTCCACATCTCAGACTCTAAAAGGGCTGCCAACTTCTACTTCTGTGCTCTTAGAAGGTAGCCATCACCTAAGAAACTCAACTAAACTGAAATCAGCGTGCTGTGAGGACAGCCCAGACTAGCATGTGGGGAAGACACACACAGGCCCTCTGGAGCACCAGACATGCAAATAAGACTCTTGGGCCTCTAGTCTAGCCCAAGACAGACAAATGTAGCTGAGTGGTACCACAGGGGGCAGAAAAATCACCAGCCGAGCTTTGCCCAAATTCCTGAAGTAACAAATCATAGTAGTCTTAAGCCCTCAAGTTTTAGTGTGGTCCGTAACACAGCTATCCAGAATAAAAATACATAGTTTAGTGTGATACATATCATAGCTTGCCACATCTGTTATAAGGATGTTGTACATGAATAAGAGGGGAAAGGTGGTACCTCAAAATATCAAAGGGGAATGAAAAGTAAGTCAAGACTCAGTGAAGTGATATTTAAATTTTAAAAAGGAGGGCTGAACGAATGTCATTCCCAAATGATCCTACTTCATTCTAGAACTAAGCAGCTAGGTCGTGCTTCTGCAATCCCAGGCCAGTCTCTGGTCCCTCTTTTACCTCTCACCAAAGATAATTTAGTGACTTTAGAAAAGAAATAAAAGAACTCCTGATTCTAGATGATGGGGAGGGAAAGGCATGCCAGAGACATCCTGTTAATGAGGAGTCTGGGGAACCAAACAGAGACATGTTATGTGTTAAAATCTAAGATTACCAGGACAAGTTTAAAAAAAAAAAAAATCCTTTAGTTTATAAGGAAGAAAAATTCTCACGAAAGAAGAAGTGAAACCACATGATCCCGAGAGAAAGAAATAGGTAAAATACTAACATCTAAACCTGATCCCTTAACATCCAGGCTGCAAATAGAGAAAGACAGGTAAAAAGAAACTGAGCCCTGACTCCCACCTGGGACTCTGGCAGAGGCCAGTGGAAATTCACAGTCTAGGTAAGCGAATAATACCTAAAGAAGGATCTGTGAGTCACCCATCCAGCCCAGAGATTCAGCTGCCCTCCACCACAGCCTTGGTACTGTGTGTCAAACTTTGAATAAGGTAGTCACCGTTGGCCCACATTCTGTAATTACAGCTTTAATCTTCAGGAAAGTACCTCACAACAAGGTCATGACATCGGGCTGGGAGGGCTGAGGCTGGGGTTTTGTTCCTACTCCAGTCTGAGCAGCTGAGTTAAGGGAAATGGATTGGAACTGTCCCCAGAGAGAACTCAACTTTGATTTCAGTTCTTTCCTCTAACTTTTCTCCATTGCAGAGTCCCATGTCAGCCATTTTCCAGACATCATAACTCAGTGGCTCTTTTTTTTTTATGATTGAGTGAAAATGTACATTCCCATATAAATTTGCATGCCCACCTATATGCAGCTCACACTGCTCCCTGCCCAATGATAGCACACTCTGCCTCTCCATTCCATACGTGTCTTATCCTCCCAATAATCTCCTATCCTCTCCTCACCACCCACTCCCCTGTCTCCAGTAAGAGGTCAGCAGGACGACATCCTATGGATGTACAGAACCATAAAGTGCACATATGATATGATCACTCTGTGTCACCAAGATCAATCCACTCCTGTCCTAGACTTGGCCTCCATTATGATTTATGGACAGGGGCAGCATCAGGGCCAGGGGCCATGTTCCCAGGGGAACTCCCAAGTCCCTGGACCACCAACTGCAGTCTTTTAGTGGAGATCTCCAGGTGTACCCCTTTCTATTCTTGTGCTGTCAGTGAGATTCAACTTTGTGATCTCCATCACGACTATCACTGGTGGTGCCCGGCTGGTTCTTCCGGTCTCAAGTCGATGTAGTCACCCACTTACATGGGTCTCTCAGTCTTCCGTGTTCTCTTTCCCCCGCGTCATTTTGGTCCCTGGAGATCATCCATTCCTACTGACTTTGGACCATTTTCAGTGGCTCTTTTTTTTTTAACAAAATGTTTAACTTGATAATGGCCGTAAATGGGAGATAATTTTTCATGGGAGATATTCTAACCAAATGCCATCAAACAAGTGAAAGTTACATGGCTCCTCACATAAATCTATCTCTACTATCATCTGATATTTGAAGCCCTGCTTCAAAATCTTCAACCTGTTAAGTGTAACTCTAATAAATCCTTGCCATGAGTTGGATCCGACTCAACAGCACTTGGCTTCGCTGGTGATTGTGAAGGCCATGTCTAAATTTTTTCCATTTCAATGACATCTGTTCTGTCTGCTCTGCCAGTAGCTCTCCTAATATTAGGATTCTCAGAGAAGTAAAGAATCTCAGCTTGGCCTCTGACAGGTGAAAACTGAACTAACCATGAAGTGAGCCAAATGACAACCCCAACACTCTCGTTTCCCCATCATCTTGCTCCTTTGTTAGACCGTTAAAGAATTAACAGAAAGGTTTAGGTACGCTACTGATCTATAAAAAACTTCACATCGTGGGTTCTCCTAATCTTCCTGGAGAGAACTAGGGACAGCAGCTTTCCAGCACAGGAGGGCTGGGACCATAAGCCTCCTTTTCCAACCTCTCCTCTTGCACTTTAATGTTCGATGACAGAAAATGAGGAAATACAGAAGGCAAGGGAGACTGCAGCGACAAGACAGTATTCTCAGACGGAAGGAAATTGGGCTTTGGGAGTAGGTTTAAATCCCAGTTTTGTTGCTTATTACCTGTATGTCCTTCAGCAACTTATTCACAACTTCCGAGCCTTAAGGTCCTCTACAATATTTACATGCAGAGTTGCTTTGAGAATTAAATACTGTATTCAACATGTTCAGCACTCAGTAAATGGTGCTGCCCTCTTTAGGATAATGACCTAGTTTGTTTACCACCAAATGTCCGCAAGTGCTGTAACCTCTCCGTTCTCCAATTGTCTCCAACATTTCCTACAACTTCTCCTTCCACTCCGCATATACCTCCCTAACATCTCAGAACCTACATTTGCACAAAGACTGTATTATCTATGCTTAGTTTTTGGACTTGCCAAAGATCATAATGACTTTGAATAAAGTCAACACAAAACACACAATCATTTAGTGAATAGATAAAAGTTCTTTATCTGGAGGAAGGGGAGTGGACGGAGAGGAGGGGAAAGGAGGCTGTTGAGAGGATGAGACATGTATGGAGCAGAGAGGAATAGTGTGCTGTCACCGGACAGGGTGAGCAGTGGAAGCTGCATGTAGGTGGGCATGTAAATTTATACGTGAATGTACATTTTCACTCAGTCATGTTAAATAAAAATTTAAAAAAAAGTTCCTTATAACATTTCTGAAGGGCAATGGATTATATATCAAAATCTTTAATCATATATGTCATTTGACAGAGAAATTAAATTTTTAAGGGATTTATTTATGCTAAGGAATCATTAATAGATATGCACAAAATTAAGTTATAAGGCCATTTTCACAGCTTTATTAGTTAAGGTGACAATATTTATTGCCCAAACCAGGACAATGGTGTGACAAAAAGAGATGATATTAGCCATCAAACTGCAGATATCAGGTGTAAGCTAACAGCACAAAATGTAAACAATTTAATTGTTCAGCAGGGAAGGCTTTATAAGATATAGTCAACTATGTTAATTCTAAAACTGATATTTTAAAAATTCAGTCACATGGAATGGTGTACCCTATATATAAATCTATTACCACTGAGTTGACCCCAACTCATAGTGATAGTGATCTGATACAGCAGAGCAGAACCGTACCACCGGGGAGTGACATAGTTATTGAAAAAATGTCGGTTGCTAACAAATATGCACGGTATGGTCCCATTAAAAGTACACGTACACACACACACAAACCACAAAAGACTAGAAGGATATAAAACACTCTGCAAATAGTAGCTATTATTTTGCGGTAGGAATTGGGTGATTTTTATTCTGTATTTTCTAAAATTTGTATTACATTTTCAATTTCAAAAAGATGAGTTATTTATAATTTCTTATGGGATTTAAATGTTGTTTTCAAAAATTCTTAGCTGAGAATGTAACCTGTTCTCCAAACTTACGGTGAATTTTCTATGGATTTGAGCCTTTGGGAGCTGAAAGACTTATATAATTTTTTTTTAAAGAAAACCCCAACCTCACTTGTAACCATCACTTGTCCACAAATATTCAGTAATAAAAATTCTTTGTGACATAAATGATACAATAAAGACTATAAAAATATATACCCCATTACCATCCCAAGATTGTGGCCTTTGAAAAGGTTCTCAGCTGTTTCTTTTACCTCCTGGTATAGCAAGCATTAAAAAGACACCTCACTATACCCAAAAGGGTGATTTTCCTTGTAGGCCAATCCAGGTTGGGGTGAAAGCAGGCTATTCCATTGCCCTCCTTTTCTGCTCTCAACAGAACTCCCTTGGCTGTAAGACAGAGATTTGGAATTACAGATCTACTACTGTTACCACACCAGGAATTTTCAGGTTGTGACCTTATAAAACAGTGACATGAATACATTTGTAAACCTCTGGTCCCTTTGAAATGTGTAAGAGTAGAGATAAATTCATACTTCACACTTCTGAGGCTGCTTTCACCTTAGACGAGTGTGAGTCTAAAGGGAAAAAAATGGCAAATGATGTCCAGCAATCAGCTGGGAAACAAAGCTTCTAATGAAAAGAGATGGATTTTTTTTTTTTTCAATAGAAAGTTTTCAGTCAAGGAAGCCCTCAGAGCCCTCTGAGTTTCATAACCATCCCTGTAGAAATTCAACCTTGAACTGAGGACTTTGGTGGAAGAATATGTAAGAGATTCACATTCTAAAATGTGCGAGCCACTCTGATAGAAGAGTTGGAAGCAAACTGTTTACCAAGGCCAACCAAGAAGCTAAAGGTCAAACACATGGAAAATTTGGAGAAATCAGATAGATGGACAGTTTCCAACGAGAGCAACTCTAGCACAGTCAGCCAAACCTGTAGTTAGAACTAATCCCCAATTCTTTATCTCCCCAACTAAGTCACTATTCGTGGGAAGGCTCTACTGGCTTCTCAGCAGCACAGGTTGGGAACCTCCAAGCCATCTCTGACTCCTGCTTTCTCAACCCAGTATCCAGCAGATGCTAGCCAAGCAGCTAAGTCTAGCCAAAAACCCTCCCTCGCCCTACCCCAGTTTCTTCTTACCAGGCCTATGGCCACAGTCCTCTAAACTGATGTCTCCACTTCCTTGTTTCCAAATCCAATCCAATTTCCACCACACTGCTCCATTTCTGTTCTTATCCCTATCTCTGGCCAGACTCCTCCCTCGCTCCGAATTGCCTAATAAGTAAAACAGGAATCCATTCAAGGCCCTCCAGGGCTGCACCATGTCCATTTTATTTCATTCCACACATCTCCCACCCCAGACTAATTACCTCATTGTCCTCCAAACAGGTCCCATACCTTCTTTTCCTTCTGCAGATATTTACAGCTCAAATACCATCCCCCTGAAGAGGAGGCCTTTGTTTTCACAGTTAGAAGTCTACATTCCTTCCGTGTGCTTTCCTGACATATACCACATTTTCCCTTTTCTACACAAATTTATTCTCAGGTCTCATCTCGCCTATCGAACAGAAAGTTCCTGAATGTCAATGACAGAGTCCTTTTCAACTTCCACAATGCCTGGTACACGTAGTTCTTCAGTAAATTATTGCTAAGTAAAGCAATCGACATTTTAATATATGAGATATGTTAAGTCCTTCAAAGTGTCTATAATTTCAAATCAACAGTACCTCTTCCCTCTGTGTGTTTGGTGACAGACATACATGGGGGACAGACGTGTTAGGGTTTGGTTTTTCAATTATACAAGTTCATCCTAATTCTCGACCACATTATTTAACTTCTAACTTAAAAAAAAAAAAAAGATTCTGAATGCCAAATGGAGCCCACATCCAGTTCAGCGATTAAACAGCCGGCTGTTGTATTTACACTCGTAGTGGCTACAAGCTGACATTTAAATACAGTACTCCTGTTCCCTTTCCAAATATTAACCACATGCAGCTGGTCACTCCAGTTCTGAAACAGCATTTGATGGAACAGAATTTAAATACAATTCCAGAAAAATACTCAATTACTTCAGTTTCATTTTGCTCACTAAATTGTAGCTTTCTGCCTAAGTTCAATTAAACTCACTTGAAATTAGAATTCACAAGAATGCATTTCATTTAGATTTACTAGAAGATGTCAGACACAAGTTAATTGGCCTTAAAGCAGCACAGCCCTGTAGGTAGATTTTAAATTACCAGGGTGCACCCTACAGAGAGCTTCAGCCTGGGTCTAGCAATGGTCCATATTCTGTCGCCTAAAAATTCTCATTCTTCTAGATGATCAGATTATTTTGCCAGGTAATCTAACAAACATTTACCAAGAAATTACCCTGTGCCAGGTACTATTCTAGAGACTTCATTTACTTAACAAGCCTCCTTAAATTCCTTCTATGTGCCAGACATTGAATATGCCAAGTCACATAAGATATGACTTCTACCTCAAAGAATCTAAGAAATGTTTCAGACTTCTGCTTGACTTCCTGAGGAAGCACGGTCTCAGTGTTTGACACTTGGAGGTTTTTAACAGTCTCTGAAAAGCTGAGTCCAAATTAATGATTCTATAAAATCACAAGTTTCCAAAGAGTTGGCCCTGTACCCAGTTGTATGTCAGACAGTGACTCAATTACTAATATCATGAGTATAAAGGTGATAGAATAAATTGCCTCTGATTCTTTCTAGGTTACACTTCTGATTTTAAATTTGTGAATTGCAAGGGGAGTGGGTGGAGAAAAGGGTAAAGGAAACTGTTGGGAGGATGGGACACAGATGGCGCAGAGAGGAAGAGTATGTTGTCACCGGTCAGGGAGAGCAGTGGAAGCTCATATAGGTGGGCATGAAAATTTATATGAGAATGTACATTTCCATTCAATCGTTATAAAAAAAGAAAAAAAATTGTGAACTGCAAACTCTAATTTTGACAAATCATGACATCAAATGCCTTTCTAAACATGAGACCATCAAACAGTATTTAAGTAGTCATTATGCTATCAACTCTTTGTGAGACAAAAAGGGAAGATGAAGGAGAAAGGCAATTTAAATATATTAATAACTTACATTATATTTATAGCCAGTATTTTCTTTTATGTTCCAAAAAAACAAACCAGTCCCTGTCAATTCAGATTCATGGTGAGCCCATGGGTTTCAGGGTAGAGGTGAACTCCGTGATGTTTTCAAGGCTGTGATCTTTCAGAAGCAGATCACCAGGCCATTCTTCCAAGATGACTCGGGGTAATTTCAAATGAGTGCTTGACTATTTGCACAACTCAGACTCCTCTTTTACCCTGTTGGTGGTGGTGGTGGTGGTTGTCAAGTAGATTCCTACTCATGGTGGCCTCATGTGTGTAGAGTAGAACTGCTCCGTGAGGTTTTCAGGGCTGTAATCTTTTGGAAGCAGATTTCCAGGCCCATTTCTGAGGTACCTGTGGGTGGGTGTGAACCACCAACCTCCCAGCTCATAGTCAAGTGCTTAACCATTTGCTCTACCCAAAGAATCCCTCTTTTACATTAGGGCCAGTGATTTTTTTCAGAGTTTTTGGTAGCCTAGGACATTCTGGGAAATTCTCATAAAGTAAAAATTGTTGCACCTTTTACATACACTGCTACAAAAGCAGCAAATATTTGATGGAGTTCTTTGGATTTTTAAGACAGCTGGTACTTCACTTGGAAAAACTCCTCCAATTCCATTTTCTGGAACAAAGAAGGTGACCAGTTTCTGTTGGGCCTAGACAGCACTCTGTAGCAGGTTCAGGCTGAGACACAAGCTTCCCTGCCACATAGAATGCTGTCTAGAGTGGACCTGATGCAGCAGGATGGAGCCATGGCAGATGCAAATGCTGGACAAATTCCAATATGAGATTTGCTATTCAAGCTTACAGAGCTCTGGAGCAAGACTATGGCCTATGCAGCAAAAGAATACTCTGCTTCAAAAATAGCTTCTGGTGTGCTACTGGGTTCTAGTCCAGACTGACCATGAACATCCAGTGACCACGCAACCTGAACTGTCCATCATCAGCTAAGCCTTAGAGAGTTGTGAAGTCAAGTGAGCGAAGTAGCAACTCACTAGACAATTAAAATGCTTCATTTGGTATTTGACTCATAAGCAAATTAAATACAATGGTAAACTCCATGGTCAGGTGTCTACCACACCCCTTTCTTCTACATTACTAACACGTTTTTTGAATTCACAGCCATGGTCTCACAGAGGGATTTTTTATGACAACTGATAGAGAAGTAGTGGATGCAGGACTGCTTCGCAAGTGGGTTGTAAGGAAAGTTGGCATTGAAAAGTGTTCCAGACTTACTTAAGAGTGGTCTCAGAGGTCAAAGCTTGTTACAAGCATGTACTCACTCACCACTTTTACAAAGGGAAAGGTGGCTTGTGGCAGAGATAAAAACTTCCGTGGTAAGTGGCTTGGACAACAGGTCACAGGAAGGTAGGGCTAAATCCATAAGGCCAATGATAAATAAGACTGGACTGATCTATAAAAGTGCTAAAAATATCCCAAATATTTGTGTCTCACGTTAATGCCTACAAGAAAGAATTCATTCTAGACAAAGTTCTCAAAAACCAAGTAAGACAGGATGACATTAGAAGATGATGGTGAACTTCTCTCCCATCCAATGAATGTTGCATAACTGATCTCCTTAGTTCTCTAGTACTTGCCTAGGATGGGGGCTCTGCACAAAGGCAACAACATGGGCTCCTTCTCACCAAAACTGACCTATCTAGTGTACTACTACTGAATGCTCAAATTATCAGCAGTACAGACTACTGATGCTGAGTCCTCCATATGGCATTATTCCTTGCAAAGACCAGCTGGCCCCTAGTGGCAGGTTGATTTCACTGAGTCATTCTCACATCAGAGGGAACACCAGCTCATCCTTACTAAAATACACGTATACTCCAGATGGGGGTTTGCCTGCCCTAATAAACAAATTAAAGGCTTACGACTTGCCAGATATACTGATGGCTAGGAGTCCCTGGGTAGTATGAAGAGTTAGCATGTTTGGCTGTTAACCAAAAGGTTGAAAGTTCAAATCTACCCACAGGTACCTCAGAAGAAAGGGCTAGTGATCTACATCTAAAAAAGTAGCTATTTAAAAAATAAGTTAAATAAAATAAGTTATTTAAAATCTTGGCAGCAGGGCCAAGCCAGTGGAGCAGTTGCATGCTTCCCGTGATTTCTGTAGTAACAGAGACCCAAAAGAACAAATGAATCAATTATATATGACATTCTAGGAGCCCTGACCATTAAAGGGAAAGTTGAGAAATTGGACTGAGTGACAGGGAAAAGATAGTAGGTCCAGAAGTACCTAGGACTGGCTAGATGTGACCCAGTGGGAATTGGTACATTGCAGGCATATCAGCACCAGTGAGCATGGTAAGGGGAGAAGTGGTATTCAGAAAGCATCTACATCAACAGCAGAGGCAGAGTGGCAGAAAGCAAACTCACACCTCCAGAATCAAGAAAAAATGCATTTGATCATCAAAAGCTAAGCAGCATATGTCTAACCTACCACATGCTGATCTAAAATTTTCCTCTGGGAGAAAGCTCATTCCCTTTTACATGTGCTTCCTCCTCCCTTTTCTGCATGATGCTGGCTCCACAGACTGATACATACCCCGGACAGGACGCAGAATCCCTTACACGTGTCCTGAGCCATTCTCCCAGATGTGGAGAAAGAACAATGAAACAAACAGGGGAAAAATATCTGGTGACTCCCCTGAGCTAGGAAATCAGGGCAGAAACGGTTACCTGGCTTAGACATAGGCATAAGAGGTTGATGGACCTTGAATGTGCCTCACCTCTGTATTCAGGATCCAGGACCTATATACAAGTTGTAAAATCTATCCACCTATTCACCTTAAGGAACAAGAACATGCTTTCATCACAGGCATTTATGGACAGCTGTCAGTCCCCTGACTTCCTCAGTGCATCCAGCCAAATACTTGTCTCCATACCAATCCACCCCTTCCTATCTAGGACGGCAGGGAAGAGCTTGCACCATATACTAGTACCTGATTACCTAGACACTTGAGCTGAATACATACAAGAAAAGTAAAGAGACTTCTGGGCTCTTGCCTAGTAATAGTTCTAACCACTTGGTGAGAGGATATTAGAGCTTTAAAGGCATTGGAAAGAAAACTAGCTCACATAACCAGCCTGTGTAGACATTTCAAAACAAAACGAGAAGCTAGAACACAGTAGCCAAAAAGCAAACATTAAATAAACTCAACAACTTACTTAAGGCTCAGTGACAACAGTCAGTATCAAACCACATAAAGACACAGACTACAATGGCTTCCAAAATCTCCCAAAACAAAGAATCAGAAAATTCCCAGATGGAGAGAACTTCCTGGAATTATCAGAGGCAGATTACAAAAGATCAATATTTAGAAGTCTTGGAACAATCTGGAAGGAGATCTTGCAAAGTGCAGCAAAGCATAATAAAAAATTGAAAAGGCTGCAAGAAAGCTGGAGAGATAACAAGCAGAAATTAAAAAGATTAATAAAATTACAGAATTAGCCAACTCAGTAGAAGGTAGAATTAGTGAGACTGAAGATAAAACACTTGACACCAACATATCTGTGGAAAAATCAGATAAAATATTTTTTTAAAAATAAAGAAGTACTAAGAATTATGCTAGGCCCTATCAAGAGAAATACTCTATGAGTGATTGGAGTGCCACAACTGGGAGACAGGGAGGAGCAATAACAGAAAATAGAGAGAGAATTGTTGAATATTTGTTGACAGAAAACTTCCCTGATAGGAAAATTAAGAAGATATCTATCCAACAGGCTCACAAACTCCACACAAGGTAGATCCCAAAAGAATGACACAAAGTTATATTATAATCAAACTTGCTAAAACTAAACATAATGGGAGAATTTTAAAAGCTGCTAGGGTTAAGTGAAAAATAATTTACAAAAGAAATTCAACAAGAATAAGCTCAGACTACTCAGCAGAAACCACACAGGCAAGAAGGCAACAGGATGACATATACAAAGCCTTGAAGGAAACAAATTACCAGCCGAGAATTATATACCCAACAAAATTTTCTCTCAGGTATGATGGAAAAACTAGGGTGTTTCCAAATAAACAAAAATGTAGGGAATTTGCAAAACAACAGACCAAAATTAAAAGAAATACTAAAGGGAGCCCTTCAGTTAGAAAAGCAGTAACATTAGAAAACAACCCAAGATTAGAACGCAGGACAGTACAATCAAGTATCAACACAGATAAGGAAATTACAAAAACAAATCAAAGCTAAAACACTGAAAACAGTGAATGGAGATAAGACAACATTATAACAAAAATAAAGCACTTAAAAAAAAGTAGCCACAAATGTTTCATATGGAGAGCAAGTCAAGGTGATAAAATAAAAGACTGGTCCAAATTTAGAAAAATAAGGATAAACATCAAAATAACCACAAAGGAAAGTAACAATCCTATGTATCAAAAGAAAAACATGAAGTTTCAGCAAATACAAAACCAACAACAATGAAAAAGATGAAAAGAAATCATGAAGATAAACAAACCAGCACAGAAAACTAAGTGGAACAAAGAAATTGTCAACAAACACAAGAAAATGACAGCAATAAACACATACCTAACAATAACCCTGAACGTAAATGGATTAAATGTACCAATAAAGAGAATGGCAGAACAGATTAAAAAAAGCAAACAAATGAAAAACACTGTGCGTCTATACACTGCCTACAAGAGACACACCTAAGACTTCAAACTAAAACTCAAAGGCTGGAAATAAAACATCAAGTAAAAATTCAAAAAAGAGCACAAATGTCAATATTAATTTCTGATAAAAACAGATTTTAAAATAAAATCTACTACTTTGGATAAGGAAGTCACTATATAATGATTAAAGGCTCAATACATCAGAAGGGCATAACTATATTAAATATTTACTCAAACAATGGTAGAACTCCTAAATACATGAAACAAACACTAACAGCATTGAAAGGAAAAATAGACACCTCCACATAATAGTAGGAGACATCAATATACCAATTTTAGTGAAGGACAAAACATCCAGAAAGTAGCTCAATAAAGACAAGGAAGAATTAAATGTCAACAAACTTGACTTCACGGACATCTACAGAACACACCACCGAGCAACAGCCAAGTATGCTGTCTGTTCCAGCACATATGGAACATTCTCCAGAATAGACCACGTATTAGGCCACAATGCACGGCCTAACAAAACCCAAGATGTCAAAATATTACAAAGCATCTTTTCAGAACATAAAGCCATAAAAATAGAAATCAATAACAAAAAAAGGAAGGAAAAAACCTAAAACATATGGAAACTGAAAACCACCTCAAAAAAATCAAGGACAGAATAAAGAAATTCACAGAATTAAATAAGAATGAAAACACATCCTACCAGAATCATTGGAATACAATCCTCAGAAGTCAACTCATCTCAATAAATGCACACATCAAGAGAGAAGAAACACATTAACCCTACAACTTGAACATGTAGAAACAGGGCAGCAAAAGAAACCTTTGGACACCAGAAGAAACCAAACAGAGTAGAACTAAATGAATTAGAGATTAGAAAAATGATAGAGTTAACAAGACCTAAGCTGGTTCTTTCAAAAGATCAACAAAATCAATAAACTGTTTGCCAAAGTGACAAAAAAAAAAAACAGCAAATAATCCAAATAAGAAATGAGATCGGTGATATCACAACAGACAAAACTGAAATTAAAAAAAAAAAAATCATAACACATTTTTTTTCACTCTTTACTTCCAGTATTCATTCAACAAACACTTATCTCTCCCCCTACCCTCTCCTGTCCCCTATAGAAAGAAACCAGTAGGACAGCCTCATATATCTATATCTGTATCTACATATAGATAGATAGATATAGAAAACTGTAAAGTACACTCATCGCATGCATCACTATGTAGAAAATTGATCTGGATTGTAAACTTACTTAATCACAATATGTATATATATTTTTAATCATAACAGAACTGTATGAAAAACTATACTCTAATAAACTTGAAAACCAAGAAGAAATGGACAAATTTCTAGAAACACACTACCTGAACTACCACAAATGGAGGCAGAACAACTAAACTAACCAATAATAAAAGAAGAGTTTGAAAAGGTAATTAAAAAATCCTCCCAAAAAACCCACCACCCTGAGAACTTCATTAGAAAATTCTATGAAATGTTCAGAGAAGAGTTAACACTATCATTACTAAGGGGATTGCACAGCACAGAGAAGGAGGGAACACTCTCAAACTCAGTCTATGAAGCCAGCATAACCCTGATATCAAAACCAAGAAGGCACAAAAAAGGAAAATTACAAATAACTCTCATGACCTTGGATGAAAATTCCTCAACAAAATTCTAACAAATAGGATTCAACAACATATATATATATATATATATATATATATATATATATATAAAACAATAATTCACCATGACTGTGACCAAGTGGGATTTATATAAGGCCTCTAGGGATGGCTCATTGGAAAAACAATTGATGTAACCAATCACATAAACAAAACAAAAGACAAAAACCACTTGATTTTACCAATTGATGCAGGAAAAACATTTGACAATGTCCAACATCCATTCATGATAAAAACTCTCAGTAAAATAGGAATAGAAGGGAAATTTTTCAGCATAACAAAGGGCATTTATACAAAGCCAACACCCAACATCATTCTAAATGGAGAGACACCAAAAGTATTCCTCTTGAGAAAGGGAACCAGACAAGGACGCCCACTGTCATCACTTTTATTCAACATTGTGCTGGAGGTTCTAGCCACAGCAACCAGACAAAACAAAGAAATAAAGGGTATTTGCATCAGTGAAGAAGAAATAAAAGTATCTCTATTTGCAGATGATATAACCTTATACACAGAAGACCCTAAAGAATCCACAGAAAAACTGCTGGAATAAACAGAAGATTTCAGTAAAGCATCAAGATACATAAAAAAATCATTGGATTCCTTCACACCAACAAAAGAGAGCATCAAAGCAGAAATCACTGAATCAATACTATTTACAGTAGCCCCCATGGTGATAAATTACTTAGGAATAAATCTAAGCAGAGATGTGAAAATACCTGTAAAAAGAATACTATAAGACAGTATTGCAAGGAACCAAAAAACACCTACATAAGTGGAGAAACCTACCTTACTCATGGATAGAAGACTCGACACTGAAATGTCTATTCTACCTAAAGCTGTATATACAGTGCAATCCCAATCCAAATTCCAATAGCATTTTTTAAGAAGGTGGAGAAACAAATCAACGACTTCATATGGAAAGGAAAGAAACTCCAGGTAAGTAAAGCAGTCCTGAAGAACAACAACAAAGTGGGAGGCCTCCCACTACCTGACTTCAGAAGCTATTATACTGCCATGATAGTCAAAACTGTCTGGCACTGGTACAAAAACAGATACACAGACCAACGGAACAGAATTGTGAACCCAGGCATAAAAGCAGCCAACAATTGACTAAGTCTGTTAATTGGGGAAAAGACAGTCTTCTTAACAGACAATGTTGGCATAAATGGATATCCATCTGCAAAAAAAAATGAAACAAGATCCACATCTCACACCATGCACAAAAACTAAATCAAAGTCAACCAAAGACCTAAACATAAAATGTAAAATGATACCGATCATGGCAGAAAAAATAGGGACAGTGCTGGGAGCCCTAATATCCAATATAAGCAGACTACAAAATATTATTAGCAATACACAAACACCAGGAAAGAAAATAAGTAACTGGCAACTCCTAAAAAATCAAACACTATGTTCATCTAAAGACTTCATCAAAAGAGTCTACAGACTGGATATGACAAAACCAACCAACATCTAATCTCTAAAATCTGTAAGATATTGCAAGACCTCAACAACAAAAAGACAACCCAATTAAAACATGGGCAAAGGGTATAAATAGGCACTTTGCCAAAGAGGACACTCAGGCAGCTAACAGATACGTTGGGAAATGCTCATGACCACTAGACATTAGAGGAATCCAAATCAAAACTACAATGTGATGTCATCTCACTCCAACAAGGCTGGCATTAACCAAATAAATATAAAATAATAAATGTTGGAAAGACTGAAACATTTAAATGCTGCTGGTGGGAATATAAAGTGATATAACCACTTAGGAAATTGATTTGGTACTTCATTAAAAAACTAGAAGTAGAAATACCATATGATGCAGTAATCCCACTTCTTTGAATATGCCCTAGAGACATAAGAGCTGTCACAGGAACAGGTACATGCACACCAATGTTCACTACAGCAGGGTTCACAACAGTAAAAAGATGGAATCAATTTATGTGCCCATCAACAGATGAATGGATAAACAAACTACAATATCACACAATGCAGTCAATATTAAGGAATGATAAAGAAAAACGGCGATCTTGGGAAACATCTCACAACATGTAGGAATCTAGAAGGTATTATGCTGAGTGAAATCAGCCAGTTGCAAAAGAACAAATACCCTATGAAACCACTATTATAAGGACTCAAGAAAAGGTTTAAATGTAGAACTCAGTCTCCAATGGTTACAAGGGGTGGGAGGGAAGAAGAGAGGTATTCATTAATCAGATAGTAGAGAAGAATCATTTCAGGTAAAAGGAAGGACAACAGACAGTAGAGGAAAAGTCAGTCCAACTGGACTAAACCAAAAGCTAAGAAGCTTCCTAAATATAACCAAACACTTCAAGGGACATATTAGTAGGGTCAGAGGTCTGAGGATCATAGTTTCAGAGGCCATCTAGGTCAACTAGCATAACAAATTTTATTTAAAAAACGTTTTGCATCCCACTTCAGTGAGTGGTGTCCAGGGTCTTAAAAGCTAGCAAGTGTCCCAGTCTACCTGGTGCAAAGTACGATAAAGAACATCAAAGACATAAGGAAAATACGGAGCCCAAGAGACAGAAAAAGCTACATAATCCAGAGACTACATCAGCCTGTCAGTAGAAGAACTAATGGTGCCCAGCCACAACCAAAGACTACCGGACAGGGAACACAACAAAAAGTCCCTGACAGAGCAGCAGGAAAAACAGGGGGCAGACCTTGAACTCTACTAACAAGACCAAACCTGATGGTCTGACAGACTGGAGATTCCCCAGAAGCCATGGCACCTAGCCTCCCGATTAGCTCAGAACTGAAACCATTCTCTAAGCCAACTCTCCAGACAAAGGCTGGACTGGACTATGGCACACAAAATGATTCTGGAGAAGAGTGTGCTTCCTGGCTTAAGTAGGTACATGAGACTAACTGGGCAGTTCTCGTCCAGGGGCAAAGTGAAAAGGCAGAGGGGAACAAGAGACGGTTGCACGGACATGGGAAATACAGGCTAGAAAGGAAAAGTATGCTGTCACTATAAGAACAACTAAAGTTACACCACAATGTGTGTGCAGATTTTTGTATGACAAAATGATCTGAATTATAAGCTTTCACTTACAACACAACAAATGTTTTAAAAAAAGAAAATCTTATGGAGCACAGTTCTACTCTAACACGCTTGGAGTCACCATAAGTCAGCATTGACTCAGTGGCAATTGGTACTGGTGCAGACAGTTATCCAAACATTGGCCCAGACCAAGGAACCTGTTTTATAGCAAAGGAAGTACACCAATAATTACGAGATTAATCATTTCCACCACCCAGACTGTCTGCCTGACAAAAGCACCATAGTCTACTGAAAGCTCAGTTAAGGCCCCATTTCATGAGAAAAACCTTCTAGGACTAGATACTACCTTCAAGATGTGGTATAGGCATTGGACAGCAGTGGATATGTTATGCTGTGCTCCCAACACCGAGAATAATCTGATTCAGGAACCAAGTTGTGGAAGTAGGCAAGGTCCTTCTTACCAACACTTCCAAGACTCATTTGTAGAATCTGTGCTACTGATCCTTACATGCTTGGGCCTAACCAAGCTCCAAGGTTGGTTACACCCAGAGACACAGGATGAGTTCCACTGAGCTTGAAATGATGATCACCACCTGGTCACTTGGGGTTTCTCATGCCAGTAAACCAATAGTCAAAGAAAAACATTCTTGTGGGCTGACTTTACCACTGAAAAGCAGTGAGCAAATAAATTCCACTCCCTTCCTTCTCTCCCCTGATGGACTGCTTAGTGCAATGCACAGAGGTTCTGTACAGTTACCCGGAGGTATCTCACGAGACTAATACACTAGCTACAATTTCTATGGCTGGCCCAGTAACAGACTCCCTTGCTTCTACTTTGCTCCTTTCTCTTCTTCACTTTCGTTTCACTGGCTATAGACTGCAGTCCTTACAACATTAGCAGGTAAGAAACCCAGCACAGTTGGGATATCTACACAGATAGGATTTTTCTACGAAACAGTGAATATGAATTAGATCGCCAAGTCAACATTAATGCTGAAAGAATCAGGCATGAACTGAGTCTCATACAAAGGGGTTGAACAAAGACCTCCCACAAATCACAAGCAAGCAATCCTGTGTCAGTTACCCAAGAATCCAAAGGACAGAGACTGATTCGCTACTTCTTAAGTGACAGGAGCACAAGGGAAGTCAGCTGGGGGTTAAGAGTCATAAGGTGGCTCATTATTTAAGACTCAGGGCAAATGAAACGACATCTCCTCTCCAGGAAGTCTTTCCCTGCCCTCTCCGTCTCCACCTCCAGGGTTGGGATAGTTGCCCTTCTCTGTGCTCCCTTCAAATAGTTGGATCAGTGTGATCAACCCATTATATCTGAACTGTCTGTTTACATATTCCTCAAGTATCACTCTACCACTCAGCAACATCCAATGCTCCCAATTTTACTCTGAGTAAAGGTAAAGTCCCTACAACAATACTTTATAATGTGGTCCCAACCCTACCTCTCTGGTCTGTCTTCCTCTAAACCTCCAGTCTTTCAGTTAGCAGCCAAACAAGTTAGGCATTTTCACTACCCAGGGACTCCTACATCCTAGACTAGATGCACCACACTCACTCATGGTTATAGCCCTTGTCTACACAGTCATCAGTCTGCTGAGGCTTCTAATAAGCCACATGGGTGGCATTAGTCACTGCTTGCCTTGAGCACACACCATCTCCCAACTCTATTGCTTCCCAGGACTTACAGATCTGCATTCTCTGAACTTTACAGACTTTGTCAGCTTCTCTGAGGAACGGGAACTTTGCCTTAACAGGTTCTTTCTACCTGTTGGTATTTTCTTCATGCACATCAACCTTAGAAGCTGCAACTCTCTGAAGAAGGTGATGAGAAGTTGCATCTGACTGACTTTCTTCTAGTCAGCACACAAGTGGGGCTTGTTTCTAGCTGGTGCTCAGAAGAGGTTCCCATTAACAACAATGGGCCCTCTGGATGTTTAAAAGGCAGAACCTGCTACTGAATTCAGACACTCAGGCTGGAGTAACGGCTGGCAAGTTCATTGTCTGGGATGCAGAAATCACTCCATTAGTTATTCAGCTCTACCTCCTTCACCCTTCACATAACCAGAGGGCCGTTTACATACACACGCTCATGTCTTATTAAAGCCAAAGGAAGCACAGGCCTGTCTCTCTGCCTGTTTCAAAAATGTGCTATTTGTGATTCAATTTCACATGGCCTGCAGAGGCAATGAAGGGCAAAGGGAATTACCCTGTAATGTATTCCAAAAGCACTCCCTGCACACCCACACTCTCGAGGAAAACAATTTGCCAATATAACTTTTAATTAAATGAAGGGAGAACATATAGACCCCATGGTGTCAGAAGTCACTAAATAGAGGGGAAATTAAGTATTAGTTGCCCCCAGCCACTCATTTCGCTTGAATAGGATCTGTCTATAGGAAATGTGAAGAGGTGAAGAGCTCTAAGACAGAAAACGTGAAGCTCCTCTTTCCGGGGCCTCTGCAGGGCTGTCTGCTGGGCATGGAAAATAGTCACTGGCCTCTTCCACTGAGGAGGCACACTGGAAAACCCTAGCAAATCTCAAAAAGTAGGCTTATTCACAGTCCCAGGGAACCTCTCCAACACCTTTGAATAAATTGAACAACTTCCCAGCAAGACAGACTCTTGCTCTCAATTCAGAACTGCTGCCAATGCGCAGGACCCACTGGCAAATCTCAAGGGCAGCATTCCCTGGCTGGAAGCCAGCAATATCATGGGCAGAAGTCATTACAGGTCATTAGGCAATCCTGAAATGACTGCCTAGGTGACTGTGTATCCTACCTGGGGTGGAGGAAAAACAAGCAAAGGTCCCCCTTGTCCCCTCTCTCAACCTACCCCTCCTTCCAGGTTCATTGCTGCCACCCCACTTGCAACCTTATCGCTTCATGTCAGGATTCCGGCCAGGTAGAGGCCAGCATGTCTCCCATGTGCCGCTTCCACCTACCCCCAACTGGAAAGGTATCCTCCAGTCCACTCCACACATACGCTCCAGCCAGAACATGCCTGAAGTTCTTCATTTTTGTGCTCCAGATGCTGCTAGCACCTTTCATCCCCAAAGGAGTGAGGCCAGCCTCTCAGCCTCTTGTTCTAAGCTCCTTCTTTCCTTCTACTCTTAACTGCCATGACATCCATTCACCTCCCCAGCTTCGGCCATACCTGGACCACACTCTGTCGCCTCTGTCTTGTTCACAGTGGTCCCTCAGAATGGCATGTGCCCCCCGACCCTTGCCTGTATCTGCCATTCCAATCTCTGTAGGTTTCATGTGCTTCTTGGGGACAAGCCCCAAATCTACTCTTCTTTATTACAGCTCTTCTAACATTTCCATCTTGCAATATAGTTACTTTTTCCCTCTCTCTGGAAGGTAAGTGATTTTCTTCCCAAAAGACAATATAGCTTCTGTAACAGGATTTCAACTTTATTTTAAATATAATTTTAATATCACTCCCAATTTAAAACCTCTCTAGCTTTTAATCACTTTAAATTTTTTTCACCATTTAATAAAAAAGGCTTTGATAAACATAAATTTTGACTACAACATTGCTTTTATCCTATGGAGAATTTTAGCTATATAATTTGTGGGTTAAAGGATTCAAAGGCATTTAAGGATCTCGATTCTAAGTGTCAAATTCTCATCGCGAGAGATTGTACCAACATTCTTGTCATATAAAAATATTCCCATTTCATACCTTTGTCTAAACTGAATTATGTATACTTGTTTTCTACTTTTGTGAGTTTTACCCTCTCTATCACATTATTGGAAAACTCTGGTGGCATAGTGTTTAAGTGCTGCGTCTACCAACCTAAAAGTTGGCAGTTAGAATCTACCAGGGATTCCCTGGAAATGCCATGGGGCAATTCTGCTTTGTGGTTCTGGGTCACTATGAGTCAGATTCTACTCGATGGCAGTGGGTTTTGTTTTGGATTTATCATATTATCTGATCCGACTCGACGGCACTTGGCACTTGGCCATTTCTCTTTATGGAAAAAAAAATCCCTATTATCCCTGCCCCCCCCCCCAGTCCCTGATACACACTCAGCTACTTCTGTGTCAGTCCTTAGCCTCTTCTAGATATTTCATCTAAGTGGGATCATATACTATCTATCCTCTTGTGGCTGTCTTATTTCACTCAGCATAATGTTCTCAAGTTATCTCCATGTGATAGCATGTGTCAAAACTTTATTTCTCTCTACGGCTGAGTAAATACTCCATTGCATGTGCCACAACGTGTCTATCCATTCATCAACTGGTGGACACTAGGGTTGTTTACCCCTTTTGGCTACTGCAGAGAAGGTAAACTTGTTGAGGGCAGGAATTCTTTACTGTTGACCATCTAGATTATATAAACCTAATGAAACCCCAGGTACTGATGAATGTTAGTTAGGTAGAATTTTGGAGTATTTATTTTTGTGGGACTTGCACAAATAGTAGCTTTATTTAAGCAGACAAGAATTTCCCATCATGCCAAGCACTAGGCAGAGCACTGGCGATAGAAATTTTGAGAGCATATTGGGAGCAGAAGCTTCAAGAAATGGGTTACATACCAGATATTTTCATCATCTAATGCTGCTCTAACAAAAATATCACAAGTAGAAGGCTTTAAAAACAGAAATTTTATTGTGTCACAGTCTAGTAGGCTATAAGTCCAAATTTAGGATATCAGCTCCAAGAGAAGGTTTTCACTGTTGGCTCTAAAGGAAGGTCCTTGTCATCACTCTTTCCCTGGACTGGAAGCTTCTGAGGCACAGGGACCCTGAGTCCAAGAGACGCATTCTTCTCCAGGCACTGCCTTTCTCCTGATGGTGTGAGGTCCCCTACTTTCTCTGCTAGCTTCCCTTTCCTTTATATCTCAAGAGACTGCCTCAAGGCACAATACAATCTTATAAATTGAGTCTTGCCACATCAAAACAACTGCTGCCATGCTCCCTCATTAACAAAGAGGCAGGGTTAACAGCTTGGAATATCACACAGTACCAGGAATCATGGTCTAGCCAACTGGCTACACACATGTTTTGAAGGCCAACAATTCAGTTCATGGCACTAGAATATATCATTGGTTGGATGAGAGGGGTAGAATTTAACAGCTGGATTTTATTAACTCACAGCTACTGGGTAAATAATCTAACTGCTCCTGGGAATTTTTCTGAGGTTTAAGAGCAGATGAAGATACACTCCAAAGGGACAGCAATAGTTATTTAATATGGACAGTCTCACCCTTAGGATCCCAGTTTCACGCCAGTCTAATTGTTATGGAAGACTACGTTCCCTACCTTCCCCATCTTTTTAGTACCATACAGCTTAACATCAAATCATACATCACCTTTATTATGCATTAATGTTTCACAGGTGGTAACCGCATCTCGCCAATGTGACCACAAAGAGATTATGTCTGACTTGGTCACAGCAGCCAGCACCCTGCTACATATATGGTTGCCTGTGAACTGACTGATTCCTCTTGGGCTTTCCAGAAAGACTGAGCTGAGAAGTTACAGGGGGTGCTATTGGTTCCAAAGGAAGCCGGCTGTTCTTCAATTCTCTGGTGCTGTTTCTTATTGCCTAACATTTCCCCGACTGCTACAACGTCTACTAGGGCACTCCTGTCAGGAGGTCAACTTGTCTGTTGTCACTGTTGGCAACCCTGAAGGTGGCACCTGACTCACAGCATCCATGTGCACAGCTGAATGAAACGCTGCCTGGTCCTGCACCGTTCCCATGACTGGATGTGGATCGGACAGTTGTGAGTTACACGGTTTTTGCTGGCAGATGGCCAGGCCTGTCTTTCTACGCTGTCTCAGTCTGGAAGGTTTGCTGAAATCTGTTCAGCATCGTAGAAACACGCAAGCCTCCACTGACAGACAGGTGGAGTCTGCACGTCAGATGCATTGGCTGGGAATCAAAGCTGGGTCTCAGCATGGAAGGCAAAAACTCTACTACTGGACCACCAACTGTCCCTGAGAAAATAAGCAGTGTTTTTTTGACAGGTACTTTTCAAGATGTTAAAAAATGCAAAACGTGAAGGTACTGGGCAGCCTAGCCACACAGGTGGAGTTAGCTCTAATCTAATGGGGGAGGGAAAGCTCCTAAATACCTACACACAACTAGAGCGCAAGGCAGGGTGCACTAGCTTGCGTAAGTTGTTGAGTGGGTAACTGCTGTCTCAGTCCAGATGTCACCCTAAGCTCCTTGAAAATCTCACATGAAAAAATTAACTCTGTAGTTCTCTACAGATGGTAGAGAAGTTCAGTAGACTTGGAAACAGTACCAGAAAAGACCCAGGGACTAATTTATATCCAGTAGGAGTTCTCACAGGGATCACACATCTTAGTGTTGAATCTCCAGAATAGGATCCAGGCCTCTCAGCTGGGGTTAGTGACACTGCCCTCTTGTACTTACGCTACAGGAGAGGAGCAGCCAGAAGCCAGACATCCCAGGAATTTTCCCAATACAGTTCACAGAACTCAGTCAATCCCGGCCACACAAACAGTCCCCAAAACTACAGAGTTTTCTTTCAGCCCTCTGTGATCTTTCCTGCAAAGTGTATTCCATTACATGCTGGAAGAGAAACAAAAATTTAATTACAAGGAAAACAAACCTGAAAAAAAGCATAATGCTACAGAAACAATTCGCTGTGTTTTTCTTGTTTAATGTCCTGGTAGTCCCCTTGCCAACAGAAAGTAATTATGGATGAAGAATCTATTCAAATTATAATTACTGAAAACATTAGCAAAATATTTGTGCTACCTTGCCTATGTTGGTGACAAATAATTCTTCAGTTACTCAGTTCAGAAATAACATTCTTCCAAGCCCCTGTTGATATTAAGGTACAATGATTTTCTCAGAAGATATTCAAGGTCATGAATATATTAAGCATGGGTGGCCCAGAAAAGGCCAAGTTCAAGAATACAGACTGTGAAGCATGGCAAGGAAATGGACTTTAAGTGACAAGTGATGGCAATTAACTTTAAAAATTTTCTTTTTTTTTTTTTAGTATAAAGGAAATACTTGTTCATTGCAGAAAATCTGGCTAATACTATGCTTATGAGCAAAAGCAAAGAAAAAAAGGACCACAGATTTTCATTACCTGAAATGGACTTAACTTTAAGAAGCACTTACCTTAGGGTATTGCCAAGCCAAGTGCTGTGGAGTCGGATCTGACTCACAGCGACCCTAGGGTATACGGCAACTTAAATGCCCTACAAACACTGTCTTCCTCTACTGCCCACTCTCTCTATGGGTTTATGATATTAGAGAACAGAGAGTTAACTACTCTGCCTGAAGTTATAACAGTGTTATTCAGAGGGAGCATCAGAAAACGAAACCACCTCAGTTGAATTCCAAATCCTACACTTGTCTTTTCACAAGCATCAGCAATTATGTGTGTGAACCCATCCTAGAAAAAGTGCTACATACCTCATTGCTGAATATCACTGCATTCATCTTCAAAGTACCCCCCTTGGGAAGCTATGCACCGATGCTAGCACCAAGTCCACCCTTCAAAGCAATTTTGGAACTCTTTTTCTGGAATGGCCATCAGAACTGCCATTGTATTACCTTTGATGTCCTGAACGTCACCCAAATGTTGTTCCTTCAATATATCCTTTATCTTTGGGTAAGAAAAAAGTCATTAGTGGCCAGATCAGGTGACTAGGGAGGGTATTCCAATACAGTTATTTGTTTACTGGCTAAAACTCCCTTACAGACACCTATACAATTAAGTTCACAAACTTGCTACCATGCCACCACACACAATGGCCATTGCAGAAAGAGAATTCCAAAATTGCATTTAAGGGTGGACTAGGTACTGGTGTCAGTGCATAGCTTCCCAAGCTGAGTACTTTGAAGGTGCCCATAGTGAAATTCAGCAAATGAGGTATGTAGCACTTAGAACAATTAAGTTTGTGCACTTAATTGTCAGACCTCATACACAGCACTCTTCCCATTATGAAACATTAAGTCATTCTTAAAGTTGGACGGATTCCACTCTAAATCTATAAAGGGAGATCTGTATGTACCCTTGTTGGCCACCAGATCTGTTACCCATGGACTCCCATGAAAGAGCAGCAGCTGTAACAAAAAACTGGGTGGCAACTGATACTCCAGATGCACTCATAGTCGCCTCTATTGCCAACAATACCAGCAGGGTGGGCAGGAGAGTAGGCTGAGGAGGTGGAGTGAAGGTGGCTCCTTGGGTGACTTTCCTTCTTTGGTAGTTACATGTCCCAACAGCCAACGGGTTCCGGAAGTCTGGATAATAGCCACTACCCAGGACAGATAGGAACAGAGGACAAAGGGAATATCTCTTCAAAGACAGGCCCAGTAAACTGTCCCTACGGATTTTTCCAGATGGCCAGATGTGGCCTGGTCTAGGCAAAGTGGCATCTTTCATATGCTTGTTTTTGTTCTGGAGGGTGGGGTGGCTCAAGCAATGCTTTCTCTCTCTTAGTGAAAGATGTTACTGCTGAGAGTTAGAAAGGGACCTAATCGCTTTCATGTATTGCAAATTGTTGTTGGCGCTGTCGGTAGCTGCCATGCAGTCAGTTTCCGAATCATGGCAACCCCTGTTCAACGGAATCAGGCGACTGGGATCCACAAGATTTCCACTGGATGATATTCAGAACACATCACCAAGTCTGTTTTAGTCTGGAAGCTCCTTTCAACTTGTTCAATGGACTCTCATTGCAACACAGAAGCCCCCACTGGCAGATGAGTGGTGACTGCGCTGGAGGTGACTAGCTGGTAGTCACACTCTGGTCTCCCACATGAAGGCACAAATTCTACCACTGAACCATCACTGCTCGCCTATTCTGTACCACCACCACCTTCTTATTACCAACTATCTTGGTCACCTTGTTCTGCAGTAACCGAAATATCACACATGAATGGCTTCAACAAACAGAAATTTATTCTCACAACCTAGTATGCAACAAGTCCAAATTCAGGGCATCCTCTCTCTGTCACTTTCTGCTCGCTCTGTAGGAGGGCCTTTGTCACAAGCTTTCCTTGGTCTAGAAGCTTCTTCAGGCAGGAACCTCAAGTCCTGAGGATGCACTCTGCTCCTAGCATTCCTTTCTTGGTGGCAGGAGGTTTCCCTGTTACTCTGCTCCTTCTCTCTTTAATATTTCAAGAGATTGGCTTAAAACATTATCTAATCTTGATTTCATCAACATAACTGCCACTTATCCATCATAGTGACAGGATTTGCAACACACAGGAAAATCACGTCAAATGACAAAATGGTGGACAATCATATAATACTGGGAATCATGGCGTAACTGAGTTGGCACATATCCCGGGAGACACAATTCAATCCCGGAACCAACTAAATTAATCACATTCACAAATCCAAACAAATCTTCCTCACAAGCAAGCCAAACCACTTGAAAACAGTGACATACAGCCACAGGTCAGCCAGGACCTCCTGGCTCCAGGGAAGCATAGTATCATTTCCTCTCCAGGCAAGAATGCCCTCAAGGTTATTTTCTGTTCCTGCTTTAGTCCACCTGGAAACTGGCCCCGATCTTTTTTAGAAAACACAACATGTAAGAGAACATGATTAACGTACGGGGGATCCTCAAGAGTTCCTCTGTGTTCAGAGGTATATTAGAAGGACTCACAAGACTCAGCACATAGTTGGACTCAAGACTAAGATTCATTACAGTGATGTATAAGGCTATGTGGCTAGATCATAAGGAAAACAACTCAGGTGCAGTCTGGAGGAATCCATGTCCAGACTGTCATGACCTCTCCCTCCCAGAGTCACACAGAACACATTCTTCCTCCAGCAACAAAATGTCACAATATTTGTGCAATGTTTCTGTTTAGGGAGCCCATTAGAGACTTAGCACTGAGGGCTTGTCTTAGTTACCTCAGGCTTCTGTAACAAACAGGACAAGTTGATAGCTTTAACAAAGGGAAATTTATTCTCTTGCAGTCTAGGCAGCTAGAAGTCCAAATACAGGGTGTCAGCTGCAGGGGAAGACATTCTGTATGTGTTTGCTCCTGGGGAGGGTTCTTGTTACCAATCTTCCCTGGTCTGAGAGTTCCTCAGTACAGAGACCTTTGAGTACAGATGATGAGCTATTTTCCTGGCTTTTTGTTTCTTGGTAGTCTGATGTCCCTCTGTCTTCTGCTTGCTTCTCTCTTTTATGTACCAAAAGAGGATAGCTTAAAATGCTATCTCATCTTGTAGACTAAATCCTGCCTCATTAACATAACTGCCTTTAATCCTGCCTCATGAGCATCCTAGATGCAGGAGTTACAACACATAGGAGAATCACATCACATGACATAACAGTGGACAATCACACAACACTGAGAATCATGGCTTAGCCAAGTTGACACATATTTTGGGGGACACAATTCAATCCATAACAGGGTTGTTTACATGGGCACCCTCTGCCTAGCACACACCAAAATTCCACACTGCCAAGATGCTAACTGAGAGCCAGCCTTGCAAGTAGGCCTTCATAAGGAGAGTAGCCCTTTTCACAAGCAGACACCAAAAGGCTTGTCTATACATGGTTAAATTCCTCAACCAAGGAGAGGACAATCAATCCAATGGGAGATTTGACACGGAGGATGCACTCATGGAGGACACTCTCCCTAGCACGTCTTCTTCAGCCTTCTTACCCTGACTTCAACAATAAGAACCACGTGAATTTTTACTCACCAGCTAAAAGGACTGGTCTTGCGACTTCTTTGGCCAACAGAATACGGCAGAAACGACACTGTGAAGGTTGCAGGTCACTGCAGCTCCTGCCTTGGCTGTCTTGGGACGCTACTCTTGGGACACAGGAAGCCAGCGCAGCCTCTTAAACCTGAGGGACATTGTGAAGAACTGAGGTGGCCCAGACTATACGTACTGCCAGACACGGAAGGGACCTTTTCAAGATCCTCCAGCTCCACTCACCCACAGCTGGGCCCCTACAAAGCCAGCAGAAGAATCAAGCAGCCCCCCATAGGGCTGTGAGATTTATGATCATTGTTGTTTCAAGCTGCTGCATTTTGGAGTGGTTTGTTTTGCCCCAATAACAAACAGTGGAGCCTGTTTATCTCTCCTCTGCACTTTTGCAACACTTTTTATTTTATAAATCAAGTTTAACCTCCCGGAGTAGGTCCTTCTCCTTCTCTCGTCCTGTTTTTTCTACACATTTTCCTAATTTCAGACCAAAGTCAATACATGAACCGGGCTAATTGGACAAGACCTTCCTTAGCAGGAAGGAAGGGAGGTGGCCAGTTAAGGTATCAGGGCAATAATCAGAGAAGATAACACAAAGATACTCTTTGTAAGACAATATCAACAAGCCTTCTCACTATCACCAAATGAGAGAACACACAGAGAAATCTCCGGCCCACCTCAGAGCTCCCTCATAATAGAAGGCAACCCCTGGCCCAGCATCCTCCCAGCTGCTTTGCATAAGGAAACTGAGACATCCTTCAGCTTGACACCCTTCCCTTCCCTTTCCTTTTCTTTCTTTGGAACATGTACTGCAAATTATAGTATCTTTCTATTTATATTCTCGTTTAATTTCTGCTTCCGCTCTGCCCCACCTTAGGTTGTAAGCCTCAGTTTTTGAGACACTTGTGTCTTGATCTCACACGGATTCCATGGTCTACAACCATGCAAGGTGCAGAGAGAAGGCTCTTAAATAAGCAACTAAAAGGATGAACAGATGAGCGATTGAATTAGCAAATGAATAGAGTATGTTTCCTGGAAATGATCCTGGTAAATTTGCCTTGGAGAAAGGGAACTGGAAGAAAAGCTGATAAAAGTAGATTATTAGAATCTTAACCCACATCAAAATAACAGTATTAGTACTTACATTAATATGCGTCAGGTACTATTCTAAATCTTTAACTCCTTACAACAACCCTATAAGTAGTTATGATCACTATCATCTCCATTTCACTAATGAGAAATCCAAGGCACAAAGAGAGAAAGTGATTTGCCTAAGCTGGTACATGGCCAAGCCTGGGCTTGAGCCCAGGCCACCATGCTTCAGTCGATGTTAGTAACCATTAGATTACACAGCCTCTTAAAGATAAATCAGCAAATAGGAAGGGATTAATAAGCACAGGAGGGATGAGTTAGGGACTAGGGAATGACAGGAGGGCAACAGCTGTCATGAGGATGATGGTCCCTGCCAATTGAATGTGGTTTTTGTCATCAGGTGGCACACTAATGTAGCTGGAATAAAAGGACATGGTTCCAGTAACTTCCGTGGGGCTCCCACTAACATTTTTTCAAAAGCTTCACATCTCTGTGCACTCACATCTAGTGACTAGCACTGCATTGACGGTTGTCAGGAGAGCCTAGGCATAGAAGGTACTTAGCAGATATTTAATGAATTAACAAAATAAATGCTTTAGTACTATGGTTAGTAGGTACTTAATGATTAAGATCTTTGTAAATATCCTACTGATTTAAAGTGCTTATGAAGGAAATTACTTATGACAAAAAATTAGGTGGAATAGCAAGAAATGGAATTGTAGGTGCAGTGTGGTTTTCCCTAGATTTTTTAAAAAACCTCAGTAGACTAGAAAAACGACTAGAAGGCCATCAGCCAAAATGATTACAATAGTTGTGTTAGCAGGCTGGCAGCATTTAAATTTGTCCTCTTTCTTGCTATTTTCCCATCTTTTGAAATGCTGTATGTCACTTTTGAAATTGAAAATATACTCAATAATATTGTAAAATTAGTGTCTCTTAGGCTGCAATTAATGTCACAACAACCTTTTACATGGCATTACATCTAGCACAATACTAGGTATCTAACAGATACTTAGGGCATCTGTACTGATGGTTTACAACAGAAAGACAGTGCTCTTACATCCAAAGAGTATAGAGTGCTCTTATATCCAAGAGAGTGTGATTGTGTGTCTTGTGTTATGCAAAGAATTATAAGCCAAAAATCCCAAGTCTAGGATTTGAGACCAGGATCTTTATAGGCAAACCACTTTATCAGCATCTCAGTTTCTTCACTAAAGAAGAGGAATACCTACAAGAGTCCCACAGTATCATTTTAAGGTATCACCAAAGAAGGCAGATGGTTCTGGAATTTTTTCCTCTAGGGGAGCACCCACACTCTCTCTGGTCCTCATACATTCCAGTTCCTCATCCCCAGACCCATTACAGACCAAGCCTCTCAGACTCCCCATCCCTCCAGCAACCCCTCCTCCATGGAGTATGTAAAATCCTAGGGCTGTCCCAGCTGTCCCAATAAGTTCCAGAGTGTCCCTGGTAGCCTGGTCTTGGTTTTATTTACCCTCATTCCTGGAGCTCTAACCTCAAATAAGCCCTTCACAGAATAGGCTGTGCTTTGTAGTTCTGTGTCTCTGTCCTATCTTGGGTGATGAGATACTGAATTGGTACTTATACTAATAATGAATGAAACTAAAATGACTGATATTTCATCCATAGAGAAGTTAAAGTTACAAAACAAACACAAACACAGAGAGAACGGTTGTTGATATTGGTAGAATTTTCATAGCCATCCGTTACAAGCACACCTTCCCAGAAATTTGAAATTACTCTTTTCCCTCCTCTTTTTTCCCCCCTCATTTGGAGAACCAAAGGGTTTGTTTCATTGAGTCTCCAACTGGCTAAGGTCAAAGAGGCTGCTCTTAAATTGCTATTTAGCTTCTCTAGAACTTTATCATATGTGACTATCTCCCCGTGAGCACAGACTCACTGACTGCTGTCAAATGCACATTTTCCATCCTGCTTCCATGGCTCCTTTCTTTTTTTTCTCCCAAGAATATCTTTTTCTTCCACTCAGCCTAGCCCAGACACTAAACCTGACTTTAGCATGAGACGACCTTCAATACATTAGAGAAACTGTCCATCTGTGGTTTACGGACTATCATATGAAGATCAAGAGCAGAAAAGCAGGTGAGGAGAACTCCCAAGAACTGTGTGACCTTGAACAAGTCCCCCCTTCACTGTGCTTTCCTGCCATGGTAAAAATACAGGGATGGTGATGGGAAGACATATTCCTATGAGGTTATACAAGGATTACATGGAAGTTTGTTTGTTTCTATGTGTATGTATTTGTGTGTGTGTTTGTTTTTCAAACCTCAGGTTTTGACGTACCTCTACGTACATAATTGGGTGGGGTTGGGGGCAGGGATTAGGAAAATTACCACCCAGTGAATTGTCTTACTCTTGGGTTTAGGCCTAACACACTTTGGGATGTAACTGAAGCTTATAGGAACATTATCCCATGATGACAAATGCTCTAACTGAGGAGCACTGACCTATGTAATCATAGGGACCAGGGAAAGTTCAAGTTATTTCTAGAAAATATTTAGTCATAGCTCTTTATTGGAGGCAATATATGTGTTATAATGTCTTCATGACTGAGTATATATTATACATAATTCATGCCAACTACATAGATATCCAATTTAGCAAGAAGAATGCACAGAAAGAGAATAAACAAACTCATAAATGACCAGGGAGTGCTAAGGTATTCCAAATATCATAGCAAACCATAAGAGTAAGGGGATAACCCACTGCTATTTACCCAGCATTACCACATGGAATAATTTGTGCTAGCACCACAAAAAACTCAGAGTTGACACTCTAGATGATGCCCCCAAGTGCCCTACAATTTAGCTAAAACAAAACCCTCCCCCAAAAAACAAACCCACTGCTGTCGAGTCTATCCTGCTCATAGCAACCCTGTAGAACACAGTAGAACTGCTCCATAGAGTTTTCAAGCAGTGCCTGGTGGATGTGAACTGTAGACCTTAGGGTTAGCAGACACAGCACTTAACTACTGCACCACAAGGGTACATACATATGTTAAAAAAAAGTACAACACAAGGCAGGAAATGCTACACCCAGTGTGGACTGTAAGCACAGGAAGCTTCAGAGATGGATTGTCAGGGTAAAGCTTTCTGGGCACACTGAATCTGACTCACAAGGAAATCTGGGGAAGGGAAAAGAAAACATCTGCTTCTGTGAGAAAAAGAAGGGTGGAAAAACAGGCTTCATGTTAAAAAATAACCTCAAGACAAGAAGCATAGCTACAAATTCGACTTTTGATGAGATCAGGGGATGACGAAATGGTAGAACACTGCAATATAGGTGGAAAAGTCACCAAAAATTTTGACGATTAGGAGCAAAGAGAGGATACCTGTTAAAGACTAAACCATGTACTTCCCAAAATGTGTGTTTGAATCCTAACACCTATATCTGCGGATGCAATCCTGTTTGGAAATACAGTTTCCTTTCTTAGGTTTGTTAGATCATACCCAAGTAGGATGGCTATTAAACAAGAGGTATGACAAATGAGTCTGTAAACTTAACTGTTCTAAATGCTACCTACCTCATTGCTGAACACAAGGTCAGATAACTAAGTTTGCAAAGTCATCGTAGAAAAACTGCTATATACCTTATTGCTGAGTATCATTACAGTCACCTTCGAAGTACATCTCTTGGGAAGCTACACACTGACGGCAGCACCTAGTCCACCCTTCAAAGCAATTTTGGAATTCTTTTTCTTGAATGGCCATTGCACATAGAGGTAAGTTTGCAAGCTTAATTGTATAGTTGTCTATAAGGGAGTTATTAGGCAGTAAACAAATAACCGCATTGGAACACTCCCTACTCACCTGATCTAGCCCCCAGTGACTTTTTCTCTACCCAAAGATGAAAGAAACATTGAAAGGAAGACATTATGATGACATTCAGGACATCAAAGGTAATATGATAACAGCTCTGATGGCCATTACAGAAAAAGAGGTCCAAAATTGCTTCGAAGGATAGACTAGGCACTGACATCAGTGCATAGCTTCCCAAGGGGAGCACTATGAAAGTGACCATAGCGACATTCAGCATAAGGTATTTAGCACTTTTTCTAGGATGAGTCCATGAACTTACTTGTCAGTCCCTGTACAGCTATTTCTGAGTTAGAAAAAGAGCAGACTGGGCACAAAGACACAACAGGGACAAGAGAAAGACAATAAATACCAATGTATCTACAAGGATTACTGCTAACTATAAGAAGTGGAAAGAGACCAAGAAGGACCTCTCCCTAGAGCCACACCCTGTATTTGGACTTGTAGCCACTTGAACTGGGAGAAAATAAATTTTGTTCATCAAAGCCATCCCCTTGTAGTACTTGTGCTATGCAGCATAGGTCACTAAGACAACATCTTAGGCTGCCACTCTCAGTGGGAGTCAGAACGGTACAAGCTAGGGTGAGAAACACACCTAGAACAGTCAAAACTGATGCTCTGTAGTAACGGAAATGATTGCAAATGCTGTCACCTCATGTCTACCTGTATCCAGTTCTGTGTGAGAAGCAGATGAGAACGGGCCGAATAAGGAGTCACACAGATGTGCCATATGTGCAGAAAGCAGTTTTTCAACATGAGAGGGAGGAGAAAGATTTAGCATTGTCTTAGCTCTGTAGTGGCAGATCATCATTAGCTAGCGAGAATAAAAGCCAAAAGGACTTAGATAAGCACTGAAATTAAGGAAAATCCCTCCTTGAATGCAACATGGCTCTCATTTCTCCCCTACAGAAATCTCTGCAAAAGCCTGGTCCAGAAAAAACAATCAACTAATTTAAAACTAAGACATCAAAAAGAAATAAGCACAGACTCTACGCAAAGATATCCCCCAAAAAATAAAGGAACAGGAAAAGTCATGGCAAGTAAGTAATATTCACCAGAAAAATATTACCACTGAATGACATAAAATACTGACTAAATATTTTGCCATGAATTTTTAAAGACATGCAGAAATAATCATCCACCACCCAAAAGATAATGAATACTGTGCCTTCTCCCTTCTCGTTGTAACATTTGTTAGCTATATTAGAAGTACACTTTCAGTGTTTATAACACTTACAGTTTGTTTCTCAAACACAAATCTCAAATTCTATAAAGATGTAGTAAGATACAGACGAATTTGAAACAACAGTTAGCAGCAATCTGCAAGAAGTGACATTTAAAAGGTTAGTAAAGCCATTACAGAAATAAAGGCAAAATTGAAAAAGGATAATGGAAATAAGACACCTTTGAGAACACAGTAGAGAGAGGATGATGCTCGGAAACATGATGAAAAATAAACTGTAACTGAAGAGCTTAAAGGGATTATGATAGAAGGTGACTGGCAAAGAACACTGCCAAAGTACATCAAAGAATATTTCAAGGCATAATTTAATAAATCTTCTTGTAAGTTAAAAAAAAGGAAGAGAAAGACTGGAATACAGAGAACGCCACAAAATATGCAGGACGAGACTGACAAACATCATCTGGCAGATTTCTGAGATTTCGAAGATATAGAAAGAATCCTTTGGGCAGCCAAGCATCCCCCATTTGTGACTGGGAAAAAGACAAGCTGGCCTCAGACTTCACCACTGCATTGTATACTGTTAAAAAACAATGGGATCATACTTCAGTAGTGAGTCCTCAAGGAAACAAAACGCATCTCAATAATACTATACCCAGTAAGACTATCATTCAAAGAGTAATAAATGAACACTTTTCAACATGCAGGAATTCAGGATGTTATCTTCTCAGCAGTCTACTTTAAAGAAACTACTAGGGAATGAATTTTTAGCTACATAAGAAACAAATGAAAACCAATGGCAAAGGCCTTGTGTGAACACTGAAACTATTTAAATGTAGGCCTAAACTATAACAATTTGAGATTTATTATTAAACAGGCTGTATATGTTATAAACTTTGGCAATGTACATCTAATATAAATAACAAAAGGTAGAAGGGGAAAAGGGAAGTAGATACAGTATTCATTATCTCCTATAGCTAGGAGTCAAAATAAGTATTCAATAATACAAAGATAAACCCTAAGGAAAATATTATAACCAACTGAAATAAAGTAGATGATGAGAAGAAAGGACAGGAAGAGTATGTTTAACAGAGAGTTAATTTGATAGCTTTCCTCCCTAATAACTGTCCCCTAGCTGGTTGCTGTCTCAGAAAGTATTTACCTATATGCCTAATCATTCATTTAAAAAATATTTAATGAGCACCTACTACATGCCAGACACTGTTCAAGGCACTGAGAATAGAGCAATGAGTAAAACAGCCTGTCTGTCTACCCTTATGAAACTGACATTTATTAAATGAAGATGACAGATTACAAATAACTACCACTCAGTATGACATCAAGTAGTGCTGAGTAGAGTCCTTGGATGGTGCAAATGGCTAATTGCTTAGCTGCTAACTGAAAAGTTGGAAGTCCAAGTCTACACAGAGACATCTCAGAATACAGTCCTAATGATCCACTTCCAAAAATCAGCCACTGAAAATCCTACAGAGCACAATTCCACTCTGATACACATGGGGTTGCCATCAGTTGGAATGGACTCAGTGACAACAGGTTGGTTAGTGGTGAGTACTATGACAAAATAAAGCAGGGTGGGGATAGAGAGTGAGGTGTAGGTGGGGGTGAGAAGGCTTCGCAGGCCAGAATGAAAAGACGGGGACCATGAGACTATTTGAGGGCAAAGCATTTCAATGGAATATGAAGGGCAAAGACCCAAAGGCAGGAAAAAACTGGGCAAATGCACACACTGGTCAGGTTTGGGAGTCTGGCAGCTCAGTTCCTTCCCCAGATTTAGGGATTTATTTTACCACCCCTGCACATTTCACAGAAACCCTAGTGGCATAGTGGTTAAGTGCTATAGCTGCTAACCAAAAGGCTGGCAGTTCAAATCCATCAGGCACTCCACAGAAATTCCATGGGGTGGTTCTACTCTGTCCTATATAAGTCAGAATCGACTCACTGCCAATGGGTTTGAGGTTTTTTGTTTGTTGTTTTTTGTTTTTTTGGTACATTTGAGCCCTCCCCTGCCACCCTACATCTACATCTTCCATAGTGGCCACATGGTCCCAGCTTGCATCCAGTTCCTCCCACAGCCCCACTCTGAGATACAGTGTCCTGGTCTCCCCAACCTGTGCCCTTACAAGCCAGCTGGAGAAGGTCATGATCTCTCCAACCCTGTTCCCTTGGTCTCTACATGTGGGTAGTGAAAAAAGGTAGAATTGGGACTGAAAGTTAGAAATAACCAAGCATATAAGGCTAGCAGAGCCAGACTGCTAAGGAAAACTTAGCCACCCCTCTCCAAATTGGTTCCAGAGTATTTTTATAAACAAATTAAAAACTCAACCCTACAGTTTCCTAGACCCTCAGACTTGGAGATACCAATTAAAAGGAAATGGTTGGCTGTTATCAATCCTAAGGTAGCTCAGCTAGCTGGCAGAGGAGAGGAAAGAGTACAAACACAGCATCGAAAGCTTTCTTGTCACTTCTCCAGAAGAGCTCTAAAGTGTAGATTCCCTGGGTACCTGGCAGCACCCAGCACTCTGGCTGGGGCTTCAGATGGCTATCTAGTGCTACTCTAAAAGGAGTACTACAAGTGGATGGCTTGAACAAAGAGAAATTCCTTCTCTCACAGTTTAGAAGGCTAAAGTCCAAATACAGGGCATCAGCTTGAGCGGAAGGCTTGTTCTTTCTCTCTTGGCTCTGGAGAAAGGTCCTTGTCATCAATCTTCTCCTGGTCAAGGAGTTTCTCAGTATAGGGACCCCCAGGTTGAAAGTACACACACACTCCTGGTTCTTCTTGCTTGATGGTAATGAGGTCTCCTTGGCTCAGGGGACATCTAGGTCACGCGGCATAACACAATTTGTAAAGAAAATGTTCTACATCCTACTTTGGTGAGTAGTGTCCATTGTTTTAAATGTTACTGAGTGGCCATCTAAGATCATCAATTAGTCCTATCCTATCCAAAGTGAAGGAGAGTGAAGAAAACCAAAGACACTAAGAAAAATATTAGTCCAAAGGACTAACAGACTGCATGAATCACAGCCTCTACCCGCCTGAACCCAGAATTAGATGGTGCCCAGCTACCACCACCAACCACTCTGACAGGGATCACAGTAGAGTCCTGGACAGAGCGTGAGAAAAATGTAGAATAAAATACAAATTCACAAAAAAAAAGACCAGGGTTGTTGGTCTGGCAGAGACTAGAGGAACCCCTGAAAGTATAGCCCCCGGATACAGGCTAACTGAGAACTGAAGCCACTCCGTAAGTCTACTTTTCAACCAGAGACTAAAGAAGCTTATAAAACAAATAGTAACACGTGTCAGGAACATGTCTCTTAGCTCAGACAAGTATACAAGACCAAATGTGTGACACTTCCCAAAAGCAAAGACAAGAAGGCAGGAAGGGACAGGGAAACTGGACAAATAAATACAGGGAACCCAGAGTATAAACGGAAAGGGGGGGGTACTGACATACTGCAGAGACTACAAGTCATGTCACAAAACAACTTATGTATAAATTTTTTGACTGAGAACTTAATTTGCTCTGTGAGCTTCCACCTAAAGGACAAAAAAATTAAATAGAAAACAATAATGCAGGTTAGATGAAAGTGACCCACATGGACCTGAGGTAAACGGTGGACATCGAGGTTAGCAGGGAAACACGAGCCCACCTGATGGAAGGAGCCATATTACTCTGCTTCAGCACGGGACCAGAGAACTAGGTAGGGGCTCGCCACCACCAACGACGCCCAGACAGGGTACAAGGAATGGAGCTCTGGATACAGTGGGGATGGAATAGAGGACAGAGCTGGAACTCTACCAAAAGACAACACTTGATGGTCCTTCTGAACAGAGGGCCCCCTAGGAGTGTGGCCCCAGACTCTCTAACCCCAAACTGCAACCAGCACCAGGGCCAGCTCCCCAGACAAAGACTGACCTGGACTATACAGAACACAGAGTGATACTGGAGGCAAGCAAGCCTTTAAACGTGCATACAGGATTGCTGGGGGGACTCTGCTGGAGCTGAGTTGATTGGGTGAGGAAGGCCAGACTTTGCTCAAAAGGTCATAGGAAGTCACAAACAAAAGAGGAAGCATGCTGTCAAAGTGAGGGTGGTGGGGAAGCTAGAATAGAATAGAGGTGCAAGTTTTGGGTGTTACGTGGCAACATGATATCGACTGTAAAGTTGTTCTTAATCTACAATTTAAAAAAAAGAAGATGAAAGTTGAGAAGGTTTATAACTTGTCTAAAGTGCAAAAGCCTGTCAGCTGAGATCCTATCATCAAAAGTCTATTGCAAAGTAGGTTCCAGCCCAACCACTTCTGCCCTGAAGATTCTGAAAGGCAATATACAGGAATGTGAGTCCCTGAGTGGCACAAACAGCTGAAAATGTTTAGCTGCTAACCAAAATTTGGAAAGTTTGAGTTCACCCATCAGAACCTTGGAAGAAAGTCCTGGTGATCTACTTCTGAAAAATCAGCCATTGAAACTCCTATGGAACACACAGTTCCATTGTGATACACATGGGGTCACCATGAATCAACATTGATTCAACACGCAGAGGGAACTACAAGATTATACCAGGGAATTCTAGAGGGTTTAGAGAAGAAAGATGGGAAATATGGCAAGAAGAGAAGAAAAAGCAAGACCACATGAGGCCTCCAGGAGGAGAAACAAATTCCAAGATTCCTTCATATTCCAGGTGGAAGGCGGGCAGAAAACGAGGATGGGGCCAATCACCTAAGCCTGCTGAGAAATACTTTAAGGATCAGTGCTTCATTAAAAATTCACTTGCTCTCAGTTGAACTGAAGAACAAAACTGATGAGAATTAAAGCACAATGTTTCTGAAAAGTAAAAATAACAAAATAAGCTGATGAAAAGCCCTGAACCCAAGATGACCTAATGAAAATTAAAATAGCTCCATTAAGGAAGTGGGCATCAGGGCCAAATTGTTAGTTGTTTGGGAGTGGTCGGGGCCGGGGGTGGGGAGCGGTAGTGATTTGCACAATCCTTGCTGGGTACTGACGACAGCTACAGAAGGTGCTCACCTACAATTACTTACAAACTCAATCATTTATTCGGAACTAGTCTCCCACATTCAGACTGGGCAGCAAGTAGAGGGCTTCTACTGTTTGGGTGGCATTTGAAATGCTGCAGTTTGTAAATAGCCTGAGGGGGATTTACAGAGGCAACAATGTTTTGTCCTCAAATTTGCATCACCCCACATAACAAGGGGTAAACTCCCATTTCACCAGGAGAGGGTACTGCCCTATGAGGTGTCTGTGGCTGCACTGCATGGACAGAAGGGAAAGAAAAATCAGTTTCAGATTCCTTCACAAAATTTTGCTAGATGATTAAAAAAAGGAAAAGCTTTTACCGGAGACTTAGAGGCGAGCTGGTGGCAGCCAGAATGAAATGGAAGATGCATTGCTGTTTTCTGATTTAATGAAATATGAAATAAAGTATCCTGAGGTTATTAGACATTTTCATCTGGTGGGTCTCTGCATTAGCAAACATCCCCAAGGAGAATAAATGTCAAGAGAGAGATGTGACATGGTAACAAGGAAAGACAGAGGCTCACCGCATTAACTGAATTGCAGCAGGTCTGGGATCACCTGTGAGTCAGGACGCAAAGTCCCCACCAGCACCTGACAGGGGCCAGCACCCTGCAACCGGCCAACAATCTCATCCCATCTTTGGAGCACAACGTCACGGACAGAAAAAGGCCTCCGCCTCCACGTGTGCCTAGGTGAAGATCCACATTCCCAAACAAAACTATAAAGAAAGCTTTGTTGTCTTTTTGTCTTCTATTCCTCCTCCCCAAAATGTCTCTTCTGACACCAATTACCAGGGCTTGCCTGACAAGTAGGAACTGAAGGTATCCACCCTTGATACAGCTTACTGCCTATATGAGGAGCATGACTTTATTACCATGACCTCATTATTTCAGGAGTTTGGGCAGCGGTAGAATTCTCACCTTCCACACAGAAAACACAGGCTCAATTCCTAGCCAACACGTCTCAAGCACAGCCGCCACGCATCTGTCAGCAGAGACTCGTGTGCCGCTGTGATGCTGAACAGGTTTCAGTGGAGCTTCCAGACTATAAGGGACTAGGAAGAAAGGACTGGAGATCTACTTCTGAAAATCAGTCAGTGAAAACCCAGTAGCTCACAGTCATCCTATCCCATTATGTATGGAGTCGCCATAAGTCAGGAGAGCATCTCAGTGGCAATTAACAACTATTCCAACATACTCTCACTCAGGGTGACATCTTAATAACTCACTATATGAATTTCCGGAAACACTAAGTAGTCCATAGAAAGCTCTCCTTGCCAGTTTATGCCATAAAGTTCTTGGCGTACTTTGCCTCAAAAATCTTTGCCTTGATGATTGCACCAGTCCTAAACTGTTACACCCTGATCCTCACTAATCCTGATCCAGTCCCCTCAATGAAAACTCTGGATCTGCCTAAAGCCAAATGTCTAGTTCTTAACAAACTGTGACCTTGTCTCCCCCCTCCCCAGGGAGACTTGGTGACACAATGGTTAAACTCTTAGCTGCTCACCAAAAGGTGGACAGTTTAAACTCACTAGGCTCGAATGTGATGAAAACAGGTGGCAATCCACTCATAAAAATTACAGCATGGGCAACTTGATGGTACAATTCTACTCTCTCCAATAGTGTCGCTATGAGCTGGAATTCACTTGAAGGCACATAAACAACTTACCCCCTCTTACAAACCACTAAAGCTGAAGAGGTAGAGTCCTCCCTCACTGCTGCAAACAATAAACTCAGTTTTGCCTTATTAGCAGGTTGTGTTGTTGATACATGAAGTGCCAGCATTCCACAAAAGAAATCGTAGGATTAGTAGTTTTATCAAAACACCAAGTATACTGTACTAACTCCAACCTTCTAAGCATATTTCAATGATTTCTTCTCTATTTACTCAATTTTGTACAACACGTTTTGGCAACATGTTGAAATGGACTCCTTTTCCTTGTAACCTAACTAGGGTATGTGAGGCACAAATTCAGTTTGGTATCACAATACAAGCCACTTGAGTAATTTGTGAAGCTGGACCACTGAGGATCTCCAAAAGCAAGAGAGTGGGAAGCAGGCCTCTCCAAAAATGTCAATCAAGAATGAAGGAAATGGCTGAAGCATTGATAAAATTCAAACTGGATGTTGATAACGAGGTCAGTTTGAGAAGGCTACACAAAGTCCAATTTCAAGTAACTGACATTCTGGACAAGGTAAAACTACAGAGACAAAAGTAGCACAATGGTTAAGTGCTGGGCTGCTAATCAAAAGCCACCAGTACAAACCCACCAGCTGCTCCATAGGACATAGACGTGGCACTCTGTTTCTGTAAAGATGACAGCCCTGGAAACCCTATGGGTAAGGTTCAACTCTGCCCTGTAGGGTCACTGTGAGTCTGAACTGATTCCATAGCATCAGTTTTATAGAGATAATATAAAGATCAGCAGTTGCCTGGGTTAAGGCAGATGAATAGATTAAGCATGAGATTTTGGGGGCAGGCAAACTACTCAGTATGATTCCATAATGGTGGGCACATGTACTCTATTTTTCAAAAGCCACAGGGCTGTAGGACACAATGAACTCTAATAGGAACTACAGACTTCAGTTAATACCAATGGACCAATATCAGTTTACTAAAGGTAGCAAATGTACCGCACCAGTGCAAGCTGTTAACAGTAGTAGAAACAGCCCCCTCCCAGCTTGCCATGCCTTCCCCAGATGTCCCTATTTGACCCTTGTGACTGAATGGATGTCTGAGATGAGCTGCCCCAGAGACAACACTCTCTCCTCCTGAGGCTCCTCTTAACTCCTTGCCTTCACTCCTTTTCAATACAGTGGACTTGCCCATGACCTGCACCTGATATAAATACCAGCAGTATCTACTTTCTACCAGATAATGTTTCTAGAAGGCAGATCATCCTAGCACAGACCTCATTTTCCCAAAGGGTCAGAACTGTACTGGAGAATTATATTTCAAGGTTGTTTTCTGAGAATGAATTAGCAAAAAATAAATCACAAGTACAATCAACAATGCATCCTAAAAGCAAAGACACAACTATAAATCTCTGTATACAGTTTTAAGGCCCCATAAAACAATGAAAAAAGCTAGAAACCAGGCATAAATGTCCTACATACATCAATTATGTAGGGGCTCCATACACCAAGAGTAAGTCTACTATATCATTAACCTAAAAACACACACACACACTAACTCTAACATGTGCATTAATCAATTAAACTTTTAATTACCAAATCATTTTTTAAAAATATTTCATTGCACTTTAAGTGAAAGTTTACAGTCTAAGTCAACTTGTCATGCAAAAGCTTATATACACATTGCTAAGTAACTCTAGCTGCTCTCACCACACAGAGACAGCAAATTCCTCCGTTCCACCCTTTATTTCTTGTGTCCATTCAACCAGCTCCTGTGTCTTTCTACCCTCTCATCTCACTTCTGGACAGGAGCTGCCCAGTTAGTCTCCTGTAACTACTTAAGCCAAGAAGCATAATCTTTGCCAGTACTGCTTCATGTCTTACAGTCCAGTCCAATCATTGTCTGAAGAATTGGCTGCAGGAACAGTTTCAGCTCTGGGCTAACAGTGAGGATGGGGGCCGTGTCTTCTGGGGACTATCCAGTCTGTTGGACTCTCAAGTCTGGTCTTTTTAATAGAGTTTGAGTTCTGCATTCCATTTGTCTCCCATTTCATCAGGGACTCTTTCTTGTTCCCTGTCAGGATAGTCATTGGTGGTAGCTGGGTACCACCTAGTTCTTCTGGTCTCATGCTGATATAGTCTCTGAATTCTGTGGCCCTTTCTGTCTCTTGGGCTCATATTTTCATTATGTTTTTGATGTCCTTCATTATCTTCTGCTCCAAGTAGGCTGGGACCTACTGATGCTTCTTAGATCGCCACTTGGTACCTTTTAAGACTCAGAAGCCACTCACCAAAGTTGTATGCAGAACATTTCCTTAAAAAACTTTGTCATGCCAATTGACCTAGGTGTCACACTTTACCATGGTCCCCAAACCCCTGTCACTGCTACTTTGTCCTCTTAAGTGTTGGGTTATATTTAGGAAACTTCTTAGTTTTTGCTAATTACCAAATCATTTTCATTGCCTGGTTGAAATCAGTGTGAGTTTTAAAGAAGTACTGGATATCCTAAAACAAAAACTGACAGTTATCTAAGCAGCACAAACTAGTACCTTCTTTCACTCTTAAATACCCATGTAAAAAAAAAAAAAGATATTAAAATCATCTCATTGTTTTATGTGGAGAATTAAAATGGAAATTATACAAGTGATATATGCACACTGATTGGAACAATGTGAATATATATGTGCAACAGTTTGCACATTCATCATAGACACAAGTTAAAATCATTTGTGATTCATCACCCTTATACAACTGTTTTCATTGTCACATATTAACAGTGAAAACAGCTGTGGTAGGATGATGAATCGCAAGCGATTTTAAATGACTTTAGTAATTTTAAAAAACTGTAATATTGCTGTACAATTTTTCAAAGAGGAATCGGGAAGTGAAGGCAGAAGCTACATGGTTGACATACGGGCTGTGTTAAATTATCTGAAGCTTAATAAATGGGTACCAGTAGTGCAGTAGTTCAAGAAGTACAGCTGCTAATCAAAAGGTCGGTAGTTCAAATCCTATGGGGAAGTTCTACTGTGTCCTATAGGGTCCCCATGAATCCAAATTCACACAGCTGAAACTGGTTCAGTTTGGTCCACACTCAAATGATTTTCTTGTTTAAAAATGTCTGACCCAACATTTGTCCACTCGGTTCTCTGTGATGTTCTCAGTTTATTCAAATCTGTTAAGGCTACTGATACTTTGAACTAAATTATAGCAAGCCCAAGGGAAACAAGAGACAGCTAAGCCATTCTCTCTTCCTTCACAGCTCTCCTGGCTGATAGCTGTAGGCAGTTCATCAATAGATACCCAAGAAAGAATTACAAGGTCGTTAGCACAAGTTTTGAAAAGCCAACTGCAAAACACTCTCTTGGTGAATTCCACAGGAGGTAGATAATCCAGCCTCTAGCAAGCAGATAAGTTTAGAAGACTAATTAGACCACACTACAGAACGGAAGAGTCCCTGGGTGGTGTATGGCCACTTACCCAAAGACTGGCAGTTCAAATCCACCCAAAAGCACTTCAGAAGTTAGCCCTGGAGACCTACTTCCCATAAATCAGCCACTGAAAACCCTATGGAGAACAGTTTAACTCTGACACACATGGGTTCACCCTGAGTGAGAACTGAGGCTACAACAACTTGTACTGTTACTAATTAGAGTGGAATCTCATAACACAAAATACTAGTAACTCACAGCACTCAGCTATTTGCTGGTGAGACCAGGAACAACTGACTAGTTTAAGTGATTCAGATTTGGAGGCTTATCCCTTCTACTGGTGAGCTCATTGTAAGAGCACAAATGGACACTCACCTAAATATTTAAAAACTTACAAATCAAGGTAACAAACTGTTCAATAAAATGTGTTCCATCCCCCCTTCATTGGCAGACATTCATAAAGACAAATTTTTTAAATGTGTAAAAGTTACAATCTTTCTGTTATTAAAATCACAAGATATCAAAGGTGAAGGAATTTATTGATCATTGTACATGTCTGGGTATCCTGTTAATACCCTACCAACATCTGGATAATTGGTACAATAAAGGCATAAATAACACATAAATATTATTACATATTTTGTTTCATAAAAATTATTTTTCTTGCTTTCATTTCAACAGTCACTCACTATGTTAAAATGAAGAGTTTTAACATATTCTATTGATAGTATCTAACCAATTAAAAAAAATGATTGAATTCAGTGTATAAATTTTTAACACATTTTCATAAAAATATAAATTACAGTATACATAAAAATTCAAGTCAGCTACTAAAACAAAATAGGCAAAATGCTAATTATATTGAATATGTATCAATAACTTAAATTTCATTTACTTAATTTTATTAGTAATTTACACTTATTTAAATAATGCTGATTTAGAATTTTGTAACATAAAATCTTAACATTTTCAGTGAAACTACTCCTTTTCATTGTTAACAACTCAATAGCACCTACAACTACACAGAGTTAAGAGCAATATCAAATTTTTAATATTGAAACATTATTGTGAGCACCCAGAAAATACTGGTGGTCATGAGAAGAAAACATGTAACCACAAGGCTTGGGGTCTGTAATAAGGTTTATTTCAACAAACCACACATTCACAATTAAGCAGGGGGGAAGGGAGATGCTAGGAACAGGATACATCAGTTCAGAACTCTTATCTACATTTATATCAGTTAAAAAGTCATTTATATTGGTTGAGACCCAGACAGGTTCAACTTGGTCCCACAGGGACTGCAGCCTTAATCTTAACATCATCACTTACACTTCCCTAAAAGAGGGTTTAACTCTAAGAAATTTGGAGACTGGTTGTGTTCTCATCATTTAGATGGCAGGAGAATCTGGAGCAGGATTCTTCCACTGCAAAGCATCTCAGAGGTGGAGCCAGCAGAGACAGCACAGGAAGCTCAAACACCAACAGCCACAGTCACTTGAACCAGGCCTTCAGACATAAGGAGAGTCCAGAGTAGAATTCTGTGATAGCAAGACCCCTTGGAGGTGGATCCTGCAAGGACAGCACAGGAGACTCAGGCACCAATGGGGCACTGTCACAGCCACTCACTCTAGGCTTTTGAGGGTAAAGCAGATGAGGTCTCAGGATCAGGTAACAACACAGCAGCAAGCCAAGGTCTTAGGATCAGGTCACATCACAGCAGCAGACTGGTGGCACAGATCCCCAGAGGGGACTGTGTACCCCAAATCCAGAGTGCTGGGTTTTTATAGAAGTGTTCCCTTGGTTCTGGTTGTTATCGGTCAGTTCATAAGTCTTATCTTCTGGTACCTTCAGTTATTGACTTCCTTCTGATTGGTGGCCTGACTGATTGGTTATTTTCTTCATCATCTCTCTGACCATCTGTGGCCATGGTCACCATGGCAGTTGTTTTTTTCACTTTCAGTTCTTCACCATGACTTTGGACTTTCTCACTATCTTACTTGGCTCAAGCACAGCCATTTTGTGTTTTATTAGTTTAGCCCATTTTAACTTACGTTTATGACAAGATTCCACTTTACTATATGCTATTTTAATATATACACACACATATACACAGCCTCCTGTGAAACATGTTCCTCAGTCACTATGAACACTTACCGGGAATCCATGAGCACTTTTGGATCACAAAATGGCACAAAAGAAAAGCAAATGACAGCTCAGCACTGCTAAAACCACACTTAAACAAGAATCTATTACATTTGTGCTCCCTGAGAGGAAAAAATCTGACAAGATAGTTGTCTCCTCTAGCCAAAGTGCATCTGCCACTCAAATCTCCCCAGACTCCAGACTCCCCGGACTGTCCTTTTACAGTGTCATAACTCAGAAACCTTATAGCAATCTGTCATAGTCACCTTCTGGTTTAAGAACACAGGACAAGAGATGAAGAAGCACTCCCCTGGGGCCTGTGCAATGTTAATCACAAAGTCAAGAAACCAAAAAAAAAAAAAACAAACCCACTGCCACTGAGTCAAATCCAATTTACAGCAACCCTCTAATTCAGAGTGGAACTGCCCCACATGGTTTCCAAGGAGTACGTGGTAGATTTGAACTGCTGACCTTTTGGTTAGCAGGTGTTGCCCTTATCCACTACACCACCAGGGTTTCCAAAGTTGGGAGAGTAGGTGTTTATTGTTAAAGGCCATGAACTAGATTCTAAATGGTAGAATATTTATGTGTTCTTATTATGTTTCTCTGTGTTTGTGATATACGGATCCTTCTACAGCACAGCCAGGCCCAGGCCCCTCATGCCCAGACATAAGGATGGGACTGCAGATCACCACACTGCTCACTGAGCCTGCGAATGAGTTCAAGATTGGATCTGGGGACCCATGGTTGTCTTGATGGATTGCAGCTACTATATGCCTCTAAAAAAACTGAATCAATCACCATTCTCAAGTCCAATTTTAATATTTAAAGATTCATATTTTTACATTTCTTAGGGCCAACTATTTTGCCTGGTTTCAAAGTAAACAATCATGAGATGGCTTTCAATACAAAGGAAAACGTGATTGAGTTGGAATCACTGAGGAGGGTCAATAAGCTGGTCTCCACTGTGGTGCCTAAGCGATTTACAAGATCAATTTTCAAAAGCAATGGCTACACAGACTTTGTGCTTTTATACTGACTTTAGAACCTAGCCCACAAATAAGAGATGACTCAACCATAATGGAGAAACATCCTGGAAGTAGGCACATGAGAATTGAAGCAAAGAACTTCAGTGAAACAGGTAAAATTCAAGGAGTTGAGTCTAAGCATAAGGTAAAATGTCCCTCTCTTGTAGAAAAGTCTACTTCTAAGACCAGACCTTGGAAAGCCCAAGTTTTAGATCATTAAGACACACTTTTAGAAAGTTTTTGATTCCTTCCCACTCCCAATGCAGTCAGGTATGTCCAAATTTAAATTAGTTTAGACAAGTTACTTTCCTCGTAACACCTAATACAACAGCTGAATTGAAACAAGGGAAGTTTGGGGTTGACTGAGAAGGGGAAGAAAAAGAACTACACAGGTCAAATGCATTAAGTTACTCCATTCATCAGGGCCCTGGCTGGCACCCTCAGATAACCACTTCTGCTTTACAGAACCTACCACAGTGTCTCATGCACCTATGTGTTATGTCTTATTCTTCCCTGTATTCTCAGTTCTTTCCCTGGCAGGCACTCGATAAATACTTGCTATCTGAAAATGCATGCATTTGTGTAAAGAAGATAATTACTTGAAAATAAATCCAGTGTCTAAACTAAGGGTTCATTAACTAACTTTTGGAAGGCAATGTAATTTGTCAGCTGGGTGCTACCTGCCCTGACCACCATACCTCACATGGTATTGCCTTCTTGTCACTTTTCTATACGTGTCTCATTTCCTGAGGATATGAGGAAGGTATCGTCCTTATTTTGGACTCAAACCAGCGGCTAGGACATAATAGGCAATCTATAGTTCTCTGTGGAAAGAACCAAGAAATGAAGAATAGAAATTGTCCCTCAAAGCAGGTTTTTCATGAGCACAGGTATAGGTCAGTCCAGCCTGGGCTTTTAAACAATAATTTCTGTTGGCTAAGGCCATCAGTCACATAGACTAAAAGCAGGTAGCAGAGTGTCCCTCAGGAAGGCAATGCAGTACAGGCTAGATGATCATGTTTAGAGTGTTCCGGTCCCACTGGAGCTGCTCAGAGTCTCACCCTGCACAGGATATCTAGGCCTGTCATCTCCATCCTGCTGCCAGTTGCAACTGGGCTATTTTGGTCCCTTTTCATTGTCATTTTTTCTTCTTTTTTTTTTTTAATCGCAACTCTGCTATGATTTTTTTTTAAGTCTCAGTGATTGAAAAAGTTTTAAACCAGGCCGTGTTTTGAAGTGTTTGGCAGTGCTTACCTTTAACTCCTCCATTCCCCACTGACCTGACATCAGTGGTTGTTAAGCTTTGTTAACTGGTAGATCTTGTCCCCATTTTTACCAACTCATTAATCCAGTACTAAATATACCATGGACTGCCAAAAGAACAAACAGAGCTGTCTTAGAAGAAATACAACCAGAGTGTTTCTTAGAAGCAAGGATGGTGAGACTATGTCTTACATACTTTGGACTTGTTGTCAGAAAGGACCATTCTCTGGAGAAGGACATCCAGCTTGGTAAAGTACAGGATCAGTGAAAAGGAGAAAGAGCCTCGGTGGGATCGACTGACACCGTGCTGCAGCAGTGATCTCAAGCATAACACCACCTGTGGGCAAGGCACACGACCGGGTATGTTGCATTTTGTCACATATAAGGTTGTTATGAGTCAGAACTGACTTGATGGCACCTAACAACAACAACAACGTTAATCCAAACACTGGCTGGCATTTATGTGACCCCTCCTGGAACTCAAATTAACTCAAGGTCACCTCCAGTTGCTAATCCTCCTCCTGATATCAATCTATCACCCAACTCAGCATTCTCCTCCTCTAGGAAGCTTCAAATGTGTCTAAGTTCAGACAACTAAAATAAACTCAAGCCAAACCCACTGTAGTCAAGTTGATCCTGACCCATAGCAACCCTACAGGAGACAATAGAACTGCCCCATAGTACTTTAAAGGCTATAAATCTTTACGAAAGCAGGCTGCCACATCTTTCTGCATAGGAGCAGGCTGGTGGTTTGAGCCACTGACCTTCCAGTTAGCAGCTGAGTGCCTAACCATTACACCAACAGATCTTCAGCTCTCTGGGAGGTGCAAGAAAAGAGAACTGGAAGCTAGCAGTCCAGCTGCCGGGTTCATGCTCAACTCAGCTCCTCCTTGCTTCAGTTTAGCCAACAACCACAAAGTCAGGTTACTAGGCAGCATGTGGAAGGGGATTTTTAGATATTCCTGCTATAGTTGAACTCATCACAATTAACTACTGTTAATTTAGAAAACAGCCATTGGCTCTTTGATATTTCTGCCAGTAGTAGCACCAGTGAGAAAAGACTCTAGCCTGCGGTTCATGACCTACCATTAGTGAGATTCTGGAATGTTTCCCTAGAAGCAGGGCTGAGCTTTAGATACCATCTACTCTACAAAGCTTTGTTTCAAATATCTATGGTCATAAGAAGACCTAGAAGGGTGGGGATTGCGTTGGTGCAATCTACAAACTCTGACCATGTGACTTGAATTCAATTTCTTTTGCAGACAAATGTTTGGAGTAGTATAGTAAAATAGGAAGCAGGGAAACCTACTGTCATCTGGATTTGACACGTGCTGTTTAACCATATTCAAGTTTCCAAAAGAAACAACCCAACAAGATAAGACAACCAACCCAGTTCAAACACTGACAAAACACCAGGATAGACATTTCTCCAAAGAAGATATGCAAATGATCAACAGCACAAGAAAAGGTAGATGTTCAATGCCATTCGTCATTACGGAAATGCAAATCAATACACAATTAAGATACTGCTTCACTCCAACTAGGATGGCTGTGATAAAAAAGAGAGAAAATTACAAGTATTGGTCAGGATACAGAGGGAAACTGGAACCTTTTTGCACTGCTGATAGGAATCGAAAATGGTGCAGCCTCTGTGGAAAACAGTTTGGCAAGTCCTCAAAAAGTTAAAAACACAATTACCAGCAATCCACTCACAAGTACATGCCAAAAACACATGAAAGCAGGGGCTCAAAGACATACTTGCACACCAGTGTTCATTGCAGCCTCATTCACAATAGCCAAAAGATGCAAACAACCCATGTGTTGATCAGTAGATGAACAAGTAAACAAAATATCTATGTATACAACGGAATAAGGTTCAGCCACAAAAAAGAAGGAAGTACTGACATAAGCTACAGTATGGATAAGCCCTGAAAACACCATACTGGGTGAAATACATAAGCTAGAAACAAAAGGTCAAATATTGCATGATCCTACTTATATGAGCTATCTAAAACAGGTAAACTCATAGAGGTGGAAAAGGGTCTGGAGAGGAGGGAGAAAGAAGAGGTATTACTCAGTGGGTAGAGTGTTTCTGTTTGGGGTATCAAAAGTTTTTCAGAAATACATGGTGATAGTGGTTACATAACATTATGGCTGTAATCAATGCCTGCTGAATTTTTTGATTAAATTAAGCGGCAAATTGATGCTGTATTTTATCACGATAATTTTTTTTAAACAAACAACACTGTGCCAAGCAATCAAAATGTGTCTTAGCCACCCTTAGCCCCTAGACTGCCACTGTGAGATCTGCTTGGCTGCTAGGGAAAAGGATAAACATTTTGTGTTGCACACAATTTTAAAAAATCATTTCTATCTTCACAGCCATCTAACCTTGTGTCAGAATAGAACTACTACAGGATGAAAGCAAAGAATAATTCAAAGCAAATTAAAGTGTTTCTCCCAAAACTACCCTTTTTCTGGAAGGCACTCAATCAGGATGTTCCTTCAACTTTCTGTTCTCTAAGTGGTAGTTTTTTGCTGTATAAAAAAGACAAGGACAATCTCCAAGCTATCAAAGGTTGTCTCATTTCCCTGTAACAAAAGTCCCACCATTAAGCAGAGCTGTGTCTAAGCTACCTGTGTAGGACAATTCTGTATTGTCAACAGAGCTGTTAAAATCATCTGTCCTGCATCATGGCTGTCTGCCAAGGGGACCCCGGTGTACTGTCTCAGCGATGTCTGAAGGGCTCTTTCTACCCACAATGCCTTTACTTGGAGCTGCACATCAGCCTGTCATCAGGATACCCTCATTACAGGGGAGGAGTATTGAAATGAGGATATGTATATGGATATATCCATGCATGTATATACAGCACTCAGCTGGCATATACATATACACACATATGTTTGTGTGTGTATACATATTAAAATAGAATATAAAGTGGAGTCTTGTCATAAACATAAGTTAAAATTGGCTAAACTATTAAAACACAAAATAGCTATTCTTGAACTAATTAAGATGGTGAGGAAATGCAAATGATGGTGAATAAGTGAAAGTGAGAAAAACTACTGCCACAGTGGACATGGCAGCAGACAGGCACAGAAATGACATATATAAAAAAAGATAACCAGTCAGAAAGAAGTCAACAACTAAAGGTACCAGAAGACTTACAGACTGACTGATAACCAGAAGCAAGTGAACAATTTGTTTAAAAACTCAGCACTCTGGACTTGGGGTGAGCAGTCCCCTCTGGGGGTCTGTGTGCAGCCCCCTTCTGGGGTCTGTGCCCTCCAGTCTGCTGCTGTGACGTGACCTGATCATAAGACCTTGGCCTCCTGCTACATTGTGACCTAATCCTGAGACCTCATCCCTTTAGCCCTCAAAGGCCTGGTTCAAGTGGCTCTGATTGTCCCCACTGGCGCCTGAGCCTGCTGTGCTCTTCCTGCCAGAGGTTTTACCTCCACGTTGCCTGGTCACTCTCCTGACATCTGAATGACCTGGTTCGAGTGACTGCTGGTGCCTGGGACAGCTGGTGTGCTGTCCCTGCGGGCTCCACCTCGGAGATGCCTCTCCATCACCCTGCTCCAGGGTCACCTGATGTCTAAATGCGGACAGCACGGCCAATCTCTAAATTTCTTAGTGTGAATCCCACTTTTGGGGACGTGTGCGTGATTATGTTAACATTAACCTCACCGTCCCTATGGGACCAAGTTGAACCTCTGTGGATCTTAACTAATGCCAATGAGAGTTCTTAAATAATGTAAACACAGATAAAAATTCTTAAGTAATGTAAGAGTGCTTTTGTGTCCCGGTGCTAGCACTTTTCCTCTCCCTTCCCCTTGCTTAATTGTGAGTGTGTGATTTGATAAAATAAAACTTACTGCTAACGCCATGAGTCAGATCCAACTCGATGGCACTTGGCTTTGGCTGGCTATCCCCAAGACTTATAGTTATATATTTTCCTCTCACGAGCCCAGATACTTTTTCAGTGCTCATGACAAGTAGCCACTCACCTCTGGTTTTCTGTCGATTTTTAAAAGAAACTTGACTACATGGTGGTTTTCTGGGCTTAACTGCTTATCTGGATCAAATTTCAGGTTGCATACTTATTACAAATGGCTGGGTTCAGCATGAAGACAAATTATGTTTGTAATTTGGCCTCCCAGGTTATTTATGTTAGGAAAATGGAAAGCTGCATCACGAGGGAATATTCTTGTGAGTGGTATTACAAATGGCATGAACGGCTGTAGCCCAGCATTTTAGCATCTGGCACTGATCACTGACACACCACATGTCAAAAAGAACACGACATGTACACGTCCACTGCTCATATTAATGTGGTCTGAGAGGAAGGCAGGGACATTCTGGGTGGCCCTGGAGCAAAGAAATGAGCAATTGTGGGCACATTTCTCCCTCTGCTCCAGCCACTGGACACTGTGCCCTGAGGCTGTGACAGGACCAGGGAGAATGAGAAAGCATAATTCAGAACAAGGTAAGAACTCTACAGGAGGTAAAGATCTTCTGAGGCTGTAGCCTCAGGCATGGGTTGGCAACCTTTTTCTTTAAAGGGCTAGATAGTAACTATTTGAAGCTGTATGGGGCCATACAGCCGCAGTACCAGGTTCTTTTTTTGGTTTTGGGGTTTTTTGCCCACAACTCTTTAAGCTTGTAAAAATTGTTCTTACATGAAAGGTCTCCCAGGCTGTACAGAAAACAGGCCTTACTGTCCCTGGGCAGTGCAAACGGTTAACGCATTTGGATGCTAACTGAAGGGTTGGAGATTGGAGTCTATCCAGAGGGGACCAGAAGTGATCTGAAAATCAGGCACTGAAAACCTATGGAGCATAGCTCTACTCTGACACACACTGTCACGGGGAGTTAGAATCGACTGGACAGCCATTAGTTCGGGTTTGTTTTGACCTTGGAATTAAGTGACTGTCTGCCAGTGACCTCAGTTAACCAGGGCATGGTACACTCACAAAAGAAACTCAGGATCCTCCTATATATGTCAGAGCTATAATCTAGTTATGCATACATACATACATATGCATGCATACATAACCTAGTTACACATTGCAGCACACATACGTCACAGATTTCAGTCCCTAGCTGTTGCCATAAGCAGTACTGCTACTACGTCTTCACGGCTCTTTGTGGTTCACCACTGTCTTAGTCACCAGGTACTGCTCTAACAGAAAATACCATGAGTGGAAGGTTTCATGAAGAGAAGCTTTATTGGCACAACCTGGTACGCTGCAAAGCCATTAACAAGTCCATTCCATATGAGAAATCATCACAGCCCAGTAGGCTGAGTCCACATCCAGTGAGAGCTCTCGGCACAGGAACCTCGGGTCCAAAGGATGTGCTCCGCTCTCAGTGCTTCTATCTCGGTGGTAGGAGGTTCTCAATTTCTGCTCACTTTGCTCCCTTATATTACACAAGCTTGCAGCTTGAGACTTGCCTCACTAACACAACTGTTGCCTATTCCCCATCATCAATCTCACAGAGGCAGGATTCACAACACATGGAGGAAGGGCACCATCCTGGGACTCACAGCCAAATCAAATCAACACATACATTTTTGGGGGGACACAATTCAACCCATGACAACCACAGGGAGGGTGGTGGTTTAGTGGTAGAATTCTTACCATCTATGCAGGAGATCCGGGTTGGATTCTGGCCAAGGAACCTCAAGCCCAACCTTCACCTGTCTGTCAGTGGAGGCTTATGTATTACAGTGAAGCTGAACAGGTCTTAGCAGAGCTTTCAGGCTAAAAAGGACTAGAAAGAAATGCCAGGTGATCTACTTCAGAAAAATCAGCCAAGGAAAAACTCTATGGATGACAACAGTCTGATCCCATTGTATGTGGCATCACCGCATGGTTGACTCTACACTAGCTAGCAAAGACATCTTACTTGAGCTTGACTGATAGCCCGAGAGAAAGCTCTGAGAGGTCAGCTGTGTTGTCCGAGCTCATGCTAATAGAGACGAAGCAACAGTGGATTTGAACCCTACGCTGTCTAGCTCCAAAATTTATATTCCTTACGCCAGTTATTGTTGTCAGTTGCCGTCAAGTTGGGGCAGACTTGCCAGCTTTATGGGTAACAGAACAAGACATTTCCCAGTCCTGTGCCATTTTCCTGATCACTGGGATGTTTCAATCACCGGTCAGTTGCCTCCCAATTCTCCCTTCATACATCTGGCTTCCTTCCTTGTGGCTTACATTTCTCTGTAGCTCTCCCGGGCAGTGCCTGATACATATGGAGGCGAGACATACTGGCTGCTGTAAATACATGGGTTTACCTTAGAGGGGAGGCCCAGGTATTCTCACATGAAGACCACTGTGATTTAAGACAGCCTTGCCCACTTCTGTCATGGGCCCAGGTACAATCATCCAGACACAAACAGTCGCCCCAACAGGTGAGGCTGTGGGAGCAGAGTCAGCAGCTGTGTCTCTGGTATCGAGCCCTCCTTAGACTGTGACATACCACTCCCTGCATGACTCTCTAAAGCTCATCGCCACAAGCCTCCAAGAGGGAAAATGATGAATCACAAAGTTTTTCAACCTATTGGGCAGTAGGGCACAATGAATTACTTAACACGGTCTTTCTAGCCAGTTGTTGAGACTCACATACAATGACAGTGGAACTATGCAAGTAAGGTACATGAAACCCATGGTGGTTCCATTTATGTGTCAACTTGGCTAGGCCATGACTGCCAGCTTTGTGCAGTTGTCCCCCGTTGTGTGCTGTGGATCCCGACCTCCATATGTTGATGAGGCAGGATTGGTTTAAGATGTGTCTTGGGTCACAGCCTTGCAGGTGGGCAGCACAAACCCTACCTTTACTACATTTACACCTCTCCCTGGGGTGTGGCCTGTCCCACCCTTACTGAAATTATTCCCTTCCCTGGGGTGTGGCCCACCTCTAAGATACACATGTACCTCCTGGCAAGGCTCTTTCTCTGCACTTGGATCCCGTGTTTAGTTTATGATTAACTGACTTCTCCAGAGGCCCATTGTCTGATCTGCCGATTCTGGGATTTGCCAGCCTCCATAGCCCACTGGGTTGGTGGCCTATCCAGTGACCTGATCTGCCAGCTTGTGCAGCCTGTGGTCTGAGGTTGTGGTTTGTGTTCATCAGCCCCTGCAACTCTGTGGGTTGGGAAAAGCCTACAGCTGACCCACAGATTTGGCAACGGCCAGCCTCCACAATGGTGTGAGCCATTTTCTTCATACAGTTTGTGTGTTCTGTGAGATGTCGCAGTGAACCAGAAGCCCAAAGATGAGAGGGAGCTGGTTCCTCACGGGAACTGATTCTTTTATTTTTCTTTTTTCCTTTTCTTTTTATTATTTACTTATTACAGTAAACGAATAAAATTTCTAACATCTGTCAACTGTCTCATCTGTGATAAACCCTCACTCCTCGTGCCCTTGCAGCCAATAGTTATTTTTTTCTGTAGATAATTCTATTTTTAAGTCGTTATAACAGGGGTATAATACAATATTTGTCCTTTGGACACTGACTGTTTTCACTCAGCATATCTTCCAATTGACACCATGTTGACACATTTCTAAAATCTACATCGTTTTTTATTATAGCATAGTGTTCCATTGAGTATATGTACCATAATTTGTTTATCCATTCATCTGTTGATGGGTATCTGGGTTGATTCCATCTTTTAGCTCTTGTGGACTGTGCTGCAGTAAACATTCACGTACCTGTGTCTGTTCGTGTGACAGCTTTTGTTTCTGAAGAGTAAATTCCAAGCAGTGGAATTACAGCATCAAATGGTATATCTATTTCCAGCTTTTTAAGGAAGTGCCCGATTGCTTTCCAAAGAAGTTATACCAACTTGCAATCCCACCAGCAGTGCAGGGAAGTTCCAGTCTCTCCACAGCCTTGCCAGTATTTGTTGTTTTGTGTTTTTTGGATCATGGCCAACCTTCTTGGGGTGAGATGATATTTCATTGTAATTTTGATTTAGATTTCCTTGATAGCGAATGATCGTGAGCATATTCTCAGAAGTCTTTTGGCTTTCTGTATGTCCTCTCTAGTGAAGTGTCTGCCCATCTCCTTTGCCCATCGCTTAATTGGGTTATTTACCTTTTTCTTTTTTATATTTTTCAGTATCTTGTAGATTATGGAGATCAGATAACAGTCCAACATGTAACCGCCAAATAGTCCCATTCTGTAGGTAGTCTGCTAACACTTTTGATATAGTCTTTGAATGAGCAAAAGTGTTTGATTCTTAGTAGTTCCCATTTACCAATTTTCTCTTCTGTTAATCTGTGTTAATTCTTACAAAAGAAACGATTCATTGAAGAAGGATGCACGAGTGAATTACAAAATCAAGTTGGTGGTCAACACTGATATTTTTATTAAGTGACTAGAATGAAAATATCAAAACGCATTTTACATTCTAAGGTAAAGACGGGTGAACACTGTTCAGTGAAGCTCGTGTATGTGTTTGTGCATGTGTACTGTGTCACAATGTAAAAGTCTAAGCAACAAAGTGGTTCATAGCACAGGCTCTAAAACAAGCTGGCCTGGAGTCAAATCCCACCTCTATCATTTAATTGCTGAACTACCTTAAGCAAGTTCCTTAAACTCTGTGTAGTGCAATTTGCTTATCTGTAAAATAGCATTAATAACTGCACCTACTCCTAGGGTTTTTTTAATAAGAATTAAATGAATTCATATGCAAAAAAAAGCTCTTAGAACACCTGCCGTGTAGTAAGCACTCAAAACAAGAAGTCAGCTCTTAGGGTTAATACTCAAAATCACTGATATAATATACCTACAATATGAGGAGACACATCTACCGCTTTCTTACTTGACTGAAACATGAAAACGGAGGCAGGGAGAGATGGCTACAGCATACGTGCCAAATCAGAGCCCAAGTCCCCAGTCTCTTCTCTACCCACAGGCAGCACTATCCCCTATCACCGAGATGTCTTGCAGCCTGAGGGGCCCTTTACTAAGCAGAATGTAATTACAAATATTACTTGCTGCCAATATTTCATAGCTATGTGATGAGGATTGGTGAGACACTGTTTATAAAGTGCTTAGAGCACCCTGCAGACAAGAGCAATATAAATTCAAAATGTCATTTTAACATTCTCATTATTATTATTAAAATGGGCAAAATGTTGAGAACATAATTTTCAGTGCCACAGGTTTTAATGGCCATCAGGAATGTGGATTCTGGGAGCAATTGGTTAACACAGCACCTACATCTCAAATTGACTCACATGACATGGCACAAACAACGTCGAAGCCATCAACTTTGTTTATTTCACAGTGAAAGTCATTTCTACCTCCCCAGGGCAGGGTGTTTTTTTTTTTTTTTTTTTGTAAATAAAGCACAACTTGATGACATTCTTGAAAAAAATTCATTTTGATCTATCAGTTGCTGTGGCCAATATGGAAACTTCAGTGGTACAGTGGTTAAGCATTATAGCTGTTAACAAAAAGGTTGGTAGCTCAAATCCAATGGGCCTTCCCTGGAAACCTTCTGCGGGGCAGTTCTACTGTTTGATCTCACTTAGTTATTTTTTATGGGCACTAGAGCCTCGAAGAAAACATCAACATAACCTTTATCAAATGCTCCCACCCCAAGTGTCTTGCCAAGAACTAGAGCTGCTCTTGTTCTTCCACTGACTTCTTACAGAATAATGACCAAAGATAACAATTCCAGAGATACAGGGAGCTCAGGGACCCCCTAAGCCTACATTTCTCCACGTGGGATAAGTGCACGGCTAGGGCCACCTGGAGGGAAGTGGTGGTTCAGGATTCTCACCTTCTTTGTGGGAGACCTGGGTTCAGTTCCCTGCCAATGCCCCTCATGCTCAGCCACCACCCTCCTCTCAACAGAGGCTTGTGTGTTACTGTGATTCTCAAGGGTTTCAGCAGAACTTCCAGACTACCAAGATAAACAAGGGTCAAAAGTCTGCCATTCTGCTTGCAAAAATTAGCCAGTGAATACCCTACGGGTCACAATGAGATGAGATCATTCTGATCCCTATGGGGTCACCCCAAGTCAGGGCCACCTCAAAGGCAGCCAGCAACAACAATAACAGAGCACCTGGAAACCTTCCAAGGAGGCTTCAAAGCCCCAGGCCACTGTGAACCACCTCCCTTGGTTACCACTATTCCTCTGAGAAAAGGTATTTAAAATTTTCACAATGCATCAGTCACTGATGAATGACAGAATAAACTGCACATATCTGTGTAGTTTTGTAATAGGAGGAGACCTCACAGACTTTTTTACTCCATGAAATGCTCAAGACTAGGACTGATATCCCCTTCTGTGTTACTTCTGTGGGGAATTTTAGGACAAACTCCTTAGGCCCACTACCGCCATGTTTCATGTCAGGAAATATGCAGACGTTTGTGCAAAACAAGAAAACTCAATGGCCCAGCGAGGACTAGAACAAAGTTCTTGAGTCTTCAACTGGAATTCTTTCTGTGATATCACAGTCATCATAGGACGCCAGTTTGTATCGAGGGCCTACTAGACACCAGGCCCTGCACCGGAAACTTCAAGTACCTTCCATTGAATGTTCAAACCAGTCACTCTGTGGGGTTAGATTCAAGATCCACCAAATGCCACTGCCACTGAGTCGATTCTGACTCACAGTGACCCTGTAAGTCAGAGTAGAACTGTCCCATAGAGTTTCCAAGGAGCATCTGGCAGATTTACACTGCTGACCTTTGATTAGCAGGTATAGTGCTTAACCACTACACCACCAGTGTTTCTATTATATTCAAGCTACAGAAAATGCAATTGAGGTTATGAGCTGCTGAGTAGTTTGCCCAAAGTCACACATACTTGAAAGTGACAAAAATGGGCTTTGAACATATATCTTTTGTCATGGAATCTTTACAGGTCAGGAAAATAGGTTCTTATGCCACATAGAATTTAGATATCCTGATACCCCTTTGGTGCCTTGTGGCGCAGTAATTAAGCTTTTGGCTGCTAATCAAAAGGTCAGCATTTTGAATACACCAACTGACTCCTTGGAAATCTGGTGGGGCAATTCTACTCTGTCCTGTAGGGTTGCTTTGAGTCAGAATTGATTGGAAGGTAACAGGTATTTTGGCCTTCCTTTGTCACCTGTAGTGCACTAAAAAAAATGCCCCCCAAAGATATCACATCCAAATCCTGGAACAATTAAACATTACCTTATAAGAAAAAAGGATCTTTGTGGATGTGATTAAGTTAAGGATCTTGAGATGGGTAGATTATCCTGAATTATTCAAGTGGCCCTAAATGCCATCAAATAAATATATCCTCTGAAATGGAAAGCCAAGGGAGGTCTAACTCATATGGGAGAGACAATGTAAAGACAGAGCAGAGGAAGATTTAAAGATGTTGGTCCTGGAGACTGGAATTAAGCCAAGGAATGGCAGCATCCAGAAGCTGGAAGAGTCAGAAATAATCTACCCCTAGCCCCTCCAGAGGTAATACAGCTCTTTCAACACTTTTATTTTGGCCCAAAGAAAGTGATTCCAGGCTCTGGTTTACCAGAACTGTGACAGAAAAACTCACTGTTGTTTAAGCCACCAGACTGGTTACCACAAATCATGGGAAACTAATACATTATCCTTGCCATCAGGCGTACCACTTAAGACAGAGGACTTACGTAATTAATGCCCTGTCCACTCAATGCAAAGTCCACACATGTCATGCCCTCTCAACCTAATCTAAACTCCTCCATTTCACTACTGGGATACACAGGGAAGGTTTGGGTAGATACCACTAAAGAGAAAGAACTCCTCTGAAGGACGGCCTTCTTGTCTGCCTAAGGCATGGACTTGCAGAAAGAGAAAGCAGTCTACTCACGTGCCACACAATGTCTGTTTAGGCAATGTAAGATTATGTATATGCCTGTGGTCCCGTACCACAAAAACAAACCTATTGCTGTTAAGGAAACTCCAGCTCAGAGTGACCCTACAGGACAGCGTAGAACTGCCCTTCAGAGTGTCTAGGGAGCAGCTGGTAGATTCAAACTGCTGACCTTTTGGTTAGCAGCCAAGCTCTTAATCACTATGCTACCAAGGCTTCAAGGTTACAGCAGAGTTCAGAAAGCCTGATCAGAGAATTGTATGTAGCAGACATAACCAGATGTAGCAGATGGAACAGCTCCCTACACGCAACACCTGCATCTCATGCCTCTCATACATGAAGCAATTGTGCTGCCATGTGTATAATGGTATAGTACATGTATAACCTATAACACATCTTAATAGTCCTAATAAACATCTATGTTACTAGCTTACGAATGTACTATACTGTACTTTCTATCACTTTAATGTGAACTTTCCCTGCTTACAAATAAAATTTCCCATATGACAAGGTATGCTTCAACTCGTAGGCAGCAACATTCAATCTCATGCATCGCACTTCTCTTGAGTGTTGTGGTATCTCTGCAAATTTTCTTTGAAAATATTACCAAGAAGTGCATCGCAGCTCTCAAACACAAGTAAAATCAGCGCTAGTGACAGCAGCAGCAAGATACAGGGGAGAAGTATCGGTCTGGAAGTGAAACAAAAGGTTATTAGACAACACGAAGGTATAAAAAGAGTGTATGCCACTGCTTACCATTTAGGCATGCTACAGCATTCAAATAACAGGATGTCTTGTTTCACAGAATGTATCATGAACATCAGCAACACATGAGTATAACTTCTCCAATGATAAAGCCTGGTTGAGATAACATCCAAAGATTGATCAGCACTTCAACATTGTTAAAACAAAAATTATATTACACCAATAAAAGAACTGATGCTTATGAGTTGGAATCCACTTGACAGCAGCAGGTGTGGGTTTCTGGTTTTAGTACACCCACTTCCATCCAGTCAATTCTGACTCTTACTACCCCCAAGAAACTGGCCACATAGGGTTTCCAAGGCTGTAGATCTTCAGAGAAGCAGACTGCCACATCTTTCTTGCACAAGGGCAGCTGGTGGGTTCAAACAGCCAAGCTTACAGGTAGCATGTGAGCACTTAACCACTGCACACCAGGCTCAATTTATTTAACATATGAGCTTGCAAATCAGAGTTTAACATTTTGACTATACAGCCAAAAATTTTCTGGAGAAGGACTCAACCGCCGAAATTATTATACCAAATCTTATTGGCATTTCCACGAGAAAATGGCCAGAAGAAAAGTGATAAACAATTTGCGGTCAGGAAGAATTTTACATGTCACTGCTTTGAAGAACAATTAAAACAGTTACTGATTTACCCTAAAACATAGCTCCCTGTCTGAGCTTTGGAGTCTATTTCCTGAAACCTACTGAATTCTTTAAAGAGTACAATGCCCATGCAATCTGATTTGTATTGTAAACCTTCACTCAAACACAATTAAAAAAAATAAAAGAGTACAGTGCCCAGGGTAAAACAGTTTTATTAGTATATCTACATCATTTTATAGAAACCGCAGTGGCATCATGGTTATGTGCTATAGCAGCAGTTCAAATCCCCACCAGGCACTCCTTGGAAACTCTATGGGTAGTTTTACTGTGTCCTATAGGGTCACTAGTGAGACAAAGGGCCTCTTCTTTCATTTCCTTCTCTAGCTTCTGTAAGTCTAAGGCAACGTCCTCTCTGAATCTGAGAAGCCACTTCAGGAAGACGGACAGAAGTGGAAGCAGAGGACGGGGCAGACTGCAGGCAGATAACACTGTTTAGTTGAAGCACTAGCCTAAGCAGTTCAAGTCCTTCTGTGTGATTACTATATCCGCAAGATGGTCACCCTAGATCCCCACCAGCCTGGACCGGACTAGCTCTGCCTGCACCACACCTGAGACCTGTATTCTTCACGCAGCTCCAAGGGCCTTTTCTTTCTCCTCATGCCATGCACTGCATAAATCAGAATTCCCTTCCCTCCTCAAAAACCTGTATTTCAGAAAAGCCTTTGTTCAGCAAGTTGGAGGTTCTTATTTCCATGAGGCCCTCTCCATTTCAGTCTGCAGACTTCTTTTCTGAGAAACCTTGCTCATGAGGAAAGATTTTCTGTGTGCCCTTCCTGTTCACTTTTGATCTGTGGAAAGCAAGAGCCTTATAAGGGTCTTTCCATCTGCGATGCCCAGCAACAGATTCTGGTAAGAACCACAGCACCAGGACCTGGTAACACCATGAGTCAGAATCAACTCTATGGTGATGGGTTTGATTTGGGCTTTTAGACCACTGTTTGACACAAACGTGACTTTTTAGAAACCAGTTTCTTCCAGGCTGAAGGTTTAAAAGGACACTTAAGGGCAAATGGCCTGGCACCCCAATTTCATGAACCCAGAAATCTGAACTCCAGGAGAATTAAAACAGTTTTTCAACCTGAAATGAAAACTTTTCTCAAAAAACCTTTCTAAAGGAGATAGATTACTCATTTTTTCTTCCTTAAACAATTGTTTGGATTTCCTCAAGGCAATGAATACATTGCATTTATTCCCTATTTCCCATGGTAAATATCCTTAGAAGTAACAGTGGGGTTTTACATCTGAAATAATTCTGGCTGAAAGCCAAGCTCATATTAAGACATAATTGGAAAGTGCCAGAAGATTCAGAGGAAGCATTGGGCCCTGCCTTAGTTTTTGAGGTCCGGGTTCAAAAATAAACTGTTGTGGTAGCGATTACAAGTCACTATCAGATACCTGGTCAGCGACCTGGGTGAAGGAGTCAGAAAATATGCCCTTGGAGCTGGCATTAACTAGCTTACTGTTGGTAGCCTCTCAACACCCAGAGGCTCTGCTGTGTGCCCCTCCCTCCAGCCTCTACAGCTCACACACTAAGAAAACTTGACCCCTGAGAAGCAATGCCAGGAGTGATCCTGAGGAGAACTCACACAGCATCCCTGCTATCAAGAGATACCTATGGAGAGAGCATAGTGTGGTGCTAATCAATGCAAACTAAATGTCACCAAGTCCCTGCAGGGTGCTTCCACTGTTTCTGCCTCTATGCTCTGGAACAGGCTGTTAGGTTCAACAGGCTCTCCTGAGGACCATGATTCTCACTGCAGGCCACTCCAAGGATGTCTAGCCAAGTCTCTGGCCACTTGGAAATTTGACCCTGAACAGAGTAAGAACAAAGATGAGAAAACGGCTCATTCTGACGTGCTCTTGACGGTGGCAAACAAGCAGACTGCCCACGAATCTCTGCATGCCCCTCCCTCGGGTCCACAAGCAGCCTGATTCTTTAGCCCTTCCTTTGTCACTGAGAATTCCCCCTTCTGCTTTCAATAAATTCCATTTTCTCTTCTTAAATAATCCAGGATCAGATTTCACAAAATTCAAGGCTGCCACAAGCAGGCCCAGCCAGCCTTCCCAATTCTCTTTTCTACCACCTTTACCAGCCCTGGATCCACATTAGAAATCACCTGCAGAGCTTAAAACAATATCAATGTCCAGGGCCCCACTCCCAAAGGATGTGACATAAATAGTCTGCAGTTATTCTAACTGTCCAGAACTGACTAGCACCTGTTACAAACCCTGACAGAATGCACAACACCAATGCCAGCTTCCACATCTGAGCTCCTCACACTGCCTCAGCCTGCCTATGGTAAACACCCAGGCTACATATGACTGCCTGCATTCCTTCCTGTTACTCACCTTCTCAAAAGCCTCCCATGGCTCCCCATTGCCTCCAACATGAAGTCCATATCCTTTAGTCTAGCTGTCAAGTTCTGTCATATTTGACCTAATCTATTTTTCAATCTAGATATATCACTCACAGCTCTCTTCTGGGTACCCAAACTCCAGTTCAATTGTTCTAACCTGTCACCATCAAGTCAGCTTTGACTCATGATAAGTTCATGTGTGGCAGAGTAGAACTGCTCCATAGAGTGTTCAAAGGCTTTATCTCTCAGAAGTAGATCACCAGGCTTTTCTTCGAAAGCACCCCTTAGTGGATTTAAACTGCCAATTTTTCAGCAAGTAACTGAAGGCTTAACCATTCATACAACCCAGAAGTTCCTCTAATTGTTCTACTACCTATTTTTTGGAGCTACAGAGTTCTTAGCGCAAATAACAAAGATCATTCCAGCTTAGAGCAGAAATGAGGGCATTAGTTATCACATAGAATCCAAATATATAGACAGCAATCATATCAGATTATCTAATTAGATTGTACCAGTGAATACCCTATTGCTGCCAATGCCAGGCATAGACCCTGAAAAGGCACTACCAACATCTGGCTTTGAAAGCTGCTCTTAGTATTCTTATTTGTGCTCTCTTGAAATGCTAGATTCTCAGTGCCACATTGCCACAAAGGCTGTCTCTGTCCCTAAGGAGATCCCATGTGGCTACTGCTCCCTCCCCTAACACTCTTCCAAATTAAAATCTCATGCCACCGCAGAGGATTTGCATAGCTCATCTAACAGGATATACCCTAGCTTCAAGGGATGCTGGGAAAGAAGGTTTCTGACCATTACTTTGGGGAAGCAGTACTCAGAAAGAGGAAATTTCCCCAAACATAAGAAGGCAATCCAAAAACTGCTAGGTTAGCTAAGTAAAACAAGACAAAAATGTGCATCAGATTTGCTATTGCTCTTCCCCTCCCCACCTCACACCTTGCCATTCACAACAAGGCCCCTAACTGGAACACAGCCTTTTTTACAAATATATCTTTCTGCTTAGAGTCATGTCCCAGCTCAATACTTAGCTTTAACATTCAGTGGTGGATGATAGTGGGCAATTCTGAAAAAATGGGGATAATTTTACCCTCGCGAATGAGTGTTAGGTCCCTGGGTGACACAAATGTTTGTGTTTGGCTACTGCCTGGAAGGCTGGCAGTTCGTATCCACCTGGCAGTGCTGCAGAAGAAAGGCCTGACATTTTACTTCCATAATTATTGCAGCCATTAAAACCCCATGGAGCTCTGTTGGACTCAGACACATGCAGTGTTGCTGTGAAGCAGAACACACTCAACAGCAGCAGGTTTGGAGGTGATGTTACAAGGAATGGAGACAACATACGAAGGCTGGCCTTTTGGCTGGCTGCCTCCCATTCTCTAGCCAGCCATGGTCACAGAATCCTAGATCAGAGGAGCAGAAGAAAGGACGGCAATCACTTTCAAGAAAATGCCTCATTTTCTGGGCACTTTGGAGGCCCCTTGAATTCTCACACAACATGAGGAAAGGAAAAGGAACCCCTAAGTTAATTGAATCTGACTCGACTACACTTGGCTAAGCTTAATTGAGATTAAAGTGTTCACCACTTTTAAATGGGTGGTTGAAGCCAGATTTAATTTTCTCTTTTAAAATAATACAATGTCAAGTTTCTTGCACCTAAGGTTCAGGGAGCAAATTCTCATGTATGACAACTACAGGGCAACCTGTATGAAGCTCTCATTACATATGGTGAGTTTATTCATTCCCAACTGATCCTTCTGTGTCTCCTCTCTGAACTACAGAATCTCCTCCAAGTACTATAGATCATATGTTAACGTGCATAGGAATAACAGGATCTGGTTGAAATATAGATTGTAATCTTGTAGGAGTGGGGCATGGTCCCCATAACTGTACTATTACCATCTCCCCCGTGATAGTAACCCCGCCGGTCCGCAGACCGCACTGGGATTATTAAGATTGTTCACAACATCTCTGCAGTGAATGAGGTCCAATTAACCACCTTACTAACGATTTTGGAGTCCAGAAGTAGCTTATTTCATAAACAGCCACCTCCCCACTTTATCACATGGTGTTTTTATAAGGCTTCGTCCTTCTATCAGGCTCTACCTCTCTATGTTGATACTACAGCTAGAGAGATATAAAGCTCCTTGAAGGTGGGAGCCAACTGATATTACACACAATCTAGGCTTTTGTAATACACCCAAAAGCTGGGCAGTGATAAAGACAAAGAATTGGTACACTCAGACTTTGATATTGGTATAGAATATTAAACATACCACAGACTCACCAAAAACTAAAAAGCCATAGAATTAAAAATAAGTTCAACATTGGAGGCCCTAATATACAGCATAAAAAGGACACAAACCATAACAAACAACACACAAACACCAGAAGAGAATATAGACACTTTAGTCATCTAGTACTACTCTAACAGAAATACCCTAAGTGGACGGCTTTAACAAAGAGAAATTTATTCTCTCATAGTCTAGTAGGCTCCAGAGAAAGGCTTTCTCTCTCTGCTGGCTCTGGAGGAAGGTGCTTGTGATGCATCATTCGTCCTGTGGTCTGGGAGCATCTCAGTGCACAAACCTCAGGTCTAAAAGGTATGCTGTGTTCCTGGCACTGCTTTCTAGGTGATATGATATTCTCAACTCTCTGCTTGTTTTCTTTTCCTTTTATCTCTTAAGGATAAAAGGTTCAAAGGTAGTGAAAGCCACATCATAGGGAAACTCCCTTTGCATTGGCTCAGGGAGATAATGCTAGTCAGGGTGTTGTAGTTGCACCCTAACCCTCTTTAGCATAATGCAATCATGCCCTATTAATCACAGGCAGAGACTGGGATTTACAGCACAGGAAAATCACAAAATGGAGGACAACCACATAACACTTGGAATCACAGCCCAGTCAAACTGCCACACACAGTTTTCGGGTACACAATTCAATCCATGACCCTAGATAACTGGATTCTTTTAAAAATTAAACACTTACAGTCATCAAAACACTTCACCAAAAGGGTAAAAGGAGAGGCTACAGACTGGGGGAGAAAATTGGGTATGACAAATCTGACAAAAGTCTTCTCTCTAAAATCTACAGGAAAATCCAACACCTGTACTACAAAAAGACAAATAATTCAATTATAAAAATGGGCAAAGATACAAACAGACACTGTTCTACATGTCAGACCATTGTCTGATCTCTCTAATCTACAAGGTTCTGCAAAATATCAACACAAAAAAGGTAAATAACCCAATTAAGCAATGAGCAAAGGAGATGGGCAGACACTTCACTAGACAGCACATTCAGGTAGCCAAAGGATATATGAGAATATGCTGATGATCATTAGCTATCAGAGAAATCCGAATAAAAACTACAATGAGATACCATCTCACCTCAACAAGGCTGCCCATGATCCAAAAAACACAAAACAACAAATGCAGGAGAGGCTGTGGAGAGACTGGAACTCTCCTACACTGCTGGTGGGAATGCAAGGTGGTATAAGCTCTTTGGAAAGCAATCGGGCACTTCCTTAAAAAGCTGGAAATAGATATACCATTTGATCCTGTAATTCACTGCTTGGAATTTATTCTACAGAAACAAAGGCTATCACACAAACAGACACAGGTACACAAATATTTACTGCAGCACAGGCCACAATAGCTAAAAGATGGAATCAACCCAGATGTCCATCAACAGAAGAATGGATAAACAAATTATAGCATATATACTAAATGGAACACTATGCTAAAAAACAACGTAGATTTTAGGAAACATCTCATAACATGGTTTCAACTGGAAGACATGCTGAGTGAAATCAGTCAGTGTCAAAAGGACAAATGTGTATGTGACCCATGTTACAAGTTCTTAAAAACAGAATTCCCTACAGAAGAAAATAACTCTGTTGACTACAAGGGTGGGGGGGTAGGGTTTATCATAGGTAATTGATAAATGTTATAAATTTAATCACTTACTGTAATAAATAAATAAAAATTAAAAAAAGAAGATATTCAAGCTGCTAACAGACACATAAGGAAATGATCATTACAGCATTACTTGCAATAGCAGAAATATGAAAAAAACCTAAGCGCCCATCAATAAAGGAATGGATAAGTGAACTATAGTATACACACACAAAGAAACACCACGGAACAATAAAGAACAATGATGAATCTGAGAAGCATCTCACAACACGGAAGAATCCATAGTGCATTCTGCTGAGTGAAATAAGTCAATCACAAAAGGACAAGTATTGCATGAGATCATTACTACAAAAACTCATAAAGAGTTTACACAAAGAAACAATCTTCAATGGTTGTGAAGAAGGAGAGGGGTAGGAGGGAAAACCACTTATTAGACAATAGGTAAATGGTAACTTTGATGAAGCGTAAGACAGTACAGAATGCTGGGGAAGCCAGAACAATTGGACCAAGGCAAGGCCATGAAAGCTCCGTAGACACATCCAAACTCCCTGATGGGTGAAATTACAGGGCAGAGGGCCAGTGACCATTGTCTTGCAGAACATCTAGCTCAATAAGCACAAAACAGTTTGTGAAGAAAATGTTTGGTGAGTAGGTAGGTCATCCTACTTTGGTGAGTAGTGTTGGGGGTCTTAAAAGCCTGTAAACAGCCGTCTAAGATACTCCACTGGTCTCACCCCATCTAAAGCAAGACAGACGGAAAGAAACTGAAGACGCAAAGGAAAGATTAGTCTAAAGGACTAATGGACCACAGCTCCCACAGTCCCCACCAGGCTGAGTCCAGCACAACTAGATGATGCCCAGCTACCACCACCAACTGCTCTGACGGGGGTCACAACAGAAGACCCCTGACAGAGCTGGAGAAAAACGCAGAACAGAATTCTAAATCACACATACAAAAAATAAAGACAAAAAGCCAGACTTACTGGCCTGACAGAGACTAGAGAAGTCCTTACAGCATGGCCCCCAAACACCCTTTCAGCTCAGCAATGAAGTCACCCCAGAGGTTCACCCCTCAGCCAAAGATTAGACAGGTGCATACGAGGGGAAAAGGAAAGAAACCAAAACAAGACAAGAAAGAGTGAAAGACACCAAAGACTCAAGGGAAAAGCCCATCCAAAGAACTAATGGACCATGACGACCACAGCCTCCTAGGGGCAAAGACAAGCAGACAAGAGGGCACAGGCAAGCTGGGAATGTGGAAGCCAAGGTGCAGAATGGGAAGGCGCTGACACATTGTGGGCTTGGCAAGCAACGTCACAAAACAACATGCATATTAATTGTTTAAGGAGAAACTACTTTGCTCTGAGAACCTTCATCTAAAGCACACTAAATGTGCATATATGTGCATATATACGCACATAGGTATATGTATCATTAAGGATAAAATACACACACACACACACACAGAGACTGACAAAAGAACCAACAAATCAGTCTTAGGAGAAATAAGTCTACAATCAGAAGGCTCCTTAGAAGCACGGATGGTGAGACTTCCGTCAGCTTACTTCAGACACATCAGGAATGACCAGTCACTAGAAGAGAACATCATGTTTGATAAAGCAGAAGGCCAGTGAAAATGAGGGAACTCCCACTGAAACAGATTGGCAGAAACACTACAATAATGGATTCAAACACAGCAGTGATCATGAAGATGACTCAGGATGGAACAGTTTCATTCTGCTCTACATAAGGTAAGCATGAGTCAGAGCCGACTCAATGACAGCTAATAACAACAGGCTCTCATAAATATTTGATTAACAAACCACCAAACGAAAGCAGCAAGATTTCTGGAATGATCAGAGTCAAGCCAGTCCAGGCAGGCTTGCCAGAAGCAGCAGATTCGCGATTCCACAGCAAGGAAATCCAGGCCCATGAAGAACAGCAGCCTGCTTCTACACAAGTTTCCTTCATTCTCTTGAAAGCAGTCTTCAGTTACCAAGGCCACCCACTGCCTTCCCTGTCAAGACAAACTTGCACTTGAAAACCAGTGACAGCCCATCAGCCGTGGTTTAAACTCACAAAATGCAGCTATCATTTTGACACGATATTTAATCCTTCAGAACTGCAGCATATAGAAACAAGACCCACGTATTTCCTGAAAAGCTTTTTATTCGTCTGCTCATTACGTCTTCCAAAGAATAGTAACATATAAAGCTGACCATCAAATGACTTTGACTCTGCCCAAACTCACTGTGCACAGTGCTCTTTTCTAATACAGGGTGAATTTTTCTCCCTTCTCTAGAGACAGAGGACAGCTCCTCTGCCCAAGCTCACTGAGCCTCATCCCTCCCAGCGGGGCCCGACTCCCACTTCTGCAGGCCTCAGTTTCAGAACCAGGTAGACATTTAATGTCACTTGCAACTTGCCACTGTTTCTGGACTGTCAGACTCCACTAACACTGTGGCTCTCCACCTCCCAGTCAACCTTGAGATGTGTAAGGCAGGGTGAGGAGATGTCTGGATAGCCTTCTGCCTGCCAGAACTGCTCTTAGACACAGTCAGTGCAAACAGGAAATTCGGTCGAGTTTCCAAATTGGCAGGAAAATCTAAAGGCAGAAAATGCTGAAGTTTGTTAGCCTGAGACAGCTCTCTTTTTCAGACTTGCTTTAGCACTTCAGTTGGCGCTCTCTCTCTCTCTCTCTCTCTTTCTTTCTCTCTCCCCCATTCGAAGCAAAATGATGAAGGACATAGGCTAGTTTCTCCTCAGGAATGCTCAGGGACATTGCAAAACAGGCCAGTTGTCACCAAATACTTATGTTGCACCTACTAGGTGTCAAGTGGATTCCTCAGGTAGCAAACAGTTAAGCTCTCAACCTCTAGCCAGCGTTGACAGCTCAAATTCACCCAGAGGTACCTCAGAAGACAGGCCTGGTGATCATCTTTCAAAGGTCACAGGCCTGAAAACCCTATGGAACAGTTTTACTCTGTACCCATGAGGTTGCCATAAGTCAGAACTGACTGACAGCAACCAACAAGTGTCTGATGGAGTCTCTGGTTGTACAAACTGATAACACGTTTGGTTGCTAACCAAAAGGTTCAGATTTGAGCCAGGGCTTTAAAATAGTTTCTTCTGGCTCAAACTCCTGAGAATCTGCATTTTTACCCCCAGATATACTGAGTAAGAATCTACAGTTCAACAAGAACCCCAGTTGTTTCTTACGTATAATAAATCTGGAGAACCACTGTGCTACTAGCAGTTCTCAGAACCGATCCCTAACCAGCAGTATTGTATTACCTGGGAACTTGTTAGAAATGCAAATTCTCAGCAGAGCTTGAACTGGAATGAATCAGTTCAAACAGCCCTTTTTTGAGTCCACCCAAAGGCATCTTAGAAGAAAGGCCTGGTGATCACAGTCAAATAACCATCATTGGAAACCCCATAGAGCACAGGTCTCCTCTGACAATTTTGACTCAATGGCAAATGGTTTACAACTGGTAAATGCCAACCTGTTAGGAAAACGGTCAACTAAGAGGATGATGATTAGATGAACAATCCATTACATTTTCCTCTCTGACAATATGTTGTTGTTAGCCGCTGTCAAATTGGTTCCAACTCATAGCAGCCACAGGCATAACTGACTGAAACACTGTCGGGTCCTATGCCATCCTCAAAATCATTGTTAGCTTGAGCCCACTGTTGCAGTCACCCTGTCAATCCATCTTGCTGAGGCTCTCCCTCTCCTTCAATGGCCCTTCACTTCACCAAACATAATATCCTTCTCTAGGGACGGATTCCTCCTTATCAGGAATGTGAGATGAAGTCTTGCCATCCTTCCTTGTAAGCAGCATTCTAGCTGTGTTCTTCCAACACAGATGTATTCTTTCTTTTGGCAGTCCATGGTATGTTCAGTACTTTCCACCAGCACTGTGATTCAAGGGCATCAGTTCTTCTCGGATCTTCCTTATTCACTTTCCAGCCTTAGCAACTATATGAGGCAATTCAAAATACCACGGCTTGGGTCAGGTGCACCTTAGTCCTCAAGGAGACATCTTTGCTTTTTAACACTTTAAAGAGGTGTTTTGCAGCAGATTGCATCATTTGATTTCTTGACTGCCTCTTTACTTGTGGATCCAAGCAAAATGAATTCCTTGACAACATCTATCCTCCATTTATTATGCTGTTGCTTATTAGCCCAGCTGTATTTGTCAGTTGGTCATACAGTGAGGGCTTGCCTATTACTGTGATGCTGGAAATTATGCCATCAGTACTCAGATGCCAACAATGCCACCCATCGCAGAGTTTTCAGCTCAGTGTCCAGAATGAGACTGACTAGAAAGAAGGACCTGTTCCTTACTCCAGTTTAAAATCTTAGGACCTTTGTCAAATATCAGCTGGTCATAGGAGGATGGTAGCACCTCTGGGATCTCTACTTTGTTCCATTGGTCTATATGTCTCTTTTCGTACCAGTACCAGGCTGTTTTGACAACTGAGGCAGTGTAATAGGTTTTAAAGTCAGGTAGTGAGAGGCCTCCCAGTGTGCTCTTCTTTTTCAGTAGTGCTTTACTTATCTGGGGCTTCTTCTCTTTCCAAATAAAGCTGATAATTTGTTTCTCCATCTCATTTAAAAATGTCACTGGAATTTGTATTGGGATTGCATTATATAAGTAGATTGCTTTGGGCAAAATAGACATTTTCACAATATTGAGTCTTCCTATCCATGAGCAGGGCAGTTTACTCCAATTATGTAAGTCTCTCCTTGTTTCTTGTAGTAAGGTCTTGTAGTTTTTTCTGTAAAGATCTCTTATTTCTCTAGTTAGATTTATTCCTAGTATTTTATCTTCTTGGGGGCTATAATAAATGGAATTGATTTGGTGATTTCTTCTTTAATAATTTCACTGTTGGTATAAAGGAATCCTATTGACTTAGTTATGTTTATCTTGTATCCCAATACATGCACACAAATGTTTGTCACAGCACAGTCCACAATAGCAAAAAGATGGAATCAACCCAGATGCCCAACAACAGAAGAATGGATGGGTAAACTTTGGTATATGTACTCAGGGGAGTACTATGCAATGATAAAGAACCACAATAATAGCAGGAAACATCTCTCAATTTGTCTCAACTGGAGGACATTATGTTGAGTGAAACTAGTCAGTGACAGAAGGACAGATATTATATGAGACCGCTATGGATAAGAACTTAAAAGCAGACTCATACATAACAGAAAAGACTCTTTGATGGCTGCAAGGGTGGGGAGGGCAAAGGGCGAGGGGCAAGGGTTTAGATTAGATAGTTGTTAGAAATTTGCTTTGGTGAAATTGGTGACAATACATATTAGTAAGAAGATCAATATTAACGGGACTTCCACGCAACTTGTGTACTCCTCCCATCTTAACCCAATATTGTAAGCACAGAGTATGTACACTTTCATTTTTTATTTAATTAAAAAAAAAAAAAGAAGGACCCGGCAGTCTACATCTGAAAAAAGTTAGCCAGTGAAAAATCTCATGAGTAACAGTGGAAAATTGTCTGCTACAGTGCCAACAGGTGAACTTTTCAGGTTGAACAGCACTCAAAAGACAAGTGGGGAAGCACTGCCTTCCCCAGCAGAGTCTGACAACCTAGGTATTCTGAAATCAAAACATCCAGCTGGTGGGACTTAAACCTGCACAGTTTAAATTCCCAAACAAGCCACCTGTGGGCATTCCACAGTGCCTTGGAGCTTGTCACACTTACTAATCACTGAGTCTCAGCAGGTGCTTGATGACTGGTGCTTCAGTAAAAGGCAGGGCCAAAAGAAAGTGGAACTTTTCAAATAAAAGACTCCAAAGATTGGAAGTCAGGCAAGTGTATAACCTGGAGCCCCCTTATCAGGGTCCAAGCAAATGACCAGAAATACAGTTGCTTAAAGTAAGAACTATTAACTCACAGTTCTGCAAATCAGAAGTCCAGGCTGGGATCTTTGCTCTGAGTTTCATGGCATTGTACAGACTGAGTTCTTACCTGGAAGATTTGGGGAGAACTCTGCCTGAACCTCATCCAGGTCTCTGCTGGCTCTCAGCGTCTAGATGCTACCTGCATTCTGTGGCCTCAGTCATCTTCAGCACCAACACTGCAAAATTTCTCCATTCTCAAATGTGTCTAAATGCTTTGAATCTCTGACTCCCTCATCTCTTGCCTCTAATCCCAGATTTAGAGAGTCATGTGATTTAAACCCTTGTGGCATAGTGGTCAAGTGCTACAGCTGCTAACCAAAATGCTGGCAGCTCGAATCTACCAGGTGCTCCTTGGAAACTCCACGGGGCAGTTCTACTCTGTTCTATAGAGTCACTATGAGGCAGAATCTACTCAGTGGCGGTGAGCTTGGTGATTCAGTTAAACTCATCCAGAAAATCTCCCTATCTTAAGGTCAACTGATTTGGGACCTTAATTTTGGCCACCAAAAAAAAAAAAAATCCTCACAACTGGACCAATAAGCAGCATCATTATAAATGTAGAAAAGACTGACATTGTCAAAGATTTCATTTTACTTGGATCCACGATCAACACCTGCGGAAGCAGTAGTCAAATCTAAAAACTTAAGGTTTTGTATCACAAATTGACTTGAACTATCTACGCACAACAAAAAAAGAAAAAACAGGCACACTACGTTGGGCAAATTTTCTGAAAAAGACCTCTTTAAAGTGTTGAAAAGTAAACATGTCACCCTGCAGACCAAGCTGTGCCTAACCCAAGCCATGGTATTTTCAGTTGTCTCATACGCATGTGAAAATTAGACAATGGGGAAGACCGAAGAAGAAGATGCCTTTGAATTATGGTGCTGGGACAAAATATTGAATATCCCATAGAGTGCCAGAAGAGTCAATAAATCTGCCTTGCAAGAAGGATAGCCAGAATGCTCCTTAGAAGCAAGGATGGTAAGGTTTTGTCTCACATCCTTCGGACATATTATCAGGAGAGATCAGTTCCTGGAGAAGGACATCGTGCTTCTAACACAGAGGGTCAGTGAAAAAGGAAGATCCTCAGCAAGATGAACTGACACAGGAATTCGGGGGCCATCTAAGAACTCTATCTACCACCGACAAAGAAAAGCAGGTAGGGCTGAGGTGACTTCACGAGGACTATTGTCTGGGTGGTTCTCCCTTGCCTTCGCAGAGCAGCAGCCACTGTTACTGTGTGTCAATTCATGAAGCTGACCAGTGAGTAGTAACTGTGTTCCAAGCCTAGCAAGGAAAGTTGAAGCATACAAGGTCCCTCATCTCATGGAGTTCCAAGTATTTATGGAGAGGCAACACGTGCCCTGAACCAAGGCAAATCTAAGATAGCAATACATTATCAGGTACAACTGTAGTAGGAAGATCGGGGTTGGCTGGAGTGATTCAGGAAAGATTCAGGGAAGAGGGAAAACTTGAGCTAGCTGTTGAAAGAATGGGTATGCCAATACACACCAAAGCAAGCAAGTCTGCGATACTGTGACACACGCCAGATCCTTGAAGCTGCCTTGTAACCAGAGCCCAAGGAATGTTAGAGCAGTTTGGGCCTCTATGCTGGGAAAGTGTAAGGGGCTGGAAGGAAGCAGAGTCTCTCTCTGGTCATGGAGAGTTGTGTAGACAGCAGCAAGACTTGGGAAAACTAAGGGCCAGAGCTCTGGCTGATGGCAGGAAGAACTACCTACCAGCAACTGCTAGTACCCTGAAGAAGGGTTCTCTCTTTTTCATTCTGGAAATATGGCTAGGAGCATATTTTGACCCAAATTATAATGCAGTAAAAGCTATCACCCCAGGGGCAGATGCCACATTAACTGGGTTGCTTTACTCCTCAAAACCCTTCAGTGGCTTCCCAGAGCAAATTTCAAATGCTTTAGCTATGGTCCTGTCTGAAATTGGCTGCGTGGTGGCTGATCTAGTCCACCAGGCTGGCATCCTGGTATAGGGCATTGCAGAGTTCAGCAATCCTCTCTCACCCTCCACAAAGCCTGGCTTTCGAGATAACTGCTTCACTACAGAAGTAAAAAAATTCAGCTTCTAGACTCAAGACTGGTCAACAGTGTTTTTGTACTAGGCAGACAGTATCTGCTTTTCCCTTCCCTGGGGTGATAAGCTTCATAGCTCAGCCTTTAGGGAGATGGCATGAGGTGAATGCAATTTAAATAGAAAATAAGAACACATTAATATTTTTAAAATATGACCCCCACTGAATCTTCTTTCCACTATCCCAAGTATCCCCTTGTTAGCAATCAGTGAAATGGCCTAAGAAATGCCTTTTAAAGCTGTATCATCACTTTAGCATCCTGTTAAAGCAATGTTTAACAAGGACTGCTAAACTCCACCCTGGTCACTTTCATTTTGTGGTTATTTCTGTCAGGTACATGTGGCTAACGCTGATATTCAGGGGAAATAGACTCTTTAGAGTCTTGTATGAGAGCTTGACTCTTGGGAAGCCTTGGAGGGACTGGATCTCTTTCAAAGAGAGTATCTCTAGGTTCACATTAACCCAAAAATTATTGAGAAATGATAAATTATAAGAATGCATACCCAAGGAAAAACAGTACGTTGCTTCCCAATTCTAAATATAGATTGTTCACTCAATTATTCAGTCAACAAATATTCATCACATGTAACATCAGCCATGTGCCAGGCCTCACATTAGAGAATGGAGATACAATGTTGTGCAAATTAGGAACAGTTCCTGCCCTCGAGGAATTAGAAGACAAGCATGAACCGAACGATCACACCATTAAATGGAGAATTACAACTGTGAGACATTTCAAGAGAGGTTTAATAGGTCAGGGAGGATGGGCGGATGGGCAAGGTTTCTCAGGGTAGATATAAAAGAGGAAGATGTTAGCGTGACGAAGGGGATGACGGTGCACATAGAGAAGACAGAAAAGCATTTCAGACCAAGGAAACACGCTGGACCAAGGCCAGAGGGTAGCAGAGAGCCTGACTGTGGTCCACTGGAGGAATGGAAGGTGGACTCTGAAGTTAGAGAGGTGAGCCATCCCCTGCACCTTACACTGAGGATTTTGGTCTCTGACATAGGACTGCTGGACACCACTGATGGGGTTTAATATGACGAGGTCAGAGGATGGGGGAAGGAGAAGGTTCAAGAGCAGGGGCTACAATATGAACAACAGGGTGGTCAGGGGCAAGAGGAGACACAAACACTGTTCCAGGGATGATGGCTGAGGTCAAGGATTCTCACCCAGAGAGAAGCTTGCTAGAAACAAAATAGAAAGAGGGAACACTCAGGAGCTCCAGCTCATGGCTTTAGCATAAATTAGCTGAATGCTTTGCTCACCTGAAGCCATTGTAGCTTTATTACACTTTGGCAGCCCCTATGAGGCACGCAACTAAGACAGATGAACAGACTGGCTAACAAGTGGGAAATGGGAGTCCAGTACTCCCTTCCATGAGAACTATGCACCTCTCCAATAGAGGAATGAAATCATTGAGACAGCCTGATTATAAAAATAAAGCAGTATTACTATATCTGCCTGCCATGTATATCATAGGACACTTTCAGTTTATGACAGATATCACAAACAGCAAACTAAACAAGAAAGCCCATTTATTACAGCCATGTCTACCCTAAGACAGAAAAGAGAACGATAGAGGTGACTAGCTGAAAATGAGGCAAAGCCTTTTCTTGAAATATCCCAACATTTGATTCAAAATAATATCTTACACTAAAAAGTCACTAATTTAATTTTGTGACATTTCCCCAAGAGACTAGGTTGACATATCACAGAAAAAGTCAGCACTAAGAAAAATGAATGGCATTAATGTGATTATAAAACCAAAATAAACTAGTCAAGGGAAGAACTATTTTAGAATCGTTATGACACTTGAAAAGCACTTTAAGGACTCCGTTTCCATGCAATCAGTTGATATACACCAGGGCATAAGGACTGATTTTTTAAACTAACAGTATTTTTAGGTTACAGCCCCCACACACTGTACAGGATTTTCACAAAGTCAGTGGAAGACGAGTTGGGGAAACACATGAATCAAATGCTGGACCATCGACAAGTAAAGGTCTGGCAGAATGACACCAGTTCATCATGGAAGAATGGAAAATTGACAAGGATGACACCAGGACAGGTGCTTCAGTGACAGTGATTTCAATAGCAAAGAATTAAGAGAAGCCCTTGGAATACAGGCTCTTGATAATCTTTGCTGTGAAAAATCAAACCCAAAGGCTATCATACGGTTCTGCCAGAAAAATTAGTCCCTCAGAAAAGCCACACGTTTCATTCTGAATCATTATTGTAAGAATGTATCTTTGCAGTTGTTACCTAAACCAAAAAACCCTACTGCCGTTGAGTCAATTCAGACTCATAATTCAGACTCATAAGGACCCTATAATTATAACCCACACTTTATAAAACACGAGAAAATTTATTTTCACTATTTTTAGTTTCAGTTTTCACAGTAATGATTTAGTCAAACTTCTTTGTTGTAAAAGAACTCATTTTAAGAGTCCTTTTCAGGTACTGCTTGTCCTCAGATAAGACGACTCACTGTCAATGTCTCCTCTCCCCCTCACTCTCCACCCCCCAGGCTCCACCCTGTTTGATCCCTGGAACAAGGGTCTAGAACCCCAGGTGTGATTCTCTTCTTCTCTCTTCCCCTTTCTGGTCTGCTCTAAAAATATTTAAATTTCTGTCATCCTGATTTTTAGAGCAGCTACCTGAAGCTTCGGTCTCAATCTTTTCCCCTTTCAAATACATATGGGGGATAACATCTATAGTTAAGATATTCTTCCATGAGAAACTTAATTTGGTGAGCAATTCCTGACACTAGGTGTAATAATGCCTTCTCTTCAACTGATGTCAGCACATCAGTATGCAAGTGTGGGATTATTGCAGAGGCTTTGAATCTTACATAGCATTTCTTTAATTTGGTGGCTTTATGATTATTTGTAAGAAATTAATTTTTCATATTAATTTTTCACCATATAGTTGAAAGCCAATCACTGCCCCACAGCTGTATAGGAAGCAGCTGCTGCCGAATCCCAATCACTTCACACTCTTCACAGTTATATATTAAAAGTATACTTCTTTTAAACTACTGTTGTTTCTTAATTCTCTCCTCCACTTTGAGTGAATGACATTTGATGGCATGATCAGCCACCTGTGCAATAGAGGTAAACATATGTGTCCATGGACCTGGATGGTATAACTCACAGGGAGTGTACAGGAGGGTACGGTGTCAGGTCTGGAAAAGCCTTCTTAAAGGGAATGCTCATTATGCATATCCTTAATAACAGGGCAAAAGGTAGAAATCCAGATGGCGAACTTCTCCTCTCCTGGCATTTGACAAATAGGACCAAGACCATAAAAGCCATAATCTTACAACAGGAAATGAATCTAGTACTAATTTTCCACCAAGCAAGAAGCCACACTCACATCCTCAGGAGTATGCATTTTCACATTATTACAGTTTTCTCCTGCAAATTGCTTAAGAGCTAGGAGGTATTCCCACAATCTTTCTTTCCCTGAGTTCCCCATTTGTTTTCATTACTCACCAACTTGGCACCTCAGCCAGAATGAGGTACAACAGCATAAGAGGCAGGAGGAAAAATTAATAATTTCTACATGGGCTTCCTCATCTTGGGTAGATTTATGAATTTCACTGCTGTTATGCACAAGTTAGCATTTTTTACGGTGAGGGGGAGAAAATTCTTAATTATTTTTCTGTTGCCTCAAAAGCCTGAAAGATATGCTATATTACCACTTACGTTACACAAAATATTTGAAATGAGCAAACATTTGTTTTAATTTATCCAGCTGTTAACTGAGATGCTAAAAAGACAGCTAAGTCACTATATTAAATTCAGCAGTTTGTAAACAATTTATATGTTCATTTGTTCTGGGTTAAAAAATGTCCCAAAGCAGAAATTTTATGAAACCCACAAAGTAAATTGTGTTGTATTAATCTGATGGATGCAGGCCATGATTTCTTCCTCTTCACTCCATTAATTTATTTCCTAAACTGAGTTAATTAGTTAGGTTCCTATTTTAAAATCTGTTTGAAATTCATTGAGGAAGGAGGACATTTGCAAGTTACTTTGAAAACCTACTACAGAGGAAACAGGCTAACTACAAATGGTAAATTCCCTAAAGCATTAACGCCTGTTGTACACCTGACTGCCATTCAACCATCTACATGCCCAGAACACAGTGGGTATTTAATAGTTGTTCAGAGAAACATGGAGAGAGTTAGAAGGAAAGAGTTAAGAGTAGCAACAAAACTGACTCATTCTAGAAACCAATCTTGAAATCAAGGTCTGTGTGGCACTCTGATTTTATGCTACAGAACAGGGGTTGGCTTTAAGATAGAGTAATAACCACTAGGTGGAGGGAGAAGGGACACCTATTCAGACAAATAATAATAATAAATGTTTAGCAAACAGAAAACAAAGATAAATTATGTTTCCTTTTTGTCAAAGGAACCATTAGTGCTGAAGTTAGCCAGGAGGTAGCTGGAGACTACTGTACCCATTCCTTTATCCCATAATCCTTATCCACTACACCTGGGTCCTCCTCAAAAACAAGCACTAGGGAGGAAAACAATCATTCACACTAAATACGTTACTGCTAACAGCTTAAGATGCACCTGCATTGGGGAAAGAGGAGGCTAGCCTTTAAACAGATGTTCACACTCTAAGCGGAAGCGATGTTGATGGCTTCCTTTATTATTACTGAGTTACACCGGGCACCCTTCCCTGTGTGACCTGCCATAGATTCCGTATGCCATCTTCCAGAAAGGCTGGCCCTCAGAGGCAGCCGACACCACCAGCATAATCTAATTATCACCTTCCTTGTCAAACTCCTGCCTTATTTCATTATACCTTCTCCACACACCTATAAGAGCCATGGGCAGAATTCATTTCCCTGCCCCGAGAAGTAGCATTATAATCTTGGTGCTGTGCTTATGAGTCACTGGTATGTATTTGAACTAGATTTTCTGTAAGCCTTAAGTTCCTCCTCTATGAAATGGAAACACAAATTGCCAAGCACGGTATCTGATGCAGAGTATGCAACCCAAAGTTACATGTACCCTCTTCTCATTTTGCAACAACACAGAGAAGTGAAGTCAGCTGGTAATCAATACACCAAAAGCCAACTGCCAGGGCTAGGATGAGAACCCAGCACTTCTAGTCTCTCTTAATGTGCCTTCAAACTTTCTCTCACGTCTAACTCCTGGCACTGGAACCTGCTGCTCTGGTTTCTCACACCAAAGCAAACAGCATTATGATTCCTTTCTTTTCTTGACAACCGCACTGCAAAGGGAGAGAAGGGGAAACCCTTGTTTTACCCACTCTCCCTTGACTCCCACACCCACAACACTATCTTTTCTTGTTGCTGATAAAATATTTGTAAAACTCTTTGTTCACACCCACTTTGTGTCTCTGTTAAAGCTACTTTTCCCAGAAGGCAGTTACCAGGCCTCACCTGTGAAGGCTTCTGGGAGTACAAACTCCCTTTTCAATAGAGCAGGGCCTCCACTTTCTGTACTTGTATTACAACAAAAGTTTGGAAAGCAAACAGCTGTCCCTGCATGTGAACTGGGTATATTGGGTCATCAATCAAGTCCCAGAATCCCCACAGCCAGAGTTTCTAACTCAGCCAAAAGGGCTGTCTGCTCTTGCCATGTTTTACTCCTTTGATAAGAAACAGCCAGACTACAGCGGAAACCCAAGCACTACCTTGGGTAAGGCACAATGAGAATTTCACCTTCTTAAGCCTAGGAGATGGGACTAGGAGATCACTCTGGAAGTACAGAATAGCAGCCTGAGGTGTATGTGTCCCTGGCAGCTCTGCTTCTTCAGAGGGAGAGAGAAATGGGAATAAAATACAGTTGCCCGAGCAAGGTTCTCCAGGGCAAAGAGCCTCCATAAGAGTGCCTGCCCCTTTCACATCACTAACAGAACCTGGTCCTTTTCAAAAGACTTTCGCTTCCTTGGGATTATCTGATTTGACTTCATATTCCCCAGCTGCTGTTATTACCCCCATTTTACCCATGATGTTTTGTGATTTGCTTGAGGTCAGAAGGTTTTGCAATGTACCCAGACCTCTTGCCTGGTCCACTGCTCTTCTCATCATAAGCCACCACGAATCCCTATGACATAGGAAAGAAACCTATGAAGAGTCAATCCCCTCCTTCTGCTTCAGGATTCTTCAGTCTGAAAGAGCAGAGGAACTACTTAGGGTTATACTTGAGGACCAGAGACATTTGCGGGCCCCCCGGACCCAGGACTCACTCAGAAAGATGATGGTCTGCCTCCTGGCAGTCCTGCTCTCCTCGCTCTCCGACTTCCTCAGCTGCGCCTGCTGCCCGGTGCCGGCCAGCGTGCCCTTCTTGCTCCTCCCCAGCACCTGCATCATGTTCCAGCACATGAAGGCCACAGAGACCAGGACCACAAGGTAGATGACGAAGGCGCTGAAGATGCTGGACTGGTACAAGGTCCAGCGGCTGGAGAGGTTGGTACAGATGGACATGTTGGAGGTCTCGGGCTGCTGGTGGTGGCGGGTGAGGGAGCGGTTGCAAGCGTGACGACTCCTGTGCCTGGGCACGTCCACGAGGGGGTACTCAGTACCCATGGCAAAAAGCAATGGCAATGCCACCAGGGTGGAGGTGATCCAGACGAAGCCAATCAGCAGCTTCACCTGACAGGGCCCTGACATGGCCTTGTACTTGAACGGGTGACAGATGGCAACATAGCGCTCGAAGCTCAGCGTCAAGATGTGCAGCAGCGTGGCATAGCTACAAGCCTCGAAGAGGAACGAGTGAAGCTTACAGGGCAGGGTGTAGCTGGGTGTGGTCAGCGGGTTCCAGATGATGGTGTAGAACTCCATGGGCATCCCAATGAGGAAGACCAAGATGTCCGAGCACGCCAGGCTCACCATGTGATCTGTGACCTCCTTCTGCAGGTAGCCTTTCTTCTGCAGCACCTGGGTGACCCGAATGGTCATGCTGTTCCCCAAGATGCCCACCACAAAGATGACCAGGTAAACCAGGACCAGGGTGATTTTGATCCAGATAGCCACCTCAAACTGTGGGACGTGGCTGTGATCGATGACACGGGAGCAATCACCCCCGCGGTCACTGGATGAAGCCATGAGCAAGAAAGCCTGCCGCCAGGTCCAAAGACCTTCTCAACTTCCTTCCTCCTCCCAGAGGGTCCCAAGTTCTTGTCTGCAACTCACCAGAATGGACACAGGATGCTGTCTCACTCGATTTCCCCTGGGAACAGGAATTGAGTGTTTCAGGTGCTTTCATGGAAACTTCCCCGAGAGGCTAAATCTAGGAGACTCCAAGGAGACTGGCGGCGGAGTTTGGGGGTGTGTGTCAGCGGGTGAGGCGGGGAGAGGGCGTAGAAAGGAGGTTCTTATTTCCCAGGCCCGGAATGAAACCCGCAGCCACTGTCTTCCACCAGCAGGGCTCCCTCCCAGCTGCCCAGCCGGCACCGCCCCGGCCCACCCTCCAGGAACACCCTCTCCGCAGCTGCGGAAGGTGGCGTGGTCGGTGATTAATCATTAGCTCGGGCTGTGCTCCGCGGCCGGCTGGTGACCCAGTCCGGGGGCAGGGGTTGACTCAGCACACAGGCATCGTGCAGGAAACCAGATTTTGGCTCCGGGTCTTCAGGCGAGAGGTGGCCCACCTCCCCCGTCGCACACGTGGCCACTGAAGGGCTAGACGTCGCTGCCTGCCGGCTGAGCATTGCAGTCAAGTGCAGCCCGGCAAGCTCAAGTGCCCTCCCGGGCTTGGAATCCAGGGCTGAGGCTGGAGAAAGACACGCGTTCCCTCCCGGGTTCCCGCCGCCGCCCGGAGGCCCCTTCACATGTTTGACCTCCGCCAGTTTGGGGGTGGCTCGGTGCCAGAGGCCTCAGGCCAGCACTTGCCTCCCTGCGGTCCTGCCTTGGGGCACTTGGGGTTGTTTCCTGCGCTCCTTGGAGTTGTGGTTTCAGGAAGTCGACTGCAAGCAGTCCAATACGCACTGCCTTACAGTGGATTCTCTCTGATAGCGACCCTATCCCACAGAGTAGAACTGCCCCATAGAGTTCCCAAGGCTGTAACTTTGCGGAAGCAGACTGCCACTTTCTCTTGCAGAGCGGCTGGCAGGTTTGAACTGCTGACCTTTTCAGCGTGTAACCACTACGTCACCAGGACTGCTTCAGCGGTCTAATTAGGATTCCCGTAAAAGCCCTGCCTTTCCCCCCAAACTTTCTAGTGTCCTACCTATACTCGCCACAGGGACACGGAAGCGCAGGATCCCCCTTTCTGTTCCACTCCTGGCAGCTTCAGAAAGCCGGCAACTGGGGGGCGTGTACCTGGGAGAGGAAGCTTAACCTGCCGGAAAGTGCTCGGGGAGAAGTGCGCTCCCCCAGGGGACCTTGCCATCGACAGCAGCTGGTCCCTAAAAGGGCACAGACTAAAACAGAATTGGGAACTTAAAGTTTCCTCCCTGTTCCAGAGGAAAAACTCAAGTAAGTCCATTTTCATCTTCTAATTTCAAAGTTTGAAACCCTGGTAGCGCAGTGGTTAAGTGCTACAGCTGCTAACCAGGAGGTCAGCGGTTCAAATCCACCAGCCATTCCTTGGAAACTCAGTGGGGCAGTCAGAATCAACTAGACAGCAGTGGGTTTATTTATTTATTTATTGTTAAATTTCAAAATTAGGCCTGTGCATTGTGGGGTGTTTAGCAGCATTCTGATCTTCACCCACAAGATGCCAGTGACACACCACACACACACACATACAGTTTTGACAATCACAGATGTTTGCAGATAATTGCCAAATGTGCCAGATTGAGAATCACAGCTTTGAAGGAATAAAACAGATCCCTAATATTAACAACAGCGCCTTGGTGGTGCATTAGTCAAAAGTTTGGCTGCTAACCAAAAGGTCAGCAATTTGAATTCACCAGCATTTCCTTGGAAATGCTATGGGGCAGTTCCGCTCTGTTCTGCAGGGTTGCTGTTGAGTTGAAATTGACTCTATGTCAACAGCTTTGGTTTTCAGATTTAATAACAACAACTAGCTTTTATTAGGTACGTTTCATGTGCCGCAGAGTCCCTGGGAGGCAAAAAGTAGGTAAGTGCTGCTTCGAACCCTCAGGGGTACCTGGCAAGGAAGGCCTGGAGATCTGCATTGAAAACCCACAGTAGGACCACAGTTCTAGTTTCACATGCATGGGGTCTCTATGAGGCAGAGTCAGCTCCATGGCCACTGGTTTGACTTGTCTGGGTTTACCATGCATCAGGCCATATGCTTGAAACACCTTTATCACAGCAACCTCTTGTCATGTGATGATTTTAAAGTTAAAGGGCCTGAGCATCTACAGAATGGTTCTTCCCCAAGGCCAGAAGACAGCAAGTGAGACATTTAACAATCAGCCTAGATATACCCCAGCCTTGTGTCCACACTCTTAACCATGACAGCTGGGGGAACACAAACCCTGGTGGTGCTGTGATTAAGTGCTACACCTGCTAACCAAAAGATTTGGCAGTTCAAACCCACCAGTACTCCTTAGAAACTCTATGAGGATGTTCTACCCTGTCCTATAGGGTTGCCAGGAGTTGAAATCAACTCAATGGCAGGGGGTTTGGTTTTGGTTTTAGTGGGTACTCAAGAAATGTGTCCCAAATGAATGCAAATAGAGATATTGAAGCTGTATTTTCTGGACACACAATCTGACAACCTGAAGGAATATTTGGTTTGGACATAATGAGGGTGGGGGCAGGGGGCAGGAGAGGAAGGGTTAAGCCATATGACCTTTGGCTCTTTATAGTTAGATCCGCATGTGGTCCTAATTGTAGTCTCTATTTGTTCTGTTTTACAAGTTCCCAGGGCTAAGGACAATATCTTCTCTCTCTCTGATATCTCTCTACAACACCCTAAAATAGTATGTTTGCTGGAAGGGAAACATCCTTCATGTGTGCTATTTGTCCCACCTACTAGTAGAATGGTAAACTTCTAATAACTTCCTTAAGGATGCACTATACTAACCAAGGCAGCATTGTGTCTGTCCCCACACACTCAACTGGGTAAGCATGGGCTCTTGGGGCTTTCATAATCCAGGTTTGAATCCTGATTTGATGTCCCTGCAAGAGATGCTGGCTCTTTGCTGTCCCTGAGTGATTGAAAAGAGGAAAGCCTCTCCTCCCATCACCACCATACACAAAGACAGGCAGACAGACACACAGACACACACCCTTACTCCTGCCCCACTTTCTTCTCAAAGCTGTAAACAAGCTGGGAACTTCAGAAGGATTTCTCATTCTGTTGTCCTTGACTTTATAATCTGAGCCACTACTGTGGACAGGCACTTATGTGTAATTCATCTCTTTCAGTCCTCACAGCCCTGCAAGGTGATATTATTATCTCCTTCTTGCAGATGAGGATATTATGGATGAAGCAGAGAGTTAAGGGACCTGCCCCAAAAGGTCAGAGGCAGAATTCAAATCCACGTCCATGTGTGATAAAGCACTTTGACTGTGCGGTGCTATTTCCCTGTGCAGTACTGGGACAGGGATATTTCCAGTCACTAGCCCCAGTACTTCTCATCTCCCAGCTGTGGCAGGCTAGCCATCCTGTAATATATTTGATAACTCCAATTTGTGCTGCTCAGACAAGATTTCCATTATTGTCCAATTCCTTTCATCAAATTTTTCATTCCCAAAGTGTGAACAAAGATTACACATACATAGCCAAGTGATGAGAAACAAGCTAATTGGAATTCTCTTCTTACAGTTGAGCTGTCAACACACATTTTGAACGAAAGTCCAGGAGAATTAAATTTTTCATTCCACCTTTGCTTTTCCTAAGACCAATTAAAGACTGTTCAATGTGCTCTTGCTTATTAATAACAAGACTGGTACAGCACCTGGCCTGGGCTTTTGTAATTTGAATTTTTTTTTATTACCATGTTTTGCAGGGAGGAAGGAGGTAAGGATGAGAAATGAAAGACTACTTTAGATTTCTTTTGATTTCAACTCAGAGTTCACTTTAGGGATTACACAAATCTATATTTACATTCCACACAATACTGATAGACAACTCAAATTTATTTTTACGTTCTTCACAACCTTGATAATGTTTGGGATCATCTAGGTCAGTGGGCTTTACAGTTATTTTAGCATGAAATCTTATTTTACAGTAAAAACTGACAGCCACAGAAAAAGTACAAAGCCATACACATATACGTGTTGTTTTTGTAAACTTACATCAATTCTGTAGGCTCAAAGTGATAACAGGTACTGTTTTCAAGACAAGCAACAACTATACCCTGAAAAGTAAATAAAACCTTGTTCACAAAGGTCTGCAGTAAAATCAGAAACCCTGGTGTCATAGTGGGTAAGAGCTATAACTGCTAACCAAAAGGTTAACAATTCAAATGCATCAGACACTCATTTCGGAACCCCCAAGGCAGTTCTACTCTGTCCTATAGGGTTGCTATGTGTCAAAAGCAATTCTCTGAAAATAGATTTGGCTTGTTTTTCTCATGGTAAAATCACAATGACTAGCCCACCCAGGGACACTTAGATTTCTGGAGCCCTAGTGGCATAGTGGTTAACAGCTTGGCTGTTAACCAAAAGGTCAGCAGTTCTAACCTACCAGCAGCTCTTTGGAAACCCTGTGAAGCATTTCTATCCTATGAAAGAAGAAAAAACTAAGTCCACTGCTGTCGAGTCAATTCCAGCTCATAGTGACCCTACAGGACAGAGTAGAACTGCCCACAGAGTTTCCATGGAGTGCCTAGCAGATTTGTACTACCAACCTTTTGGTTAGCAGCTGTAGCACTGTAACTTCTATGCCACTGGGGTTTCCAGCTCTGTCGTATAGCATGTTAGAAGTCAGAATCAATTTGAAGTCACCTAATAATCACATCAACATACATTAAGCTACAAAGAAATCTTCAATAATTGTTAAGTTATAAGCAGTATAGTTAACATTCTTTATTTTCAAATGCAATATAACTACAATTAATCAGAAAGCAGAAACGAAGTACTGTACTATCTTAAAAATTTAGAGAATCTCTCAAGCAATTCTGGGTAAACAAGAAATCAAAACCAAATCTGCAGAATGTCTCTAGAACGGTGACCACAAAAATGCCACTCCTGTAGGAAACAGTTAACACAGTTCTCAAAAAGCAATTCACAGCCCTAAATAGTCTAATAAAAAATAAACAAGAAAAATAAAGTGATAAAAAGAATAACAACATTAAGGAAGACAAGAATGAATTAATAAAGATAAAAGCAATTATAAAAGAACTGTAGAGTAGAACTAATAAATTCAAAGCTCTTTTCATTTGTTTGTTTCAAACAGGACTTCTGCTTCTGGCCACCACGAATAATGAATACCAGACCACCCTCTTTCCCCTTCAGCACAGACTATGATCTATCACAGAAGAAAAATGAATCTGGAGGGCCCTCTGATTAGCCAGCCTCTACCTGGAGACATGCTCCAGACCACAACTGAGGGAGGCAGCCGCAGCAGAGCACTGAGCTGAGAAGACAGAGACAAGTTTGGGAGGTTGAGTCTGACAGACTTTATAGGGCAGAGTACTGGAAAGGAAGGAGCTTTGCAAAGAAAGCAAGTTCCCAAAACCAAAAGAACAAAACAGAAACAAAAACCATTGCCATCAAGTCAATCCAACTCATAGCAATCCTATAGGACAGAGTGGAACTGCCGTATAGAGATTCTAAGGAGTGCATGGTGGATTTAAATTGCTGCCCTTACGGTTAGCAGCTGTAGCAATTAACCACTATACCACTAGGGTCCTAGGGAGTCCCTAGGAAGCACCAATGGTTAAGAACTGAACTACTAACCCCAAAGGTTAGCAGTGCAGGCACCCCCAAGTAGTCTGCTTCTGAAAGGTCACATCGTTGAAAACTCTACAGAGTGAAGTTCTACCCTGCACACATGGAGCTGTCGTGCGTAAGGGTTGAGTCCATTGGCAGCTAACAACCCTGCCCTCAGGAAGACGTGATGTGATTATCTAATGACTGAAGTTGTCGAGGATTTCTCTTTACTTGGACTCACAACCAAATGTCCGTAGGAACAGCAATCAGGAGCTTAAATGTTGCATTGCACTGGGCAAACTTACTGCAAAAGACCTTTTAAAAGGGTTGAGAAGCAAAGACATAACTTTGAGGACTAAGGTGCCCCTGACCGAAGCAACCTATAGTATTTTTAATCCCCTCACACACAACAAAATGCAACCAATAAATAAGAAAGACTGAAAAAGAAATAATACCTTTCAATTATAGTGTTGGTGAATGTACCATGTACTGCCAGAGGAAGAACAAATCTATTTTGGAGAACGTATAGTCAGAATGCTCCTTAGAATCAAATGTCATCTTACATACTTTGGACATGTTATCAGGAGGGACCAGTCCCTGGAAGACGGACATCAGGCTTGGTAAAGTACAGGGTCAGTGAAAAAGAGGAAGGCCCTCAACAAGATGGATTGACACAGTGGCTGCAACAATGAGCTCAACAACAATGACAATTGTGAGGAGGGCAAAAGCTTCCCTGACATTCCATTCTATTGTAGATAGAGTTGTAGGGTTGTTTTGACTTAGAATTAGCTCAATGGCACCTAACAACAACAATCTACTGTGGTAGCCACTAGCCACATGTGTCCATCAAACACTTGAAATGCGGCTAGTCCAAACTGAAGTGCACTGTAAGTATAAAACCCACATCAGATTTTGAAATTAGTAGGAAAAAAAAAGAACATAAACTGTATCATAAATAGTTTTTATACTGATTACATTATATGCAGCATACATTTATGGCTCCTGTTATGTTTCAACTGGACAGTGTATCATGACAAATAGGTAGTGAATCAAAAGAGAAAGTACAGAAGTATACCCCAATACTTACAGTAATTTAGTACATGATAATGATGGCACTTTGGATCACTAAGAAAAGATGAATTCTTCAATAAATGGTGTTGGAACAATAGGTTAGCCTTCTTAAAAGAGAAGGAGAGAAAAATGGACACTTGACATATTGCTGAAGAAATTAGCATGGCATGCTATGAAAATACCTGGGGAAGGGAGAACATGGTTGGCCGAAAAACAGAGAACACATGTGTTATTTGCATTAAAAACACCAATAAATATGTAACAGTGTATACTCAAGGTGGATCAAAGAATAAAATCTTTGGATTTTAATAATTAAGAGAATCATTAAATGTTGGAATAAAGCATTAGAGAACTTTAAAAATTAAATTGAATTGTTAATCTTATGACAAGAATCCTAGCAGCTGTAAAAGAAAAGGTTACTAATAAACTTTACCTTATGGAAATGAAAAAGTTCTGTAAAGCAAAAAACACTGCTCAAAGGTAAATGGCAAATGACAAACGGGGAAAATACATGCAATAATATTGCACAGTAATGAGTCATAAAATTGGATTTGTTTAAAAAGTACATTTCTTCCCAAAATTTCTCTAAATATTGATTGTAATCACCCAACAAAAACTAAATGAGTAGGAGGATTTGGTTTACCAGATGCCAGGACTTACATTTAAGCAACAGTTTATCAGTCAGTGTGGTTTTGACACGGGGACAGACCAGGAGAAGAAGGACGAGAGAGCACAAAAATACTCTGTATGTATATGTCCAACTTTTACAGCAGAGAGAGCTCAGGAGACCAGTGTAGAAAAGACGGCAGTTGCCACTGATGGCTGGTTAATCACCTCTCTGGGAAGGGTAAAAAATCTTATTTGCAGTGTGTGCCAGTTTTCATCGTGTAAAATCTACCACGGCTAATTTCCAGCTACTGATACTTTAACAGTCTGCTCACAAAACTCCTGAAATTTTAATAAACAGCTTTTGTGAGCCACTATAAATCACTCTTCCTAAAAACTTCTTGGAACAACCATTTGGATAAGATTCATTAAGAAAAAAGACAGTCCAATTTTAAGAACAGGCCAAACAGACAATAGACACGTCACAAAAGAGAAAATCCACACGGGCAATAAGTATCGAGTGGTTGCCTGATCTCATTAGTGGTTAGGAAACAATAAATTAAAAATAATTAAATACGATTACACACCTCCTGGGTAGGCCCCCGGGGTGGCACCCATAGTCTGCACTCAGCGGCTATTGGGAAAGTTGTCGGTTCAAGCCTACCCAGCAGCCAGGGCCAGATTAGCCAATGAACGCAGCAAGCGTGGGTTCAGTTCTGCCTTCCGACCCATCTGCAGTGTACAATTTGGTCTGTCCTCTGCTACAGCAACCATGCGGCGAAGCCCTTGCAAAACTGCTCACCACAGATTAGTGAGTAAATACAATTAAACCCATGCATACCTTGCTCAGTGCAAACCAGTGCAGAGCGTGATTAGCAGTTAATCCACCCCTATCAGTAGCACAGTGGAAGCTTGGGGATCTGCCTCCGTAAAGATTACAGCCAAGGTGACGCTATGGAGTTTAGTTCTAGTCTGCTACACATGCTGTTGCCATGAATCAGAAGTCACTCAATGACATTGGGTTTAGTCTGGGTTTCTTGTTTGTTTTGTTTTTTTTACACACCAGCACCTTTAGGTAGTACAAAGGGTTAGTACACTTAGCTGCTAACCAAAAGGTTGGAGGTTCAAGCCTACTCAGAGGTAATTTGGAAGAAAAGCCAGGCAATCTACTTCTGAAAAATCAGCCATTAAAAACCCTGTAAAGCAGAAGCCTGCTGTGACACACGCAGGGTTCCAGAGGTGACTCAATCAGCAAGTAGTTGCACACCTACTGGACTGACTAGTAATTAAAGATGACTAACAGGTGTGGTAGTGGTTAAGTGCTACGTCTGCTAACCAAAAGGTCAGCAGTTCAAATCCACCAGACGCTCCTTGGGAACTCTATGGGGCAGCTCTACCCTGTCCTATAGGATCTTTGTAGATCAGAAACTAAATAGCAGTGGGTTTGCTTTTTATTTTAACACCACCGGTCAGTTGAAGCTGTGGCAAAACAATGCAGGTGGGATAGTAAACTGGTACAATTCTTCTTTGGACAAGACTATGGTAGTGTTTATAGGCAATCCCCCATTATGAAGGAGAACTATTCCTATATGTGTTTAAGTCTAATTTGTAAGTCAGAGCAATTAGGTCCAGTTCCTATATAATGTCAGTTAGTAAAATAATTTGTCTTAGTATATAGTATTTAGTACCCTTCTAGAGTCGCCATGAGTCAAATCCGACTCGATGGCACTTGGCTTGGCTACACGTAAAAACATTAGACTAACACTTTCAGATACACTACAACATCTTTAACATAATAGTACTGTATGATAATAATGTTTTCATGCACATCTCAAAGTAGCACCATTTCCTGTACCCTAAGTTTTTTTTTTTTATTATGCTAGGCTTTATAGGGTTTGGTTTCAATCTACAGGTTGTACATAAATCAAGTCAGACATTTATAATTTGCAGACTGCCTGTACTAAAGCTAGATATATACATATCGTATAGATCCCCTAGGCATATACCCAACAGCTTGTATTACCAGAAAGCATGCATTAGAATGTTTATAGCAACATTCACTATTATCTTTCAATGTGTCGTACTATAGTGGTTTACGTGTGGCTGTGATACTGGAAGCTTTGCCACCCATGTTTCAAATACCAACAAGGTCCACCCTTGGTAGAGAGCTTTCAGCTAAGCTACCAAACTGAAACAGACTAGGAAGAAGGACCTGGCAAACTACTTCTGGAGAAATGACTAATGAAAACCTTATGGATAGCAGCAGGATATTCTTTTAAATAACTTTTTAGGTGTTATGGTTCACTTTCTTTCCCCAGTTATAGAATCGAACCAAACCCAATGCCGTCAAGTCAATTCCACCCTTTAGGACAGACTAGAACTGCTCCATAGACTTTCCGAGGATCACCTGGTAGATTCGAACTGCTGACCTTTTGATTAGCAGATGTAGGTCTTAACCACCATGCCATCAGGTTTTCCCAACTGGACAAGGTAATTTTATTTTGTAAGTGTCCTGCTGGTCTGGTTAACGTGCAGCTGATGAGTTATGGTCCCACGTCAGGAAACAACGAGTTCCTTCCTTGGGCTCAGATATCTTGACATCACTGCAATGGGCTGCTTTGCATGTTGAGCAGTCTCCCTGGAACCTGCGTTAGCAGCTCTGTCCCTTAGCAGTGGACAGCCACTGCGAGCAAAGTGGCCATTTGGCTGAGGGGCAGCCAGAGGGAGAAAGCTGCCAATACCCACCCCTGCTTTTCCCTAGCTGTGCCGCTGTACAGCTGCCTTAGGACCCCAGGGCAGCTCACCTCCATGTGTCCTCTGCACAGTGTGTGTGCTCAGAGCAAAAGGAAAGAACAGCGCTTATTTCTCACCTGTTACCCTGTCACTGATTCCGCCTCACAGTGACTGTGTGTGAGAGAGAAGACAGACAGACACAGAGACTCAGACAGAGAGGACAGGGGGAGAAAGACAAGAACTGTGCTCCACAGGCTTTTTACAGGCTGAGTTTTCAGAGGCAGATGGCCCGGCGATGGACAGACAATGGCTGCACAACATGATCTCACTAAATCGTACATCTGAAAAATGTTGAATTGATAAATGTTGTGTTACATATATATTTACCACATTTTTTAAAAAGTAGACTCAAACTTCTGACCGTTAGGTTGGTGACTCAGCATGCTAACAATTTGCACTACCTGGAGGCACTTCCAGCCTCTCCCATCTCCTAACCTTTGTGAGAAAGCAAACACCCCCAGGCTTTGGTCTCTTATTTTAGACTGCAAACTATCCTCTCTTTCCCAGGACTAAGTTCTCAGCCCACTCAAGAAGAAACCCTGAGTGTCTCCCAGCCATACAGATATTCATGGAAGCAGTGATTTTCAGCTTTAATGAAAATTTCAGTGGTGTCATAAACCATTTACTATTGACGCCTGTATGAATCAGCTCAGGACTGGCATTCTCTTCATCTCTTGACTCTACAGAGAAAGCAACAGCGCAGTGATTAAGAGCCAAACTCTGAAGCTAGACCCCCTGGGAGTGTGTGGCCCCATCACTTATATAGCTTGTTTGCACTTTGGAATATTCATCTGCAAAATGCAGATAACAATGGTATTTATCTCCAGGGCTTGTGTGGATTTAACAATTTTATATAGAAAGTGCATCTTAGCAAAGGCTGACGTCGGTATTAGCTCTCTTCAAAAGAGCCATAGAGCATAAGTGGTAAAAGCACAGCCCCTGGAGACACCAGCCTAGGTTTGCATCAGCCCTTAGCTGTGTGACCTTGGGTAGGTTTCACTACCTCTCTGTGCCTTAGATTCCTCAAGCTTAAGGATAATTATAGTACCCGCGCGGAACCAAACAGGTTAACATCTCTAGGGCACGTAGAACAATGCTAGGCTCAGGGAAAACTCTTGCCCAGCATTGCGCAACGCTCTTGAACAATGCTGGGCAAGAGTTAGTCATGGCTAATGTCATTTCCGAGGGCAGTGTCAGTTCAGTGAAAGAATTCTAACTTGCTGTGCAGGAGGAATGTTTGATTCCCAGGCAAATACACCTCATGCATAGCTGCCAGCTTTCTGTCAATGAAGGCTTGTATGTTGCTGGGATGCTGAACAGGATTACAGACTAGGAAGAACGACTGGTGATCTATTTCCAAAAATCAGTCAGTGGAAATTCTTTGGATCACATTGGTCAAATGGACAACCAATCATGGGGATAGGGCAGGACCAGGCAGCATTTCATTCCACTGAGCATGAGATCATGAAGTGTCAGGAGCCACTATTATGGGAACTAACAACAACAACAGAATGTTATGTCCACAGTCCGTTAGCTACCATTTTATACCCTGAAAATTGAGGCTGTCCAAGCCCCTGACAAGCCTTCTGAACACTCCAGGTTATCATAATGGTATAAGCTAGGATCATTTAAATGATAAATACATCTTACTGAATTCCACTCAAAACAAATCAACAGAGACCAGTTCAGCGTATCCTTTGTGGAAAGTAGTATGGGGATTACAAGTTCTTTGGGCAGGCTCTACTCTGAAGGGGTTTATCCACAAGCGAAGCCAGAAGCACGTAAGTTGTTAGATACTATAAGGCAGTGATTGCCAAAATAATTGTAGTAGTGATAAACACCACAGATACTTAAAAGAATCATGGTCCATTCCCACCCCCACATATAGGTTTCATTATGAAAGCCCTTTAAGTACATACAAAACAAAACCCTAAAAACCACACACACACACAATTTCCTGAACTGAAGTCAGCTACTCAAAGCCACATGTCGTGATTTCAAAAGATGCAGGCACACCATGTCCTACAAATGACTACGCTTACTAACTGGCCAGCCTTGTGCTAGCAGCTGTCAGACCCTTGTGGGTTTTCCTATTACAGTTTACAGCTTATAAGGAATCTATAGGTCAGGTCAAAAGTACAGACACACACACACACACACACACACATAAAAGCTGTAGAAAGCAGGACTAGCTTAAGGGAGCTATCATCAAGCAGTTAAACTGAGCCACTCTGTCTGCTGGTTGATATCTACTTCCTCCCTTGGTTTATATTACGTCTGAACATGCTCTTGTGAGCCAGGCCAGCTGCTGTCGTTGACGAGTACTCTGAGGACCAAACTTGGAACACAGCACATTTTAAACTGAAAGCAAGAGGCTTTATGCTGTTTACCAGGTCTTCTCCTTGCTCCTACAACTGTCTTCTCTCCACGGCACAATGTCTGAGGTTTACAAATATGAAAAGGAGCAAACTCTAGCATGATTCCTCTCAGTCACTGTCAAGAGGTCATAAATAAATGTTTCACTACTCCAAAGAGGACAGTCAACAAAGATTGGAAGATAGGAATGGGGACACTAACCCAAATCTCAAGCAGTAGCTCCTCCCTGCCTCTGTATCAAGAAAACCAAACCCAATTTTTCCTCATCTCTCACGCTTCAGACAGACTGGATGGAGACCCTTCAGAGAGAGACCAAGGCTTTATATATACACTGCTGAAGTGAGCACAAGAGATCAAGGCTTTGAACAGAGGCAACTAGCGACTTAAAGTCCTTGAGTATGAAAATTGCATTCAGTGTGTATCAACCATTCCTTGGTAGATGGAGTCAGCATTAGGTATTACATACTCTGCAAGAATCAGCATTGTAAGTTTGAACTTACCTTTGAGCTGCTGGGAAACAAGCCTGAAGTCAGTGTAGATGTGTTCCGGCAATTCTGATACTCAGAGTGTCAGGAGTACATCCTGTCATGGTCTACCCAACTACCACTACCTCCAAGAACCGTAGTAAATGTGCTAGAACATGTGAGTCTCAGCCGTCTGGGAGACAGGCAAGAAGCATGTTCAGCCTGGTCTGATTTGCCATCATTGCACACTTCGGTGGGCAAGCACTGGGTTTTGTGTACTGAGAAGCTGCAAAATGCAAAGCTCTCATAATTCAGGATAATGTTTTTTTTAAGTTGAATAAGACACAACGGCTACTGCCTGTGAGTCTTGAAGACTTGTATGTGAATCACTCCTGAAGCTAAAGGGTGGTTAGAAAAAATTCTTTAGTATATTATTTATGACTCATCACAACTTGGCGTCACCCACCATTTCAATCTGGTATGTATAATGGTGCAGGTTGTATATGCCAAGGATGAGTAGCCCAAGCTGATGGATAGATGGATAACGAGTAGGTAGGTAGATGGATGTATGGGTGAGGGGATGGATGGGTGGGTGGGTGCGTGGATGGGTGGTGGGTGGGTGGGTGGGTGGATGGGTGGATGGGTGGATGGGTGGTAGGTGGGTGGATGGGTGGGTGGGTGGCTGGGTGGCTGGGTGGATGAGTGGATGGGTGGTGGGTGGGTGGACAGGTGGACGGACTGGTGGGTGGACGGGTGGGTGGGTGGGTGGACGGATGCGTGGACAGGTGTCCGGCCGACGGTCGGACGGACGGATGGGCGGGTGGACGGACGGGCGGGCAGACGGACAGGGGGACGGACGGACGGATGGTCGGTCGGACGGGCGGACGGGCAAGCAGGACGGGCGGACGGACAGTCGGACGGGCGGACGGGCGGGCGGACGGGCGGACGGGCGGGCGGGTGGGTGGGTAGATGAGTGGGTCGGAGGGTGGATGGGTGGGTCGGTGGATGGGTGGGTGGGTGGATGGATGGATGGGGGTGGGGGATGGGTGGGTGGGTGGGTGGGTGGATGGGTGGATGGGTGCATGGATGCATGGATGGATGTATGCATGGATGAATGGATGGATGGTTGGATCGTTGGCTGGATGGCTGGATGGCTGGATTAATGGATGGATGGCTGGATGGGTGGATGGGTGGATGGATGGATGGGTTGTTGGGTGGGTGGATGGGTGGGTGGATGGGTGCATGGATGGGTGCATGGATGGGTGCATGGGTGCATGGGTCGATGGGTGGGAGTGTGGATGGGTGGATGGGTGGATGGATGGATGGGTGGATGGATGTGTGGGTGTGTGGGTCGACGGATGGTTGGATGGGTGGGTGGATGGATAGATGGGTGGATGCGTGGATGGCTGGATGGGTTGGGTGGATCAGTGTGTGGGTAGTGGATGGACGGACAGATAGGCAGATAGCACACAGGTATCCCACAAGATCTCATTACAATATAACCATCTGCCTTTCTGCTGAGAGATGTAGTCTAGGTTTCCACTCCATGAATTTAAAAGGGGTCTTGTGATTGCTTTGATCAAGAGAGTATAGCGTAAGTGATGCTGTGTGACTTCCAAGACTACGACACAAAAACACACAGCCTTCTCCTGGTTTCCTCTTTTTAGGATACCCATATGTATCTCAGGAACCCTAAGCTGGCATGTAAGAAATCCAACCACTCAAAGATACCATGCTGGAGAAACTATGCAGAGAATAATAGAATTATAGGGATGTTCAGGGAGACTTGGCTGTTCTAGTGCCCAGATGCTTGAGTTTTCCCAGGCAAGAGTCAGAGATACACGAGTGAGTCTTCCTATGATTATAGTCCCACGCCCCACCTGCTGTCAAGTCATCCCAACTGATACCAAGCAAAGCAGAGACAAAATGGCACTTCTTATAGCCCTGCTTGAATTCTATATTCATAACCAAAATAAATATTGTTGATTTAAGACACTGAGTTTATAATACTTCATTCTAGTTATGGAAACATACCCAAAACTGTACTCCAGCAAAATGATTATTCACTGAATCCAAAACCCCCTTGAATATTTATTTTTTCCTCCTTTGCCGTTAATATTTCCCCTGACTTAAATACCTTAATCTTTTCTATTTATTGATTTTTTGTTTCATCCATTAATTCATTTATTCCTTAAAAAGACATTTGTTAAATGCCTATCATCAAGATATTAAAACTGATACGACATGATCTCTGTCCTCAGGGAGCACACAGTGTAGACCCAGTGAGCTACACATTTAATAGCTAAACTGAAGTCTGTTTCTGTTCTAGCATATAAAAAGCTTGGAAGCCTTCACTCTCAACCTCGCAACAAAAAACAAAGAATGAAAAATTGAAAATCAGAAGTTTTCAGAGTCGTCAGAGAATTGAAATTATGAGCAAACCATTGTCCCCAAACTGGAGAGACAGACAGGTAATATGAAGCAGCTTACCACCCCTGCTGGACCATACATCGATTAAAAGATATTCATCGATTAACAGGTAATTCACTATTGCTGGAGAGTGTAGACCAGTTTGAGAGAGAAAAACTGCTGCAAGTCTAACCTAAGATGCGTCTCTCACATTTACATGAGTTTTACTTCAAGATGCCCCACCATGTTCTCACCTAGAATTTGCTGGAAAAAAAAAATCTCCTTGTGTTTCTGGCAAGGGCAGGGGAAAGTAACTGTCTTGAAATAATGCTTTGTTCCCTTTATCAATGACCTGCCCCCAAAGGACATTATAAAAGCCTAACCAATGTGGATTTTATTGCAAGGTAACTCACATGGGGAAATCCTGGTGGTGTAGTGGGTTAAGTGCCAAAAGGTTGGCAGTTCAAATCCACCAGGCACTCTTTAGAAACTCTACGGGCAGTTCTACGGTGACCTCTAGAATCACTATGAATCAGACCCGACTCGAGGGCAGTGGTAACCCACACGGGGTGTCCCTGGATGGTGCAAAGAGGCAAAGGTTGGAAGTTAGAGTCCACTCAAAGTACTTTAGAAGAAAGGCCTGGGGTGATATATGTTTCTGAAAAAACAGGCATTGAAAACTCTGTGGAATCAAGTTCTATTCTGACACACATATGATCACCGTGAAATGTCGTCAGTTCAAAGACTAACAATTTACAATCCACTTGGAAGAAAGTAAATACCCATCTCCAGTCACTCTAGCCTTTTACAAGAGGAAAGGGAGTAACTCAACTCCAGACCTCTTTAGCCTTCGTTTTTACCTAAAGAGTTAAAAAAAAAAAAAAAGATCTGAACAGTTATGCAGGACACAACTCAAGGACACATATTCACTAGAAGATTGAGACCTTACTTATCACAGGATTGCAGAGAGCTGTCTGCCCCTCTTCACACACCTTGCTGTGGGATCAGCATCAACAGAGCGCCATAGGGGATTACACCCCAAAGAACCTCAGTTCCTTTTTCACCTAATACAAAATGTATAACCCTCAACAAAAATTTTCAAAGCATTTTAAGGGGTGTTTGCCTCTTAAACAAACAAATCAATTTGAAAAGACAGCAAGCGTAACAGCCACACTTAGATACAACAGAGATCTTTGGAATTATTAGACTGGGCATTCCCAGTATTTTGGAGGTTTTGGGGTATACCTAGTCTGATAATTCCAAAAAATATGTTTTATCTAAGTGTGATTGCTATGCTTGCTGTGCCTTTTCAAAAATAACTATGCAAGTACACAGAAACCCTGGTGGCATAGTGATTAAGTGCTACGGCTGGCAAACAAATGATTTTCAGTTCAGATCTACCAGATGCTCCTTAGAAACCCTATGGGGCAGTTCTACTCTGTCCTGTAGGGTCACTATGAGTCAGAATCGACTTGACAGCAGTATTTATGTAAATATGCTAAGGGTTCTAGTGGAAAAAATAGGCAGCATGCAAGAACATAGAGGTAACGTAAGTAAGGAGATCAATTGCTTCACTGAAGTGGGTGTTTAACAGTAGAGGCAACACCTAAACTCTTCTGTCCTTCACCACCCATTTTGTCTTACTTCTTCAAAGAGGGTGAACCTGGTCTTCTCGAGTCATACCCCTTTCTCGCTATACTGAGATGCTCAGCGGTATATGAAAGCCTGCTTAAACCAGCTCATAAGAGCCAACCCTGGGCCTTTCATCATTACTCTGTGCTTAGTGACTTCATAACAGTAGTTTGAAATCAATTACAGTGGGAGTATTTACACTATGGGAATTGGCAAATGCTACAAATCAGAAGTTCTGCTCCCTCTCCACACCCATCTTCTCTTTGGAGAGCCAGTTGTTAAAGTTGACCAGCATATGCCATGGGGGATACCTCTCACTAGGAACCCACAATCTGCTTAATTTTTGAGTGATGGTGATATACCAAGAAATGTATCCTCTGAGAATAAAGCTCCTTTAAGAAATAATTGGACCCATTGGTGGAAAGATAAGGAGGAGTCCTTGACGCATGTCAAGCACTGTTGGCAGTGAGTCATTTGGCTCCACTGTGGACAGCTTGCTGGTTGTTGATGGCTGGACTTCTTTTTTTTTAAATAAAAAGATTCAAAAACTTTTGCAAGTCTTCCAGGGAAGTTAGTAGCTAAGCTTAAGCAATTCTAATGACATGAGCAGTCAATAATTGAGGAGAAATCATTTTGCTACCTCCTGGACTCCGGCTGTAAGAGCAACAGGCAAGGAAATCACCCATAGACCTCCTGCTTGCTCAGCTCTCGCACTTGGACTACCACACCTACAACACAGACGTGATATTTCATCTCGCAGAGGTTTCCTTAAACAGCAAATTACAGTGTTTCCAGCGTATTTGGCATTTGAATTAGCATTTGTTGTTTTTGTAGCTAGTTGCCATCAAGTAGATTCCAATATTCAGCAACCCCATGTGCGCAGAGCAGAACCGCTCGGTAGAGTTTCAAGGCTGTAACCTTTTGGAAGCAGAACACCAGGCCCGTCTTCCAAGGTACCTCTGGGTGGATTCTAACTACCAACCTTTAAGCCAGTAGTAAAGTGCTTAATTCTTTGTACTATCCAGGGACTCCCGAATTAGTGTAAAAACTCCAAACCAAACTCATTGCCATTGAGTCAATCCCGACTCGTAGCAACCTCAAAGAACAGAGTAGAACTGCCCCATAGGACTTCCTAGGAGAGCCTGGTGGATTCAAACTGCAGACTTCATGGTTAGCATCCCTAGTTCTTTATCACAATGTCACCCAAGTTTCCTGAGATAGTATAGCAAAGTAATACTTTGAAACATTAAACAATGATCTTTGTTACAGCTTTTCTTTTGATATTTCCATTTCTCTTTTGTCCCTTCTGCACTTAAAGCAGTGAGATTGCTCTAGAGAAGAAAGGACTATATAGGTAATAAAGCTTTGGGAAGAAAACACATTGAACTAGAGTCAGACTTCTTCTCTACCACCTAGTAAACACCACCCCTGTCACCTAGCCTTGACTGCATTAAAGTCCTCCAGACTGGCAGTAGACAGGAGATTTGGAGGAAGAGCAATGAAAGAAAAACTTGGTAGGTCCTGGACAGAAGAACATGCGCAGGATTCAGCCAAGCCCCAGGGAGGTAGCAAGTCCTCCACAAACGTTTGGGGGATCTCAGAGCAAATGGGATCTAGGCCTTATTTCCCAAGCAGACTCTCAATGAATGTGGTAGGAAGAAGTAAGCAGTTAGAGAAAAAATAATAATTCGCTTGTCTATGTAAGGTAGATGGGACCTCAGACGGTTTGGCATGTCCTGGAAGTGACAGGACGGTTTCGGCCACCTCAGATAGGCATAAATGGAGAAAGCCATGGCAGCTGAAAAGGTCTTGTGAAAGTAAACAAAGTGTAGTGTGTTTGATGACAACTGACCAGTCGCCAAGCAAAACTACAGACATCTCAGCAGGTACTAGTAAGGACAGATGACATCAGGCACCAGATAATCTCCAAAGATGACATGTTGACATTAAATGTAAGTTCAGAGTAAATGGCTCAGTGAGAGGCAGAGGGTATGAATCCCAAATTGTTTGAAACTAATGTATTTCTGTTATGGTGGAATGAGAGCTCAAATAAAAATTAATTTGAGTTATTAAGAGAAAGAACATCATATTTCTTACTTCGATGAGTATGCATGCTTTTGTCCGTTTCATTAAAATCTAATGTTATTTGCACACTGTATTTCCCTTTCTTAAAATTCTGGAGAGAAACTCACAGCTGTATCTGATAATAATATTTCTATTAGTGCAAAGTGTTATTAGACTTTTTCTGCTTCATTAACTATTGTGGAAGATGTCCTGATACACCATTCTGATCAAGGCTCAGCAAATATTTCCTACAAAGGACCAGCTAGTAAATATTTTATAGTTGGCAGGTCTTATGGTCTGTGTTGCAACTGCTCTCTTCTGCCATCATAGTATGAAAGCATCCACAGATGAGAAAATGCACATAGCTGTGTTCCAATAAAACTGCGCTTACAAAAACAGGCAATGGGTTATGCTTGGCTCACAGGGTCTAGTTTGCTAACCCCTGACCCCGATTCCCTGCTTCAGTGATGAAGCCTTCCTCCCTGCAGCACTGCCCCATGGGAGGATGGTGACTAACAGCTCTCAGTTGAGTCTCTGCCATGAACTCTCTTCAGATGGAGAGAGTGGCTTCACCCAAGGTCCCATCCCTCCCGGAGCAGGTTACATACAGAGACAGCTAGATGAGACAAGGGGGTGGCATAGTAAAAGCCTAGGCCCTTTATCTCAGTTGGGGATAATTGTGAACAGCCATTCCCACTCCCCATGACATTGACTGTGCCCTTTTTTGTGACTACATTATAGCTCAGCTTCCCTCTTGGACCAATTCTGCCTCTTTTCATGCCTACAAGTACTGACCTAAAGGCATTCTCCCAGGAAACCTCTCACACACCCCACAATGCTTAGAATAGGAGCTTTGGACCCCGTGCCAATCTGGGTTATTAGCTTTGTGACCTTGGGCAAGTTAATTAATCTGTCTCATTTCAGTTTTTTCATCTGTGTACTGATAAGGTTTCATGAGCATTAAATGAGATAATGAAAGTGAAGTTATTACTACAGCACTTAACGCAGAACGGACACTCAAATGGCAGCTACAAGGAAACACTTCACAATTTCGTTAAAATCAGTGAGGTCATATTAGTTCTAAATCCACAAATTCAGAATGTATGACCATTCAAAATTGTCCTGGTTTGTTTCTATCGGGAAAGGGGAGCAGGGAAGAAGGAAGAAAAGGAGAAGAGAAGAGGAGGGGGCTATTTAAGAAATTAGTTAACTTGAATATGAGCCAAGATAGTGAAGCAGCACAGGTTGTTGGCTCTCTCATCAAATTATGGCTTGAAGATGAAATTAAATTAAATACGTTACCATTAAGTCAATTCTCACATAGAGCAACCCATAGGGTTTCCAAGGAGTAACTGGTGGATTAGAACTACCAGCTACCAACATTTCAGTTAGCAGCTGAACTCTTATTAAAAACTGGGCCACCAGGGTTCCTCCAAGAAGATACAAAAACAAAAAAAATCTGGGAGAACCCCTTTGGGATGCAGAAGGCAGATTGATATGACAAATATGAGTTGCAACACCAGCCCAAGTTCAAGAATAACTGGATGATTTTCTTAGGGGTAGGGAAAATGAGGTTGGAGGTTAGGGACTGGGGAGGGAACACTTGGAATGAATGACGTTCTCCCCACCCATAGGCTGCTACATGGCCTATAAGACAGAAAAACAGACAGGTGGCAATGGGGCCAGTATAGGGTTGAGAAACAGGTGACTTTGACCAAAGGGAACCAGCCATTCTGAATTTCTTTTTCTCTCTAGACTCATGATTGAGGGCTAAATGACTGCATTTAATAAACAAGCACATCTGGGAAACCAGAGTGACTGGAAGGAGGCATACGGTCTTCCCTAAGGAGGAGGGCTGCCTAGTAAGGAGGTGGGAAAGAGGGCAGTCAAGGGCCGGGGCTTTCTGCCCATGACTAACTGCCCCCTGCCCGATCCCTTAAATTCAAGAGGTAGGAGCTGGGTTTGTGGCTCTCTTCTTGAATACATACCTTCAACCAGCCTCTCTAATAGCCATGGGGGAAAATGGAGCACATAGTGAAAAAACCATTTGACATCTGAACAATTTACCCAGGCATTAAAAGGATTTTTCCTACTCAAAGAGTGGTCAGCAGTTCTGCAACCATGATATCACCAATACTTGCTATAAATGCAGGCTTTTAGGTGCCCCCTTATGAATTGGAAACCCTGATGGTGTAGTGGTTAAGTGCTATGGCTGCTAACCAAAAGGCCAGCAGATAGAATCTGGCCAGGCACTCCTTGGATACTACATGGAGCAGTTTTACTCTGTCTTGTAGGGTTTTTAAGCATTAGAATTGACTAAGCAGCAGTGGGTTTGGTTTTCTGGTTTTGTATGAATTAGAATCTACATTGTAACAAGAGATGCAGGTGATCCATATAACATTAAAGGTTGGCAAGTATCACACTCAATTATACTGTTTAATGGAGTAAACAGATCAATTTAAAATGAAAACAATAATCTGAGAGGTGAGAGTATTAGTAACCAAAAGTAGGCATAAAAAGTTACAAATAAGGACCCTGTGAAAGTACAAAGAATGAAACATATAATCATTGAATAAAATAAGTTAATAAATGGAATTATGAACAAAGGAGAGACAGCAGGAACAAATGGGCTAAAGAAATTGAAAATATACAAGGAAAGCAAAAAGAAATAAGAATGTCAAAGTCCAAATTATAGAAGTCCCAGGAAGACAGTGCAAATAGAGGACAGGAAATATTTAAAGAAATAATTACAGTATCCCAGAATAAAAAGTGGAATAATTCTATGACAAAAGTCAAAAGAATAACACTCAGGGATGAAGAAATGCCACCTAGATCCATTCTAGTGAAATTTAAGATGAAGAAGAGTAGACAACCTCTTTTTCTGGAACGGCCATCAGAGCTGTCATCATATTACTCTTGGTGTCCTGAATGTCACCAAGATGACTTCTGTTCAATATTTCCTTTATCGTCAGGTAAAGAAAATGTCATTGGAGGTCAGATCAGGTGAGTAGGGAGGGTGTTCCAATACAGCATTTCTTTACTGACAGCTGTACAAGTAAGTTCACCAACTTGTCGCTGTGCACAATGACCATTCCAGAAAGAGTCCTGAAATTGCTCTCAAGGGTGGACTAGGTGCTGGTGTCAGGACATAGCTTCCCAAGGAAAGTGCTTTGAAGGTGTCCATAGTGATATTCAGCAACGAGGTACACAGCACTTAAAACAATGAAGTTTGCGAACTTGTCAGACCTTGTACAGTATTTGTCCTTTTGCAACAGACTAATTTCATTCAGCATAATGTCTTCCAGATGACTCCATGTTAAGTTTTCTAAGATCATGGTTGTTCTTTATCATTGTGTAGTATCCATTATGTGAATATGCTATAGATTGTTTATCCATTAGTCTGTTGATGGGCATGTAGGTTGATTCCATCTTTCTGGAATCCAGTCTATTTTATCAGAGATTAATACTGTCGCTTCTGTTCTTTTTCGAAGTTGTTCCCTTTTTCCATCTTTTGAGTTTCAATTTGTTCATGTCTTTGGGTCTATAGTGAGTCTCCTTCAGGCAGCATATAGATGGGTGTTTTTTTTTTTTATCCACTTTACCACTCTCCATCTTTTCATTAGTACGTTTAGTCCATTTACATTCAGCATGATTATTGATAAGTGCTAGCAGAGTGCTGTCATTTTGATGTCTTTTTTTTGTGTGTGTTGTGGACAATTCCTTTGTTCCATTTAATTTTCCATTCTGAAATTTTTTTTTTATGTGTTCTCTTTTCATCTTTTTCGGTGTTAGTAGTTTTGTATTTGCTAAGACTATGTGTTTTTCTTATTTTTTTATTTTGATTCATAGGATTGATAGTTTCCTTTGTGGTTACCTTAATATTTATCCATATTTTTCTAAATTTAGACCATTCTTTAATTTCGTGATATTGCCTTGACTTCCCCTCAATGTGAAAGATTTATGACTACATTTTCTTTTAGGTCTCTTTTGTTTGTTATAATGTTTACTTAACGACATCTCTGGTTCCCTATTTTCAGTGTGTTGTCTATCATTTATTTCTGTGATTCCCCTATTTGGGTTGATATTTCATTGCTCTGTTCTGCGTTCTGCTCTTGGGCTGTTATTCTACATTATGCATTTTCTAACCAATGGACTCCCTTTAACCTTCCTTATAATTTTGGTTTAGTTTTTAAAAATTCCCTGAATTTCTGTTTATCTGGAAATGTCCTAATTTTGCCATCATATTTGAGAGATAATTTTGCTGGATATATAATTCTTCCAAATGAAAACCAAACCCAATGCTGTCAAGTTGATTCCTACTCATAGCTACCCTGTAGGACAGAATGCAACTGCCCCATAAAGTTTCCAAGGAGTACCTGGTTGATTTGAACTGCTGACTTTTTGTTAGCAGACATAGCACTTAACCACTACACTACCAGGGTTTCCATTTATTCTTGGCTGGCAATTATTTTCCTTTAAGGCTTTGTACATGTTGTCCTGTTGTCTTCTTGCCTGCATGGTTCCTAGTGAGTAGTCTATGCTTAGTCTCATTGATTCTCCTTTGTAGGTTATTTATTGTCTTATTGATTCCCCTTTGTAAGTTATCTTTTATTTATCCCTTTTAAGAGTGTGTCCTCATCTTTAGTTTTGACAAGTTTGATTATAATATGCTTCAGTGTCTTTCTTTTGGAATCTACATTTTGTGTAGTTCAATGAACATCTTGAATAGGTATCTTTCATGGTAACAGTAAAGTTTTCTGTCAACAAATCTTCAGCAATTCTCTCTGTATTATTATATTATCTCCCCCCTGTTCTGGTACTTCAACCAACTGTAGATCATTCATCTTCATAGAGTGCTACATAATTCTTACGTTTCTTGTGGGTTTTTTTTAAATTTTTATCTATTTTTTTCCTCAGACACATTGATGTCATGTGCTCTATCTTCAGTCTTACTAATTCAGCTTTCTATTGCCTCAGTTCTGCTCCTTTGACTTTCTATTGAATAGTCTAATTCTGTAATTTCATTATTAATTTTCAGAATTTTTAATTCTTGCCTCCTTATGCTTTCTTACAGATTGTTCAATTTGTCATTAGATTCTGCTGTATTTTATCTAATCTCTTTCCTCATCTCTTGAAGAGTTCCAAATGTTAATCTTTCATCTTCTACCTCTGATAATTTAAGTAAGTTCACTTCCTCCGGAAAATTTGATTCTTTGTTTTCTAAGCTTCCTGAAGAGATCATGATCTGCCTTTTTAAGTGCTTCATTGTGGGCCATTGTTGCTGGGCCATCTATAAATTGTATTTATTTTATGTTTGCCTACTATGTTCTTGCTATGAGTCAGAATTGACTCAACGGCAGTGGATTTTTTTTTTTTGGCATTCTTATGTTCCAGCTTCTTGTTTTGAAATATACAGTTTACTTTTTGATATGAATTCATCTCAAGTGTTCAATTAGTCAGTCACCAGGTGTGTAGTGTGGCCTCTTGTCTATTGTCCTAGATGGACAGGAGTGATTGGTGTAGGCACAGGTGTCTCACTGCAGCTGCTGAGAAAGGCAGGGGGCTAACAACCATTCCTTAGTGTCTGCAAGTAGGTTGTATTCCTTTATGTCTGAGTCTATGTGAAGGGTTTCTGCCTTGATTTTCCAGCTTAGGACAGTCAGCAAAATTTTTTGCCCCCTTCCCTGAATTTGTTAAATTCTTCACCTCTGAGTCTCAGAGAATGGCTCAGAGTAGGCTTAAGGAGTCCTAGTTCTGGCCCAGTTAGTAGTGTCAGACTCCAGAGCTAGACACAATGCAGAGAAAGGAGAGGGAGAACGGCTCAGGTTTCGGGAGTCCTTCTGGCTCAGTTAATAGCACCAGACTCTAGCAACTCTAGCACTGAGCACAGTGCATGAAAAGGAGGAGGCAGAGCTGGGAGAAGCGAGACAGGACCATTTCATAGAAAAGATTCAGATCTGCTTGGCTTTCTATGGTCTAGAGGTGTCTCTCTCTGGTTCCGGAGGCATGAGTGGATTCTCTAGATAATTACTCCACTGAGGAAGGTGCCCACCAACCTCCATGCTCAACCCACCATGTGGTGGTTGTGGTTGTCTCCAAGCAGGTCAGGTCTACGGAATTCTATGTACTTCTGGAGCTATTCTGCCTTTGCTGTTTCTGAGTCCCGTTTTCTCAACTTTCTCTTTGATACTTAGGTCTCCGAGGACATCCTATGTACTGAATTCATTTGTTCTTTTGGGTCTTTGTTGTTAGATGGGTCACAGGAAGAATCCATCTACTCCTCCATCTTGACCCCACCTGTATTGTCACTTTTTAATTTTAGCTGTTCTCTTAGGTATGTGAGGTCTGATGATTAAATTTGCAAACTTAACTGTTCTAAGGGTTACATACCTCATTTCTCAATATCATTACAGTCACCTCTGAAGTACTCCCCTTGGGAAGCTATGCACCTATGCCAACACTAGTCAACCCCTCAAAACAATTTTGGAACGCTTTCTGAAGTGGCCACTGCACACAGTGGCAAGGTGGCAAGTTTGCAAACTTAATTGTGTAGTTGTCGGTTAGGGAGACTTTAGCCAGTAAACAAATAGCTGCATTGGAATACCTTCCCTACTCACGTGATCTGGCCCCCACTGACTTTTTTCTTTACCCAAAGATAAAGGAAATGTTGTAAAGAAGACATTTTTATAACATTCAGGACAGCAAGGGTAATGCAATGGCAGCTCTAAAGGCCATTCCAGAGAAAGAGTTTGAAAATTGCTTTGAAGGATGGACTAGGTGCTGGCATCAGTGCATGGCTCCCCAAGGGGAGTATTTCAAGGTGACCGTAGTGATATTCAGCAGTGAGGTGTGTACGTATGTAACATTTTTTCTAGGGTGAGTTCTCTGATTGTCAGACCTTATATAGCTATATTGCACCATGGTTTTAATTTAAATTTCCCATAGGCTTATTAAGAACCATGGCTAAGTGCTCCGCTGCTAACTAAAAGGTTGGTAATTCAAATGTGCCAGCTACTCCACAGGTGAATGACATGGCAATCTGCTCCCATGAAGATTACCTCCTAGGAAACCATATGAGGCGGTTCTGCTGTCTCACATGGGGTCATTATGTGTCAGAATCAACTTGAAGTCACACAAAAACAAGAGCTAGTCATATGAAACATCATTTTGTGTATCTATCTGCCATCCATACGTCTTTTATAATGTAATGTCTTTTGCCCATTTCCTAATTGGTTTTCGAATTTTATATCTAGTTAAAAGTATCATTTGTACTGAGGATACAATGAAAATAGTTTGAGACATTTAAGACCGCAACAGATGTACTATAAAAACATTATAGACTTTTACAGAAGGTATTCTAGCAAAAAAGAAAAATGAATTTGGAAATTATACATTATATGAAGATAGAGAGTGGATATAATTTAATAGGATTTATTTTTGAGGAAAACAGTAAAGAGCAAAAAATAAATACATTCTGGGCAGCACCTTTTGCTGTTAAGTCAATTCTGATTTATAGTGACCCTATGGGACCAAATAGAACTGCCCTGTAGTGTTTCCAAGACTGTAATCTTTACCAAAACAGATCACCATATCTTTCTCCCACAGAAGACACTGGTGAGTTTAACTATCGACATTTTGGCTAGCAGCTGAGTGCTTAAACACTGGTCACCAGGGCCCCATCCTTAGTAACATGAAACTTAAGTTCTAAATGGTACCAGCATTTCAGAACCAGCGGCAAGAGGATGTAGGGGTCTGAGGAACAGCAATGGAGAGATTGTGGACTTGGATGGTGAAGCTCTGGGAACTGGGATTTAGATCCTATTTTCTCCCTTTTCTTTACCCGCTGTATGACTTGTCATGTACATGAAAGAACCTAATGCAATGCCTGGAGCACAGCAATCAACAAACGTGAGTTCTATTTCAGAAAACAAATACAATACTTCCAGCATTGCAAGAGGTAAAGTAACTAGAGTGTCATTATATATGTTTGAACACAATAAATTTGCCTTAATTTAAATCCAGTTAAATTATAACCCAGCCACACTCTCCCTTTCTTCCCAATACAGTAAACCCATCACAGTGAGATCTTCCTGCAACATACAGAGTTTGTAAAAGTTGGTATTTGGAATTGGAGCATAGAAATCATCTACTTCAGTGTGCCTAAAGCCTGATGGTGTAGTAGTTAAGCCCCCGGTTGCTAATCAAAAGGTTGGCAGTTTGAATGCACCAGGTGATCCTTGGAAAACCTATGGGGTAGTTCTACTCTGTTCTATAGAGTTGCTTTGGGTTGGAATCGACTCAACGACACTGGGATTTAACCAAGGAAGACCTTCTGGAATCACTAAAAGTTACTATTGAAGGAACTAACATTTGAGTCAATGCTAAGTGCTCATGTACACAAACATATTCCCCTTTCCTTCCCAGTAGCCTTCCAGTTTCCACATTTTAGCATCTCTGCAAGAGTTTATGGAGGAATGAAGAACTAGGCACTAATTAACTGAATTTTCCTGACAAGCTCAGCTTTCCTAACTGTGAGGCCGTTACAAAAAATAGCTTCAAGCTCTACCTCTAAAAAGCTTAGTTTTCGTATTATAGACATTGGGAAATTTTTTTGTTGGGTGGGTTCCAATAGTGGTAATTGTCTATTAGATGTTTTTGGACAAGTAGGGCAAGGAACTGACAGGGAGTGACCACAATGGGCTGTATAAAGTCAGTCCCTCTTCATTACTCACGAGTGATGCCCTACTACTTGATGACGAGGCTATTTTCCAGCCATCTGAAGGGCAGCTGTCAAAGACCACATTTCCATATCAGCCTCGGAGCAGCAGGAAACACCTCTATTGCCAATCATTGCTGCTCCTTCTCTTTATCTTCCCTCTCATCTTAATCTCCTTTATTTTTTAACTATTCCCTGCTAGACAAGTCCTCTAATTGGAAATTTTCTCCAAAAAGTCACTGATACCTAGGACTGACTGGAATGTCTTGGCATTGTCCTGAATGTGCCATTGAAGGTGTCCTGGGGCAGGATAAAAATCACAGGCTTGGAGCAATATCCCTCTGCACTTGCAGTCCACACTCTTCCTTCATCCCAGTTTCATAACCACTATGAACCTCAGTTTCCTCATATGCAAATATGGGCAATACCTACCTCAGAATAACACAGTGAAGGCTTGTTAATGCATATAATTGTGCTAATCTTTTGTGTTAATTTGGCTAGGCTATATTGCCTAGTTGTTTGGTCAGATACTAGTCTAGCTAGTGCTATGAAGCTGTACAAGTGATTAAGTCAACTGGCCTCTGTGAATGAGATTACGCTCCATAATGTAGGTAGTCCTTATCCAATCAATTGATGGCCTTAAGAACAAAACCAAGGGTTTCCCAAGGAAGGAACCTCCTTCCAGATTATAAATAGGTATTCTACCAGAATTCCTCTCCTTCCCTTATTTCCTGAACTACCAATTTGTGACACAAGACTACCAGAGTTTCCAGCCTGTCAGTTGACCTACAGAATTTAGACTACATGGTCCCCACAATCACATGAGCTAATTCCTCAAAATAAATCTCTGTATACTACACAACACACACACCTCTTACTCCTCTGTTTCCCTGATTGACAATAATGCATGGTAGAATATACAAACACTTACTAAGTGACAGTTCTTTTGTTTCCTAAATCATGATGATAATTTCTTGAGGACACAAGGCATGGCTCCTGACACAACAAACATCCTGTTGTAATTCAAGGTTCTCAGGAAAGCAGCTCTAGGTGGCTCTTTGTGCATCAGTGGGCACCGAGTAGACTGGGTGGGCACCAAATTAATCAATCTCTTAGCTTGGACAAAGACTAATAAGATTCTCCATCCAATGGGACAATCATAGTAAGCCAAAAATATGAAATTAGTTCCTTCAGCATCTGGCCCAGGCCTGTGGAGCAGAGGATAAACTTACCCAAGGGAGAATTAGAGATGCCATACAAGAGACCGCAGAGAAGGAGCACAGCCATTGCTGAAGCTACTCTGTTTCTTGACTGGATTCTCAGACTGACTGTTTCCTAACACTAAGACCCCTTTCCCTAAGTTGCCTTGAATCAGTCTTTCTTAGAAGCAAAGTACTTGTCACGTGTATCCCGTAGCACACATTACTGGAAGGGAATGGAGTCTGCTTTCCCTTTCAGACAAACAGGTGCATCACTACCCGAAGAGGTGTGGAAGTGATATGACCTGGAACCACCTAGAACACCTCTTAAAGGTAAGCACACACACGCATCAATAGACCAACAGTATGATTCACTTGGTACAGAAGCGCTGAATAGTGAGTGTTTCTTGGTTTCTTTTTGACATAGCCTTTCTGGCTCATAGACTCCCTAGCTCTGTGAGTCTTGGTGGTGGGCAGGGCACAGCCAGCTATGACAGTGGGCATTGAGGGTGCAGGCACGTAGCCTCAGTGAAGCCAATTAAAGGCTTCCACAGGGATTCTGAATCTTAAATAAGTGACAGATATAAAAAAAGGTATCATTCCATTAGATGTGAAGTAACACGTACGTAAGCCAGTGGTGACTGTGTTGAGTGGCACAGGAAAGGTTACAGCGGAGGATGGGTTCTGGAGCAGTGGAGTGGCCACCCTGGAAAATCACACGCACTTGTAATGTGCATCTTCTCGTTGATCTGGGGTAATTGTATTACTGGTACACATAATAAAATAGCCCATATCTTAGTCATCTAGTGTTGATGTAACAGAAATACCACATGTGAATTGCTGTAACAATCAGATATTTACTCTCTCACAGTCTAGAAGGCTACAAGTCCAAATTCAGGGCACCACCTCCAAGGGAAGGCTTTTTCTCTCTATGGGCTCTGGAGGAAGGTCCTTCTGATCAATCTTTCTGTGGAGTAGGACATCCTCTGTGCAGGAACCCCAGGTCTGAAGAGCTCATTCTGCTCCTGGTGCTTCTTCTTGGTGGCATAAAGTGCCCAACTCTCTGCTTGCTTCCTTTTCTTTGTACCTCTTGTAAGATAAAAGATGATACAGACCACATCCCAGGGCACTCTCTTTACCTTGGATCAGGGATATGACCTTTCTAAAGGTGTTACAGTCCCATCTTAATCCTCTTTTACACAATCCCCTCTTGCTCCACTGACCAGATCAGGAGTAACAACACATACAAAACTCACAGTCATGAAATAGAGACCAGTCACACCAATGGCCTGGACAAATTGCTACACACATTTTTGGGGGGATGTACTTCAATCCATGACAGTCATTATGTGTGGAGAGCCATTAATTAACAACAACAACAAAAAAAAAAAACTGCCATCAAGTTTACTGTAACTCATAGTGACCCTATAGGACAGAGTAGAACTGACCCACAGAGTTTCCAAGTAGCGTCCGGTGGATTTGAACTGCTGACAGTCTGGTTAGCAGCCAAAATTCTTGACTACCATGCCACCACGGTTCCCAGCACAGTAATAGACATTTTACATATATTATTTTTACTATCTCTTGTACTTTAAAAAATTCTGCATAAACCAACTGCTTTCATCATCCTGAATGGTGAAAGACTGAAAGAATTCTCTTTGAGAATGGGAACTAGACAAGGATGCCCACTTTCACCACTTCTGTTCAACATTGTGCTAGAAGTTCTAGCCAGAGCAATTAGACAACTCAAAGAAATAAAGAGCATCTGTATTGGCAATGAAGAAGCAAAGATTTCCCTCTTTGCAGATGATAGGATTATTCATACAGAATAATCACAGAATAATCCAGAAGCAAACTATTAGAGCTAATGGAAGAATTCAGCAAAGTATCGAGATACAAGATAAACATAACTAAATCAATAGGATTCCTTTACACCAACAGTGAAATTATTAAAGAAGAAATCACCAAATCAATTCCATTTACTATAGCCCTCAAGAAGATTAAATACTTAGGAATAAATCTAACTAGAGAAATAAGAGATCTTTACAGAGAAAACTACAAGACCTTACTATAAGAAACTAAGAGAGACTTACATAAGTGGAGTAATCTGCCCTGCTCATGGATAGGAAGACTCAATATTGTGAAAATGTCTATTTTGCCCAAAGCAATCTACTTATATAATGCAATCCCAATACATATTCCAGCAACATTTTTTAATGAGATGGAGAAAAAAATATCAGCTTTATTTAGAAAGGGAAGAAGCCCCGAGCAAGTAAAGCACTACTGAAAAAAGAACATACTGGGAGGCTTCTCATTACCTGACTTTAAAACTGATTACACTGCCAAAGTTGTCAAAACAGCCTGGTATTGGTACAAAAGGAGACATATAGACCAATGGAACAAAGTAGAAACCCCAGAGATGCCACCATCCTCTTATGAACCGCTGATATTTGACAAAGGTCCTAAGATTTTGAACTGAGGTAAGAACAGTCTCTTTAACAAATGCTGCTGGCATAATTGGATATCCATCTGCAAAAAATTGAAACAAGACCCATATCTCACACCTTATACAAAAATCAACTCAAATTGGATAAAAGGCCTAAATATAAAAGCTAAAATGATAAAGCTCATCCAAGATAAAATAGGGTCAACAATGGAAGTGTTAATATGTAACATAGATAGACTTTAAAATCTGACAAACAAAACACATTCATCAGAAGAGAAAATAGATAAATGGGAATTAATAAGAATCGAACACTTCTGCTCATCCAAAGACTTCATCAAAAGAATTAAAAGACCACCTACAGAATGGGAAAAATATTTGTCAGCTCTATGTCAGACCGGAGCCTGATCTCCATAATCTATAAGTTCTTCAAAATATCAATAAGAAAAAGACAAATCATCCAATTAAGCAATGGACAAAGGAGATGGACAGACACTTCTCTGAAGAGGAGATCCAGGTAGCCCAAAAACACACGCGGACATGTTCACGATCATTAATTATTAAAGAAATTCAAATCAAAATGACAATGAGAGACTATCTCACCCCAACAAGATTGGCCATGATCCAAAAAACTCAAAATATTAAATGTTGGAGAGGCTGTGAAGAGATTGGAACTCTCTTTCACTGTTGGTGGGATTGCAGAATGGTGCGATCTCTTTGGAAAGCAATTTGGCGTTACCTTAAAATAATGGAAATAGATATACCATTTGACCCAGTAATTCCTCTGCTCGGAATATATCCTACAAAATCAAGGCCATTCACACCAACAAATACATGCACATGAATGTTCATTGCAGCACAGTCCATGACAGCAAAAAGTTGAATCGACCCAGATGCCCAACAACAGAAGAATGGATGGGTAAACTTTGGTATATGTACTCAGTGGAGTACTATACACTGATAAAGAACAACAATGATAGCAGGAAACATCTCTCAATTTGGTCTCAACTGTAGGACATTACATTGAGTGAAATTAGTCAGCGACAGAAGGAAAATTATTATATGAGACCCCTATGGTAAAAACTTAAAAGCATACTCACACATGATAGAAAAGACTCTTAGACGGCTACAAGGGTGGGGAGGGTGGGAGGGCAGGAGGACAAAGGGCAAAGGTTTAGATTAGATAGTTGTTAGAAATTTGGTTGGGTGAAATTGGTGACAATACACATTAGTAAGAAGATCAATATTAATGGGACTTCAATCAACACAACTTGTGTACCCCTCCTCTCTTAACCTAGTATTGTAAGCACAGGGTATGTACACTTTCATTTTTTATTTAATAAAAAAAAAGAAAAAATTCTACATAATTTTATTATTTTGGGTAGTGTGTCGATAAACTGTCTCAAAACGAATGAGTAAATAAATGCCCTGATTCGTGCCATTTGCCAGTTTCCGTGGTGTAAATACTCGCATCATAACTAATTGCATTCTATTGATCCAACTTCATTGAAACTACCTGCATGATGTCATTGAATGCAGACCTGGGAAGCCAGGTTAACAACTGGCTAGTGTGATCACTTCTAACACCCCACTGTTTATTTTCCTTTGGCAAATGATGTGTCTGAGATCCATAAGGTCCCTTTGAGATACCTTCATTGACAAAGAACTTTAAAGCCTTATTTCTCTTTCTTTAAAAATAAAGAAATGCAAGTGTCTAACATAATGAGAAGTCTAAAAGTAGCTCACTTCTGAGATTGGTTGGTGTCACTCCTCATATTTGTCTTCAAAACCCAGCTTGTTTCCCTCTTTCATCACTGATGTCTCAGAGTGCCACCTTAGCACCCATACAGCCGTAAGTGGCTACCTGAGTTCCGATTTCGACAGCAGGCGTGGCAAAGCCCAAAAGCAGAAGAAAAGGAGGAGCTTCCTTTTATGCATCTTTTTTTAGAGAGAAAATTTGTACTTTCAGCTGGGGGTGGGAGAATATTTCTGGGTATTTCAATGGCTTTGTGGAATACACATACAGGTTTACATGCAGAGAAGTTGAAATTTTCTGTCCTAGCACTGCTGTCTTCAGCAGTGTGCTCTGACCTTTCAACAGCGTCACAAATATCCTTGTGATTTAGGCACAGGTGACGTGAAGAGAATAAGCAGACCTGCAGTTGCCCTGTTCTTAACCTCTGAGCAGCTGAATGACTTCTCTCTCATCTATAGAATGAATATACTGAACAAGCTGAGGTATCATGTTTTATGACTTACTATTTCTATAAATAAATCCACCTTTTGAAGTGCATGGTATCACCATGCACAATGGAACAAATCTCTGCCAATCATTGCCATGTTTGGCTATGATTTGGACTGACAAGATTTCCATTGGCTTATTTTTCAGGCCTTTCTTCCTCACCCACATTAGTTTAGAATATCCACTGAAACCTGCGCAGCATTATTGGAAGAAACAAGCCTCCACAGACAGCCAGGCAGTGGCTCCACGTGAGGTGTATTGTCTAGAAGTTGAACTAGGTATTGTAGGGAGCCGTGGGTAAGCCCCCAGGCCCCGACATACTGGAAGCTCATAGGCTTGAAAAAGCCCGCGCCGCGAAATTCAAAAAGCTCGCTCGCGCGAAAAAACTTCCTGCCTGATGTCACTGCCTAACACCACCAGGAAGTACGGAAAGCCCACACGTCACTGCTCTACACCCCACCCATACTTGCTCCTACCCAATCACTGAATGACAAATACTGCTTACCAGACCTCACCTGACTCCAGGCCCTTCCCCTCCCCAACTTCTATATATACTGCCTGTTACAATAAAACCACGAGGCTTGATCAGATTTTTTGTCTTGCCTCCGTTTTTCCGCCTCTCCCTGCTTTACTTTCTTAGGCTCCCCCTTGCGCCTTCGTTGCTTTGTCCCGCGGGTCGGGGCAGAACTGGCGCCTCAACGTGGGGCCCGAGGTACGGAGCCGCTGAAAGACACCCACTACGGAGAAGGAAGTCCTGGCCAGGCATCCTGGGCTGCCGCACCGGGTGCAAGCCAGCTCGACCGGCGTCTCCACGAGAAAAGCCGCTCGTGAGTCAGACCCGTCCTGATCACCGCGGGAGTAGCCGCCCTGCGAGTTTTGATCTGAGAACAAAGGTGAGTGGGTTAAAAGCATGGGACAAGAATTGAGTTCACATGATTTGTTCCTTACGGGAATTAAAGATTCTTTTAAGATGCGGAGAATTAAGGCAAAGAAAAAAGATTTAGCTCAATTTTTCATGTTTTTATCAGATGTGTGCCCGTGGTTTCCTCAGGAAGGCAGCATTAGCCCACAAATTTGGAAACGGGTTGGAGATTGCTTAAATGACTATTATAAAACTTTTGGACCTGAAAAGGTCCCGGTCACTTGCTTTTCTTATTGGAGTTTGATAAATGATGTCCTCAGGAGTTCCCATAATGCCCCGGATGTTCAACATCTCGCCCAAATGGGTGAAAGGGTTTTGAAAGAACAATCCCGTCCCCCTTCCGCCTGCTCCTTAATCCCTGAGGAGCCTCAGGCCCTTGAAACAAACACGTCCTCCCAAGAGAGGCACACCGATCCCTCCAAGGGTCTCTACCCGTCCTTAGAGGCCTACGCCAACAAAACTGATTCTGACCCGTTGTCCCCTGAAAAACAGACCATGCTTGATGAGAATGCCGCTCGTCACAGTGAAAATACCCCTCCCTATGCCTTTGCGGCCTCGGCCTTCCAAGCGCCTCCTCCCTATCCCCCAGGCCCTCATAAAACGGTCACACCACCCCTTAGCCCAGAGTCCAACTGTCCTTCCGGTTCAACAGAAAGCTTCCTTGAACGAGATATATCAAGGCTAGAAAAACTTGTTACTCGCAGACAGAGACAGTTAGAGCTCCAAAAGGAGCTCAAAGCCCTTGAGCAAGAGCTCAACGCACTCAGCCCAGCCCAAAACCCTAAAACGCGATCCCAGAGTGGTGTGTCACAAGCTGCCTCGGGCCGTCCTAAGACTCTCCTCACTTTCCCGGTAACCCGCAGCCAGCACGAGCGAGCAGAGATTGAAATAGATAGTGAAGAGGAGCAAGTAAACCCCAGAATAGAAGAGGAAGAAGAGGTTGACAACCCCGATGCAGATAATGTCCAACCTGATAGCCTTAACCCCCAGAAATATCGCCGCTTAAACGTAAAACATGTTAAAGAATTAAAAGCTGCAGTTAACAATTACGGCCCAACCGCCCCTTACAGTATAGCATTGCTTGAAAGCCTTAGTGACCGATGGCTTACACCTAATGACTGGCATTTTTTGGCTCGAGCCTGTTTGTCAGGGGGAGATTTTGTTCTCTGGCGCACCGAGTTTGCTGAACAGTGTCGAGAAACAGCACAACGTAACGAAGTCAGTAAAACTTCCCGCACCTGGACGAGAGATAAACTCTTGGGGCGGGCTCCATATGACACCAATGAAAAACAGGCAGACTTTCCCCCTGGTTTGCTATCACAAATACAAAACGCTGGCCTCCGAGCCTGGCGACGACTTCCCCCCAGGGGCGCGGCCACTACCTCGTTGGCTAAGATTCGCCAGGGACCCGATGAGCCATATAGTGACTTTGTCAGCCGATTAACTGACGCTGCCGAGAGACTAGTAGGAGAAGGTGAAACCGGCAGTGCCTTTATCAAACACCTTGCTTTTGAAAATGCTAACCCCTCTTGTCAAGAAGCCTTACGGTCTCACCGCAGGGAAGATCTCTCCGATTATGTTCGCCTCTGTTCGGGTATCGGAACTTCCCATGCCATTGGCGTTGCCATAGGCGCAGCGCTTAGGAGCTTAGACCTCGGCCCATCACAAAAAACTTGTTTTAATTGCAAACAACCTGGCCATTTCGTGCGCGAGTGCCCCCTAGGAAAACAACATCGAGGGCCTCCCACTTCAGTATGCCCCCGGTGCAAAAGAGGCAAGCACTGGGCTGTAGATTGTTATTCCAAAACTGACATTAACGGTCAGCCTCTCCCTCCAAAACAGGGAAACTCCCAGCGGGGCCAGCCCCTGGCCCCACCCTCGGAACAGAACCTAGGGGCAGTCAAGGTTGTTCCTCAAAAACAGACGCAGAGACAGGTTTCAGCTCCCTCCACCGCGCCACCCCTGGAAGTGCCGGCCTGGACCTCCGTGCCGCCTCCAGTACAATACTGACCCCTGAACAGGGCATTCGGGTTATTCCCACTGAGGTCCAAGGACCATTACCCCCAGAAACGTTTGGATTGATAATAGGGCGTGGCAGTTCCTCTCTGGCCGGTCTTCAGATCCTCCCAGGAGTTGTTGATAATGATTATACAGGACAAATTTCTCTTTTGGCTTCTGCCCCCTCAGGGCCAGTATCCATACAAGCAGGTCAAAGAATAGCTCAGATCTTATTACTCCCTCTATTACCTACACCCCATAAACATTTAGTTTCCCAACGGCCTGGCATTGCCTTCGGGTCCTCAGATGCATATTGGATACAACCAGTCACACCCAACAGACCAAAACTTACTCTCCAGTTAGATGGCAAAGCCTTTGAAGGAATAATGGACACAGGAGCGGATGCTACAGTAATTTCAGCTAAATATTGGCCTTCCAACTGGCCCTGTGAAACCTCAATAACTCATCTTGAAGGCATTGGCCAGTCTGTCAATCCTAAGCAAAGCTTAAAAATTCTTACTTGGAGAGACTCTGAGGGTAACTCGGGACAAGTTCAGCCTTATATCGTTCCAGATCTACCTGTTAATCTGTGGGGTCGTGATGTCTTATCCCAGCTTGGGGTCATTATGTGCAGCCCAAATGAAGTAGTTACCCAACAAATGCTTAACCTGGGTTTCCTACCGGGACAAGGACTGGGAAAGAACAATCAAGGTATAAAACAGCCTCTTCCCGTGGAGCCTAAGACCAGTCGTGCAGGCTTGGGAAGTGAAAATTTTCCCTAGTGGTCATTGACTTCCCTGTACCCCACGCTGATAAAATTAAGTGGAGATCTGAGTCTCCGGTGTGGGTAGATCAATGGCCCATGACTGAGCAAAAACTCGCAGCTGCCACGGAGTTAGTGCAGGAACAGCTGGCTGCTGGACATTTAGAACCAACTACCTCACCTTGGAATACTCCTATATTTGTGATTAAAAAGAAGAGCGGGTCATGGCGACTCCTTCAGGACCTCAGGGAAATTAACAAAACCATGTTTACGATGGGGGCCCTTCAACCTGGACTCCCCTCCCCCGTCGCCATTCCAGCTAATTACTTTAAAATCATTATTGATCTCAAAGATTGCTTCTTTACTATCCCTCTTCACCCACTTGATAGAGAACGCTTTGCGTTTAGCCTCCCAGTTATTAATTTTAAAGGACCAATGCAGCGCTATCAGTGGAAAGTTCTCCCTCAGGGCATGGCCAATAGTCCCACACTGTGTCAAAAATTTGTTGCTCAGGCTGTAGACCCTCTTAGGCGTCGGTGGTCTTCCATTTATATCATCCATTACATGGATGATATTTTACTGGCGGGGGCCTCCAGCTTAGAGGTACTTAGGTGCAGTCAGGACCTAACTTGCCAACTGACTTCCCTTGGACTTCAAATTGCCCCGAACAAAATACAACTTGCTGACCCTTATTATTACCTCGGTTTCGAATTGAATAATAATCAAATCACCACTCAGAAGCTTCACTTAAAAACCTCTCATCTACACACACTTAATGATTTCCAAAAGTTCCTGGGAGATATTAATTGGCTCCGACCATACCTCAAACTTACAACTGGGGAATTAAAACCATTGTTTGATAGTCTTCATGGAGATGCCAGCCCCCTCTCTCCCCGCTACCTCAATCAGGAGGCGAAAAGGGCCCTTTGCATTGTTGAAGACGCCATACAGCAACAACAGGTTACCTTCATAACTTATGAACAGCCCTTTGCCCTTATTATCTGTGCCACACTACATACACCCACGGGGGTTTTGTGGCAGAATGGCCCTCTCCTGTGGATACACCTATCCTCCACCCCGACTAAAGTTCTCCTTACCTATCCCTCCCTGGTGGCCAAACTTATAAGACTAGGCCGAGAAAAAAGCCGCCAGCATTTCGGCAGGGACCCTGATCAGCTTATCCTTCCTTACACCAAGGAACAAACAGACTGGCTCTCTCAAAATGATGATGACTGGGCAATTACCCTAGTCACATTCCAGGGTACTATAGATAATCATTATCCTGCACACAAACTCCTCCAGTTTGCCCAGAGACACCCCTTCATCTTCCCCAAAATAACATCTACTCAGCCCCTGAAAGGAGCCTCCCTGGTTTTTTCAGATGGATCTTCCTCTGGTATTGCCGCGTGGGTTGTAGACTCACAGGAAAACAGTGTCCAGTCTCCTTACAGGTCTGCCCAGCTTGTAGAGCTTTTCGCTATCTTACAGGTCTTCACAATACTACATGATGTCCCCTTCAATCTTTACACCGACAGTGCTTACATAGCTCTCTCAGTCCCAGTGTTGGAAACTGTTCCTTATATCAAACCATCTTCCAACGCTGTTCCCCTTTTTCAACAACTTCAGGCACTCATCCTAAAAAGACAACACCCCTTTTTTATTGGACACTTGCGTGCCCATACTGACCTTCCAGGACCCCTCTCCGAAGGCAACAACCTTGCAGATAAACAAACACGCTTGGTTCTCTCAGCTACCCTAGAACCCATTACCAAAGCCCAACAGGCTCATGCTCTTCACCACCTCAATGCCCGTACACTCCGCCTTATGTTTAAGATTACCAGAGAACAGGCGAGACAAATTGTTAAAGACTGTCCTGCATGCGTAACTCTTCTGCCTCTCCCCCACCTAGGGGTTAACCCAAGGGGCCTGCTCCCCAATGAAATCTGGCAAATGGATGTTACTCATCTTCCTGAGTTTGGTAACCTCAAATACGTCCATGTGTCCATTGACACCTATAGTGGGTTTCTCCATGCCACCCTCCACAGTGGTGAGGCCTCTAAAAATGTTATAGCACATGTTCTCCAATGTATTGCCATCATGGGGAAGCCCCAACAAATCAAAACCGACAATGGACCAGGATATACATCACAAACCTTTAAAAATTTCTGTGGTCAATTCCAGATCAAACATGTAACTGGCATTCCCTATAATCCTCAGGGACAGGGCATAGTAGAGCGAGCCCACCAGACCCTTAAGTATACCATATCCAAACTTAAAACGAACACTGTTTATTCCACTAAAGGCTCTCCTCGTAACTTCCTAAATCATGCATTGTTCATCCTTAATTTCCTACAATTAGATCTTAATGAAAAATCTGCGGCAGATCGCTTTTGGCATCAAGAGACAAAAAATCAATATGCTAGGGTTATGTGGAAAAATCCCATAACCCATAAATGGCACGGTCCTGATCCGGTTCTTATCTGGGGAAGAGGCCACGCATGTGTGTATGATACTGCAGAAGGGGCCCCTCGGTGGCTACCCGAACGTCTTGTTAAGCCCATTAATGATAAACACCTTTCCAGGGAAGATAACCCTGAGAAAAATTCTTCTTATTCTTAGGTCATGAAGCTCGTCATCCTGTTGATGATCCTCGTTCCACCGACACATGGAGGATTCGGAGGGCCCGTAAACAGACAACAACTCCTCTACGCCTTGTTCGGTAACCCCTGCGACTGTGGAGGAGGTACACAAAAAAACCAACCCAGTCGTTATACTAAGACAGTTGACTGTTCAGATAAGACCGCTTACTTAACCTATGTGTCCCAATACGGAGGAGGGTACAAACAAGAATGGACATGTATGACCAAGCCTCAAATCATACCCTCCATAAATGGCCAGCCAGGGCCTTGCCCCAGCGATTGTCAGATGCTCACCCAGATGCACTCCACTTGTTACCAGACTTCCCAATCCTGTAGCAAAAACGGCCAGGTGTATCTCACCGCCGTCCAAGAAAAGAAATATCGAGGCTCCACAGGGGGCGACTGGGACACATCACCAGGAGGTGGCAGTAAGTATGGCCAAGCCTCTTGTTCAGGATCAATTGGTAAACAGGTGTGTTGGCCTCAAAACGCACCTATTCACATATCAGACGGTGGTGGACCCTCGGACAGAGCTAGAGAAGTCACGGTGCAAGTAAAAATCAATCAACTTATTGCCCAACAATACCCTTCTCTCAATTACCACCCTTTGGCTCTCCCCAAGTCCCGAACTGTTGACTTAGACACTCAAACCAATAACATCATCGAAGCCACCCATAAGGCCCTAAATTCCTCCAACCCCTCCCTGGCTAATGATTGCTGGTTATGCATGACTATCGGATCTCCAATGCCAACAGCTATTCCCCCAAGCAATTTCATTACTCTTCCCTCCCATAACTGTAGCCTCAGTCCACCTTTTCGAACACAGCCTGTCGGCTTTAATTCTTCCCATTGCTACCAAGGGTCATTCCAGAATAATAGCTTCGATCTAGATGTGGGATTCATAACCTTCTCTGCTTGTACCAATACCACCAACCATACAGAGCCCCTCTGTCCAGCCCCTGGACAGGTTTTTCTATGTGGAAATAACTTAGCCTATACAGCCTTGCCCCAAAACTGGACAGGACTTTGTATCCAAGCTAACCTCCTTCCAGATATTTCTATCATATCAGGAAACACCCCTGTCCCTATCCCCAGCTTTGATTACCTAGCCGGACGATCAAAACGAGCCCTCCAATTCATACCCCTTCTTGTGGGCCTCGGAGTTGCTGGAGCTACAGCCACCGGATCTGCCGGCCTGGGCATTGCCATAGATAAGTACAATAAATTATCCCATCAATTAATAGATGATGTCCAAACCCTCTCTGGTACAATCAATGATCTACAAGACCAGATTGACTCTTTGGCTGAAGTAGTTTTACAAAATCGAAGGGGCTTAGACCTCCTTACTGCAGAAAAAGGTGGCATCTGTTTAGTTTTACAGGAACGCTGCTGTTTCTACGCCAATAAGTCCGGAATTGTCCGAAACAAAATAAAAGATTTACAAGAAGATCTGCAATACAGACGAAGAAAACTACAAGAAGATCCATTCTGGACTGGGCTGAACGGGTTCCTTCCCTATCTCCTCCCCATTCTCGGTCCCCTCCTCGGATTAATGTTAATTCTATCTTTTGGCCCTTGGGCTTTCAAAAAACTTACAAGCTTTGTTAAACAGCAGATAGATTCTGCATTAGCTAAACCCATTCAAATTCATTATCATCGTTTGGCAGTTGACGAGGCTTATGCTACTGAACTGGAGTACCCTAGCTTCCTCCCCACGGGGACAGCATGAAAAGTAGAGGCGTGCTTACCTCCTTACCAATCAGGCAAGAGAGGTATGGGTACTGGTGCGAGTGCGAAGCAAAGCATTGCAAGGGAAAGTTAACACTAACTCCTCTACGTTTCCCTGGGGCACACCTGGCTTGCATAGAGGTTGGTATCGATCTCAACATCAGAACGGCTCTGCCTCTCCTCCTCAAAAGATACCAAGAGCCATAAATTCTACGTGGAGGAGCCTTGGTCAATACCCCCTCGCCCAGTTAAAGCCCACCTCCCTTTAATTAAAACGAAAGGGAGGAGATGTAGGGAGCCGTGGGTAAGCCCCCAGGCCCCGACATACTGGAAGCTCATAGGCTTGAAAAAGCCCGCGCCGCGAAATTCAAAAAGCCCGCTCGCGCGAAAAAACTTCCTGCCTGATGTCACTGCCTAACACCACCAGGAAGTACGGAAAGCCCACACGTCACTGCTCTACACCCCACCCATACTTGCTCCTACCCAATCACTGAATGACAAATACTGCTTACCAGACCTCACCTGACTCCAGGCCCTTCCCCTCCCCAACTTCTATATATACTGCCTGTTACAATAAAACCACGAGGCTTGATCAGATTTTTTGTCTTGCCTCCGTTTTTCCGCCTCTCCCTGCTTTACTTTCTTAGGCTCCCCCTTGCGCCTTCGTTGCTTTGTCCCGCGGGTCGGGGCAAGGTATCCTGCAGAGAAGATCAGAATTCTACCACTGAACTTCAACTTCTACGCCAAAGCCAAGGCAAGAGCCATCGAGTCAGATCTGACAGAAAAGTTCTTATGTTGCATCAGTTTTTGTTCAGGGAGCATCTTGGTACAGGAACCTCAGTTGTGAAGCACCCGCGCTACTCCTGCGGCTGTTTTCTTCATGGTGTGAGGTTCCCAACTTTCTGCTTGCTTCCCTTTCCTTTTATCCTACAATAAAAGGTGCTGCAAGCCACATCTTTTGTTTAGGGATTGACGGTGCCACCCTGCTCCTCTTTAGCATACAGCATATGAAAATCACAAAATGGATGGTGATCACACAGTGCTGGTAATCACAACCCAGCTTAATTTCCATATGTATCGGGGGGGGGGACACAATTCAATCCATGACAACAGTGTATCAAAACACAAAGTAAAAACTTTCCCCCAACTGTTGGTAAGCTGTTTTAGGGGAGTTCTGCCTGGTGGAGGAAGCCTCAGGTCACCGTTGCGACTTTTCGCTCCCTGCCTTTGTTTATCTGCTAGTCATAATGGTTAATAAGAAATCTTCAGAGCATTTATTTGCTGTTAATGATAGAAATAAACTGTTCCACTTTGATGGGCAGGATCTCAGGGCGCTAACGGGCACGTCTGCCATTCTTCGTGCTCCCAGCCTCCCACTGAGATCTGTGGCAGGAGCAAATTATCCCCTGCCAGCAAATTCTGCTTTGTCCCATTTTCTCAGGGTGGCCTGCCTGCTCACCCATCCACAACCCCCCGGTAGGTCTCATCCCTGGCAGGTAAAAGGGAGACAACACTGACAGCTCAGTGTAAAACCACTTTTGCAAACAAAGCCTTCTGGGATTGAGGCAGCTTGACATTGTGGAAAGAGTAGGTCTTTGATACTCAATGGCCTTGGGATGAAGAAACAACTTTCATCGCTAGGTGCTTACCATATATTATCTTTAATATGCTCAACCACTATAACATTTCCCATTACACCCATTTGACAGAGGCTCGATAATGTTCAATGTTTGACCATATCGATTCCACTAATCAGAGACTCGATTCAGAGTTGTTCCATGGTAAAGTCTGTCCTGCTCTCTAAATTTAATTCTGGAGTGGTACTTTGAGAGTGACAATACAGCTAAAAAGATAGCTGGAGGTCATCAGTCAAAAGTCAGCTAGTAGACCACAAGAGTGCATGCCATAACTTGGGGAGAAGACCTAGTGAAAGATCGGAGATGATTAGCCAGGAGAAGAAGAATTTAGAGAACACAGAAGAACAATTAAGAGAGATTTGAAAGGCCAGGAGAGGAGAGTTAAGCTCACCTTATTTGGATTTTTCAAATGCAGGGAAAGATCCAGAATGACAGCAATTAATGTGCCACCCATCAAGAAGTCTTAGGTAAGTGCTCATTCCATAGATTTACAACCTCAGATGCCCCCAGGGCCCAGGTAGGGAAACAACCAAATGGTGTGGCTAGCCAGAGGCATCAGAGAAAGGTGGGGATTGTACAGAATCCAGATGCATCAAAAAGGGGCAGCCAGCCCTCACATCTCACTGACTGTAGCTAGTCTTACAGTTCTTCAAGGAGGATCTGGAGGCCGTAATTTCTCATGGACTGCCAAGTGGAAAGGGTCAGCAACTCACTTAGAAAAAACCTATAGACTGTGAATTTGCCAATTCGGCCCTAAAGGGCAGAGTCTTTCTCCACTTAGGAGATACACACCCCAACCCCAAGGTTTTCCAGGTTCTTCAGCATGCCAGATTCCAACAATAAATCTTAGTTTTTCACCTAGAGCTTTTAAACTGGCGAGTGGGGAGACGCCAGTACCATTTCTATGTTATGATTTGATGATGCAAAGTAAAACTCTTTGCTAGAAGTAATTACTGTTGAATCATGACTATACCAGAGAAAGTGGTGCTAAAGAGGAGTGGATGTCATGATGAGTGTCAAAGGTAAGTTCCAACTGCAGGTTGATGCCAAAGGCTGGAAATACAGCATTTTCAACGACTTTGAGAACAAGGAATTTGCTTGAAAGGATAAAACACAGACAACAGTCAAGAAGACGCGCATACATACACACATGAATGAATGGATGAACTAACAAACCAAATGCACTGTCATCAAGTCAATTCCAACTCACTGTGACCTTATACAGTGAGGCAGAACTGCCCCCAAAGAGTTTCCAAGGAGTGCCTGGTAGACTCTAACTGCTGACATTTTGATGAGCAGCTGCAGCACTTAACCGCTGCACTACTGGGGTTTATCACATGAGGCTTTCTTAGGAAATTTACCTACAGAGGTGAGCACTAGAAATCACACTAGAAAGAGTGAAGCATCAAGAGTCAGCCCTGTATGGTAAGGAGGGTTGGGTGTTTATGTACCCTGTTTTAACGAGTAGGGAGAACAATGTGCCTACATGCAGGGGAATCAAAACAATGAATAATGAGGTTGGTTTGTTAAGGAAGCCTGGAGTTAAGCACTTGACTGCTAACTGAACCTACCAGCCACTGTGCAGGAGAAGATCTCTAATGATTTGCTCCCATAAGGATTACACTCCAGGAAACCATATGAAGAAGTTTTACTCTGTCCTATAGTGTTGTTATAAGTCAGAATGGACTAAGTGACAATGGGTTTGGGTTGTTTTTATGTCCTAGTTCATGGATTTCAGTTGGTATCACCGTAAGGTCAGGTGTTCAGTGTTTTTATCCCTGGCCAGGGTCACTGCTTGGTCAGGTACTGTGAGTGGTTCTTCCCTAGAGTCCTTTGCAGGCCAAGGCTGTTTCATATTGTTCAAAGCCCTCTCCTTCTTGTTTGGTGAAGAAGCTCTTTCCTTGTGCCTTCTCACTCACCCCAACCTTGAATCCGTTCTATGGACCAGACTGATGACAGACTTCCTTGACACTTAATGCCTACTTGGACTTTCCAGCACTGCCTCCCTTGGGATACAGGGGCAGTCTTCCACTTGTCTGTTATGATGCTCAGCTGCTTTCTGACACATGCTTTCCTCAACCTCTCAGTCCTTATTGACTGTTCCCTTTGTTTTGCCTACAGGATTGTTTTGATTCTCAGCCTTATACCAGCTCTCATGGCTGAGTCTATGCCTAGCTTCTGTCCATCCTGATGACTAGATCGAATTCTAGGTCTGCCCCTTCCTGGCTACTATGTCTTAATACGGTTAACTAGATTATAATCCCCCAAACCAAACTCAATGCCATTGAGTACATTCTGACTCATAGTGACCTTGTAAGACAGACTAGAACTGCCCCTAGGGTTTCCAAAGAGCTGCTGGTAGATTTGAACTACTGACCTTTTGGATACTAGTCATAGCACTTAACCACTATGCCACAAGAGTTTCTTTAACCAGAATACAACTGGTCCTAGTTCAAGATAGTACATGGGGAACTGACCCCATGGATAAGAATTCATGAGGTTCGATCATTTACTCACTTTTTCTATTTCTCAGTTGCCTTTTAAGCATTGAAATGAGTGTTTGACATAGAATTTTAAAATTCCTATTATATAAAGAATACTAATAATTACTAATGATAATTTAGACCTGATTATATGGCTTGACTATACTGCTTTTCACCGACATAATTTGCAAGTCTCACAAACAAAAAAGTATGGTGGAAGCTAGTGATAATAACATCTTTCGTGCAAATAGTAACCATTCTTTGTAAACTGCTTTTATTTAACTCATTCAACAGACATTTACTAAACGCCTGCTACTAACCAAGAAACTGCATAGGCACTAAACTTGTTACTGCGGAAACAAAGGAACAAACAATAGAACATTAAGATTAAGTGCCTTTAATCAGTTTACAGTCTGCCATCATTTATTACAGGAGTTGTTTTAACTTTTTTCAACATAAAAATTAATTTTCAATTAATAGTCATACTTGCCACCTCTATCACTCAGGATAGGCAAGGGTATGCTGCGGTAACAACTCCAACATTTAAATGGCTTATAACAACAACGGAAACCTTGTCAGTGTAGAGGTTAAATGCTATAGCTCCTAACCAAAAGATTGGTAATTGGAATCCAACAGGTAATCCCTGAAAACTGGTGCAGTTCTGTTCTGTCTTCTGGAGTCACTATGACTTGGAACTGACTCAACAGCAATGGATTATAACCATCATGGGTCAGCTAAGCCTCTGTTTCATTCCTCTTTACTTTAGGACTGTGGTTGATAGATTAGCCTTGACCTGGAACATTGTCAATCTCACAACAGAGAAAAAAGAAAATATGGCAGCTTGTATCCTGCCTCTTATTAAAGCTCTATCCAGGAAGAGCACATGTCACTTATGCTAATTTTTAATTGAGCAAGTTACGTGACCGAGTCTGGCATCACCAACACGGGGAGACAAATCTTTTTCCACAGAGGGGCAACCAGCATTTTTGAAGAAAAATACACATAAAAAAACAATTAAAAAAAAAAATGGATGGAAGACTTGAATAAGCACTTCACCAAAGAAGATATATTGGATGCCAACACATACATGAGAAAATGCTCGTGATCACTAGCCTTCAGAGAAATCCAAATCAAAGCTACAATGATACACCATCTCACTTCAGTAAGGCTGACAAGACTCACAAACACAAGATAATAAATGCTGGAGAGGATGTGTGGAGATTGGAACTCTTCTACACTGTTGGTGGGAGTATAAAATGCTACCGCCGCTATGGGAATATATTTGATGCATTCTTAAAAAATTAGAAGTATCATATGATGCCAAAATCCCACTCTTTGGATTATATTTCAGAGAAATAAGAGCCACTACAAAAACAGGTACTTGCACACCAATGTTTATTGCAGCTCTCTCCACAACAGCAAAAAGCTGGAAGCAACCTAGATGCCCATCAACTGACAAATGGTTAAACAAACCATGGTATATTTATATAATGGAATACTACACAATGATAAGGAACACTGATTTAGGGAAATACCTGCTACAGTAGGACCACCTCGAAAACATTATGCTGAGTGAAATTAGCCAGAAGCAAAAGGACAAATACCATATGAGACCATTCTTATAAGGATGCAATGAAACATTTTAGCACAGAAGAAATAAATCTTTGATGGTTATAAAGGTGGGGAGGGAGGGAGAGGTGTTTCTACTAATTACATAGTGGTTAGGATTCTGGATGGGTATAGGGTGTCACAGCACACACTAAAAAAGAGGTACCCACAACTGTACAACATCAAAACTAAATTGTTCCCTGAATATGGTCTAGTTTTTCAAAGGTCAGAGTAACAGGGTCAGGGGTTGGGGGACCACACTCTCAGGAATCATCCAGACTGATTGGCATACCCAAGCCTTTTCTTTCCTTCGTTTTCTCTAAAGAAAATTCTCTGCACATCACTTCAGTCAGTGGTATCTGGGATTTTAAAGCTAGCAAGCTGCCATCTAACTAGCATCAACTGGTCCCACCGTATCGTGACCAGAGGTAAACAGGGGAGATCAAGAAGTAGAGGAAAATATGTGCCCCTCAGATGAAAGTGGTCATATCAGCCAGGGTCTGCTTCAGCATGGGTCCTGAAGAACTAGATGGTGCCCAGCCTCCACCAATGACTACCCAGATGAGGCACACGCTATGGATCCCCTGACATGGTGGGAGAAGGACTACAGGGCAGAACTAGAACTCTACCAAATAACCACACTATCTAACCCCAAACTGCATTCAGCACCAAAGCCAGACCTCCAGACCAAGACTGAACTGGACTATACAAAGCATACAGTAAGGATGGCGATGAACAAATTTTGGACTCAAATATGTACTCAGGACTGTCCCAGAAGCTCACTGCTGGAGGAAGAAGTTAGGGTGAGGGGACAGATCTTGGTCACGTGGAAGTTCCAGATGAGAAAGGAAAGTGTACTGTCATGGTGGTGGGCTGGGGAGTGGTGCGGGACAGGGAGAGGAAGGAGGATACAGAATAGCTGTGAAAGTCCTGGGTGTTGCACAGCAAGTTCATATAGAATTTAAACTTGTATTCACACCATAGTAAAACTTATTTTTTTTTAAAAAAGATCTTCACAGTCCTCTACATGGAGCATAAATACATATATAACTACACAGACTGAAGTCACACTGCCCCTTGTGTGGAACCTCTGTGGAACCTGAAGTCTCCACCAAACACAGCTTAGAAAATATTGATCTATTATGTAATCTAAAATTCACAAAAGCCAACAACATAAGTAGATTTATCACTGTGCCCATATAAAAGACAATAATAATAATAACTCTTAGAGGCTTTACAGGAGTGATACCAAGATGGAGGGCTGATACTTCCCACCTTGCTAGAGCCACTGGCACTACAAACATAAAGTTTTCTGTCATGATACCCATGGAATTTCTAGAACCCAAGAAACCTGCGTCTTGTACACTCAGCTGGGGCACAGCTGCACCTCATCCTTGGTGGCCAGCCGGAAGGTGGGCCACATCATGCAAAATCACCATAGAAACCTTGTCTTGGGTTGACCTTTGGAATGCGCTTACGATACACTTTACAAAGCAGTGTGTAAGAATACAAAAAGAAGATAGACTGTGTTAACTCCACCAGCAAGCAATTCAGAAAGTCAGACCTAAGAAAGGCAAAACCCGTCGGAGAGGGAGATTAAGTCAACCTGAAGGGGACAAAAGAAGGTGGGAAACAAAGGTTTCCCTAACTGGGGACTTTATTACAGTTTGTTCTTTATAACAGAAGCCAGGCTTCCATCAGTAGAGGTTTATTGAAATGTCCTTAGCTTTCAGATTAAGACAGACTGGGAAGAAGGACCTGGCAGTCTACTTCTGAAAGGAATTAGCCGGGGAAAACCTTATGAATAGCAGCCGAACATTGTCAGATATGGTGCCGGAAAGCAAGCCCCTTAGGTTGGAAGGTACTCAGAAGATGACTGGGGAAGAGCTGTCCCCTCAAAGCAGAGCTGACCTTAATGACATGGATGGAGTAAGCCTCTGGGATCATCGTTCACTGATGTGGCGCAAATCAAAATGAGAAGAAATGACTACAAACATCCATTAATAATCAGGACATGGAATGTATGCAGTATGAATCTAGGAAAATTAGAAATTGCCAAAAATGAAGTGGAATGCATAAACATTGATATCCTAGGTGTCATGGTTTGAATTGTGTCCCCCCAAAAATGTGTGCAGCCATGTGGCTGGGATATGGTTCCCAGTATCCTGAAAATGTCCTCCATTGTGCGGTTTTGCTAACCTGTATGTTAAAGGATTAGGGTGGGGCTGTGAATTCCTCCTGTGGGGGAAGTTTCCCTGGAGTATGGCTTGCCCCACCCTTAATGCCTTTAGCTTGCAAGGAATAAAAGGAAAAAGAACCAAGGACAATTTGAGAACCTCGCTACCATCAAGCAAGCAGCACCGGGAGCAGAGCACGTCCTTCAGACCAGAGGTTCTTGTGTGAGGACGCTCCCTGGACAATGACTGATGCAATACCGGACTGTCCTCCAGAGCCGTCAAGGGGAAAGTCTTTCTCTGGAGCGGACACCCTGAATATGGACTTGCAACCTACCGGACTGTGTAAGAATAAATCTTTCTTTGTTAAAGCCATCCACTCTGTGGTATTTCTGTTAGAGCAGCCCTTGCTGACTAAAACAGAATTGGTACCGTGGGAGTGGGGTGCTGCTCTAGCAAATACCTAAAATGTGGAAGCCACTTTGAAACTGCGAATGGATAGAAGATTCAGAAGGAACGAAGAAGGCGCAGATGGGGAGAAACAACAGAGGACTGGCAGCAGCAGCAGCGGCAGCAGCAGAACCAGAGGCAGCGCTGGAGCCGACCCGTGGAGCGAGAGAGGTCAGTGCCTGCGCAGAGCTTTCCTCGCGGAACGGGGTGCCTCTGGGCACTTGAATCGGTGAGCTGACCTTGCTGACCCACGGAGTGAGAGAGTTGAGTGCCTTTGGGCAGGACGCTTTCCAGCAAGAGTGGGGTGCCTCCGGGCACTTAAACCAGTGGAGCTACAGAGCTTTGGAACACTTGCCCGGCAGGGCAGATGTGGGCCTGAGGCCCGGGCCATGCGGCCATAGGAAGCTGAAGCTGAAGAGACAAATGGCGTGAGAAGCTGAGCTGCCTCAGTCTCAAGAGGTATGGCCATGACCTCAGGGGTTTGAAAGGGTGGAACCGTGGTGTGCTGTGTTCGTAAGGGTGGAATTGCCACTCAGTTGGGCTTAGGGTGCTCCTAAAGCCGATGGGACAGAGTTTCTGTCCAAGTGGGCCTTGAAGGCAGAGTTGTAGCACGGGGCTGGAGGTCTCCACTCAGAAACCTGAGAGTGTGGCCGATATCTAGAGTCTGGAGAGCATTGCTGTTGTGTAGAATGTCTCAGAAAATGTAAGAGTATTTCCAAAGCTCTGAAGGCTAATGTAATGTGTTCTGTTGACTTGCCTGTTGCCTGTTAATGCCTTCTAAGTTTCACAGATGTAGAAGAGTTTTTGTATTTTGGACTTGGAGCTGATTTAAGACTTCTGTTATATGGATGGACATAATTTTGCTATGGTGAGATGAATGTGTTAAATGTTTTGTGATGTGATTTTTGGGTTGTCAAAGGGTGGGATGTCATGGTTTGAATTGTGTCCCCCCAAAAATGTGTGCAGCCATGTGGCTGGGATATGGTTCCCAGTATCCTGAAAATGTCCTCCATTGTGCGGTTTTGCTAACCTGTATGTTAAAGGATTAGGGTGGGGCTGTGAATTCCTCCTGTGGGGGAAGTTTCCCTGGAGTATGGCTTGCCCCACCCTTAATGCCTTTAGCTTGCAAGGAATAAAAGGAAAAAGAACCAAGGACAATTTGAGAACCTCGCTACCATCAAGCAAGCAGCACCGGGAGCAGAGCACGTCCTTCAGACCAGAGGTTCTTGTGTGAGGACGCTCCCTGGACAATGACTGATGCAATACCGGACTGTCCTCCAGAGCCGTCAAGGGGAAAGTCTTTCTCTGGAGCGGACACCCTGAATATGGACTTGCAACCTACCGGACTGTGTAAGAATAAATCTTTCTTTGTTAAAGCCATCCACTCTGTGGTATTTCTGCTAGAGCTCGCTACCATCAAGCAAGCAGCACCGGGAGCAGAGCACGTCCTTCAGACCAGAGGTTCTTGTGTGAGGACGCTCCCTGGACAATGACTGATGCAATACCGGACTGTCCTCCAGAGCCGTCAAGGGGAAAGTCTTTCTCTGGAGCGGACACCCTGAATATGGACTTGCAACCTACCGGACTGTGTAAGAATAAATCTTTCTTTGTTAAAGCCATCCACTCTGTGGTATTTCTGTTAGAGCAGCCCAAGCTGACTAAAACACTAGGCATTAGTAAATTGAAATGGACTGTTTTTGGCCATTTGAATCCAACAATCATATGGTCTACTATGCTGGGAACGAAAACTTGAAGAGAAACGGTGTTGCATTCATCCTCAAAAAGAACATTCCAAGATCTGTCCTGAAGTACAATGCTGTCAGTGATAGGATAATATCCATATGCCTACAAGGAAGGCCAATTAATACGACTATTATTCAAAATTACACACCAACCACTAAGGCCAAAGATGAAGAGGTTGAAGATTTTTACCAACTTCTGCAGTCTGAAATTGATTACACGCGCAATCAGGATGCATTGATAATTGCTGGTGACTGGAATACAAAAGTTGGAAACAAAGAAGGATAGGTAGTTGGAATAATTCCAGAGACCACTTGACAGAATTCTGCAAAACCAATGAATTTTTCATTGCAAATACCTTTTTTAACCAACACAAATGGTGACTGTACACATGCACCTCACCAGATGGAATACACAGGAACCAAATTAACCATGGGAAAAGATGATGAAAGAGCTCCACATCCTGAACAAAACCACATGCCGACTGGGGCACAGATCATCAAGTACTCATATGCAAATTCAAATTGAAACTGGCAAAAATTAGAACAAGTCCACAAGAGTCAAAGCATGACATTGAGTATATCCCTCCTGAGTTTAAAGACCATCTCAAGAACAGATTTGATGTGTTGGTCACTAACGACTGAAGACCAGATGAATTGTGGAATGACATCAAAGACATCATCCACGAAGAGAGCAAGAGGTAATTAAAAAGACAGGAAAGAAAGAAAAAACCAAATTGGGTGTCAGAAGAGACTCTGAAACTTGCTCTTGAATATCAAGCAGCTAAAGCAAAAGGAAGTAATGGTGAAGAAAAAGACCTAAACAGAAGATTTCAAAGAGAAGCTCGAGAAGACAAAAGAAAGTATTATAATGACATGTGCAAAAAGCTGGAAATGGAAAACCAGAAGGGAAGAACATGTTGTGCGTTTCTCAAGCTGATGAAAAAAATTCAAGCCTTGAGTTGCAATAGTGAAGGGTTCTATAGGAAATCTATTAAATGACTCCTGGAGCATCAAAACACGATGGAAGGAATACACAGAGTTGTTATACCAGAAAGAACTGGTCTATGTTCAGCCATTTGAAGAGGTAGCATATGATCAGGAATCAATGGTACTGAAGGGGTAAGTTGAAGCTGCGTTGAAGGCATTGGCAAAAAACAGGGATCCGAGAATTGATGGAATATCAACTGAGATATTTCAACAAACAGACACAGCACTGGAAGTGCTCACTTATCTATGCCAAGAAATTTGGAGGGCAGCTACCCAGCCAACTGATTGAATGAGATCTATATTTATGCCCATTCCAAAGACAGGTGATCCAACGGACTGTGGCAATTACCGAACAATATCGCTGATATCACATGAAGTAAAATTTTGGTCAAAGTCATTCAAAAATGACTGCAACAGTATATTGACAAGGAACTACCAGAAGCTCAAGCTGGGTTCAGAAGAGGATGGGGAACCAGGGATAGCATCACTGATGTCAGATGGATCTTGGCTGAAAACAAAGAACACAAGAAAGAAGTTTACTTGTGTTTCATTGGCTATGCAAAAGTACTCAACTGTGTGGATCATACTAAATTATGGCTAACATTGAGGAGAATGGGCATCCCAGAACAACTAGTTGTGCTCTTAAGCACTCTGTATATGGATCATAAGGCTTCTATGTGAACAGAACAAGGGGACACTGCATGATTTAAAGTCGGGAAAGGTGTATGTAAGGGTTGTATTCTTTCACCATACCTTTTTAATCTATATGCCAAGCAAATAATCTGAGAAGCTGGATTCTATGAAGAACAAGGCATCAGTGTTGAGGGATGACTCATTAACAACCTGCATTACACACACGAGACCACCTTACTTGCTGGAAGTGAAGAAGATTTGAAACAGTTACTGATGAAGATCAAGGACCAGAGCCTTCAGTATTGACTGCACCTCAACATCAGGAAGACAAAAATCCTCACAACTGGACCAGTAAGCAACTGCCATAAACACAGAAGATTGAGGTTGTCAGGGATTTCATTTTACTTGGGTACACAATCAACACCCATGGAATCAGCAGTCAAGAAATCAAGACACCTTGTATTGGGAAAATCTGCTACAAAGGACCTCTTTAAAGGATTCAGAAGTAAAGATGTTACCTTGAAGACTAAAATGTGCCTGACCCAAGCCATGGTTTTCTCAATTGCATCATATGCACTTGAAAGCTGGACAATGAACAAAGAAGACAGAAGAATAATTGATGCCTTTGAATTGTGGTGTTGGAGAGGACCATGGACCATGGACCATGGACCGCCCAAAGAACAAACAGATCTGTTATAAGAAGTACAAACAGAGTGCTCTTTGGAGAAAAGGTGGCAAGACTGCATCATCCATAAATTGGACACATTATCAGGAAGGATCAGTCCCTGGAGGACATCACACTCAGTAGAGCGGAGGGTCAATGAGAAAGAGGAAGACCCTTGATGAAATGGATTGACATAGTGGCCACAACAATGGGCTTAAGAATGAAAATGATTGCGGACATGGAGCAAGACCGGACACTGTTTTGTTGTGTTATTCACAGAATGAATGAGTTAGAATGACTCGACAGCACCTTACAACAACCTTGTGTACCTGGTGGAAATCCTGGTGGTGTAGTGGTTACATGCTATAGCTGCTAACCAAAAGGTCGGTGTTCCAATCCACCAGGTGCTCCTTGGAAAATCTATGGGGTGGTTCTACTCTGTCTAAGGGGTTGCTGTGAGTCCGCATCAACTCAATGGCACTAGGTTTTTTTGTCTGTTTGTACCTGGTGATGACACAGTACTTAAGAGCTACAGCTGTTAACCAAATGGTCAGCAGTTCAAATCCACCAGGTGTTCCTTTGAAACCCTATGGATCAGTTCTATCCTGCCCTATAGGGTCACTATAAGCCAGAATAGACTCAACAGCAATGAGTTTTTTTGTTCTGTTTGGTTTACTGTGTACCAAGCAAGACTGAAACTACCTGAGACACAGCCCCCGAATAACTAGAAAGAAAGAGATACTGACGATCCCCACATTAGGAGGGGCTCCACAGGATACAGTGCTGGGGCTGAAAAGGAGAGATGAGGGAGACCCCCGTGTTCAGCTCTGCAGTGAGTGAGAAACCTGTTCACCAGCCTCACCAATGTGTAGAAATTGGCATCCACATGCAGGAAAGCCTGAAATTCAGTGAGAGGCTTAGACTGACTTCAGTTCTGTTGTTTACTTTTTGTAATGCCTTTTGCAAAGTCAGTCTGTTAAACCCTCAGTTCCTTGACTAATAAGTAAAACTTGCTCTAGCTACTTCAAGAAACAGACCAAAAAAAACTTGCTGCCATTGAGTCAATTCTGACTCACAGTGACCCTATAGCCAAAGTAGAAATGCCCCATAGAGTTTCCCAGGAGCATCTGGTGTATTCAAACTGCCCACCTTTTAATTAGTAGCTGTAGCATTTAACTGTTCCGCTACCAGGGTTCCCAAGGTGGTAAAGGCCAGGCGGCACCGTAACACGTGAGCTGCCCACCCCCGCCGTGATTCCTGAGCACCGCCTGGGCACGCATCACGGTGTCCAACTCATGCTGGCTGGCCTGGACTTCTCCTGGAAGTGCCGCACCCCAAGAGCGTCCCCATTCCTGAACACCCGGGACTTACTCTGACCAGAGAATCTGTGAGGTCCCTGCTATCCACATCATCTGACTGTTCTATTAATTTTTAATGTGTAAAGTTCAGTGGTTTTTAGTATATTCCCAAGGTTGGGCAGCTATCACTACTGTTTAATTCCAGAAAGTTTTCATTCCTTCGAGAAGAAACCCTAAACCCAAACAGTAAGTCACTTTTTGTTCCTTCCTTTGGCTCGTTCCTGGCAACCATTAATTTACTTTCTGCCTCTGTGGATTTTCCTGCTCGGGACATTTCATATACATAGAATTATAAATATTGCCCTATTTATGGTGGGATTCCATTTCAAGTAGGAAGTAGGTTCTGAAGTAAGTAGAAACTCTTTCATTTTTTTTTAGTTTTCATTATTATTACCTTTTCTTATCAGTACAGAGCCCTGGTGGCACAGTGGTTAAGACTTTCAGCTGTTAATCAAAAAGTCAGCAGTTTGAATCCACCCAACTGGTCCTTGGAAACTCTGTGGGGCAGTTCTACTCTCTGTCCTGCAGGGTAGCTATGAGACTGAATCAACTCAGCACCAACAGTTTTGGTGTTTTTTGTGAGTTTCAGTGTCATCATAAATCTGGTCTTTGTCTTTAAGCGTTGGCATGAGAATGACAACATCAGTAAACTGCCCTCTGCAACATGTATACACACAGTACTAACCATGAGCCGGGTCTGACAGAGGGCAAACAGCAGCAGCCACAGAGGTGAAGCGTAGCTCACTGTGGTTTTGATTTGCATTTCCCTAGTGGCTAATGATGTTGATCGTTCTTTCATATGCTTATTTGGCCGTAACATTTTAATTCCAAAATAAACGCTCACTTCAACGTCCAGAGTGCCCTTGTTGAAAACCTCCTCCTCAGCAGAGGAAGGAGAAGCGCCTTTGTCTGGGTTGTGTCTAGGACAAGGGCTCAAATGTTTCTCCATGACTGCTGAAGAAAGTCCAAATCCTTTCATGACATCTGCTTTACTTTTAAATCCCCAACTCCTCTTCCCCACATGAATGCTCTACTCCAACAGAACTGATCTATTCGTTAGCTACTGTAACACATCACATGTTTCCTCCTTTACTTCAGTAGCGGGTGAAAAGCTCAGCTCATAAACTGGAGAGAATGAGAAATGTCACATCCTCTCGTTTTCTTTCAATCGACAGTTTCTCTCACTGATTCCTTTCCTGCAAGATGGGTGAGAAATTCTGCTTCAGTCTTTCTGAGGGCTTTCTCCGACCATGGAAAGATATCATGGTTTTAGGGACTTATAGACTGTCAGAACCTGGGTGAGGGGATTGATGAAGGTGACCACTGAGGTACACTGCCTCTGTTTTTATGGCCCCTTCAGTACTGGTGACTTTTCTGGGCCATGCCAAGGGTCCTAGAGTCTTAACCCAGATTATAAACCCCGTGTGTGGAAGTTGCCAGCGCTCTGAGAAAGCATTTTCCCTACTTGAGACTTTCACTCACAAGGAACTCAGATTCTCCTTGCCTCGCAGAGAAATCCTTGCAGCTCTTGTTCCCCCCACACATCTAGGAAGTTGTGGTGTTTCACACCTGAGTCTGGGCAATCACAGGAGTTACCCTAAGGCTTCTCCACTTCCTTCTCAACCTGCTGCCAGCCTTCTAGGGGATCCCAGCTTCCAACTGCCTCTCTAGGGTAAACTGACCTGACACACTACGTAGCCAACTGAGTGTCTTCTGCTCACAGTTTCTCCTGTTGCTGGAGACCCATGGGCATTTCGTGCCCTAGTCATCCCGTGTCCACAGTCAGTGGCTTGTACCTGGGAAACAAACCCACATAATAGGGCACATCATATCAACGTGGTGGGACCTCGTTTCCTTTTATTTGACATTCTGCTTTGTAGGAATCAGCATGAATCTAAAAGAGATAAGTGAGAAGGCAATCTGAGAGGCATGGTCTGAGATCTCCTCAAAATTCTTCCTCGCAGTTACCATATGACCCAGTAAAGCCACTCCTACATATATACTAAGAGAAATGAAAACACATATCCACACAAAATCTTGTGCATGAATGTTCATGAAAGCATTATTCATAATAACCAACTGAAGCCAGCCAAGTGCCAACTGAAGAACGGATAAATAAAATGTAAGTCTATCCATACCATTGAATATTAGCCATAAAAAGGAATGAAGTGCTCATAAACATGCTACCACAGAGGAGCCTTGAAAATGTGCTATATCAAAGATGCTAGATACAAAAGCTTCTAAGTTGTTTTATTGCATTTATACAAAAAGTTCAGAACAGAATAACCTGTAGACAGCAGAGTAGTGTTTCTGTAAAACTAGAAGGGATAAAAAGGTTAGAGGGTGACTGTTAAAGGGTGCAAAATTTCTTTTGGGGGTGATAAAGTTTCTCTAAAATTTGTTGTGGTGACAGTGACCAACTTTGTGAATACACTAAAAACTACTGGCTTGTACAGTTTAAATGGATAAATTGTACCGTCTGTGAATTATATCTCTACAAAGCTGTTACAAAAACAAATTCCTCCTCTATCTCCTCCTTAACTCATTATCCTTAGATTGAGTTGGATTGTTTCTTTCTCCCTGAACTGGTTACTTCCCATGAAGCCCCTCAGTCTTTCGTACATGCGAAATTCCACTGGAGCTCCCAGACATAGCCAGGTATTTCCAAATTGACCACAAGTACAGCATTTTGGCTGATAGCTAGTATTCTTGTTGCCGTGGACACTCCTAGATATCAACCAGTGTGTTTGAATTCTTGTTCAATCTTGTGAGGAAATTGGCATCTGAGAGTCTTGAATTCCAATTCTTCTTTAGCTCTGAGGTCCCCGATAAGTGACAGTATTTGCTAATCAAGCTTTCCCCATGGAACACCTGCACTTCACTCAGAACTGAAGAGTAGCCACAGCTGCAAGTCTTCCCACATGCCAGAGCACCAAGTGTTGCTTCTACACTGCTGGCATCTAGATCCAATTCATGGAGTATGTTACTGCATATCTTTGCACTACATTCACAAAAATGGTATAAATTAATTGTCAATGAGGGAAATTTAATATTATACAGTGATTCTGGCTATGCCACTCAGCAGAGAATCCATTTTCCAATAAGGGTAGAGAAACTGGACAATGGAGAAGGAGCATAAAGGATGCCCCCTTTAATTACCATCATGAAAAACACTAATCTTTCACAAAGAACTGAAGGACGTGGAGATTAGAGGAACATGGATTCCAAGTACTTGGGCTAGAGGAAATGTGAAATCATTCATGAACTACTAAATCATTCAACCAGTGTTTTTGCAAGGAAATAGAAGAAATCAAAACAGAGTGAATCAAAGCCTTCTGTAGGATCAATTGATAAAGACTGGGTAATTAACACCTACCCACTCTGGTGGCATAGTGGATAAGAGCTATGGCTGCTAATCAAAAAGTTAGCCATTCAAATCCAGCAGGCGCTCCTTGGAAACCCTATGGGGCAGTTCTATTCCATCCTATAGATTTGCTATGAGTCTGAATTGACTCATTAGCAGTGAATTTACATGGGCTTTTTAACAGGTTCTCAGGCCAGGAATACAGGCAAAACTGCTTCCCTCTACAGCACAACGAATGGCAGCAACCCACACCTCACATCTTGGTTGCATGAGCGGTATCAAGTCAAGACTGCAGAAAAAGGAGACAGTGGTAGAGGAAAGCTGGGCTCCAGATGTGGCCTGCAGCAGGCCCCAACATTCTCTTTGAACTACAGCTACCTTTCACTTCTTGAAAGGTTTTGGGAGGAGTGAAGTAGAAGGAAGAAACTAGAGTATTGAATAATGCAGTACCTAACAGAAAGAAGAGTTCTAGTCTACCAAGGAAAAAAAAAAAATCCAAGCCAGAAGGTGGTGAACTATGAATAAGCATCACAGAGGCACTAGAGAAAAGAGTGACCCTCGTAGGTCAAGAGTTAAAACACCTATGAAGCCTGGAATTTATCACCCTGAAGATCCAAGTCAGATCAGGGTATACTGGGGTGGGGGTGGGGGGGAATGACTGGGGTTGTTAAAGATTTTTCTTCAGAATTACTGTGGGTCTCTACAGGTGGATGTAGGGGATCCAGAGCCAGTTCTTTGTCTGCAGGAGCTGCTTTGCTCTCAGTTCACCACTGCAACTGCTGGAAGTACAGGAGGTGGCTATAAAAGCAAGCCAGGCCAACTTCCAAAATGATTTTTAGTCTGATCCTTTAGTATCAGTCACTGTGTCTTTGAAACCCATGTGAAATTGTTTACTATAGATTAATAAGTGAACACAAATAAGCTTGTGCTTACTTTGCTTACTGAGTCATCCACCCTGATGGGTTTATACATTTGGAAAGAGGATTTGATTCTATAGAAAAGTCTTTTATGTGGTGAAAAACTATGAAAGTGTTCACTGCAAGGATAATCCACTTCTAGTATTGATAACTCATCCCGATGGCCTTACATGACAGGAGAGTCACCGACCTGTACTTCTCAGTCCTGGATGCTGAGAGCTGGGTTAAAGATATGTTAGCTTGTTTTCTGCTCAGCTTTACATGACCTATGCCCTCTAGCATCTCTCCAAGCCAGAGTTTAAGTTCAGCTAGGCAGATGCATTATTTAATGTTCTTCTTTTGTCTTGGAGTCTCTGGGTGGCACAAATAGCAAACATACTGCTAACCGAAAGGTTGGAGGTTCCCATACAACCAGAGGAAATTCGAAAGAAAGGCCTGGCAATCTGCTTACAGAAAATCAGCCACTGGAAATACTATGGAAACCCTGGTGGAATAGTGGTTAAATGCTATGGCTGTTAATCAAAAGGTTGGCAGTTCAAATCTACCAAGTGCTCCTTGGAAACTCTATGGGGCAGTTCTGCTGTGCCCTATATGGTCACTATGAGTTGGAATCGACTTAATGGCACTGGGTTTGGTTTGGATTTGGGAAATCCTACAGAGCACAATTCTAGTCTCACAAACGTGGGGCCATTGTAAGTCAAAGTCAACTCAATGATGTTTCTTTTTCTCTTATTCTTTACTAATAACGGAAACCCTGGTGGTGTAGTGTTTAAGTGCAGCAGCTACTAACCGGAAGGTCAGGAGTTAGAATCCGAGGGATACTCCTTGGTAATTAACTTGGTGGGGCAGTTCTACTCTGTCCTATAGGGTCTCAATGAATCAGAAACAACTTGATGGTCACGGGTTTGTTTCGATTTTGGTTTATTGATGAGGAAATTGTATAAATGTGCAGATGGGTACTTGCAGGTTTCTGAAAATGAGCATATCAGATTTGTTTAATTTACGGGCTTCTGATACATATTCACAAGAAGTATTGGCTGTCAGACAATGAATCAGGAAAGGCATCCTGGACAGATAAGACCCAGGAAGAAAGATGTAGAAAGTTGGAAAAATCACCGGGCAACAGGATATCGGAGACGTGCTTCTGGCAGACAGTATCAATGAAGACTGAAGTGGGCTCTGACACCAAGTTTGTCGAGAAAGCGACATTATAGCCTGTCTTTATGCTCAGTCACACCGACGCACACAGACAGAGGCAACTCTGAGCAGGTGAAGCTTCTGGGGTCGTCATTGGTCTCCTTCTTGTCACTGTTAACAGCATAGATTGTGAAAATTCATCCCAGTTTCAGCATAAGCCCACTTTCTATTATTCAGTCACAAAATGGCTAGGGAGCTAATCAGCAAGTTACCATGGAGCTGACTCACGGCAACCCCATGTGGAAGAGAGTAGTACTGTGCTCCACCGGGTTTTCAGGGGCTGATTTTTCAGAAGTAGATTACCAGACGTTTCTTCTGAGATGCTTTTGGATAGCTTTGAACGTGCAACCCCTAGGTTAGCAGTCGAGCATTCTATTTGTACTACCTAGGAACTCTGGCTAAAGAGAAGGTCCCATCATGTTTTTTGCTAAAACTGATTCTTCAAGAGAGCTAGTAAGTTACCCCACAGCCTCCTCATTTCCAGTTTGAATAATCTCATGACCACCATACCTCACACAGACCTTCTTCCCCAATCTCCTCACAATGTCTGTCCCTTTTACCAGTGCTGTCTATGGTTTTACTATCAATGAGAACATTTCATTTGGAAGTTAACTGGAAAAGTCAATTGTGCATTATGTATCTGAAATTACTTTCATTGGGATGCCTTGGAATGGAATTATCAAAACTTTCCTTGATTAATTTGGTACAGAAGTTGATTGCAAGGAGCTTCTGGGATAATGCAGCAGCTCTGATAAGATTGTTGAAAGGCTGCCACTGAACACTTGAAACTAGGTTTTACAGTCTAAAGAAGTCACTCCCCCACCCCCAACCCCCGTCCGGTTACCTGGCAACTCACAAATGGGCTCAATTGCAGATGGAAGTCAAAAGGACGACTGTAGATGGCTCCCTGGGTGCACTCATCAATTGCAAATGAGACTATTATGCTATCAAGTTGAATAGGAATGACAGTGGGCTTTGTCAGCCTACTAAAGGAGTCAGAAATTTGGGGGAACGAAATGAATAAATAAAATGAAAGAGATCCAATGAAGTGAAAGTTTCCCTCCTGAGGATAAAAGAAAATCTTGGGACTTTGAAATCCATTTTCTTTCAAAAGTGATATTTTTCTCACCTCTTGGAGCCCTGGAAGCCCTGGTGGCATCGCGGTTATGTGCTACATCTGCGAACCAAAAGGTCTGCAGTTTGAATACATCACGCTCCTTGAAAATGCAATAGGGCAGTTCAACTCTGTCCTGTAGGGTCACTATGAGTTGCAATTGATTGGATGGCAGTGTGTCCCCCCCCCCCCCGCCCCGGGAGCCCTGGGAACTGAGGGGTTAAGAATTAGGCTGCTAACAAAAGGTAAACAGTTGGAATCCACCAGCCTTGCCGAGGGAACCCCATACAGTAGTTCTGCTGTATCCTCTAGGATAGTTAAGAGTCGGAATCAACTCACATAATTTTTTTCCCCTCATCTCTTAGAAGCGAGGGTTAATCTTTCTGACAACCCCAGTTCAGCTAAGCCTGCCCTACCCAGCATGCAACACAGAGACGTGCCAAGCCACAGTCATGGGTTTAGGTGTGCCATAGCACTGAAACTTTAGCCCAGAGCTCCAGCTATCTTTGAAGAACCTTCACAGTTTCCAAGCTATTCCATGAAACATGTTTTCTGCTGTGATGAGTTTGTTAAAAAAATACCTCCAAAGATGGTATTTTAGACAAAGTCTTCACTTTAAAAAATTTTTCCCTGCTTTCACAAATATATATATTTTCCTGTATGACTTTCATTTATTTTTCATTTTTTTAATTGTACTTCAGGTAAAGGTGTTGGAGTTCGTATTTCAAGACACGATCCAGAATTTCTTTAAAGGTAAAAGTTTTATTAAAAATGTGCCCAATAGGAAAAAAGACTGGTGCACCAGGGACACACTCCAATCTGTGCAGAGAGGAGGTGACCCCGATCTTTCTCGGCAACTAGTATTTAAGTCGTAAAATCGCAAGGTAGGGAGGGGGGAGCTGATCTTTGTATTGATTGGTTGAGGCCATATGGAATTTTTGCTGGTTGCAAAATGTAGCCGTTGGTGAATATGTCAGCTACATTGGTGAATGTTTCAACCACATGGAATTTCTGTAAGCTGTAAAAGTGGATGTTTCAATAGCTTGTGATTAGGGCTGGCTCCCAGGGCTCTGTAAGGCTGCCTCTAGGCTTTTGTCCTTTGTAAGATAAGGGTGAAACCACCCTAGGGTTTTCCTTGTTATTTGTCTGCTACGTTATTTCCTGGAGCCTTCTATCCTGAATTTTCACTGCCCTTTGCCCAAGAAGGAATCTGAGGTTCAGAATGGAGTTTACTTATGTTTCATTCCAACAAAGTTTATAGAACAAACCAGTTTCTCATTAAACAATTACTACACATATTGTTTTATGACATTGGCTAACAGCCCCACAAGAGGTCATATTCTCCCTTCTCAACCCTAGGTTCCCTGTTACCAGTTTTCCTACCCATTCCCACATTCTAGCCCTTGCCCCTGGATTTTGATAAGTAGGTTTGTTAACTTTCTTTGTGGTTACCTTGAAATTTACCCTTATCTTCCTAAGTTTGAATTTGTCTATTATTATGAAACTGGAGGATGAAAACTCTGCTAGGGGTGGGGGATCGAGGGTTGAAAGGGACGTTTCAGCTCACCCCCAACCCTCAGAGAAAGACAGGACCTCCACATTCCACAAGCTCCAGGTAGCAACACTAGGGTGGAGCCCTCAGAGACATCACTATAGATTCAGTAAACTACAGGCAACGAATGACAGACTCCCCTTGTCTTGATAATCAGACTCTAACAAATGATAAAAGCATCAAGCAGGAGGCCAGGAATGACAGTGAATTCAAGCATTCTTCTTTGAGATTGCTGGCCAGATGAAGTCTAGCACTACTTTGTTTTCCTTGATGGCCAGTGATGGCCTGAGAGATTGTGAAGCAGATGACCCCCACCCAGTCACGCCCCAACCTCCCACCTGTCCCCCAACTATCTACCTTATTCCCTGCGCCTGCATGTGGTCTTTCCTTTTAAATACCCCGACCTTGCCTGACAAACTCAGACAGGCTCTGAGAACCAAAATGCTGTCTGGACACTGTGCTGTCGGCAGCACAGAAGGATCCGTCTCGACGGCACTTGGCTTGGCTTTGATTACTTAGCCAAGCTTCCAGTCTCAAAACCTGGTTTGGTGGCAGATAGCCCCTAACCTTGGAGTCTTGTCCAGTAACAATTACTTGGAAGCACCTTGCCTTTCACGCCATTAGAAAGTTTTATACTTACACCATATTTCCTCTTTTATTTTTCTGACATTCTTGTTATTTACAGATTAAGTTCTCTGGTTCCCCTTTAGTCTTGTTTTGTTTTATGAGCCTATTCAATCTTCTGCTGAAGGGTGAACCACAGGAGTGACTAGATTACTGAGGTGAAAGTATGTCCAGGGGCCATAGTCTCAGGGTTTTTCCAGTCTCTGTCAGGTCAGCAAGTCTGGTCTTTTTTTTTTTTCTTTTTGAGTAAGCATTTTGCTGTACATTTTTCTTCAGCTCTGCTCAGGACCCTGTGTTGTGATCTCTGTCAGAGCAGTCAGTGACAGTAGCTGATCACCACCTAAAGGTACCAGATTCAGTCTGATGGAGGCCACTGGGGATGTCCATTAGTAACTGGACTAATCTTTCCTTTGTTTCTTTAGTTTTCTTCATTCTTCCTTGCTCTTGGAGGGGTGAGATCAAGGAAGTATAGTAAACAGCTGCTCATAGGCTTTTAAGACCCCAGATGCTACTCATCAAGCCAAGCCAAGTGCCGTCGAGTCGGATCCGACTCATAGCTACTCATCAAAGTAGAATGCAAAACATTTTCTTTATAAACTACGTTACACCAGTTGAGCTAGCTGTTCCTCGAGGCCATCACTCCCACAGCCCTCAGTCAAGTGATTCAGTCCCTCAGGGAGTCTGTATATTTCTACAGTGCTTCCATAACCCCTTCTTACGCATGTTGTGGTGGCTCCCACAGTAGTATGTGCTGTCTTACCCTTCATGAGAGTTACCATTTATGTAACGTCTATTAAGTATTTTTCCATTTCTACCTCTCCCCTCCCTGGTAACCATCAAAGATTTTTTTCTTTTTGCGTGTAACCTTTCAAGAATTTTTGCTGTGGTGGTTTCATACGATTATCTGTCCTTTTGTTATTGAAGTACAAAGTTGGCAGTTCAAATCCATCAGATGCTCCTTGAATACTCTGGGGGTCAGTTCTACCCTGGCCCCTAGGGTCGCCATGAGTCGGATCTGACTCGATGGCCCTTGGTTTGGCTCACTGAGCATAATGCCCTCAGGTTTGTTCCATGTTATGAGCTGGAACACAGTTTTGTCAGCACAATTTGTTAAAAAGATAGTCTGCTCCATTTGATGGGCTTTGGGCTCTTGCTGAAGATCAGGTGACCATAGGTTGATGGATTTACATCTGGGTTCTCAGTGCTGTTCTATTGGTCAGCATATCTGTCATTGTGCCAGTTTTAGGCATCTTTGTTTACAAGGTATGTCTCTTGTAAAAAGTGTATTGGTGAATTCTGTGCTTTCATCTATTCTGCCACTCTCTGTCTCTTTATGGGTACACTTAGGCCATTTACATTCAGTGTAATTAATGATAGGTATGAATTTATTTCTGTCAATTTGTAGTGGTTTTTTTTTTTTTTTTTTTTTTTTTGTGGAGCTGACTTTTCTTTGTTCCTCTTGCTCTCCTGTGCTGAAATCCTTTGGTTTGAGAACTTTTTATTCACTTCTTTTGTTTTTGCAGATTTTGTATTTATTGAGACTTTGTTTCCCTTCTTTATTTTGATAAGCAGGTTTGTTAACTTTCTTTGTGATTATCTTGAAATTTGCCCTTATCTTCCTATTTTTAAACTAGCCTGTTATTACTTGGTAGCACCTTGCCTTCCTCTCCATTAGAAAGTTTTATACCTACACCATTCATTTCCTTTTTTATTGTTCTAATGTTCTTGTCATTTACAGATTAAGTTCTCTGCTTCCATGTTGTAATACTTTTGTTTTTAGACGGTCCTCGAGAATTTATATCCTAGGCTTGTATCTAATGACTACAGTCTTGCATACTACAAGCAGACTGTGGCCTGATATTGTTTGTTGTCAGACCAAAGGATTCCCTTTAATAATTCTAGTAAGTTTGGTTTAGTTTTTCCATATTCCCTTAATTTCTGTTTGCCTGGAAATGTCCTATATTCACCATCGTATCTGAACAAGAGTTTTGTAGAATGTGTTATCCTTGGTAGGCATTTTTTTTCCTTTCAAGGTTTTACATATATCATCCCATTGCATTCTTGTCTGCATGGTTTCTGCCAAATAATCAGAGCTCGGTCTTATAGTTATTCCTCTGTATGTAACTTTTTACTTTTCTCTAGCTTCTCTCAAGTGTGATTATGTTATGCCTTGGTGAATTTTCTTTTAGGGTCTATTCTATATAGGGTTCTTTGAGCTTCTGGATGGCCAGTTTTCAATTCTCCAAGTATTAGGGAAGTTTTCTGTTAGTAATTTTTGAATGATTGTCTCTGCGTGTTTTGTTTTCTCCCCCGTTCTCAAACTCTTCTCACGAACAGGTTTTTCTTTTAACTGCATCCCACATAATTTTCAGGGAGTCTTTACTTTTTGTTGTTGCTATCATTCTTTCTTCAGATTTTTCCTCAAACAGAATTGTATCCAAGTGTTTGTTTTCAATTTCACTGTCCCTGTCTTCCATGCCTTCAAACTTTCTGCTCAGCATTTCTGCGACACTTTCCATTTCCGCAATCTTGTTGTTTATCTTTTGGATTTATAATTCCATGATTTCTACTTGTGGATTTATTATGAAATTTTGTTCCTGTATTATTTTCATGAATTTGTCTTTTTTTCCCTCATTTTTTTTTCTTCCTTTTGCATCAACTCTTGGATAGCTCTGAATGTTAGAGGTTCAAATGCCTTGACAGGTAATTCTAGTGCCTTTTCTTTTGCTGGAAAGTCATCTGGTATTTTATTTTGGATACCTACTTGAACTATTTTGTCTCAGGTTTTTTTTTAAGTATGTTTTGACATTGTCTGCTGTCTTCCAGACATTCAGTAGTGGTTTCCTTTGTTTGATTGTGGATCTCTCTGTTTCACCCTGCTCTCTTTTTTTTATTTGTTTATGTCAGAGCAGGCAGGCTGTGCATTCTTTGTTGTTTGCTCATCTATGATCATGATATTTTTCACCTCTTTGTCCAAAGGGTAGAGTTAGTCAATCAGCTCTAGTGGAGTAGGGCAGGTCCAGCTTAAGGCGAGGGGCTGAGATGAAAAGTTTGTTGCATATGCTGGGGTTGGCAGGGTGGCCCAGGAATCCCATGCTGGGCAAGTCCCAGTAAGCCATGCCTGTGCTGCTTTGGAAGTATGATGTTCAGCACATGGTACAGGTAGGTGGGAAAGAGCAGAGAGGTTGTGATTTCTGAAACTAAGATTAGTATGAGAAAGAGGAGGGGGGAGAGAGAAAGAAGCCAAAAACAAACAAAAGTGCAAAATAAAGAAGAAAGGGAAAGCACACCAAGGGAGATTGCTGATGGAGTGAAATGACGAAAAACTGAGAAATGGAGAAAAAAAAATTTAAAAAGGAAAAGAAAAAAGAGAAAAATGACTAGTTAAAAAATTGTAAAAGAAAGGCTCCCAGGGGTTCCACTGTGCTTCTGGCAGACCAGGGATGTTTCTCCCCTTGGCTGTGCACTATAGCCTGGCTAGAAGGGGTATAGATGTCACACAGTGTCAAGTATTCAGAATACAGGAAAAGAAGGTAAGCACAGAGAGATGAGAACTGGGAAACGAAGACAGACAGGAAGCAAAGCAAAGAAAAATGTAAATAAAATAAAAGAGATGGCCCAGGGATCCCACTGACACAGATGCTTAGATTGGGGATGTGGGTTCTAAGCCATGCAGTACAGCCTGACTAGGAAAGACTCCGAATCCACAAAAAGAAAAAGAAAACAAGCAGACAAAGCAAAGCAAAACAACAGAAACCCACTGCCATCGAGTTGGATCTGACTCAAGGTGAAAACCAAAGGAACCAAAGCAACAAAAAAAGCTCCTAGGATTTCACGAGCATGGTATGACAGGCCAGGGAAGTGATTCCCCAGTTAAGCAATCCTCCATAGCCTATCAAGAAGAGGCAAATCTGGTGTGCGGAGTCAGGTACTCAAGAGAAAGGAGCAGGAGGTGACGAGGAGTACAAAAGAAACAGAAAAAAGCAACAACACCTATATACAAACGGCACTTATGGAGCCCACAATGATAGGGGCACAAATCCAAGCAGCTGGGGCTGAAGGAGTTTCCTGCTGGCCAAGACACTGCAGCAAGCAGGAAGCACAGAAAGCCAGGGGAGCAAAGAGATCACCTTGAAGAATAAGGAAGGTATACCTAATCTGAGCCACGATATTTTCAATTGCCTCATGTGTGTGTGAATAAGGAAGACTGAAAAAGATTCCGTGCTTTTGAATTACAGTTTTGTCAAGTAATATTGTCTATACCATTGACTGCCAGAAGAATGAACAAATCTGTCCTGGAAGAAATATAGCTGGAATGCTCTTTGGAAGCAAGAAAAGTGAGACTTCATCTCACATACTTTGGATATGTTATCAGGAAGGACCACTTCCTGGAGAAAGACATCATGATTGGTAACATAGGTCTGTGAAAAAGAAGATCCTCAACAAGATGTGTTGACACAGCAGATGCAACAATGGGCTCAAGTACAAAAATGATTAAGAGGATGGTGCAAGTCATGGGCTAAATTGTGTCTCCCCAAAAATATGTGTAGCCATGTGGCTGGGCCAGGATTCCCAATATTTTGTGATTATCTTCCACTTGCGATTTTCCTATGCTGTATGTTAAAGCATTAGTGTGGGGCTGTAAATTCCTTCATAGGATCACCTCCCTGCTCCACTGTAAAGGGAGTTTCCTTGGAGTGTGGCTTGTACCACCCTTTATCCTTTCATCCTACAAGAGATAAAAGGAAAGGGAAGCAAGCAGAGAATCGGAAACCTCACACCATCGAGAAAGCAGCACCCGGAGAAAAGCGTGTCCTTGAGACCTGAGGTTCCTGGGCCAAGATGCTCCCTGGACAAAGACTGATGCAATACTGGACTTTCCTCCAGAGTCAACAAGGGGGAAAGCCTTCCCCTGGAGTGGACACCCTGAATTTGGACTTGTCATCTACCGGGCTGTGTAAGAATAAACTTTCCTTTGTTCAAGCCATCCACTCTGTAGTATTTGTAAAAGAGCAGCACTAGCTGACTAAAACAGTGCAGGACATGGCAATGTTTCATTCTATTGTATGTAGGGTTACTGTGAGTCAGAACTGACTCAGTGTTAACAAACAACAACAGCCAAATTTAAAGGAGCCCCAGTAAAAGATAAAAGAATGGTTAAGACACCTGCTAACCAAAAGGCTGGCAGTTTGAACCCACCACCTGCTATGTAGCAGATGGAGTAGTATGCTTCTGTAAAGATTACAGCTTTAGAAACCCTGTGGAGCAATTCTCCTCTGTTCTGTAGGGTTGCCATGAGTCTGAATCAACTGGACAGCAGTGGGTAATGGAGCCAAAAGTGAAAAACGCCTGGTTGTGCAACCATTGAGTGCTTGGCTGCTAACTTAACAGTTGGCGGTTTAAACACATCCAGCTGCTCTGTGCCGAAAGGACTGGTGCAGGCCAAGAGGCATAACTGAGGAAATTACGTAGGTCTATATATAATTATTTAAAATGTAATAATTTACAAATGTAAAATTCATTCTTAGCTTGTAGGCAATATGAAAATAGATGATAGGCCAGATTTCTGAACTGTAGTGTACCAAACATTGATTAGTCCGTCAGGAAAGTGAGTCCACATCTAGCTGTTAAACTGATAAAGGAACTTGACTTCGTGATAGTAAAAATAATAATTTAATAATAGTAAATTATTATTATTACTGCAATTAAGTCAGTCCACAGAAGTTTAGACAGATAGTTCGTGTTCACGTAGATTAGCCACTCTTTATATCACAAATGGAAACTCTGATGGTGTAGCAGTTAAGTGCCATATCTGCTAACCAAAACGTCAGCTGTTCAAATCTGCCAGGTGCTCCTTGGAAACTCTTCGGGGCAGTTCTACTCTGTCTATAGGGTTGCTATGAGTCAGAATCAACTCACTGGCAGTGGGTAGGTTATATTACAAATAAATTGCGAATAAGACTCTCCTGTGCTCTACACTATGTGTCCCTGATTCCTCTTCTTGCCCGATCTTCCTTCCTTCCTCCCTCCCAGGAGTCTCATGCCCTTTCACTTTTGCCCCCTCTGCCCCTGCTCTTTGTCTGGGCCTTAGACTTCTCTGGGCAGATAAGTGATCTTTCATATGAAGGGGGACACTGATCAATGGCTTAGATCAAATGTCCATTTCACATATTATGTCACTTTGGTCACTTATACTCTGCCTTTACATCCTCTTCTTGGTCAGCATTCCAACATGGCTCCATGGTACAGACTCTCAAACAAAACAAAACCTGTTGCCACCAAGTTGATTCCAACTCGTAGGTGACTCATAGTGACCCTGTAGAACAGAATAGAACTACCTTGTAGGGTTTCCAAGGAACAGCTGGTGGTAGCCATAGCTCTTAACCACTGTGCCACCAGGGGTCCTGATAAAAGACAAGAGAAGTAAATTACTAAGTGGTTATTCATTGAAAGTCTGATGAGTACTGGGCCTTACTTTAGACACTGTAAATGCATCATTTCCAGTTCTCCCAGCACTTAATACAGAGCCCTGGAGTGAACCTGGGCTTTGTAATCCAGATGTATTTGGATCCTTAATTTTCACATGAAAAATGGTGATAATAATATCCACAGGGATTAAAATGACAATTATCAATCAAGCACTTCATCTGTTGGCTAGCACGGATGCTGAAGGGATACAAATCCTCCTCTTCTTTCCAAAGTGAAGAATGCAATTTGTGGTTCACAGAGAACTAAAAGGAGATGGTGAGTTGGCCACAGGCAAGAGTTGGCACAGGAAATGGTGAATGGTGAGCACAAGGGAAGGTGGGGCAGCTGAAAGAGTAGATGACAAAGGGAAGGGATGGCGAGACGATGGAAATAGTGGATGACGAAGGGAAGGGAAGCTGGGGACAGCTGAGATAGTGGATGAAGAGTGGAAAGGAAGGCGAGGACAGCTTTTCTTTTCTGTGCCTTCTCAGGCCCAGGTCTCTGTGAGGTCCCGAGTCTCTCCCTAGGTCTAGGGACACAAATGTACTCTTGATTCTGACACCACATGGTGTCAACAAACACCAAAATGGATTTAAGCTACTATTTAAGACACTATGACAATCTTAAAAAAGAAAAAACATGTTGGCCATCTTTCAAAGAATCTCAGCACCCTTAAACATCCACCTTCAGGGCAAACGAAGACTCACAAGCGGTGCCCTTCGTAGGGCGTGTTCTACCAGAATATGTTTCCCGATGTTCTACCAGAAAGTCCATCCAGGCTTTTTAAACTAAGAATCAGCTGAAAACTGTGAACACTTCCAATATTCCGGCTTCTGAGAGGATAGAGCAGGGTATTCCTTTAATCCAGACAGAGACACAATCTCTTTTAGGGCTCACCAGGCCCCTCAGAAGATACCTGGTCATTTAGGTTGTCAGGGCCCACTGTGAGGCTGACACAGCCTGGGTGGAGGTAGACTGGAGGGGAGTGCTGTAATTTGGATGGTTTGGGCCTGAGGAGGCTATTATTTTAAGAGCTGTGGAGGAATATTATGAGTCAAGAGTCACAGCAGGCACGGAATCACCTATTAATCTGAAGGGCTATAGCTGTATCTGTGAGAAATCTTTTGGTGCAAGAAACATATCTCTACACAAACTAGCTAAAGTTGTGTTTTATTTTGTTCTTAATTAGGATACTTTGTATACCATAAAACCCAGTGGCAGAAACTCCAGCTGGATCTCAAAGGAACTGGAAAACCATTAGCCCATGTGCCTTTAGGTAACTCCAACATGTTGAAATCTCGTAAGTGTTACAGTAGTACTGTGCTCCACAGGGTTTTCAGTAATTGCTTTTCCAAAAGTAGATCACCAGGCTTCTGCTCCAAGCCACCTCTGAGTAAACTTGCACCTTCAAAGCTTTGGCTAGCCGGTGAGCTTGTCAACTACTTACACATCTCTCCTTTGCCCTGAGGCAGGATAAACTCTGTAATGAAATTTACACTCCAGAGCTGTGAACCAGAGCTGTTCTTCACTTGGAGTGTCCCTCTCGTGGCTTCTGTCCCTGTCTATTTCCTTCCTGGTTTCTGTGGGAATACTTGGTCAACAAACAACTTGCGTGTGAGTCCACATCTCAGGGTCTACTTTTGGAGACACTGGTCAAAGACAGGGACAGGTGAAGAACTAGGTCAGACGTCACCGTGATAGGTACAGTCTGGTTGTCTGTCTCTGGTGTGGTCTTTTTCCTCTCCTGTCTGCCCATCTCCATTCTCTGTGTTGCAGAAGGGCCTCCCCTGACCGACTCTTCATTTTTGTGGTCCACCGACTTTGACCGGCGTGTAGCTCTGCACTGCCATACCTAAGGAAAGTCTCAATTTTCTGACTGGGTTATCATGTACCTTCAAAACCACCTTGTAGTGACAATTCTGTTGCTCTCTTTTGGAGACAAAGCTAAGCAAGTATTGCACATTTTACTCAAAAGCTACCAAAAGAAAGGCAAACCAATAGCTAAAATTATCACAGGTAACAAAAATTCGCAAGGATTTGTGAGCTTGAATACTCTTTCACACCGATAGAGGCTAGTTTCTCTCTAAAGTTTATTTTCTTAAGAAGTGGGTCATACCTGTGTATTCTTTATGTTGTTGTTGTTTTCCAATAAAGCTTCTGATAATATCTAGTTAGATTACAGGCTCCTTTGTTTAAAATCTCCATGTAAAAACTTGTCATCATCCACAGGGTGAGTACCAAAAACAAACAAATAAACCCTTTTGCTGTTGACTTGATTCCAACTCACAGCAGCAGAGTGGAACTGCCCCATGTGATCTCCAAGGAGCACCTGGTAGATTGAAACTGCTGACCTTTTGGTTAGTAGCCTGGCTCAGCCTTTTCTAAGTGTGCACTTGGAAGGCCAGTCAGGACAGTGAGGGAGAGTAATCCCAGAGCTGTTTCTATACTCTGCTTAGTTGTAGGGAACACTTCTTTTTATTTTTTTCACAATCACATGGGACTGCTAAGTGAGACAGATTCAGCTTAATGTCAACGGGTTAGTTTTTGGTTTGAGCTACATACCACTTTCATCAAGTTAATTTCAAATTATTTTCAACTCAGCAACCCCATGCGTGTCAATGTAGAATTCCTTCACAGAGTTTTCAAAGCTGTAACCTTTCAGAAGTAGATCACTAGGTCTTTCTTTCAAGGTACCTCTTGGTGGTTTCAAACTACCAGCTTTTGGGTTAGTAGCTTCATGCTGAATTGTGACACTCGGGAGCTTCTGGTTCTCAGAGGTCATCTGGGGGTCCAAAAGCATCAACAATTGACTCATCCTGCTCTGGTCTGGCTCCAGTATTTTACGGTGTCTGTTTGAAGAGCTAATGAGGATTTACTGTAAAGTGCAAACTATAGCAAAGGGTATGCCCCTAACAAAATGGCCAGCACTGACTCTTATACAGAAACTGCCTAATCTTGCAGCCTGCCTTCCCACAGTTAACTGAATTCTTTCCTCAATGTCCTAAATCCAAAGTCCCAGGAGAAAGTTTTGATGAACTCTGCTTATGTCAGATTCTCAGACCTAGTCCAGCCAGCTGTTTTAGTCATCTAGTGCTGCTGTAATGGAAATACCACAGTGTGGATGTCTTTAACAAAGAAAATTTTATTCTTACACAGAACAACAGGCTGCAAGTCCTAATTCAGGGTATCTGCTCCAAGGGAAGGCTTTCCCTCTGTCTGCTCTGGAGGAAAGTCCTTGTATTGTATCAGTCTTTGGTTGTGTCAGCATCTTAGCTCAGGAACCTCAGGTCTGAAGGACACACACTCTTCTCCCACTGGTGCTTTCTTGATGCTATGAGGTTGCCAATTCTCTGCTTGCTTCCTTCTCTTTTTATCTCCCTTAGGTGGCCCAGTGGGTTAACCGCTACATTTGCTAACCCAAAGGTCAGCAGTTCAAAGCCACCAGGGCTCCTTGGAACCTCTATGGGGCAGTTCTACTCTGACCTATAGGGTTGCTATGAGTTAGACCCGACTCGATGGCAGTCAGCTAGGATGAAAGGCTAGAAGGTGGTACAAGCTACACTCTGGGGAAACTCCCTTAGCAAGGGTTTTGCAGTCCCACCCTAATACTCTTTTAATATAATCATCCTGCCTACTAGCCACAGGCAGAGACTAGGATGTATAGCATAAGAAAATCACGAAGTATTGGGGGGGGCATATTGGGGAGGCATAGTTCAATCCATGACAACAGCTGTGAGCAGAGGAGGGATTACCTGATTCAGATACATTTGCCTAAGCCCAGGGGCTGGAGGTGAAGTAGAGTCTCTTGGGGTCCATAGGGTGGAGAGAAATGACTGGCATTTCTAGAATACCACCACCAATCTATACAGGAAAAATGGTGACCACTCTCCGGCACTTGGCTTGGCACTTGGCTCCAGTAGAGACTGCTTTTCCATTGCCTACCTCTGTCCCCCACACATACCCTTTGCTTCAATGGTGACACTCAGCTCTAAGCTCTTTCCTGATGACTGCAGAGGTTCAAATCCCAGTTCTGTCACATACTACCCCATGTCCTCAGGGAGGTTACTTTACGAACTGGGCACCAGTTTCCCTACCTGGTAAGAGTCCTTGATTCAGAGGGCAGCTTAGGATATCAACCAAGTTGGCGTCTGCCTGTGAAATCCAGGCCCTGACACATAGTAAAACCGACAATAGTTGGAGTTAGAGGTAGAGGACCAGCCTAGGATCAAATCCACTGCCAAATTAAGCCAACAGAGACACGTGCGCTTTCTGTTTTTCACTCAGGAGCTTGTTTTCCTTCATAAACTTATCATCTCATGGTAGCAATGCAGACATCATGTCTTCACACACGTTTGCCCCAAAGAGGAAGAAAGTAGGATTGGGAACTGCTTCCCTCACATATGGCTCTCAGGTCATCAGGTAGGAAAATCTTTCCGAAAGTCCTCCAGGACATACATAGGGTTTTCAGTGCTAAAGCTGGGAAAGGCAAACCAGAACCAGTGGGTCACCCATGCAGTGTCAGAATTGGGGCACATATAGTTACTTTCAGCTATGGAGAAGGCTGGGAGAAGAAATAAGGTTATTTTTGTTTCCACTGTGGGTGGCAAAACTCTACCAGTAGGAAGGACAGGGAGCGGAGTTAGTTGCTTGATGAGAAACCAGCAGTCGCCACACCGGCGTATCTCCCTTCTCCCTCCCCCTGCTTCTTTCTTTGTACCAGAATCCCAATTCCCTCCCACATGAATAAACCAATCCTAGCAGTTCTGTTTCTCTCAAGAGTGATTGATTAGGAACTGTCAGTGAGTCATGAGACGAAAAACCTGCAGAGCAGCCTGCAAGAAAAACTTTCCAATGTTAAAGTGCGATCACAGAAGAGAAGTCTTGGGATTTTGTTGTACTAACACCTAAGCTGCTGTGGCCATTGTGTGGCTGTGAGGGGGCCAATCTGCGGCAAGGCCAGGATGAAATGGCAATGCAGGGAAACGGAGGATCCTGTCCTAGAAGACTTGACCAAGCTGCCAAATCAAGCAGCCTGGAGCCACTCTGTCTTCAGTCTTTATTGTTTCCACCTGTTGAGTAAGATTTTTTTTGTCGTTTATAGGTGAAAGCACCTGAGTTGATACAGCATCAGTACAGGCTTGCTGTTGCTGTTTCCGTATTAGCTGTTGTTCTTCAGCCCTGCTTCTCATAGGTCGTCTCATTCCTGGCTGTTTACCTGAACTTTGGATGACCCTCCATATTTGCATTTTCTGACTTTATCTGAAGGCCTGGTTTTGGACCTGCTGCCTGTCTCATGCCAAAAACAGTGGTAGTTCTTGTTCCCCGCCACCTTTCTTCCAGCAGCATTCCCCTCACTCTCTGGCTATAGAGCACCTTCTACAGGGGTCCCTCTGATACAATTGTGGACACAGACTTGAGGCCTAGCCAAGCAAAGCCCTTTCTAGAACTGACCTCAACTTTCAGAGAAGAGGCACTGTCTCCCTGAGGCTTCTAGGCACGAGCATCACATAAGCCAAGAGCTGCTGGTGGATCCCACCCCACGCAGGCTCGGACAGTCCCAGTAGCTACATCTCAGATCCTGCCAGCTCCTCCCACACTTGATAATAGCAGCTGTGGATGCCACCCTGCCCAGAAGCTGGCCTGATAGAAGTCTTGCTAGGAGCCCTTACCCAGTGGGCAGCAGAGTGGGAAAGGGCCCTGTGTTTGTTTGCTAGAGCTTCTGTAACAGGAATGGCCTTAAGAGGATGGCTTATATTCTCATAGTTCAAGAGGCTGAAAGTCCAAATTCAGAATACGACTTTGAGGGCCATTCTTCTTTGTCTCCTTTTGCTTCTAACCAAGCCTGTTGCTGCTGAGCCAAATTTAACTCAGAACAACCCTATAGTGAGCTGTCCCATAGGGTTTCCAAGCAGTAATTGGTGGATTCAGACCCCTAAACTTCTGGCTGGCAGCCTGAGCTCTTAACCACCAAGATTCCTATTTCTGCTTCCAGTGGCTGGTAATCCTTAGAATTTCCGTATTTACAGATTCATGCATCCCTTCATCAGATAGCATCTGTCTTCCTCCTGTGTCCATGCTGTTTTTTTCATAACTCAGGAGCAATTAGGTTCAGGATCCATCCTACACTGATATGCCTTCAGCTGATGGATTATGTTACATTAGATTGTATCATGGCAGGCAGTTACAGTGGATGACATCCAAAGGTACAGACAGAAGTCAGAATTCCAAAACCAGCCCGTTACTCTATGTCCATGGTAAACGTGCCTGGAGCAGGTCAGAGGGATGAGAGACAGGAACCGAGATCTGGCCTATGTCATTTCTACGCACTTTTCACAGCTGAAAGGTGGTTTCCCCCGTCAGCCTTCTTGTGAGGTAGAGGTCTAGCACCAGACCTCGGGCACTTGACAGGGAGCTCAGATGCCTTTTTTTGGTTTCTGTTGATCATTTTTCTTCAGGATGAACCTTATCTGTACTGTCTATTCTAAAGCAGATTCTAGAGAATGATTTTGAAGACAGTCAAAGCTGCAGACAATCCACTCTGCCTAGCTGATCCTGTCCCTCGGCGCTTGCCTGCAATCCAGGCCATGGTCAGTCTTGAGACCGTCTCACTTAGCACAGATCTCAGACCTCCCACCTGCCGGGCTCCTTCGTACCTCAGTGCTTATAGTAACCACATGTCTTTGAATGCTAACCAGTAGAAGTAGAATTTTTTTTCTTTAAGGCACGAGCTCAAAGTAAATGTCCCCAAACAAATGAAATTATCAGTCCCAGATCAAGAATACCTGAGGTATCCGGAAGAAATTTCACACCTGACTGCAGTTCTTTCATCAATTCCATTAAAATTAGGAGAGCCGTTTTCCAACTCTGATGATTCTACCTTCAGATGAGTGAGGACAGGACAGAAAAGGAAATCTGAAGCAATCCCAAGTGGAGATAAAATGAGATCTGTCTACTTTTTATAAGGTCTTCATAATGTAAAAACTGAAAGTGCTTTCCTTTTAAATTGTCTGGCTTTTCTGAGAGTCCTCTGTGTCACTTTGGGTCCTCAAAGGAGATGTTTACTGGAGGAAATACCTATAAGGGACAAAGGAGAGAGGGAGCTCACATAGGTGAGAAAGCCTGCCAACTGGAGAGCAGGTAGGTGACACCTGTTGGGGAAGGAGGGGGTAGGAGGAGCTTCCCACTGCAGTGCGGCCGAGAGAAAGGTAAGGTGTTACAAGTGTCCGTGAGGTTTTGCTTCTAGAAGCTTGGCCACACCTTGGTGAGACAACACTGAAGGTACTTCAAGGTGGGTGAAGAAACCAGTCTGCTTCATACACGCTACCTTGCCTGCCCCCCATGTTCTGACTCATCCTGGATCCCTAACAAATGCTGAATCTACTGATCAAGAAGAAAGGAAAGGATGACTTTCCTGTTGATGATTGTGTTTCTTGTACTTTAAGGAACGTCTGGTCTTTTAATTAATTTATGATAACAAATACTCTACACTGCCTGTGGAAAGGGATGTTTATAACACTTCTAAAAGTAGGTGCACCCTGCCTTGTTCCTAGATAGATTTGCTGTTGTTGTTAATTGACACTGAACTGGCTCCAACTTATGGCAATCCCACGTATAACGGAAGGAATCTTTGCCTGATCCTGTGTCAGCTTCACGATCATCAGTATGTTGAGTCTGCTGTTTTGTCTACCGTGACAGTTTATTTCATTGAGGGTTTCCCTCACTTTCCTTGGACCTCTACCTTAGTAAGCGTAATGCCCTCTTCTAATAATTGTTTTTTCCAGAAGACATTGTTCAAGGTAAGCAAGCCAAAGGCCTGCCATCTTCATTTCTAAGGAACATTCTAGTTGTATTTCTTTCAAGATTGATTGATTTGTTCTTTTGCCAGTCCATGATACATTCAGTTTTCTTTGCTAGCACCGCAGATTGGATGTATCAATTCTTCTGTCTTTTCGTTATCTGCTTTAGTCGTCTGGTACTGCTTTAACAGAAATGCCACAGATGGATGGCTTTAACAAAGAGAAGATTATTCTCATGTAGTCTAGTAGGCTACAGGTCCCCATTCAGCTTCAGGGGAAGGCTTTCCCTCTTTGTCGGCTCTGGAGGATTGCCCGTGTGCTGCATCAGTCTTTCTTTGGTCAGGGAGCATCTCAGTGAAGACACCTCAGGTCTGAAGGACCTGCTGTGTTCCTCGTGATACTTTCTTGATGGTGTGAGGTACTCAACTCTTGACTGCTTCCCTTTCCTTTTGTCTCTTGTAGGATACACGGTGATACAAGCTATACACCAGGGAAACTCCATTTACATTAGAGCAGGATGGTAACTTTAGGAAGGGTATTACATACAGTACCACCTTAATCCTCTTTAGCATAATCCTATCTATTAACCACGGGCAGAGATTAGGATTTACAGCATAGGCGAATCATACAATAGAGAGCAATCTCAAAATACTGGGGATCACGACCCAGTTAAATTGCTATACACATTTTTTGTGGGACATAATTAAATCCACGACATTATCCAATTTTCACATGCACATGAGGTGATTGAAAGGGGTCTTTGAAGCAGCCAGCTTCATGTGCTCTACCAGTTCCTTCAGACCTGCTTCCCTTTTCCATCTTTCCATCTTACAGCCAGCCACATTTACATGGACTGTCTTTGCCTCCTGAGTTCTATCAGAAAACATTCTCTCAAAAGAATCTTTGACAATATGCAATATTGACGGAGCTGTAAAATTCATTCTCACAACTCATCATCCGAACAGCATAAAAACAAGGCTCTTTTTTTGGCTTGAACCAAATACAGACTCTACCCTTAAGAATATTGTCTAGTTGAAGAGATCGAATACGAACCCAACAAGTAAATGTTCATATTCTAGAGGCTTAGAATTCACCCTGTAGAAATCCAATATTCACACAAAGTCAGACTGCACAGTGCTGATGAGGAGAAAGTTCTCAGCTCTCCCCGGCTTTTCTGAGTTGTAACAAAGGACTTCTCCACTGAGTCTCTTAACATTGCTACTGTTGAACACCTTTTAAATGGTATCTTTTAACATAATCACCGGCCTTGATTTCCTTTGTTTTCCCTAGCAAATACTTGAGATTCTCTCAATGAAGTCTACCCTTTCCCTTCGTAGTTCTCTTGATAGAGAACTTGATAGAGAATTACTTTGTGTTTTCATTTCAAGAATTATCTTCATGTTTTTCTCTTTACCAGTTACAATAAGAAAACCTACCTTTAACAGCAATAATGTACAAGTAAAAAAATTCCATAGAGTAAAATGCTAGTTTTTAAAGACAGTGTTTCTCAAACTAGGGTCTGAGGGTGAATTCTGGGGGAAGCAAGAGAATTTCCTTTCCTTTCATCAAATGTGAGACTATATATATATATATAAAAAAGAGACTCTGGCATACGGCTATGGGATGTTGGAAGTACTTAAAGAATCCACCAGCACCGACAAGATGAGTGGTTGAATTTCTCAAGGACTTTAATGTCTTTATTGTTGACTGTAAATACAGTGAGGTGTTAAGAAGTCCTGAGATGGAAAGATGACCCCCGAAAAGCACAATATAAGATGCCTTTTGAAAAACATCTAGCTGTTTATTTTGGGCTGGTGGTTGTTATAGCGATGGGAGGAGACTGGTGAAGATGAGGTACAAACTGCCAGTGCCCGTCAATATACTCTCCTCTGAAACAAGCTTTAGGCAGGGTATGTCTGGCAATCATAAGAGATGTTAGCAGACATTACGATGTCAATAAAATCTATGATTTGTGAGCCTGTGGCCTTGGGGGGCTGGCCTGTAAAAAGGGGGCCCTAGGTTCTCCATCACAAACAATAGTGCTGTTGTTGTTAGCAGCCATGACATCAGCTGTGGCACTCGGGCACCTCCACTGCCCACTCTTGCATCACCTTCAGCATCATTGATGTGCTTGAGATCATGATTGCTGCCAATGTATATTTTAATGCCCTCCAATCTACACATTTTCATGGGCTAATTTTTGGAAGTAAATTTCCAAGCCTTTCTTCCTAGTTGTAGTCTGGATAGGCCATTCAATACTGTCCACAAGTGACCCTGCTGGTGTTTGAAATACCAGTGACCTAGTTTCCAGCAAGTTCACACAGTGTGGCAAACTGACCAAACCCAAACCCATTGCCACTGAATGGAATCCAACTCCTAACAACCCTATAGGACCAAGTAGAACTGCCCTGTAGGGTTTCCAAGAGTAGCTAGTGAATTCAGACTGCTGACCTTCTGGTTGGCAGCTGAGCTGTGCCACCACTGTGCCATCAGGGGTCCAAAAAGGTAGAAAACGGGCACTGCCACAGATGAGAAAATAAATAAAAGAAAAAATTGCTGAGCACCTTCTCTACACCAAACACCACACGAAGCTCTTTGAATATTGATAGATTTTGTTATTCTCATGACAACTCCATGCAGTAGACAGAGAGGCTAAGTAACTTGCTCCTTGGAAGCAAAGATGGCAAGACTGTGACGTCCATACTTTGGACATGTTGTCAGAAAGGATCAGTCCCTGGAGAAGGACATCATGCTTGGTAGAGTGGAGTCAGCCAAAAAGAGAAAGACCCTCAGTGAGACGGACTCACACAGTGGCCACAACAAGGGCATTAAGCGTAGTAACGATTATGGACACAGCACGTCCCTGGGTTGTGTTTTGTTTTGTTATTTATAGGGTCACTGTAAGTCAGAACTTACTCAACGGCACCTAACAACAACAGCAGCTAACTTAATGCAAGACCTACAGTTAGTAGGCTCCCAGGCACTACCTACCAGTACCCAGATGTTTAACTGCTATAACTACACCACAGGTAAATGCTGACAGCCCTTATAAAATCATGCTGAGAAATCAGGAAAAGCCCTATGGGTTGTGAGTTAGGAATGGTTTTCAGGCTTTGGACAGGTAGGAATTAGAAGGCAATGACATTAATGATGAAAGGACAAGCACAATAAAGGCAAAGCAAGTACCCTTCCCTTGCAGGGGCTTCTCTCTGCATGGAACTTGGGTCCTCCTCCCCAGTAGCCATCATAAATCTGCTCAGATTGGACACTCAGTTGACCGGTGATAAAAAAAAAAAAAAAAGGAAGAAGCAAGCAATAACAAAAAAGCCCTGCTGCTGTCAAATAAGTTCTGTCTCATAGCAATCCTATAGGACGGAGTAGAACTGCTCCACAGAGTTTCCGAGGAGCTCCTGGTACATTATGAACTGCTGACCTTTTGGTTAGCAGCCGTAACACTTAACCACTATACCACTGGGCTTTCCCCATAAAAACAGAAGTACAGCTGGGAAATACACAGAGATCCCGTTTGACAACAGCCTAGGATCTTCTGTTCCTGCATTCAACACTTCACCCTGATCTTTCCAGTTACCCGAGCTGAAGTATTTTCCTCTTTTGGTTAAAGCAATTTGAGCTGGGTATTTTTCCACTTTCCACCAAAAGAATGCCAGTGAATATAGCCTGAAAGAAACCAACCTGGATAGGAAACTTCTACCCCAGTGCCCTTGGCAAAGACTGAACACTCATTCCCTTCATGCTGGCCCTACCTTCCCTGGAGTTGGTCTCAGAGCAACCAAGTTGCTTTCAGCCTGACTAGAGGAAAACAGCAGAAATTCCCAGGACATACCAGCAGTGGCTGGGAAAGAACCAGCATGCCACTTCTTCTCTAGGCTTCTGGAAGCCAGCCTTCTAGTGGGTCTATTTGCCAGCTGTGCCACTGTCATGGATTGAATTGTGCTCCCCAAACAATGAGCATAGAAATTTGGCTGGGCTGTGATTCCTAGTATTGAGTCATTATATGCTATAAAGTCTGCCTCTGTGATGTTAATGAGCGAGAATGGGCAACAGCTGAGTTGGTGGGGTAGAACTTACCATGTGAGATGGTACTGTGGCTTGGGCAGCCTCTTGGGATAGAGAAAAGAGGCAAGCAGAGAGTTGGAGACCTATTCAAGAAAGAAAGCAGTGCTGGGAACTGAGAGGGTCCTTTAGAAAGGGCTGGAATCCCTGTGTTTCAGAAGCTTCCAGTCCGGGAGATGACTGATGACAAGGGCCTTCCTCCCAAGCCAGCAGAGAAAGCCTTTGCCTGGAGCTCACCCCTTGAATTTGAACTTTCAGCCTACTGAACTGTGGAAAAATAAAATTTATCTTTTTAAAGCCATTCCCCTGTGGTGCCTCTGTTATAACAGCACTAGATGACTAAGATAGCCACCAAATCAGGCAGTGGCCCCAGGCATCCACATCCTGGGAGGCAGCTGCAAAGTTAGCCATGCAGATGTTTAATGTAGAATTTATGTGGTTTCTTACATAAATAAAAGGAAAATATATGTCCCCTGGGGTTATTTTCAGATAAAAGAGAACAAGCACAACGAGTTCTGTTGAGAAAAGAAGTTGGGTGGAGAATCCACAAATTCTTTTTAGTGCACCAGTTCTCAAAGTGTGTTCTCCAATCATAGCGTCAGCAAGACCTAGGGACTTGTTAGAACAGCAGATTCTCAGGCCTCAGCAAGCATCATTTAACAAGCCCTACAGATGATTCTGGTGCCCATTTTCCTTAGTCTAAGAACCACATGGAAAGAATTTCAGGACTGCAGTTTACTCCACTCCTTCTGTGAAAGCATCTTTGCTTTGTGAAGCTGGATGATGTAAAGCAACCTAATTCTGCATCAGGGAAAAAAAATGCTACTGTATTTTATAGCAGTTAAGTTACAAGGGTAATTTGTGGCCAAGGAGTCTAGCAGATATTCACCCTTGCAGCTCCTTCAGTGAAGACCAATCTCACTTATCACAGGAAGAAGGAGCAACTCCTGGCATGTCAACACTGGGGTGTTGTCCAGGTTTAAAAAGCAACAGATATCAGCCACACACATTTAAAGGTCAGTTAGACGGCCCCCTCCCTGCTGCCATCCCACATCAGGGCACAGATGGTCCTCATGATAGGCACATTCAAAATTCCCAGAGACTATTCAGAAAGGAAAAGCATATTGTTCCTACATTGCGCTGTGAAAGAAATGAGACAAAGTGGGAGAGGCCAAGGAAGGAAAGGAGGTCCTGGGAGGGACTGTTCAATTTTGAAACTCAGTTCTTACCCTTGTTAATCAGCGCTTGTTAAACATCAGTCACCGCCCTTTCTGGAGAATGGACTTCAGAGAGAAAAGCTAAACCAAGCTGTCTCCAAGATAGGAAAGCTAAACAAAAGGATGGGGTCTAACTTACAGTCCTAGGACCTTTGAGTGCAGGAAATGCCAGAATTCCCCGAGCAAAGCAGTGGCTCTCTGACAGGTAAACGGGCTTCCTGGTCTTACCACCTTTGTTCAGCTAAAGCTCAGGGCCTTCTCTGCATCTGCTGTCCTGATGAGAGCAGTGGTAGGATTCTCACCTTCCGTGTAGGAGACCCAGATTCAGTTCCTGGCCAATGCACCTCGTCTGCTGCCAATACTTGTCTGGTGGAGGCTTGTGTGTTGCTGTGATCCTGAACAGATGTCAGAGGAGCCTGAAGACTAAGAGTTTAGGAAGAAAGGTCTGGTGATCTACTTAAAATCGGCCAAAGAAATCCTCATGGATCACAACAGTCCAGTTTGCAACCATTCATGGAAAGAGCATGGAAAACATTTTGTGTACTGTCAGTGAACTGGGCTGGCTCAACAGCAGCTGACGATAGTTGTGTCCCGGATGCTTCTTTTGGAAGGAGTGCAGAGGCTCTCGCACTCCCATTCTAGTCACAGTCCCTCTCCCTGCCCCAGGAGCATGGCCAAGGCTTTGTTGTGGAGACCAGAGGTAACATTCCTCTCACTTCCTTGTCTGTGAATAGCAAAAGTAAAGGTTTGGTCAGGTGGACTCCTACCCTGTGGTCACATGACAGGTTAGCAAAAGAGTGAAAATGCAACAGAGAAAAGGAAAATGATGCATTTGAAATGACTTGCCCCCAAATAATCTAAATTTAAAGGCTCAAAGGGAGATGTGCTTTGTTGATCCCCAAATTCCATTAGATTCCATGACTCCAGGTCCAATATAAAGACCCCCAATATAAAGACCCCTGTCTGTGGACAGAATTTGTGTTAATTAGCGAAGGTTAATGACAGACAAAGATTCCCTCAGCTGAGCTGGCTGTGTCCCTAGCTTCTTTGAAAATCTTCTTCACCTTCAGAGGGAGGTAAAGATCACACAGTCAAGCCAAGTGCCATCAAGTCAGATCTGACTCATGGCGACCCTAGGAGCCAGGGTAGAACTGACCCCCTAGAACACAAGCGGTCCCATTTACAGAGGAGGGTGGAGCCCCAGCATTTTGCACAACCCGCAAGGGCTGCAGGGGGTGGGGGCGGATTACAGAAAAGTAACCACTGTTCCTCCCTCAATGAAACCAACCAGTTACAGTGGGGTTAGTGCTGACTCACGGAGACAGAACGTATATCAGAAAAGAACTGTGCTCCACAGGGTTTCCAACGGCTGTGATCTTTCAGAAGCAGATCACCAAGTCCTCCTTTCAAGGCACTTCTGGGTGGATTTGAACTGTCCGCCTTTTAGTAAGCAGCTGAATATGTTAACAGTTTGTACTACCCTGAGACCCCAAAATAAAACATCCCCTAAATCACAGCTGGTCAGCATCCACGCTCACAGGCTGAAGGTCATGGAGCTCTTCACTTCTTCAAGTTTCCTCTGAGTATTCACTAGACATAAGAAACTCTGTTACTGTAGTGCTTAAGAGCTACATCCGCTAACCGAAAGGTTGGCAGTTCAAACATACCATCTGCTCCTTGGAAACTCTATGTGGCAGTTCTGGTCTGTCCCATAAGCTCACTATGAGCTGGAATTGGCTCGCTGGCAATGAATTTTTTTTTTTTTTACATGTAAAAGTTGGCCGTTTCTATCTTTCCAGTCCTGCTGTTAGTCTCCCTGCCAAAAGTGTGTGGTCACGGTATTCTCTGTACCACCCACTCTTTACATCTTCCACCTTCTGACAAAATGGCTCAGTTGCCCACTAGGGAGTTGGCACAGCTCCCTAAAAGGTCTCTAGGCTTTTCTGCCCTTCCAGAGAAGATGCATATACTCCCAAGCAAGGCAAGAGTCTAGGGAAAGCCACTGACCTCTTAAAGGAAGATGGGGCAAGGCTGGAGTTCAAGAGCATACACATGTCCGACTCAGTAAGGTCAGGGTGTCCCTGTAGCCCGGAAAGTAGTCACCCATCGCCAGAACACACCGTCACCCGGAGGAGGAGATCCTGGCCACTCAGCTACTTGCAGCTACTTTGTATCTCAGCTCCTGGAGCAACCCTCCGGGGGAACTGTTTTGACCCTGTCTTCATGGATGACAAGATGCTCAGACTCCAGAATCAGTATTAAATTAAAAAAAAAAAAAGGAAGGAAAAGCCAACACATTTCAAACTTTGCTATCACTAAATCGGATATATATATATATATATATTTTTAAAAAGGCAGTTGCCATGGAACAGATTCTGCCCCATGGGACCTTGTGCTGTTTTAAAGTATAACTGTGCTCCGTAGCATTTTCAGTGCCCCCCCCTTTTTTTTGGTAATGGATTATCAGGGCTTTCTTCCCAGATTCCTCTGAGTAGTCTTGAACTGCCAACCTTTTGGTAAGCAAGAGAGCACATTAATAGTTTACCTGTTCCAGGGACTCAGAATAAAAATAAAGGTGATCAAATTTCCATGCTTTCTGAATTTGGGTCACAACTTTCCTTATGCCTGGGGTGCTCTTGGCTCTGGAGTGGCACTGAGAGAAGAGAAGGAGGGAGACACCTAACCCAGGCTTGACTCTGCAATTGTCCCTGGAGGACAGGCCACCTCCCCAGGGCTCTGGGCAGGCGATGAACTTGGCGGTTGCTGAAAGGCAGCAGCAAGGGCCCCTGCAATTGCCACAGGCAGATCCTCACCTGAGCTGGCAACTGGAGTCATTCAACTCCCTATCACACTGTCATCAATCATGGACTTGGAAAAACTTGCAGTGCTCGAGTTTATTATCAGATCTTAATGAAAATGTATGGGTTTCACAGAGGAGTACAAAAAGCGTGCAGTGTCTGAATTCAAAATGGCAAAATTGTTTGACTAGGTGCTAGGGCAAAAGCGACTGGGGTTACAGCTGGGAGCAGGGTGAGGAGAAAGACCATGGCACCATCAACACGTGGGAAACGATGGCGCTTCTGCAGCTGCAGCCCGTGCGGTGGGTGGGAAAAGCGACGGGTCCGGGGGGTTGCTGAAATAAAAATCATAAAAATGAGTTGCTTGTTTATCGGATGCTTACCAGGCTCTGTGAGAAGGGCTCTACAAACACCATCCCATTCAGCCATTAGATCCGTCCTGTAATGCCAGAAGCACAGTCTTCATATTGTCGTTATTAGCTGCCATTGAATTGGCCTGACTCCCATCAACTCCACACTTTTCGGATAGAAATGCTACAGTTTTATGTCATCCCCATGATCTGTTCTAAGTTTTATCATTGTGATCCATATGGTTTTCATTGGTTACCTTTAGTAGATCACCAGGTCCTGTATCTTCAATCTGAGTCTGGAAACAAAAACAAGACAAAAAATGCAAACTCATTGCCATCAAGTCAATTCCACCTCACAGTGATCCTATAAAATTAAACTACTCTCTTAGGGTTTCCAAGGGGCAGCTGCTAGATTCAAACTGTTGACCTATTGGTCAGCAGTCGTAGTTCTTAACCCACTGTGCCACAATCTATTCAGCGTCATAGCAACACACAAGCGTCCACTGACAATTAGGAGGTGGCTGCAGATGAGGCGCATTGGCCAGGAATGGAATCTGGAAGGCAAGGTGAGAATTCTACCACTGAATCACAACTGCCCTAGTTCTCATTTCACAGACGAGGAAACTCAGGCTCAGAGATATTACGTGAATTCACTGGGGTCTCAGTAAGATTCAAACCCAGGTCTACTTGGTTCTAGAGCTTGGACTCTTTAGCAAAAATTAGCAAACTTTTTTGTCAGGGTAAGACAGTACATGTTTTATGCTTTGCAGGCCACATACAGACTATTTGCATGCTCTTATTTACTTTTGTGTTTTGAAAAACCTTTTAAAAATGTAAAAACCATTCTTAGCTCTCTGACAGTACAAAATTTGGCCACAGCTTTGATTTGGCCATAGCTTTGATTTGGCCTATGGGCTGTAGTCTGCTAATCTCTGTTTTTAACCTTGATACAGTACTTCCATCTAGCTATGTGACAAGAATTTCTCCTCTATCTGCTACAGGTGTATCCCTGAAATGGCTTTAGAAAGCAATTATAAGATAGCAATTGAGAAATGGAAGGCTGACCTGAGTTAACTTTCTAATGCCCTGAGAACTTTGCTATTTACTGTAATTACTATTCTTGTGATTTCTTTGTGATTTTCCTTTAGGAAATCCCTTCAAACTTCAAGGCTGCAATATCCAAATAGCAAGATACCCCAAATATTTTTTGAAACAAAGTAGGAGTATAATTAAATAAATGTAAAGGAAGGAACAATACAAAATATCACCTAGCCTTTCACAGGAATTACATGTAAAAAAGATGTCTCTCCTTGAATGAGTTTAATGAGCAAGACGGACTTTGAACACACGATGCACAGGAAAAATGATACACATTAATTTGTTGATTACTTGTGCCTCTTATCTTTTTTTTAAAAAAATTCAAATTTCACTTATTTTGTTATTGAAAATAAACTTAGCAAAACCTAGGCCAATTCAACACCTTCTACATGTACAGTTTAGTGACACTGAGAACATGCTTTGATCTGTGTGACTGTTCTCACCGTCCTTTTCTGAGTTCTTCCTTCATCATTAAGTTAAACTCACTGCCCTCTAAGTTTCCTATCTAATCTTTCAGTTTGATCCCATCTAGATAGTTCTTAAAAGAGAACAATGCTCAAAGCAAACAGTTTTTACTGGCTAAGCTAAATTATGACATCTGACAATTAAGTCTGCAAACATAATCGTTCTAAGTGCTGCATACCTCATTGCTGAACGTCACTATGGTCACCTTCAAAGTACTCCCCTTGGGAAGATACACACTGATGCCAGTGCCCATCACACCCTTCAAAGCAATTTTGGAACTCTTTCTGGAAGGGCCACTGTGCACGGTGGCATGGTGGCAAGTTCATGAACTTAATTGTATGGTTGTCTGTGAGGGAGTTTTAGCCAGTAAGCAAGTAACTATATTGGGACACCGTCCCTACTCACCTGATCTGCCCCCAATGAGTTTCTTCTTTAGTTAAAGATAAAGGAAATATTGAAAGGAAGACATTTGGATGACATTCAGGCTGTCAAGTGTAATATGATGATAGCTTTGATGGCCATTCCAGAAAAAGAGTTCCAAATTTGCTTTGAAGCATCGACTAGGTGCTGGTATCAGTGCATAGATTACCAAGGGAAGTACTTCAAAGGTGACCATGGTGATATTCAACAATGAGATATGTAACACTTTTTCTAGGATGAGGTCACAAACTTAATTTGCAGTCTTTGTACTATCTGGTTTTAAGTAGACTTAAGGAGATATTTTTGTTTTAAGATTTAAAGATTATCTCAGGGCAATAGTTTCAGGAGTTCATCCAGCTTCCATGGCTCCAGGAAGTCTAGTCTATGAGAATTTGAAATTCTGTTCTATGCTTCCCCCTTCTGATGAGGATTTTTCTGCTGAGTCTTTGATCAAAATGTTTAGTCATGGCACATCTGGTTCTAGTCTCATAACAAAGGAGGCAGTTGTTCACGGAAGCAATCAGCCACACATTCCACATCCTCCTCCTATTCCCAGTGCTCCAGGTGAGGACCACTAGTACTCTGGATGGCTGCTTGGAAGCTTCCATGAATCCAAGCACATGCTATGAACTAGGAGGTATAACAGAAGCAATAAACTTGTTTTTAGACCAATTCATTAGCATGTCCTATGAAACCAAGGCTCTAAACTTCCAACCCAAGGAATCAAATCCCATGAGGTGTTTGGTTCAGTTTTTCAGAACAGCACAACTTACTGACAATTACAATAATCAGCTGTGTAACTTTATCCTTAATCGGTGAGACTTTTCCATCACTGTCAACCTCCCCCCTCCAACCCTTAGTAGCCACTAAAACTTTGGTCTCTGTACATTTGCCTTTTCTTCTCTTTTCAAGTAAGTGAGGTCATACAATTTTTGTCCTTTTTGTGATAGGTTTATTTCACTCAGCATGATGTCTTCAAGCTCCATCCATACTGTAGCACGCGTCAAGACTTCATTTCTCCTACTGGCTGAATAGTATTGTATTGTACGTATGTATCATATTTTATTTGTCTATTCATTTTCTGATGGGTATTTAGGATGTTTGTACCTTTCGGCCGTTGTGAGTAGTACTGCAATGAACATTGGTGTACAAGTCTTTGAGTCTCTGCTTTCAAGTCTTTTGAATATATACCTAGGAGTGGAAGTGCTGAGTCATATGGTGGTTCTATTTTTAGTTTTTGAGGAACCGCCACAGTGTTTTTCACATTTTGTGTTTCCACCAGCAGTGGACAAGGATTTGAGTTTCCCCACATTCTTTCCAACATTTGTTATTTATTTCTTTATTTATTTTTATCTTAGTTATCCTAGTGGGAGTGAGATTGTACCTCACTGTGGTTTTGATTTGCATCTGTCTGATGGTTAATGATGCTTAGCATCTTTTCATGTGTTTGGTGGCCATTGGAATATCCTCTTTGGTGAAATGTCTATTTCATGTGCATTTTATCTTAATTAGCCCTTTCACCAGCTAGCTGCTTTTTATAATCATTCCGTGTAGCCACTAGAATATTGTGAGCTGTAAGTAATAGAACACCTATCTCAAAGTGGCTTAGGTGATAAAGAAATGGCTCACTTCACAAATAGAAGTTGAAAAGTTAGCAGATTTCAGGTGACTGGTCTAGTTGTTCAAAAGAATCCTCAAAGATCCACAATCTTTTTAATTCTCAGCTCTCCTATAGATAATAGCAACTGGATTTTCAATTTTAAAGTCCAGTGCTCTTACTGTGGTATCCAAGTTCTCAGTGAGGAACACAGAGAAAGAGTGCCTCTTTTTCAACTGTCAACCAAGCTCTGTCCTTTTAATCTGAATGAATCACTTAAGAAAACAGATGAAGGAGGTGTGCTGATTGGTTCAAGCCTAAACCAAAACCTGCTTGATGTCAAGTTGATTCCAACTCATATTGACCCAATAGGGTTTCCAAGGCTGTAAATCTCTACAGAAGCAGAGCACCACGTCTTTTACCCACAGAATCACTGGTATTCAAACCATCAACGTTTTGGTGAACAGTAGATCATTTTAACCACTGCACAACCAGAGCTTCTTGCTTTGGCCTAGATTCCTGAATTAGTTTCTTAAAAAAGAAAAAGAAAAAGAACCCAATACCATTGAGTCAATTCCAACGCGTAGCAACCCTATAGGTCAGAGTAGAACTGCTCCACAGAGTTTCCAAGGAGCACCTGTCAGATTTGAACTGCCAACCTTTCAGTTAGCAGCCATAGCGCTTAATCACTACACCATGAGGGTTTCCAGTCACTGATAAGACAGATGGACTTTCCGTGTCCTTCCTCTTAACCTAGAGTTATATTAGGATAGGTTAGTTTTGCTGTGGTAAGAAACAAACCCAACAACTTCGTGCTTCCCTCCTGTTAGTTACGGTCAGTCATCTTTCAGCTCTGTCCCCTTTGGGAACTAGATAGACAGAGCAACTAGTGTTTGCTCATTATTAATCACTATTGAAGACAAAAAGACAGTTTTAGAAACCCTAGAACTGCCACTAGAATTTTTCAGTTAAGAAGTAACACATGTAGTCACTGAACGTATTGTCTCACCCAACCACAAGGGGGCCATGTGGTCAGAGAGAGAGAATGTGCAATATTCAGGAACAGCACCAGTCACTACCGCAGGGTCAGTGTGCGCCACTACCCAAACGATGGAGAGGACTCAACTCTAAGATGTAGCACACTGCCAGTCACAGACGAATAGGCACTCAAAGAGAAAAGTAACTTTTCCAAGGCCGTATAGCCAAGTGATTGAGCCAGAATTCATCTTTAGTGTGATAGCACTGGAATGTCCCTTCTGTTCCCATTACACCATGCTGCTTCTTGTGCAGGCACAGTAGGCAGCAATGTGTGACCACAGGGCACTTGGAAGGCTCCCCTCAAGAACATCTAAGGTCACTAAGACTCACTATCCCTTTAATGAAGGCAAGGCCTCTTTTTATGCCATCAGAGATAAGGTTTACTATAAAATACCTAGGAAAAATAGCACATTAGGCTAAATTCTCACCAAGTTAAAAAACAAACAAAAAGAAAACCTGCTTCTTCATTAAATATGGTAGAGATGATAAAATTCACTGGCTGCCTTCTGTATGCCAGTCATTGTGATTAGTGCTGGGAGTATGTTGTTCTTATTGTTAGGTGTGGTCAGATCAATTTTGACACTTAGCAACCCTAAATGAGAGGCTAGGATTGCCCCATAGTGTTTCCTAGGCTGTAATTGTAATCTCTCTCCTGAGGAGCTCATGGATGGGTTTGAACTGCTACCCTTTGGTTATTAGCCAAATGCTTAATGTTTGTGCCACAAGGGACCATGCTGAGGGTAAAACGATGAGCAAAAGCAGACATCGAATGGTCAATGTTTTCACTTATGTGTGTTATTGGAAAGAGTTCAGGCTTTGAAAGAAAAGGACAAGTACGTTCATTTTATGGGTCATTGAAGACACTCAGAGAGGAAATACATGTCACACACCAACCACAGTGCCAGGAACACAGTGGATGCTCTGTTAAGGTTTGTTCACATCCTTTCTCATCTCTGTCAGGAAAACTCTGGTGGCACAGTGGTTAAGGGCTACATCTGCTAACCAAAATGTTGGCAGGTTGAATCGGCCAGGCACTCCTTGGAAACTATGGAGCGGTTCTACTCGGCCCTAAAGGGTCACTATGAGTCAGAATCGAGTCTTTGGCAGTGGATTTGGATTTTTTTTTTTTGTCAAAGATAAAAGAACCCAGAGAGAGGACCAATATGTTCAGAGCATTGAAGAAAGGATATCTTTCACAAATATCATTAGAAAATGCTTGAGTTAAATATGGAAAATCAAACATAATCCTTGACTTGTAGCCATTCCTGGGCTTCATTCAGACACTAATAATGATATTTTAAAGACACAAACCCATAAGTACAAATAGGACAGAAGATAACAATTCACCAGAAAATGGAAAGATGACCTGATTTACATGCCTTAGAAAATTGAATCCTAAAAGTCAGGGTGGAGACAACTGAGAATCAACCTATATTATACCACAGAGTCCCCCAAAGGCTTAGAAGCTTAAAGTAACAAGAAAGTGAAAATGAATGAAGTTGACATCGCGGATGGGGTGGTTAGTAGTAAGTATATTTACAAAGAAATTAGACCTGTGGATCTCTTCCCTTGCTGTAAGAAGCTTGGTGATTACCCTCTCCCATATCCAGGAGAAACTGGGGGTGGGAGTGGGGGTGGGTGTTTACCAAGTATGCTTAAGTATAAGACATAACTCTGAACACATAGGAACTGAGTAAAATTCTGTATATCAGATGCTGAGAATTTTGGTCTTCTATTCACCTCCCAGAACACTGGCAACTAGCAGTGTGCTCTCCAGGCAGGAGATTGGAAGATAGTCCTCTGGATCATCTATACAGCCCAAGAGATAATGTGCTAAAGACTCTGGTGCTGAGGGTTCTCTAAAGAAATAATCCAGTAAAAGTCACTTGATGAAGACTATAATCAACAAGACTGATACACACACACACACATAAACACATACAAAAAACTTAGTCTCAGCTTTTTAAGACCTTACTCATACAAGACAACCAACAATTTATATGAAATACAGATACTCCTGATACCCAAAAAACCTAACAAATTGAAGAAAAACTTTGCAGAATAAAAATGCCAAAGTAAAGTCCTGTAATGAATGTCTCCCAAGAGATATAGAAAATTCTGCTTTCATAATACAAGACAAGGATAATACAAAAAGAGATATTCAGAGCACATGGCAGAGCTCTTAAAATAAAACAATAGAATACAAGAAAACAAAATCTCAAGAGAAGAATCAGAAAATAAATTGAAGGTCACATCCCAGAAGAGGGCAAAAGGACAACAAAAAGATCAGTCTAGCAGGTACATCTGAGTAACACGGATTCTCAGGATGAGAGTACAAGGAAAGTGGGAAGTGGAAGGAAATTATCTAATAACTAATTCCAGAAAATTTCTGTGAGCAAAATACGTTGTTTCTATACTGAAGGGACTGATCGAATACCTAGCATAATGACTGAGACTGGTTCCGTAGCAAGTTCCAACATCAGAAAATTCCAGAATGCCAGACACAAGAGGAATGCCTTGTAAGTGCCTGGAAAGAAAATGTTAAGCACCGGTTTCACGTAAAAGATCATGACTGAGAATGACACTAGACTTCTCAACAATGTTTCTGAAAGCAAGATGAGACAAAGCTTTCACAACTCTAAGAGAAAACTATTTCCAACCCAGAATTACATACACAGCCAAACTGCCAACCAAGTGTCTGGAGAAAATAAAACATCTGCAGACATGCAAAACCTCAAAAACTTCATCTATCAAACATCTTTTCTTAAGAAGCTGCTGTAAGATGTGTTCCGCCAAAACAAGGCAATAAAAAAAGAAAAAGCAAGTCATAGGATCCCAGAAACAGGAAATTAAAATAAAAGAGAGTCCCCAAGATGACAGTGAAGGGCAATCTCAGTACGAAAGCTTGAGAGAGAGAAGTTAAGGATAGGAAGTAGAAATCCAGAATGAAGTAGGTCAGAAGGAGCCAAGACAGATTCTTAAATTTGGTTAGTAGAGTATATAATACACATTATAACCAAACATTAGAATACGTAATATGTATCAACGTATTGAAAGATTTTACATATCAGCGGGAGAGATCTTAGGATTATTTTAATATGTACATGTGACTAAGCAAAATTTTTTTAAGTTAGTTATGAACTCCAGGCAATACAAAATGTTGGGCAAGAAAGGAAAAATAATCACCATCAATTTCATGGCTCAGGTGTGGTTAGCATATATGTAGGAATACCAATGTCAACAGTGTATACAGTTTCAAAAGAAAATTGCAATTGGATAGTACTGGGAGGATGAAATGGCAGGTAGTGGTAGTATGGTGCAATAGGGACAAGGCAGAAGAGCAAATGTGAGCTGTCTTCTTCTTTCCCAGTAGTAAGTTAATAATGACCAAAATTGGAAAAGTAAAAAAAATTGAGAAATGGCACATTATTCAAACATATGGAAGTAAATACCAAAAGAAGAAACTAAAACAGGTGAAATGCCTCAGGAAGCAGGAAATGATAAGGATAACCAAGGGACTACTCACATTAAGTATTATGCAACTCTTTGACTACGTGCAAATATACTGTGATAAAATTAAAACAGAATGTTAAAAATTGCTAGAGAGGAAATGACAGACTATTCAACAAACAGTGTTGTAACAGAAAAGAATTTTAATTATATAGTCTCCTGTGACAGCATGAGTTTATAGAAGACAAATTAACTCATATGCTGTTGATAAATAAAGGACTCACATCAGTATAAAGTGGAAAGCATACTGATTCATATTCAAGGTTTCCCAAAAAAGTTGAAAGTTTTTGCCATCCAGTGATAGTAGCTAACCATAAGGAACATTAAAACAGCTTAATCCACAGTCTGCAAAAGAGTACAGTTCTATGGATGGTGCCATGCACCCCACATTTTTCTCTGGGCTTAGTTGAGTAACACATATTACGAGGATCTCCCAACATTGTCCGTTTTCCATTATTGCCATACTTAGCAGCTTCAATCAGTCTTTATTCCCCAAACAATCAAACTGTACTTCTTTTTGTTTCATTAGGTGGACTTCTATGTTTGCTGTAGTATATCATTTTTTTTTATTGGGCATTTAAACTTTTAAATCATGCTAATAGCTTTACTAAATTCTTACTGTCTATTTAATGTTCTGATTACAAAAAAAAGGAGCTTAAGTTTTGAATGGCCTCTCCTAAACCTTTTTTTTTCCATTAGCTTTGTTATTTTCCATGTATAATTTTCAGAATGTAAAGTTTTTAGACAAACATTATATATACATAATATAAATTCTTGTACCTACTGAGGACTGTGAGGATGACACAGGACTGACACTGTTCCATTCTGTTGTTTGCAGGGTCATTAGGAGTTAGAACCTGCCTAAGAGTGCCTAACCACAACTTAATACTATATACAAATGATTTAAGTTTTAAGCACTCTTTCCAAACTATAAAATACTGTGTGGTATGTAGAATTATAAATGGCCCCAAGATTCCCACCCTCTGGTGTCTGAAAATATGAGTTGTTATCAAGTAGATTCCAACTCAAGGTTACCCATGGTGTCAGAGTAGAACTGTGTCCCATAGGATTTTCAGTGGCTGATTTTTGAGAAATAAATTGCTAGGCATTTCTCCTGAGGTGCTCTAGATGGACTTGAACTGCCAATGTTTCATTTAGCCGTGACTATGACAACTAGTTGCACTACCCTGGTATATAAGCCGTATATAATCTCCTCCCCTTGAACGTGGGAGGAGCATACACATGTTGATGTCACTCCCACCATTAGCCAAGCCAAGTGCCATAGAGTCGGATCTGACTCAAGGTGACCCTAGGGACCAGAGTAGAACTGACCCCTAGGGTATTCGGTGATGCAGTGGGTTAAGTGCTACCACTACTAACCACAAGGTCGGCAGTTCAAATCCACCAGGTGTTCCACTTACCATTAGGTTACATTAAATGCTAAAGGTGGAGGGATTTTTGCAAATATAATTGACAGCCCTAATCAGCTGTCTCTGAGTTAATCAAAAAAGAAATTACCCTGAGTGGGTCTGACTTAATCAAGTAAGTGTTTAAGAAAGGCTCAAGAAGCCAAGTACTTGTAGCATCAGAGATTCTCCTCCTGGCCTTGAAGAAACAAGTCACCATAAGTTCTTCAAGAAAATGAGTTCTGTCATGTGAGCTTGGAAGGAGAACTCAAGCTTCAGATGAGATCTCAGCCCTAGATGACAACTTGACTGCAACCTTATGAAAACCTGAGCAAAGGACCCAGCTAAGCTATGCCTAGACTCATTATCCATAAACACTGAATAATAAATATTTGTTGTCTTAAGCTGCTAAATTTGAGGTAAATTGTTATAGATCAACAGAAAATTAATATTAATATGCAGAAACAAATTATTTTGTCCTCATCTATTTTAATGATCTTAGGGAAAATCTTTCCTAAAAAAGGCACAATACCCAAAATCTATAAAAGAGAACACTGATTAATTAGATATTATGATACTTTAAAATTACTTTATGAAACAGCAAACAAGAAATAGAAGAAAAGCTCCTCAACCTGATTAAGGGCATTTATGACAAACCCATAGCTAACATCATAGTGAGTGGTACAAGAGAGTGAACGTTTTTTTCTTAAGGCCAGGAACAAGACCACTTTCATCAATGCTACTTAAAATTATACTGGAAGTTCTGGCCAAAGAAATTAGGCAAAAAAGATAGAAAGGCATCGAAATCTGAAAGACAGGAGTAAAACTACTTGCAAAAGACATGATCCTGTATGCAAAGACGCTCCAAGTAATCTACTACAGCAAACAAAGTTGCAGGGTAAGAGATCAACATGCAAAAATCAGTCATATTTCTATGTATGTCAGCAGTGAGCAATCTGAAAGGAAAATTAGGGAAACAATTTCATTTACAATGGGCTCTTAAAATGTGTAATTGGTAGCAATTCAAAAGAATAAAATCAGCATAAATAAATTTAACCATGGAGGAGAAGAACCTATTCACTGAAAACCATAAAACATTGACAATAGAAAATAAAGACCTACACAAATGAAAAACTCATGGAATGGAATGGAAGATTTAATATTGCTAATCACTTTCAAATTTTAACAGCCTTTTCTTTTTTTCAGAAATGGGACAGCCCATTCTCAAATTCATATGAAATTACAAGGAGCCTCCAATAACCAAAATCCTCTCAAAAAATTAAAAAATAGGAAAGCTTGCATGTCTCATTTCCAAAACATTCTATAAAGCTATAGTAATCAAAATAGCATGGTACCGGTACAAGTATAGACAAATAGAACAATGAAATAAAATTCATATAAATAAACTCAGACAACTCAGCAAGTTGATTTTTGACAAGGAGTCCAAACTCATCGGAGGAGGAAAGAACAGTCCCTTCAACAACATTTATTGTGACAGGTGGATGTCCACAAGCAAAAGAATGAGGTTGCACCTATACCTCCTACTTTATATGAAAATTAACTCAAAATGGATCAATGACCTAACAACAGAACTCTTATACAAAAGACAGCGGTAAAGCTTTGAGACCTTGTTTTTGACCATGGATTCTTAGATAAGATACCAAAAGAAAGAACAAGAACAAAATAGACTAAAACTTGATTTCACCAAAATTAAAAACTTTTGTGCATTAAGGACTTTATCAAGAAAGTGAAGAAGCAACCCACAGAATGGGAGAAATATTTGGTAACTACATGCTTAATAATGACTTAGCATTCAGAATATATACAGAATTCCCACAATTCAACAACAAAAAGACAACCAACCCAATTTACAAATGTGGCTGAAGAAGACATTTTCTTCATAGAGGGTATGCAAAAGGCCAGTAAGCATAGAAAAAGATGCTCAGTGTCCTTAGTCATCAGAGAAATGCAAACTAAACACAGTGAGACAAACTTCATCCCCCCCTAGGATGACAAGTGCTGACAAGGATGTAGGGAAATTAGAATCCTCACACATAGCTGGTGGGAATGTAAAATTGTTTAGACTCTATGGAAAACAATTTGAGAGTTCTTCAAAAAGTTAAACATAGAATTACATGTGACCCAGAAATTCCACTTCTAAGTATATTCCCAGCAGACTTGGAAGCAGGGACTCAGACAGATAAACATACACCAGTGTTCACTGCAGCGTTACTCACAACAGCCAAAAGGTGTAAACAACCCAAGTGTCCATCAATAGGTGAATGGATAAACAAAGCGCAGTGTATATACCAGGACTGACCACGAAGCTCAAGAACTCATCCTAGAAAAAGTGCTACATACTTCACTGCTGAATATCACTACATTCACGTTCAAAGTACTCACCTTGGTAAGCTCTGCACCAATACCAGTGACTAGTCCACTCTTCAAAGCAATTTTGGAGCTCTTCTTCTGGAATGGCCATCAGAGCTATAGTCATATTACACTTGATGTCCTGAATGTCATCAAAATGTCTTCCTTTCAGTATGTCCTTTATCTTCACGTTAAAAAAAAAAGATCACTGGGCCCCAGATCAGGTGAGTAGGGAGAGTGTTCCCATACAGCTATTTGTTTGCTGCCTAAGAACAGCCTCATAGACAACTATGAACTGGCCACCGTGAGTGACGGTCATTCCAGAAAGAGTTCCAAAATTGTTTTGAAGGTGGACGAGGCACTGGCGTTGATCCATAGCTTCCCGAGGGAAGTATTTCGAAGGTGACTGTAGTGGGATTCAGCAATGAGATATGTAAAAACAATTACGTTTGTGGACTTACTGGACCTCATATATACATTCAGTGGAAAATTATTCATTCATAAAGAGAAATGAAGTTCTGACGCAAGTGACATAGGTGAACCTTCAAAACATTATGCTGAGTAAATTAAGTAAGACCCCAAATGACAACTAATGTATGATCCCATTTATATGACATTTGTAGAAAAGGTAAATACATAGACAGAATAATTTGTCAGTGCTTGCTAGCGGCTGGGAGGAGAGGGTAATGGGGAAGCACAGCTTCAAGAGTACTGAGTTCCTGCTAGGTGCAGTGAAAAACTTTTAATTAATATCACTGAATTGTATACTCGACATGACAAATTTTTGTTGTATCCATTTTTCCACCTAAAGTTTTTTTTAAAAAATGCTATAACAAGAAAAAAGGGGTGGGTAGGTGAAGAACTCCATTAAAATATCAGACTTGATGGTGCAACAACCTGGAGGGTCCCCTGGGAACACGGGCCTTGCCGCTAGTGCAGAGCTGAGTCCGGCACTGAAGCCAACACTTCAAAGAGTGGACTGGACTTGTGGACACAGAGTGATGCATATGGTGTGTGTACCTTATGGGTTAATACATATATGAAGCTGTCCTACTGGTTTGTTTTTAGAGAGGAGAGGAGAGGGTAGAGAGGAGGGGACAAGTGTTGGTTAAATGGATACTAAAGTCATAGAGAGAGGACAGCAGAGTTGCAGAGAGGTGGGTGCTAGTGGTTTTATACAGAAAACTGACTTCAATTAATCACAATAAAATTTTTTTGAATGCTGTGAAAAGTCGTCAACACTAGAGGAAATTCTTTCAACATACATACTTAATCACAAAGAGTGGATCTGGCTGCTAGAGAGCCCAGCGGATTTCTCCAGATGTCATCAGCCTGTGTACAGACAGCACTGCAGCCCTCAAGGTGAAAGCTGGGAGGGGAACGGGTGGTGGGGAGGATGCTGGCGTCTGTTCCTGCTCTCTTGACAGAAAATCAGGGCCGAGGTGGACTCCCAGCGTCTCAGCTTCATAGCTCTAACACAGAACGTGTTTTCCCGCAATGAATCCATGGAAACACCAGTGGTATAGTGGTTCAGTGCTACATCTGCTAACCAAAGGGATCAGCCATTCAAATCTGCCAGGCACTCCTTGGAAATGCCGTGGGGCAATTTTACTGTAACCCATAGGGTCGGTAGGAGTAAGAATTGATTCAACAGCAGTGGCTTACTGAATCCATAGCATGGAAGACATTATATCTTTGCAAGTTGACAAGAAGGAATTCACCCCCAGCCTCACTGCTAAAAATGACAAGAGTAAATTCCATGCAGGAAGAGAACACTGGAGGGGCAGTGCCCATTCGATTTTTGTGGGTTGCTTAAAATTGAGTAAACTTCAGATTCATAAGAATGCTCATTATAGGCTCCCTCAGTTAGCTGGATATTTGACATTGATTCTGCAAGGATGTTGCATTCTATTAAGTGAAGAGAAAGGGATCCCAGAAAATAAAATCCAATATCTAGCATTATTTAAAATGTGCTTCTTCTAAGAAAAGTCCAAAATACAGTTGGCTTTCATCCTGGATTTCAGCCCTATTTGTAGTAGTAGCCTGATCTGGGAGATTTAATGACCAAGACAATGATCCTGGAAGTTTGGACAATATTTATTAGGTGAAGATTAATCGCTGCTCAATGGATTATGTTTATGAAGGCAAGACTCTGGATACAAACATTTTGGAAAGGTTTTTATTTTTATTTTTTTTAATTTGCGGGGTTATATATATTTTTTTAAAAAAACAACTAACATTTGGGGCAATCTTGGCACAACTCAATTGTTTTGAGGAAAGTAGACCTGAGCTTTGTGGGTGACACTTGGGAGGTCACGTTTCCACACTGCCACCATATAATGCTGTGGGGTAAGCTGAATCTGTATGCATGAGAGCCTTCCAGGTGGCATTTCTGATGTCTGAGGCATGGCACATGTTGAACAAAAGGAAAACAAAGGTAACTGACCAGATAATTTAGGCTTTTTCTCCCCACCCCCCAAATCTCTTACCTGAAATAACAAATAATTGCAAAAGGCTTGTTTTGTAGTCTGAGAGTATTTTGTGTGCATATTTGAATTATTCATATGAATTCTTCCACTGTCCATTTCAGTTTTCTTATGTAGAACTCTTCCAAGGCCAAGAAGATACAACCACAGAATTCTAAGAAAGTATGTTGGCAAAAACAACACAGCCCAGCTGGACAGCCAGTGGCTTCTTCATTTAAAGATGAGGCAGATTAAACTCAACTATTGCTAGCCCTGTTGGAGGCATAGTTTTTTAGAGCCCAATCAAGGAATTCTGTTGGACGCCTCGAGTCCTGCACTTTGCAACATGCAGGGCAATAATTATGCTCAATTACAGCGGAATGTGTGGTTTCTGGCACCATAAAAATCTCCCCATGTCACACTGATCTTCAAGAAAAAAAAAAGCCTACATTGGCACTGTTCAATGTCAGGCTCTAATTCAGTCTCAGACCACCTCCACCATTTCAAATATGTCACTCGCTGCCATGAAATCCCAGTGGTAACATACTCAGCAATGCTATCGGTATGTTTTCACGGAATTTGGGGGCCCTGCCTGGGTCAGGGAAGAGGGAAGAATTCTTACTGGCCCCAGCTTGTGGAAATGGATCCCTGCTGAGGTGAAATGATGAGAAAATAAATCAGAGGCTCAGAGGTGACCACACAGAAAACAGCCCACATTAGGGGTTAGATTCGTTTTAATTTTAGAGTTTTAGCAAAGCCTACCTGTTTGCTGGCTCTTGCAAGCATACACCCACCAGCCGTTTTGAAAAAGAATGGGAGAAATAAAGCCAAATGAAACAAAAGAATCCAAGGACAGCCAGGCAGGCTCACACACATCATTCACTACCTACCCAAAGGTAGCACTCCAGATAAACCACAGCCTGAGGTTTCTCATCTTTGTCTGTGACTCTGGGCACAGTGAATGGGTTCCAAAAATCGAATGCTGAGATGAATTTTAAAAATGTGTTGAAATTCTGTTTGAAAATGTGTCAAAAACAATGGCTACTTGGATTCTGTTGTTTAAAATTTATCCATTTTCACACGTTTCAAGAGATTCACTTTTGGACTGCTTATGTAGGTAGCTCCTCATTTCACCCTAACATTAAACCCATAAGCCCATTGCTGTTGAGTTGATTCTGACTCATAACGACCCTATAGGAGAGAGTAGAACTGCCTCCATAGAACTTCCAAGGAGCACCTGGTGGATCTGAACTGCCAACCTCTTGGTTAACAGACTCAGCACTTAACCACCAGGCCACAAGGGTTTCCACCCTAACATTAGAAAGCAGAATTCAGCCAGGTGCAGGACAGAGTGATGTAGTGGAGAAGGAAAGGAAAGGTAGCAGTCTGGCCAAGAAATGAATATTAAGTGAATTACAGATATGACCAGCAATCTACAACAAATAACTATAAATGTCTAAGACAGTAAAAGTGCCAATGCTTCTGTTCCTGTCATGAACTTCATATACTGATGATCCAAGTGTCTTTGATGGTCTATAAAATGTTACATAGTGCATAATAACCATTTCATGAATTTAATGTAAAAGTAATACATCAGCTTTAATAGTAAATGTTTGCTATGCCTTTCCAAAATTTAGAATTGATTGAGGGGTTAATTTAAATGCCCAAAAATCAGAAAGAAAATGTCAACTTAGGAAGTCTGAAAGATACCTTACTGTGCTGTAAATCATCCAGTAGCAAACAAAAGGGTTCCAAATCACTCAAAGAGAAAATGGTACTTCTCAAATATGTCATGCAGCTCCGTCTCTCACCACCAAGAGATACACGTTCATAGGAAACACTTGGGGCTCACAAAACTCAAAGCAAAGTGTGAATTTATGGGTAGAGGCTATTATGGATTGAATTGTGTTCCTCACTGCCCCCCCGCAGATGTGCTGTAAGTCCTAACTCCTACACCTGTGGTTATAATCTCATCCTATTTGTTATATCAGCGTGATAGTATTAATGTTGGGTCTGTTTTGAGTCAATATTTTTTGAAATACAAAAAGAGCAACTTTGATAAAAGGAAGAAAGATGAGATGGGGATGTCATGATTAATTTGGCTGCACTATGATTCTTAGCAATTCTGTAATTATATAATGACATAATTTGGTAGTTATGTAATAATGTAGTCATCCTCCATGACATGACCTGATGAGATCAGCCAATGAGTTGTGAGTAGAATTTTCTCAGGGATGTGGCCAGCAACTATTATATATACACTGATCTACTGGCATAGTTTGCTTGCTTACTCTGAGTTCTGCATCTTTGTTACCACCTAACCTGAGGTTCTAGGGATGGGAGCCAGAGGGCTGCTATACTGTCTACAGACCTTGGGATTCATCAACCTCCACAGCCCAAGAGTCCTCTGACCTGCCAATCTTGCTTCCTTAGCCCCTGTAGCTACTTAAGTCAGTAGAAGCCTCCAGTCCGACACCTGATCCACAGACTTGGGACTTGCCAGCCTCTATGGCAATGTGAGCGATTTCCTTGAGATAAACTTCTCCCTCTCTGTCTCTATATATCTATATAAACGCACACACCCTTCACTGGCGCTGCTTCTCTAGAGAATCGAGCCTAAGACAGGGAAGTCACATGTTTCGTCAGGTTACCAAGGAGCCAAAGAACAGAAGCTAAAGAGGTAAGGACTTTCTCCCAGAGCCAACAGAAAGACAGAGATTTCACCAGAACTCGTGTCCTGATTTTGGCCTCCTATAAAAGAAACCCTGGTGGTGTAGTGGTTAAGAGATAGGGCTGCTAACAAAAAGGCAGGCAGTTCAAATCCACCAGCCGCTCCTTGAAAACCATAGAGTAGTTCTAGTCCGTCCTATAGGATTGGAATCAACCCAGTGGCAAAGCCCTTAACATCCTAAACTGTAAGGAAATAAACAGCTGTTTGTTAAAGACACCCACTTTTGGTATTTCTATTATAGTAGCCTTAGATAACTAAGACCAAATCCAGAACCAAACCCACTGTTGTCAATTCCAACTCATAGTGACCTTACAGGAAAGAGAAGAGCTGTCTCATAGAGTTTCCAACGCACGGCTAGTGGATCTGAACTCCTAATCTTTTGGTTAGCAGTTGAACTGTTAACTACTGTGCCACCAGGGCTCCAACAACTAAGACAGAGGCTTATAGATTGTAAGCTGAAAGAAGGCCAACACTTGTCGAATCAGTTGCTTCTAAAGTGAAATATGTCCATAGTATGTAGTCTGATGCAATTGGTCATTAGGCTAGGGACTCTCTCCAAAAAGCTTTTACTAATGCCAAAAATTTTGCTACTATGGAGACTGGCTGGGACAGCATCTATGGGAGACACCCAAACCAAGCCTGCTGATCTGAGGGAGTTAAGAGGATGGCTGCTGGTGGAATGAATCTATAAGGTGACATGGACAGTGAGCTTAGACTTCGATATTCTTGAAAATATGTATTTCCAAAGGGAAATTGTGACTCCTGAGTGGGATGCTCATGCCTTAAAAGAAGCAAATGCTAAATACTGAGGACAATTTAAGCCCTAGGTAAAACTGAAAAACTGGCTGAATTGGCCTGAAATTTCTTCTTCTTTCTTTTGTGTTTCCTAAAAAGCAATTCCCTTTGGTGTTTTCACCCCCAGCTTCACCACACATGGATCATTTTCTCACCCCTACCCTTCAAACGACTGCCATCAAGTCAATTCTGACTCATAGTGACCCTATAGGACAGAGTAGAACTGCTCCATAGAGTTTCCAAGGAGCACCCGGTGGACTCAAACTGCCTACCTTTTGGTTAGCAGAAAATAGGTTTACCTGGTAGTGTAGTGGTTAATTGCTACAGCTGGTGACCAAAAGAATGGCAGTTGGAATCTGCCAAGTGCTCCTTGGAAACTCTATGGGGCAGTTCCTCTGTATCCTGTTGGGTCGTTATGACTTGGAATCTACTAGATGGCACCTAATGGACAACAAGAGAGACGTTTGTAATGAAGGGGTCTGGGCCCTTTAGACCAGCAAGGAAAATAAACTGGAACACCCAGTTTGCAGGGTCCTTTCTCCTTCCGGTTGCTTAGATGTTTTGTTCCCAAACACTGCCTGCAGAAGTCTACTGTCACCTTGGCCCCACACACTTCGCCCAAAGTTTTGTCATTCCCATGCAGGTAACTGTGTCCCACAGGACATATCCTTTTTATGGGTCTGGGTAGAGTACCCGTATCTTGGCCTTCCCAGGAGCAGCCCACCTCATCACAATCCTTCCCATTCTCCTGTACCACCCTTTCAGCAAGGGGAGAAAAGGGCGGGGAACTCAGAGAATGACACAAAGGAGCAGGGCAGGGAGACAAATCATTTGAACTTTTGGACATGTTGTCAGGAGAGATCAATCCCTGGAGAAGAACATCATGCCTGGTAAAGTACAGGGTCAGCAAAAAAGAGAAAGACCTTCCATAAGATGGATTAACACAGCGGCTACAACAAAAAACTTAAACCTAACAGCAATGTGGGCATTGTGCAGGTGCAGGACCAGGCAGTGTTTCATTCTGTTGTACATAGGGTCGCTATGCATCAGGACCAACACAGCAGCATCTAACAACTCACACACATTCACACTGTGCCTGGCATTGACGGATTCCTCAAAAGCCACCCTCCCATCTCCAGCGTGGATGCTCTTTGGCTCCCCAGGGTACGTCAAATGTGATCCTGTTAACATTCTTTCCTGAGTCTCTAAGCATCCACTTACATAGACAAGAATTTTAGTTCTTGAGGAGATTTTCTCCCTTGTTCCATGCAGCCCTTGGAACCTCAGGGTATGGCTTACTTGTGTGATGATTGGGCTTGGACTGCCTCTAACCATGAATTCTCCTCCTGAGGAGGTACCACTTACAATATAATCCTCTGGTCCCTCTCAGTAGGAGACTACTACTCTCACTGGCCATAAGCACTCCACCAGTAGAAGGTGCAGATCTGTATCCCTAATCTTGGAGGAGCTCAACAGTGTCTACTGGGAAGGAAGCTTCACGGATTGAAATGTGGCCCCAGAAATGTGTGTATCAATTTGGCTTGGTCATGGTTCCCAGCATTGTGTGATTGTCCACCATGAGGTCGTCTGACATGATTTTTCTATATGTTATAAATCCTCCCTTTGTGATATAAATGAGGTGAGATAAGTGGCAATTACATTAACAAGGCAGGACTCAATTTCTAAGATTTCATTGCATTTCGAGCCAATCTCTTTCAAGATGTAAAGACAGAAGCCAGCAGAGAAACGGGGGGATGTCATACAACCAAGAAAGCAGCACTGGGCACAGAGAGACTCCTTTGGAACTGGGATTCCTATACGGAGATGCTCTTAGTCCTAGGGAAGATTGATAAAAGCAATCTTCTTCCAGAGTCGAGACAGATAGCCTTTTCCTGGAGCTGATGCCCTGAATTTGGACTTCTAGCATACTGCACTGTGAGGAAATAACTTGTTTGTTAAAACTATCCACTTGTGGTATTTCTGCTACAGCAAAACTAAATAACTAAGACAAGAAGAAAATCCCACATTTATTGTATTTTTTCCAACTCCATAAAGGATGCACAGTACCCTTTATGCAAATGGAATTCTTAGATTCAGGACCAAACAACCTTCTTCCCTCCCTGGTTGGGACAGCATGGCTATAGACAGGGGCCTAACTGAAGGGAAGGGGAGGTGGCAGGTGGGTGTGTGTGCTGGGTGCCTCTTGAGGTGGGGTATCAATAAACAGTTCCTGTTGGACATCAAAATTTCCCCTGCCAGTTATGAGAGACCATTCAGCAGTTTAACACTAATTGTCCTAGGTGCTACTTTTTGCAGAGAGGACCCTGGGTACAAGTGTCCATACTGAACTTGGAATCCTACCCACATACTTCATCATTGTTGTTACTGCATCCAGTTGGCTCTGACTCACAGTGACCTTGTATAGAACAGAATGAAATGTTGCCTGGTCCTCATCATCTTCATAATCAGTAGGTTTTAAGTCCACTTTTGCTACCACTGTGTAGTGTTTTCCGAGCTCTGGGGTTTGTCTTCCAGCATGTATCAGAAAGCATTCTGTTGTGATCCATAGGTTTTCATCAGCTAATTTTCAGAAGTCAGTTGCAAGGCATTTCTTCCTACTCTTAGTTTGGAAGCTCTGCTAAAACCTGTCCACTGTGGGAGACCCTGCTGGTATTCAAAGTACCAGTGGCATAGCTTCCCACATCACAGCAACATGTCAGCCATAATATGACAAACTAACGCACCGGTGATGGGTACCAGAGTCAGGCTCTGCTGAGAAATACGGCTTGTCGTGCCAGATTCTTTCGTCCTAGAACTCATTGCTCTGTCTGTATTTAGGCTTCCATCTGCCCTCCCTCCTAGGTATCACAGCCTCTACAGAGCATTTCAGGAGGGAGGGCTTCATTCCTAGGAACAGAGGTCAGATTTCTAGACTGGCAGAGGTGTCGGTCCAGCATTAGCCAGCCATAAAACCCCAGAGCTTCCACCCAGGAGCTTGGACAGACATCGGAAAGGTTGTCGGTGATGCTTTGCAGCATTATTTCTTAGTGAAAGCTGACTCAGTCCTCTGTGTGTACTCCTAGGGCCCAAAGGAAAGAGCATTTCACTCTGAGCTAGAGCATCTAGAGGCAGCAAGGGAGGAGAGACGAAAGGAGAAAGAGAAGATTGAAGGAGAGTCTCGGAAGCCCAGTATGCAGGCTCACTCGTGCCGTTAAGTGAAACAGTGGTTTGTGAATACCTGAGTTCCCCAGAGGAATGCTATGAGAGTGGAGAGGCACAGGGTTGTGCAGCAGTGATGTGCAACTTTCCAGAGGGTGGATTTAAAAGCCTCTGCTTAAATACTGGGAGTCCCCGGCTGGTGCAGTCAAAGCATTTGGCTGCAAACCAGAAAATTGAAAGTTCAAGTCCACCAATATGCAACTCAGAAGAAAGGGCTGGTGATCTACACGTGAAAAAGTAGCTACTGAAAACCCTACTCTGACACTCACGGGATTGCCAGGAATCAGATTCGATTTGAGGACAATGTGTTTGGTTTCGTTTGTTTGTTTGTTTGTTTTGTTTTGTTTCCTTAAATAGTTAGGATAAGTTCACACAGGCACTCAAAGTGACATTCTCCAGAGTCAAAAGGAGCTGTGTGCCTGTGGATTCCCAGCACAGAGAGAAAGGAGGCCAGGGTGAGGGTGGCAGAGGCCCCGCAGTGGGCAGTGGGGAAAGGCTGAGTAACGGTAGGGCCGCTGCACCACTCGACTCTGACTCTCTAAAGCCTAAAGTCACTCAAAACATAAAAACACATGCCCCAGTGGCAGAGCTCTGAGACAATCAGACACCACAGGCCTAAAACCACATCCTGTTAACCTCCAAGAGCGAATATTTTAGGGCCATTGGTGGAGACTTTCTCATATAGTGTAAAGAACGTACTAGAGAAAAAGAGAAATAAAATCATCCACACTGAATTTTTCAGAACTCTTAGCTGCAAGTGACGGTAGTTCAGACCGTCTTATGGGAAAGGCAAGGGGAGGAGGTGGACGGTGAGTGATGTATTAGCTCATGAATAGCTCCTGTTTCAGGCAAAATTAGATCCAAGGGCTCTGGCAGTGTTGTCTGGAAAATACTCGTTCTCAGGCAGGCTCTTGCCACTTGTGGGGACAAAGAGACCATCAGTGGCATCAGGCTGACTGACTTACCATTTGCCCTTCCAGTTGATTCAACTGTACTTCTATCCACTAGGATTTTTGATTCACCAGGCCGTTCATCCCTGATCCAGTGCCAAAGAAACCACCCAGGTACTCCCCTCAGGCTTGTATTCAACGGTTTTAACAATCCAATGGGAAACAGCAAGATTCTTCTCAATATTTAAGTTCAGGCAGTAATTCTAATTGGCCCAGCTTGATCACATGCTTGCCCCTGGCCAATCATTGTGTCCAGAAGGATGTGTGTCCTAATAGCCAAAGTGGGTTCCTGACCTCTCTTCCGAGTCTGTGAGGGAGTGATAGAGGGGTGGGGAGGATCAGAACACCATGAAAAATGCTTCATTTGAGAAGGGAAAGAATTGATTGTCAAGAGACAATCGAGTGCCGTTACTCAAAGAAGAAAAACGCTAGGTAGGCAAAACAAGTGTCCACCTGAGTGCTCTTGGAAGTGTTCCCTTCTATAAAGTTGTGTCGCAGTTAAATGCTGTGTCTTGGAAGATAGACAGGAGTGAGACTGAATCTTTATGCCTTCTTACCAGTGTGGCCTTGGCAAATGAATGGTTTCACTACTTTAGGTCTCAGTTTTATCGTAGTTAAATGGGCTATTAAGTAGAGGGTCAGAGAAAATGAGGGAACCTCTCAGTACACTGGTGGTGTAGTGATTGTTACAGCTACTAGTGAAAAGGTCAGCAGTTTGAATTCACCAGGTGCCCCTTGGAAACTCTACGGAGCTGTTCTACTCTGTCCTATAGGGTCACCATGAGTCAGAATCAGCTTGACATCAGTTTGGTTCTTTTGGTTTAGTAGTTCCTCTTCCCAACCTCCTTTATCACTCCCAGCTCAGATTTGTTAGCAAATTTTTACTTAAAGAAGAATGTTTTTTGATGCCGTGTGTTTTCAGTATTAGAATGCATGTTACTGAGTGTACTTAAATCCTGTTTCATGTTAGGGATTTTGAGAAATATGATCTGGTAATACAAAGCACCAATGAGGACAGTGACAATCTGGCACCACAGACCTGTGGTGTGACAATATGATGATAAAAACCCGGTAGAGAACTTACTTCAGCTGTCTTTCCATTTGGTTACATGGGGAATTCTAGTTTTCCAAACGTGACAGAGAAAAACCCAAACAAACATCTCATGGCTCCCTGAGCATCACAGGGAGGCTCTAGTGGTGTAGTGGGTTAAAAGCTCCATCTGCTAACCAAAAGGTCTGCAGTTCGAATCTGCCAGGCACTCCTTAGAAACTCTATGGGACCACTCTACTCTGACCTATAGGGCCATTACGAGTCAGACCTGATTCAATGGCAGTGGGTTTGGCTATCACACAGGAAATTATGCTATCAAGCTTTAGCTCACAGAAATAAAAGTGAAAAAAGGCAAAAGTTTACAAAATGAACACATCCAGGAAAGATCATCTAATAGAATGCTCATCCTGCACAACAGTGAGACTCCAATCTTTGTCTGCTGAGCATCATCCATTTTAGAAGGGACCCACCTTGACACCGAATGCACTAGAACTTGAATAACTTGAATAGTACCTACAAGATCCAGAGGCATAAAAAATAGCCTCAGATACTGTTAAACTCATAGCAGCTAAAGAATGAAAGCAAAGGTCTTACCTGTTTTCTTCATGGCTGCTTTTCCAGTCCTAGAATACAATAGGTACTCAAGTAACAGGTGTTGATGAATGAATTTATTTGGGCGAATTCCCCTTCTTTTAATGCCAAACCCTGGCAAACAGAATTAATCATTTCTTTTTATGGGCATGCAGACATTTTTATTCATTGTTCTTATACACCCTCATCAGCCAGAGTAAGGACCAGAATGGCGTGTGTCTCAACTCTGGATTCCACTGCCTGGCATCATGCCTGGCACATAGTATAGCAGAGTGCTAAGTTAAAAAAAGACTGTCTAGTCCTACTCCCTCACCTCACAGATGTTTTCATGGAGGCCCACAGAGCTTAAATGGCTTTTTCAAAACCACACAGTTTACTGGTTGAGATGTGAATTCTAGTCTGATATTCATCCTTCTACTTTATACCACTGGAATTCTGTCTAGTTCTATTGTGATGCCAGGGGAGATAAACACTGTCAGGGACAGTGAGAAATTACTGGAGGGAAAGAAGTCTTCAGTGTGTAGAACTGCTGTCTTAGTTACCTAATGCCGCTAAAACAGAAATAACACAAGTGGGTGGTTTTAAAAAAGACATTTATTCTCTCACAGTCTAGGAGGCTAGAAGTTTAAATTCTATGTGTCAGCTCCAGGCAAATGGTTTCTGCAAAAGCTCTGGGTGAATGTCTTTGCCATCAGTCTTCCCCAGTAGCGGAGCCTCTCAGCACAGGGACCCCAGGTCCACAAGACATGTTATTTTCCTTTTGGCTCTTGTTTCTTGGTGGTAGAAAGTCCCAGTGTCTCTCTGCTGACTTTTTTCTTTTAGATCTCAAAGCAGATTCACTTGAGAAACAACATAATCTTACAGATTGAGTCATGCTTCAGTAACATAACTGCCACTGATGCCGTTTATTAACATCCTGGAGGTAGGATTTACAATGAGCAGAAAACCACATCAGATGACAAAACGATAGACAATTGCCCAATACTGGGAATCACACCTTAGTCAAGCTAACTTATTTTGGGGGGCTACAGTTAAATCCATGAAATTCTACACTTCGACTCTCAAAAATTTGTGTCATTGCCAGATCGCTCACTTATATCTGACGTAACACACATGCCCAGGGAACCTTCCTTTCCACTGCTTGGTTACTCACAGCAGATCTCACTGTAGGGCTGCCACATTATATCAAGTATCATCACAGTTCTTAGCTCAAGTAGATACATGAGACTAAACGGGAAGCTCCTGTTTAGAGGCAAAATGAGAAGACAGAAAGAAACAGGAGCTCGCTGAATGGACACAAGAAATCCGGAGTGTGTTGTCACATTATAGGGGGAGCAATCGGAGTCACATAACAATGTGCATACAAATTTTTGTATGAGAATCCAACCTCAGCTATGAACTTTTACTTAAAGTACAATTTTTTTAAAATCTCATCATGGAAGTGATCACAACATCATATGACTGCCAAACCACTGAGAATCATGGTCTAGCCAAGTTGACACACAACCTTAACCATCACTGTTGTAAATACAGAGCAGCATAAATAGGAACACATCATCATGGGTCAAACCTCAAATGAGAGTTCAAGGATTACTCACTTGCCTAATTCCGTGTATAAGACCATTTTGAGTCTCAAACATTTTGCTTTCACAACTTCTGCTCTCCTCCAATAACTTAGACAGGACTCAACCGTTCTTACCCAACTCCCCCAACACGGGTACACCCAACACCAGACCACTGATTTAAGAGGCCTAACAGGCCTTATTTGAGTTGAAGACTATCTTAGTCATCTGGTGCCACTCTAACAGAAATACCGCAAGTGGATGACATTAGCAAACAAAAGTTTATTCTTACACAGACTAGCAGGCTAGAAGTCCAAATTCAGAGTGCCAGCTCCAGGGGAATGTACACACTCTCTCTGGCTGCTCTGAAGAAAAGTCCTGTGTTGCATCAGTTTTTCTTCGGTCAAGGAACATCTCAGTACAGGAACCTCAGGACTGAAGGCATGCTCTGCTCTCAGTGCTGCTTTCTTGAGGGTATGAAGTCCCCAAACTCTCTGCTTGCTTCCCTTTCCTTTTATCTCTTGTAGGAGAAATGATGGAAACCCTGGTGGCATAGTGGGTTAACCAAAAGGTCAGCAGTTCAAATCCACCAGGCACTCCTTGGAAACTTCATAGGGCAGTTCTGCTCTGTCCTATAGGGTTGCTATGAGTCAGATCCTGGGTAGGATAAAAGGTAGTGAATACTACACTCCAGCAAAACTCCCTTTAAGTTAGAGCAGGGAAGTGACCTTTGAAAGGATGTTAGAATCCCACCCTAATCCTTTTTAATATAATTCAATCTATCAGTTACAGGCAGAGATTAGTATTCACAGCATAGGAAAATCACAAAATTGGGGACAATTACAAAATACTGGAAAGCATGTCCCAGTCAAATTGTTACACACATTTTTAGGGGGACACAATTTGATCCATACAGACACCAAATGCTAAATCCCTCCAAAATGTGTTGTTAGCTTTTTCTCCATGCTCCTCCACCCCTTCTTCCATCTGTAGAAGAGCTCAAAGCAGGTGCCAACACAGTCTTTCCCCTTCTTTGACTACTCCCAAGCCCAATTTCTCAAACTCCAGGTGCCCTTTCCAGTTAAATTCTATTATAGCTTTATCTACACATTAAAAACTTTTATTGTTCTTCTCCTTGTTGGAGACCAGGAAAAAGCATTTCTCCTATTCATTTCCTTGTCATTAATCATTGGGCAGCTGCTGTGTGTCAGGCACTGAGCATACTAAAAAAAATCAATCATGAATAAAAGATGTGTTGGCTAAGACATAGGAAACTTGTTGATGGCATTTGTTTCAGACTCCTCAAAGCAGAAACATCCTGTCACTCCCTCACCGTCCTCTTGTCAAATATTGACCCTGATGTTTCATTCAAAGAAATGCTTTGAAAAATATACAATTAACAGCATTTTAATTAAGAGGAAAGATTCTTTCAGCTAATGTGATCTTTTGATGGAAAAGATGTTTTTCTTTAAAAAATTAAATCAGCAGCTGGATTTCATCTGCTGTTTGATATTGTTAGAAGGAAGGTTGAAGGTGAAGTGTTCACTGCTTCTTTAACACCTGAAGGAAAGGCAACATCAAAATTCAAAGTATATTAAAGGGGTTGATGTAAGACAGAAACAAAACATCTAAGTCACTATCAAAAACCCCTTTTGGAAGAGCTCAGTGCAGTTTTCTCTAGGACTGAGGTAGACAGCAAATACATCTCAAAGAATTAATTTAGCTATACACAAACATCAGTTGCTTCTACTCTGCTTTATGATTAATTCATTCATTTTGAAATTTAATGACCCTAACTTGTTTGTGTGAGCAGAGTTTCTGGAATGTTCCCTTCATATTCCAAAGCACTTTACTTGCAAAACATAGGGAAATTCCTTATTTGGTTTATAAAAAGAATGTCTTTTCTTTTCATTTGTTTAAATATCTTTTAAATAAGGAAACTGAGGCCCAAAACAATTTGCTCAAGAGCATGAAAGGAAGGGCCTTAGCCAGCCTGACGCCATCTGACTACAAACAGCAGCACTGTAGTTAAGACAACAGTAGTTAAGACAACCATATTACAAACATTGAGTCCTGAGAGCTTGATTTCCCCCATCCATTAAAACTTATCTTGTACTGGTCGTAAGTCACACGGCTATTCTTTCCTCTTAGAAACATTGATTAATTGTTCTGTTTATCCCCTTTTAGTTATTCTCTAAGACTACTCAACCAAATTACCAGGTAGTTGAATGATTATCAAGCCCCAGCTTGTTGCAGCCATGGAGACCCCCACAAAAAATATTGTTGAAACATCGAAAGAATTACTTGTGTGGACCAGGAAAAACATTAACCAGCATCCCCCGCCTCACCCCTCAATCAACCTATATAATTTCCAGGCTTAGCCTACACAGGCAGGCAAGTTTTGGAGGAACTGATTCCCCCTTGCCTCCTGAGTGTTGACCCTCAATAAATGTCCTCATTTAATCGCCTCACCTCCTGTCTCAGTACTAGCTTTGCAGACAGGCAGCACGGATCCATGATTGATGTTACATGCTCACCGCTAATGAGCGCTAGCACCAAAGCTAGTATTTTAGTCATCTACTGTTGCTGTAAGAGAAATACCACAAACAGATAGCTTTAAATAACAGAAATTTATTCTTTCACAGTCTAGGAGGCTAGAAGTCTAAATTCAGCGTGCCAGCTCCAGAGAAACGCTTTCTGTCTCTGTTGGTTTTGGGCAAGAGCCTTGTCATCAATCTTCCCCTGGTCTTAGAGCTTCTCAGCACAGCAACGCTGGGTCCAAAGGACACGCTCTGCTCACAGCACTGTTTTCTTGGCCGTATGAGTTCTCCCACCCCCAGCTTCTGCTTGCTTCTCTCTTTTTGTATCTCAAAAGAGATCAATTCAAGATACAACCTAACCTTATATAGAGAGTCCTGCCTCATTAACATAACTGTCTCTAATCTTGCTTCATTAACATCACAGGGGTAGGATTTACAACATATAGGAAAATCACATTAGATGACAAAACAGCAGTCAATCACATAATACTGGGAATCATAGCCTGGCCACATTGACACACATTTTTGGAGGATACAATTCATGATCAGTAGAACAGGGCTCTTAAGTCCAAATTTAGAGAGTCAGTTAAAGGAGACCATTAAATATCTAAATCCCTTGAAATTTACATAATAGTCTACCAATTATTATAAAGTCTACTATGTATCAGACACTTTACATATATTTGTTTTCCTTCAATCTTCATATAAATCCTCCAAGATGGAGCTCTCCAATGGATGAAGTTACACCACTATGGAACACTTAATGTGTACTGAATGTGTCGTATGTACTGTCTCCACTCTTCACACAAACTCTGAAAGGTACTATCATCCCTGTCTTAAAGATGAAGAGACCTGAGGCTAGGGAATGACTGGGCCAGATCCCAGACTCTAAGCCTTCATGCTGCCCTCCACAATGCTGCTCTGCTGGGCAGCCATAGATGCTCTTCCAGTCCAAACATAAGGTGTCAGAAACTCTGGCCTCAGTAGATCCACTGCATCCCACGGCAGTCCGCCCAGCTGCAGATAGCTAATTCCCATAATAGTGCAACTGGTGAAAGCCAACTGAAGCTCCCAGGTATGGTTGAGCTCTCAGTGTATTGTGCAATGGATAGAGGACCTGGCGTTAGGGCCTGTCTGAGTCTTGGCTTGTCACAGTCAGAAATTTGACCCTGTCATTTCACTTAGGGATAGGTCATATCCCTGAAAATCAGTTCACATTAGCCATATATCAAACAATAATAATAATAAAATAATGATGTCATGGATTGAACTATGTCCCCCCAAAATGTGTGTATCAGTTTGGCTGGGCCATGATTCCCAGTATTGTATAGTTTCCCTATATGTTATAAATTCTCCTTTTATGATATTAATGAGAGAGGATGGGTGGCAGTTTTGTGGGTAAGGCAGACTCAATCTACAAGATTATATCTTTCCTTGAGGCAATCTCTTGAAACAAAGTGAAGGGAAGCAAGTATACACTTAGAGACCTCATACCATCAGAAAAAAGGACATGGAGCAGAACACATCTTTTGGGCTCAGGGTCCCTGCACCTGAGAAGTTCCCAGTCCAGGGGAAAAGTGACAACAAGGATCGTTCTCCAAAGTTAACAGATAAAACCTCCCCTTGAGGCTAACACCATGAATTTCGACTTTTATTCTACTTTACTGTGAGAAAATAAATTACTGTTTTTAAAGCCATCTGCTTGTAGCATTTCTGTTACGGCAGTGCTAGATGCCTAAGACAGCAATATCAGTAACTACCATTTCCCAAAGCTCAGGTACCCTGCCCCCACTTGCTGTCAAGTCAAATCTGGTTCATAGCAACCCTGTAGGTCAGAGTAGAACTGCTCTGAGGCAGTTCTCAGGAGGACCTGGTGGATTCGAACTGCCGACCTTTTAGTTAGCAGACATAGCATTTAACCACTATACCACCAGTGTTTCCCAGTTAACATCAATTAAAGCAGGATTTACATACTTGAGATTTCTTATACTATTCTCTTTGCTGGAGACCATGAAAAGACATTTCTCTTACTCATTTATTGAGTGTCATGTTGTATAGCACATGTTTCATATATATTAACTCTAATTATTACAGAGAAACCCTGGTGGCACAGTGGTTTAAGTGTTACCTCTGCTAATCAAATAGCTGGCCATTCAAATCCACCAGGTACTCCCTGGAAACTCTACGGAGCAATTCTACTCTGTCCTGTAGGTTCGCTATGAGTCAGACTTGACTTGAAGGCAGTAGGTTTGGTTTGGTTTGGAATATTACAGAGGTGAACTGCCTATGTAAGTGATGATACCTATTTTCCACTCAGGATAAATTCTCATATTGATTTGTCATGCTTAAGAGAATTCCTGCTGAGGGAAGAATTATTACAGAAGGAGACGAGAATCCCGCATCTTTCTGTAGTCATCTGCTGAATACCCTCCACTGAAGACTCTTAGTCATAAAAATAACTTCCCGATGTCAATTTTCATCCAAGTACGTATCGATACGTTGCTGAACCCAGGAAAGTGAGTTCTGTCTGGTGTGTTCAGACTTGCCAATAATCTAGACACTGGGTCTTTTAGACACAAAGAGTAACTTTATTGCAACATGCAGAGTCGAAAGCTGGGAATAAGTTCCTTAGGTCTAATTCCTTTGAGCTACAAGGAATAAGGGCTTATCTGTCATTTAGGCAGTATAGGTATACTGAGGAGGGAAAGCTCTGGAAGGAGGCCAGGAAACAGAAGGTAAAGTCGTTCTTGTCAGACTTCTGGCTTTGGAATATGGTCTGGATGATGATTTTTCTTCTGATTCATTCCACCTGTTGCTGCATCCTCTAACGAGGTCTGTTAGTGATCATAGCTGGCCCTTCAGCACATGGTGCAAACCTGGCTTAGGCTGACTTAAGGACTAATGGAAATTTACTGGCATTTATAAGATCAGGTTACATATATACCAAAATCAAACCTACTGCCATTGAGTTGAGTTATACCTGTGGCGACTCCATGTGCTACAGAGCAGAACTGATCCATGGGGTCTTCTTGGATGTAATCTTTACAGAAGCAGATTACCACGTCATTCTTCCAAGGTGCCTCTGAAACTCCCAACCTTTAGGTTAGCAGTCAAGTGTACTGTTTATATGTATGCATATATGCAAATTTTATGTATATATGTAAATTTTACACATACACATAAATTTTTACATATATAAATTTTTGGTAGGCTTAATCTAAAGTCGGAACTGGTGACGTATTAATGCATTTCCCTTTGTGTGTGTGTGTGTTCCTTAATAGTTACAACCGAAATTACATCTGTCTAATAAGAATCTAGTAAGATTTTGGGAAATCTTGTCAGTCTCATCACAGCATATTTACAGACCTCATCACAGCATTTTTTACTTTTAGGAAGACTTAAGCAGTTAGCTAATCCTTTCTATTATGGCCAGATTTCCACAGTTTGTCCCAACTTTGGAAATGATACAGTGTATTAAGCCAAAAGAGTCAAATCTCTGAACAGCAGTACCAGCATTATATTTTCATCAGCAGAAAACAAGACTGACCTCATTCGAAAAGGTAGAGGCAGAAACTTGTTTAAGATATGACTCACAAGTTACCCACCCTCTTACACTCTAGGATCTCTTGTGGAAGGCTCTATTAGGCAAAAATCATGACAGTCGGAGTAAACTGGGCCACTGAGTTCAAGGAAAATACTTTGTGGATAGTTGAAAAGATAAAACCAAAATGTTGGATACAGAAGAAGACATAAACAAGAAATGAACGCAAATACAAAGAGTCATAAATGTGGCAAATTCAGACACAACAGTGTTACAAATCCAGTCTAAACACTGGTAATTTCTGGGAAGGTTTCTGTGACTAACCTCAGCCACTGCAGACAGATGAATGCTTCTTATCTGAGACATTGACGTAATTCACTTTACTGGGAGGACTTACATGCCATTTTCTTCCACAGCTGTACCAACATTCATGCACACATGCTCAAACAACATTAGTTCCATTCAAAAGTCACATACACAAGCAGAGTGAGACCGAACCTGGGTTCAATGAGCCCAGTGTTTTTTTAAAGAGTGCCTGTTAGATTCAGGACAAAAAAAAGAAAATGGATGCTAGATCTCTATCACAAATATAAACAAAATTAAAACTCCAGGAAGATGAGTGATTTAAACATTAAAAAAAAAAAAAAACCTAAACTATAAAGGCATTAGAGGTGGTGCTTCTAGATATGGTGGTCAAAAATGACAAATTCTTTTACTAGAAAATATAAAAATTGTTTTAAGGAAAACTAGACTTGGAAATCAACCAAAGGCAAACCAGATTTCAAGTGTTATTTATGAAAACCCATTTGCACTTCACGTAAGAACAGCAGGACTCTGAGGCCTCTTGCATGGAGAGTTCTGATCCCTATCCCATTTCAGTCCACAATAATGGCAGGTTTTTCTATTAGAGCAGGAGTGGCTGAGAAAATGAGCAGAGAAACAGAACTGATTCTGGCAGACGGCAAAAATTTTTGCTGATAAAGTTGTCAACTAAAGTAGCAAAGTTAGTACAATAATGAACTGGGAAAGCCTACAGCTATGCTAATCTGAGGTTGTGGTCTCATTTGGGGCAGGTGTCACACCAGTCAGAAATTAATAGAGAGATCTTGAAAATAAAAGAGCCATAGAAGAACGACATAAGCACCCCACACATCCTTGGTTAATTCATAACTACACTCACATGCAGGGAAGACATGAAAGAGTCTAGCGTAAAGGAAAAGCCAAGGTTGACTTGAAAACTGGCTGCACTTTGAATGTGCTCCCAACCCATATACAGATCCATTGGCACAGAAGTGAAGTCTTACAAAAGTTGAGGTATAGGAGCACTAAATCACTGCCTGACCTAAATCATTTCCTGATGACTAGACTGCCATGGAGTCACAACTATACAGGTGTAACTCCATGGCAGTGGGTGGTTTTAAACCATACAGATGCAGAGGAACCCCCAGGATGTTAGACTAGATAATATATATTCTATTCGTTACATGATTTATACTGTGTTTATTATATAGTGTATAATTTTATATAATTATTTTAAAAGCTGAGCAGAATCATCTCACCAAGAATATATCAAATTCATTAGTTTTTTTTTTTTTTTTATAACCTAATCAGAGATATCAGTGGGCATGTACCGCAAAGAAGACAGATTCTACAAACTAAGTACAGGAAAGTCGCAAAAAGAAAAAAATTCAAGATGAAAATTTTAAGTTACTATAGCATATTATCTAAAATGTCTAGTTTTCAATAAAAATTCTAAGACCTGTTGAAGAATAACCATAATCGGTGAAAACTAATTCTGTGCCCAGATGTTGCATCTAAAAGACAAAGTTTTCAAAGAAACTAATACAAGAATTTGCACAAAGAGTTAAAGGTAATTATGTGAAAAGAATTAGAGGACAATTTGATAATAATGACTAAAAATTTGCAAATATCAGTAGAAAAATATGAACAGTAAAAAGGGAGTCAAATGAAATTCTAGGGTTGAAAAGTATAACATATTGCAAAATGGCCCAACAGCAGATGTGAGACAGCTGGAGAAAAAATTAGGCTATTTGAAGATAGAGTAGTAGAAATCATCTATTCCATGGAACAAAGAGAAAAAAGATTGAAGAAAAATGAGCACAGCCTCAGAGAACTGCATTTCTGAGAATAGCAATATGTGCATAATGGGGGTCCAAAAGGCGAGGACAAAGGAATTCTTGTGGCATAGTGGTTAAAGTGCCTGGCTGCCAACCAAAGGATTGGCAGCAAGAACATACCAGCATTATTCCATGGAGGAAAAATGTGGCAATCTATTTACATAAAGATTTACAGCCTCAAAAACCCCAAGGGGCAGTTCTACTATGTCTTATAGGATTACTATGGGTCAGAACTGACTTGATGGCAGTTTTCGTTTTTGTTTTTTTTCCTTAAGGAGAGAACTGAGAGGTTGAAAAAATATTTGAAGGAAAAAAACCTGAAAACTTCCCAAATTTGATGAAAAACAGTAATCAACAGATTCAAGAGACCCACATACCTATGTGGGATAATCACAAAGACATTCACACAGCATAGTCAAACTGCTGCTTTGCAGTGACAGAAAAAGGACTCATCATGTACAAGTGATCAACACAAATAGCACCTGACTTTCCATCAGAAACAATGGAGACCAGAAGACGATTGTTCAGAGCTGAAAAGAAAAAAAAGTGTCAATCAATTTTTCCAGCAAACCAATCTCTCAAAAATGGAGGTGAGATAAAGACACCCTAAGATTTTTTTTTTTTTTTAAAAGTCAGAGTGAATTTTCTGGTACCAGAATTTCCTGTAAGAAATACTAAAGAAAGATTTTCAAGTTTAAAGAAAACACTAACCAGTCATTTGACTCTCCAGAAGACCACTAAAAGCACTGGAAATAATAATTATGTAGCTTAAAAAAAATTACATAAATAAGTATTTTTCTCTTAATTTCTTTAAAAAATGATTGCATAAAGTAATAAGTAAATGCAGTCCTGTTAGATTTATGGCAGATATAGATAGAATATAGATGACAATGACGGCACAAAGTAGAGGAAATGGAGCTATATTGGCACAAATCTGCTATATTTTATCTGAGTTGTAAGTATTAAAGTAGTTTGTAACAACTTAAGATACAGGAGGTCTGACAATTAAGTTTGGCAACTCATCCTAGAGGAAGTGCTACATACCTTGTTGCTGAGTATCACTACACCAAGCCAGCCAAGTGCCTACAGTCACCTTCAAAGTCTTCCCCTTGGGAAGCTGTGTACTGATGCCAGTGTCCAGTCCAGACTTCAAAGCAATTTTCTGGAATGGCATCAGAGCTGTCGTCATATTATCCTTGATGTCCTGAATGTCATCAAAATGTCTTCCTTTCAATATTTCCTTTCTCTTTGGGTAAATAAAAAGTCCTTGGGGTTCAGATCAGGGGAGTAGGAAGGGTGTTTCAACACAGGTATTTGTCTACTGGCTAAAAACTCCCTCACTGACAACTATACAATTAAATTCGCGAACTTGCCACCTTGCTGCTGTGTGCAATGTCCACTCCAGAAAGACTTCCAAAATTTTTTTGGAGTGTGGACTAGGCACTGACATCAGTGTATAGCTTCCCAGGGGGGGTACTTCTAAGGTGACAGTAGTGTTATTCAGCAACAAGTTACTTACCAGTTAGAACAATTAAGTTTGTAGACTTAATTGTCAGATCTCGTATATTATAATCCTTTAGCAAACACAAGAAAATATTTAAAAAAAAAAAGTTAACATAACAACATAGAAGTTAAAATACCACACTAAAAAATACTTACTTAACACAAAGGATCTCTTACATCTGTAGTTAGACTTATTCCCAGGTATTTTATCTTCTTGAGGTCTATCATAAATGGTATTGATTTGCTGATTTCCTTTTTGATGGTCTCTTTGTTGGTGTAAAGGAATCCAGCTGATTTATTTATGTTTACCTTGTATCCTGATAGTTCACTGAAGTCTTCTATCAGTTGCAGTAGTATTTTACGGATTCTTTAGAGCTTTATGTGTATAAGATCATATCATCTGCAAATGGGGATAGTTTTACTCCATCTTTACTGATAGATGCTCTTTATTTCTTTATCTTGTCTGATTGCTCCAGCTAGAACCTCCAGAACAATGTTGAATAAAAGTAATGACAATGGTCGTCCTTGTCTGTTCTCCATTCTCAGGAGGAACTTTTCAATCTCTCTCCATTGAGGATAATGTTGGCTGTTGGCTTTGCATAGATACTCCTTATTATGTTAAGGAATTTCTCTTCTATTTCTATTGTGCTGAGAGTTTTTAACATGAATGAGTTTGGATTTTGTCAAATGTCTTTTATGTGTCAATAGATAAAATCAAGTGATTCTTATTCTTTGTTTTCTTTATGTGGTTGACTATATCAGTTATTTTTCTAATGTTGAAACATCCCTGCTTCCCTGGCATGAATCCTACTTGGTCATGGTGAATTATTTTTTTTTTTAATAGGTTGTTGAATTCTGTCGGTGAGAGTTTTGTTGAAGATTTTTTGCATTTAAGTTTGTGAGACATATCGGTCTAAAATTTTCTTTTTTTGGCCATCTTCACCTGGTGTTGGAATCAGGGTTATGCTGGCTTCGTAGAGTTGATTTGGGAGTGTTTCATCCTTTTCTATGCTGTAACATACCTTTAGGAGTATTGGTATTAACTCATCTCTGAAAGTTTGGTAGAATTCTCCAGGTAAGATTTCTGGGCCAGGACTTTATTGGTTGATAGTTCTTTGATTACTTTTTCAATCTCTTCTTTTGTGATGGTCTCATTAAGTTTTCCTACTTCTGCTTATGTTAGTTTTGATAGGTAATGTGATTCTAGAAATTTGTCCATTGCCTCTAGGTCTTCAAATCTGTTAGAGTACAATTTTTCATAGTATTCTGTTATGATTCTTTTCAATTTCATTTGAGTCTGTTGAGTCTGTTATTCTGGTTGTTTCTTCTCCTGATTTAATGTTGTGAGTTTGGCCAATGGCTTATCAATTTTGTTCATTTAAAAAAAAAAAAAAAAAAAAAAAACAAAAGGACAGCTTATGGTTTTGTTAATTCTTTCAATTGTTTTTCTGTCCTCTAATTCATTTAGTTTTGTTCTAATTTTTATTATCTGTTTTCTTCTGGTGTCTGAGGCATTCTTTGTTGTTCTCTTTCTATTTGTTCATTTTGCATGTGTGCATTTATTGAGATAAATTGACCTCTGAGCACTGCTTTTGCAATAAACCAGGTTGTGTCATCTGCATATTGCAGGTTGTTAATGAGTTGTCTTTTCAATCCTGATGCCTTATTCTTCTTTATATAGTTCAGCTTCTGGGATTATTTTCTCAACATATGGATTGAACAGGTGTGGCAAAAGACTACAACACTGACATGTATCTTTGCTGATTTTATCCATTCAGGATTCCATTGTTCTGTTCTAATGACTACCTCTTGATCAGTATACAGATTCAACTTAAGAATACTTAAGTGTTCTAGAATGCCCATTCACCACAATGTTATCCATAATTTATTATGATCCACACAGTTAAATACTTTAGCATCATCAACAAAATACTGGCAAACATTTTTTTTTGTATTCACTATTTCAGCCAGGATCTCTCTGACATCAGCAATGATATCCCTGGTTCCACGTCCTCTTCTAAATTCACCTTGAATTTTGGCAGGTGCCTGGTGGGAGTAGGACCATGCAAATAAGTTGTATGGGACCTTAACAAGGGTATTGGTCAGTGTACCATTCTCTAGGCTTGGCTTAAAATGAGACATTCCAGAGGCAGAAAAGGGAGACCTTACTATCACGAGAAAATAGAGCCAGGAGTGAAGCATATTTTTGGACCTGTGAAACTTGTACTGAGAATCTTCACTATTCAAAGACAGAGCTGTAACACTGCAGATGGCACAAGATGGTGAGAAATAGCAGCAAAGAAACCTGACAGTCAGCATAGCAGCCTTCCTGGCCCACAGAGCATGGCAGCTACAATGGGTGTATCAAACTGTAGTGAGAGAGAATTGAGCACCTTCAGACAGAGGCCTGCTGGAGGAGTGGGACGCACATGGAACTTACTAGGGGAGCAAAAGAACTTTATAACATTTGCCTGAGCAGGGCAGAGGTGAGGCCAAGAGGCCAAGGGCTAGAAAGTGGCCTACCTGCAGGTGTGACTGAGGAGCAGCTATCCTGATTGAAAAACTATATCCAGAGTCATCCTTGATCCTGACTTATAACCTGTCACTTCCCTAAGAAACTCCATAAGTGTGAGTACTGTCTGTGAGTTCCCTGTGGCTACTGCAATGAACTATCAAGCAAGAGAAGCAGAGAGTGCTGTGGTGGGGGGTGGCTGGTGTCAGAACCGCAAAAAGTTTGAAGGGTAAAGTCATGTTTTACCTCTATCTCATAGAAGCAGCTTTGGGATGATGAGGACCTTGGTTCTCCTCCCCTCTTGTGAAATCAAAGGAATCAGATGCTACTGCCACATCATTTTTATACACTGAAAGAAAATATTTGCAAGTTCTATAGTTGATTTGTATTCAGAACATAGAAAGAATTCTCACAACTTAATAATTAAAAGGTAGCTTAAAAATGTACAAAAACTTTTTGTAGATATTTCACCGAAGAAGACATACCGATTGCTAATAAGCACATTTGGGAAATGCAAGTTAAGAACCATAAGAAGATGTCACTCACTATGTACCCACTAAAACCAAGCCCATTGCATCAATTCCAATTCATAATGACTGTACAGGATGGAGTAGAACTGCCCATAGAGCTTCTAAGACTACGAAAGCAGATTGCCACATTGTTCTCTTAAGGAGCAGCTGGTGGGTCCAAACTGCTGACTTTTCACGGTTAGCAGCTGAGTGTTTAACTACTGTGCCACCAAAAGTCCTTTATGTGCTGACTAAGATGACAATAACCGAACAAATTGATGATAACAAGTGTTGGTGAAGAGTGTGCTAGTGAGATAGTCACTTCTGAAAATTGTTTGGCAGTATCTTAAAAAGTTAAATGGATTCTTACCAAATGACCCATCAATTTCATGTCTAAGTATCTACTGAAGAAATAAAGGCATATATCCACACAAAGACCTATATGTGAATATTTTAAGTGACACTATTCATAATAGGCAAACACTGGAAACAACACAAGTGGGTAGATAAACTGATATAATGCGAAGACCTTTCTGAGGTAATGAAAACATCCTAAAACTAGGTGGTAGTGATGGCTGCATGACTCTGTAAATCTGAAAAAAATAATGAAACAGCGCATTTATCCTGGATGAATTCTATGTTATGTAAATTATATCTCAGTAAAGCTGTTAAATACATTGAAAAGGAGATCACAGACTAGAATAGAAACAGAAAAATTAGTGTGTGTTTATTAAATACTGAAGAGCCATGTGATGTGGGAATGGAGCCAGGAAGATAAAAGTAGCATTTTAAAGGAATGGTTAACAACTTGGTAAAGCTTGGGATGGAAGCTGAAAGACAAGGAGGAATAAAAAAGCAACACAAGTTTTCATATCAGTAGTCAGTAAGCTGAGCTGCTCTAAGGAGAATGTAAAATATCCATAATAATTTGGTTGAGTTTGAGGAATCTGATAGGAATTGGAAACACAATCCCGGAGCTCAGAGAGATGACGATATGAAGAATCCAGATTCTGAAGCCACCCCAAAATTAAAAATTCAGTGCTGTTGAGTCAGCTCTGGCTCACTCACAGAGCCGCAATCATGAAAGTGGATGAACATCCATTCTTGAGGGACCTGAGGAAGAAGGCTCAGAACAGAGATAGCCATGGAGCTTAAACAAACAAAAATGCCCTCTTGCTTTCCTCTGACTTCATTCCAAGTCAGACATACTGACTGCAAACTCGCATAGAAACACAGGCATGAGGCAAAGAATTGGTCAAACACAGTGTTTCCCAGGTAATAAAGAAGTGATAGTTTTGTTCTTTTAACTAACTCCTTAGATAGATAGTTTTGTCTTTTTGCCTCATCTCTTGAAATAGATTTATTTAGAAATAATACAAAGAGTTGAGTACTTGACTACTAACTGAAACATTGGTAGTTCAGATCTAAAAGTCAGATGATCTATTTCCAAAAATTCAGCCACTGAACACTGTATGGAACACAGTTTCTTTCCTGACCCAGGAGGTGCCACTGTGAATAGGTATTGACTCAAAGACAATTAATTGATTTGGTTTGGGTCTATGATGCACAAAGGAACATTTTGGTTTTAGTTTGGGTTTGTTGTTATTACACATTATCTTTTTAAGCAGTTAATACATTATAGGATCCTTAATAGACAGAATCAGCTCAGTGGTAATAGGTCTGTTTTTCAGAGTGCTGGGGGAACTTGCAGCTTTGGAGTTTGGCTGCTAACCAAAAGATCGGCCGTTTGAATCCTTGGGTCACTTCTTGGAAACACCCTGGGGCAGTTCTACTCTGTTCTATAGGGTCATAATTTGGAAACAACTCAACAGCAATGGGTATTGGTTTAATAAATTAAAACAGTTCTAAAAATCAAGACACTAATAAAAACCTTGTAAAGAAAATCTTGTTCCTCATCTCCCTCTCCCCATCCTCCAATAGATAAAAATTTTTAACACTTCCCTGGGCTTCCTGAAGGAAAGAATTGTAAAGGAAATTTAGCAAAATGATAGATCCAAAACCCACTGCCATCAAGTCAATTCCAACTCATAGTGACCCTATAGGTGAAGGTAGAACTGCCCCCACAGAGTTCTTGAAGACCCCCTGGCGGATTTGAACTGCCAACCTTTTGGTTAGCAGGCATAGCCCTTAACCACTATGCCACTAGAGTTTCTGAAATGATACAAGATTTGTGAAAACAAAGAGAGAGGAGGGAAAGAAAGTAGAAGGCACAGAGAAAGGGAAAAGAACAGAAGGAGAGATACAGAGAAATGACAAAAACGAGGAGATGGAGATTTGGTCATGGCTTCGTTGACATTTTGAGGGTGTTGCCCTTGTCAGGAATGGATTCTTTAGCCCTTCTCCCCTTCCTCAGCCTGCTTGCCCGGGCTGAGTTGGCCCTGGTTTGTGGGGACAATGACATCTCAGCCCTCTTCCTATATCTCTGCCCCTCAAGAGCCAGCATTATCTATCCTACTGTATCATGGACATCTTTACACACCAATAAATACAATCCGTGCCATTGTACCACAAAGGAGCCTTTGCTCAGACAAACCCCCCAAAATGGGTGAAAGACAACCTCTGTCTCCTAGTCTTCCTCCCTTTGGAGGGAATGGAGGGTGGGGAGCCTGGGTGGTGGCAAGAAGGCCTGGGCAATGACCGCTGATTTTCAGTGGAGCCATGGGTTTTCAATGCAGTCAACAAAAGCTGTTGTGTTTCTAAAGCTGATCTTTTTCTCTAAAGGATATTGTTATGACAATTCAGGAAACTCAAACCAGCATAGCTATAACGTATCAATGTTAATTTTCTAGTTTTGATGCTATATTGTGATTGTGTAGAAATGGTCAGATTGTGTTGGAAATGGTCAAATATTTGGAGTGATGGAAAAATCATATATTCAACTTACTCTCTAATGCTTCAGGAAGAAAGCTCTTTTGTAGTATATTTACAATTTATCTCTAAATGTGAAATTGTTTCAAAATTTTTCAAATGCTATATGTTGGTTAGTTGATTTGACTTTATGCTTTTGGATTATGGTTAAGGATCCCTGGTGTTAAAGTGGTTAACTGGTTGCTAACCAAAAGGTCAATAGTTTGAATCCATCACCCACTCCTCAGAAAAAAGATGTAGCAGTCTGCTTTTGTAAAGAGTTACAGCCTTGTAAACTACGTGGGGCAGTTCTTCTTTTCTGTCCTAGGGTTCCTATGAGTTGGAATCAACCTGATGGTTAGGTTAGCCTAAACTTTTTGGTTAGGCTTACAGTAACTAAGGCACTTGACTTGGCTACAGTTACTAACTCATCAAAAGAACCCAAACCTATTGTCGTCAAGTCAATTTTGACTCATAGTGACCCTATAGGAGGACAGAGTAAAACTGCTCCATAGAGTTTCCAAGGAGCACCTGGAGGATCTGAACTGCGGACCCTTTGGTTAGCAGCTGTAGCACTTAGCCACTGCACGACCAAGGAATAGGACTAAAAAAAGGTCCTCAGTGGCAAAATAGGGAAATCCTGGTTCCATAGTAGTCACGAGATACAGCTGCTAGCCAAAAGACTGGCAGTTTCAATCTGCCAGGCATTGCTTGGAAACCATACGGGGCAGTTCTACTCTGTCCTGTAGGGTTACTACGAGTTGGAAATAACTTGATAGCAACGAGTTTTGTGTTTTCGTTTTTGTTTTGTTCTGGTAGTGGCGAAAATGGTTTTCATTCGATTACTAACTTATAGATTGGCCGCTCAAGCCCGCTCTGTGGCACCACTTAAATAAAGGCGTAGTGATACACCTCTATAAAAATTACAGCCAGGAAAACCCTATGGAGCAATTGTACTCTGTGGTACACGGGGTCACCGTAAGTCAGAATCAACTAACAGCAAGAATGACCAAGTGGAGTGAAACAGAAAAGGCAGAGAAGAAAGCTGGTGTCACCACAAGTTTCCTGGTCTGGTTCTAGACTGGAAGTTACTCTCTCTGCCTTGCAAAACGTAAACAAAAGCATTACTGCGCAGGGTAATAATGTGCTTGTGTGCTTGCTTTATCCCAGCGCACAGCAGGGCTCCAGTAATCAGACCAAATAAGCCCCGTCGATGGGGCTGGGAAAGTTCACTCCTATAAAGAAGAGGCAATTTAAGTAATTGCCCAGTTTTATGGCCCAGTCATCTCCCGGGCTCAGCAGGATGGGAGGGAGTACTTGGCTGTTAGGCAGTCAAGGCTAGCCTGCCTTTTCACGCTCTCCTCCGCTGACTCCGAGTCTCACACCGCGCCCAGTGAGGCCGCCTTTCTCAGGCGCCTCTCGCTGCTCCACGCGGGAGGAGGCTGGTGCAGGGGTCAAAGCCGCAGGGGATGGCAGGCTCGGCTGCAGCCTGGGTTTGGATGGGTTCAAAGCCTAAAGAGTTCCATTGTTTTTTGGATTATAAAAGTAATCCGTGATTGTGATTAAAACAAATGTAGATAAGAGCGAATAAGGATAGCTATGAAGTAGAAAGTGAAGAGTAGTCATAATCTTCCCAATCACGGAGAGAGCTGTGGTTAATATGTATTCTCTTTCAAGTTGATATAATTACACTAAACAAGCTGCATTAAAATCCTTACCATCCTGACTTTCTTCTTACTGTGTCATGGACATTTTCGTACATTAATTAATATAAATCCATGATACCAAACCAGAAGAAGACTTGGCCCAGACAGCCCAATAAAATAATGAGCAAAAGACTTAAACAGTCATGTGGGGAAAATGTCCAATACACATTAAAAGAATGCTCAGGTTTATTAGTCATCAGGGAAATGCAAATTAAAACCACCCCAGTATCAGTTCTATTACTAGATGTTCACCCAAAAGGAATAAAAGCGTACACCCACGTAAAGATGTACACATGAATGTTCACAGCACCTTTATTTACCTGGATGCTGAAAACCACCCACATGTCCGTTAGCAGGTAATTGGAGAAACAAATTATAATGCTCCCACACAATAGAATAGTAGTTGGGATTAAAAAGGAATAAAGCATTGGTATTTGCAATGACATGGATGAATCTCAAAATAACGACACTGAGGGAAATAAGCCAGACCTTCCCTCATCTCCCCAAAAGAGCACAGATTGTATGACTGTACTTACATGAAATTCTACAGAATCAAAACTAATATATAGTGCCACAAATCGGGTCTGTTGTTGTATCAGGCCTGCAGAGGGAGGTTTAAGGAATGGAGGGTGAGAAGCAGGGACTACCAAAAGGAACTTTTGATCATGATGGGTATTTTTATTACCTTAACTGTGGTGATGGTCTGCAGAGTGTATACACATATCAAAATATATCAAACTGTCCAGCTTATTGTATCAATTACTACCCAATAAATTAAAAAAAAAAACAAACCACCCTAGCATGGGGTACCACTACAACTTATCAGAAGAGCTCAAATTTTAAAAAATAATACCAGATGTGGGTAAGACATGAAATAACTGGAACTCTCATATGCTGTTTGTGGGTGTGAAAATTGGCTCAACCACTTTGGAAAACTGGCAGTATCTCTTAAAGCTAGGCATGTATATATCTATTGTTCATCAGTCCAATTCCTAGGTATACATTCTACAGAAATCAGCACATATGTGTTCACTAATAAAGAGATACAGTAATGTTCAAAGCATAAATATTCATCATATCTCCAAACTGGACACAACCAAATGTCCGCTGTAGTAGACCAGAGAAATAAGTCATGGTGTATCTACAATGCAAAGCCATCCAGCAATGAGAACAAATGGATTGCACCCATATATACCAAGACGGATGACTCTCAACAACATATTCTTGTACTATAAAGGTCAGCCACAAAAGACCACACATTGTACAAATCCACTTACACCAAGTTCAAGAGCAAGCCTAGGAAATTTTGGTGGAAGAGGTCAGGATGGCGGTTACCCTGTGTTGGGGAAAGGACTAGAAGTGAGCATGAAAAGGGTATAATAAATTTCTCTTTTCCTGATCTAAGTGCTGGCCACTGCATGTATTCACTAAACGAAAATGTATCAAGCTGTAAAGTTAAGAACTGTGTATTTTTCTGTGTGTGGCATATCAATAAAAGATACCACACATAGTAATACTATCAATAATACTAAACTGATAAACTCTCCAAGACCTATAACCCATAGGTTTATATACAGACTTTTTTCTCACAATTAAATTGTAGGAACTCCCTAATTTTTAAGGGAAAACCCACATTCAAACTGTACCCACAGTATACTAATAGCCTTTCAATTCTAAACCTCTTCAGCTATTTTGACCTATGCTGACCTGACCCCTCTCAATACCCAGGGCTATGTTAAGTAATAAAGAACACCCACCATCATTCGCTCCTAGAGCAACCCCAAAGGGGAGCACAATGGTCCTTACCAGGTGCAACATCTCAATCACCTGAAATTCATGAGCACCCAGGAAAGCACAAATCAACTTGTACAATGTAGAGGGTGCCTTGGATTGCCACCTGGATCCTGCCTCAGAGCTGAGCCACTCACTTCCCCACTGAGGACTCAACTGCCTACTCCAGGTCACGCCCAGAACAGCCTGAACCTAGCAAATGGACCATACACAGAAATACAGGTTCAGCCCTGTCTCAGTAGGGGACAATTCTGAAGGGCCATCCCCACTCCAGGGTGCCCGTGAGCGGGCTCAGGTTCCTGTTGAATAGCCCTGTAATTAGAGGGTATCCAGTCATTCTGATATGAACAGGTCAGCATCTTCGGGCTTAGCTAGATGACCATCCCTTTCAGCTCCTAGTTACAGCTGTTGTTACCCATCCTTTGTCTTCTAAGTAATCCTTTCATTTGTCAGAAGCTTTTTTGGTGACTCAGTTTCACTTTTGTGTGCATCTTTTGAAGATGTATGTTTTGCCAGAGCTAGGAGACAGTTCTGAGGTGTTTCATCCCGTTTGCGCTTATGATATTTCTCAGATCATTTTTTCCCATTTTGCTGGAGTTCTTCTTCCTTCTGAGGTTTGACTTCGCTACATGGATGTTCTCTTCTTCCTCCTACCCCAGTCACTTTACTGAGGACTGTGGTTCTTCACAGTTTCCCACTTGTGGAATTGGTATTTGTGGTCCATGATCAGAGGACGATGAAAACAGAAGAATTCTGACTCACCTCCTTCTTCACACTGTCTGCCTCAGTCTTTCTAATGTGTGATATTTGCTCCTAGGATGCCCACTCCACGTGCAGTAGAATCGCGTGCAGGCACAGGTCTTCTGTTGTGGTGTGTTGAAAAGTTTAAACATGCACCTGGGGACATCACATGATTTTAGATTTCCTGCTCAAGTTTGCATGTCTGGGGCCAGCTTTGCTATTGCTGCAGTGAGAACCACAGGAGTCAGAAAGGGGAAATACATTTTCATGGAGAATTTTACCTTCAAGCGGAGAGCACTCTTAGCAAGGACAAACTGCAACCACAGCAGCCGTTTTTTAAAAGGGTTAAGAAAAAAAATTGCCGGGTGACCACTGGAGGAGATTTTAAATACAAGAGCAATACTCCAAAAGCGCCTTTAGAGTCAGTCTGTGCGGCTTGTTCTTGGTAAAGTTGTCATCTCGGTCTCATTTCTCCAGGCTAAAAGACAGAATGGATTTGCTAGGCAGGACTAAGCTCTTCAAGGACACCAATGCACTGTTGCCTACAGGTAGAAACGTCAATAAGTTGGTGTCTAGAACATAACGGGTAAAACAATAAAAACCCAAACCAAACTCAGTGTCATCGAGTAGTGACCGACTGATAGCGACCCTAGAGGTCACAGCAGAACCACTCCATGGAGTTTCCAAGGAGTGCCTGGCAGATTTGAACTGCCAACCTTTTGATTAGCAGATGTAGCACTTAACCCACTATGCCACCAGCATTTCCAGGTAAAACAATGAAACTGTAAATTTTTACCGTGGTGGTCTTTCAGCAAGAGGGCTTTTAGAGCAGTCTTTCCTTTTAGACTTCCTGGAGAGTATGCCTTCCTGTTGGTGTTAATTCACATAGAACGCATGTCAGTGAGGTAGGACCACGAGTTCAGCATCCTAGAAACCAGTTTGCTGCTTGCTCTGTGACCACAACTCTAACCTCTACTATTATAGTGTAATCACCTCTTGTGAGTAAACCAAGTAACACAATGCTTATATTTCAACTGGGCAAAAACATTTTAACAACTAGAAAATGTGGCTTTCTTATCCTCTCCTCTTCATTTTTCTGCAGAATATGCCTATGTATAAGGTTTTTTTTTTGTATTTATCCAATTTGGGGTTATATATTTTCACTTGGGGAAACCCTGGTGGCATTGCAGTTAAGAGCTACAGCTACTAACCAAAAGGTCGGCAGTTCAAATCCACCAGGTGCTCCTTGGAAACTCTAAGGGGCAGTTCTACTCTATCTGTAGGGTTGCTATGAGCTGGAATCGACTCAGTGGCATTGGGTTGTTTTTTCTTCTTCACCCGGAGGCAGTAATCCAGAAGTGAACAGGAACATCTCCCCCTCTCCTGCTCCTGCACCTGGTACTTGCACACCTTAAAAAAAAAAAAAGGTATAGCCATGAAGTTGATTCTGACTCATAGTGGATTTGCACTGGTGACTCTTGGTTTAGCACCATCGTCCTTAACCTGAGTTTCCGCTCATCTCACAGGAATCTGTAATTCTTGGTCGCTAATGAATTCTTGCAGAACTTCTTCACACACATATGTAAGAAAATATGCATATATTCCTATTATCTCCTTTTTTCTCACCAAAAGATGTATACTAAGTGAGGATTTTTTTTTTTTTTCACTGAACAGTGAAAGAGCTTCCCAGGTTAGCATCTAGAGAGCTTCATCTTTTTCATAGCCATGTAGTATTTCATTATGTGAATGTTCCAGAATTTATGTAACAGCTTCTGCTGATGGACATTTAGTTTCTTTGCAATGTTTTGCTATTACAAAAATAAGAAGAAGAAAGAAAACTGTTTTAGTCATCCAGTACTGTTGTAACAGCAACACTATGAGTGTGAGGCTTTAAAAAGACAAAATTTATTCATCACACTCCAGTAGGCTAACCATCCAAATTAGGGGCATCAGCTTCAGGGGAAGCCTTTCTTTGTTGACTTGGGACCGAGGTCCTTATTGTCAATCTTCCACTGGACTGGGAGCTTCTGAGGTGCAGGGACCCTGAGTCCAGAGGATGTGGTCTGCTTGCAACGCTCCTTTGTTGGTGGTATGAGGTCCCCAAATCTCTGCTTGCTTCCCTTCCCTTTGTATCCCAAGAGACTGCCTCAAGGCAATCTTACACAAAGTCCTGTCCCACCAACACAACTGCAGCCCATCCTCCCTTATTAGCATCACAGAGGCAGGATTTACAACATATAGGAATATCACACAGGTCCAGGCATCATGGCCTAACCACATTGCTACATGGATTTTTGGGTGGACTCAGTTCAACCATTGATAGTAGAAAAAAAGAAACAAATGTGGGAATAACTAATCTTATAAATACATCCTTAACTGTAGGTTAAATTTCTAGAACTGGAATTGGAAGGGATATGCATTTGTAATAGAAACTGTCAAATTGCGTTTAATAGGATTTGGTGGGTTTTGTTGTTTGATTTTGTTGCTTTAAACATATAACATAGATTTACATATATATTTTAAGGATATACCCTTACCTCAAACCATGTAGCAAATTACCTCAAAATGGAACAAGGACCTAAGTAAGAGAGTCAAAACTATAAAACTCTGAACAACACACAGAGGTAAATGTTCATGACTTCTGTTTTGGCAATGGATTCTTGATACGACATTGACAAAATAAAAAATAGACAAACTGAACTTCATTAGAATTAAAAACTTCTGCGCACCAAAGAACACTATCAAGAAAGTAAAAAGATAATCCCTAGAATGCAAAAATATTTGCAAATGATATATCTGACATCTGAATAGAGTCTAACCCATTATTAACCTGTTGCCATAGAGTCAAGTGTGACTCCGAGTCAACCTTCAAGGACAGAGCAAAACTACCCCATAGGCTTTCCAAGTTATGGTTAGTTGATTTGAACTGCCAGATTTTTGGTTAGCAGTTGACCACTTAACCATTGCACACCAATAGGGTCTATTACCCAGAATATATAAAGAATTTTCACACCTCAACAACAAAAAGACAACAAAGTCAGTTTAAAAATGGGCAAAGAATTTGTATAGACATTTATCAAAGATAAACAAAATGACCAATAAGCACATGAAAGAGTAATGTGGTTGCTACATGGATCATCAGCGGTAAGGCTGTCACCTCTGTCTGAGTTTTCCAGACTAAAGGAGCTATGAATTTGCTAGCTAGGCTTATTCGTTTCAAGGATACCATAATTAGTCATAAAAAAATTTAAATTAAAACCACAGTGAGATGCCACTTCACAACCACTAGGATGATTATAATTTAAAAAGAGGAGGGTGGGAAGACAGGGTGACAAGTGTTGGTAAGGTTGTGGAGCAACTGGAACTCTCATATATGTCTGGTCAGGGTATAAAATGCTGTAGCCTCTTTGGAAAAACATCTGATAAGTTCCTCAAGAAATGAGCATAGTGATACATTTGATCCTGCATTTGCACTCCTCCATCTACACCTAAAAGAAGTGAAAATACATGACCACATAAAAATTTGTACACGGGTGTTCGAGCAGCATTATTTGCAACAGCTAAAAGGTAGAAACAATCCAAATCTCCAACTGATGAATGGATAAACAAGTATGGCAATATCCAACATTACCTGCCCATACAAAGGAATGAAGTACTGATATATGCCAAATCATGGATGGATCTTGAAAATGCTATGCTAAGTGACACAATGCAACCACAAAAAATCATGTATTCTATGATTCTATGTATATAAAACGTTTAGAAATGGAACACAAAGAGATAGGAAGTAGACTGTTTAAAGCTGGGGGAGACAGGGAATGAGTGACAGGAAAGGGCTATGGGATTCTTTTATAAGAGACAAAAAAGTTCTGAAATTGATGCGTTGATGGTTTCACAACTCTGGAAATACATTAAGAACCATTGAATGGGTATGCTTTAAATGAGCGGATTTTACCTCTATAAAGCTATTGTAAAGAGGGTAGAAGAAAAGATGTCATCTAATTTCTGAGCAACACATGGCTGAATGTGGAGGGGACATCAATGGTTTTGTGATAACCTTCACTCAAAAGCTTATTAAATCTTGGCCAGTTCTCACAGGGCAGCACCTCCAGAGCATTCTCTGAAAATGTTTCAGTTTGAGCAGCAGGGAACCTGAGCACATACCTGCCATTTGGTAATCTGAGACTAGTCAAAAACGCACGAAATGGCATTGGTGGTTCGGTGGTGAAATTCCCACCTATAGGAAAGCCAGGCTTGATTCCCAGCTAAGGCAAGTCCAGTGCAGCCGCCAGTCTATCAGTGGAGGTTTGCATGTTGCTATGATGCTGAACAGATTTCAACAGAACTTCCAGACTAAGAGGGACTAGGAAAACATCTCTGGCTATTTACTTCTGAAAATCAACCAGTGAAAACCTCGTGGATCGCAATGGTCTGATCTGCTCACGAGGACGGGACTGCAGGGCAGCACTGCCTTCCACTGTGCATGGGATCCTCATGAGTCACGACAACTCAACAGCAGCTAACAACAACAAAACTGTACCAACTTCCACATGCCCCTGATGTGTCACCGTCTAACCCCTGGCTTTTCTCCATATTGACATGAACTACGGAGCGAAAGACATTTGGCACTCTTGAGGCAAATGATTCTACAGTCAATTTCCCAAGGGTGACTTTAAACCAGTAATTTGAGACGTGTTTCAACAGGTTGTGTAGATCAAGCAAGCAGGTGAAGCCATTCATCATTTTAATGTTGGTTGAGCAGCACAAATTTAACTCCATTGTTAACTGAACATTTTGACTGGCCCCATAAAAAGAGTTCCCACAAAGTAATAAATAGAAGATCAGTAACCATTGGACAGATAGCTCACAGGAAAAAAAAAAAAAATTAAAAATAGGATTTAAAGGTGAAAAAAAAGTGCCATCCTCATACAAGAGAGAAATGTGAGTTAAACCCACCCCCTCTCCAGTTCATGGAGCCCTGATGGCACAGTGGTTAAGAGCTTGACTGGTAACCAAAACGTCAGCAGTGTGGACCTATCAGTTTCTGGTTGGAAACCCTGTGGGGCAGTTATGCTCTGTCTTGTAGGGTTGCTATGAGACAGCAGTGGATGAGTTCCCCAGGTCATAGTTCATCTGTCAATTATATACAAAAAAGCTTAACATGCATGGTGGGTTTTCAATGTCATAAATTCCTAAGCATTATTGGTGCAAAAATGAATTGTTACAATGTCTCTGGAGGGCAGCTGGGAAGCAGCTACCAAAATTGTGAAACCCGTACCTGTGACAGCAATTCCACTTCTCAGAGTCATCGTATAGATGCAGTTTTCTCTTCTCTCCGTCCTTTATCTGTTCTAATCCTTAGGTCAAGTGAAGTCAATACGTGAGGGGCAGTAATTCCCTTAAACTCTACAGAATTAATTTCTTTTTGACTATAGGAATTGGTGGTTCAAAAGAAATAGATGGCTTAATAATTAAAGAAAAACCTTAAAAGTTCCTTCTATGAAGGTTCATAGCTATAAAAGTAATAAATGAAGCTCCCCAAATTCTGCACTTTCGGTCGAACTCATAGTCGTGTTCAACAGAGCTGGCACAAGGCCAGGATGCTGAGCGGACTTCGGCATGTGTTCTACTGTATCGCCCCCTGGTGACCTACTTCAAAAACAAATTTATGTGGTAGCTTTGGGTTAATCACATCACTCTCAGATTCCGTACCTGTCAAGGCAATACTGAAATCAAGATAACATATTTACACAATGTTTTCAAATAGCTGCTCTGCAAGCATTGCATTTCCTGCAGCTTCCTGATTATTGTTCCTGCCTTTCCCAAGCTCACAACTCTTCCTCAGCAGATAGGCTTGCCTGTTTTCAGAGAAGATCCAGGTCCCCTGATACTTGTTTTTAGAGATAATGTTTTTATGAGGTTGTTACTTTTTTTAAGTTGTACTTGAGATGAAGGTTTACAGGGCAAACAAGTTTCTCCTTAAACAGTTAGTACACATATTGTTTTGTGACATTGGTTGCCAACCCTGCTACATGTCAGCACTCCCCCCTTCTTGACCTTGGGTTCCCTCTTACCAGCTTTCCTGTCCCCTCTGCCTTCTTGCCCCTGCTCCTGAGCTTGTGCACCATTTACTCTCATTTTTTTATGAAAGGCTGTCCTGATATTCTTCATCTCAACTCCTAAGGACTGTTGCTTCTGTCACTACCCTGTTTCCTGAATATTGGTGCCACACGCTCTCTTCAGTTTTCTACCTGGCTCTGCACTGGCCACTCATGACATGCTCACCAGTGTGCCCCACATCCACGGATAATCCACCTGGAACCTGCCATTCCCTGCCTACCCAGAGCACCTGTACTTGTTCCCTTCCTATTCATTCCTTAATCTAGGATTCTCAAAATGGGGTCTGTGGACCATTTACAGCATATTCATCTGGCTGCTTATTAAAAACACAGGTTTCTGAGTCTCCTGTATCACACTTTCTGTAATGGTGGTACCTACATTTATAATACATGTTCTATGGAATCCTTACGTGGACACACACACAAATATAAGACATCAGATATAAACACTGCCCTAATTTTAACATTTTCAATATGATTTGCACCTTTCAACATTCTGCTGAAACACCACTTCAAATATCAATATTCAGTGAACAGAAGTTTTAAGGAAGCAACGTGAGTGCTGTTCATCAAGCTCTTAGTTGAAGTGTTTTATCCCTGTTATCTTAAACTTCCACTCATAATGTTTCCAAGGTGTCATCACTGTCTTTATGTGACAGAGGAAGACTGTGTGGCTTAGAGACGTAAAGTAACCGACCCAATATCATGCAGGGGAGTTGATCCAGAAACCCATACACCCCAAACCCTCTGTACTTCCCACCACACCACATTTCCTTTCTCGGCTTTCTTTCTCGATCTTCCTGTTAGTATCTCATGTTTGAGAACCTCTCCTCTGCAACAAATTTAAAAACACATCCACAAACTCTTTAACTCTTTTTTCCTTTGAAGAGGTAGAACTTGGTTCTTCTTCTGTGTGAAGGCTGGACTTAGAGACTCAGTTCTGATAAACAGAGAAGGGTGGAAGTGATGGCGTGTCAGTTCTGAAACTCGGTCATAAGGTATTGCTCCCTCGTGGACCACTCTCCCTGGGGAGAAACCAGTTGCCATATGGTAAGAACATATCAAGCAACCCTGTAGAGAATTCTGAGTGGGGATGAAGTGAGACCTTCTGCCGACTGCCAGTGAGGAAAGGAGTCCTTCTGCCCAGAGCCGTGTGCATGATCCATCTTACACGCAGACAAGCCGCAGCAGACATCCTGACTGTAACTTCATAAAAGATCTTGAGCCAGTATCACCAAGCGAAGCTGTGCCTGAATTCCCGGCCCACAGAAACTGCGAGATCGTAAATGTTGATTGTTTTAAGCTGCTTGGATTTGTGGTCAGTTGTTATAGAGTATTAGAGAACTAATAAACCAAACCAACTGCCACAGAGTTGATTCTGACTTATGGCAACTCTAAGTGGGTCAGAATAGAACTGTGCTCCATTCACCGGGTTTCTAATGTCTGAGTTTGGGGGACTGGATGTTCATGCCTTTCTTCAGAAGCACCTCTAATTGAACTTGAGCCTCCAATATTTTGGTTAGCAGTTGAGGTTGAGCACGTTAACCATTTGTACCACCTAGTGAGTCCTCATATGCACACCTTAAAATTTCTTTTTCCTTGGCTTGCCTGCCCCCACCTGACCCGAACTCCCCCACCTTTTGGATGGCTTCCTCAGTCACTTCTTCCTCAGTGTCCCTGCTACTCATGTCTGTCTCTTTGCTTTTCAGTCTGTGCCCTCCTTCATCGTTATACTCACAGCTTCCACAATTATGCCTCAGAGGTGCCTCTTGCATCTCTTTACCTGGCTGCAGACTTACAGCATCCCCGATTCTCATGTGATGTCTCCCCCAGGACATCCATTGCACCTTGGACTCTTCTCAGTCTTGCCCCACGGAAATCGTCACACCTATTCTAAAACAGTCATTTTGTTGGCACTTCTCTATTTCTCTTAAAGGTGTTCTTGTTCTCCTACTAACGCCAGTCACTTTCCCTTTCTCACACCTCATCTCCTTTATCAGTTTGTGCTTCTCCATTTCCACCACTATTAGCCTGACTTACACCCCTATCACCTCCTGCTTGAGCCTCTGCAGTCATGTGCAAATCATTCTCCTGCTCCTGGTTTTGTCTCTCTGCAGTCTATCCAATTCATATGTTGCTACCGGTTTCTCTTTTTCCAAACCATATGCTCGTGTCCAGAACCTTGCCGTGACTCCAGGCTACCTAATGAATTCAGTGAAAAACTCCTGCTCACCTTTAAAGCTTCCGGAAAATTGTTCAAAATATTCATTGTTCCTTCCCATGGGAGCAGTATATACATCCCCACTCTACTGGTGGTGTAGTGGTTAAGTACTCTGGCTGCTAACCAGGCACTCCTTGGAAACTCCCTGGGGAAGTTCTAGTCTGTTCTGCAGGGTCCCTGTGAGTCAGAATCAACTCAACAGCATCAGGTTTCGTTTTGGGTTTTACTAACGTCTGATTTGGCCGTGTGACTTGCTTTGGTCAATGAAATATGAGTACAAGTAACAGGTGCCACTTTCAAACAGACATTTGAAGAACCATTGAATCCTGCCATCTGGTCTTTTCCCTCCGCCAGCCTGACAATATGCCAGCTACGAGATACTTCTTCAGTCTGAGTCCTGAATAAAGATGCCATAGTGCAGCGACACAGGTAATGTGTAAAATGGAATTTAAGTTGACATAAAAAGCATACAATTAGGAAAGTTGAACTGATAATTACATGGAATGAACGTAATTAATTAAACAGAAATGCCATGTAAAGAGAAAAAAAACTCATATCACTTATATTACTAAGACTTAGAGGGTTGTGTTAGCCAAACCGACTGATACAAACTGCTTCACAGGCTGGTTTTCTAACTCTGTTCCTCACTACTCCTTAACGTGCATCCAACTTCTTCCAAACTGGATTCTTTGTTTTCCATACTCAAAAACTTCCCCAACTCTAGGCTGTTGCTGGCTTTCTATCTGCTCCCTAAAACATCTCTTCTCAACATCTGACCTCTGCATTGGAGGTCCATCTCCAATGCCACTCCTCAGTCATTTAATGGACAAGGAGCATCTTTCTCTTCAATGCTGTATAATGGAATTATAGTCCTCGGATAGTGCAGTTAACACACTTGACAAGATGACCCAGGGACATCTTGGAAGAAAGGCTTAGCAATCTACTTCAAAATCAGGCACTGAAAATCTGGAGCACAGTTTGACCCTGTCACACACAGAGTTGCCGTGAGTCAGAATCCACTCCACAGCAGTGGGTTTGGTTTGGTATTATAATGGCAACTACTGTAGCCTGTGTATTTTTGTTATCTATATACTTATCATTCTCTCTATAAAAAGATTGTAAACTTCTTAAGATTAAAGATTATCTTATTCATCAGTGTATTTCCTGCAGCTTTGCAAATAGTAGTAGTCACACAAGTATTTGTTGAATAAATTAGCGCTCTCAATTACAGAACTACTGTTTAGTATGTTTGGAATATTTTTAAAGTAGGTTTTAAAGAAGACTTAACATATAGAGGAGGCAAAATAAAGATGAAGGTAGAATCGTTGCTAATAACAAATATTGGTATTGACTGATACATAGCTCAAAGTTCAAAGTTCAATCACTCCCACTTCTTTCCCTTCTGCAGTAGTCTGCAGAAATAAGCAAGTCTCAACTTTTATCCCTTCCTCTCTCTTGATAAGCCCAATGTATCTGAAAGTGAAACTTCTCCAAATAAAATAGATATATTATAAATTTGTTCCTTCTCTATTTACATTCCACAAGCTAAGCGCAATGATTTTTCCAGTAAGCTCAATCACTATTTCTTATGATTAAAATTCAACTAAATATAATTCCAGTATCAAAAGAAGTATACTTCCCTTTACTATCCAGTTGATTCGGACTCACATAAACCCTCTGTGACACACTAGCACTGCCCCACACCCTTTCCAAGGTTGTAATCTTTCCAGCAGCCAGCTGCCACACCTTGCTCCCCCAGAGAGCCTGCTGGCTTTGAACTAGCCATCTTTCAGTTACTAGCTAGTGCTTAAGCACTCTCTGCACCACCAGGGCTCCTCACACTTACTGAAACCCAGTCCCCAAATTCTGTTCCCATAAATCCTCAGAACAGAGTCCTCTTTCTTACTCACTGGCATCTGTCTCTCTCTTACCCATCTCTTGCTTCTGTTAACTTAATGTCCTCCAAGACATTGTGACGCTAACTGCAAAGCATTTTCAGGTTTTTTTAAATCTAATTTTAAAAGGATAGGAAGCATTATTCAAACTGCTTGTCAGTCTTAAGCTGCATGATGTTTTCCCACAAGTTGAAGGTAAAAATACTTTGTATTTACTAGGGACACAAAGCTGCTTCCTAGGTGCCATCTGGGCACCTAAGAAAACATGCCCTCCTTCAGCCTCTCATTAGTTCAGGAGGGGAATCACTTCTTCTACCCAGTAGTCAAGATGGCATGAAAATACATCAGGACACCTGACCTTTGCCAGTCATTTTGTCACCTTCAATGTCAGTATTTTCTAAATTGTGCTATGTAGAAAATGAGAGTCTCTACACACATGGAGAGATGTTTAGCAAAAAACAAGGATTTGGAGAGCAATCAGTGATCCAACAAGTCTGATGAAAACTGCAGACTGGAACTCATCCCTTCTGGGGAGACATTACTCATGCAATATATGAAGTACTTCACACAGTCTTACAGTGAAGAGTCCTGTTTAGCTACATGTTTCCCAACTTTCTTGATCTGGAATCAGTTTCTGTTGTTCTGCAACACCCATTAAGCTAATCTTGTAGGGTGCTGGCGTCTGGCAGGGCTTGAGTCTGAGAAATACGTTGGTGTAGTTATGTTTCATTAATGCATCTGAAATAAGAGGCAAGGAAAAAAGTTATCTCAGTTGAAGACTCAGATTATAGATACACACGTAAGTCCAAGATTGAATGTCTGGTGAACATTAGTCAATAAAGTAAGACCAATAGTTCTGAAATGCACCCAGGAGACAGAAGGTCTCACTAGTGATTATCTCATTTTGATTGCTGTAGACCTTCAATGCATTCAGTGCACTCTGAGTTGAACTTCTGAATCCCCCCCCCCCACCTCTGCCACCCCAGATCAGCCCACACTGATGTTTCTGGTCAAGGCTAATCTTTCTCTCCATCATGTTTACAGAACTTTAGTAACTGGTATTTTTAAAGCACATGATCACATTCTCCACTTTGCTCCCTGACTACATTCCTTTTAAGTCTCTTCGCCTGTGTTTACACAATTCATCATCTGTTACTTAGGCCTAAGTCTCTGGATAGTGCCAACGATGAAGTGCTCAGCTGCTAAACCCAGGGGCTGGCAGTTCAAGTCCACCTAGAGGTTTCTTAGACAGAAAGGCCTGGAAATCTATTGCTGCAAAATCAATCACTGAAAACTCTATGGAGTACCATTCTACTCTAATACATATGGGGTTACCATGAGTGGGAACTGATGTGACAGCAACTGGCTTTTGTTGTTGTTGCTTAGACATTCTTTCTTAGGACATTCCAGAAATGCTCCTTGGCCCATGAAGTGATAGCTGTTCCTTTATTATAAATTAGAGCAATTTAAAAATGCACCCATCAAAGCCATTTCTGGGTACATTCCAGAAATGCTTCTTGGCCCATGAAGCAGTAGCTGCTGCCTTATTATAAATTAGAACAATTTTAAAATGTACCAGTCAAAGTCACTCAATTTTTTTCAGTTGTAGTCATCTTGATCAGATCTCACGTCATTCTGGAACAATGCAAGATGCTTAGAGACTGTACAGTAATTTAATAAAAACATGGTAGCCTGCCATTTTTTGTTGCAGTATACAGTGACTTACCCATTAAGGTGAAACCCTAGTGGTATGGTGCGTTAAGTACTACGTCTGCTGACCAAAAGGTCGGTAGTTCAAATCTGCAAGGTGCTCCTTGGAAACTCTATTGGGCAGTTCTACTCTGACCTCCAGGGTTGCTAGGAGTCAGACCCAACTCACCGACAGTGGGCTTTTTCTTTAACGCTTTAAGGGTTTCCCAGATCTGTATGTAAGCAGTGTTCATTATATATTTTGCATTTCCTCGGATCCGACTCGACGGCACTTGGCTGGCTTGGTTTGGCTCTTAGTGTGATTTGGGTCTATGTGGGCAGGTTTGATTCTAGATGTTTCTTCTTAATAACAACATAAAAATAAATATTTCCTTGTTAACTGTTGTGTCTTGATTAATAATCTGATTTATGATGTTTGGAGGACAATTCAGGCCAACAAAGCAGTTCTGGCTGTCTGGTTTTTCACTTACCCTGCATGTGCATAAAGTGCACTACATAAGGAGATGGTCTGGAGGTGTGACTCTACATCCTGATCAAAAGACTCGCGATGAACTGATAGCCGGCACTGCTTCCTTTATAGAATCACATGAGTCTAGTAAAAAACACAAGATCAGGAACTAGAAAACAGTAATGTTTTCGGTGGACTTGTTGTTAGGAGCCATCAAGTCACAAGCCTATATTACAGAGTGGAATTACCCACACAGGAGTTCCTAGGCTGTAAATTTGAGAGGGGAAACCCTGAGCAGGTCTTTCTTCTCACAGAGCCATTTGCTGTTGCTGTTGTTAGGTGCTGTCGTGTCAGTTCCGACTCATAGCGACCCTATAAACAACAGAACAAAACACTGCCCAGTCTTGTGTCATGTCCACAATTGTTTTTATACTTATGCGTATTGCTGTGGCCACTAAATCCATCTCATTGAGGGTCTGCTGACCCTCCACTCTACCAAGCACGATGTCCTTCTCCAGGGACTGTCCTTCTCCAGGGACTGATCCTCCCCGACAACATGTCCAAAGTATGTAAGATGCACCCTTGCCATCTTTACTTCCAAGAAGCACACTCATTGTACTTCTTTCAGAACAGATCGTTTCGTTCTTTTGGCGGTCCACAGTACATTCTACATTCTTAACCACCAGTCTTTTGATTAGCAGTCAAGCACTTAACTGCTCTGCTCCCAGGGCTCCTGTCAATGGACCAGTCATCAGGAAATGTGGAATGTATTGCCACCTTCAATGTCAGTATTTTCTAAATCATGCTATGTAGAAAATGAGAGTCTCTACCCACATGGAGAGATGTTTAGCAAAAAACAAGGATTTGGAGAGCAATCAGTGATCCAACAAGTCTGATGAAAACTGCAGACTAGAACTCACCCCTTCTGCGGAGCTATTACTCATGCCATATAATTCATTGTCTGAATTGTGACACCCTTTTCAGAGCGAAGGGGGCACTATTAATGATAATACCAGGACAGCCAGTATAAACTGGAACTGTTGCTGGCATACCTGGACAGTTACCCTAGTTCTGTCACCAGATGTTATCTAGAGAACCTCCCTGTCATAAAACAATGATCCTATGATTAGTCTGCATTTTAAAATTTTAGCTGCATTTTAAAATTTTTATTTCTTAAAGTTAGGTTAGACAAACGATTAAGTGACATTTTACAATAATCAGTAGGCTATGGAAGGATGAGTCAAACAGTCAGAGTAGGACAAGGTTTTGAGAACACTATCTCCTTATGATTCTATTTTCAGTCTTTTATTTTTTATTTAGTAAATTATTGTATTTAGCTTCCTCTTTCTAAACATGTCCACAAGTAAATAATCCTGAAAGCTTCAGTTCTTAACTTTTGAGTCATCAAAAGCCATTTTTCCTATATTTGTTTGTTTTAAAAAGGCAACACAGTTCCTCCTATTTCTCCTTAGCGCCACTTCTAACAGGTGAAATGGGTGGTAGAGGATGAACAAGAGAAGGGGAGGAAGACAGGATGGGAATGTGTTATCATCAGCCCAGAGCAGGCAACTTCTCAGCTCCTTTCTGAGGTGAACTGGAGACAGAGACAACTAATGTTGATTCATGAGTATCTCTTGTACTGTGACACTCTCGCATGCTGTGATTCTGTTGTTTAAACATACGTTTCTCATACAATAGACCAGTTAGTTTATTTACTGCTTGTTCAATTCTGGACCTCCCTCTCCAACCTCAGATTCATTCCTCCTCGCCTCCTTTGTGACCGTCTGACTTGGAGGAGCTGACACCTGAAGGCTACATTTCCCAGTTTACATTACACTAGTTGAAGCTTTATATCCTATTCCTGGCATTTATTTTTATCATCATCAGATATTTCATGTTATATTAATAGGAGATTAGCATTTTCAACGTCCTGTCCACAGTCTTGGTGACCTCTTTCTATCAGCCAGTTTGCGGTCAGGCCATACCCATACGAATCAGTGCAGGAATAAAAAAAAATTTCTTCCATTCCTTCTGGGCCTCAAACTGCATTATCTGCATGGCTCTAGCTCTCCCCCGATGCGATTCTGCTTCCTCTGGGTGACGCTGGCCCTGAGATTTGGTTAACACTTCCTCCCTTTGACCTGCTTGCCTAGGCAATAGTATTCACTTCCTCTTGTTGCTAGTTTCTGAGTTCTGTAGCCTTGTACTTGCTTCCCACTTCTTTCAATACCTGTGCAACTTATTTTGTCTGAAATTTCCTCTGTTTGAAAACATTCAAGTGGTTTTCATCTTGTTGATGGTATCCTGACTGCTATAATAGTCAGTAAGATAACAAATTGTTCCAACTCTGGAGGAAAGATTCAATGGATGTGTCTTAAGGAGATGGGGGGGGGCTGGAAGAGGGAGAGATGGAATATAGAGCTACACAGCTCTTTCCCATGAGTAATTTTATTCAAAAAATTATCTTATATGTTGTCTTTAAGATGTAACTTGCTGTATTTAAATATTTGATCTAGCAAAACTGAATGATGTGCTCCACAAAAAGATATAAGCTATTTTGAGTAACAGAGTGGCATTCTAGAGATTTAGGCATTTGAAGGGCTAAGTAAAATGTTTTAATAAAAGGAAACTTTAAAAATTATTAAAATAAACTAAAAAAGACCTAAATACATGGAAAGGCATTCTAAGTTTGTTGATTAGAAGGCTTAATCCAGTGAAGACGTCAATACTATCCAAAGCAATCTACAAATTTATTGCAATCTCCATCAAAATTCCAACAGCCTTTTCTACAGTAACAGAAAAGCCAAGCCTCAAATTTATATGGAAGTGCACGGGACCCCAAGTAGCTAAAGCAATCTTTTTTTTTTAATATGACTGAGTGAAAATGTACATTCCCATATAAATTTACATGCCCACCTATATGCAGCTTCCACTGCTCTCCCTGCTCCGTGACAGCACACTGTTCCTCTCTGCTCCATACATGTCTCATCCTCCCAACAGTCTCCTTTCCCATCCTCTCCACCCACTCCCCTTCCTTCAGCCAGAGGTCAGCAGGATGATATCCTATACATGCATAGAACCATAAAGTGCATCCAATTTACGGTCACTCTGCGTTGCCACGTCCAATCCATTTGTGTCCAAAGAGTGGACCTTCATTATGATTTATGGGCAAGGGCAGCATCAGGACCAGAGGCCATACTCCCAGGGGAACCCCAAAGCTGCTGGACCATCAATTGTGGTCTCTCAGTGGGGATGTCAGGGTGCACCCCTTTTTATTCTTGTGTTGCCAGTGAGATTCAACTCAGTGAGCTCCATCACGGCTATCACTGGTGGTGGCCAGGCACCGTCCAGTTCTTCTGGTCCCAAGTCTATGTAGGCACTCACTCATGTGTGTCTCTGTATCTTCTGGGTTGTCTTTACCCCATGTTATTTTGGTCCTCTGTGAGCACCCATTCCTGCTGTTGGGACCATTAGCTGTGGGCTAAAGCAATCTTGAAGAATAAAGTAGGAGGGCTCATACTTCCTAATTAAAACATACTACAAAGCCACAGTAATTAAAACAGCCTGGTGTGGTGGTCAGGATTATGTCAGCTTGGCTATTCCATATTTGGCTGCTGTTATTAAGTGGCAGGGCGAGGTTTGTGGTGGCTCCCTGCCCCTCGGCTCTCATCTTCCGACCTGCTCTACGGCTGCTGGTCTGCTCACGTAGCCAGGAGGTCCTGCTCTCTTCTTCCAGCGTCTGGTTCTGGGACTTGAACTAGCAGCTGTTAGAATCATCATTCCTTACAGTCAGCACTTGAGAGTCCTGCTCCCTGACTTGCCAACCCTGGGTTCGCCAGCCTCTGTCGCTTTGTCTCGCCACCAGCTTGGGATCCACTGACCTGCACAACCGGTGATCCAGAACTCTGGTCTCTGACCTGCTGACTTTGGGTTCCTCAGCTTCTGTGGCCACGTGAGGCTTGTGCCAGAACTTGGGACATTCAGCTTCTATGATTACGTGAGCTGTTTCCTATATCTGTACCTATCTATCTATCTCTATATATTATAAATCTTTCCTTGTACCTACATGTGTTACTGGTTTTGCTTCCCTAGAAAACCCAGCCTAAGACACCTGGTAACAGTAAAACAACAGACACATAGACCAACAGAGAGTGCAGAAATAAACGTGCGCATCTACGGTCAACTGATAGGCAACAAGTGTGCCGACTCCACTCAGTGGGGAAAAAAGAATCTGTTTATTAAACAGTGCCGGGAAAATTCAATTTCCACCTGTAGAAGAATGAAACAGGATCCACGTCCCACACCACAGACAAAAGCAACTCAAAATGGACCAAGGACCTAAATGTGGAAACTAAAACCATAAAAACAGTGAAAGACAATGTAGGTAGGAGAGTGTTGGCAGGGCCTGACAACAAATGCAAAAGCAGCAAAAGACAAATAAGATAAATAGGACCTCTGAAAAGTTAAATACTTCCATTAATCAAATAACTTTATCAGAAAAGTAAACAAGACAACTGAGAGACTGGGATACACTTTTGAAGAATCACATATCCAAAAATGGGCAGATATCCAAAATACATAAAAGAAACCTCTACAACAATAAAAAGACAAACAACCAATTAAAAATAAAGGTACTTGAGCAAACAATTCACCAAAGAAGATATTTAAATGGCCAACACCCATACAAAAATATGCTCAGTATCTTTAGCCATTACAAAAATGCAAGATGAAAGCACCTCATCTCTATTAGAATGGTAATGATCAAAACAAACAAACAAAAAAACAATGCTAGGTGAGGTTATGGAGAATCTAGAACCGTTCTCATTCATTGCTGGTGGGAACATAAAACAGTACAGGCCACTGTGGAAAATATTTTGATGTTTCCTCAAAAAATTGCTAGGGTTGCCATGAGTCGGATCCGACTCGACAACGTTTGGCTTGGCTTGGCTTCCGTATGTCCCAGCAACTCCAGTGCTATATACCCAGAAGAGAAGGAATACAAACAAAAAATCTGTACATCAGTGTTCACTGCAACAAGACTAAAAAGGAGGAAACTACCCAAACGTGCATCAAGAGATAAACTAACTGTTGCATATACATACTCCGCCACGGGAGCAAAAGGAAGTCCTGATGCGTGCCCCAACACGGCTGAGCCTTAGGAACAACAGGCTAGTGAAATAAGTCAGTCACAAAAGGCCAAATACTGTCTGATCCCACGTATGCAATAAGCAAATTCTTGGAAACCAGAAATTATTAGTGGATAACATGAATGGGAGAGGGGTAGTTTTGGCTTAGGCAGCATTGAGTTTCACAGTGCAATGATTTGGAAGATGAAAGGGAGAACAGTTGCACAATCCGAAGACTGTCATCAATGTTCTGGAGTTGTATGTGTGGAAATTGCTGAGTTGGCATATGTTTAGATATGTGTATATTCACTACAATAAAAATAAAAAGGAAACTCAGAAATACTTGACAAGGATACATCTAAACATTTTGTGTTTTTCAGTGAAATAGAATATACAAACCTTTTTATACAAATAGCACATTAAAGTAATTCATGCACTGTTCATATGAGGTTACCCAGTCTAAAATAATATATTTTCCAAATCATAGGGTATGAAAAATAAGCAGTTTCAAAACAACTCCAAAACCATACTTTGTAACCAGATTATAACATTATATCTGACTTACAATTATGTTTAAATTTTAAATACTTTATGATCTAAAATATCTTCATTCTATTAAATAGATGGAGAAATAAAATTATCAAGTCTTACAATGTATTTCAGATAAAAATCTGCACTAATCACTGGCACCAGGAAAAAACAGCTGTAAGACATATGTCATCTTTCTAAAATACTACCTCATTATCACTGGCCTTCTGGGCCTGGTAATTGTGCTAATTTTTATATGAAGTTATTTCTATACTAAGTACCACCTACTTGGGAATATTTGTGTATGTTGCTGTTGTTGGGTGTCACTCCTGATAACATGTCCACAGTATGTGAGCTGAAGTTTCACCATCCTCACTTCTAAGAAGCATCTGGCTGTTTGCAGTCACCAATTTGCACGTTGCCACCACTCACTACAGAGCTATCAAATTACAATGCTGCAACTGGTTTAGAATGATGAACTCAGTCTAATAAAAATCTATAAATCACAGCATGCTACTGACATATGATAACTTCACATTTAACTTACCAGACCAAGGAGATTAATGATATAAACTTTTAATGCAGGAAATGCTGGGGAATAAAACAAACTTTTATGAGGGCTTACAGTCTACCAGCATGACTAAGATATACACACACACATACATATACACACACACACACCTGGTTCTGCATAACTACTGTTGCCTAATCCCAAACAGTAAATTGAATATGAAGATCCATCTTAGATTACACTAGCTGAAACCTGATACTGTATCCTGGTTTGTTTTTTGCCATTATCAAATATTTCATGTTAGACCAATAACGAGAATTAGCATTTTCAATATCCTACCTATATTCTCTCTACTCAGGTTTCACAGAACAAGCATTTCAAATGCAGCTGCCTGATCTACTGTGAGGGGCAAGTCCTTACTATCACGCCACTGGTGCCCAGCAGTCAGTAGCTTTAAGGCGGACCATCCCAGATGGATGTAAATATTTTGCTTAATGCCCACGAATGTCTCCAAATCTCAATAAATTGTTAAGTACCTTTTTCACTTTATGTACTTATCCCCATGTTTACAGTTCAGCAGATCTAGATGGCTAGGGAAATGTCATTTACCCTAGTTGGTACCCAATTTTCCTTTTCTGATAACCCCTTGCCTATTAACCACCGCTATAGTAGATTCCAACTCATACTGACACTGCAGCACACAGCAGAGCTGCCCCATAGGGCTGCCTAGGCTATAATCTTTACAGAAGCAGATTGCCACATCTTTCTCCCATGAGTTCTAACTGCCAACAATCTGTGTAGCAGCCAAGTGCTTAACCTTGAGGCCGTTTTTACCTGACAAGGTGGAATTAAAAAAATAAGAAAATCGAATAGTATTTCAGCCTGATACCGCTAGCCAAGCCAAGTGCTGTCGAGCCAGGTCCGACTCATGGCGACCCTAGGGGCCACAGCAGAACTGACCCCCAAAGTATTCATGGAGCACCTGGTGGATTTGAACTGCCGACCTTGTGGTTAGCAGTGGTGATACTGCTAGCACCCCCATATGTAAGACTATAAATTCAAAACAGTAACTATTGTAATAGAGCACTCTGAACAACTTACATGCTATATTTAACCATATCCTTGAAATTTCAGCTTGTCTGAAGTTAATGCTTCTTTAACGCTCTCTGAAAATCAGAGGCAATGCAAACTACACGTTTTGAATATGCCTCCACTAAGAAGCAATGTAGGGAAGAGCTACCATCAGGCCAGTCACTTAGAAAAGTTAAATGTATGGACATACTGTAGCCTATTTATCTCGACATATTCTGTCTCCATAAAACTGTCATGCATTCTAACTGAGCTTGGACATAACTTTTTAGATGTGGCTTCATAAATGATTCAGAAAAAAATACTCAAGAGCCTAGACGCCAAACACCAAAAGCAAAAATGTACACACAGCATGTGCCTTGTCGCTGCTAGTCCACGATGTGGCACACAGGTGTCTCACATAGCAATGGTCTCTTCAACTACAGAACTTTAAGAATCAAGCAATTTTAGAACCAAGGGAGTTTAGTTCCTCACTTTACTGTTCAGGGTACTAAAAGGGGAGCAGAATGATCACGGCGCTTGGCACTGAGGTACGCTGACGGGGACACTTCACTTCCATTATGTTAATTTCTTACAGTATCTGAGTAGGTAGCATTAACCTCCATCTCACAGTTGAGGAAATGCAGTAATCCAGAGTAAATGATTTCCCCAAAGAAATTCATTTTGACAGGGAAAGGAAGGACTCCAACTTCAGTTAGTGTTCTTTCCTCGTAGCCAGGATGTTCAAAGGGTGATGCCAGCAATACCAGCTGAACACTTGAGAGGCAACTTCCAAGTCCCGGGCCCAACCCACACCCACTGATTCAGAAACTGTGCGGTGGAACCCAGCAACTTGTGTTTGTACAAGCTCTCCAAATGCTTCTCCTACTTGCTCAAGTTCGAAATTCACTAACTTATCCATAGCATGACTTCTTACTGAAACCTTACTTGGAGCATGCATACAAATATTGTATGATTTTACACTAAGCTATGGCAAAGGTTAAAAGCACTTATTATGTTATCCCAGAAAAATGAAAAAATGGCCTTCAACAAAATTTTCCCCCAACACTATGTTGTCTGACACCAGATTGCCTATTTGGGGGGGGGGTGGCGCTGGGGGGCGGGGAGTGCAAGATAGTCCAGGCAGGTACATTCTAGCAGTAAGGCTTCAAGAACTGTTTTCACCTACTGTTAAAATTAGACCGTTGGAACATAACGTTTCATACTTGCTTTGCAAGACCTCATTGAAATTGATGGATACTCTTACATGACTGACTTTAGGGTTCCTTCCATAATTACAATGCTGCAAGTTTTAATTCAACTAGAGAAATACTGAACAGTTTGTATACCAGGATCTTTTGGACCACATCCAAATTAAATAAAAGAAAGAAATGTAACCCTAACACCTTGCAACATGTTTTCTCCATTTCAAAGACGCTCATTGAGAGCTTCACCTAATGCCATAACGATACTCTAAAGAATCCTGTGTTTCTTACTGCACCAGCCACCCTGGCCGTTGCACTGACTTCTTTCCAAAGGGGCACAGGGTCACCTCAGCTCCTGTGACCTTGGTCTCCCACCTCTTCTTTGCTCTCCTGAGAAATGGCCGTTAGCCTGGAAAACAGTAGCTAGGAAGGCTGCCTGGCATTTTGTGTATCCACAACTTTCTTGCTCCTTATCAGAGAGTGAACTTGGAAGGCTAGTTTTACTAGCTGAGGAATTTTTCTTAAGTTTTGTCTGTGCCTGTTACAGACATGCAGATTAGAGTCCAGGTGTCTGACACACGTATCTGTAGTTTAATAAAGAGTTTCCTGTGATCATTTTGTGATATATACAGTTATCTGTCGGCTATGTGCTTAAAAACATTAAGTATTCCTTGCTGAAATGATATATATATAAACTCTGATTTAAATACTGCCTTTTAAGGCCTGCACTGCTACCGAGTCTCCGGTGGTACGGTACCTCCTAATAAACCGTCTTCCTCTTTCTAACTTGGAGTAAGTTTCATTGGCTTGACTGCTCCAGGGCACAGACCCAAATTGGGTAACAGAAATCACAGGTAAAATTAAAAACCAAAAATTTCATGGAGTAACTTACTGAAATTTCCAGTTTGGAAGTCACTTTTCTACTTTTAAAGGCATCATGAAGGAAATGTTGTCTCTGAATGCTACTCCACACCCAGCCCCTAACTCACAAGACCACGTTCACATCATCATAAAGTGATCTCTTAATGGAGATGATACCACTTCACATTAGCGTTTTAGCAAATGCCTAACCCCACAGCACTACTTTTCATTATGTAATTTTTTTCTTAAATGTGTCAATGATTTCATTTGACATCGTAACAGTCAATGTATATTAAGATAGAGTTTGATTTTAAAAAATTACTCTTTAAAATGCAATGACATTAAAACGATGCTCAGTTTTCAACATATATAAACCACAATTCTTTAATTAAAAAAAGGAGTCTATGCAAATTAAAGGTTAAGATTTCAATTGTCATGCAATCTTTACTCCTGAAGACAAAACATAAACAAAGAACCTTCATCTTAATAGAACAGCAAATCCCCAATGGTCATTACTTACTTTTTAACTCATAGCAAATGCATTCTGTCCCCAGCTTATTAAAGGCTCTTAAGATTTAAAGGGAATCTTTATTATTTCTCATTCAGGCAAATGAGGGTATCATAAAAAAGAAAATGTAGAGTCTAAAAACTGCATGACTGTGTAAAATAGTACTATAATTTATCTATACAAAATTATCAGCAAAGTATGACAGATATCACAATAGACTATTGACTTAAAATCCTGTAACCTAAACCTCTCATAAACATTGTATCACCATAACAATTAGTACACAGTGTTAGCTATATAAATTAAACCTGCAGATGGCACAGAAATTATGAGTCTCTTTTGTGAACTATTCCAAAATTATTTAGGAATAAGGTATATTTCAAAAAGAGAGTAGGGAAAAAGGCAGGATTGTAACAAAACCAGAATTGCACAAAATGAAAATCAAGTTTCATTTATTTGCTAGTATCAGTCTGGGGGAAAAAATTCTAATTAATTCATCCTTTATACTCCTTTAGAGATATTTTATTTCTTCAGCCAGCACAGTGTGGATTTGTGCTACTGGCATTACCACAGTGCTTGAAGAACAAACCTGGTTTCCAGAGGAGTCACATCTTGCAACCCCAAGTTGGCTCTGCACGACTGATTTTAAAGTGGCCATTAACATTCCTCCTGAAACACAGCTGTGTACCTCTGAGAACATTCACATTTAACCTTGTGAGCTCACTTCTACAGAAACAATGAACTTTGTTTTTCAGCTGCCAGAGAGGAAAATCAGTTTAATGTACGGAATTAATGAAGTTGAGCTGATTGAAGCCAGGATCTCAATAAAAAAATACAAATGTATTTAAGGAAGTAAGTAGAGGTGCATTACATATATCTAACAGTTCTGAGCTTCAAAGAGTACTCACCTAAGCATTGAAGGCTGCTTTCTTGTTCAGTTTTATTTTAGTTGAGATTCTGATGTTCATTTAACAGAAAGTCTTTCGGACAAAACAACAGACTTCCTTCAATCTAGGTCATATTTTGAAATATTATACAATAATGAGATTTAAATTATGAATGGGAAGAAAAGTACAAGATTGAAAACAAGGTATTACAAAGGCCTACTTGTGCCTTTCCAACACCATAGGCCAACCCTTTTCACAGGAAGGAAGGACACTGATGGTCCCTTGCATGTAACCTCTCTCTCTGGTATTTTCAAATGTCTGCAGTATGGTTGCTGTGATCACCAAGCCTTGATGCCTAGATTTCTGGGTAACCCACAGAATGGAAATACTCCACCACAACTTTATTTCTTGTTGAACCCTTAATTACAAAGGAGGAGAAAGGAAGACCTCTCAACTGCTCACTCCAGTGGCTGTGGTATCATTAAATATAATAATCACTGAGATAAATAAACCTTAGAGAAAAAATTATCAGTGGGTGAGCAAAGCAGCAACAATTCATATTTTCAATCAATCAACCTTTACCTCTTTTAAGAGGTTCTTCTCCAACACAGTAGCCTTCTAGTGGAAGACCTGCTCAAGATCTATCAAGCTTAGCTAACCCAGCCCTACTGCTTTGCAGCACCTTGAGTGAAACGCGATCTGCGCGAAGACTTGAACATAGCACGTGAACAACCTCAAGAATCTAAGTTCAACCTCTTTACTTTCCATATTTACAGACTATCATAAAGTTTGAATTTCACCTCCCGTTTCAGTTACTTCAGCTTGTAAATTAGTGAAGTAAAATCAGAAAGAAGTCTAGAAAATGAACTTCAACCAAAATTAGTCTCTGAGTAATTGAAATATTATTTTGTTAAAACAGAAAATTCCTTGGAATTCCATATTCTTTACATACCTTTACACTGTAATGCTATAAAAGGAGGCAGTACATAATAAAATATTATTTTTAATTTAACAAGAATTCTTGGTTGCACCCAGTGGGAGGACTTTTTTTAATTCTGTGTGATGCTGAACTAATAGAACATGAACGATATCAGGACCAACTGTAAGTGCTGAGCGAGGGTCTTGTGCATGCTTCCTACACAACTGCTGCTGGGCTTCCTTCACCACAGGACCAAACAGGAAGACGGCTAAACTTCATTTTAGACTCAGGGTAACACCAAAGAAATTTGAAAAATGTGACAGGACAAACTAAAGCACAACACTGCAAAGGGAATTTTTAAAAAAAAAGGCAGACTGACTGAGACATTTTGAAGAGAAGGACATTATTCTCACACAGCTGGGCAAGGAAATGAGTTTTGTCTAATCAGAAGGCTGGCTGAACCGTGAGACTCCTGTTCACCCACAGAGGTCTGTGGGGAGGGAAACCCAGCTGCAGCTGTGCAGGAAGCATGCACAAGGCAGACGCTCAACACTCACAATTAGAAGCAGTATTTAAATTAATCTGAGCAGACGGAAAAACTCAAATGTAACTTTTAAAGTACAATACTTTCTTACCTTCTTTCTTTGGTATTTTAACCACTACAAATTTGTTTAGGAAAACTAGAAATAAAGAAGATTCCAGTTCTAGAGTAATTTGGCACATTTATATGTGAAAAATCAAACCAACAAACAAAACCAGAAACCACTTGATACAGCTATAATACACACATACATATATACAAACATTTTATTTTGATAACATTTTTTATCACTTCAGTTTAAATCATTCATTATGAAAATTTTGTAACTGAAGAGTATCAAAACTCTAAATTCAGCAGAGCTTTATCAATTAAATTTACAGCAACATAGCCTTTAGAAATACATAATTTTTCATTTTATAATAATACTTCTCATATAAAAATCTGTCATGGTTTGTCACAGATTCAAAATACAAAGCAACTAAATGCTATAAAAGGATAATACAGTATACATAGTGTAAGTGAACCAAATCTCTTCTCAAATATTTATCCTTTTTAAAACCCCACCAAATTTGTATGAATACACTTGTTGCACAAACTAAACATTCTTTTTCATACTGTTAATTTGCAATATTCTACAAAACTCAGAAATGTAATTCGTACCATACCACAGGCAGCGTATTTTCTGATTTGACCTGTAAGAAAATACTGATCTATATATGTAAATGATTTCACAACAATGCTTTCACAATACAGTTCAGCATTTAACAAATAAGTGAAAATAAAGAGTCTAGAACATAAGAGTGTTATTCCTTGGTTAGTTCAAACTTTCACATCCCTCGAATTCTTTGAGATGTGTAAGGCAGGTTGGCCCTTTGATGACTCTGGACTGGAACTTCTTACAGTTGAAGTGATATGTATACAGCCATACAGCAGAGTACTACATTTTGAAAATGAAGAAAATAGACACGAGGCAAATACATTTTAGAGTTTCAAAGAACTGAAACTGTTATTTTTCAGACTAGGCACTGAAATATTTTTCCACAAAGCTTGCCAGAGATTGTCTCTTCGCTGTATAATGCACCTTTACAGGCTAAAAATAAAAAACACACACAAAATTATCATTAGATCATAGTTTTCAAAATTTTAAGTTTCTATATTTTATATTTTAAAAAGCAAACTAACATTGACACATACATCATAAGTGGGTACTTAAACGGAGGTGAGTACTCACAACTAAAGAGTTCTAAGGTAATCTCAGAGACTGACATCCAGTGCTACTGAAAGACTGCATAACAGCCTTAGTTTTATTTCTGTGTATTACAGCATTATCCAGGTTGAGAAAGACTCCTGCCTAACCTGTTCTGGTCTACTCTACTGTAATCCACATTCTGTATTTTTTCATTACCTCCTTTTCATCTAGCTTTCACTTCTAGAAACACTGAAATCTTGCCTGGGGGAAAGTAGTTACAACTGAGCACAGGAGTAAGGCACTGCATATATATAGGGAAGACAGAATGCAGAAAACTCCATCTTTAAAAATAATTCTGTGTGTCTTAGCTATCTAGTGTGACTATAAAAGAAATACCCAAAATGGGTGGTTTTAACAGATACTTATTTTCTCACAGTCAGGAGGCTCTAAATCCAAATTCACAGTGTGGCTCTAGAGGAAGGCTTTCTCTGTCTGCTATGGTGGAAGATCCTGTCACTTTGAACTTCCGCTCCTGGGCGTTCTACACATGGCTTGGCATCTCTTTCTCCAGCTCTACTTGCTAGCTTGCATTTAATCTCTTTTACACCTCAAAAGAGATTGACTCAGGATACAGCCTATACTATGTTAAGTCTCACTAACATAACAAAGGCAGTTCATTCCCAAATGAGATTATAATCATAGGCATAGAGTTTAGTATTTATAATATACATTCTGGGGCAACACAATGCAATCTATAACAGTGCGTTTAATTTAAAGATGGCAAATAAACACACTGCTGGTGCGAATGGAAAATGGTACAGCCATTGTGGAAAACAGTGTAGTGGTTCCTTGAAAAACTAAAAACAGAACCATCAGACACAGCAGTTCCAAAAGACTTGAAAGCAGAGATTCAAGAAGGGATTGTATACTAATGTTCACTGAAGCACTGTTCACAATAGCCAAATGGTGGAAGTAATCTAAATGCCCATCAACAGATGAATGGATACACAGAGAGAGAGAGAGAGAGACAGGTGCAAACGCACAATCGAATACTATTCTGCCTTGAAAGAAATGACGCTACAGTATGGATGGAGTTTGAAACAGTTATGCTGAGTGAAATGTCAATCACAAAAGGACAAATACACGACCTCAGTTATGTGAAAAGACAAGAAAAGGCAAATGTAGAGGACAAAGCTTACTAATGGTTTCCAGAGGCAGGAGAAAAGGGGGGCTTAACAGTGATAGACACATCCCATTGATTAAGGCTACAACTGTATAGCTGATTATTGTAATTGCTGCTAATAAATTGTACACGTATAAAAAGTTTATCTGGCAAAAAGTTGTTTGATAGACATATTTATAATGACAAAAAAATAAATAAAAAGCAGTGCCGAGGCTGCCTATGTACAACCAAAAACATTATGTAACTTGGAGGATTCGGGTCATGTTTTCATTGTAAATACCACCATGCCAATTTTTTTACATGTTGCTGTTAAAAAAATAAAAATGGCATAGTGCACTTACAAAGACTTTGTGGTGGAATTGCACAGTTAGCAAACACACTGGAAGGTTTGTATTATTTGCATATGTATACATTATACTCTTTTAAGAACTATCTATACAGAACCAAAGTGATGATAGCAACTCAAAAAGATTAGATATAAGAAACTTAAGGGGCAGTAACTTTATGTTAATGTGGGAGGGACAACTCTGAAAAGGAGTGTGAGAATGGTTGCACAATTCAAAGACTGTAATCAATGTTACTAAATGTTACATGCAAAACCTGTTGAATTGGAGTAGGTTTTGCTCTGTATGTTATCAACAACAAAATACAATTAAACCAACAAAAATCTACCCCCCATGTACCCTTCCTCCGTAAGCTACCAGAGAACAGTCAAAACAAAACCGTGTAAATTGCTAAAGACAAGACACAGGATCTACTATGGATCTACTACATAAATCAGAGGCAAAGAATGATCTTAAGGGAGACCTTAAGGTAATAGCTATGGGACAGCCTGGAGAACAACTAGTCCATTTTGGAGCAGGTCAACAATTTCCCAGAAACCTTTCTTCAAAAATGAAACTAGACATACTACCTTATACACCTTAATGTTCTGACAATAAAGACTGGATGCATAACAGAATATTACATTTTTTTCTTGAACTTCAATTACTTTCATGATCAGAATTTTTTTTTCCTAAGGAACAACATTAAATAAAACGATCACCCTTAGCATCAATAAAAGTAACAGCTAAAACTTATGACTACTTAACATGGCGCTAACACTAATACATGTACTCTAAACTTATTAAATATTAAATCCTCTAACAAGCCTACGAGGGGGATTCTATTCTAACTTTAATTTTAGAAGTAAGAAAACTGAGGCATGAAGAGGTCAACCTTGTACAAGGTCACACACACAGGAGGAGCTGAAATTGGAACCAAGATAGTCTGATTCAAGAGGCTATGCACTTAAACCCTAGGCTGTGTCACCTCCCAAACAACTCATTATGGAAAATAACTTTGTATTTGAATACTAAAAGAGTAAGAATTTCATTCAACACTAATGCCAGCTCACATACAAACCTGTACTACAGACAACAGCTAACTAGCTCCATCCTCCTGAGAAACACTGTGCATAGGAATGAGACTCTCACATTCTTCACTGTCTTCTGGGACTCTGAAAACGAAAAGTTAAAGAATGAAATCACTATTTTACTGGCTGAAGCTAGTGAAGTCAGAATGGGAGTTAATGGCAGAATTGAGACTACAGCAAGCTTTTCCAATGGCATGTCTCATGGTCTTTTTAAAGTATAAAAAGTTTCTTCTCTTAAAAAACACTTATAAGAAGAAAATCTCATGCAACTGCTACATTATTACAGATTATGTTGAAATAACATTTTTCTACAATTAAATCCATTACATCAAATTAATAATTTAGCACTTATGTTTTGCCTAGGGAATCTTTTTTTTTGTAGTATATAAACTTTAATCTTGTAATAAGCCTCCACAAAACTATACAGTAACATGATAAAATTTCCAGTTAATTAGAAAACATTTTTTTTTAAATATCTATGAAAGAAATAAACTTACCTTTGAATTCGATGTTTTCTGCATACAAATGCAAAAATTCTTCTGATTCCTACCATCACAGGATCCCAATTATTATAGTGACACAAGAGAGTTGCAATAAAAAATGAAAAAAATACAGGGACAGCACCTGCAAAAAATAACCAAGAAAACTGCACCTAAAAAAAAAAAAACCAAACAAAACTTATTATCATTAAGACAAAGTGTCTCTTAACACAGGTTTCCATTTACATTAAAACACCAAGAATACTATGCATGTGTAATGTATTAAGTACATTATTAAATATAAAGATTCAGGACTTCACTTACAATTAAAATCTATTTGCCTCAAATTGCCAACAGCAGTAATTCTTACTTGGAGAATACCATAAAGTCTTGGCATGCTTTTCATTTGCTAGGTATAATACACCCAAGACCTGAAGTATACACAATGAAACTTTAGTCTTACACACCATTTTCCCCATTTCTTCTTTATATTTTGTTGCCTATTCTCACACTGATCCTTCCTCTCCAGTTTCTGAAGTCCTTTTCAAAAACTTACATTTTAAAAAATGGTTTGGTTATAGTTGTGATAGGCTATATTATTTTACATTTTTTAAGATGATACTAAAACAAATGAAACTCTTAAGTACAATTTCAGCAAATCTTTTATTAACAGTTTGGAACAAATTCTAATCCCGTCAGGCAAACCCAGCTTGATTATTATGTAGTAACAAATGAATAAAGTTCTTAAGAAAACAATGACTAGGTAAAATAACAAATAGAAATAGAAATATATGTGCTAAGAAAACATGACAGTAGGCAGCAAGCTACTTAGCCTCAGATATGAAGAACAGCTAGATGTCATCAAGTCTCTTCCTTTAACACATCATTTTATTAGATTTATCAAGAAAAACAAAAATAGCAAAATGCAATAAAATTATCAAAAGAAAGCCATTCTTCCCTTTCACTATTTTACTTTCAACATCTAGAATAAACTAAGGATCAAAAACAATTGCGTGGATAATGCTTCAGGACATTCTTCGATATTAGATTCTTAGACACGACACCAAAAGTACAAGCCAAAATAAGAAACCAATAAACTAGGCTTCATTAAAATTAAAAATTTCTGTGCATCAAAGGACATTATCAAGAGAGAAAAGCCAACCTACAAAATGGGAGAAAATATTTGGAAACCATATATTGGACATATGTTTCAAACAAAACAAGTTTCAAACAGAACAAGAGGATACTGTGTGGTTTAAAGTCAGGAAATGTGTCTTGACAGGGAACACAACAGAGTCTGTGACACAGCAGGAGAAAAATGGGGTGCAGACCTTGAATTCCATTAAAAAGACCAGACTTGATGGTCTCACACAGTGAAGGGTCCCCAGAAGACAGGGATCTCCAGAATGTCAGCCCAGATCTGAAGCCATTCCTGAAGCTAACTCTTCAGACAAAGATTGGAGTGGATTGTAAGACATAAAATGATATTGGCAAAGAGTGTGCTTCTTGGCTTTCATGAGACTACCTGGGCAGCTCCTGTCTGTAGGCAAGACGGAAGTGCAGAGCGAGAAAGGAGATGGTTGAGTGGACATAGGAAATACAGGGTGGAAAAGAGACATGTGCTCTCAAAGTGTGGGGAGAGCAGCCAGTGTTATATAGCAATGTGTGTGTTGGTTTTGGCACAACAAATTGACTTGAATTGTAAACTTTCACTTAAAGCATAATAATATATTTAAAATATAGTCATAATAATATAGTCAGGAAAACTGTGCTTTGGAGTTGCATCTGTTCACCATACTTATTCAGTCTGTATGCTCACCAACTACTTTGAGAATGTGGACTATATGAAGAAGATTGGGGCATCAGGATTACGGAAAGCCTCATTAACAATCTGCAATATGCAAACGACACAACCTTGCTTGCTGAAAATGAAGAGGAGTTGAAACACTTATTGGTGAAGATCAAAGAACATAGTCTTGAATATGAATTATATCTCAACATTAAAAAAAAAATCCATACAGCTGAACCAATAAGCAACATCATGAGAAAGAGAGAAAACAGACTGAAAATGTCAAAGATTTCACTTTATCTGATCCACAAGCAACATCCAAGGAAGCAGCAGCCAAGAAATCAAACGACAAATCTGCTGCAAGATTTCTTTAAAGTATTTAAAAGCCAAGGTGTCAGCTTGAAGACTAAGGTGCACCTTATCCAAGCCGTGGTGTTTTCAACTGCCTCACACGTATGCCAAAGCTAGATAATGAGTAAGGATGACCAAAGAAGCTCTGACACCTTTAAATTATAGTGTTGGCAAATAATGAATATTGAATATACCATGGACTGCCAAAAGAATGAACACATCTGTCTTGGGAGCAGTACAGCCAGAATACTCCTTCGGGGGAAGGATGGTGGGACTACATCTCACATACTTTGAACATGTTATCAAGAGGGATTAGTCCCTTAAACAGGACATCTAAAATCAGCCAGGGGTCCGTTTGGAGTACTGAGTAACTCTCCTAACCAGTCACAGCTGGCTGCAAGCCTACAGCAAAGTGCTAAAGAAGAGCTATGCAGTGCAGTCTGCTCTTACTGCCAACACTCCACCTGCCTCCCCATGCACCCTATAGCTCAGGCCTCTAAAACTCACAGTACAGACCTCTCAGAGAGTCAGCTGAGGTCTCTTTGCTCCCCCTCCCAGCTGGCACGGAGGCTGCTCTGTGCTAGGAAGCAGACATCTTCAGTGAAGGCTACACGAACAGTCAACATACTCCCACCGGCGGTAACAGGAACAAGACAGACCTCCCTGGGAGTCCATGGGGAGTGTGCCAGGATCTCTCCTGTCCATGCTTTCCTTGAATGCCAGCTTAGATAAAAGCAGTCCCCGAAGAGTAGGGAATACACCACAGACTACCAAAAGAATGAACAAATCTGTCTTGGGAGAAGTACAATCAGAATGCTTTTCAGAAACAGGGATGGTGAAACGATGTCTCATATACTTTGGCTATGTTATCAGAAGGGGCCTGTCCCTGGAGGAAGATAGTATGCTTGGTAAATTCAAGGGTCACTGAAAAAAAGGTAGATCCTCAACAAGACGACTGATACAAGGGCTTTAACAGTGGGCTCAAGCATAGCAATGGCTGTGAGGATACTGCAGGACCACGCAGCATTTCGTTCTGTTGTACACACTGTAAGCTGGAACTGACTCTACTGCTCCTAACAAAAGAGCGGGGAAGGAAGCCTTGGGTAAAACCAAAGGGCAATATTCAGACTGGAAGGCAGCTTTCTGCGCCTGGGTTCTCCACCTAAAAAATTGGTCGCAGAAACAGAAGGAATGAGACTAATAAGAATGAGAGGACTGCACACCCTAGTGGACAAATACTACTCAATGTCAAGTTGGGAATGGTGGCGCCTGCTGGTGGACTGACTGATCACAGTGCAGTTCTCTGGTGTGTTCAGGAGAAAAAGAATTTTGAAAACCAGGATCTGAAACTTTCAAATTCACATTTAACCAGGGAGGAAGAAAGAGCTGTCACAGAGAAGGAAAAGAAACAGTAAGCAGAGGTCAAAGCCTCTGAACACCTGCAAGTTTTTTTTTTGTAGAAAGTAGTGTGGGCAGAAACACCAAATACTGCGGGAAACTGAAAAAGTCAACAGGCTGTAAAACACAATGCACCAACAAAAAATCACATGACACAGAGAACACAGAAACAAACGGCTTATCCAAATGAAGGTGACAACTGTCCCCTTTGCCATGAGACCAGAATCAGATGATGCCTGGCTACCATTACTGAACATTTTGATAAAAGAAGAATAGTTTCAAATTCTCATGGACACTAGACTTTCTAAAGCCACAGAAGGTGGATGAACCCTAAAACTATTGCCCAACAATAATCTTTTAAACTTTAAGCCAAAAATATCCCCCGATATTGGATCTTTTTAAAACCAAACAATAGTCTAGCTTAACTAGTAAAAAAGGTCTGTCTTGAGCTCCTGCGACACAAAAAGGTCAGCAGTTTGAATCCACCAGCTCCTTCTGGGGGCAGGTCTACTGTGTCCTGTAGGGTCACTATGAGTTTGAATCAACTTGACGGCAATGAGTTTTGGGTGCATATTATACTCTTTAAAAAACCATCTATACTGGAAACCCTGGTGGCATAGTAGTTAAGCGCTACAACTGCTAATCAAAAGATCAGCAGTTTAAATCTACCAGGCTCTCCTTGGAAGCTCTATAGGGCAGTTCTACTCTGTCCTATAGGGTTACTATGAGTCGGAATCAATTTGAGGGCAGCAGGTTTGGTTTTTGGTTTACATGGGATCAAACTGACAACAGCAACTTGAAAGATTACACAAGGCCCTTAGGGGGCAGTGAATTTATGTTAATAAGAGAGGAGCAACTCACAGAAGGAGCATGAGAACAGCTGCACAAGCCAATGAATGTAACCAGTGTCATTAAATGTTACATGTAGAAACTGCTGAACTGTATGTTTTCCTGTGTATATCTTCAAAAACAACCAAAAAAAAGGAGAGAGAGAGAGAGAAAGACTAATAAAACAATTTAAAAATCGGCAAAAGACCTGAGTAGACATTTCTCCAAAGAGGATACAGAAATTTCCAATAGGCACATGAAAAAATGCTAATTTGGGAAATACAAATAAAAACCACAATGAGATACCATTCCATTCCCACCTAGATTACTGATCAGAAAAACAGAAACAAGTATTGGCAAGGATGTGGAAAACTGGAGCACCAAGGTATTGATGGTGGAAATGTAAAATGGTACAGCCATTGTGAAAACCAGTTCAATGGTTCCTCAAGGGAGTTAAACACAGAATATGATCCAGCAATTCCACTCAAGTATAAACTCAAAAGAATTGAAAGCAGGGACTCAGACACTTGTACGCCAATGTTCATTACAGCATTATTCACAATGGCCACTAGGTGAAAATAATTTAAGTATCTTTCAAGAGATGAATGAACAAAATGTGTTATATACATACAATGGAATATTATTCAGTTAGAAAGAGAAATGAAGTTATAATACAAGCCACAATATAGATGAACCGTGAAAATATAATGCTGAGTGAAATAAACCAGACACAAAAGGGCAAAAATTATATGATCCCACTTATGTGAAATATCTAGGGTAAGTACATCCGTTAAGACAAAAGTGTAGTAGTTACTACGGGACAGGAAAAAGGTAGAATGAAGAGTCTTTTTTTCTAAAAAAAAAACAAAGAAAATCATCACTTTAAGAGAAAGTATAATATTAAAACTGGACAGAAGCAAAAAGCAAAAAAAAAAAAAAACACTGTCAAAGATATCTGTACTGATTATCTTACATGAAACACATTGGTGATACACTTCAAAAAACAATAATGACAATAACAACCTGTATCTTTAAAGGAAGAATGGAGAATTGTGCAATACTCCCTCTGGTGGAAAGCACATATTATTTCCTTTCATAGCACCGTTAGAGTAAAGGACTTCTGTGAGACAACGTCTTTTATGAGAAACTTGCACTGAGTAACTCAAGAATAATGACTTTGAGAAGTCTTAATATGCATTGTCTTCGATGTAAAATACACAGACACAAAGCCTGAAACCAGCCTAAGAACATTCAGGAACAAAGCAATTAAGAAAACAAGTAAGGGAAACTAAAAAATCTTCAGATGAAATGCTGAACAGTTTAAAAATAAAACCTACAATGACCAAAGGTGAGAAAAATCATGGAAACCCTATGAATAATGAGGCAAAATACAGACATAGATGATTGAATCAGTTTTCCAATATCTAACTAGAAGTCTTATGTCACAGGTGAATAAATACAAACTGTAAAACATGTGACACTCAATATACAGGCAGATAAAGCCCAAACAGCTTCTAAAGGCAAAGTTCACTGTTAACAACAATTTATGTATTGCCACATAATAAAAACCTTATAATTTGATTTCCAACAAATTTTCAATACAATTAAAGAAATTATATTTACTAATAAAGAAAAATGCCTAATATCCCCTACAAAAATCTAATTCCTGAATCTATACGAATATAAATCTGAATATGATGCATAATAATGTCAACAATAAACTTCAGAAACTATAAGTATGGTTGGCTATATTAGAATCATGAAAGTGAAAGATATCTATCATGTTTCTCTTATTCTGCACACCCTGCTCCTTTTTATAGAAGGTATCTCCCTACCCTCAATCCCCACCAACCCCTACTCAGACATTTTCCCTTTTCTTGTGTTTTACTTTCATTTTAAAGTATTTATTAAATAAATTTTACAATGAGTGAACAAAAATAGATTACCTGTGAAAGTTCTTTAAAAAACAAAAAAATTATGGAATTAATTTTTTTTTAATTCTGTAAAAGCTGATGTTTTCAAAATATCAATACAGTAAAAATGGATTTACACAGCTGTCCACTAAAATCCTTCATAAGTAGTACCTTCCCCAGCTTCCCCCAGAAGAATTCTGGCCAATATTCAGGACAAGATATGGACAAGGCCTGGGAATTATTTAAGCCTATAAAAGAATCTAATGATCTATAACTTCAGTGCCATGTATATTTTCTGATATCTACATTCTTTGAAAGTTAATGTTATAAAATTCTCAATTAAGAAGCATTTCATTCTTTAACCACGTAAATAAGAATTTACTGTACCATAAAACAAAGTTACATATCAGTACAAATTGCTCTTTAAATAAACAGGGTGCAAATTTCAGAGTATTCTTCCTTGGTCCTAAAAATAAACAGACCTAAATAAAAATAGCTTTAAAAATTTGATTATAATTTCCATACATTATTAAGTTTTGGGTTTTCAAATATCTCCTTCTTCAAATGACATTAAACTAAAATGTGCGCATGTGCACCCACGCATGCACACGTGCAAACCACTCCCGTTCGTTATTTTGTCCTTGGAGCTCACAAACCGCGAACTAAGAGATAAGTGGTTACACCAGACTTTTACCATTAGCCAATAGTGTATCTCATGTTTGCCTTACTTTGGGGAATACTAAAGAAGCTTTTTCTTTCTAGATTGCAGGTAAGGACACCCCAGATTCTTTTTACTACAATTTTATTTATCATTGCCAATACCATCATGAGAATCCATAGCAGAATTTCACAGAAGAGGGAAGTAACACTTGCTGTATCCAGAGAGAAATGCACATTCACCAAGAAATACTGTAGGTACAGTAAAACTATCAGAGTATAAAGAAAACTTCAGTTTATCCTAGAAACCAAAATATTACTACTCATGTTAAAATACATACCCTGTTAAAACACATCCTCTGTTCCCTATTAATAACTTACCAAAGAACATGTGAAATAGAACCAACTCAAAAACTGAAGAGCTACATATAGATACAGTTCCTAACTTAAAAAACACAGGAAAAAAAATTAAAAAGCTAAATATATAAGAAATTATCAATTTCTTTGGTACATTTTATATCTCTAGGTAGTGAGACCTTGAGAGAAAAGGCATTCATTATTTAGTCACACCCTTTAATGATACACCTAAAATATTTAATAAATTGCTGGGCTTACCTTTTGCATACACATGTCAGCTATTATGGACAGAGGTATCGTAAGGCTTAGTGCAAGTGTGCCTATTAATGATGAGGTAAGAAAGCAGCCCCTAAAAAAAAAAAAAAAAAAAAGTAAAAGGAAATAAAGAAGATATACATTCCCATATTAAAAAAAAAAAATCAGACACTGAGCTGTAATCCATATTTGAGAGATCAAGAACAAAAACAAAAGCTTAAGATGGACTGAGACATAATAAATAATAAAGTTATCAGGATGATAAGGTTATCAATATTCTTAAAGCTTATCTTCAAATATTAAAAATTCAAATACATAAACACAAATATAAGAAAGTTGTAAGTATTTGACCTGCTGACAGATACAAATTCAACCCTGGATATATAGCTTATATTTCATTCAAGTTTTATAAATGACTGCTGAATTATGTTCATACAATTTTGTGATAATGATACTTAGCTAACAAAGCAAACGGCTTTATTAAAACTCAACACAGACTTCAAGAAACTGATAAACCAACATGTAAATCTACACAAAAGAAAAACTAAGACAGTCTTTATATATGTGTTTCTTTTCTTTAGTTTAGGTTAACACAGGAAAGAACAACCTATTTTAAAAAGATACTTCCTTGTTGCTCTGTGTTTCTAGCAACTGTCCTAACTGAAAACTAGATTTCTCATTTAATCTTACCTTAACTTCGCCTAAAACCAACGTTGGTATCAAATTTTGAAATACCAATCTACATTCAATTTCATTTAGTTTAACCTGAGGAAAAACACTATACCAAACAGAAACAACCTGTTTACAAAACCTAGTAATTTTGCAGTATAAGAGGAAAAAAACAGCCCACAATATAACTATAATGTATATATAACTAGGACCACAGACCTACAGAAGTTAAAGTCAGTAAATCTTGGTTCTATATGTGTTAGAATTAATGATGCTGCCCTCTAGTAAAAGGTGGTACACCTCCTAGTAAAGTATCCCTAAAAGTATTCAACAGAGCCCGAAGAATTCTTATTATGTCATAAAAAGCACAGAATATATACAGATGCTTCTTATACTTCTTTTGAGTTATCAAGATACCCTAGAATTTGACGCATATAATGTTTAATTAGTTTGGTTCATTAGTTTAACCTACTGCTAATGAGCTGCCAGAAGTCCCTGGGTGGCAGAAACACATAAGCACTCAACCACCTGTTAAGAAGTTTGGCAGTTCAAACCTACCCATAAGTGCCTCAAAAGACAGAGCTGGTGATCTGCTTCTGAGAGGTCACAACCTATGGAGCAGTTCTATTCTGCATACACGGCATTCCCATGAGTCAGAATAGACTGAACGGTAAATAACAACAAAGATCTATTCTAAGTGCCCTTAAAAGGCATGAGTACAGAAGTATACCTGAAAAATACAACTTCTCAAGGTCCTAAAAAAACAACCCTAATTAAAGATAAGTAATGCTATGACTATAATGTATGATTCTGAGTATTCAAATTTAATTAGCTATTTAACAATAAACACACATACCCAGTTGGAAACATAAACTGTACTCTCCTTCTGGAGAATAATTGTACAATTATCTACCAAAATTTAAAGTCTACCATGTTTTGACTCAGTCTTTTGCACTTGTTGGTATTTATGATATATACGTTATGCAAGAACACTTAAATAATATGCAAACACACATAAAAGACGGTTCAATGCCATATTATTCACAAAGCAAAAGATTAGACACTCAAAATGTCTTTCAACAAGAAACTGGCTCAATATATTATACCCAGTGTTACTTGATGGATTGGAATACTATCCAACCTTTTTTAAAAGTAAGTTGAATCCAAGTACTAATACATCAGGATTTCCAAGACAAGAATTTGTAAATAAAGTATAATAAAATTTGCAAAATGCTCCTATTCTGTGTAAAGAGTAAGAAAAAAAAAAAATGTGAGAAAAAGTTAAGGGAACAGCACACTTCGGCAGGTATAGAAAACTTAGAGAAGTTTTACAGAACACTAGTTGCCTCTGGGAAAAAGGAATGAAAAATTAGGAGTAGAGGGAGAATTCTTTGTCTTGTAAACTTTTGTATGCATTATCCTTTTAATTAAAAAAAAATAAAAAGAACACAAAATATTTCATATCATGTTATTTGTTTAAAAGCATAAGTTTTCCAGGGCGCAAATTAAAAAAACTCATGTAACAGAAGCAAATTAGATGCACAGCAAACTCATATTTAATAGTCTCTAAAAGCTGACTACTGACATCATAAATTCTATTGTGTGTGTACATTAAAAAGAAATCTTTCAATAAAGAATGAGCATTTAATATTTAATATGCTCATTCCTTCCTTGCATACACTGAGTACAGAACATGTATGTACACAACAATTTTCAGTATAATGCAGACTATCCTAAAACCTTCTCCACTCTAATAATAATCAGGAAGAAACTGAATTATTTCTTTCAGATATAGCGTAACTCCTTAGTTTGAAATTTTTGAATTTAAACTAAACTGAGAAAACTACAGAATACAAACTTGTATTCTGTGAGTGCATAATTATCTTAAAGCAGCCATGTATTGGATGAAATTATTGTAAAAAGTGGCTCAAGATCAACAATTTCTCATGGTTGAACTAAATTGAACGAAAACATTTAAATTCCCACCAGTAAGTAGTTATTGCTGCCCAGAACCAAGAATGGAGGGAGGCAAGAAAATAACAGCACAAGAGAACAAAAAGGTACATAATATATATTAGTATGTGAAATATACTTTTTTTGGTTAAAAAACTTGAGCACCTACAAATGTCAGCAATGGAAGATGTAAAACTAATGAGGGAAAGGATTCTGATATCAAGTTTTAATTTAGAAAAAGAATTCAGAAATTTATGTAAATAATTATAATACAAACTAAACATTTATATTACATAAAAAGAAGAATATGTGTAGAAAATTCAGAAAATAAAGATTTTCCCTGATTGCCAGGGGTGAGGGAGAAAATGTGGCAGAGCCTACAGAGAAAATCTGAAATACTTTACGGGAAAAAAAGCTGTTGCAGTCTTTTGCAAGGCAACACTCACCAAAAGTCCTAATTGCTATGTATTCATGGGTTTAAACACAATTTGTTTTTCTTTTTTAGTTTCTATTAGATGGAAACAGGATTACGTGAATGGTTTCTAAAACTTCACAGATAATACTGTCTTCACATTCTTTTACATTATTACAGTAACTTTAAAATTATACTAATCTCAAATTAATCAGTTTATATAGCTACATTGTTCAAGGTCTTGAAAATAAACAAAAAAAAACTATGAACAACCAAAAAGATATCTCAAGCGCTATGCTCTTAAAGCAAAGGCCCCCCGATTCATTTATAATCATGCATTTATACTTGGGATACACAGCTAGCAAGTCTGGAAGCTCACTAATGATTCCTTTTACTCATATAACACTCACAGTCATTCATTCAACAAGTATTTATTAAGTTTCTCCTACGTGTTGAGGCATTATTCTGTGCCATGGGCATAGAGAAGTCAAAAAACAAAAACATATAAGCAAACAAAAACAAGCAATGCTTACCACTCAAATGGAGTTTATACTAATTTGTATGTTTACACTAATTTGCATGTGGCATAGAGAAATGCAAAGGAGAGGTCATCTGAAGACAGAAAAATGCAAACAGTTACACTGTCTAAAAGTTCCTAAGCTGATCACTAATAAATCATAGGACAATAAACAGTACATACCACAACCACAGGAACTCAGACAGAACTGTTCCAATAAGGCCATTAATGATAATGCACATCAATACTACTTTATTGGGAAACTCAAAGTCTTCAAATCCAGTATAATGAAGTAAAAAGAAACCTGGCCATAAGAGCAGAAGGTTAAACAGACCTACAAAACCTAAAAATACATAAAAAGAAGCAAAAAAAGTTAGTAATTATTATTTCAATTTCCAAAACTTATAAAACCTCTACAATGAGAAAACATTCGTTTTGCACAAAGGGCTCCAACATGTTTCCTTCCTTAAACTGGCATTTGTTTCTTTTTAAGACAGAATTTCTACAAGTCACAATCAACTTGATGGCAGTGAGCAGTCAAATCCTAAGAGGGTTGGAGTAGCCACTTGCTATTTGTTGCAAAAACTTACAACTATCCCCCTTCCTTGAAGAACTGTCACACACCCTCTACAGCAACAACTGGTCAAGGATTTACAACGTTAGCGGTCATGGCTCAAAGACAGGACAACTACAAGGCGTGTCCAGACAGAAGGCGTGTCCAGACACATACTCTGTCTCACGGCCACAAATTGGGCCAAACCGCAACTTTACCTGCAAACACATGGCCCTTCTACTTGTCTACCTGCTCCCCTCACTCATTTCTCAGTTGTTGCTGCACAGTACTCCCTCAGTCAATCACCCACAGCAAGTAGTTATGTCACACCCTGATTCTAGGGAGCCCAAACAAGGCATCCAGTGATCAAAAAAAACCTCACACAGAGAAAGGACTCATGACCCTTAAAACACAAAAATGCAGCATTATTAAGAAGCAAATCTATTTTGCAGTCTCTGAAAACAAATTCTCATGCAGATTAACATGTCACATAGCCTCTTTATTCTCTAGGGACTAAGGTACAAACTGCTTCACCTATGAGTCAGAACAAACTTGATGGCAGCAGGTTTCATTGTTTGGGTTTATTTTCCAATTCTTCCAGAACCTGGCCCTGCACCACTTCCTGTTCTCACCTAGAGAGCCCTCCAGCAAAACTGTCCCGAGGTACTCACTACTACCTGGTAGGCCTCTGCTCCCACTCTCTTAGACCTGAAGAACCCTTGACAGTCCAATCGTAACTTCTCACCCAAATCCTGTCTGTCTATTCTAAAGTGCAAGTCAGAATAATTTTATTTGACATATCATGTCACAGGTGAAGAGGATCAATGTGAGTTATACTTCAACATTCACTCTCTCTTAAGATTAAATTAAGCTATTTTTTTTTGGAAGTTGCCAAAGTTAAAAATTCACAGCAACTCTATAGGATGGAAGAGAACTGCCCTATGGGATTTCCAAGGAGCTATTATCTTTATAGAAGCAGAATGCCACACCTTTCTCCCATGAAGCCACTGAGAGATTTCAACTGCTGATCTTTCAGCAGATGGCAATGAATTTAATGTTTTTTTTTTTTTTAAAAAAATGTCAATGCCCTACCCATTTATGTGCAGGAAGAACATTCGAAAAATATTAGCATTCCATCTCATTCCAGGTGGAATGTTCTACGACTCTAAATAAAACATTATTAAAAGTATCACCTTTACAGGTAGATAGATTCATTGAATTCTGTACTTGTACAATCATCCAGTCTGGGGACTTTATAAACATTTTATTTTTTGTGAGTCTTCAGCTAACGGCATTCAGATTTTTTTTTTAACAGAAACCCTTTTTTTACGAGCAGAGCTGTCCCAGCTGAGTCAGCAGAGGATCTCAAGAACCAAGCTCACATGAAACTCCATCTCCTCCCAATCTTCCTAAGATCCTCTGTAAATCAAGAGTTTGGAAGCTACCTGTCTAGTCCAACTTTCTCATATTCCAGAAGAGAATGAGATGAATGAAGCCACAACAACTAAAATCCAGGTCTCCCGACTCCTTATAAGCAGCACTTTGAATTCTCATCACCAGGATCCTTTATCTCCTCATTTTCAGACAAGTTTTGTGAGAGAGATTGCCAATGTGCTCATTCCCTGCAATCCTAAAGAATGACTAGTTCTTTAATGATTTCATTTGATTTGATTTTAGATGAAGAATTTATAAATCATATCAGGTATTTTATTTACTGAAGTTTAAGAACTGGTGCCAGAACCCATAAATGAGTAATTTGAGAATCTATGTCATAAAAGAATCTGAATCAAAGATAAAATGTGGAAACAGGAAAATTTTAAATGGTCTCAAAAGTTTCAATGTTTAAAACAATACATACATACGTGTGTATGTGTGTATTTGAGTATGTCCATATATATAAATATATAAAAATTGTGGGCAGTTTCCCAATCCCATGCTTCAAGCAATTCAAAAATGGTGAAATTATAACACAGCAGGTATACCCTCATGTGCTTACAATAGCACGATTCTGTCTTGTTAATGACATGTATCTGACTCACAAGCTGAAAAAACTGCTGTGGATAAGGTGTTACAAGTCTCTTTCTCTACCTCACATTGGAGAATGGATAGTCCTTTACACGTAATGCACAAACTATACAGGACTCAGTAAGAGAAAAATATTGAGATTGGACTTGACATCTTTAAGGTCCATCCATCCTTAAATTCCTAGGATTTTAAACAAGTAATCATGTTGGGGGAGAAAAAGATGTTCCTCTTCTCCCCCAAAACCAAGTTAATAACTTAAAGAACTTTACAAGTCAAACATATTCTTACCAAAGAACATTGGAATATCAAACTTATCTTCTCTGTCTACTTTTCTCTTAATCATAACAATATAGACAGCATAAAGCATAGCTCCAACAAGAGACCAAATGGAACCTGTAAAAGTCAGTATGGTCATTTAAAGAATTTCATTCAATCACTTATTCAACATTAACTTATTTAAAATCTAATAAAGTGACAGATAATATTCTAGGCAATGAGTATTTCTATAAAAATAGAATATTTTTCTATAAAAATAGAAAGATAAAGTATAACCCACCTCATCTATGTCCTCTAGGGGTACAGGGAGCAGTTTAATGTATAAATAACTAAATGCAAAAACAGTCACCTCAAGGCTCTGGAATACATTTTAAGACCAAACACCCATGCATATAATACTCTGTCTTTTAATTTTGAAATGCATACTCCCTATTCCCCATTTTTCCCTACATGAACAGTTTGACACCTAACACTATCCAACTTCACAGTGCCTTCTTCCATCTCTAAAGTGTTGTTTATATTGTTCTACCCACCATAATCACCCAGATTTTCTAGGTTCTGTTAAAGTCTAACTTCTGTCACAAAGCATTCTTTCCGTACTCCACTGAATTTCTAAGTCGCCTTCTATTTTTGACAGCATCTTACTTACTACGGTTACATATGATTATCATTTTATTATCAAGATGCTTCATTTCTTAAATCTCATATACTAAACAAAATTAACAACTCCCTGAAAACTTTAAACACATAATTTATATTACTGAATGCTCTACAATATTTAACATAATGCTGGCTTCACAGTATGTGAATAATAAGCATAAATTCTCTTTAATTAAAAAAAAGTTCCACTCTCAAAAATATTTAAGTCTTTAAAATTAGCCAAATAAATTTTTATGGTCATGAAATTCTGTAGGATACAGTAATGGTGAATACATAACATTAAGCTTTTGTCAAAACACAAAGAGTATACCACATGTAAACAAAGGACTTTAACTTACAATGTATCAGTAGTGGTTCCTCAGTTGTAACAAACATTCCACACTAACACAAGATGTCAGTAATAGGGGAAACTGTATTTGCGAATATATATATGGGGGCAGGGCTGGCTATAGATAAGGAAATCTTCTATACTTCTGTGCAACACTTCTGTAAGCCTAAAACTGTGCTAAATGATAAAGTCAAGTAATGTGCTGCCTGTTAAGTGACCAAAGCAATACGTGAATCAATTATCAATATAGCCAATGTTTTATTAAATCATACTTTGTATTACTCAGACTTTTTTTTAAGCATGGAAGAACCCTGTCAACAATATTTTGCACACACACACACACCAAATATATGGAAAAAGTGGGGAGGCAGTTCAACGCATAGCTCACTCATTACATAACAACTAGGAATAGTTTTGAAAACAGTACTCCATTCAAAATAACCAGTGGGAAACCAATTTTAACTATTTTAGAAGTCAGAAACTGTCATTGCATCAAAAACAACTGTAACTATTGTAGTGTACCCCTCTTTTAATGTGATGATATTATAGTTGTCATGATATGATCATGGATTCCCTTATTATAATATCGTAGTTTTTGGCTTGGTTTGGTGAAGTTTTGTGCCTTCCTTAACTGATTACAAATTTGGATGAAGCGCCTTAAATTATCATCTAAAACATATATTTAGGGAAGAGCTTCCTTCAATATTTCATGTAATTTGGGTTTAGTTTTTATGAAGTCTAAATTTCTCTTTATTTTCAAAAGTCTTAATTTCACCATTATATTTGATAGACAATTTAGTGGGATAAATTATTCTGAGATGGAAGTTTTTCTCATTCAGGACTTTGAATGTGTCTGCCCATTGTTTTCTGGCCAGCATTGTTTCAGCAGAAAAGTCAGATGAAAGTCTACAGGGTTTCCTTCGGAATGTTAGTTTTGATTTGTGCCTTGCTGTCTTCAGAAGCATCTCTTTGTGTTTTAGCTTATTAAGCTTAATTATAATATGCCTTGGTGTTCTTCTTTTGGAATCTAACTTTTGCAGTGCTTGATAAACATCCTGGATGTCTATGTTCTCTTTGTTCATAATCTCAGGCAAGTTTTCTGTCAGCATCTCTACAGCAATACTCTCTATGTTGTCATTAATCCTCCCTTGTTCAGGAACTTCAATTAAACATAAATTATTCCTCTTCATGGAATCTCATATGTTTCTTATTTCTTTTCTCTGATTTTATCTCATAAATGTTGGCATTAGCTACTTTGTCTTCTAGGTCACTGATTCTAACTTCCACCTGTTCAGACCATTAAAATGGGCTCCAGTTACCTTTGTTTTTGTTAAATCTAAAAATTAATAAAAATCTAGGTGTTTATCACAGTGTTACCTGCTTCAAGCAAGCATCAGCAATGAATGGTAGAATTACCTGCTGACCTCTGGCTGGAGGAAGGAGAGTGGGTGGAGAGGAGGGGAGGGAAGACTGTTGGGAGGATGACACATGTATGGAGCAGGGAGGAATAGTGTGCTGTCGCTGGGCGGGGAGAGCAGTGGAAGCTGCATATAGGTAGGCATGTAAATTTATATGGGAAGGTACATTTTCACTCAGTCATAATACAAAAAAAAAAACCAAAAAAACAATGAATGGTAAAATCAGTGGCTAAAAGCTGGATATTTATGTAGTCTATAACCATCTCCTCACAAAATATTTATTACTTACAAAGAGAAAAATCAGTAACTTTCTAATGGCAGATACTACCTTAACCAAGTAATAACATCACTAGTAATACGACAAATAAACATTATGTGTTTCCTCACAAACTAATCAAGACATAATATTACTTCTATGTTATTCTTAACAAAGATAAACAAACTGAATTTAACACCAAGGAAATATCAAACAAACTCAAACTGACTGACATTCTACAAAACTACTAGACAGTACGTCAAAAGTTTCAAGATCACAAAAGACAAAGATTAAGCAACAGTCCCATATTACAGGAGTCTAGGGAGACATGACAGCTAAATACAAGTGATCCTAGACTAGAAAAAGAACATTAGTGGGAAAATGGTGAAATCTGAGATGAGTTTACAGAGTAGACAACAGTATTTTTCAATGTTGATTCTTGGTTTTTGTAACTATAGTTTTGTCAGATATTAACATTTGGAAAACTCAGGCACAGGCTATACGAGAATCTTTATGGACTATTTTTGATTTTTTTTAATACTATTTCAAAAGTGACGATTAAAAATAAAAAAAGTCCTGTTAGTCTGTTAGAGTTGACTGTGTTGACCATGTTTGCGCTATAGGGAGATTGGGGGTATGAGCACAAGTGTGCATAATGCACACAGAACTTTCTTATATACTCTCACAGAAAGAGTGTAAAGTCAGCTACTTACCTACTGTATCTCTTCTGGCAGATTCTTCAGATCCTGATAGGTTTACCAGTACAACACCTCCAATGCTATGGGAATAAAAGTCATTACTGATTAGCAAAATAAAAAATTCCTTAAAAGGATAATCACAAAGATAAAAAATATTTACAAGTGATCAAGACTAATCTCAACTGTCAAAGAATTTAGTGATTTAATTAATAATAGCTAAGCAGTATGTGTCAAGTACTATTCTAAGTGCTATACAAAAACAACAAAGAAAACTAAACCAGTTGACATCCAGCCGATTCTGACCCACAAGGAGCCTATAGTGCTATACTTGTATCATTTAATACCCCATAAAACACACAGTATTACCCTGTAAGGAAGTCTAACCAAACCTACGGCTATCAAGTCGATTCAGATTCACGGCAACCCTATAGCCAGAGCAGAACTGTCCACAGAGCTTCCAAAGAGCTCCTGGTAGATATGAACTGCTGACCTTCCAGTTAACAGTCACAGCTCCTAACCACAATGTCACCAGGGTTTCCTACCTTATAGTGAAGATGTGATTATTGTCATTTCCATTTTATACAAGAAAAACAGTTTTTAAAAATGTACAAGGAGGTGAAAAAAATCATACCAAGATCACAAAGCTACAATCTGAATCCAGGCAGATGAGCTCCAGAGCCCAGTGTTCTTCTCCCTATGCTATCTATTGCCTCTCAACTGAGGAAGAATTAACCAATCTGTCATCATCACCCTCCAAGTCTTTCTTTTGTATATATACATATGCTAAACCCATACACACCTAGAAATGTAGTAGTCTTGCTTACGCATAAACCCAAATTAACAGTAAAATTATCATCAGGTATTTAAATGTTTTCTAAAACTCAAATTGTCAAACTATTATCAGATATTTAATAAGTCCATTATTTCATTATTTTAATGGTAAAAAAAAAAAGCTAAGGATGCACAGAAATCACGTCATTTATTCATTCATTCAATTATTTATTAAGCACCTAATTTGGGTTACTAAAAAAAAAAAAAAAATCTTGTTGCTACTGCGTCAATTCTGACTAACAACAATCCTATAGGACAGAGGAGAACTGCTTCATCGGGTTTCCAAAACTGCCCAAACTTTTGCCAAGCAGCTGAATGTGTGCTTAACTGCTGTGTCACACGCACTCCAATTTGGGTTACAACAGTGAACCAGACAGATGCAGTTCCTGTCTTCCTGATACACTGTCTCTTTATTTCTATGCACCTTATAAATTGTAAGTATCTTTTCAAGCAGATGGAATATTGCTACCTTAAAAAAAAAAGTCCAGTTGTCTCATCTTCTGGTAAGAAAGATCAGGGTGGCAGTAAGATAGGAATATGAAAAATAATTTTTCCTTATGAAAATTATGCCACCACAAGTCATATCCCACTCTTACGTTAATTCATATGCTTCAGTTAAATAAATCACAATTTTCTGTAAAGAGTCATTGTTCTAATTTAGATTCAGCTGTCATTTTACTGTGCACCTACAACAAGCTAGAAACTTTGGTCATATTATCACAGAACACTGTGTCATAAGATCTTGAAAACAATTTTAACAGGTTTCAATCCCATTTACTATATACAGTAATAATCAAAGTGGCTAATATACACTGAAAACTTATTGTACACCAGACACTGTTCCAAGCACATTAGACATTTTAATCCCCATTTACAATCCTATGAGATACATTTTATTATTATGTCCAATTTATACACAAAGAAACTAAGGCACAGAGACTTAAGAAATGTGCCCAAGATCTCAAAACCAGTTAACGATGGAGGCAGGATTGGATTCCAGTTAGTCTGGCTCAAGATCACAACCTTAAACATTTTACACTATTTTGTTTTTCAACTGATGAAGTTTCTTAGCTTATTAACCCAAATCATGGCTATATTAAATTCTTTTTCTAACTCAAAATTAGAACTTCATTTACTCTGAGATTTTTGAACTAGAAGGCCAGTTGAAAACAATGTATTTAAATATCATTCATTCTTAGGAACACATGATACAATTTTGTTAAAAAAGAATTCTCTGAAGAACAATTTTAACAGACCAGCGGTCAAGTAATAGACCAGTAGACAAGTAGTTAATATTCTATGCTTGTGGGTCATATGGTCTCCGAAACAACTCAACCCTGCCACTGCAGCACTAAAGCATCCACAGACAACATGTAATGAAAATGGTTGTGCTCCAATAAACGTTTATTAACAAACAAAACAAGCAGCTGGTCCACCAAAAATATGCCAATACCTGTTCTAGACCTACAGTAATGAGAAGGAATAATGCCAAAATACTTCTAAATTCACTTAATTTTACAATCATTTTCTTCTTTATTGAGGTGCTACAAGTTAGAAATTAGCACAAATTTTGAATGAAGATAAATAAAACCTTGTTAAGATAAATAAAACCTTGTTTACCGCCCCCAACACAAGTATTTTGTATTCCATACTGCAAAAATCAGCTTAATCACAGTTAACCCAGAGCTGAAACCATGCCTGAAGGCAACTCTTCAGACAAAGATTGGACTGGACAATAAAATATAAAATGATACTGGCAAAGAATATGCTTCTTGGCTTAAGTAGATACCTGAGACTAACTGGGCAGCAGTTGTCCAAAGGGGAGGTGAGAGGACAGTGGGAACAGGAGTTGGTTAAACAGACATGAGAAATAAAAGGGTAGAGAGAAGTACGCTATCATGCTGTGGGGAGAGCTGCTAGAGTTCCACAGCAACATGTGCGTAAGTTTTTGTATGACAAACTAACTTTGATTGTAAATTTCCACTTAAAGCACAGTATTAAAAAAAAAATAGTAAGATGAGTCACAACATTAGTCAAACATGCAAAAGAATAAATTCCTAGTGACTTTAAAGTCTATAATGTAAATTACTTGTGTCAACCAGACTGTCCAATGAAGCTACCATGATCAACTTAGTGTTGTAACTAAAACTATGTAACAAGAATTACCATTTTGACTGTCTCTATGATATTTATTGGCATGATATTTACTTTACATTCATTACCTTCAAACTTTAAAATAAGCTTGCAAAGTAGATGTAGCGATCTACTTTTGCAACCAGGAAATGCACTCAGAGAATTTAAGAGAACTGCCCAGGGACAAAATGCAGAGATCTACTTCAAACCTAGCTCTGATAGCTAAAAAATACCACTCTCTCTACTAAATCATCATGTTACCTTCTCCAATTTCTCCTTTCTTCTTACAAAAGCAGCTGCTTAAAACCAACACATCTGTTTTTGAGTACTGTTAATGGGCAAAGTCCTAGGATAAGCCTTTGGTGATACAAGGCCTTGTCTTCAAAGTATTTACAACCCAATAGGCAAGACAGGACAAACCTATTCAATGATTAAAAGATTAAAATATAGTTACCTACAACATTGATGTAATGTGGTGGTAAAACAAACAAATGCCAGCTGAATTACAGGCAGTCCCCAAGTTAACAAGGAGATCCCTATCTTCAGTTTGAGTTTGTACATGGGTCTGAACAGCTGCTTACTGTTCTCATTTAGCCATACTTTAGTGCAAGAATAGGCTAAAAGCCGTTTCACTAACTTAAAAGCTGCACATGCAGCGCGTGAAGGTTGAGCATGATGAAAAATTTGTTGTCAGCAGTAGGGGTTGGCTCAACTGTTTCTAAATGAGGGCAAATTTACATAACATTAAAGGACAAATATGAAGTGTCCATAAATCAGATGTTTCTCACTAGGGACTGACTAACAATACACAGAAAATAACAACAGCAATGACAAAACACTAGAGGCTGAGACAATCACAGAATACTGATCATCAGATTTCTAGAAATAGAGAACATGATATCAGAAACCAAAACACAAACAAAAATTCATTGTCTTAAGAAATTCCTTCTGTTCCCCTACCAAAGAAAGTTTAGAAAACAAGTTAACAGCCAGCAGAGCTAAGTAGCATCATATCCACTTAAAATCTTCTATCCACTTCTTTGTCTGTACACTACAATATAAACTATCCTATTATCATTGCAAGGAATTTTTCAAACACTGTGTTTTTAAGTAGCGAGATTTGTTATTACTGTATTCTTACCTTAAAATTACAGCTAATAGCTTAGAAAGGGTAAACCTATCTCCACTGTTACTTGGAAACAGTGCAGCAAGGATTAAGGTAAAAAGTCCTACAGGAGAAGAGGATGAAAAAAGTGCATTAGCTTAAACACTATCAAAACTATTTACCACCAACTTGGTTGTTTAAATAAGCAGATTACATGCCTACCTTTAAACTATGTCTTGCCAGTTTTTAATAATTAAGGCTAAAGTTAGCTAGACTAAAGTTTTGAAAGACTGTGAAAACAACTTCAAAACTAAACTATGCATATTTTAATAGATCAAAATAATTCTATTTAGGTTAAATAATGTGTTAAATGTAGCACTCAGAGTGACATTCTGACCTCAGTGAAATCTAGCCTGAGTGCTAATGTTATTTTTATGACTTTAAAAATACTTTTTATCTTCTAGATTTGGAAGGTGATTCAATATTAAAATTAAAATATCTTTCACAGGGGAAATTATAGTTCTGAAATAAGCAATTACATTTAGCCACAAGGTCTAGCAAAACATTTTCTGAAAGGGTATGTAAAAGAAAGACAAGTGGAATACCAGAGCCAGTCTCTAAGACTGCAATACACTGTTGTATAAGAAATACTATAATGTATTTACAGGAATGTAAGTAACACAGGCCATGGCATGAAACCATTAACATTATGAAGCAATGATAGCACACTCATGTATTAGCATAATTTATAACAAGACTGAAATACATATGTGTGTATACAGATCTAAGTTTATAATATAGGTTCTGAAGAAAAATTTCTTACCAGAAGTTGAAGATAAAATATTAACTATAGCAACTTGTGTGTCTGAAAGTGCTTCTTGATATGAAAAATTCGCCAAAAACCACTAAAGAAAAAGAAAACAAATGAAACCTAACGAATGATATATTTGTTATTACAATTTATAGTCCCCCTCGTTCTCTCTCTACACTCTGGTATCTTAAGGTTTTAAGAGTTGCTTTGTATTAAAAAATTACTGCCTCCCCAAAAGAATGAACTCATTTACAAAAAGGCTTTGCTACCCAATTTCCCTAAAAAAAAAATTAACAAGTTGATTAAAAATTAAAATTCACTTTTTTTAATGTTAGTAAAAGCAACCATCAAATTAACATTATCCAAGCATAGCTAGCACTCTAATGGAATGGTTAAACACTGAAATCTGTCTGATACAATGTAAACATGAATCTGATACTACCAGAAATCTATTAAACAAGATGATGTCTGTGGGGATGGACAGATAGATGCTATCTAGCTAGATCGAGAGATAAAGGTGATACAGTAATTCTGGAAATTCAGAAATGTTCTATAAATATTCTAATTGAGATTGTTTCTCTAATAATCAGTTTGAAGGCATAAACCAAAAAGTTTCCATGACTTGGATACAGTCAAGGGATTTTTCTCCTGTGAGGATGTTTTTCCTTTCTATTTCTTTCTTTCTCATCTAGGCTAGCCTATTCTTGATTACCAACGCTGTGGCCATCCTGATTTCTTTCCTGATTTATGGAATAACAAATAAAATCTCTTTCTGAAGAAGTCTGATGTATTTGTATCCAGAATTCATTTATTTTCACTCTTACAGCACATCCTAATGTGTACTGCCACAATTCATTCACCTTTCTATTGATGGACACTCACTATTTCAAACAATGTGTCATACCTCTTAGTATACATGTGCATGAGTGCAATTTTAAAGTATGTACTAAGAAGAGGACTGCAGTATCATAAGAAAGCACATGTTCAAGTTTACTAGTGCCAAACTGTTTTCCACAGTGGTTGTAATAATTGATGTTCTCACCCAGTAGAATAAAATAACTTCTGTTGATCCGTATCTCTGAACAATCTGGCTTTTGATGAACTGTACAATGAAGAAGCACTCTAAGTAAAGTAATTGCTAGTCTGTTTATGATATTCTTGATAATTTTACACATAGATGGGATAATCACATTCCACTAAAGAATGACTGCTATCAAAGACAGGAACATCTCTTGATCTCTCTGAGAACTTGTACCTAAGTGAATAGTATAATTATTAGCATTTAAATTTCAAAGAAGGGGGTGGAGTCAAGCTGGCGGACTAAGCACATGTCTCCTTATATCTCTCTGGAAACCAAGACCTGAACTGATAATCAAACGGAGCCTTCTGGTCACCTAATCAGCCCCAGGACACGGCACAGGGCTGTTACTTTGGACTTCATACCACTGAGAGAAAAACCTCCTCTCTTTCGCTGACTCCCGCTCCTGGATAGCCCCAGCTCTCATGCACTGAAGGTAAATGCACCATTTTGACTTTTTTTTTCCTCTGTCTTACTGGCGGATGGAGCTGGGTCTTGTCTAGCAGCTGGACTCAGACACGCTGCAGGGGGGGACAGGCAGGCGAAATTCCCATATTTTGAGAGCTAGGCTTGGACTCTGTTAATCTAGCCATTTTGAGCCTGTCGTTTTATATCTGCCTCAGAGGGGTTTGTATGGAGTTTCACAGCAAGTGTGTGTGACGCCATGTTGGATATGCGGATTCTAGCGGGACCTCAGTCTTAGCCTGGGAGCCAGTGCCTGCAAACAGGACAGCGCTTCTCTCACAGAAAAGCAGTAATTTCCCCAGTGCCACCTGCTTTGGGGGCCCTGCAACAGAAGCAGAGGAATCACTACCTCTGGGCACCTTTAGCCCTTCTGTCTGCTGCCTGTGTGGAGGACGCCATCTTGGATATGGTGGTCGCAGCTGAACCTAATTCTTAGCTTGGGAGCCAGAGCCTGCCCACAGGAGAGCGCTTTCTATCACAAAACCAGTACTCGACGCAGTGCTGTAGGCCCTGTGAGCAGAGGCCAACAGGGCACTAGCATTGCTGTATTCTGAACTAGTTTGTATCATCTGGGGTTGGATATAGTGGCACTTACTTTGCCAGTTGAGAAGAGGAACCTCTACACCTGAAAACCTAACTGACTTGTGAAGTAGTCAGTATCTTTTGCTTTACATTTGAAGACAGCCTAGAGAAACATCTGCAGTCCATCCTCACAATACCTCTTCCAGCTCTACATACTCACATGGGTCCCAAAAAGCAAAAGACACTTGTGGCATACAGGAAATCAGCCACGGCTTCAGAAGGCTCCCAAGCAAAGCAACCAAGGAGTTTTCCAGATGAAGAAACTTTTATGAAAGCATCAGAAAGTAAATACAAAATGATTATATACAGAACCCTCCTACACCTTATACAAAATGCAGGAGAACAAAATGAAAAAGTAAGCAAGATGTTCGATCTGATGGAACACCAGTACTCTGAAATCCAGCAGATCAAGAACAAAATCAAACACATAGAAACTTCCATACAAAGCCAAGAAAACAGAATGGAACAAACAGAAAAAAGAATTTCTGACTTGTAAGACAGAGCTACTGAGGCCAGCATCTATGAGCAGAAATCAGAAAAAAGAAACAAGAAAACTGAAGAAATATTAAGAAGCATGTGGGACTCTGTTAAGAGGAACAACCTTCGATTAACTGGAGTCCCTGAACAGGGTGAGACATCTGAGGACACAGAGAGTATTGTTGCTGAGCTGCTGACAGAAAACTTCCCAGAAATCATGAAAGAAGAGAATATAGACATCTCAGAGGCATATCGTGCACCACCCAATATAGATCTCAAAAGAAAGACTCCAAGACATATTATAATCAAGCTCAACAAAATGAAACATAAGGAGCAACTCCTAAAGGCAGCAAGACTCAAAGCAAAGCTAACATTCAGAGGGAAACCTTGTAGGCTCTCTTCAGATTTCTCAGCAGAAACCATGCCGGCATGGAGACAGTGGCATGACACATTCAAAGCGTTGAAGCAGAAGAACTTCCAACCAAGAATTATATATCCTGCAAACCTATCTTTCAAATACAAAAATGAAATTAAGACATTCCCAGATAAACAGAAACTCAGAGACTTTGTAAAAACTGAATCAAAACTACAAGAAATATTGAAAGAAGTTCTCGGCTCTGGCTTAGAAGAACTAAATCACTAACTTCATAGTTTAGAACAACATACTACTCAAAACTCTACTCAGTTAGGGAAGGCTTCAAAACCAATCACAGCTTTGATAAGGAAAGAAGCAATCCAACGATCATCATGAAAACTATGGGGTCATCATACTAAAAAGAGGGATTTACTACACTTGTTATAGTCCTTCCAGATGGAGAGGAAGATGACAAGACTGGTAGTAACTAAAATTGGGTTTATATTTAGTTTATTAAGGGGGATTATAGGGGCAGCTGTAAAGCACAACAAAGATGTATCATACCATTTCAAGAAATGTAACAGAGGAGTCTCAACAACCACAAAACCAGCTCTGAAAAAGGTGAAAAATCAACTCACAAAAAAGAATGTCCCAGAACAGACCAATAAGAACAACAGAGAAAACATCAACATAAAAATAAACCTATCACAATGGCAGCAGTGAACACATATCTATCAATAATTACATTGAATGTGAATGGACTCAATGCTCCAGTAAAGAGACATCGAGTGACATCTTGGATTAAATGACATGACCCATCCATATGTTGTCTACAAGAAACTCACTTGAGACCTAAAGATAGGAACAAACTGAAAATTAAAGGTTGGAAGAATATATATCAAGCTAATAATGAACAAAGAAGAGCAGGGGTGGCAATTCTAGTCTCAGACAAAATCAATTTTAATGTCAAATCCATCATCGTGGACAAAGATGGACACTATTTATTGCTGAAAGGTTCAGTACACAAGCAAGATTTAACTATATTAAATATTTATGCACCTAATATCAGAGCACCTAAATACATCAAAGAAACACTGACTACACTGAAAAGAGAGTTAGATGACTCCACAATAATAGTGGGAGACTTCAACACTCCACTGTCAATACTAGACAGATCATCTAGAAAAAAGCTCAGTAAAGATACAGAAGATCTCATTGCCACAATTAACCAACTAAACCTCATTGATATATACAAAACTTTCCACCCATCAGCAAACTACACCTTCTTCGCCAGTGCACATGTAACATTCTCCAGAACTGACCAAGTGATAGGCCATAATGCAATGCTCAACAAAATCCATACCATTGAATTACTGCAAAGCATCTTCTCAGACCATAAAGCCATCAAAGTTGAAATCAACAGCAGAAAAAACAGAGATAGAAAGTGGAACTCTTGGAAACTGAACAACATCTTGCTCAAAAAAATATGAGTTATAGAGGAAATGAAGGATGAATTAAAGAAATTCATGGATTCCAATGGGAATAAAAACACTTCCTACCAGAACCTATGGGATACAGCCAAAGCAGTGCTCAGAGGTCTGTTTATCTCCATAAATGCACACATGTGGAAGGAGGAAAGAAATCAAATCAAGGAACTAACCCTACAGTTTGAAAAAGTAGAAAGAGAACAACAAAGTAACCCCTCAGGCACCACAAGAAACGATATCATAAAGATTATAGCAGAGCTAAATGATTAGAGAATAGAAAAACAATTGAAAAAATTGAAAAGACCAAAAGCTGATTTTTTGAAAAGATCAACAAAATTGACAAGCCACTGTCTAAACTTACTAAGGAAAAGCAGGAAAGGAAACAAATAACCCAAATTAGAAATCAGAGGGGGGTTGTCACCACAGATGCAACAGAAATAAAAAATATTGTAACAGAATACTATGAAAGACTGTACTCTAACGAATTTGAAAATCTAGGGGAAATGGACCAATTCCTTGACTCATACCACCTACCCAAATTATCACAACGTGAAGCAGAACAACTTAATAAATCCATCACAAAGGAAGAGACTGAAAAAGTCATCAAAACACTGCCAACCAAAAAAAGTCCGGGTCCAGATGGCTTCACGGCAGAATTCTACCAAGCATTTAGAGAAGAGTTATCTCCAATACTACTGAGACTATTTCACAGTATAGAAAGGGATGGAGTACTCCCAAACTCATTCTATGAGCCAGCATAACCCTGATACCTAAGCCAGGGAAAGACCTAACAAAGAAAGAGAACTACAGACCGATATCACTCATGAATCTAGATACAAAAATCTTCAACAAAATTCTTGCCAACAGAATACAACAACATATCAAGAAAATAATCCATCATGACGAAGTGGGATTCATACCAGGGATGCAAAGCTGGTTCAACATCAGGAAAACAATTAATGTGATTAACCACATAAATAACACAAAAGACAAGGATCACTTGATTTTGTCTATTGATGCAGAAAAGGCATTTGATAAAGTCCAACACCTATTCATGCTAAAAACTGTTAGCAAAATAGGCATAGATGGCAAATTCCCCAACACAATAAGGGTCATTTATACAAAGCCAATGGCCCACGTCATCGTGAATGGAGAGAGACTGAAAGACTTTCCCCTGAGATCAGGAACTAGACAAGGATGCCCACTGTAACGTCTTCTATTCAACATTGTGCTAGAAGTTTTAGCCAGAGTAATTAGACAAGACCAAGAAATAAAGGGCATCTGCACTGGCAAAGAGGAAGTCAAAAATCTCCCTATTTACAGATGATATGATTGTATATGCAGAGAACCCCAAGGAATCTATAAGTAAACTACTCAAACTGATAGAAGCGTTCAGCAAAGTGTCAGGATACAAGATAAACATAAGTAAATCAGTAGGATTCCTTTATACCAACAACGAGACTGTTAAGGAAGAAATTATCAAATCAATACCATTTACTATAGCCTCTAAGAAGATAAAGTACCTAGGAATTAATCTAACCAGAGGCATAACAGACCTTTACAAAGAGAACTACAAGCCCTTACTACTAGAAACTAAGAGAGACTTAGATAAATGGAAAAACCTACCCTGCTCATGGATAGGAAGACTTAACATTGTGAAAATGTCTATTTTACCCAAAGCAATTTATTTATATAATGCAATCCCAATACAAGTTCCAGCATCATTTTTTAATGAGATGGAGAAACAAATCACCAATTTTGTTTGGAAAGGGAAGAAGCCCCGGATAAGTAAGGTACTACTAAAGAAGAAGAACACACTGGGAGGCCTCTCATTACCCGACTTTAGAACATATTACACTGCCACAGTGGTCAAAACAGCCTGGTACTGGTATAAGAACAGAGAGATCGATCAGTGGAACAGAACTGAGACCCCAGAGGTGATACCATCTGCCTATGAACAGCTGATATTCGACAAAGGCCCTAAGGCATTAAACTGGGGTAAAAACAGTATCTTCAACAAATGACGCTGTCAAAATTGGTTATACATCTGCAAGAAACTGAAACAAGGTCCATATCTTACACCTTATACAAAAACCAAGTCCAACTGGATAAAAGACCTAAATATCAAACCTAAAACGATAAAGTTCATCCAAGAAAAGGTAGGAACAACAATGGAAGTTTTAATACACAATGAGGACAGACTCCAAAATCTGTCAAAGAAACCTCAATCAACAGAAGAGAAAATAGATAAATGGGAACTATTAAGAATCAAACACTTTTGCTCATCCAAAGACTTTATTAATAGAATTAAAAGAACACCTACAGAATGGGAAAAAATACTTGGCAACTCTATGTCAGACCGATGCCTGATCTCCATAATCTATAAGATACTACCAAATATCAAGAAGAAGAAGACAAATCATCCAATTAAGCAATGGGCAAAGGAGATGGACAGACATTTCACTAAAAAAGAAATCCAGGCAGCCAAAAAACACATGCGGACATGTTCGCGATCTTTAGTTATTAAAGAAATTCAAATCAAGAAGACAATGAGATACCATCTCACCCCAACAAGGTTGGCCATGATCCAAAAAACACAAAACAACAAATGCTGGAGAGGCTGTGGAGAAAGTGGAACCCTCCTACACTGTTGATGGGGTTGCAAAATGGTCCAGCCTCTTTGGAAAGCAATCTGACGCTTCCTTAAAAAAATGAATATTGATATATCATTTGCCCCAGTAATTCCACTACTTGGAATATATCCTACAGAATCAAGGCCTTTCACACCAACTGACACATGCACCAGAATGTTTATCACAGCACAGTCCACGACAGCAAAAAGATGGAATCAATCCAGATGCCCAGCAACAGAATAATGGATAGGTAAACTATGGTACATATACTCAATGAAGCAGTACGCAATGATAAAGAACAACGATGACTCCAGGAAACATCTCATGACCTGGTTTCAACTGGAAGACATTATGTTGAGTGAAAGTAGTCCGCGACAAAAGGGCAAATACTGTATGAGACCTCTACGATAAGATCTCAAAAACAGACTTGTGTATAGAAGAAAAGACTCTCTGACAGCTGCAAGGGAAGGGAGGGAGGGGGGAGGGTTTAGATTAGATAGTTACTAGGTATCTGGTTGGGTGAAATCGGTGACAGCACACATTAGAAACAAGCACAATATTAAGTGGACTTAAACATAACATGAGTACTCCTTCCATCTAAACCCAATATTGCAAGGATAGAGCAGCTGAGGCGGGGGGCGGGCGACCATGCTCTTAGGCGAAAGCGAGGCCAATTGGCACAACTAGCGTTTTGCTAAGAGGGCTCTCTGGACCCCACGTTGGTGAGTGGTGTCTGGGGTCTTAAAAGCTGCCAAGCTGCCATCCGAGTGCACAGCAAATGGTCCCAACTTAGCAGGAACGGATGCTCACCGAGGACCAAAATGACATGGGGAAAGACAACCCAGAAGACAAAGAGACCCACAGCAGTGGGTGCCTACATCGACTTGGGACTGGAAGAACTGGATGGTGCCTGGCCACCACCAGTGATAGCCATGATGGAACTCACTAAGTTGAGTCTCACTGGCAACACAAGAATAAAATGGGGTGCACCCTGAGATCCCCACTAAAAGACCTCAATTGATGGTCCAGTGGTTTCAGGGCTCCCCTGGCGCATGGCCCCTCGCCCTAATGCTGCCCTTGACCATAAATCATAATGAAGATCCACTCTTTGGACAGGAATGGAATGGACTTGGCAATGCAGAGTAACCATATGTTGGAAGCACTTTATGGTTCTATACATCTATAGGATGTCATCCTGCTGACCTCTGGCTGGACGAAGGAGAGTGGGTGAAGAGGAGGGAAAAAAGAGACTGTTGTGAGAATGAGACATGTATAGAGCAGAGAGGAATAGTATGCTGTCACCGGGCAGGGAGAGTAGTGGAAGCTGCATATAGGTGAGTATGTAAATTTAGATGGGAATGTACATTTTCACTCAGTTATATTAAATAAAAAATTTAAAAAAAAAAATTCAAAGAAGCAACTTAGCCGCTCAATCTTAGGGCATTTCTAAAAGCTAACCATCCCTCACAGTTGGCCATCTCCATTCCATCTGTCCTATAACCAAGATGGGGTTCCAAGACTCTACCTACAGTACTCAACTTCTTAGATCATTTATCTTCCTTATCTAAACAAAGGAGCCCAGGTGGCACAGTGGTTAAGAGCTCAGCTGCTAACTGAAAGGTTAGTGGTTCTAACCAACCAGTTACCCCACGGGAGGAAGATGTGGCAGCCTCCTCCCATAGAGATCATAGCCTGGGAAACCCTATGGGGAGCTCTACTCTGCACTACTGGGTTGCTGAGTCAGAATCAACTTGATAGCAATAGCTTTGGATTTTCTGTTTGTTTATTTAAATAACAAAATGAGGAAGTAACTGATAATATGTGCAATATCAAACACATCCAGCAATAGGAGCCACAAAGCGCCTGTAGCTGAAGTATGTTAGAAAAGCAGAATATTCTGGCCTGGATTGTCTTTTGGGGATTTTCTGCAAGAGAAAATGTGAATTGGGTAGAATTAGCTTTCCTGATCGATTTTCCTCACTACTTTAATACTTACATACTGTGCTCATTTTCCAATCTCACGAGTCACCCCAGTGCAAGACTGAGAAATAAGAGATTACATAGATGGCAGGCATTCAAATATTTTAAGAATTCATGAGGAGCTATGAACTCTTTCCAGACATACCTTTCTCATTCTCCACATCTTTCAAAATTCTCTTTTCTGGTGCTTTCCAACCCAAGCTACCCTCATCACAAAATATCACAATTATCTTCCAATAAAAAATTACTCTTGTACTTGAAAATAATCTATGGCAAATAATTTATAATTCATGAGTGGTAACCAATTTTAAAATTATCATAAAGGTATCCTTACTAAAGCTGGTATCACCTATATTACATTTTATAGAAAAATTAAATAAGTAAACATAAGGCCTAATGAGACACACTATATTCAAGGAAGACTATCAAATACAGTACTTTTTAACTTCTATTGATCTGCACCCAATACATTAGCCACTAGTCACAGGTGGGTACCTAGCAACTGAAATGAATCAAGGCCAAACTGAAATTTTAAGTTTAAAATACATACTAGCTTTCAAAGATTTTAGCACCCCTCCAAAAAAACTCTCATCAATAATTCTTATACAAGCAACAGTAGCATATACATATTTTACATACAGTGAGTGCACTGATAACAAACAGCATTAAAATGAATAATCTGTTTTTAACCTTTTCTTTAAATGAAGCTACTAAAACACTTAACACATGGCTTATGTTGTATTTCTATTGAACAGCAGTGCTCTAAACTTTCCCTGAGATTATTATTGTTAGGTTTACTAAAAGCTGTATTCCTGGACTATATGACTGTGACTTCCCATAGAAATGCCTTTACTTTAGACTAACATAGAGCTTTCTGCTCTCAGAACTTAAGAGTGATTTAAAAAAATAAATAACTAGAAGACTTTTATCTGTACACATTTCTAAATCTGATACACAGAATAGTGCCTTACTACCTAAGAAACTACATAACGTTTCTCTCACCCCTCAGGCACCAGAAGAAAACAGATCATAACGATTAGAGCACAACTAAACAAATTAGAGAACAGAAGAACAATTGAAAAGACCAAAAGCTGGTTTTCCAAAAAGATCAAAAAAATTGACAAATCATTGGCTAAACTTAGTAAAGAAAAAGTGAAAAGGAAACAAACAACCCAAATAAGAAATGAGACGGGAGCTGTCACAACAGATCCAACAGAAATGAAAAAAAATATCATAACAGAACACTATGAAAGACTATACTGTAACAGATTTGAAAACCTAGGGGAAATGGACAAATTCCTTGATTCATATTACCTACCAAAATTATCACAATGTGAAGCAGAACAAGTTAATAAACCCATCACAAAGGAAGAGATTGAAAAGGTCATCAAAAAACTGCCAACCAAAAAAGCTCAGGCCCAGATGGCTTCACCACAGAATTCTACCCAGCTTTTAGATTAAGAGTTATCACTAATACTACTGAGACTATTTCACAGTATAGAAAGGGATGGAATACTCCCAAATACATTCTATGAAGGCAGCATAACCCTGATACCAAAACCAAGGAAAGACCCAACCAAAAAGGAGAACTACAGACAGATATCACTCATGAATCTAGATGCAAAAATCTTTAACAAAATTCTTGCCAATATCCAAAAAACAATTCATCATGACCAAGTTGGATTCATACCAGGGATGCAAGGCTGGTTCAACATCAGAAAAACAATTAAGGTGATCAACCACATAAGTACTACAAAAGACAAGAATCACCTGATCTTGTCTATTGATGCAGAAAAGCCATTTGATAAGTCCAACACCCATTCATGCTAAAAACTCTCAGCAAAATAGGAATAGGTGACAAATTCCTCAATGTAATAAAGGCCATTTGTACAAAGCCAACTGCCTACATCATCCTGAATGGACAGAGACTGAAACAGTTTCCTTTGAGAACAGGAACTAGACAAGGATGCCCACTCTCACCCCTCCTATTCAACATTGTACTAGAAGTTCTAGCCAGAGCAATTAGACAAGACCAAGAAATAAAGGGCATCTGCATCGGCAAAGAAGAAGTCAAAATCTCCCTATTTGTAGATGATATGATTGTATATGCAGAGAATCCCAAAGAATCCATAAGTAAACTACTCAAACTGATAGAAGAGTTCAGCAAAGTCTCAGGATACAAGATAAACATAAGTAAATCAGTAGGATTCCTTTATACCAACAATGAGATTATTAAGGAAGAAATCACCAAGTCAATACCATTTACTATAGCTCCTAAGAAGATAAAGTACCTAGGAATAAATTTAACCAGAGAAATAACAGACCTTTACAAAGAGAACTACAAGCCCTTACTACAAGAAACTTAAGAGAGACTTACATAAATGGAGAAACCTACTCTGCTGATGGATAGGAAGACTTAACATTGTGAAAATGTCTATTTTACCCAAAGCAATCTACTTATATGATGCAATCCTGATACAAGTACCAGTGACATTTTTTAATGAGATAGAGGAACAAATTACCAACTTTGGGAAAGGAAGAAGCCCCGGATAAGTAAAGCACTACTAAAGAATAACACACTGGGAGGCCTCTCATTACCCGACTTTAGAACCTATTATACTGCCACAGTAGTCAAAACAGCCTGGTATTGGTACAAAAAGAGACAGATACATCAATGGAACAGAATCGAGACCCCAGAAATGACATCATCTTCCTATGAACAGCTGATATTCCACAAAGGCTCTAAGACATTAAACTGGGGTAAAACAATCTCTTCAACAAACTGTGCTGGTAAAATTGGATAGCCATCTGCAATAAATTGTAACAAGACCCATATCTTAACCTTATACAAAAACCAACTCAAACTGGATCGCCAAGCCAGCCAAGTGCCGTCGAGTCGGATGGATAATTGACCTAAATATCAAATCTAAAACGATAAATCTCATCCAAGAAAAAGTAGGAACAACAATGGAAGTTTTAATACACAACATAGACAGATTTCAAGATCTGTCAAACCACAACCAACATAACAGAAAACAGACAAATGGGAACTATTAAGAATCAAATACTTTTGCTCATCCAAAGACTTTATTAACAGAATTAAAAGACCACCTATAGAATAGGAAAAAATATTTGGCAACTATACATCAGACTGACACCTGATCTCCATAATATATAAGGTACTACAATAAAAAAAAGATAAATCATCCAATTAAACAATGGGCAAAGCAGATGGACAGACACTTCTGTAAAGAGGAGATCCAGGCAGCTAAAAAACACATGCGGACATGCTCATGATCATTAGCTATTATAGAAATTCAAATCAAAACTACAATAAGATACCATCTCATCCCAACAAGGTTGGCCATGATCCAAAAAATGCAAAACAAATGCTGGAGAGGCTGTGGAGAAATTGGAACTCTCCTACACTGTTGGTTGGATTGCAGAATGGTGCAACCTCTTTGGAAAGCAATCTGGTGCTCCCTTAAAAAACTGGATATAGACATATCATTTGACCCAGTAATTCCACTGCTTGGAATATATCCTACAGAATCAAGGCCATTCACACCAACTGACAGATGCACACTAATGTTTATCGTAGTACAGTCCACAATAGCTAAAAGATGGGACCAACCCAGATGCTCAACAACAGAGGAATGGATAGATAAACTACGGTATATATACTCAATGGAACACTATGCAATGATAAAGAACAACGATGATTTCAGGAAACATCTCATAACCTGGTTTCCACTGGAGGACATTATATTGAGTGAAAGTAGTCAACAACAGAAGGACAAATATTGTATGAGATCCCTACGATTAGAACTTAAAAGCAGACTCATGCATAGAAGACAAGACTCTTTGGCGGCTGCAAGGGTGGGGACAGCAAGAGGGCGAGGCCGGGAGGGTCAAATCAGATAGTTGTTAGAAATTTTGTTGGGTAAAATCAGTGACAGCACATCAGTAAGAACATCAATATAACTGGACTTCAACACAAGTTGAGTACTCCTCCCATCTTAACCCAACACTGCAAGGGCAGAGTAGCTGGGGTGGGGGCCCAGGGACCATGCTCTCAGGAGAAATCGAGGCCAATTGGCACAACTAGCATTTTGCTAATGAGTCTCCACACCCCACATTGGTGAGTGGCATCTGGAGTCTTAAAAGCTGGCAAGCTGCCATCTGAGGGTATTGCAGATGGTCCCAACTCAGCAGGAACAGATGATCACTGAGGTCCACAACAACATGGGGTAAAGACAATCCAGAACACAGAGAGATTCACGTGAGTGGTTGTCTACATCGACTTGTGACCAGAAGAACCAGATGGTGCCCAGCCACCAACAGTGATAGCCACAATGGAGCTCACAAAGTTGAGTATCACTGGTAACACAAGAATAAATATGGGTGCACCCTGAGATCTCCACTAAAAGACCACAATTGATGGTCCAGGGGCTTCAGGGTTTCCCTAGGAGCATGGTTGCTGGCCCCGATGCCACCCCTGTCCATAAATCATAATGAAGGTCAACTCTTTGGACAGCAATGGATTGGACTTTGGCAACACAGGGTGACCATATTTTGTTGGCACTTTATGGTTCTGTGCATCTACAGGATGTCATCCTGTTGACCTCATACTGGAGGAAGGGGAGTGGGTGGAGAGAAGAAGGTAAGAGACTGTTGGGAGGATAGAATATGTATGGAGCAGAGAGGAAGGGTGTGCTGTCACCATGCAGGAAAAGCAGTGGAAGGTGCATATAGGTGAGCATGTAAATTTATACGGGAATGTATATTTTCATTCAATCATAATTAAAAAAAAAAAGTTTCAGAGTTGTAACTTTGGCAAATATTTGCTTTAACCAACGAAGTAAGATACTTCCTCTTAACAGACAAAAGTTTAATTTCTTTTTGCCTAGCTTCTGAATGTCCCTAGAGGTGAGGTATGTGTTCAGCTGAGTAGCCTTCTTCCTTAAACTGCAGTTCTTGATACAGTCCTTCCTCTCCACTGCCAGCAGCCTCTTTAACACATTTACCTTTTCAATTTGGCCTTTATCTTTTCACCTTTGTTTGAACTTTCAGTGTGTGGGTGTTTTTAATCACTAGCCATCTCTAACCTCTTTTGAAAATTATGTAGCATATAATTTCTATAGACAGATATTGATATTTATATATAATATATATTTTTATGTATTAGATATTTACATTTATATTTTAATATATATTTATAGTTATATACTTACATATATAAAAATATATTTACATATAATTATATATTTACATATATATAAATACATACACTTTATATTTACATATTGGTTCTATCTAACACTAATTTAAATCAGGAATTACAATAAACCTAATATGAGTATTCAAATTATTTTTGTTACATATGTAATTATCATATTAAAATTCCCAAAGACTTCTTTTGATTCATATGGAACATATTAATCAGTTATTACTAGAGACTCTTCAGGCACATGATGGAGAAAAGTGAGCTATGTAATGCGCAAGAGAGGCAAGACTGTAAGCTGAAAATCTTACAAGTGTAGTAAAAAGGACACTATGTTGTGCAATGTTCCAACACACTCAGAATAGATCTGCATATTAAGGGCTCATATTAAGTAACCCTGGATTAGGTCAAGGAGCCCTGCTGGCACAATGGTTAAAGCACTCTGCTGCTAACTGAAAGGTAGATAGTTTCAACTCACTAGCTGTTCCACTGAAAATCCTGGTAGCATACTGTTAAAAGCTGTAACTGCTAACCGAAAGGTCAGCAGTTCAAATCCACCAGGTGCTCCTTGAAAACTCTATGGGGCAGCTCTACTCTGTTCTATAGGGTTGCTGTGAGTCAGAACTGACTTGACGGCAGCGGGTTTCCTTTTTGGTTTGGTTTAGCTGTTCCATGGGAAAAAAACACATTACTTTGCTTCTGTAAAAATTTACAGTCTTGAAAACCCCATGGGGTGATTCTACTCTGTCCAATAAGATTGCCATGAGGCAGAATCAACTCCATGGCAATAGGTTTGGTTTGCTGGGATTATGTTATTTCTGATGAAAGATTTATGAAATAACACTGAAATTCATTTTTTCAATTCTTAACTTCAGTTTTCACTAACTCAGAGAAGCCTCTAATCCCTGGTTAGCCACAAACAGTATTGCTTTCTTTACTATATATCATTCTTCTGTGTGAAATTTTAAGCACATTTTTCAGTTTCTATATTAAAAGTAAAGCTATCAATAAGAAATTCTATAGAAATGTTTACTAATATCTGACCACATTTACATTAACAAAGAAGTGCAAAAATATTTGTGTGAAAAATCAATAAATAAGCTCTTACCTGGTATCACCTTTGTGTACATTACAATGTAAAATGACTCTATTCATAATACTGACTGAATCAATGCAAAATTCTGAAGAACTTCTCATATTACAAATATTTTGTTCCAGTGACTGTCCTAAGTTGGTTCTGCCATAAGTCACACACTGTTCTTTATTTTTAGTTTTCATTATTATTTCCTTTTATTTTCAGCATCTTTATAAATCATATTTTTGTCTTTGAAGAATTGGAAACACTACATATAAACTTACAGATACGATATCAGCACATCAGATTGCAATACAGTATATAGCACATATTACTAAAACAAGATGTACCACAAAACTTCCCAAAACAGATGGATATAAGTGCCATTTGTCATTACCCTGACTATACTGTAAGTCAGGGACTCCCTATGTGTATGTGTGTGTACACACATATGCATATATAGTTTTAATGCCACAGGATTTATTGATCTCTAATTATTATGAGGTATAGCAAACACTAACTTTGATACTCTACTTCCCCAACTACTTTAAATACATGATTATGCAATCTCATAATCTTATATTTCAATACTATATTTTTGGTATGTACTACAATCTTAAATTCAAGTTCTTTCCAACATATAATAATGATAAGACCTACCACAAAGCAAAAGAAAAAGCTTATTTTCGCTACTTGAGTTGCATTAAGTTTCCCCACAGTTTTTAGTATGGGCTCTTGCTCTTTCACAGCAGGATATGACATGCGTGATAACTTAGCTTCCAATGCATGGCTGGATGGGAGCTGTCGAATCTCCATAATGTTACTGAACCTTACACGAGACTTTTTAGGAGCTTAAGAGAAAAACGACAGAACAAAATCATTAAATGTTTTTTCTTGTGATCAACAAAAGTTACAAGTTTTAATATATTCCTAACAGCATATTACTTAACTGATCTATATAGAGACTTAGAGAACCAAGCAAACCAAAGTTATATTCTTAAGGGAACAGTTTGTTTTTTTTTCAAAAGAGTTAGTAGTAAAAATAATTTCATCTATAAAATGTTTTAAAGGTTCTAAAATGAGATTAGCATTAAAATGAGGTTTATGTAATTGTGTACATACATAATAAACTGATTCAGGATTATAAAAGGTTATTATTTTAGCATTTACAATATAACTTTAACTGGGTTTTCTGTCATAGATAGCCAATTCATGAGAATTACTTTCCTGGGCAAGCACACAGAACGTTCCTCTGTATGTTCATTCCTTGCAAAAGAATATTACATATAGATGGTGCCTTAGGCTGAAGGTGGCATTCTTTACTAAATTCAGAGAGTCACTGCAACTCCTGTAATTCACTACTAGGGTCTTTCAGGAGCATGGTTGAAGAGGATCAAATTTACATAAAAACTGGTAGCAAAAACATGATGAAACACTAGAGATTTCTGGTATTTAAAAATTATTACCTATTGAATTAATAATAAGTAAATAAATGACTGTATACAACCCAGTCAAGCTTCTGAAGGGCTGAGGGTCCAGCCAATACCACATGGAACTTTGCTTGCAATGTTAAGAACGTCTAGGGGAAGCTAGTCAACCCACAGATGCTCTACATTTTGGGGTGGTGTGAATGAAGATAAAATTTCCACTCATTCTAAGTCATGATATCCTAAATTTTGCTTACTTTTTTCAGTATCAATATTTGTGCTCTCAGGTTTCTCACTTGGAAGATCATGAAATTTCACAGGAACATACAAAGGTTCACTCTGGAATGTAACAGATACAGATACAGATATAATGAGCAACTAAAATATCTGGTGTATTTGCTAAAATGTAAATGAACGACAGATACAGACATCATCCAAAGAATAGGTTTGCCACCATGTTTATGCAGCATAAATTTCCCAATACCCGTTTTCAAGGCTTAAAAAGGAAATCCAATTGATCTACACAGGTACAATGACAGTAAAGAAATCAGTTTTAAAGGTTAGTAATTTAATAGAACAGCATCGTCACATTGTAACATTAAACTGTCATAAAAACAGACCTCTCAGCTAACAAATTTTTTTTCTATCTTTTTTCACTCATTCATTTAACAAACATACTGATCACCTACTCTGTCAGGTAATATTCTAGGTCCTCAGAGACAAAGCATTGGTGCTGAATGATCACATATTCTAAATGAGAAGGTAATGAACAGGAAATATATAGTACATGTTTAAAGTCATATATTTATATTTGTTTTCTTCTATTACTTAAGATTCAACTAGAACAAATATTCCTTCAACTCTTTATAGGATTCATTTTAAAAAGAAAACCAAACTCATTGTCATCAAGTTGATGTGAACTCTTAGCAATCCTACAGGACAGAGTAAAGTTCTGCTCCATAGTTTCCAAAAAGTGCCTGGCAGATTCAAACTGCCAGCCTTTTGTTTAGCAGATGTAGCACTTAACCACTATGCCACCAGGATTAACAGACTTAGGGAAGAAAAAAACAGCTACCACTTATTAGCTTTTACTATGTACCAGTTACAAAGTCCTACAGAGTTAAACATATACTTCTTTTTAGCCCTCAACTAAAACCAAAAATAAAAAATAAATTCCCTCTAACTTTTACAGGATTAACAGATAACCAAAAAAAAAAAGGTACCACAGCTCTTAAACAATATGCCAAGCCAAGTGCCGTCAAGTCGTAGGTATAAAATCCTAAGCAGTTAAACACATATTTCTTATTAGTCCTTACAACAAACTTACCAGACAAGTATTTTAGAAGAACTTTTCTAAAAGCTGAGACAGAAAATAACCAAATGATAACAACTGATACATGTTTTCACATTAGAACATAAGTTTTATTTCTAGAGCCTAAAACAAATGCCTAGGTGCTCTGAAAAAATTTACGGAGTCAACAGCGGAAGTTCTAACACACAGCTTAGAAAGACTTCAAAATTTGACAAAGCACTATCAGTAGAAAACAGATTAATGGGAACCACTAAGAATCAGCTTTTCTCATCCAAAGACTTTACCCAAAAGAGTTAAAAGACCACCTACAGAATGGGAAAAAATAGTTGGCAACTACACGTCAGACCAACGTCTGATCTCCATAATCTACAAGGTACTGCAAAATATCCATAAGAAAAAAGCAAATAACCCAATTAAGCAATGGGCAAAGGAGATGGACAGATGTTTCACCAAAAAGGACATCCAGGCAGCCAAAAGACACACAAGGAAATGCTCACAATCATTAGGTATCAGAGAAATTCAAATCAAAACTACAATGATAGCATCTTACCCAAACAAGGTTGGCCATGATCCAAAAAAACGCAAAACAGCAAATGCTAGAGAGACTATGGAGGGATCAGAACTTTCCTACACTGCTGGTGAGACTGCAAAATGGTATAACCTCTGGAGAAAGGCTGGAAATAGATATACTATTTGACCCAGTAATTGCACTGCTTAGAATATATCCTACAGAAACAAAGGCTATCACATGAACAGATACATGCACATGAATGTTTACTGCAGCACACTCCACAACAGCAATAAGATGTAATCAACTCAGATTCCCATCAACAGATAAAGGGATAAACAAACTACGGTATGTATACTCAATGGAACACTACACAGTGAAAAAGAACAATGATGATTTTAAGAAGCATCTCACAACCTAGTTTCAAGTGGAAGACATTATGCTGAGTGCAATCAGGCAGCGGCAAAAGGACAAATATTGTATGAGACCTCTGCTATAAGCACTTAAAAACAGACTTATGCACAGAAGAAAACACTCTTTGATGGCTACAAGGGTGGGGAGGGAAGGAGAGGGCTGGTCATAGATTAGATAGTTGATACAAACTTGGTTAGGTAAAAGCAGTGATAGCACATAGTAGAGTGTAGATCAACTTAACTGGTCTTCACCATAAACTGAAAATTCTTCTAATCTCAACCCAACATTGCAAGGATAGGGTAGCAGGGGTGGGCTCTGGGGACTATGTTCTTGGGAGACATCAAGGCCTACTGGCATAACTAGCCTGGTACTAAGAGAATCTAGCAAGCTGCCATCTGAGGTACACCAAATGGTCCCAACTCAGCTGGAAGAGATGATCATCAAGAACAAAGATATGAGGAAATAAGAGCTCAAGAGACATAGGACTCAGGTGAAGAGAGACTGTATCATCAGGTGAACAGAAGAACCAGATGGGCCCTGACCACCACCAAAGACAGACGTGATAGGGCACACAATGTAGACTCCCTGTGGCAACATGAGAAAAAGAGGGGTGCAGCTCAAGAACTCTACTAAAAGACCACAATGGATGGTCCGAGGGCCTGAGGGATCCCCTGGGAACATAGCCCGTGGACCTGCTGCTGCCCCTGACCAGAAAACATAACTGAGGTCAACTATTTGGACAAAAATGGACTGGATTTGGGGACACAATGTGAACATAGTGTGGGTGTATTTTATGGTTCTATGCGTTTATAGGATGCTGCCCTACTGGTCTCTTTTTAGACGGGAGAGGAGAAAGTGGAGACATGAGGACAGGAGTCTGTTAAGAGGATATGACAAGTATAGAATGAAAAGGAGGAGTGTTCTGTCATCGTGCAAGGAGAGCAGAAGGAGCTTCAGATAGGCGGTTATGCAAAATTAATTTGGATTGTATACTTTCACTTAATCACAATAAAAAAATTACTGAGAAAATGAACAATCTGCCTACATATTCTCAATGTCAAGCAAAATTACTTATTTCTAAGACAACAATAAAAAATATGGAGTGACAAAGTTGGTAAGAAACAAAGTATTGTTCTTCACTATTTCCACTCCTTAAAGATCTCTTCCCCACTCCAACCCCTTGTTAAAAACTTTACCTCTAGGCCCCAGGTACTCAAAGTACTGAATTATAATTCTCATAGAAACCCCCCCAACACCCATTGCCATCGAGTCACTTCTGACTCATAGCAAACTTACAGGACAGACTAGAACTGCCTCATGTCTCATATGGTTTCCAAGGTGCACCTAGCAGATTTGAGCTACTGACCTTTTTATTAGCAGCCATAGCATTTAATCACTACAGTTCCAGGGTTTCTGATTCTCTTGAAGGGCAACCAATATGGAGCTATATATATCCTAATGTAGCTGTCCTGCCATCAAAGCTGTTCCAATCCTCTCTGCTATGGATCAACTCTGTTTCCTCCATTTTTGATGAAAAAAGAAACACTTACCAGAGAACCATTCATAGTTGTATCTGTTGTGCAAGTAGCAAAGTAACCTTCAGCATCTGTAAACTAAATAAAGAAAATGGGATATAAAACTCAGTTAAACTCATTTTATAAAGTAGTACTAGTGAGACAAATATCAAAAGGACAGAAACAAAAATCTAAAATAGATTTAAAACCCGTTTATTGTAACCAGAAAGTATACAGTTGGAAGAGGTCCTAGTAAGAGGGTTTCATTGAGTCGATTGCAACTTATAGCAAGCCTACAGGTCAGAGTAGAGGTGCCCCATGGGGTTTCCAAGGCATGCAAGCAGACTGCCACATCTTTCTCCCGTGGGGGTGGCTGGTGGGTTCTGGCCACCAACCTGCTGGTTAGCAGGTGAACGGGTCATTGCACCATGAGGGCTACAGCGATTATTAATAATGGCAGCTAATAACTTAGTACTGCATGCCAAGTATTCAACAGGGAGGTATCATCATCTTAATTTTATTGATGAATACGAAACAAAGACCTAGATATGGCCTTTTGTATCTGGTTTCTGAAAATGGCCTGAGCAATTAAGGTAATCTGTTTTACAAAACAGCCAAGCAAGCAGGGGCTACAAAGTTTCCACATTTAGTCAGTTAACTTCAGGAAGAAAGCAGGCTTGATGGGATCATGCATATTCTCACTGGACTGATCATAACTATAAATTAAGGCCCCAGTCATGCAGATTCACTGAGGTTCCAATAATTAGTGGAATCTGGACCTTGGAGGTCTCTCTTTTGGGCTTCCTGGATTGATGAGAACATCCATGAAGAGGAGAGAGTACATGTTCCTAGGGACAATGAAAGCCTTTTGCTGCAACCTCTTCCAACTATATACTTTCTCATTAAAAAAAAAAAAAAAAACTGTTGTTGTCAAGCTGATTTCAACTCATAGCAACTCTAAAGGATAGAGTGGAACTTCCCCCACAGGGTTTCCAAAGAGCAGCTAGTGGATTCAAACTGCAGATCTTTTAGTGAGCAATCACAGCTCTGAACCACTGCACCACCAGGGCCCAAAATGGGTAACTAAATACAGGCAATGTTGCTACTGTTATGTCCTGACTCACTGGGACCCTATAGGACAGTAAAACCACCCCAAAGGGTATCTAGGCTGTAATCTTCACAGGAATAGATCACAAGGTCTTCTCTCCCACAGAGCTGCTGGATGGTGAACCGCCTACTTTTTGGTTAGCAGTTGAGAGCGTAAGTGTTGTGCCACCAAGGATGTTAAGTACAGGTAACAGTTTCTGTGAATATTCTGAGTTGTCAGGGAATTAACTAACCCACCGAACCCAAAAAAAAGCACCACCGAGTCATTTTCAACTCATAGTGACCCTACATGACACAGCAGAAATGCCCCACGGGGTTTCCAGGAAGTACCTGGTAGATGTGAACTGCTGACCTTTTGGTTAGCATCTGAAGCACTTAACCATTGCATCACCAGGGTTATCCACAGAGGGTGGCAATGCAGAGTTAATTTGTGTAGGCCTTTCTCTAATTTGCCAGGTGACAGAGAAGGGTTGAATGGCAGCTGATGAAAGACAGAGTTCTAATTTGTAACCTAGTCCCAGAAGACTTGAGAGATAAAGAGAGAGAGAGTCCAGTTAGTCTGAAATGCAAGAAGTTGTGCAGACTCCTAACCCTGTGGCCACTGATGTTCTGACCCAGGTCAGAGAGTGGGTGTGATCTAACTCTGGATGGTTAAGATCTCAGAGAGTTTCTGTTGCAGAAGCAGGAAGCAGGAAAGAAAAGAAATGCAGGGAGATGAAGTCTGGATTTATTTCCAGAAGGGAACTGGATTCATGTGGATCCACGCCACAACATTAGTAATGAAAGTGGGTTTGCCTACCTTGCCCCTTTTACAGTGCAGCTTCTGATGTCACCCTCACAATGAGGAAATTGAGGTCTAATTTAAGTAGCAGAGCCAGCATTAAAACCCAAATAAGTTCAAGTTCAAAGCTCATGCTCTTTTCATAAAATAATTATTACACTTCAGATTAGTAGACAAAGAATGGGCAGGTTACCGAGAAAGGCAAATAACATCCAGTGCTACATGAAAATAGTTCTGATCTCAAGAACTTCCTGAATGGATCTCAGGGACTAGACCACACTTTAAGAACCACTATGTGCTGTACAAACAAGACTTCATTTAATATCCATAGTTATCCCATCATTATAACTGCCTTACAAAGAAACTAAGGTCTAGAGAGGTTAAATGACTTGCCCAAAGTCATAAAATTGGCAAATGACAGTGCAAAATTCAAACACCAGAGTCCATGCACATACGAAACAAAACAAAAAAAAAACTGTTGCTGTCAATTCCAACTTACAGCAAGACTCTACAGGACAGAGCAGGGTTATCCCATAAAGTTTTCAAAGAACAGCTGGTAGATTCAAACTCTTAATCACTATGCCATCAGGTCTCATAAAGAATTGTTATAAATAGTAAAGAGAATAAAATGGAGTCCACGTAGAAAAATACTTGACACAGACAACCCACAAAATAACTGCCCTAGCCAACAAATACATTAAAAAGTAAACAGAAGCTGTCGCACAAATAGACACTCATGTGCACTGCGGCATTACTCACAAGAGCAAAAAGAAGGAAACAACCTAAGTACCCATCAACAGATGAACACATAAACTACAGTACATACACACAACAGAACACTACGTAACAATCAAGAACAACGATAAATCCATGAACCATCTCACAATACGGATGAATGTGGTGGGCATTTTGCTAAGTGAAATAGGTCAATAAAAAAAGGACAAATACTGTCTGAGACCACAATTACAAAAACCCAAAAAAAGGTTTTATACACAGAAAAAAACAATCTTCGGTGGTTATGGAATGTTATCACTAACCAGGTAAGTTTCGTAAAGGGAAAGACAGCACATGACGTAAGACAAGTCAGTACAACCTGTCCAAGACAGACTGACAGAAGCATCCTAGACACACCCAAACACTTTGAGTTTCTGGGGCTGACAGCTGGGAACTATGCTCTGTAGGTCAACTGGCATAACAATGTCCAAAAAGAAAATGTTCTACATTCTACTTCGATGAGTAGCATTTGAGGTTTTAAAAGCTTTTATGAGCAGCCATCTAAGATACACCTACTGGTCTCAACACGTTCAGAACAAAGGAGAATGAAGACCAAAAAGCCTCAACACAAACAGTGGTCCAGAGGACTAAGGGACCACTTGAGCCACAGCCTCTACTAGCCTGAGTCCAGAGGAACTAGACAGTGCCCACTACCACTACTGGCAACTGACAGGGATCACAGCAGCAGCTCTCAGGCAGAGTAGGAGAAATGTACTGAACAAAATTCAGATTCACAGAAAAAAAACAGACTCACTGGTCTGACAGTGACGGAGGAACCCTTGAGACTATGACCCTCAGACACCCTGCTAACTCACAACTGAAGGCACTCCTGAAGTCCACCTTTCAGCCAAAGATTAGACAGGCCTCTAAAACAAATAACAACATACAAGTCATGTGCTTCTCAGTTCAATCAAGTACAAAACACCAAATGGGCAACCTCTGCCCAAATACAAATATGAGACAGTACGAAGGGACAAGATACCTGGATGAAGAGACATGATAACCCAGGGTATAAAGGGAAAAGTGGAGAGTGCTGTCACAATCCAGAGACTGCAATAAATGTCACAAAATACTTTGTGTACAAAATTTTAGACTGAGAACCTAATATGGACTGTAAACTTTCAGCTAAAACACAATAAAACAAAAAAGTAAACAAACATGCAGATTAAAACAAGATACTGTAGTTCACCTAACAAAATGGCAAATACTGTTGGGGTTTTCCTGGTATTTCAGTCCAATACACTGCTAAGAGAGGTATGAATTGATGCAATCATTCTAGAAAGTAATTTACCAATACTCATCAGAAGGCTTAATAATGACATTACTCTTCTATCTAGCAATTATGCTTTTAGGAATTGGTGTTAAGTAAATCAAAATCAAAATTTATCTATATAAAAATAAAAAGTGGAAACATTCTAATCACCAGGGATTAGATAAATAAAAGAGTTGATAACAGATGTTAGTCTGAAAAGATACTTCTGGTGGTGCTGAGTGAAAAATACAGTTTATAAAATAATACATACAGAGTAAACTTAATTCTGTTACCCTTTAATATATATGCATAAATATATAGTTATAGATAGTATGAAACATTTATAGTTGCTTTGGGAAGGTGTCTTCAACAATGAACATTGGAAACCCTGGTGGCATAGTAGGTTAAGTGCTATGTTTACTAACCAAAAGTTCAGCAGTTTAAATCTACCAAGTGCTCCTTGGAAATTCCATAGGGTAGTTCCACTGATTTATACGGCTGCTATGAGTCAGATCCGACTCAACGGCAGTGAGGTTTTGGGTATAATTAAAAAATACTACTGCCGGGGACCATGGACATGGGAGACATGCAGATCACCTGGCATAATACAGTTCATCAAGAAAATGTTCTATATCCTACTTCGGTGAGTAGTATCTGGGATGTTAAGAGCTTGTGAGCAGCCATCTGAGATACATCTATTGGTCCCAGCACATTCAGAGCAAAGAAAAATGAAGAAGTAAACCAAAGACATAAGGAAAATATTAGTCCACAGGACTAATGGACTATATGAACTACAGCCTCCACTAGCCTGAGCCCAGAAGAACTAGATGGCACCTGACTACCACCACCAACCACCCTGACAGGGATCATAATAGAAGGTCCCAGACAGAGCAGGAGAAAAATGTAGAGCAAAATTTAAAGTCACAGAAAAAGACCAGACTTACTGGTCTAATGGCGAATGGAGGAACCCCCAAGACTATGGCCCCCACACTCTGCTTACTCAGAACTGTAGCCACTCCTGAAGTCCACCTTTCAGCTAAACATTAGACAGGCCTATAAAACAAGGAATAACACATTGAACTGTGTTTCTCAGTTCAATCAAGTACACAAGACCAAATGGGTGAGACCTGCCAAAAAGTAAAGCTGAGAAGGCAGAAAAAGACAGGAAAACTGAACAAATGAACACAGGGCACCTGGGGTATAAAGAGAAAGGGGAGGAGTGCTGACATACTGCAGGAACTGTACTCTATGTCACAAAACAATCAGTATGTAATTTTTTTAATGAGAAGCTAATTGATCCTATAAACTTTCACCTAAAGCACAATAAAATTTTTAAAAAGCACCATTTTCCTGGACACATCCAAACACTTTTACATATGGAGTAGCTGGGGTGGGGTGGGAGGGTGAGAAAAAAGAGACATACTTAACATCAAAAAACTTAAATAAAAAGTTTTTCATGCTATACTATCAATATGCCCAATAAACAGATTGCAAAATATGAGAAAACAGTACCATCACATTTTTGTTAAAATTAAAATAGAAATACATAAATGAAAAACAATGGTCTTTAAGTGATAAATACAAGGGATAGTTCTTTTTTTGTTACTGTGCACCTTCTGAATTTTCTATTGTAAAACTGGAGCAGTGGGTGTGTTTAACTTCCTTTAACTTCCTTAAGGAGAGAGATAATCACCATCTGCATCAGCCCACAGCTGACTCCTATGAAGTAGAGGTTGCACACACCTCCTCTTTCCAGTCTTTATACCAGTTCTGACACCAGTCATCCCTCTGCAGCACTCTATACTTCTCTATTGCATTTGATAATTTGTTGCAATGGCCACACAAAACTCACAGACCAAACTCATGCTTACAGGGTTTATTAGGGAAGTAACAGGTTACAATTCAAGATTAAGAACAACTCAGGATACAGTTTTTCAGTCAGAACAGCTTCTTGGCCTCTCTTCGGCCTTTGGGACTTTGCATTACTTGGGCCTATCTGCCCTCTGCCCTGCTTGAATAAGTGTGACAAAGTCCTTTCGCTCCACCAACAAGTGTCCAAAGTCACTCTACTATGCCAGCTAGCCTCACCCTGAAAGTGCTGAGCTGTCTAGTTCAATGGATCAGCAAGCCCTGACAAGTAAGCTGACAAGTGACAGGAGGTACCTCACTTTGGGAGCAAGCCTCCTGCCTGAAGGCACTCAGCTCTCTTGCTCTGCTGCACTGTCTCCTGCCAGTTTTCTGCACTTGCTGGCTGCTGCTTCTGACTGTCTTGTGTCATCTTTAGTGTAACAATTCTGTCTCCTGGGTGTAGAAGGTTCTCAGCACATGCACCAAAGGAGGCACTCAACTCTCGGCTCTTCTTATTGGTAGTGAGGTCATCCCTCTGCTCTGTGACTGACTCTCTTTTAAGCCTAGCAGGATGAGAAAACTGACCAGTCCCCTCATCAGGATTCCATACATCTTATTCATGTGGTCCCTCCTCCGTAAGGGCACCATACACTCTATTTGCATTATAAGCAAGGTGTCCAATCCCCTTGGTGGGCCATGAGTATCTTATTTGCGTAGTTTTACCCAATAATTTGGTGGGAATTATAAAACCACGGGGAGGAAAGCCACATACAAGGAACTCACTGCACTGCAGCTACAGTATGCACATATTAATATACACATAATTTAGTCCTACAAGTAATACCACAATGCACACGCATTTCTGCTATGCATATGTACTAATTACATAAAGTAAAACACATGTATCTGGATTTCTCCTTGGTTAAGTTTGTGTGCACACATAAGCATACGTTTCTAGGCCTCACCTCATAAGCAATTACTGAAAAGTCCCTGACAAAACTCTGAGTACGTGTACACATTGCTCAGCAATATACCCATTAACTGAGACCAGAAATATTATTTAAACTTCTTCAAAATAGTACATACACACAATTAACATCTGACACTCTTTACAGTATTCATTCTCAAAAATTGTTTCTACTTATATAAGATATATCACTACAGAAATTGCTACTTCTTTCAATACTCGTGAATCAGTAGACTGTATTACCTCAACGAAAAAATAGTTTATTTATACATCTAAAACATACCCTGAAATACAATATTTTCATTTTAGTATTTCATTATTTTACTTCTATTATCAACTTTTCAACTAATTAGATGACACTCATTTATTCTTCCAATGACTAATAATTCTAGGTATTCGTATTTCTTACTTTTCATCATCTTCTCTACATCAACTCATTTTGGTTAGCTCACAAATTCTTAATGTATAGGATGTGATGGGAAAAGGGAAGAAAGCTACTATGTGCCTTTCATTTGTCATAAGAGATTCTGGTCAACAAGTGAAGCAGAAGAATAAATTCTAAAATTTAAAAAAAGTAGGAGTTTCTCATACTTCTTCAGTCACTTAAGTGAACTTACATCTGACAGTCCTTAAAGAAATTAATACATTTTTAAACTCTGAAAAAGTACATTCCTTCCCTATCAAATACTAAAAATAACTGAAAAAACTTACAAAAGCAGCATGCTTTCCTCGAAATCCTCTTGTACACTGCTGTCTCCATGGCTTCCAAATAATAAAACCCAAGAGGTATAGAACAAACATAGATGTTTTTGCAAAAGTGCTGAAGAATGGCTTGTTGTACTGAGTAAAAACATACTGTAAAGGCAAAAATCATACAGACAACTATGAGATGACTTTAAATCTTATTACTCATCTCCAAAAAACTAAGCCCATTATGTAATTTTTTTAACTCCTTAGAAGTTCATTTGAAAGAGTAAGATCAAAAGGATTTTTAAAAAAATTTCAATTCACTTCTGAATATTTGTCTTGCATACAAAGGATAATAGCTGCAAACAAAACAACAACCTGCTAAAAATGTTTTGTTCAGTGTTCACTGAAAACCTACCATGCAATAGGACCTATGTTGGGGGTTAAAGAAAAATAAGACAGTCTTTCCTGTCCACGAAGAGCTCACAGTCTGGCAGAGGACACACAAATGATAACACAATGCATTGTGCTGAGTAACATAATAAAGGCATAAAGGGTGTTAAAGGAGCATCAAAAGCTGACAGATCAATTTGAAGATTATGGCAAAGTCTCCAAAGAGAGGTAATTCTTGAGCTGTGTCTGAAGGAGTGAATAAGATTTAGCACCAAACCAGCACAAACCCATGGCCACAAGTCAATTCTGACTCATTGCAACCTATAACTCCATACCAAACACAATGCCACTGAGTTGATTCCAACTCATAGCCACCCTACAGGGCAAAGCAGAACTGCTCTATATAGTTTCCAAGGAGCGCCTGGAAGATTTGAACTGCTGGCCTTTTTGGTTAACAGATACAGCACTTAACCACTAACCAGAGTTCCCCAGTAACCTAAAGGACAGAGTAACTGCCCTGCATGGTTTCTAAGGCTGCAAATCTTTGCAGAAACACTATGCTACATCTTTCTCTCACAAAGGAGGGTGATGGGTCAAACTGTCAGCCTTCAATTAGCAGCTGAAAGTTTTAAGGACTGTGCCACCAGGGCTCCTAGAATTAGCCCAAGCACAAGAAACAGTTTTGTTTTTTTTTAAAAAAGGAACCAAATCACAAATGAGAATACTGTGTGAAGAGAACTACATGTAGTTAAAAGTTACTACGAAGTTATATAAAGACTTGTAACGTCAATATCAGTATAAACACATGATTTTTGGTCTCCTTAAAAAAAAAAAATCCTAGTTATATGCACCAAAAAGGACTACAGAAGTAGTCCCAAGTACATCCCAAGGGTGATCTAGATGGACTTCACAGAAGGTACAAAGGGTCAACAGTCGGCTGCTAACTGAAAGATTAGAGGCACCCTGAAGAATGACCTGGCAATTTACTTCTCAAAACTCAGCCATGGAACACCCTATGGGGCACAGTTCTACCCTCACACACACGAAGTCAGCATGAGCTGGAATTAAATCACTGGCAAATTTTTTGGTCTATGGGGATCATTAAACAGAACAGGGTGGTCACAGAAGCTGAGAGAAAAACCAGCTTGTGAACTCAAAATACTCCATTACTATCAATGTCATCAATAAAGACAAAATAAAATCTAACTAAAAAGCAATTATTTTATAATGTACACTTCACAGTAATATTTGAGTCAGCAAGCATACAGACGTGTATGCACCCATCCAGAATGCTTAATAGTAACCTACACATGAAAACTCTGGTCATTTTACTGATTTTTCAATGTCCAAAAACAGTCTTACTTTCTACTAAATTGGGGAAAAATTGTTCTGTATCCTGATAGTTGTTCCACTACAAAGTAACATTTACAGAGAAAAGGACTGAATTTTAAAAAGACCAATAGAAACACCTTCAAATATTTAAATACACACACACACATAATTATAGTCTTTATTTCTAGTTACTTTTCCTCAGGGATACACAAAATTGTATGAAACAACAAGAAGAGTATCCTTTCATTTTCAACTTGAAATTGACACTAAATATCAAAGAAAACAAATAGTTCAACAACATTCAAAACATCGGCTTTTCCTAAATATGAAACACAGTAACGGGTAGAGATACTACAAGTTAATGTAATATTGCTACTATGATGCAACATCATTCCTAGAAAAGAATTACATACCGAAGTAAGTTCAGATGAAGCCACCCATATTACATCAACAAGTAGGAGCATGACAATCCCAAGAGCCATTCGCCTGCGTGGACTGAATCCACTGCTCTGTGAATTCATTCGGTTCATGATAAATACACACACCATTTGCAGTCTGTTTCTTTTAGAAAATACAGATCACATTAGAGATGATTTTGGACAAATCTTATAAAAGTGAGAAAATCAGCATGACAGAAACAAATGGTATTTATTATAAAAACAACATAGTAAATAAAAGATGTGGCACTCACCTGATTTTAAGAGCTTTCCTGAAGTCTTCAAAAGTAATGCCTGAAAACTTGGCAAATAGGAGTCTAAAAGGAGGTGAAGAACTCAGCACACCTAAAAGTAACAAAACGGAGCTTACGAAAACATCAAAGCGCAAAACAAGATTTAGCACATCATTTTTACTCATCATCTTCAAAATGAAAACAAATGAGGGAAAAAAAACAGCATTAAAATGTATTAAATATAACAGGGCACTCTTCTCTATAGACTTTCATGTTATCTATTAATTGTATATTTACGATTAACACTCTGTGAGGCACTCAGCACAGAAAAAAAAAAGCAATAGTGAACATACAGCGTATATAAGAATAGTTTACTATTGGAAAAGAGCTTCAGCTTCTCAGAATTTCAAAAATACAGAACACCATTTGCCTTTCACTCCAGCGGAATCCACTCTACGGGATAGTGTCTAGACAGGTGCCTGTTTCTAAAACTGCTTTTTTTCTGTTCCTATCTCCGCCAGCGGAATTTGGTTGAGAGGAACTAACTCGTTGTGGGTCTTGGGGCACCATTCCCATCATCTGCTAAGAGGATACTCCACGCCCCCCCAACACCCCTGTCACTGTAGGGATTTCAGAGCAAAACTCACTCACAAGGAATGAGAGGAGGAAACAGCTGTTCAACAGAGTACTCCTCCCACATGGGGAAGCAAGGAGAGGTAAAAAAGTTCAGTCGGGGACGCTTTCCCAGAAAGGGTCAGTGACTTCAAAACAGGCCAGCAGACTCGACTCGCAGCTTCCTAGGTGCCCAACCCTAGACCGGCCTAGGGCGCCCCTGGCAGTCTCCCCCTCGCTCCGCCCCCGGAGACCATCCCCGTTTCGGTCCGAGCACTTCGGCTGCCACTAAGGGCTGAATAGAGGGCTGTTCCCGAGCGCTTCGCCCCGTTCCTAGCTTCAGGTGCTTCTGGGCCCCCTGCTTGCCTACCTGGCCTTCCTGCCCCGCGATGACGTCGTGGCGGCACCATGAGCAGACCCGGCCCGGCCCCACCGCCGCCCACGGAGCCACAGCTGTGGCCTCACAGGTCCGTCTTTGCGCCTGGCATTGCGGCGCGCTAGAGGCCGAGCCCCTGACGCCGATATGCCTCTCGGAGATAGGATGCAGACGCCACCGCCTCCACCGGGAGGGTGTGGAGTGGGCAAGCTGTAGGGACTCACATGCAGCGATGGCCGCCAAGGCCCAAGTTCGGCCCCGGTGCCGGCCCCGCCCCCCGGCCGGCCAGGCGAGCAGCCTAGCCTACCGTCCTGACGCCAGAGGCGCGCCGATTACATCACGGAAGCGCGACGGCAGAGAGCGCGGGGGTGCGTTTCCAGGGCGACGTGGTGACGCGGGGGGCTGGACTCACTGCTACCCGGAGGAGAGGGAGAGAGGATCAAGGATGGTAAGGCGAGATAGGGGAAATAGAAGGAAGCAGTCGTGAATGGATGCGAAAAAATATTTTGAAGTAATATACTATGCGTAGTGAACATAGGACCGCAATCAGGAAGGTGGTATCTTTTGATGATGTTGTCTACAGTGACGGACATGATTTGACTACCCAAAGAGTCAAATCCACTTTGGATGGGATTGTCTCCTCCTCTTGTTTGTGTCTCTGTAGCACTGCCAACACAGGACATTGATTTCACAGTTTTCTTTACAAAGGAAGTAGCCACTAGTGGCCTTGGAAACTCTGAGAGTCAGGAAATCTGGGATCTGGTCCTGGGTGGCTTTGGGCACCTAACTTTACCTCTCTGAGCTGAACTCCTCTTCTTAAAATAACATTCTTTTTTTTTAATTTTTATTTGACATGACTGAGTGAAAATGTACATTCCCGTATAAATTTACATGCCCACCTATATGCAGCTTCCACTACTCTCCCTGTCTGGTCACTGCACACTATTCCTCTCTGCTCCATACATGTCTCATTCTCCCAACAGCCTCCTTTCCTCTCCTCTCCATCCACTCTGCTTCCTCCAGCCAGAGGTCAGCAAGATATATCCCATAGATATATAGAACCATAAAGTGCTTCCAATATATGGTCACTCTGCATTGCCAAGTCCAATCCATTCCTATCCAAAGAGTGGACCTTTGTTATAATTTATGGGAAAGGGCAGCAACAGGGCCAGGGGCCATGCTCTCAGAGGAACCCCCAAACCGCTGGACCATCATTTGAGGTCTTTTAGTGGAGATCTCATGATGCACCTCTTTTTATTCTTGTGTTGCCAGTGAGACTCCTCTCTGTGAGCTCCATCGTGGCTATCACTGGTGGTGGCCAGGCACCATCCGGTTCTTCCGGTCCCAAGTCGATGTAGGCACCCACTGCTGTGGGTCTCTTTGTCTTCTGGGTTGCCTTTCCCCATGTCATTTTGGTCCTCGGTGAGCATCCATTCCTGCTGGGTTGGGACCATTTGCTGTGTCCTCGGATGGCAGCTTGGCAGCTTTTAAGACCCCAGACGCCACTCACCAATGTGGGGTGCAGAGAGCTCTCTTAGCAAAACGCTAGTTGTGCCAATTGACCTGGAATTCGCCTAAGAGCATGGTCCCCCGCCCCTTGCCCCAGCTACTCTATCCTTGCAGTATTGAGTTAAGATGGAAGGAGTACTCAAGTTATGCTGAAGTCCACTGAATGGTGTTCTGGTTTCTAATGTGTGCTATCACCGCTTTCTCCCAACTAGATTTCTAGTAACTATCTAAACTAAGTCCTCCCCCCTCATCCTCTCTCCCTCCCCTCCCTTGCAGCTGTCAAAGAGTCTTTTCTTCTATACACAAGTCTGTTTTTGAGATCTTATTGTAGAGGTCTCATACAGCATTTGTCCCTTTGTCGCTGACTACTTTCACTCAACATAATGTCTTCCAGTTGAAACCAGGTTAGGAGATGTTTCCTGGAATCATTGTTATTCTTTATCATTGTGTAGTGCTCCATTGAGTATATGTACCATAGTTTACCTATCCATTCTTCTATTGTTGGGCATCTGGGTTGATTCCATCTTTTTGCTATCGTGGACTGTGCTGTGGTAAACATTCTGGTGCATGTGTCTGTTGGTGTGAAAGGCCTTGATTCTGTAGGATATATTCCAAGTAGTAGAATTACTGGGTCAAATGGTATATCGATATCCATTTTTTTAAGGAAGCGCCAGATTGCCTTCCAAAGAGGCTGGACCATTTTGCAACCCCACCAACAGTGTAGGAGGGTTCCACTTTCTCCACAGCCTCTCCAGCATTTGTTGTTTTGTGTTTTCTGGATCATGGCCAATCTTGTTGGGGTGAGATGGTATCTCATTGTTGTCTTCATTTGAATTTCTTTAATAACTAAAGATCGTGAACATGCCCGCATGTGTTTTTTGGCTGCCTGGATCTCTTCTTTAGTGAAGTGTCTGTCCGTCTCCTTTGCCCATCGCTTAATTGGATGGTTTATCTTCTTCTTATTGGTATTTTGTAGTATCTTATAGATTATGGAGATCAGGTGTTGGTCTGACATAGAGTTGCCAAATATTTTTTCCCATTCTGTGGGTGTTCTTTTAATTCTATTAATAAAGTCTTTGGATGAGCAAAAGTGTTTGATTCTTAATAGTTCCCATTTATCTATTTTCTCTTCTGTTGATTGAGGTTTCTTTGACAGATTTTGGCGTCTGTCCTCATTGTGTATTAAAACTTCCATTGTTGTTCCTACCTTTTCTTGGATGAGCTTTATCGTTTTAGGTTTGATATTTAGGTCTTTTATCCAGTTGGACTTGGTTTTTGTATAAGGTGTAAGATATGGATCTTGATTCAGTTTATTGCAGATGGATAACCAATTTTGCCAGCACCATTTGTTGAAGAGACCTGTTTTTACCCCAGTTTAATGTCTTAGGGCCTTTGTCGAATATCAACTGTTCATAGGCAGATGGTGTCGTCTCTGGGGTCTCAATTCTGTTCCATTGATCGATCTGTCTGTTCTTGTACCAGTACCAGGCTGTCTTCACTGCTGTGGCAGTGTAGTATGTTCTAAGGTCGGGTAATGAAAGGCCTCCCAGTGTGTTCTTCTTCTTTAGTAGTACCTTACTTATCCGAGGATTCTTCCCTTTCCAAAGAAAATTGGTGATTTGTTTCTCCATCTCATTAAAAAATGATGTTGGAACTTGTATTGGGATTGCATTATGTAAATAAATTGCTTTGGGTAAAATAGACATTTTCACAATGTTAAGTCTTCTTATCCATGTTCTAATTTGGGTTATTTGTTTCCTTTCCTGCTTTTCTTTAGTAAGTTTAGCCACTGGTTTATCAATTTTGTTGATCTTTTCAAAAAACCAGCTTTTGGTCTTTTCAATTTTTTCAATTGTTTTTCTATTCTCTAATTCATTTAGCTCTGCTCTAATCTTTATCATCTCATTTCTTCTGGTGCCCGAGGGGTTCCTCTGTTGTTCTCTTTCTACTTATTCAAGCTGTAGAGTTAGTTCCTTGATTTGATTTCTTTCTTCCTTACAGATGTGTGCATTTATGAGATAAACAGATCTCTGAGCACTGCTTTGGCTGTATCCCCTAGGTTCTGGTAGGAAGTGTTTTCATTCTCATTGGAATCCATGAATTTCTTTAATTCATCCTTGATTTCCTCTGTAACCCATTTTTTTTGAGTAAGATGTTGTTCAGTTTCCAAGAGTTCCACTTTCTATCTATGTTTTTTCTGCTATTGATTTCAACTTTCATGGCTTTATGGTCTGAGAAGACGCTTTGCAGTAATTCAATGGTATGGATTTTGTTGAGCATTGCATTATGGCCTATCACGTGGTCAATTCTGAAGAATGTTCCATGTGTAATGGAGAAGAAGGTGTAGTTGTCTGCTGATGGGTGGAAAGTTCTGTATATATCAATGAGGTTTAGTTGGTTAATTGTGGTAATAAGGTCTTCTGTATCTTTACTGAGCTTTTTTCTAGATGATCTGTCTAGTAATTAGAGTGGAGTGTTAAAGTCTCCCACTATTATTGTGGAGTCATGTAACTCTCTTTTGAGCATAGTCAGTGTTTCTTTGACATTTCTGGCTTGGCACTGTTTCTTTGACATTTAGGTACTCTGACATTAGGTGCATAAATATTTAATATAGTTAAGTCTTGCTTGTATACCGAACCTTTCAGCAATAAATAGTGTCCATCTTTGTCCACAATGGTGGATTTGACATTAAAATTGATTTTGTCTGAGATTAGAATTGCCACCCCTGCTCTTCTTTGTTCATTGTCAGCTTGATATATATTCTTCCATCCTTTAATTTTCAGTTTGTTCCTATCTTTAGGTCTCAAGTGAGTTTCTTGTAGACAACATATGGATGGGTCATGTCTTTTGATCCAGGATCACACACGGTGTCTCTTTACTGGAGCATTCAGTCCATTCACATTCAATGTAATTATTGATAGGTATGTGTTCACTGCTGCCATTGTGATAGGTTTATTTTTATGTTGATGATTTCTCTGTTGTTCTTATTAGTCTGTTCTGGGACACTCTTTTTTGTGAGTTGATTTTTCACCTTCTTCAGAGCTGGTTTTGTAGTTGTTGAGACTCGTGTATTAGATTTCTTGAAATGGTGTGATACGTCTTTGTTGTGCTTTACAGCTGCCCCTATGAACCCCCTTAATAAACTATTGATAAACCCAATTTTAATTACTACCAGTCTTGTCATCTTCCTCTCCATCTGGAAGGACTATAACGACTGTAGTACATCCCTCTTTTTATTATGATGACACCATAGTTTTCATGATGATCACTGGATTGCTTCTTTCCATATCAAAGCTGTGATTTACTTTGGAGCCTTCCCTAAATGAGTAGAGTATTGAGTAGTGTGTCGTTCTAAAATATAAAGTTAGTGGTTTTGTTCTTCTAAGCCAAAGCCAAGAACTTCTTTCAGTATTTCTTGTAGTTTGGGTTTGGTTTTTACAAAGTCTCTGAGTTTCTGTTTATCTGGGAGTGTCTTAATTTCATTTTCGTATTTGAAAGATAGTTTTGCAGGACATATAATTCTTGGTTGTAAGTTCTTCTCTCTCAAGACTTTGAATGTGTCGTGCCACTGTCTCCGTGCCAGCATGGTTTCTGCTGAGAAATCTGACGAGAGCCTACAGGGTTTCCCTCTGAATGTTAGCTTTGCCTTGAGTCTTGCTGCCTTTAAGAGTTGCTGCTTGTGTTTCATTTTGTTAAGCTTGATTATAATATGTCTTGGAGTCTTTCTTTTGAGATCTATATTGGGTGGTGTACAATATGCATCTGAGATGTCTATATTCTCTTCTTTCATGATTTCTGGGAAGTTTTCTTTCAGCAGCTCAGCAACAATACTCTCTGTGTTCTCAGATGTCTCACCCTGTTCAGGGACTCCAATTAATCGAAGGTTGTTCCTCTTAATAGAGTCCCACATGCTTCTTAATGTTTCTTCATTTTTCTTGTTTCTTTTTTCTGATTTCTGCTCATAGATGCTGGCATCAGTAGCTCTGTCTTCCAAGTCAGAAATTCTTTTTTCTATTTGTTCCATTCTGTTTTCTTGGCTTTACATGGAAGTTTCTATGTCTTTGATTTTCTTCTTGATCTGTTGGATTTCAGAGTACTGGTGTTCCATCAGATCAAACAACTTGCTTAATTTGTCATTTTGTTCTGCTGCATTTTGTATAAGGTCTAGAAGGGCTCTATATATAATCATTTTGTGTTCACTTCCTGATGCTTTCATAAAGGTTTCTTCATCTGGAAAACTCTTTGGTTGGTTTGTTTGGGAGCCTTCTGAAGCCATGAGTGATTGCTTGTGTGGCACAATTGTCTGTTGCTTTTTGGGTCCCATGTGAGTATATAGAGGCAGGAAGACGTACTGTGAGGATGGATTGCAAATGTTGCTCTAGGCTGTCTTCAAATGTAAAGCAAAAGGTATCTGACCAGTTCACAAGTCAGTTAGGTTTTCAGGTGTAGAGGTCCCTCTTCTCATCTGACAAAGTAAGCGCCACTGTATCCAACCCCAGATGATAACAAACTAGTTCAGAATACAGCACTGCTACTGCCCTGGTGGCCTCTGCTGACAGGGCCTAGCCTTATCCAACACTGCATCGAGTACTGGTTTTGTGATAGAAAAGCGCTCTCCTGTGGGCAGGCTCTGGCCCCCAAGCTAAGAATTAGGTCCAGCTGCGCCCACCGTATCCAAGATGGCGTCCTTCACACAGGCAGCAGACAGAGGGGCTAAAGGTGCCGAGAGGCAGTGATTCCTCTGCTTCTGTTGCAGGGCCCACAACGTAGGCAGCACTATGCAAAATCACTACTTTTCTGACAGAGAAGCGCTGTCCCGTTTGCAGGCGCTGGCTCCCCGGCTAAGAACGAGGTCCCGCTAAAATCTCGGTACCAACATGGCGTCCCACACACTGACCGCGAAGCTCCGCACAAACCCCACTGAGGCAGCTACAAAATGAAAGGCTCAAAGTGGCTAGATTAACAGAGTCCCGAGCCTGGCTCTCAGAATATGGGAATTTCGCCTGCCTATCCCCCCAGCAGCGCGTCTGAGTCCAGCCGCCAGGCAAGGCCCAGCTCCGCCCGCCAGCCGAGACCGAGGGAAAAAAAGTCAAAATGGTGGATTTACCTTCCATCCGTGAGCCGGGGCTAGCCAGGAGCGGGAGTCAGCTAAAGAGAGGAGGTTTTTCCGCTGAGTGGTATGAAGTCCCAATTAACAGCTCTGTTCTGTGTCCTGCAGCTAATTAGGTGATCAGAAGGCTCTGTTTGATTGTTAGTTCAGGTCTTGGTTTCCAGAGGGTTATAAGGAGACGGGGGCTTAGTCCGCCATATTGACTCCGCCCCCCAAATAACATTCTTTAGTCATCAAGTTAATAATGTACTTAAGAATTATTTATGGTACGTTTATGATATATGCACTGAAAAACCAGTAACATTATGAATAGCAGGATCTAAAAGGAAAACTGGTTCTAATTCTTTTTTTTTTTTTTTTTTCAGTCCTAGAGGAGTTTATTAAGCAGATCAGGTATAGGGGAGGGGTGAAAACTAGAAGAAGGTGTTAGGCCGCTTGGTGGTAAAGGGTGGCTTGTGCTGGCGATGCAGGACCTGGTGGTTCTAATTCTTAATGGGACTATAATTTATTATCTAATCTTGAAGGATTATCCTGCTATCTACTCTTCACTTAGCCTCCATGCTGTTTTCTGTTTCTTAAGTAAAATAATGCAAACAAAGGTACTTTGTAAATGTATGTAAATATAAGGCATCATTGTTACCAACTATCTCCAGAGCATCTTCTAAAGGACCATGCTATCGTATTCTTATCAATCAGCTAAATAATTCTAGGCAGACTTGTCTTCTGTTGGCCAGGTAGCTGTCTTCCAAATTTTTTGACAATTTGTTGAAGTATCTCACTTGGTATTCCATTATTTCCTGGAGACATCTTTTTCACTAGCGCCTTCTGTGGTCCTTAGACTTCTTCAGTACCATCAGCTCTTGATTGTATGATGTCTCCAGGAATGGTTGAATGTGGACTAATTCTTTTGGTAAGGTAACTTTGTGTATTCTTTCCATCTACGTTGGATGGTTTCTGTGTCATTTAATTTTTTGCCCATAGGATTCTTCCATATGGCAACTCAGGGCTTGAATTTTTTCTTCAGTTCATTCAGCTTTAGAAATGCGAAGCTCGTTCTTCATTTTTGGTTTCTTAACTTCAGATTTTTACACATTTTATTGTAATAGTTTGTCTTCTTGAACTGCCCTTTTGAAATCTATTTATCTCTTTTACTTCATCATTTCTTCTGTTTCCTTTAGCCACTTTGCATTCTGAAGCAAGTTTCAGAGTCTATTCTGACATACACAGATTTATGTGTATATATATATATATATATATATATATTCTCCTCTGTCTTTTTAGTGACCTTTTTGCTCTTTTTGCACACAATGTGCTTGATATCATCCCTCAGCTCATCTGGTATTCGATTGTTAGTGTTCAGTGCATCCAGTCTATTCTTGAGATGGTCTCTAAATTCAGGTGGGATATATTCAAAGTCATACTTTGGCTCTCATCGACTTGTTTTAATTTTCTAAGCAACTGAAAGACATCCATATATGGGCCCAAGGTGTAGTGAATTATTTATGTGGCCATTTTAGCCATAGTTTTATAACTCCCACCAAAAGATGCAGTGAAACTGCAAATAAGGTGCTCATGGCCCACTGTCTTAGTCACCTAATGCAGCTTTAACAGAAATGCCCCAAGTGGATGACTTTAAAAAGAGAAATTTTATTTTGTCACAGTGTAATAGGTTAAAAGCCCAAATTCCGGGTGTCAGCTCGAGGGGTAGGCTTTTTCTTTTGGCTTTGGAGAAAGGTCCTTGTTTTCAGTCTTCACCTGGACAGGAAGCTTCTGAGGCACAGGGACCTCGAGCCCTTTCCAAGCACTGCTTTCTTGATAGTACGAGGTCCCCAACTCTCCCCTTGCCTCCCTTTCCTTTATATCCCAAGAGGCTGCACCAAGGCACAGTAGAACTCCACACACAGAGTCTTGCCACACCAACACAACTGCCACGCATCCTCCCTCATTAGCAAAAAAGGCAGAGTTTACAACAGGAAGGAACATCACACAATACCAGGAATCATGGCCCCCAGCCCAATTGCTACACATTTTGAGGGAGGGGAAATTAAATCTCTGACACCCATTAAGGGTATTGGATGCTTATGTGGGTGGAATATGCAAATAAGATATTGATACCCCAATGAGGAAATTGGCTAGCTTTACATCCCTCTAGGTTTAAAAGAGGGCCAATTCCAAAGCAGAGTGGTACCCTCACTACCACCAAGAAAAAAGAGATGGAAGCGGAGCATGTTCTTTGAACTCTGGGTCCCTGCACTGGGAACCTCCTAACCAGGATACTTCAGAGATGGACAGAGACAGCAAGAAATAGTGGCAGATCAAGCTGCCATCTGAGGGCACAGCAGATGGTCCCAACTCAGCAGGAATGGATGCTCACCGAGGACCAAAGTGACATGGGGTAAAGACAACCCAGAAGATAGAGAGACCCACATGAGTGGGTGCCTACATCGACTTGGGACCGGAAGAACCAGATGGTGCCTGGCCACCACCAGTGATAGCCGAGATGGAGCTCACTAAGTTGAGTCTCACTGGCAACACAATAATAAAAAGGAGCGCATCCTGAGATCTCCACTAAAAGACCTCAATTGATGGTGCAGTGGTTTCAGGGTTCCCCTGGGAGATTAGCCCCTGGCCCTGATGCTGCCCTTGTACATAAATCATAACGAAAGTCCACTCTTCAGACACCAACGGATTCGAGTCGGCAATGCAGAGTGACCATATATTGGATGCACTTTATGGTTCTATACATCTATAGGGTATCATCCTGCTGACCTCTGGCTGGAGGAAGGAGAGTGGGTGGAGAGGAGGGGAAAGGAGACTGTTGGGAGGATGAGACCTGTATAGAGCAGAGAGGAATAGTGTGCTGTCACCACACAGGGAGAGCAGTGGAAGCTGCACATAGGTACATTTTCACTCAGTCATATTAAATACAAAATAAAAATAAAAAAAAGAAATAGTGGCAGAGAAACAACAGTAGAGGATATACCAGAACCAGGAAACTGACACAAGATGATGCAGTGGATTTCTTGGCCCACTGAGTGGTAAAACTTAGCACTGTGGGGCAGGAGGCTTGCCAGCAGTGTGGGGTGCTTACAAGCACTTAGCAGAGCTAGGCTCACTGACCCATGGAACTAGAGAGCTGAGTGCCTTCAGACTAGAGCTTACTGGTGGAGTGAAATGCCTCTGGGCTAAAGCTTACTGGTGGAGTGAAATACCTCTGGACACGTGTCAGCAGAGCTAAAGAGCTTTCTAATACCCACCTGAGCAGGGCAGAGGCTGGGCTGGCACAAAAGGCCTGAGGGCAAGGGAAACGGCTGACCAAAGAACTATATCCTAAGTCCTTCCTGATCTTGAATTATAGCCTGTTACTTCCCTAATGAACCCCATAACCATAAACAGTGTCTCTTAATTCTGTGTGGCTATTACAGTAAGTTACTGAACCCAGCAGAGACAAGTCAAGAGTGCTGCGAGAGGGATGGCCTGGTAAAAAGGTTGGAGAGAGAAGGCATGTCTGACCTCTGCCTGGTAGGAATCAGCCTTGGGCGGTTGATCTTGATTCTTCTTCCTCCTTGCGAAGTTAGAGGAGGCCACACACTGTCATGCCAAGTTTAAAGTGCCCATTCCAAAAAAAGGGGATCCAGTGGAATGTGGAAATTACCTAACAATACCATTACTACCACATGCAAGTAAAATTTTGCTGAACCCTGCAAAAAACAGTTACAGCAGTACATAGAGGAGTGCTAGAAATTCAAGTAAATTGACCATAGTACATGGAATGAGAGAATCATTGCTGATATCAGATGGATCTTGGCTGAAAGTAGAGAATACCAGAAAGATATTTATCTGTGTTTTATTGACTGTGCAAGGGCATTTGACTGTATGGATTATACAGAACTGTGGCTAACATTGTGAAGAACAGAAACTCCAGAACTCTTAACTGTGCTCATGTGGGACTAATACTTAGACCAGGAGGCAGCTGTTTGAACAGAACAATGGGATATACTGTATGGTTTAAAATCAGAAAAGGTGTGCATCAAGGTTGTTTCATTTCACTAGTTCAGTCTATTTGCTGAGCAAATAACCCAGAAGCTGAACTATATAAAGAAGAACAAAGCATCAGTGTTGGAGGAAGACTTCTTAACAACTTGCAGTATGAGATGACACACCTTGCTTACTGAAAGTTGAGGACTTGAAATATGTCATAATGAAGATGAAAGACTGCACCCTTCAGTATGAATTACTCTTCCACATAAAACAAAAACCCACACGTAATTCTGACTCATTGCAACCCTATAGGACAGAATAGAATTGCCTCACGGGGTTTCCAACACTGTAATCTTTAGAATATGTGGAGATGTTATCAGGAAGACCAGTCCGTGGAAAAAGACATCATGCTTGGCAAAGTAGAAGTTAGTGAAAAAGATGACAACCTTGAGCAAGAAGGACTGATGCAGTGGTTCTATGATGGACTATTCTGAGGATGGTGCAGCACTGGTCAGTGTTTGGTCCTGTTGTGCATAGAGGTGCTATGAGTTGGAACCAGCTTGACAGAAACACACACTTATAAAATATATATATATAAAAGAAACCTCTTGTAAATTTGAACCTTCATTTTTTTTTCATTATGATTAGGTGGACGTATAGAATCCACATTGGTTTTGCATGCCCACCTGTCTGCAACTCCCTCTGTTCTCCCCACCCTGTGACAGCACACTCCTTCTTTTTACTCTGTATACCGAATATCTTCTTAACAATCATCTGTACCCCCCTTCTATCCTGTTTTCTCTCTAGAAAGAAACCAGTAGGACAGCCTCCTGTAAATGCATAGAACCATACAGTACACACACCATGTGGTCATGCTGTCCAGTCCATTCTTGTTGACTTTTTACTGGTTTCCAGTCAGGCACAGTAGCAGATCTAGGGACCATGTTCCCAGGGAATCCTCCAGGCTGTCAGACCATAAACTTAGGCCTTTTAGTAGAGTTCTTGGGCTGCACACCTGTTTTTCTCATGTTGCCTCAGGGACTCTACATTGTGCCCCGTACCCCGGCCAGCCACCATCTAGTTCTTCTGACCTCATGTTGATACAGTCTCCCATTCATATGGGTCCTTGTGTCTCCAGGGCTCTTTTTCCCTCTTGTCTTTGGTATTCATGGTGATCATCTGTTCCAGATGAGCTGGGACCATTTGGTGTACCTCTGATGGCAGCTTGCTATATTTTGAGACCCCAGACACCACTCACCAATATGGGGTGCAGAAGACACTCTTAGCAATAGACTGGTTATGCCAATTGGCCTCTGTCCCCCAAGAGCATGGTCCCCAGACCCCCATCCCTGCTACTCTATCCTTTGAAATATTAGGTTGAGTTTAGAAAACCTTTCAGTTTATGTTGAAGTCCAGTTAAGTTGATCAACTCTCTACTGCATGCTGTCATTGCTTTCACCTAACTGAATTTCTATCAAATAAACCTTAATTTATTTTATGGTTCAAATCATGCTTATAGTGGAAGTCAGACTTGGGAGGTTCTGAAATATTGAAGGTTTATTGTACACAGTCAGGTCCTCAATATCAAGAAGTTTATGGACAAGCTAGAGAAGCAGGATGTTACCAGATTAGATGGAAGAGATCTCGCAAGCCAGTGCTTGGTTAATGGCCACTCAATGTCATGCCCTTGAGATGGACTAGAGTTCTGAGGGCATGATCTCTTAAGGTAAATACAGATGGAGAAGGCTTTAGAAACAAGATGGAATCTGGATTTGATCTCAATCATTGGTAGAATTTTGACAAGAAGGGGAAAGAATTATTTTCCTACTTGAGAAAAAGCATATGAGCAAGACAAAAAGGCATGTCCAGAGGCAAGTTATAAAATTGGTTTGGTGGAGCACAGTATCTGTGTAGAAGAGCAATGGGGAGACTCCAGCATGTGCTGGAAAGTATGCCAAGATCTTTGGGCTTTTCATTTGTATCTGATGAATACCTAAAGGTGTTTAAATAAGAGAAAGAAACTTTTAATAAATGAACCAGAAATTATTGAGTACCCACTTGATGACTACCAGTGTGGTGGTTATTGTTAGGAGGCTAGGTGGTTATTGTAACAGAAGCATGAGGCCTGCCTTCACAAAAATCGTATCACAGATAAAAATTATCATCTATTTGCTGTTAGTAGCTCTCAGGCCAACTATGACGTGTGGCAACTCCATGTCTAACAGAATATAACATTGCCTGGTCCTGAACCATCTTCACAATGTTTGAGTCCATTATTGTGGGCACTGTGTATTTTGATTGGCTTCCAGCTTAAGAGAATTATCTTCTAGCACTGTATCAGGCAGTGTTTTGTTATAATCTATAGGGCTTTTATTGGCTAATTTTGGGACTGGGCAGTGTTTCTCTCTGCTGTACATATGTTCCAACTCTGCTATGAGTCAGAACTGACACAGTGGCACATAACAACAGCAGTTTTTTAAGAAGTAGATCACCAGGCTTTTCTTTCTGGTCTCTCTTAGTTTGACATGCCCCCGCTGAAATCTCGCCACCGTGATTGACCCTACTGGTATGTGAAATGTTGGTGGCATAGCTTCTAGCATCATAGCAACACTCAATCTACCACAGTACAGCTAATGGACAGGCAGATGGGGGTGGGAGTTATCTAGTTGGGACAAGTATTTGCTAAGTTAGAGCTGATTCTGAATGTATTTCTCTAGTATCTTCTAATCACTTTGTACAGTGTTGGGCACCAAATTAGTGACCATTTTAAAAATGATCTAACTGGAATCAATTGGTCCTATCCCACTTGGAGCAAAGGAACATAGAGAATGCCAAAGACAGAAGGAAAATAATTAGCCCGAGAGAATAAAGGCCACATAAACCAACCTGAGACCAGAATACTAGATGGTACCCGGCTATCACCAATGACTCTCCTATCAGGGAACACAACAGAGTCCCAGACAGAGAAGAAAACTGTGAAACCGAACTAGATTGATGTAGGAAGATAAGACTTAATGGTCTGACAGAGATTGCAAGAACTCCTGAAACAGGCCCCTGGACACTCTGCTAATCCATAACTGAAACCCCTGTTGAGACCTAGTCTTCAAATAGATCAGACAGGAGCATAAATGAAAAAATAATACACATGAGAGTGTGCTTCTTACTTTAGGCAGATATACCAGACCAAATGGGTGGCTTCTGACTAGAGTCAGGGTGAGATGACAGGGAGGGACAAGAACTGGAGAGTATATTGTCACATTGTGGGGATTGCAGCTAATGTCATGAAACAATATGTATACAAATTTTTTTATGAAAAATTAACTTGAACTGTAAACTTTCACTTAAAGCACCCGAGTGTTACGTCCTTTTCTAGCTTGCAAGAGTCTTGTTTCTGTTGAAGGCTTTAAATGGATCCATAATAGGCTAGGGAATAGATTTAAAAAGTAAAAGGCCCATCCAATAGGCCATGCCAACCCTGTCCCTCAGACCTGTTGACCAGTCTCCTGCCAGCTGAGTGGGCCATACCAACTAGCTAGTGGAACCACACCTGTTTCCCAGCATCATCTTGTTCCTCAGCTTCTAATTTATCCCCTCATCTCCCATCTTTGATTTGTACTTGCGCCTCATACCAGATACCACTTACCCCAAACAACCTTAGCTCTTTCTTGTCTTATCACTGGCTCCCACACCTGAACTCCTGTCTGCTTCTAGCTAATAACCTAGCTGTTCTAGTGAACAACCAGACAGAGCCTCAGGATTCCTGGAACTCTCCCTCATCCCCAGTCCATGTAACACAAATATAGCATTGGTTGCCTCAACACCCAAGAGAAAAAAAAAACAAATTTAGGACATGAAAGGTATAACAGGTTGTTAGATTTGACTCTTCTTCTTGTCTCCTGCTTTGAGCAGAGGCTCCTAAAGCCCAGAATAAATGATGCATAGCAAGTACAGTGAGATATTAGACTGAGGTGAGGTATTAGATTATCTATGTGACCCTTAAAAAATCCCGAGGTAGCACAAACTATTCGTGCTCAACTGACGGTTCAAAGCTTCCAGCAGCAACATGGAGGAAAGATCTGGTGATCTAATTCCGTAAAACTTATAACCATAAAAACTCTATGGATCAGTTTTATTCTGTAACACATGGAGTTGCCGTGAGTTGGAATAGACTTAACAGCAGCAAGTTTTTATGTATGACTTATAAAGGAAGTTTGCCAACCCACTGTTCCCATCAGCATACTGTCCATATACAGGCTGTGTATGTCAACTAAGAATCCACAGGAGGAGCTGAAGAGATGGGAGAGTAGGAATTTGTTTGAAAAGAGTGATCATAGAGTGATCATGTGACACAAATAGCTCTATCACCATCTCCATAGTGGTTTGGAGGTGTTCGTCTCCCCACCTCAAACTAAGAGGGGTCAGGGTTTCATGGGACTGATACCTAAATCTGGAATTGGAAGAGTAAGGCTGGAACCTACAAGAGGCTTGCTGCTGTGACAGCAGGATTAGGAAAGGGGATTCAGAAGGGAATGGCCTGTGCTTGCAGGCAGGGCAAAGGAGTATGTGTTTCTGATGGACCAGAAGTGGACCCATAGAAAGAAGCCATGCTGGGCAAGCTTGCTAAGTGGGATTCTGTTCATTAGGGCTTCCCAGTGTCACCATCAGACAACTACTTTGAGAAACTTTTAAGTGACCAAATGGAAGAGCAAAGCTTAAACTGAACATTAGGAATTACATGATTATTCAACTGAAATGGACTTTTTAATATTTAAAAGTGTCCAGAATAGCTAGGCAACCTGCCTGTTATTTCATCTTATGCAAAGGAAAACAAATAGAGCAAAGAGGTTTATAGAGCAAAGGAAGAGACAGAATAACATTTTCTGTGTGCCCTACAAAGTCTAGCTCCTTCATTAAAAAAAAAAAAAAAAAAAAAGATATTTTGCTACATAACACATTATCCCCAAACTTAACAGCCTAAAAGAATTATTTCAAGGCCCAAAGCTTGTAAACTGGGGTTTAAAACAGTCTCTTTAACAAATGGTGTTGGCAAAAGTAGGTATCCAACTGCAAATAAATGAAACAAGACCCATATCTCATCCCTTACACAAAAACTAAATCAAAATGGATCAAGGACCTAAATATCAAACCTAAAACAGTAAATATTATGGAAGAAAAAATAAGGACAACAATGCAAGTTCTAATGCAAAACTTAGACTATGAAATCTTACCAACAATGCACAAACAACTAAAGAGAAAATAGATAAATGGGAACTACTAAAATTCAAACACTTATGCTCATCCAAAGACTTCAAGAAGAGAGTTAAAAGACTACAGAATGAGAAAAAATATTTAGCAACTACATACCAGCTCAACGTTTAATTTCTGTACTCTACAAGGTACTGCAAAATATAAACAAGAAAAAGACAAATAACCCAACTAAACAATGGACAAAGGACATAGACAGCCACTTCACCAAAGATAACATCCAGGTAGCCAAAAGACATGTGAGGAAATGCTTACAATCAATTAGCTATTAGAGAAATCCAAAACTATGAGGTACCGTCTCACTGCAGTGAGGTTAGCAATAATCCAAAAAACAAAGCAACAAATGCTGCAGAGGCTGTGGAGAGACTGGAACTCTCCTAACCCTGCTGGTGGGAATGCAAAATGGTACAACCCTTTTGGAAAGCAGTTTGATGCTTTCTTAAAAAGCTAGAAATAGAAATACCGTATGATCCAGCAATCCCACTGCTTGAAATATACCCGTCAGAAATAAGGGCTGTCACATGAACAGATATATGCACATGAATGTTTATTGCAGCACAGTCCACAATAGCAAAAAAGATGGAATTAACCTAGGTGCCCATCAACAGATGAATGGATAAACAAACTATGGTATGTATATACAATGGAAACTATGCAATGATAAAGAACAATGATGACTTTAGGAAGCATCTCGTAACCAGGCATCAACTAGAAGACATTATGCTGAGTGAATTCAGCTGCAAAAGGGCAGGTATTGTATGAGACCACTATCAGAAGGACTTAAAAAAGGACTTATGCACAGAAGAAAAGATTCTTTGCCAGCTACAAGGGTGGGCAAGGAGAGAGAGGGTTGCTCATAGATTAGATAGTAGATAGGAATTTGGTTAGTTAAAGGGTATGACAGCATTCAGTAGAAGGCAGGTCAGCATAATTGGACTATACCATTAACTAAAAGGTTTTCTAAATTCAACTCAACATTTCAAAGGATAAAGTAGCAGAGACAGGGGTCTGGACACTATGTCTGGGGGGGACACAGAGGCCAATTGGCACAACTAGCCTTTTGTTAAGAGTCTTCTTTACCTCACATTGGTGAGTGGTGTCTGGGGTCTTAAAAGCCAGCAAGCTGTCATCTGAGGAACATCCATTGGTCCTAATCCACCTGGAACAGATGACAACTGAGAATGTCAAAGACACAAGGAAAAATGAGCCAGGAGACAGAAGGACCCATATGATAGACTATATCGGCGTGAGACTAGAGAATTAGATGGTACCCTGCCACCACCAAAGACAGCCTTGATAGGGGACATAATGTTGAGTCCTTGACGTAGCTTGAGAAAAAGAGGTATGCAGACCAAGAACTCTACTAGAAGACCAGACTTGATGGCCCAACAATCTGAGGGTCCCCTGGGAACATGACCCCTAGACTTGCTGCTGACCCATACCTGAAATCAGTACTGAGGTCAACACTTCAGATAAAGAATAGATTGGATTCAGGGACACAGAGTGAACATGTGATGTATGTACTTGATGGTTTTATACATTTATAGAAGGCTATCCTTGGGTTTCCTTCTATAGGGGAGAGGAAGGAACATGCACTTGTTGGGAGGATGCTAGAAGTACAGAGTGAAAAGGAGGAGTGTGCTGTCACATGTTTGGCAGAGCAGATAGAGTTGTAGAGAAGCAGGTGTGCAAAATTGACTTGTATACTATCACTTAATAATTAAAACAAATTTTAAAAATTATTTCACAGTTTCTGTGGATCAGGAATTCAGGACTGGCTTAACTCAGTTGTTCTGGTTCAAGATCCCATCATGATATGGCAGTTAAGAAGTGGACTGGGCACAGTCATCTGAAGGCTTGACTAAAGTTGAAAGATTCCTTCTGAGACAGTTCACTCACATGGTTCTTGTCAGAAGCCTTCAGTTCCTTGCCATGTGGGTCTCTCCATAAGGTTGCTTGAATGTCCTCGTGGCATGGTAAATGGCTTCCCCCAGTGTGATCAAACCAAGAGAGAGCAGTGTCTTTTATCACCCAGCCTGGAAATGTTTCACCGTATTCTGCTCGTTCAGAGCCAGTCACTAAGTGTAGCCTACACACAGGAGGGAAGTTCCAAACCAAAAACCAAACTCATTTCAGTCAGGTATAATTGCTGCTCAGAGTTTCCACGGAGCACCTGGTGGGTTTGAACTGCCCACCCCTTTGGTTGACAGCCGTAGCACTTACCCACTGCACCACTCGGGCTTCCAAATGGAAGTTAGGCCTCACCTTTTGAAAGTAGGAATGTCAAACAGTTTGTGCCCATATTTTAAAACTACCATGACCAATAAACATGGCTGAATAAATAAATGTGTGTGTACTAGCTAGAAAATCATCTCAAATTAAGACACACCTGCTTGCGAATTTATGGAAGGCTTGATCTGAACCCTAATGTTTTTACCTGTATGTAGCAGGAGCTCTAACAGTCATTCAAAATTATCTGGAAATGGTTTGCAGACTGACACCTGCTGGTGCATGAAGATGGAGGTTTTGCTGGAAAATGACTCATCAGATGGAAGAAAAACTCAGGGAGCAAGACCTTCACTCTGCAATGACATCTTAAGTTCTTAGAAATAAGAAGCAGTTCTAAATAAAACATTGTTTTAGTCTTACCCCTTCTATCCCAGCCCCACAGGAAGACTGATACAGAGAAGGTAACAGAGTGAACTGCTGCCTTTGAAAGTTTTCTGAGAAACTGACACAGAAATAACATCATGAAAGAACCTAAGAGAAAGTGAGGATCTCAAACCTTAGTGCCATCAGGGCTCAAAGCCATCAGTGTGGGGTGCCAAGCAGGGTCACTGCATCACTCAGAAACCTTGGCATTTGCTGGAAGCAGTGGTGCCCTGAATGAAGAGTCTTCAGCCAGCAAGAGAAGGCTTGTCTCTGAGCACATATTGGGAGCATCCAGGGACTCCCAGAAAGTTTGGGAGAGAAAATAAGAGAAATTTGAGGGGAGGAGGCTTAGCGTTATCTATGTATGAGGGTAGTAATACAAGCCAGTGAAGTTAGAGGTATAATTTCTATTATAGTTTAAGTGTACCCATGTGAAAACTGATAAATTTGGGTTATAAGCAAATAATGCTTCCTAGATAGTGTCCTTGCTATGATGCATACATCATGTCATGGAAGCTCAGTTTGTTAAGTTCCCATTAGACTTTCGAGGACTACCTGTCAGGTGGAGGTGAGATACATTATATCTCTAGGTCTCACTTTTTTAAGCAGGGAGCTATCAAGTATATAGATATTGTTATGCTAGGTTTTAAAACTCAAATAGAAATACCTGGGCCCAAATCTAAATACCTGGAGTGCTACATCATTTTCCAAAGCCTTCTTTACTGTGCTTTCAAAGGATTTCAACTGTAGTTCAAAAGATTAAAAAAATAGAGTAGTTCCAAATTTAGGAATTTGTGGGTAATGAGAATACCAGGCAGTCAAAGCTTGCAGACTGTCCCAGTCTCAGAATGACCTTAAATTTGGCCTCTCTGCCTGCCAGAAATGTACCTCATTTATCTCTTTGAAGCAGCTTTTATTGATGAAACAGTCTGATTTTTGAAGTCATTAAATATAAGCAAACATAAAGTAGAAAAAAAAATTTAATTCAATTAGAGTTCACTAGACTTAGCATCAACAACTTAGCCAGAGTTAAAGCAAAATTTCTTAATTTGATGATTTTACAGACACATTTTTTTGCTGTTTTTTTTCTTTTTTAATGTCTAACAAAGACATCACAAGATTTTTTTTTGTGCTATAAATTAATAGCATCTTAGACAAAATCTCTGGTTTAGTATGACCGACCTTCCTTCCTTACAGACCAAGTCAGTTACTTGCTGAGGAGCACCAGCGAGGCCTCCTCCCAACCCCTCACGGGCTTTCCCGGTTGTCCGTTGAGTGTGTGAGTTGCTGTGGTTACCTTGCCTGCCAGACTTAAACTCTCAGTGATCTTTTCACTTATATAAATGAAAAGGATAACTTTTCTGAAAGGAATTGCACACCTTGCTGAATTTATCTGTGCTCTAGAATTGGTGAGTTAGTGCCATGAACTTTGACTGAAATGCAGTTTCATCATAGGAATTACATGAGGACCAACACAACACTTCCTTGTTTGCTGCTGGGATGACCTTTGGTGGACGCAGTTCAGTCGGGTCACTGAGCAAATAAGCAGAAAGCTAATACTGTGATTCATTAGTTCTTTCATTGTAAAAAGATTTATCATGTCACTACTCTAGGCTGGATGTGGCGCTTGCCACAATAATAAATAAATCAGAAATGACCCCTGTCCTTGAGGAGTTCAATCTTGTATGCTGTTTCTGAATGGATTGATTGGAACCTCTAAATGGGCATGTGGCAGTGTCTGGAGACAATTTGGGCTGTTACGACTGCAGAAGTGCTACTGGCATCGAGTGGGTAGAGCCCAGGGATATTGTTATTTATCCTACAGTGTTCGTAACAAGCCCCCACGGCGAAGAATTTCCTGGCCCCAAACACCAATAGTGCAGAGGTTGAGACACCCTGTTGTAACAAATGGAAGTACATTCTGTGCAGATTTACTGAACAGTAAACCAAATTCCCCCTGGGGGATTCCTTCTGCCTGGAATCCTCACTTGAAGTGTCTGAGGTCAATATAGACTTATTGCTACTGCAAACAGAAATAGAACCAGGCAACTGTGCAAGAATGCATAAGGCTGAGCAGCTGTTTTTGCTTGCTCTGCTGGTGCTGGATTTTAGTACAGAGATTCTCAACCCTGGCACCACCTTAGAATCACATGAGGAGTTTTTAAAACTTCTGGTGGCTGGGCTACAACTCAGTTTTCAGGGGAAAGGAAAAGAACTCAATATACAGGGTTGTAGGGTAACCCTGGCCCTAGATGCCACCCCCCCCCACTTTAAATTCCTTGAGCACTTCACACATGAGTATGTATTGCTTTGGAACTATGACATAGTTGTTTCATGTATGTTTCATAGTTGTTTCAAGAGCTGACACAAGGAAATTCCATCTCTACTTTTTTGTTCTCTCTAGCCTAATATAATACCCTTTAAAAAAAATGCTGTTGAGTCCATTTCCAAAGACCCTAATATATTCCTAGTCATTTAATAGGTGCTAAACAAGCGAAGTATAGTGATTCAAGTAAAGGGAGACTTGTGTCTGGATGTAAAGGCTCTGACTATAGACATTAGATGAGAAGCAGAACATCAACATACGCTATAAGGTGACAACTAAGCAATACAACAGATCAGAAAAAAAATGTGTAAAAAATGTTGGAACGGTAGTTGAATTTGAATATGGACTTTATTTTAAACAGTAATAGGGTATCAAAGTTAAATTTATTAAATTTGAGCATTACACTGTGGTTCTATAAGAATATATTCTTGTGCATAAAATATATATCAGGAAGAAGTAAAGGATTATGGTATCTGCAGTTTACTCTGAATGGTTCAACAATACTGACAGTAGTAATAATATATAAGTATATTTATAAAGAGCTCCAATGGCACAGTTGTTAAGCACTCAGCTGCTAACAGAAAGGTCAGTGATTCAAACCCACCAGCCACTCCACAGGAGGAAGATGTGGCAGGCTGCTTCTGTAAAGATTATTGTCTTGGAAACCCTATAAGACGGTTCTACTCTGTCCTGTAGGGTCACTGGGAATTGGAATTGACTGTGACAATGGATTTGGTTTGGGTATGCATATGTATAGGTGGAAACCCTGGTGGCATAGTGGGTTAAGTGCTATGGCTGCTAACCAAAAGGTTGGCAGTTCAAATCTGCCAGGTATTCCTTGGAAACTCTATAGGGCAATTCTCCTCTACAGGGTTGTTATGAGTTGGAATTGATTTGATGGCAGTGGGTTTGGTTTTTGTTGTTTTATATGTATAGGTAGATGTCTAAAACACAAATATGGCAGAACACTAACAACTGAAGAATCTAGGGCAGAAGTACTTACGAGTTCATTGTACTCTGGGTTTGTTCTCCGGGTTTAAAATTTTCAAGTGAGTGTTTAAAAAGTATGCAAATACATAGAGATGTATAATGAGGAAAATAAACTTGGGACATCAGGACTCTTTTCAGATGCTTTGATACATATGGCAAAGAACAGTGACAGGTACACAGTTTTGTGGATTGGAAATTATACCTTATCCATCAGCTATAAACATGATTTACTTATAAGGCTACAGCATGGCTCGTGTATGAGGTGGAATTAAGCCAGTTTAAAAAGTGTTCTGTTTTTCTTAACTAGGCAGTGTATGCCAAAGCTATATTTCAGTGATCTTCTATTAAAATTTGATGGGGAGATTTTCTATGTTCCTGTTCTAGCCAGAGGGGCCAAAAAACCAAAACAGAAGGGCTGTGTCCAATTATTCCTACATTATCAATAAAAAATTAGATTTGTCCATTCCCCTTTGACTTTTCTATTGGTGACATATTTGGATGTAAAATTCTTTTAAGTATTCCTAAGGCCCTTCTTGTGAGACTCTCCTTCCCATAATGTTCCCATATGATGCTGAAGTAGGAAAACTGAAGAGTGAATCAAAGCTCTGGATTCCAAACACAGGTAATGCTGACAGCTGGTAAAGACGCCCCTTGTTCCACAATCGTTAGGCAATAGTTAAAGTTGTCCAGCCATTATCCTCAACTTTCCACAACTCTTACTGTTGCTGCTCCCTCGTCATCCTAGGAGCTCTTAAAGGTCAGGAATATGAGACGGCTGAGGGTGATGGTAATAATTGGAGGAGATCCATTCCCTTTTCAGGTTTTACATTGTACATTGATGGCAGAGTAGGTGCTCATACACACGGTATTATTTGAGATGATAGACAAGGCAGCTGTGACAAAAAACACTCTCCTGAACTATCGTATAGCCTGAAATTCTACTCTTAAGGATTCAATTATTAACTCAGCTTGCCAATATCAAGGTATTGATTCTTCCTCAATTATTTATTCCTTTAATGGCTTGATAATAAATGATATCCTCCTTTATTCTCAGTGCTTGATACAGTGCCTTGGACACTGAGGTGTCTAATAGGCATTTGTTAGATGATTAGACTCCCCTCTCTGAGCTTGTGACCTTCCCTCTGTTGCAGTTCACTTAAGCCTCTTGTTCTGCATGTGTTCACTTTAGCCACTGCGAACTGTCATAGTTCTTTTCCTACTTTAATCTTATTTCCGGATTTTGTCCAGAAGTAAATTTTCTAGTTACTGATTGACAGCAAAGACCTTGGCAGCTGAGATGAAGGGCACAGAAGCTTTTCTGAAATCTAATCTCTTCAGCTTTCCTTTCAAATTTGCCAAGAGACTGATTCCAGTTCATGTGTTGCAAACATAGCTACCAGCTTCCCAACCTGAGAGCTCCGTTCCACTCTGGCTAGCTTCTGTACTAGTGTACCCATGTCGTGTTGGTCCCTATTTCCATAACTGCTTTTATGTTCCTTCACTTGATTCTTCTTTTGCCCATGGAAATGACACCTGATCTGCAGGTTTTGGATCAAGAAACTGCTTCTTCATAAATCCATCTCGACCATGCTAATTTATTTCTCCTGCCCCTAAAATGCTATGGAAAAGCTGTTAATCTGACTAGTTTGAACACATAATTATGTATTATCCTGGATCATAATCGGATTGTTCCTGCATTTATTTTCTCTCCAGCTTTACCATGTAAGCAGAGAATATATTTTATTTTTTCACATAATCCTCCTATATTTTATACACAGCCCAGCTGCTTGCTTTTACACAATGCTAGAGCTTAATGAGTACTTGTTGAACTGAATAATAAACTAAGTGCATTTGACTACAGGAGAGACATAGCTGCTGCCACAAAGATGTGGCTAAAGCCAAAGATGAATTCTAATTCTTGGCACTGACAACAATATGTCACATTCTAGGTCCCGATTTCAAGACCAAAGAAGGGATGCAGGCTGGTGTGAGACTTAAGACAGTCATCTTTCTTTATTCTCTCTGAAGTCAGCCGTCACTGCATATGGCTTGACTTTCCTGCTGAAATATAATGGAAACAGTTTAAAGCATATTTTTATATATAATTTCTCCCTGTAAAAAAATAATTAATTTTTCAATGACTTAAAATCTCCTCAGCTACAGGAAAAATTAGGTTGAGCTTCCATCACTGAATCTATCCAGACATTATAAAGTTATGTCACATGCCTGACTTTAGCCTTGGAGCACTCGTCATTACAGGAGCAAGGAAACTATCAAAGATGACTACAGTCACGTTAAAAAAAACAAAACTGGGGAGCCAACGGAAGAGGCCCCTTCTCACTAGGAAAAGATGGGTCAAGTAGAGCAACAATAAGAATAGTAATTACAATAGATTAAAGTGCATCAAATATGTTTGAAATCCATTAAGTTCATTTGGCAGCTTTGGAAAATGCTAACTGGTCAGTAAACGGAAAGAATCAAACACCTACTCTTCCTTTGCTAAATGAACTGTACTTCAAGATAACAGCAACTGATGAAGTGGAATATCTCTGTATTGAAGCACTCTAGTTAATTAATGAAGGGGAATAATGGTGGAATATCACTGTGATAGCCTGTTAATGACCCAGCTCTTTGCCCTTCTGCTGTCCACACCCTCTTCTAGGTCACTTCCCTTTGCGCTCCTACTGAAGGCAGGACTGCTTCCCTATCTCTTCACTTTGGATTTGGCCATCTGACTTGCCTTAGATAGCAGGTGAGATGGAAGTGATAGTGTACCCATTATAAGCTTAAAACCTCAGTAGACTTTGCTTATTTCACTTGTTCTCTGTGTTGCTGCCATTGCCCTGATAAGAGCATGCTGTAGAAGAGTCCTCTGTTCTGTTCTATTCTAGATGAGAGGATGAGAGGCATATGTAGAAGAATCAAATCACACCAGCCAGAATCCGCTGACCCCTAGTTTACTCACAGACACATGACCTAAATACTGATTGTATGCCATTGAGACTCTTTGATCCTTTGTTACATAACTAGTATAATCTTCATTTTGCAACCCTGAATTAATTTATGGATCTAGGCAGTGACTGTCAATGGCTGCTAACATCACAAGAGACCTAATATGGTATGCTTTCTGAGAGAAGTGTACAACATGACCCATGAAATTGGTTTGCCAGAAAGCAAACCTGAAACTGATCAAGCCTCTAGATCTAACTGCCAATTTACAGGAAACACAAGTGACAGAAGAATATATTAAGCAATACTAAGACCCAGATTGTGAGAAACTCCCAGGAGACATGATCTAGTTTCTTAAATTATTTGTAAGGCAAAAACCAGTAGTGTAAAAGATACTCAATAGAGATAAAAAGCTGTTGCCTTGTATGGCCATTATTTAGATCCTGATTAAAACAAAATGTTTAAAAAATTAAGAGATAATAAGGATAATTTGTGATTGGAACTCTGAATATTTGATATATTAGGAAATTATTATTATTTTAGGACTCATAATGATTTTTGGAGAACCCTGGTGGCATAGTGGTTAAGAGCTATGGCTACTAACCAAAAGGTCAGTTGGAACCTACCAGTTCCTCCTTGGAAACTCTATGGGGCAGTTCTACTCTGTCCTATAAGTTCACTGAGTTGGAAATGACTCAACAGCAATGAGTTTGGTTTGACTGATGCTTTTGTAGTTATTCTACTTTATTAGAAGCATAATAAATTACCCTAGAACTTAGTGGCTTAAAGCAGCAATCATTATCATGAATCATATAATTTTGAAAGGCAGGCTCTATTATTTATTAATAATCTTTGGAGATATCAGAAAAGCAGTTATTAAATCAACACCTTAATTTTGTGCAGGATTGTGTCTCTTTCTGTATTGGTACTCAGAGCTTGGCCTCCAGGGAAGGAGAAATCCTTGTGTGCCAGAGTCTGCACAGTCTTAAGTGTGTGCCCAGCTCTCACTTCCATCTGAACAGGGTAGCCACTAAAACCCCAAAACAAATTCACTGCTGTCAAGTGGATTCTGACTCATAGTGACCTACAGGACAGTGTGGAACTACCCCATAGGGTTTCTAAGGAGTGCCTGATGGGTTCAAACTGCTGTTGGTTTGGTCAGCAGCTGTAGCTCTTAACTAGGACACCACCAGGAATCCACAGGTAGATCCTTAAATGTATTTTGCCTTGTCTTGTGTTGTGTGACTACAGCTAAAAAAAAAAAATTTTGTTCCCTGACTTAAGGTAACATTTGCAGGCTGAAATAGCCTAGCACCCCCAATTCATCCAACAATCTGTATTGGAAGGTGACTAATAGACCAAAGTGTATTCTTCCTTAGGAAGATTTGACTGTAAAAGAGCAGGTGGAAGAAGTGGAGAGAATAGTTGAACGGAAGGCCTGGTAGTGGAAGACACATACATAGAAAAAAGCTAAGCCTCAGTTACAGTGGAGTCAGAGGAGTGGGAGCAGCAGTGTCGACTTCTGAGAAGACAGCAAGATTCCTGGGCAACACAATTATTATGGAATCCTGAATGATATCAGAGCTTTATATGCACTGGTATGTGCTGCTGCTGATAGCTTTCATTGTTTCCTTGTTGAATTCTGTAAACTTCTTATAATACCTTTTATCTGGTAAAGATTGTAGTGGGTGTTTTGTGTGCTGCAAGATTCAGCACAGCAGCCCTCCCCACCTCCCTGCATCTTTTCCAGAATACAGACCTCATTTCTCTATCTGCTAAAACTTTTCAAGGCTGACAGCTCTTCACTGAGATCACTAGAGTGATGCTTCACCCACTGTCACCACTCTGAGGCAGCCGTCCTTTGAAGAAAGAGGAATGGAGGAACAGAAGGAAAGATAGCCCAGCATCCTTGCTTCCATTAGGGACAACACTACAGGGCTTTCTTTACTCCAGAGCTTGTGAGATTGGCTAAGCTCTTTGTTGTGACTGCTTAGCAGTTCCCTCCATTTGTTTGTATTTTCCCTACAGGTGTTGAAACCAAGAACACTCCCTATAAATTTGCAAATGTCAGATTTCTAATGTCTATTTCACTGGGAACACAGCCTGCAGCACAGATTAGCACATACTGATTACATGCCAGATAAGACAAGCAGGCCAGCTGTTTCTGTCACCCTTCTCCCAGCATCTCTGAGAGTCCCTGCCAGATTTGAGTTAGGACCCATCATACTCTTCTTCACAAATGCAAGTCAGTGAGTCCAGCTGGCTCAACTGTAGTAACCTGCTCTACAGCCGTGGAAACTTTCTGCTAGAACATGCAACAACCTAGAAAAGAAGCAGTTGCTATCTCTTCTACAACCTTCTCCAGGATATATTTGAGCCTCCACTGCAAGTGGTCTACTATAGACAAAGAACATTAACGCATTTAAAAAAAAAGATCTCATTCCAGTTAACACTCAAGATAAGTTTAGGCAGAGTTTTCTGTTTTCAAAAATCCAGTTAGCAGTTAAAGCACAACCTTTATAGAACTCAAAGCAAAACACCAAATTAACAGCAACAGCAATAAAAAGGAATTTAAATATAGGTGCAAACAGTAGTGGTGTAGTTGTTAAGAGCAATGGCTGCTGAACAAAAAATCAGGAGTTCAAATGCAACAGGAGCTCCTTGGAAATATTGTGGGGCATTTTCCCTCTGTCGTTTACAGTTGCTTTGAGTCAGTATTGAATCTATGCAGTGGGTTTTGGTTTTTACGGTTGAGTCTAGGTGGATGTTCAAGGGAATAAATTTAAAATGGGCCACTTATGTATGTCAACAGCCTCTTTTGTTTAAAGTACCAGAAACTTTTTCGAGGTGGAAAGATTCTGAGGCTGGTGATGAGGGCAAAAAGGTCAACAACAACAAAAAAACCCAAACCTACTGCTATCAAGTCCATTCCAACTGATAACAACCCTATAGGTCAGAGTTGAACTGCTCCATAGAGTCTCTAAGGAGCACCTGGCAGATTAGAACTGCTGACCTTTTGGTTTACAGATGTAGCACTTAACCATTACGCCACCAGGGTTTCCTAGAAGGTCGGAGGGGTTTGTTATAATCTTGGTGCACACTTTTTGTAGTGAGTTGTTTTTTAACTTCAGTTTTCCCAGAAAATAGACTGAACAATTTTTAGTAGATTCTGTCTTACTTCATTTCTATTTATGTTTCTTTTTCTCCCTTATCTGTGTTTCTGTTTACTGAACTTGTTGGTCCAGAGCTGCTCAGGATATTTGCTGAAGATTTGAAAACAGGGATTTGACTCTTTCTGCATTAAAACTCACGGCCATCGAGTTGATTCTGAGTCATAGCAACTCTCTAGGACAGAGTAGAACTGCCTCATGGGGCTTCCAGGGAGCAACTGGTGGATTAAAACTGCTGACCTTTTGGTAAGTACTGAAGCTCTTAACCATTACACCTCCAATATCAGTTCTGTGTGTTTTCCTCTTGTCCTTTTTTTTGTAACCTTTGAACAGAAATCATATTGAATATTATCAGAACCTCCTTTGCTTTCAACGAAGCAAATACTAATTCCTGTTTCATTGTTGGCTTCATGCTATAAAACACTATGGTTGCTAACAAATAAAAGAAGAAGTGACAACAGAAGCGTTCAAATGAACAGCATGTTCATCAACCATGTTCATGCTGCTACACATCACAAAATAATAACCTAGAAATCATGCTTTGAACTATGTAGCTCCTTTCCTTTCACACAAAGTTCAGCTCAAGGAGACAATGCTGTAATCAGTGAAACAAAATAATAGTTTCAGAAAGAATCAGTACTTTCTCTTGAGATTATGCTCCATTCTTCACAAACCTTTCAGTGTAATCAGAATGTTGGAGCTAATACCTAGGGAGAGAGTGTGTGATGTTGTGAGGTCTATGAATTTGTTAAAAGGACACTCCAGAGACTATTTAAAGTCTTTCTGGAGAGTGCTTAACTTTCATTTAATGTCAGAAGAAAAAACATAAAGCCACTCATACCACTATAAGTTGACCTTAAATATATCAATTCTCAAGCAATTTCTTGTAGAAGAGGACCAAAGGAAGTGAGGTGGTAAGATACAACAAGGGGAAGCCTCCAAGGTTGGCCAGTGAACCTGCAAATTTACTGGCAGTTTGGTTGTCATTAGTTGCCTTGGAGTAGATCCCAACTCTTGGAGACTCCATGTGTGCAAACTAAATTCCTTTGGGTTTTCAAGGCTATGACATTTTTTAGAAGCAGATCACCAAACTGTCTTTTGAGGCAGCTCTGGGCGAGTTCAAACCGTGAATCTTTTGACTGGTAATCAAGTTCTTAAACATTTGTAGCACCCAGGACTCCTCTTACCTGCAGTGTTCCAGGACACCAGCCCAAGGGGAAGGCTTTCTCTATCTCTCATCTCTAAGGGAGGGTCCTTGTCATCAGTCTTCCTGTTCCAGGAGCATCTCAGCAAAGGAACTCTGAGTGCAAAGGATGTGCTGTGCTCTCAGTGCTGCTTTCTTAAGTACAAAATCAATACCAAAAGAAAAAGATCATCTATTTGCAGATACATCAAAAGACCCATTGCTGTCCAGTCAATTTGACTCAGAGTAGAACTGCTCCACAGAGTTTCCAAGGAGCGTCTGGTTGATTTGAACTGCCAGTCTTATGGGTAGTAGATGCAGCGCTTATCCACTACACCACCAGGGTTTCCATATTTGCAGATAGGTAGGTGGAAGGTCTTCAGAGAATTAAATAGCCTTAATTAAAATGCTAACAAATATCAACCTTAATATGTACATAGGAATGTCTAGAGGGATGTAACAGTAAAATTCTCTGGAAACTTCTAGCGACAACATTGAAGACCTGAATTCTTAAATCACCCCATGGAGGAAACCATTCCCAAATAGCAGCCTCTCACTGCACAGTTAGTTATGTGAGCAAAAAACTACATTTCTACTACATTAAGTGATTGAAATGTTAGGTTTTATTTGTTAAAGAAGCCAGAGTTACTGTAATATGGTTACCTAATAGTATTTAATCCATCCTACTTGGGGGAATATGCATTAAATGTATATAAATATAGTCATCCCTCAGTACCTCAGGGGATTGGTTCCAGGCCCCCCTAGGATATTAAAAACCAAGGATGCTCAATTCCTCTGTATAAAACAGTTTTGTATTTACATATAACCTACACGTATCCTCTTGTATACTTTAAAACACCTCTAGATTACTTGTAATATCTAATACAATGTAAACACTATGTAAATAGTTGTTCTACAGTATTGTTTTGGGAATAATGAGAGATAGCACTCTATTCTCACTCTTAGCCTTTGAGAGTTTGTTTTGACCACTTAATTGCTTTTTAGGAGCCATTCTTCAAAGAAAGAAAAGGGGTACACAACACAAGTAGTGAAGTAATGAAATGAACGAACTCAAACAATGAGCCCTGGAAAGAGGATCCCTGAAATGATGGGAGTCTATAGCAGGGTAGGCCTACGTATCACTTCACTCATGTGGCTGCAGTGTAATGCTAGGCTTGGCAAATTCAAGTTTTGCTTTTTGAAACTTTTTTCCTGAATACTTTTGATCCATGGTTGGATCAGTTGTGGATGTAAAACCTTCAGATACAGGGCTCTGACTGTATACAAACACACTTTCCTTTTTTGTGTTAATGGGACTGTAAAGTTTCACAACCTGTGTGGAGTACACTCTCACAAATACTCAAACATTTATTTATATGTTTGAAATATTATAGGAATTTATGTAGAAGAAACAGTTACTACTGATATGTGCAAAAATTTAGTTCCAGTGATGTTCAGTGTAGCCTTTATGGATATGTGTGTGTATGTGTATGTATATGTATATATATATATATATATATGTGGCTTGGCTTGGCATATGTGTATATGCATATATACATATACATTTATGTTTATATACCTATATGTGTGTATATACATGTATATATACATGCATGTTTATATGTGTATATACATATATACACACATGTGTACGTATATATATACACATACATATATATATATACATATGCTATATATGTATTAGTGAAGAGGCCAGACATACCAATATTGGATAATGATATAAATTAGTTTTGAAACATTAGAAAATGGAATATTTAAATGGAATGGAATATTATAATATTATGGAAGTTCGTTTTTAAATTAAGAATTACTTTTTTAACCTCATCAACTAACATTTCATTTAAAGAATAATTTTATATCATACAAATAAATTTCATGTATGAAGAATGTCTGAGGCTGGGTTCTCCAGAGAAACAGTACCAGTAAAGCATATACAGAGAGACTTATATCAAGCAAATGGCTCACACAGTTGTAGAGACTGGAACATCCCAAATCTGTGGGTCAGGCTGGAGTGTTCTCTTAATTCACGTAGTGGCAGGGGCTGCAAATCCAATAACAGGAGGTCAGGCAGCAGGGCTGTTACTCACAGGCTGTGAAGATCAACAAATTCCAATATTGACAGGCAAGACCACAAGTAAGCTGCTAACTGAAGTCTCAAGAATAAGAGATCAGAGAAACAAGAGCCACCTGCAGGATCCAGAGCAATAAAAAGTCATAAGCTTCGATGGAATGTCCACTTATATTCAGTGCAGGCCACACACCCAAGGAAACTCTCTTTCAACTGACTGGCTGCTCAGAGCAAATCCCACCATGGGAGTGATCATGCCATCACATGACTGCTAAACTACTAAGAATCATGGCCCAAAATCTTAACCATTGCAAAGTGTAAACAAAAAGTAATATTAGGTATTACTCTATGATATAAGAAAGTAGCTTGGCTTGGCAATGATACACTATTAAGTGAAAACAGCAAATGTGACTGTGTGTACATATATGTATCCCAAAACCAAAACAAAGCTAAAAGAATGAAAGGAAGTACGGCAAAATATTGCCAACATTTGTATCTTGGTAGTGGGATTTAAAGAAAACTTGGTAGTACAGCAGTTAAGTGCTTGGCTGCTAACTGAACCCTGCAGTCGCTCCATGGGAAAAAGTAAAGACTGTAGCCTTGGACTCCTTTTGGGGCAGTTACACCTGCTGTACCAGTCATACCTTATAGGACAGGGTATAACTATGAATGGGAATTGGCTTGATAATACACAACAAAACAGAAAGATTAAAGGTGATTTTATCTGATGTTTTGCTTTTCTTTCTGAATAGTCTAACTTCTTTTCTGTGAATACATGTTTCTTTTGCTATCAAAAGGAAAAACTGCACATACACAAATATGTGTATATTGTCAGGTTGCTGTTAAGTGCCATCAAGTCAGTTTTGACTCATAGACTCCTCGTATGACAAAGGAAAATTGCCCCCTAGGATTTTCTAGGCTGTAATCATCACAGGAGCAAGTCACCAGGTCTTTATTCTGTGAAGCCACTGGGTGAGTTTGAACTTCCAACCTTTCAGGTAGCAACCAAGCACTTGACTGTTATGCCACTGGAACTTCATATTATATAATGTACCCGTAATTTGCATTTTGACTAAAGTAATAATTTTATACCAGACAAATAAATTTTAAGTATAAAAAACAAAAATAATTGTGATTATAAATAATTATATTACACACAACTATATAATAACTTTAATTCTATAAAATATGTATGAGGTCTGACAATTAAGTCCATGAACTTGCCACTGTGTGCTTACACTGGCAGCACTGTATGAACAACTCAGTAAGGTTTCATAACCTTGGTATATCAGTGTCTCACAGCTGTATTCATGTTGATGTATGGCAGTGTCTTGCTGAGTGGCATTCATTATTGCTGTTGCATGTTTTTTGTGTGCCATCACAAGAATGTTAAAGCTTGAATTAGAGCAACAAACAACATAAAATTTTTTGTTAAACTTCGCAAGGGTGGAAGTGAAATCAGGGGCATGCTAGTCCAAGATTTTGGGGACAATGCCATGAAGAAAACAGCGTTGTGCAAGTGGATTAAATGTTTTTATGGGGAAAGAGAAAGCATCACTGATGAAGAGAGGTCAGGGTGGCCAGTAATGAGCAGAACTGACAAAAACTTTCCAAAAATTCATCCAATTGTGTATCAAAATCACCGGCTGACTGTAAGAAGCATAGAAAACCAAGTAAACATTGATAGAGAAACAGAAAAATAGTAACTGAAAATCTTAGCATAGATAGGTATGTGCAAAAATAGCCCTGAAGTAGCTCATCAATGAACAAAAGCAAAGGAGAGTCAGAGTTTGCCAGGACATCTTGGAGAGGCAATACAATGTTTTGGGCCATGTTATCACTGGTGATGAAACATGGGTGTACCAATATGACCTTGAAACAAAGTATCAAAGTATACAATGGAAGTCAGGCAATTCTCCACTACCAAAAAATTTCCATCATTCCAAATCACGAGTCCAAGCAATGTTGCTAACCTTTTTGATGCCAGAAAGGTGGTTCATTACGAATTTGTACCAACTGAATAGTTAACGAAGTTTACTATTTGGAAATGCTGAAAATGCTGCATGAAAAAGTTAGACAAAAACAACCTGAACTTTTTGCCAACAAGTCGTGGTTCCTGGATCACAACAATGCATCAGCTCACGTGACACTGTCCATGAGGGAGTTTTTAGCCAGTAAACAAATAACTCTATTGGAACAGCCTATCTACTCAGCTGATCTGGCCCCCAATGACTTTTTCTTTACCTGAATATAAAGGAACTATTGAAAGGAAAATATTTTGGTGACATTCATGGCATCAAGGGTAATATGACGACAGTTCTGATAGCTATTCCAGAAAAAGAGTTCCAAAATTGCTCTGAAAGGTAGACTAGGCTCTGTTGTTGGTGTATAGCTTCCCAAGGGGAGTTCTGATACTCAGCAGTGATATATGTAGCATTTTTTTCTAGGATGAGTTTGTGAACTTGTTAGACCGTGTGAAAAAGAGTAGGGGAATCTTCTTGGAAAACAGCCTTTCTAGAGTACAAAATGAAGCTTCGTCAGGTCTCTGGCAGAAGTAGAGAAATAGCAAAGAACTATCTTACTGAGTAAGTAGAGAGGAGACAGGGTACACCAAGTAGAAACCGTTCCTCATTGAGTTGAATCTGAAAAGAACTGCAGAGGGCACTAAATGAATACGGAGTATTTTGCGTTATAGATCATTTTTAAATGTTAACTATCTCCATTATACTATGATATGATGTGGTATTCTGGCCTGACAACCACACATGTCATTCTTGTCTTAACTTCTTTTCCACAAAATTGCAAAACTGATACTTGTCTTCAAAGGAGAAAGGTCATCATAACAAATATACATTTTGTGTTTTTAATGCTCACTAATTCCTACATCTTTGTCCTTTTCTGCTGTATATTTTCTGTGATTTTACAATAGAACCATACACACAATACAACCATACACACAAACGTGCATGCGCGCGCGCACACACACACACACAGGCATTGTCCTGATTCACTTAAGACTTGACCTCCTCTACCCATAGCACCTTTCAAATTGGATGTGAGGTCTTGAGACAGTCACTAAACTTCTTGGGCCTTGGCTGTCTCCCTTCGGCAATATCTTGATCAGCTAGTGCTGCTATAACAGACAGAAAGTGAGTTGCTTTGATAAACAGAAATTTCTTTTCTCACAGTTTAGGAGAATAAATGTCTGAATTCAGGGTGCCAGCTGAAGGGGAAGGCATTCTCCCTGCTGCCTCTGGAGGAAGATCCTTGTCCTTTTGCTCCTGGGAGAGCTTCATGCAGCTTGGCATCTCTCTTCTCCCATCTCTGCTTGCTAGCTTGTGTTTAACCTCTTTTATATCTTAAAGTAAATTGACTCAAGATACGTCCTACATTAATCGTTTCTCATTAATGAGGCTTTCATTACCATTGACGTAAACAGCGTACCAGCCTCTTCTCTGCCTCTGGATCTCAGGTAGGGCATTATTCTTTTTCTAATGAGGTAAGTGTCAAGGTGGGGAGGTCCCTTTGAAATGTGTAAAGCTCGGCAAACCTGAGTTGGATATTTATTGTTGTGTAGGTCCAGCGTTCTGTTAAGTGATATGTCCTGGATTTGTTAGTTTTGTAAATTTTGCTCTACCCAACCCTTTATTTCTGTGAAATAAGTCTTGCAAGCACAATTATCGCTTTCCTGTGTGATCATTAGGGACCCTCGATGGGTTTGTTTGGTCTCTTTTGTGTCACCTTGGGAAAAATCGAAGGTTCCACATGTAACCTAATAGACACAAGCAGTGGTATACTGTCATGCGTATACTGTCATGCCACAGATTGATGGCGCCAAAGTACTACTTGTCTCATTGGCAGATAACACAGCCAGGTCGTATTTCTCAAAACCCTATTACCAACCGAAAATTGAAGCACACTTAAATAGTAAGCATGCATTCCAAAACTAAAAGCACATGTTTAAAAAAAAAAATTAAGGAGAAAAGGTATAGTAATGAAAGTTAACATAACAAAAGTGCTGCATTCCCAAATAGGGTTATAAATGCAAGCAGAGACATTAGGATTTACAATCCATAGTTAGTGAGGCACACAGTTCAATCCACAGTATTCTACTCTTTGGCTCCCACAAATACATTTCTTCGCCATATGCAAAACATATTCACCTCATCACTCAAAAAAAGAAAAAAAAATTGCTGTTGAGTTGATTCCAACTCATAGCAATGCTATAGGACAGGCTAGAACTGCCCTATAGAGTTTCCAAGGAGTAGCAGATGGATTCAAACTGCCAACCTTTCAAATATTTTTAGCAGCCTAGCTCTCAGGCTGCTGCAACCCATAACACCTTCCCCAAAGTCTAAGAACAAATTCAAGATCAAAATCTAATCTTCTGAATCATCTAAATCAAATATGTGTGACACTTTAGCCCTATTCCATCCTGGAGCAAAATTCCTTATTATCTGTGAGCTTGTGAAATCTAGAATACAAATTTTCTACTTCTGGAGTACCATGATAAACCAGGCACAAAATGGACATTTTCATTACAAATGGGAGACACTGGAGGGAAAAACGGGTAACAGCCATTAAGGAAGTTCAGAATTCAACAGAACAAATTATATTAGCTCTTAAGGCTTGAAAATAATTGTTTTAGTCATCTTGTGCTGCTATAACAGAAGCACCGTAAGTGGATAGCTTTAACAAAGAGAAGTTATTCCCTCTCAGTCTAATGATAAAAATCCAATGCTCTGAAACCTAGGAGGTTGTGGCCCCAACCTCTGAGATCCAGGAGATGTGGTCCCATCCTTTGAAACTGAGAGGGCCCTGCTTCCCATGTTCCTTCCAACAGTTCTGCTGATCTCCAGGCTGCTCCTGAGATGGTCTGTTTTCTTAGAGGACACTAGATGTAGCTCCTTTGGCCTGTTTCCTCCTGTCCATAGAGTTTCAAGAGGCAGAAAACGTTCTGTCTTTTCCTTCTTTCTCTGTCCCCTTCAGTTTGAGCTAATAGGTGTTCTGTGTGGTAGTTAGATCTACTAGTCACAGGCTTAATCTCTTTAACAGAAGATTGTGCAGTCATGTCCCTGGTGAACTTTCAAGGATATGCGTCCTTACTTTGTACAACAGAATTTTCCAAGTCTTTAAATTCTATTTTCATTTTATACAGTTAATTTTTAGGTCCATCCTTTTCCTCTTTGTTTTAAGTGGCCCATTTGAGATCTTGGTTAGAAATCTCCTCAGCCAGATATAAGTTTATCACTTATAAGTTCTACCTTCCACCAAACATGTGAACATGATTCCAACACGTTCTTTGCCGCTACCTAAAAAGCACCACCTTTCTTCCATTGTCCCATTACATGTTCATCATTTTCTTTTAAAGTCTCATCAGAAGCACATTTAATGTCCACATTTCTAGCAGCATTCTGTGGCTGGTTCCGAATGTATTCTCTGATAGAGACTTTTTCCATCTCTCTCCTTACTTACTTCTGGACCCTAATCAGAATTGCCTTCAATGTCCATAATTCTACCACTAGTCTCTTCAAGGCCATCTAGGGTTTTACTACTTAAAAAAAAAACAAATAAAAAATTATTGCTGTTGAGCCGACTCATAGTGATCCTATAGAACAGTAAAACTGCCCCATAAAGTTTCCAAAGAGCATCTGATGGAACTGAACTTCTAGCCTGTTGGTTAGCAGCTATAGCACTTAACTACTACACCAGCAAGGTTTCCACTCTTTAACTATCAGGCCCCTTAAAACTGTAACATTACCCAATTTCAAAACTCCTCACACATTTTATGTATCTGTTAAAGCAGCACCTCACTTTTCTTGTGCCAAATTCTGTCTTGTTTATCAAGATCTACTAACCAAAATACCATAGGTTGGCTTTGACAAACAGAAATTTACTTTCTCATAGTTTAGGAGGCTATGATGGAATTTGACCAAGGTCCTCTCCAACTCCAACAGAGAGTTTTCAAAGGTGATCTTGAACTTTACTCAAGGTCACTCTTCTTGGGCCTCTATTTTCGGATCTAAAAAAGAATACCTAGGTCCTGGATAAAGACTCTAAGAATAGGTCATGTCTGTGCCTGGGAGGTTTTTCTTCTTGTGCTCAGGAACACTAGCCAACATGTCAGTACTGCACTTGGGGATCATTTGAAGCAGTGAAATCACCAACAAAAAGCACAAAAAATTTTAAAAATGTGGCACTAAATAAACCACTAAAAGGACACATTCATAGTGAATGTTGCCTTGTTTGACCTCAGCTGGGAAAATATACTTTGGGCAATTCATATTTTTTTGTTGCTTTGCTCATGTTCATTAATGACTAAGCATATTGAATTGGGGTTTACAAATAAATTTTAGTGAGTAAGTGAATTTGTACATGGACTCCACAAGCAACAGTGATCGACTATCTTGGCGAAAGAGTTCAGGACAGTGCAATGATCTAAGAAAAACTGATTAATAGTTGCTTGTTTCTACCACATCAGCATACAGTTAGGTCTTTGTCTTTTTTCCATTTGGAGTTCATTTTTGTATATTGTGTAAGATAAGGATCAAACTTCATTGTTTTGTATGTGGATATCCCATTGTCCAAGCACTATTTGTAGGAAGGTAGGCATTTATTATGTTTGCCTTTCTATTGACAGTAAGGTGTTCTATATGACCACTCTGTTGGCAAAGAGCCATAATTTTTCTTTGAATTCACTACAAACCTCTAGAGCAGTGGATTTTCTTCCTCAAACTACTTCATGAAAGTAATTCATAATTGACAGTTTTTAAAAAATGGAATAATACAAAAAAAGTGTCAGATGGCTTAAATGTTACAGTAGACATGATTTTTAGGAATTTTATTTTCAGTTAAGTGTGTGTGTGTGGTGCTTGTACACACAGTCTATGTGGGTATGCATGTGCGTACTAGGTTGAGATAGGAAGTGTATTGTATATTATGCAGTTTATAAACTTACAAATAAGCTCGGAAAACAGTGATTCAGAATACAGTGTCTCCTTCAAAATAGGTTATAAATGAAAAAATAAAAATAAACTACCAAAAACTACTTTCTCTTTGTCTATAATTATCCTGCCTTCTCTAGGAATGAGCTTGTTGGGTGAAGGTGAGCTTGGGAGGTCTACATAACAGGAGTCTAAATTACTTCATCCTCTGCATAGATCAGGGATTTACATATGGGGTCCCCTTGAGTCAGAATTGACTAGATGGCACCCAACAAATACTAACATGTTTGTGCCTCTCTGACAGCAAGATTCAATTTGTCGTTTGCCTTTGGAATTTTCAGGTGATAATAAAGATAAGAAAATGATGACTCCCAGTGGGAACATTATCTTCATCTGGCTGCTTGAGAGTTGTAGTAATTCCAATTCTAGATAGGCAGCCTGAGTCACTCACTTGGCTTGTTTGAGTGAATCTTGTTGATCTTCTTCCTCTGGGCATAACCTTAAAAGAAAAAGGAACACCCTTAGGAAGAGCAGCCCTTAAAATAGTAAATGAGCACTGTGAAACTGTTTAAATATATAGGTACAAGTATGGCTGTGGAAGGCCTCAGAGAAATACTCCGAAAAAAAATGGGGGATGATTCAATTCTACTCAACAAGTGACCTTTGACAGAACATATGCTGAAAATGTGTAGTAAGTGTATAGCATACATCAAAGCCTCAATATTTTAGTTAAGAAATATGCTAATATATCATTTATGGCACTTAATATATGAGGTCTGACAATTAAGTCCGCAAACTGATCCCAGAAAAAGTACTACATACCTTATTGCTAAATATCATTACAGTTACCTTCGAAGTACTCCCCTTGGGAAGCTATGGACCGACGCCAGTGCCTTCAAAGCAATTTTGGAATTCTTTTTCTTGAATGGGCATCAGAGCCGTCATCACATTACCCTTGAAGTCCTGAGTGTCATCAAAATGTCTTCCTTTCAATATTTCCTTTATCTTTGGGTAAAGAAAAAAGTCAATGGGGGCCAGATCAAATGAGTAGGGAGAGTGTTCAATACAGTTATTTGTTTACTGACTAAAAATTCCCTCACAGACAACTACACGCCTAAGTTTGCAAACTTGCCACTGTGCCAGTGTGCACAATGGCCATTCCAGAAAGAGTTCCAAAATTGCTTTCAAGGGTGGACTAGGTGCTAGTATTGGTGCATACTTTCTCAAGAGGAGTGCTTTGAAGATGACTATAGTGATATTCAGCAGTGAGGTATGTAGCACTTAGAACAACTAAGTTCGTGGACTTAATTTTCAGACCTGTAGGCTGTTTAAATGCTCTAGATCATAGTATTCCATCAAATGAATCTGTAAGTACCTTGAATCACACCTAAAATTCAGAAAGTTACATAAAAGCATATGTCACTATAAAAAGAGTTTAATCAAAACAGAGTTTAGAGGGGGATAAGTCTCAGATATATGGATTTGTTCAAAGTTACACATTTCTTGAAGCAGAATTGAAAGTAGAATCTAGGCTTCTAGAGTCCTCTTCCAGAGGTCTTATACTTTACTGTTGTCTCCTTCTTTCTTAAATCCTTGTGCAATCTACGTCAGTGAGGTTTCAAGGAATGAAGCATATCAAGCCTTCATGAAGCTCATTCTTAGTGAGGATGGCAGAAAATTGTTAATGAAGTACTTGTAAAGATGAGCCAATGGAGCAAGACTGTAGTTCTTCGTTTAATAGGAATCCATGGAAATGGTAACACCATCTCTTTAGAAATTATGTAATTGAGTGCAGGTCCCAGTCCAGCTCAACTCACTTTCCTTCGTTCCAGGCGTTTAAATGAACTCAAAGATTAGATGATACTGAAAAAATTTAGCTTCTACCCTTCCCTGGGCCTACTTTGCCTCTCTGAGTTGAAGGATTTAGGGAAGAAGATTACATCTTACAGTATGTAATTTGTCTCAGATGAGAAGGAGCTAAACAGCCATTGCTCTAGGGGAGCAGATTGACCATTTTTAAGAATCCAAAATGAAAAGGTTTTCAGAAATAAAAACTATGAATTTTCATTCTGCTGTCATCAGTATCAGACTTTCCTAGTAAGAGAGACAGTACTGATTAAGGCTCTGTTGCTTAGGGACCATCTCACGCATAGTATTTGGTCTCTATTTACTTGGAATAACAGAAGGAAGAGGAGCATCAGTGACAGCAGAATATGGAACGTGTAGTTCGTTGCCTACCTGAACAATTGTCTTCTGTATTATGAAATCAGAAGAACTGGATAGTAACTGGCTACCATTATTGAACGTTTGGGTCAAAGATTCTATAGAAGAATCTTGTTCAAAAAGAGGAAGATGAAAAAAAGAATCTCAGTATCTCAGGAATCTAAATTTCCTGGAGCCACAAAGGTTGGAGAAACCCCTGAAACTCTTGTCCTGGGGAATAACCTTGAAACCTTAAACAAAAAATGTCCCCTAAGGTCATCTTAAGAATAGTTTAGCTTAACCAGTTTAGCCTTGAGCGCTATGCTCTTTTAAGAACCACATATGTGGATCAACTGACAACAGTAACTTGAAAGATTAGATCAGAACCTTAGGAGATAGTGAGTTTATGTTAGTGGGGGAGGACTAACTGAGAAACGGAGAGTGCAAATGGTTACAGAGCTCAAAGCGTGTGATCAGTGTAACTAAATGGTGTGTGTACAAACTGTTGAATCGGTGTATGTTTTACTGTGCATATTGTCAACAACAAAAAGTATATAGGAAGAAAAATGTGGAACAGAGCTTTAAATTATCAAAAAATCCAGACTTACTGGACAAAACGGGACTTGAGGAATACAGGAGAAAGTTGCCCTGAGACACTCTTTAAACCTGGAATCAAAACTGTCCTCTGCACTGCATCAGCCAGACACTCCACCAGTCTGCAAACTGGATGGTGTCTAGCCACCAATCCTGGCAGTGATCACAATGGAGATTCCCAAAAAGAGCAAGAAAAAAAATGTAGACCAGAAGTCAAAATCACTGTAGAAGACAGGAGTTACTGGTCTGACAGAAATTGGCGGACTTCCTCAAACTATGGCTCTTAGACACACTGCTAAACCAGAACTGAAACCATTCCCAAAGCCTACTTTCAGATGAAGACTAGGGGAAAAAAAGAGAAATATACATGAGGAATATGCTCCTCAGTTCAATCAGAAATACAAAATCACCCTCTCAGCGTCAGTCCAAAAGCAGGACAAGAAGGCAGGAGAGGTAGTGAACTTGACAAACAGACACAGGAAACTTGGAATAGAAAGTGGGAGTGTGCCTTCACGTCTTGGGGTTTGCAACTAATGTCACAAAACAATATGCATATAAAAGTTTGGCTGAAAAATTAGCTTGAGATGTAAACCTTTACGTAAGGCACAATTAATATACATATATATTAAATATATATATCTCAAGACACCCCCCAAAAAATTAACTGTGCAAAATGGAAGGTTCTGATGTACGTATTAAAGATATGTGTCCTAGAATTTTCACCAAGGACTTGGCTGCACAGTCTTGTTAAAGAGTATAAGCTTGTGATTCATCAAAGATTCATCAATCTTTGACCAAATACAACAACAGAAAACCCATTAGTTTTGACTGCAGGGGACAGAAAGAACAACAAGGAAATTTTACAGGCTGAAAACTGTGAAATGCCAGAAGAGGTACATCTGTTGTCCTCCAAGAAAAGAAGAAAAAAAAAAAAATCCCTAGAGTGGCTCACAGAGCAGCAGAACTCTTGGATAGAGCAGGGGAAACAGAGCTGCCTTAGACTCAAACAGTAGGCCACAGTGTCTAGGGTGTCAAAGGGTAGAACAATAGGCTCCTAGGCCACAGTGTCAGATCTTCATCAGCTTTGTTCTGAAGTGTGGGGCTGCCATTCAGTTTATCCAAGAAGACAAGGCCACTGCCCAAAACTGAGGTGGGTGGGGTTGCCATGCCCAAGGGGCAAAAGTATGGGGCCTGCTGTGGCTGGGGGATACAGTTGTCACTTAGATGGACTAGGAAAATGGGGCAGTCCAAAACTGGGAGCAAAATTGCTGTCCAGGTTGGCCTGGAAGGTGGAAGTAAAGCCCAGGGCTGAGAAGCTCCACCCAGAACCCAAAGAGCACAACTAACATGCAGAGTCTGGAAGAACAGGCCATTGTCCACATGGTGCCCCTGCAAAAAGGATTATTTTCAATCCCTGAGAGTTAATATAATTTGTTCTGCTGTGTTTTAGACTTGCTTGGTCCCTGTTAATTTCTCCAATTTGTAGTGGAAATGTTTACTTTATGCCTGATCCACTATTCTACTTTAGAAACAGGTAAGTTGTAATCTAAATTTAATGGGTTGACAAAGAATTTTGTCCCAGGATGGAATATACCAAATGTCTTACCTAAATCTGGTTTAGATGATTCAAAGGATAAAATTTTGGTCTGGGAGTTGATTCAAGACTTCGGGGAGGGTGTGATGAGGGAAGTGTGTTTTGTGTGTAGGCTGAACATGAGTCTGAGGGATGGGTCAAAGAGTAGACTGTTATCAATTAAATTGTATACCAAATAATATGTTTATCATAATTCTTAACTTCTGTACCTACAATACTCTGACAACATAGTAGTTAAGAGCTTTGCTGCTAACCAAAAGATCAGCAATTCAAATCCACCAGCCATTCCTTAAAAACCCTATGAGGCAGTTCTGCTCTGTTCTGTAAGGCCACTATAAGTCAGAATCTACTTGATGGCAGTGGGTTAAGCGTATATCTATGTTTATAACCCCGTTTTGCATGCATTGCCTTTGTTATGTTAATGAGATGATTTTAGTGTAGGGTGAATCTTGAGTTAATCTCTTTTAAAAATTTTTTTATTGTACTTTATATGAAGGTATACAGAGCAAACTAGTTTCTCAATGTCGTAGACATCTAGTGCTGCTAAAACAGAAATACCTCAAGTGGATTGCTTTGACAAAGTGAAATTTATTTCCTCACAGAAAATTACATGAAAGTCCAAATTAAGGACATTAGCTACAGGAGGTTTTCTCTGTCGGCTCTGGATGGAGGTCCTGTTGTCAGTCTCCTGCTAACTAGGATCTTCTGTGATACGGGGACCCTGGGCCCTGGGGCTACTCTGCAACTGACATTGCTTTTTGGTGGTATAAGATTCCCGATTTTCTGCTTAATTCCTTTTCCGTTATATCCCCAGGGATTGTCTCAAGGTACAATACACTCTTTTAGACTAGGTCCTTGCTTACTAAGGGCAAGCACAGCCTTATTAACATAATAGAGGTAGGATTCACGACATATAGGAACATTACACAATACTGGCCTAGCCAAATTGCTGCACATATCTTTTTGGGGGGAGACCGAATTCAATTCATGACACTTATTAAACAATATGTGTATTGTTTGGTGACACCGGTTACCAGTTCCATGACATGTCAATAGCCTCCACTTCTCAACTTTGGGTTCCCCATTACCAGCTTTCCTGTCCCCTCCTGCCTTCTCTTCCTTGCCCCTGGGCTGGTGTGCTCGTTTGGTCTTACTTTCTTTTATGAGCCTGTCTAATCTTTGACTGAAGGATGAACCTCTGGAGTGCTTCATTACTGAGCTATAAGGGTCTCTCCAGTTTGTATCAGAAGAATAAGTCTAGCTTTTTCTTTGTATGTGTATGAGTTAGAATTTTATTCTACAGTTTTCTTTAGCTCTGTCTGGGAACTTCTATTGTGATTGCTGTCGGAGCAGTCAGTGGTGGTAGTCAAGCACCATTAGTTGCACTAAACTTAGTCTGATGGAACCTGTGGAAGTCCTTTAGACAAATCTTTCCCTTGTGCCTTTGGTTTTCTTCATTCTCCCTTGCTGCAGATGGAGTGAGACCAGTGGAGTATTTCAGATAGCTGCTTACAAGATTTTAAGACCCCAGACGCTACTCATCAAAGTAGAATGTAGAATGTTTTCTTTATAAACTATGCTATGCTTATTGAGCTTAATGTTCTCCAAGATTATGGTCCCCACAGGTCTAAAGCCAGTAATTCAGTCTCTCAGGGAGTTTGGATGTATCTATAGAGCTTCCATGACCTTGTCTTGGACAAGGTGTGCTAGCGCCTTACCCTTCACCGAAGTTACCACGTATCTATTGTCTAAAGTTCTTCCCTCCTACCCTTCCTTTTACCTCATAAACATCAATGATTGTTTTTGTCTGTAAACCTTTTCATTAATCTTTATATAGTGGTCTCATACAATATTTATTCTATCATGATTGACTTATTATACTCAGCACACTGCCCTCTAGATTCATTCATGTAGTGAGATGCTTCACAGAGTCATCATTGTTCTATATATTGCAAAGTATTCCACTGTATGTACCACATCTGCAATGAAGTTAGAAAAATCATTCTACAAAAAGTGCTACACACCTCATTGTTGAATATCAGTATGATCACCTTTGAAGTATGCTCCTTGGGAAGCTATGCAGTGACACCAGTGCCTAGTCCATCCTTCAAAGCAATTTTGGAACTCTTTTTCTGAAATGGCTATGAGAACTGTCATCCTATTACCCTTGGTGTCTGATTGTCATCAGAATGTCTTCCTTTCAATATTTACTTTATTGTTGGGTAAAGAAAAAAGTCATTGGGGGCCAGATCAGTTGAGTAGGGAGAGTGTTCAATATTTGCTTACTGGCTAAAAACTCCCTCACAGACAACTATACAATTAAGTTCATGAACTTGCCACTGTGCCACTCTGTGGTTATTCTAGAAAGAGTTCCAGGATTGCTTTGAAGTGTGGACTAGGTGCTGGCATCAGTGTATAGCTTCCCAAAGGGAGTACTCTGAAGGTGACTGTACTCAGCCATGAGGTATATATAACACTTAGAACAATTAAGTTTGCAGACTTAATTCTGAGACCTCGTATGTACCATGGTTTGTTTATCCATTCATCTGTTGATGGGCACCTAGGTTATTTCCATCATTTTTCTATTTTGAACAATGTTGAGTATGAATTTTAAGACATAAAAGACATTAAAGAAACAAGCAAGAGAAGCAGAAATGTGGGAAAGAGCTGCCAAGAGATGTGAAGATCGTTTAGAACCAAAAAGTCAAAGAGACAAGGATCTTGCTCCAGAGCTAACAGACAAAGAAAGCCATCCCTTAGTGTCAGACCCTCACTTTGGGCTTTTAGCCTGTGAAACTGTGAGGAAATAAATTTCTGCTTGTTTAAGTCACCCATTTGTGGTATTTTTGTTGAAGTACCACTAGATAACTAAAACAATGAATCTTTAAAATGAGTCACAATGGGTCTATAGGGCAGTTGAATTATATTCAGGAGTTCCTTTTGTTAGGTGCCACTGAGTCAGTTCCAACTCAGCAAGCAATAACGTGTCAACGTATAATGTAGATTGTTAGTCTTTTTCCAATCCTGATACTACATTCTTCTTCATGTAGTCCAGCTTCTCAGAATATCTGCTCAGCATACATGTTGAATAAGTAAGAGGAGAACATACAACTCTAGTATACACCTTTCCTCGTTTTAAAACATGTAGCATCCACTTGTTCTGTTTCAATGACTGCCTCTTGGTCTGTGTACAAGTTCCTTTTGATGACAATTAAGTGTTCTGCAATTCCTGTTTGTTATGGATTGAATTGTGTTCACCAAACATGTGTATCAACCTGACTAGGCCATGATTCCCTGTATCGTGTGATTGTCTACTGTTTTGTCATCCAATGTAATTTTCCAGTGTTGTAAATCTTTCCTTTATAATATTAATGAGGTAGGATTAGAGACAGTCATGATTGTGAGGCAGGACTCAATCTACAAAATTAGGTTGTATCTCGAGTCAGTTTCTTTTCAGGTATAAAAGAAAAGTGAGCAGAGAGACAGAGAACCTCTTGCCATCAAGAATGGAGAACCAGGCCAAGATGGTGAAGTAGTCAGATACTTCCTGTGATCCCTCCAGCAATAAGACCCAAAAGAACAAATGAATGGATTATATATGACCTTCTAGGAGCCCTGAACATTGAAGGAAAAGTTGACCAATTGGACTGAGCTACAGGAAAGGGAGAATAAGTCCAGAAGTATGTAGGACTGGCCAGACCACATTCAGTGGCAATCGACACTCTTCGGGCAGATTGGCTACAGCAAGTATGGTGAGATAAGCAGTAGCATTAATAAAATGCCTTCAATAACAGGAAAGACCAAGTGATGGAGAGCCCACTTAGGCCTCCAGAATCAATGAAAAAATGGCTATAGATCATCAAAAGCTAGATAACTTGCATCTAACCTACCATCCATGGATCTGAAACTTTCCTTAGGGATAAACCTCTCTCCCTTTTTCCAGTGCTTCCTCCACCCTCATCTGCACAGCTCCATAGACTGATGCAACCCTTGGTCAGGAAGACATATTCCTAAGCACTATCAAAGCCATTCTCTTAGTATTGGAGAGGGTACAATTTAACAAACTGGGAAAAAAATCCATGAACTCACCTGAGCCAGGCACTCAGGCCAAAGAAATTTCCTTTGCCTAGGCACAGGCATAAGGGGTCCATGGACTTTGATTTCCTCTCACCTCTGCATTCAGCATCCGGCATCCATAGACTAACTATAAAATCTATCCACCTATACATCTTAAGGAGCAAGGACATGCCTTCTCACAGACGTTCATGGATGGCTGTCAGCTCCCTGACTTTCTCAGTGTGTGCAGCCAGATACCAGGGCACATACCAGTCATCCCTGCCCATCTAGGACTGTAGGGGAGAGGCTGCATCACACATTTGGTGAATGACTACATGGACACCTAAGCTGAATACATACAAGAAAAGTAAATGGATTCCTGATCTGACATGTCTGGCTTTTACCACCTGGTGACAGGATGTTAAAGCTTCAGAAGCACCAAAGTTCCTAGATACTGCTGGACCTACTCTCACACAACCACCCTATTTGGACACTTCAAAACAAAACAAAACAAAAAGCTATGGAACACAGTAAGCAAACATGAAATAAATAAACACAACTTACTGACAGCTCAGTGACAACAGTCAGGATTCAATCACTTAAAGAGACACAGACCATGATGGCCTCAGAAAGCTCCCAAAATGCAGAAGCAAGAAATTTTCAAGCTGAAGAGAACTTTTGGAATTGTTGGAGGTGGGATATAAAATATTAAACCTTAGCTCTTTTCAAGAGATCAGGCAAAATAAAACAGAGCATAATGACAAATTGCACAAACTTCATGAAGGCATAGAGAGACAGCAAGCAGAAATTCAGAAGACTGACTAAATTACAGACTTAGCCAACTCAAGAGAAAGTCCAAAACAGCAGAATTGAGGAAATGAAAAGCATAATGAGTCAGATTAAAGATAAAGAACTTGCTACCAACATATCTGAGGAAAAATTAATAAAAGAATTTAAAAAAAAAAAAAAAAACGAAGAAACACCAAGAATTATGTGAGACTCTACCAGGAAGAAAAATCTGTGAATGACTGCAGTACCAGAACAGGGGTGTGGAGAACAGAATACAGAGAGATTCTGTTGAAGATTTGTTGACAGAAAACTTCCCTGTTATCATTAAAGATGAGAAGGTATCCATCCAGGATGGTCATCAAACTCCATACAAGGTAGATCCCAGAAGAAAAGACACTAAGACATATGATAAACAAAAAATAACCTGCAAAGGAGACTCAGTAAGACTAAGCTCAGACTATTCAGCAAAAAACATACAGGTAAGAAGACATTGTGATGACCTATACAAAGCCTTAAAAGAAATATATTGCCAACTAAGAATTACATATCTAGAAAAATCATGTCTCAGATATCATAGTGAAATTAGGATATTTCCCGATAAGCAGAAATTTAGGGAATTTGCAAAAACCAAAATTACAAGAAACACCAAAGAAATGCTTTCAGTTAGAAAATCAGTAGCATCAGATAACAACTCAAGAACTAGAATGCAGGACAGAGCAACCAGAAATCAACCCAGGTGGGGAAATCAGAAAAATAAATCAAAGCTAAAACACTGAAAATAGGAAAACAGAGAGGTCATTATGTAAAAGATGATTGCTTATTAACAAAAAAGCAGGACTTAAATGTAGTTATGGATCTTTTGTATGAAGAGGAAGTCACAACAATACAAAGAAATTTAAGACTAGTTTAAATTAAAAAAAATATATCAGTAATTATTAAAGTGCTCTAGGGGGCAGTTCTACCCTGGCCTCTAGGGTCGCCATGAGTCAGATCTGACTTGACGGCACTGGGTTGATTATTAAAGTAACCACAAAGGAAATTAATGATCCTACATATCAAAATAAGAACCAAGAAAAAGATACAGTCTCAGCAATACAAAACCAACAACAATAAAAAAGGCAAAAACACATAAAGGAAAACAACTCAACACAGAAGATTAAGTGGAACAAAGAAGTTGTCAACAATGCACAAAAAAGGCATCAAAATGACAGCACTAGACTCATACCTACCAATAATCGTGCTGACTGTAAGCGGATTAAATGCACTGATAAAGAGAAAGTGGCAAAATAGTTTAAAAACACAATCTGTGTGTATGCTGCCTACAAGAGACACACCTTAGACTTAAGGACACAAAGTAAAACTCAAAGAAGAATGAAGAACCATGAGTGGAATGCATCTTTCGGAAATGGGATCCCTTTGCTGAGAAGCCCTTAGACCAGGGAAAGGTTGATGACAAGGGTCACCCCCAGACCTGACAAAGAGGTGGCACTCTCTGGAGTTGGCACTCTGAATTTGTTCTTCTGACCTCCTAGACTGTGGGTAAGTTTCTTTTTGTTAAAGCCATCCGCTTGTGGTATTTTAGTTATAAGAGCACTAGATAACTATGACATCATTTTTCACAATGTTATCCACAATTTGTTATGGTCCACATGGTCTAGTGCCTTTGCATAGTCAATAAAATATGGGTGAATATCTTTCTGGTATTCTTTGCTCTTGGTCAAGAGCCGTCTGACATCAGCAGTGATACCCCTCTTTCCACATCCTCCTCTGAATTTGGCTTGAATTTCTGCCAACTTTCTGTCATGTACTACTGCAATTATTTTTTAATGTTCTTCAGCAAAATTTTACTTCCATATGATATTAATGGTGCTAATCAGTAACCTCCATATTCTATCTGACCACCTTTCTTTGAAATGAATACAAATCTGAATCTTTTCCAATTGGCTGCCTAGGTCTTTCAAAACTTGGCATTCCAGAACTCCCAAATGTCTTGACATAGATGAATGAATGCTTCCAGCTTTGTATTCATTTTCTGAAACATGTCAATTGATATCCCTTAAATTCCTAGTGTCTTGTTTTTCCCAGTGCCTTCAGTGTACCTCGATCTCCTTCATTCAATATCATCGGTTCTTGATTGTATGCTACCTCCTGAAACAGTTGAACATGTCTACCAAATGTTTTTGGTACCGGGACTCTGTATTATTTCCATCTTATTTTGATGTTTCTTGCATCATTTAATATTTTGCCCATAGAATCCTTCAATACTGCAACACAAGGCTTTATTACCTGCCCCCCACCCCCCATCCCGCACCCCCACCCCCAGTTCTTTCAGCTTGAGAAATGCAGGACAAATACTTCCCTTTGGGTTTTCAAACTCTGGGTCTTTGTGCATTTCACTATAATGTGCAAATTATAATGTCCTCTTAAATCACACTTTGGAATCTTCTGTTTAGCTCTTTCACATCATTATTCCTTCAATTTCTTTCATCTGGTCTGTGATCAAGAGCAAGTTTCAAAGTCTCTTCTGACCTAACATTTTGGTCTTGTCTTTCTTTTCTGTCTTTTTAAGAATCATTTGCCTTCTTTATGTATTATGGCCTTGATGTCATTCTCTAACTTGTTTGAACTTTGCCATTAGTGTTCAGTGTGTCAAATCAGTTCCTGCAATGATTTATAAATTCAGGTGAAATACACTAAAGGTCTTATTTTGGTTCTCTTTTTTTCATGTATTTTTCTTCAACTTCAAATTTGAATTTTCATATGGGTAATTTATGTACAGAAACACTGGTGGCATAGTTATTAAGCCATATGGCTGCTAACCAAAAGCCTGACAGTTTGAATCTGCCAGCTGCTCCTTGGAAACTTGATGGGATAAATCTACTCTGTCTTATCAGGTTGCTATAAGTTAGAATTGACTCATTGGCAATGACAGTTGGTGGTCTGTTCCACACTCAGTGTTTGGCCTTGTTCTCTCTGGTGACATTGTCTTTTTTCCTAGATGCAGTCATTTTGATTCCTTTTGGCAATGCCCACATATGTAGTCGCTATTTATATTGTTGAAAAAAAATATTTTCAGTGAAGAAATTGTTGGTCTTGCCAAATTCTAGCACGTGATCTATGCTATCATTTGTATCACCAAGGTCATGTCTTCCAACTGTTGATTCTTTTTGTTTCCAACTTTCACATCCCATTGTCTAGTAATTATCAATACATCTTGATTACCTGGTTGATCAACTTCAGACAGCAGAAATGGTTTAAAAAAAAAATCTTCAATTTTGTCATCTTTGGCATTCAGGGGACAAGGTTCTAAACTAGTGCCAATTGCTGTGGAGTCAGCTCTGACTGTGTGTTAACCTTTCCACCATCCAGGGACTCCAAATGTCCTAAAATCCTCACACAACTAAAATTTTTGCTTAATTTTGGATAGATTATCTGTCCCCCCACCAGAAGAATAAATATAATATAGGAAGTAACATTCTCAGAGCACATAGACATTGTAGAACATTTCCCACAGCAAATTTATTACAATAAATTTTAAATTTTTTTTAAAATAAACTTTTAATTTGTAAATAATATTAGATTTAAAGAAAAGAAGCATAGATGGCTTCCACACATCCTCACCGTCTCCCCTATTGTTAACATCTTACATTACCATGGTACATTTCTCACAACTCTGAAACCAACTTGATACCATTAACTAAACTGAAGACTTTATTTTGATTTCAGAAATTTTTCCATTAATGACACTTTTCTCCCCAGGAATCTAATTCAGGTTTAAGGGCCTTTTAGTTTTAGAAGGACTCACATTATAAAATTTGTGTAAACTAAGGACATATTTATATCGTAGCATTTCAAATTTGCAAAATTTAAATTAGTGTGAAAGATAACTGTACTGCTTACCAAGGACTATCCATAGGTTTTAACACAAGAATAGATGAAGAGTTTAACCTACAGCTGTGGCCCAAGCCACTGGTGTTCAGATCAGGGGTGGAGAATGGAAAGGACGGGTGTTGTGTGTTGGGTTTCAGCTGAATATTTCACTTGAAGAAAATCATTGGTAAAGAAAATAGAGCGAAAATAATCATAATAATTTAAGGAATAATAAAAAAACAAATTTCAAATTGTGTGCATGACTGGATATGATCATAAGAAACTGAAAATTGCCTAGACAGGAACCATATTTGTTTACATTAATAGTTTAAACTTTTTACTGCAAAGAACAGACAAGGAAAATACGTAATTACACATATTACCAAATATTCACTATTTGCTGTCACTGTTATTCATGTGTAGTCTTTATAAATCAATAGGAATATGAGCCATTTTATAGTCGAATAAGTATCTCATGGTCTGCATCACATGCAGATATGGCTTATTAATTCAAACTTAGTTTCAAGGAATTACAAATTAAATTGCAACATACTTTTTTTCTTTTTTAACTTATTAAACTGATGATAAGAATGCATGATGTAGGTTAATGTTGAAAGAACAAGGCCCTCTAATATGTTTCTAATGGGACTAAAACTATACAAAATTTTTATGACAGTTAGGCAATATATATGTTTTAGCTACCTATTACTGACTAATAAAAAAAGACAGTAGCTGTTGAGCTAATTCCAACTCATGGTGACCCCATGTGTATCTAAGTAGAACTATACTTCATAGAGTTTCAATGCTGATTATTTAGAAGTAAATTGCCAGTTGTCAGTTCTTTCTTCTGGGGCCCCTCTGGTTGAATTTAAACTACCAGCTTCTCAGCAACCAAACATGCATGTTAACCATTTGTGCCAAATGAGTCATCTCAAATCCCAAAATGTCATGGTTTAAATCTGCAACTCATTATTTCTAGTTTCTGTGAGGTGGCTATGTGCTGTTCTGCTCAATATAGTATCAGCAGGAGTCATTCGTGCAATTGCTGGGAATGCTCAAGAAGTCTGTGTGTCTTCTCTACATGCCTTTCTTTTCACTTGGTATGTCATGGAAACCCTGGTGGCATACTGGTTAAAAGGTATGGCTGTAAACCAAGAAAAAGTTGACAGTTTAAATCTACAATATGGGACAATTCTGCTCTGTCCTACAGGATCACTATGAATTGGAAACAACTTGACAGCAATTGGTTTGGTTGGCCTTTCATTACTGGGAGCCTAGTGCAAGTTTTGTTCACGGCAGTCAGATTCCACTAACAGAAAATGGAAACTGAAAGACTCTTAAGGATGATGCCTTGAAGTGAAGGTATGTTGGAGCCTATTTGCACAGGCTGGTGAGAGCCAACTGAGTATGTCCCTTCCCATTGACATGTTCAATGATACTATGTTGTACCTTGAAATTGAGCAAATGCTTCCAATCAGAGCTTTTTTTTTTCCACATAGAGCCAGTTTTCCAGCACAACTACTGCCAAGAAATCACACCCCATCACTTACACTATATTATGTTTGTCCAAGTAAGCCACAAGGTCAGACATGAGTGGCACAATGGAATACTGTGCAACGATAAAGAACAATGGCAATCTTTGGAAACACCTAACAATATGGAGTCATCTGAAAGACATTATGCTGAATGAAACCAGTCACAAATGGATAAATACTGTACGGGACTGTTTTTATGAGGCTTAAGGAAATGGATTAACCACAGAAGAAATAAGCTTTATTGCTTGAGGGGAGAGAGACAGGCATTCAGAGATTAGATATTAGATAGGAAGTGGGTTAAGTGAAGGAAGTAACAACACACACTGAAGGGAGATCAACACTGCCAGACTATTCCAAGAGCTAAAAAATTTCTTATATGCAACCTAACACTTACTAGCTTAGAGTAGCAGGAGTAGGGCATGAGAACCATGCTCTTGGGGGACATCTAGGTCAATTAGGACAACTAAGCTTTTTCTTCTTAAGAAAGTGGTCTACATCCCAACTTGGTGAGTGGTGCCTGTGGTCTTAAAAGCTAGCAAGCTCTCATCTAAGGAGCATCAATTGGTCCCAAGCCAGCTGGAACAGAGGAGAACAAAGGACATCAAAGACAGGAGGAAATTATGAACCACGGACACAGAAGGGGCCAGATGAGCCAGGGTCTACAACAAACCAGAAGAACTAGATGGTGCCCAGCCGCCTTGAATGTCTGTCTTGAGAGGCAATACAATGTCAGACTCCCTGACACAGAGGGAGAAAAAGAGGGATGAAGATCTAGAATTGTCTTAGAAGACCAGGCTTGATGGTCCCACACCCTGGAGGCTCACTCAAGAGCATGGCCCCTGCTCTTGCTCATACCCCAGAGCTGAAATTAGCGCCAAAGACAACCCTTTAAACAAAAATTACACTGGACAGTAAGACATGAGTCATTTGATGTAGCTCCCCAGTAGTAATGAGAGGGGAGCATGGAGAGGATGGTACAGGGTTAGGGTGAATAAATACGGGATTTACAAAGTGTAAGGGACAAGTGTACTGTCACAGGGCTGGGATAGCAGATGGAGTCACAGAGAGATCTATGTATGAGGTTTGATATGGCAAATTGACTGTGGATTTTCCCTTAACCATAATAAAATACTATTAAAAAAATAAAGAGTGGCTATAAATTCTTTGCCCCTTGAATGCACCACAGTCTGCCTTCTGCCCACAATTATTTGCATTCTTTTCACATCCATAACCTAAAGTCTTATTCCATGACTGCATCAGGTTTGAAGTAGTCCATTCTTTTATGGTCTACATCAGATGCAGATTTTGATGCCCCTTTGGATGTGGAGATTTGTGAACTGTTTAGTACCTTCCTCCTAGCCCCATGTGAAGCATGTATACAATGATGGGGCAGAGACAGGAAACCACAACTGGGAGAGCAGGTCTATTGCTGTCGAGAAGACAAAAGCAGAAACTGTCAGGAGCATTAAAGACAAGGCCCTGAACCAAAACAGTGTCATTGCCAGCTAATGTTGCCAGATTCAGCAAATAAAAATTCAGGATGCTCACTTAAATTTAGATTTTACATAAACAAAAATAAATTTATGGTTTAGGTATGTCTCATTTTATTGTTTATCTGAAATTTACATTGAGACAGGCATCCTGTATTTTCCTAGCAGCCCTACTTTCACTCTCTTGTAGCTATTAAAGCAAGTCAAAAGCCAGTCTACATTCAAGGATAAGAATGGGATGAATGGCACGAATGTACAGGAAGGGTAGGAATTAATGGCAGCCAACTTGGCATACTGTGACGCATTAGCAAAAACTTTAAAAATGTGCATCTCACCATAAAGTCAGTGATTTTATTGCCAGTGATTTTTCTAAGCATGTTATTACAGATGTGTGTAAGATTCAGCTATTTGGCAGTCACTGTAGAATTGTGTATAATAATGAAAAACAAGAAACAACCTAGAGACAAAAAGATCGATTAACTAAATTATGATACAGCCACATAGCAATGCCATGTATCTGTTCAAAATGATGTTATAGAACACTTATCTATTTGTTCTTTCTTCTAAAAATATTTATTGAGCTCATACTATGCACAAAGAACTGTTAGGCCCTGAAGAGGCAGTAAAGTATGTGTAGGCACACCCTGAAACTGAGACAGCTAGCATAACTGAAACGGCTGACCCAAGGTCTGCATCAAACTCCACGTTGAATCAAGCTTTAGCTTGCACTGAGTTTCCACTTCTCTTTCAAAATATGTAACCACTTTCAGTAAAAAGGAAACCCTAGTGGCATTAAGAGCTATTGTTGCTAATCAGTTGAAATCTACCAGGTACTCCTTAGAAACCTTATGGGGCAGTTCTACTCTGCCCTTTAGGGTCACTGTAAGTCAGAATCGACTTAATGGCAGTAGGTTTGGTTTGGTTTCTCTGTAAATAAGGGTGAAAGTAAGAATGTGATTGTTCTAGGAAGGGTTTGCTGACGTTAACAAAGGTTGTGGTGTTAGTGATCTCTCAGTCCCTGTCCCCGCTTCCCTGCTAGTCACTGCCTTCCCGCTTACCCTCCCCACTGTACTATAGAAAAAGCTCACTTCTACCTCAGAATTTTGGAACCCTTGGTACATTCGTTTCCTGTGTTTCCCAGTTTGAACTGTATCTCTTCCCCTCAGTAAGACTCCTTGTTTTTACCTTTATAGAGCAGCCTGTTCTCCTACTTGACAAGCACAACACAGGACTTATTTCTGGCCTCAGGGATTTTAGGAGCTAGAGGGGCAAAACTGACACTAAACACATCTGAGTGAGTATAAGTGTGATAGAAACTACTCAGGAGAACTGTGCTATGAAATCGTCAAAGGACTTAGCCTACTGTGGGCTGGTTTAGGGGAAGGAGCAGGAAGTAAAGGGAAAGGCTTTCCAGAAGAGGTAACAAGCAGTCTGGGAGTTAACGAGGCAAAGTTTAGGGGAGGAGGAGACCAGACAGAGTGAACAATAAAAGCATTCTAAATATACATTTATTGACACGGGAAGATAATAACAATATACAATTAGGTATGAGATACTTAATTCAGCATCTAAGTGGAAATGCCAAATAATATCTAGATAGATAAGCTGTGAGCTTAAGAGAAGGTCGACATAAATATATACACTTGAGAGTTACTATGCCATAATAATCATGGGCTAAAAAAGGGCAAACAAATCAGTCTTGAAAGAAGTACAACCAGAATGCTCCTTAGAAGCAACGATGTTGAGACTACCTCTTACATTGGACATGTTATCAGGAGGGATCAGTCCCTGGAGAAGGACATCGTGCTTGTTCAAGTAGAGGGTCAGCAAAAAAGAGAAAGACCCTCAACAAAATGGACTGACACAGTGGCTGCAGCAGTGGGCTGAAGCATAATGATGACTGCGGGGACGATGCGGGACTCGGCGGTGTTTTACTCCGTTGTATGGGGGGGTTGCTGTGTCAGAGCTGACTCAACAGCACGTAACACACTAACAGTCCATAGTCAGCAAAGGAGGCAATGATGCGACAAACAAGGGGAGTGAGGCGTCATGGAAGTCTAGACTGAGGGAGAGGCGGTCACTCGGGGCAAATGCTGTCAAGCTAAGTGACACAAAGGCACACATGCAGGTCACTGGTGACCCTTTCAGAGAAGTTTCAGATGTAATGGAGAAGACAAAAGCCTCATAGAAATGGACTGAGGAAGGACAATTGGTGACATAGGGAAATGCAGTGATTTGACAAGTTTTATTGTGAGAAGAGCAGAAGTAGGCAGCAACTAGACAAAAGTAGGGATGAAGGGCAGGTTTGTCTGGTGACAGAAGTGACCCTGCAGAGAGAGAAATTAATAATGCAAAGGAGACAAGTGTATGTACTTGAGAAGGTGAAAGGGGGTGAGGTTGAAAGCACAAATGAAGGATTGGCCCTAGCTAGGAGCAGAGACCCTTCTCCCTGTCGTAGTGGGAGGAAAGACAGAGTGAGTGATGATTTAGGAGGTAAGGACAATGCAGTGGAGGGAAGATGGGAGTGGTTGGTGCTCTCTGTGTCCCTTGAAGCATCAATCAATATCATCAGTAAGAATAAGAGGGCAGAAAGGGGATATTAGAAATATACTTGAATAATTCCCCAAGTATACTTTACATCTGGGTTTGATCATGCTAATTTGAAAATAACCCATGCATAGAATCTCTCTTACTTAGTAAACTAGAGTTTCTCAACATTGTAAACAAGAAAAAGAACTGAGTGAAGCCACTATAAGCATTAAGAATAAGAGTATACCAATTAAGCTGAGTTTATTGAAGAATTATATTTAAACTCTCCAAGGAAATTTAGTAACCATGTACTAAAATTCGTCAGTGTCAATTCAGAAAATTCAGAATTCCTGGTCTTGTTCAGAAGCATGCATTATAGTCACAATTAACAGAGACCCAGTGATGTCTATTTCACTGATTCAAGTAATACACTAAATTGTTTATCTCTGTATTAGAAAACAATCAAATAAGGTAATAGAATGAGGCGTTTATGATGGCAAAAGCAGATAGGGCATGAACAGGCTTCTGGAAGATAAAGTCAATTTGAGAAAATGTAATCCACTACTGTAAATTGCACATACTACCTACAGTGACACCAAGAGCTGATGCTCTGGGGACTGTTTTTTCAGAAGCTATTAGAAAAAATTGAAATGTGAGGAGAGCTTTTGGGTCATTAGTGCTCTATATTTAGAATCTTCATATCATCATAGATCCCAGAACTTTGTCACCAAGAGAGAAATGAAATGGGGTTACTGCCTCTTTTCACTTGTTTTTTCTTTTTTTCACTCAACACACCAGAAGTTTCTGTGAGGGGGCAGATCCTACGCTAAGGCTTAAAAATAAATGTTTCTATTTTCAGATGGTGTTAAAATATAATCATTAAAAATGTCATAATGTTCTCAATGTAATACAAATTTTTGAAAGGGCAAACATGTATTGCCCTCCTGGACACTTGGCTATTGTTCTGTGCCTGGTGCATGCATTATCTTAAATAATCTTTGCAACACCTTTACGAGGTATGTACTATTATCAGGTGCATTTTGCAAAAGGAACTAGGGTTTATCAAACCCAATGTAAAACAGATATTGCAGACTTGCTCTGTATCAAGTACATTACTGTGTTCAGAAGATGCAAAAATCAATATGGTCTTATGCTTGCAGCTTCCTGAGGAGAAAAATGGGCCAACAGATGAGTGGTATTTCAATGCAGCATGTTTTGTGAACAATCAACTCTGCTTGGGGAATCAAAAAGCATTTCACAGAGATGATGACATCTGAGCTGAATCAGAACTTAGGGAAAAGGGCATAGGGAACCAATGGAAGGTATAAAGCTGGGCCAAGTTCTAGCAGCACAGGAAACTGAGAGTTCTGTGAAGCATAAGTAGGAAGGGCAATTTAAGAAGCTGTGGGGAAAGAAGGCTGGAGGCAGACTGTGAAGGGTCTTGTATAAAACCAAAGGGTTTGATATTAGTTCAGTAACCACCACATAGCACCAGAGCAGCACATAGCAAATGGCATCAGAACAGTGAGTGGCATCGGCAGCTTTGACTTTCAGGAAGATCACTCTGGCACCATATGGCACATTAGAAGTGAGAGACTAGAAGCCTGGGGATACATAATGTCTAGATGCAAAAAGATGAGACCCACAAATAAGTTGCTGTTAATGAAAGTAAGAAAAGAAGCTGTTTGTGGTGGAGGCTTTTTTTGAGTAAAGATACTAACCTTTGATAGTTAGTTATATAAAAGCAAAATTTGTCACAACTCATCTACCTTTGTGGGTCGATGGTGTCAATTCCCAAACAGTATAAGCAGAGGGTCTTTAACTAAACAATTGCGTCGCACCTGCCGCCTGACAGACAGCAGTCACAGATGCTTCACAGCACCAGCCGCACCCTGATCTCATTATGTTGACAGGGGAATGAAGAGCCGTGTCTGTTTGCAGTGGCAGACACGGGAATACCTTGTTAGAGGTCTATTTGGAATCCTACCACTTCTCCCTGCTTTCACTCCCACCACCTGGTCTAAGCCAACATTATCTTTTTCTGAGATTTCTGCACCAGCCTCCTAACTGGTCTTCCTGCTTCTCTCCTCAACCTCCTCTCATCCCTGTCCCCAAATCTAATGTCAACAGAGCAGTAATGAACCCATCATGTCATTCCTCTGGTCAAAATCTCTGATGTCATCTTATTTCACTCAGAGAGAAAGCTCAAATCCTTATTGAAGCTACAAGGCCCTGCAAGACCTGTCTTTTCTTATCTCTCTGTCTTTATTACCCCTTTAACTACTTTGTCTCCACTTGCTGTACCCCAACAGAGTGCGCCTACTCCAGCCTACCGCACGGCACCTACCTTGGGCGCTTTGTGCTTCCTGTTCCCTCTGCCAGGTGCACTCCTCTCCATAGTGTCCACAAGGTTCATTCCTAAGATATTTGACCAAACTACACCTTTTCAAAGAGTCTTGCTCTGCTTCCTCTTACTTAAAATTGCTATCACACCCTCACCCCACAGTCTCATTTGTTCCCTGTCTTCCTTCTCTGCTTTTTTTTGTTGTTGTTATTGTTAGCATTTACAACTGCTGTCTAATATAGCATGCATATATATTACATATATATATGTTTCACTTATTTATCTTGTATATTATCTAGAATGTTAGTTTCACAGTGCCGGAGTTTTTTACTGCTGTAACTCTAGTACTTAGAAAAATCCTTGGCATATGTTAGATGCTCAGTAAATCTTTTTTGAATGAATTAATGAGTGTCTACTAATTTTAAATAGATGCAGTTGATAGATTCTTGGAATAAATGTTCTCTTTTTTAAAACTTTTATCATATATAGTTTAACCAAAATGTTTTGTAAAATGCTGAAAATTATTACAAAAGATTACAACTTCAGATAACTCATATATTTTATTTCCCTCAACTTTGGAGCTCTTCTGTGAGCTACAGTTCTATGACCTAATATAGAATTGTAGCTAACAGAGTCAATATTATACGAATAGATAGAACACAGAATAGATAAAATTTTTTTAGGACAGTTAATGGAAAGAAACACTGTGGACTGACCTTTGAAAAGAGTGATGAGACCCCAGATAAGTCTTGGTATTCTACTGGCCACTAGGTCCCCATCTGAAGGCCAGCTGAAAGACACAAAACCCTATTGGTGAGTTCACAGGTTCTTCTCCCTAAGGGTATAAAAATATCAACAAGGAGAGATTAAACTACAGAAGAACTCGTGTCATAACTAGGGACCTTTGGAATACTGTCATCCTTCAGCTAATCTGTTGTCATTTTTGTCTGTGTATTGGAGGTATACTCTTGCCCTTTCTGCGTAAGAGCAAGGAAGCCAGCATTGTTGACCTGAGAAGCCAGCCACCTCTTCCAGGAGGTTGCTGGGCCAAATACTCAGGCTGTCCTAAGTCAGGTGCCATTGAAATGATCTGTGCTCCACAGGGTTTTCCGTGCTGGGCTTTTTGTTTGTTTTTGAATGTAAATTGCCTGACCTTTTTTCTGAGGTGAATCTGAGTGGACTCAAACCTCTAAACTTCCAGTGAGACAAGGGTGCTAACCATCTACATCACCCAAGGACTCCCATGTAGTCCTGGTCCAGAGAACTCAGCCCCATGGGAAGTGTTTAATGCAGGCTTATCAGTCAAGGGGAGCCATGGTGGTGCAGTGGTTAAGAGTTCAAGTGGCTGATCAAAAGATCAGCAGCTTGAATCCACCAGCAATTCCTTGGAATCCCTGTGGGGCAGTTCTGGAGCTCTGGTGGTATAGTAGTTAAGCATTAGGCTGCTAACCAAGAGGTATGCAGTTCAAATCCACCAGCTTCTCTTTAGAAATGCTATGGGGCAATTCTACTCTGCCCTGTAGGGTTGTTATGAGTCAGAATTGACTTGACAGCAAAGGGTTTCATTTTGAGTTTTCATTGTCAACTTCCAGGTTCCTGGATTCTTTGATTGATACACCCCAATGAAGTCTTTGTCTACTACTGGTTTACCAGTCCCACACAGCCCCTCCCTGTAAATGCAGCTTCTTTCTACCTTACCATTTTTTTGAGCTGATCCAACGTCTGAGTGAATTAAAGAGGAGCAGAATCCACAATGGCCACAGTTCTCCTCCAGCATCCTGTGTCTCCCTTGATGGTTGTCTTCATATTTTCTTTTGATTTTAGGCACCTTACAGCTTCCCCAAATGAGGGTCACCCACTGCTCAGCATTCTAGGTCTTTCTTCCTCCCATACATCCAAACTGGTTTTACTGGGTATTCTACAATGCTTCCCACTAAGATGATAAACTGATTTACAGAAACTGATGGACACAAGTGGCTCTTCTAGGTAACACAATTGTCCCTATTCCTGCTGGCCCCAAATGCAGCCAAATGGAATGGCAGTCATGGATAACAGACGGGCTTTTCGTGCTGTCTAGCCAATAGCTAACCTTACCAATCCTTTCTTGCTGACTTGTCATTGGAAGAAATATTGTATTACATGCTTGGACAGGCCAATGTGTTAGGAGCAAGGACCAGGTTCCTACTGATTCTGCAGGAACTCTAAATCAGACCTTACAACAAAAATTGAGAAGATTTATGGGTCCAGGATCCCTGATCTGTTTATCTCCTTATTACAGTGCACTGATAAGCCCCCTGACCGCCGTGCTGTTGTCAGAAGATTGATTTATCACAGAAAGACAAAAAAAGAGGTACTTAACTGAATTAAAATAGGAGCAAGTGATCTGAACAGACAATTCACCAAAGAAGATAAGCATAGGATAAATAAAAATATCAAAAGATGTGTAGCATAGTATGTCATTTGTTGTTGTCACTGGCCATTGCATCATGAGCTCCAGCTCATGATGGCCACATGTACAGTAAAACAAAACACTGCACAGTCCTGCACCATCTGCATGATCACTGTGTACTTGAGTCTGTTGTGGTGACCACTTTGCATTTTGAGTGCCTTCTAACACAGGAGGCTCAGTTTTCAGCACTGTATCTTAGTTATCTAATGTTTATAGAACAGAAATACCACAAATAGTAGGCTTTAACAAACAAATTTATTTTGTCACGGCTTAGGAGGCTAGAAGTCTGAATTCAGGGTGCCGTCTCCAGGGAAAGGCTCTGTCTCTCTGTCAGCACCGGAGAAAGCTTCTTGCCTCTTCTGAGCACCTGCTCCTGAGCAATCTTCATGGAGCCTGATAATCTCTTTTCCCCCATTACTGCTTTTCTTGATTCTTTAAATCTTTTTTTATATCTCAAAAGAGTTTAACTCAACATATACCTTACACTATCAGTTGTAATCAGCTTGACAACAGTATTTTTTTAAACCCTGTTTCATAACAGAGACAACTCATTCCCAAGTGGAATTATAACCACAGGCATAGAGGCTGAGATTCACAACACATATTTACTGGGACACAGTTCAAACCACAATATTATACACCCTTTGGCCTCTCCCCAAAGTTCGTGTTCTTCCCACGTGCAAATCATATTTACCCCATCATGTCATCCCAAAAGTCTTAAATTAACTCCAAGTCCAAAATCTCATTTTCTGAATCATCTAAATCAAATATGGATGAGATTTTACACATATTCCATCCTGAAGCAAAATTTCACTTCATCTCTTAACCTGTGAAGTCTAGATTACAAGCTATCTGTTTTCAAAGTACAATGGTAGAACAGACACAAGGTAGAGATTTCCTTTGCAAGTGGGAGATGTTGGAGGGACAGACGGGACAACAAGCAAATAACCCAGCAGAACAGTGACATTAGCTCTCAAACTTGAAAATAGTCCCTTTTTTTATTTTTGCAGGCAACATCTGGGTGATGGCCTCCCCCTTTAGACTCTGGGCGTTGGCCATGCTCTCTGGATTCTGGGTGGCGGCCCCTTGGCCCGCTGCGATGGCAACCTGACTCCACCTCTGGGCGGCCCCATTCACCTAATTCATCTGAGCAGTGACCCCACCTCCTCAGCTTTGGGCAGTGGTCACACCTTTTTGGCCAGATTGAATGGCAGCCCCACACTCCAAAACCAAGCTGATGAAACACTCTGAAGCCAAGCTGACAAAGGTCTTACTCTTTGAAACCTAGAAGACTGTGGCTCTAGACCCGGAAGAACGTGGTTGCACCCTTTGAGACCA